>CM067847.1:605794932-607044932 GCA_034509565.1 Triticum monococcum | reverse complement strand
AATCTTTATTCAACGCCGTTGTTGTTGTCGCCGAAACCAAAATGATGAACAACCTAAAAACCTAGACTACTAAGAGTAAAAACAATCTCAAACGCGTGGATGCCCCCCCACCCCCCCCCCCTCCCCCCTCCATCAACAACCGAAGTCGCCGGCAAAAAGAAAGCCGCCGAAGGACGGCACGGGAAGATTGGCCTTTCCTGACGGCGGCTAGGGTTCCAGCCGCCAGGACGAGAGGAAAAGCAGGGACGTGCTACTTCACCGCCTGATATTTCACGGGATGCGTCATGGCAAATTGCCAGTTAGAGCGAAAATACCACCCAAAAAAATCCCTAAAGAAAAAGCGAAAATACCGCCCCCAGGGCGCCGCGAATTCCACCTATTCCTGAAAATCCAATCTTAGCCACGAAGCCTTGCGGATCGGACGGCTGAGAGAGGGCACCCGCCAAACCCTAGCTATCACCCTCGTCCATAAATACCGACCCCAGGCAGAACTCCGCCGCCGTAACCTTCTTCGTGCTGCACCCCACCCTTGCCATCCCACCTCTCTGACCTTATTTCCCTCTTGTTTATGAACAAGTTGGGATTGACAATGAATCGATTAGTTAATCGCCTACTCGCGTGCGGTCCACTTGCTCTTTTCTTTGGTTCCATTCGTGCGTTTTCTATTCGTCTCCTGATGATTTTGTTATTCCAACTTGTTCCCTTGATTGGGATGGGGAGGAGTGCAGATGACGACATGCATATCCTGCTTAAGGAGCAGAAGCTGGCTCTCCGGAGCAAGCCGTGTTGCTTTACTTCCATGACTCTGATGCGCGCTTCCTCCCCTTTCACCTCAACTCCCCTGTTTTGTGATTTTTGGTCTTTGGCTCGATATAATGCTAGATCTGTGTGACTTTAAATTTCTTTTTCTTTTGGATTTTTCCTCTTTGGATTTCTCTCGCTTTCCTTTGTCTTCCGGATTTGAATCATAAATCTATTGTCAGGGCGCAGTAACAACGGATCTGAACAGAATGTATCGATATATTTATTTAGTTCAACTGGCCTTAGACGATCTTCATTTTTCATTTTAAAGCAGATGCAGCACAAGGCTTGAAATTGTAGCTCGTTTTAAAATACTGTGCGCCCGAAGTCATGCGCTGCTCCTATTCATAAGAGTTGGAAAACAGTATCGAACACACAGATACGTGTATAGATACTTAACGAGACCAATGGTACAGGCAGCCCTATCAAAGGGTACATGGAAGCCCCTCACGCAGAATGTATTGCAAAAAGACACCTCCAAAATCCTCGTGAAAGCCCGACACGCCCATCTCTCCGCCGTCGACGAACAGCCGTCACCGGACTCGAACAACAGCAGCCACCAGTTCAAAAGAACTGGATCTAAAATCACAGACAAACGTCGACCTTCTCTGAGTTCGAGCAAGAGAAACAGAACTGGGAGTTAAATGCATATTGTTGACAGCAAAATAATTTGCGCAGCAACACACTAAATTATTACTTTTTTTTGGTTTATAGGACTCATTTCAAAAATCTCATTAAAGCTAGTCATAGTGGGAGTAACCTAGCAAGTAACATAGCGCACTTCGAATTTTTTTTGCTTATGTGGCATGTAGTTAATGAGAAGTGGTAACATAATATGTTACTGTAACATAGCGTTTTCCAAGACAAGATGAGTCTACAAACTAATTAATAAAGTCCTCTATCACACTACTATTATATTACTTTGCACTATGAAGGTAGTAATTTAGACTAGTGTTATATGCATGACACTAGTATAAGTTACTCCCCACTATGACCAGCCTAACTAAGATAGATGGTAAGTGATGGAATGATTTTTGTAGTTCGCAAAAATACATAATTAATGCACTTGTTTTTTTAAAAAATTATGTTTATTAATGCATTAATTGCAATGCATGCATAAAGTCTATGCATTGATTTTTTTAATACTTGCATGCAATGATTTAATGCATCTTAAAATCTAAGGCCTCATTCGATTTGAAGGATTTTTATAGGAAAAACATGGGAACAAGGATTCCAGAAGAAAATTTCCTATATATGCATTCGGTTTGTAGGAAATCCGTAAAGGAATTTCGTAGGAATACTATTCATTTCCTATGCTTTTGGAGGAAACTCCACTCAAAGCTCATTTTGCGCGTAGGAACAAGGCAAGTCAATTCCTTAGGGTGGCAAGTGCCATCCTATCAAATTCCTATACTACTTCAAATTCCTACGTTTAGATTTCCTCCAAACCGAATGAGCCCTAAACATGTGGTACTATCTCTCTTTCAGTTTATAGGGCGTGTGCATGTCCTTAGGTTGTCAATTTGACCAACCTAATACAAGTCATATATTACAAAAATATATCAATATAAAACTTCAGATGTTCTATTTTCAAACCGTATAATTTTTGTGTTATATAGTTTATATTAAGGTGATAAAATTGATAGCCTAGCTATATGCGTAGGACTTGTAAACTGAAACGGAGGTAGTAGGAAAATATCAAATTGAGTAAATGAGAAATTTAAAATTTTAAGATAAGCCCTATAAATCGAAAAGGAGGGAGCATCGAACAGTTTAGTCGGTCTCCTTTGCTGTAAGGGAAACAAAGTTAAGAGTTAAGTACATAGATTGTAGCCCTTCCGAGATTGGAGCTCTATGCTCTCTTCTGTTTTGCTTTCTTATTTTCTAGCCTTTCATCATTTCTTAAATATTAGGAGATTTGTAACTTTGATTGCGCTGAAATATTAATATAATTTTTTCGGATATAAGCTTCCTTGCATTCGAGGAAGAGCCCCAACCGACTTACGGTGTGCCCACTAGGCACCACCGCGCGCTAGGGGGGGTCCAGGCGCGCCCTGGTGGGTAGTGGAGGCTATGAGCCTCCGTTTGCGTTAATTCCACCTCTTAAAAATCACATATATTTCTAAATAATTCTTTGTAAATTTTTATCGCGTTTGGACTTTGTTTGATATGGATATTCTATGAAAAAGAAAATATGCAACAAGCAGGAACTGTCACTGGATCAATATGTTAGTCCAAAAATAATATAAAATATTGGAAAATATGTGAAAGCTGTATAATATTGACATGGAACAATAAAAAATTGTAGATACGACGAAGATGTATTAGGGCGCAATGTGAAGGATTGACAAGAAGCTGTGACCAGAAGAAACTCTTCAGAATGATCTGGAGACGATGATGGCTTGCCTTAACGAGATTCCTCGCCGAGTATAGGCATGGAAGCAGTCCGTCGCCCGCTGTGGAGCTGATGTGGAGATCTCTCTTGTCCGAGTCTATTGCAAAGAGGCCGAGTCTATTGCAAAGTACCCCTGTTTGCTTTTGAGCTTCCGTTGTTATCTGAATGTCTTCCTTTGAGTTTTTGAATGTCTGAAATTTAGGCGAAGGCTGACTCGCAGCTAAGTCCCCGAGTGAGAGGAACACTCGCCACTAGGAGTAGCTTTTAACTTAGTTGAAGGCTGGTTCGCAGCTAAGCCCCCGAGTAAGAGGAACGATTGTCACTCAGAGTAATTTTTAACTTAGGCGAAGGCTGGTTCACAGCTAAGCCCCCGAGTGTGAGGAATACTCATCAGCCGGAGTAGATTTTAACTTGGGCGAAGGCTGGTTCGCAGCTAAGCCCCTGAGTGAGAGGAACGCTCATCACTCGGAGTAGTTTTTAACTTAGGCGAAGTCTGGTTCGCAGCTAAGCCCCACAAGTGAGAGGAACACTCGTCACTCGGAGTAGTTTTTAACTTAGGTGAAGTCTGGTTCGCAGCTAAGCCCCTGAGTGAGAGGAACGCCCGTCACTCGGAGTAGTTTTAAACTTAGGTGAAGACTGGTTCACAGCTAAGCCCGTGAGTGAGAGGGACGCTCATCACTCGGAGTAGTTTTTAACTTAGGCGAAGGCTGGTTCGCAGCTAAGTCCCTGAGTGATAGGAACACTCGTCACTCGGAGTAGTTTTTAACTTAGGCGAAGGCTGGTTCGCAGCTAAGTCCCTGAGTGAGAGGAATGCTCTTCACTCGGGGAGGATTTTAACTTAGGCGAAAATAGGTTCGCAACTAAGCCCCCGAGTGAGAGGAACGCTTGTCACTCAAAGAGGTTTTTAACTTAGGCTAAAGCTGGTTGGCGGCTAAGCCCTCGAGTGAGAGGAACGCTCTTCACTCGAAGAGGATTTTAACTTAGCTGAAAGCCGGTTCGCGGCTAAGCCCCTGACTGAGATGAACGCTCGTCACTCAAAGAGGATTTTAACTTAGGCGAAATTTGGTTCGCGGCTAAGTCCCCCGAGTGAGAGGAACGTTCATCACTCGGAGTAGATTTTAACTTAGGCGAAGGTTGGTTCGCAGCTAAGCTAGCCCACCAGGGGTTTTAGGCTGGTAAATGCATACAAGTGAACTCAATGCATACATCTTACCATCTCAACATCATGTATAGAATCACCAAAGCAGGTCGACATTCCAAGCGCGGGGCTCATCTACCTTCTTCACGAGATTGTACAGATGGTATGCTTCTTTGTGCAGTACCTTGGAAATGACAAGATGACCTTCCCACGTGGGGGCAAGCTTATACGACCTCTGCTGATCTACTCGGAGCACGAGATCTCCTTCTTGAAAGGCACGAACTCTCATCTGTCTGTCATGGAAATGTCACATGTCTTGTTGGTATGTGGCCGACCGAATGAGGGTCATCTCCCTCTCTTCCCCCAGGAGATCAATAGCATCCTGCCGTGCCTGCTCCGCTTCAGCCTCAAAGTATAGATCCACTCGAGGTGAATTGTGGAGAAGATCACTCGGCAAAACAACCTCTGCTCCATACACCATGAAGAAAGGAGTGTGATTGGTAGACTGATTGGGGGTCATGCTTAGGCCTCCACAGGACCGATGGTAACTTGCTGACCCAGGCTCCAGCTGCATGCTCCAAATCACGCATGAGGTGTAGCTTTAACCCTTGAAGAATCAGGTCGTTCGCTCTCTCGGTTTGGCCGTTCGATTGCGGGTGTGCCAGAGAAGCATAATCAAGCCGAGTGCCTTGAGTGGCGCAAAATGCTCTGAACTCTTCCCAGTCGAAGTTTGAACCGTTATTAGTGATAATGCTATGGGAACTTTGTATCTGAGGACCAGCTCTTTCATAAACTTGATTGCTGTCCGAGAATCCAGCTTCTTGATAGGTTTGGCTTCGATCCACTTGGTGAACTTGTCGGCTGCAACGAGCAAGTGAGTGAACCCACTCGCCCCTGTCTTAGGGGCCCCCACCATGTCAAGTCCCCAAACTGCAAACAGCTAGATGAGTGGGACTGTCTTCAAGGCAGACGCTGGCTTGTGTGACAAGTTTGCATAGAACTGACAACCAGTGCAATGTTGGACTATCTCTTGGGCAGCTTCGTTGGCACGCGGCAATAGAAACCGACTCGGTAACCTTTAGCCACGATCATCCGAGAGGATGCATGGTGCCCACAAGTTCTCGAGTGAATCTCTTCCAGGATCAACCGACCTTCCTCTAGAGAAATGCAGCGCTGAGCCACACCGGTGACACTTTTCCTGTATAACTGGTTGCCAATCACAGTGAAAGCCTTGGATCCGCGAACAATCTAGCGCGCCTCGAGTTCTTCCTCCGGAAGCTCCCGCCCAAGAAAGTATGCGATGTACGACACTGTCCAATCGGGCGTGGTTGCCAGAATCTCCATGACCAAGTCAATAACTGTTGGAACCTCGATTTCACTCGGGTCCGAGGGACCGACCACCCGCGGGGGATCTTCGGTGAAGGGATCTTCTTTCACCGTCGGGGAATGAAGGTTCTCGAGGAACATGTTGCTAGGAATGGGTTTTCGAGTGGATCCGATCTTTGCCAAATCGTCAGTCGCTTGGTTCTTGATCCGGGGAACATGGTGAAGTTCCAGGCCCTTGAATTTCTTCTCCAGCTTTCTCACTGCGTGTAGTATCCCGTCAAGGCAGGGCTTCTAACGTCCAATTCTTTCATCACTTGATTCACCATGAGATTTGAGTCGCCATAGACCATCAAGCGACGGATGCCGAGTGAGATGGCTATACATAACCCATAAAGGAGCGCTTCATACTCGACCTCATTGTTGGAGGAATCGAAGTGGATCTGCAAGACATAGCTGAGTCGGTCACCTTTTGGAGACACTAAGACCACTCCGGCACCTGAACCATTCAACATCTTGGAACCATCAAAGAACATGGTCTAATGTTCCGGGTGACTCTGGGTCGGCTGTTGCTGCTCTGCCCATTTGGCTAAGAAATCTGCCAACGCCTGGGACATGATTGCCTTTTTTGCCTCAAATTTGATGTCCAGTGGTAGGAGCTCAATAGCCCACTTCACCACTCGACCAGTTGCATCCCAATTCTTCATGACCTCAGACAACGGGGCATCACTTATGACTGACGCCGTGTGCTCTTGGAAGTAATGAGATACTTTCTTTTCCATCAGGTAAATACCATAGGCAAGCTTCTGGTAATGAGGATATCTCTGCTTGGACGGAGTCAGGACTTCAGAAATGTAGTAGAATGGAAGCTGAACTTTGAAAGCCTTGCCCTCTTCTTCCCGCTCCACTATGAGGACGGTGCTGGCAACTTGACCAGTGGCCACAATGTATAAGAGCAATGGCTCTTTGCTGTTCGGAGCAGCAAGCACTGGCTGGGTGGAAAATAGGGCTTTGAGTTCAACAAACACTGCTTGGGCTTCGGGAGTCCACTCGAATGAATCAGACTTCTTTATTAATCGGTATAGGGGCAGCGCCTTTTCACCAAGGTGGGAGATGAATCAGCTCAAGGCTACAGGGCTGCCTGTGAGCTTCTGTACATCATGCAGGCGCTTAGGACGCTTCATTCGGACTATCACGCCTATTTTTTCAAGGTTGGCATCTATTCCCCATTCGGAAACAAGGAATCCGAGTAATTTGCTCCCCCCGGTACTCCAAAAGTGCACTTCACTGGATTCAACTTGATGTCATACCTTTGCAAATTTGCAAAAGTCTCAACAAGGCCAGGCAGTAGGTCGGAACCTTTCTTGGACTTTACCACGATGTCATCCATATATGCCTCGATGTTTCGACTAATCTGTGTGTGCAAACACTTTTGGACCATGCGCATGAAAGTGGCACCGGCATTCTTGAGACCAAATGGCATGGTGATATAGGAGAAGCACCCGAAAGGGGTGATAAAAGTTGTTTTTATTTCAACTAGCCCGTACAGTCGGATCTGGTGGTTGATACGTCTCCGTCATATCTATAATCTTTGATTGTTTCATGCCAATATTATACAACTTTCACACGCTTTTGGCAACATTTTATATGATTTATTGGACTAACATATTGATCCAGTGCCCAGTGCCAGTTCCTGTTTTTGCATTTTTTTTGTCTCGTAGAAAATCCATATCAAATGAAGTCCAAATGCAATAAAATTTTACGAAGAATTATTTTGGAATATATGTGATTTTTGGGAGTTGGAATCACCGCAAAGTAAGGAGTGGGAGAGAGGAAGGAAAGGGGGGGCGCCACCCCCTCCTAGTCCAATTCGGACCCAAGGGGGAGGGGGCACGTGGCCTGCCCTGGCAAGCCCCTCTCTCTCTCCACTAAGGCCCATCTAGGCCCACTAGTTCCCCGGGGGGGGGGGGGTCCGGTAACCCTCCGGCACTCCGGTTTTCTCCGAAATCACCCAGAACACTTCCGGTGTCCGAATATAGCTGTCCAATATATCAATCTTTACATCTCGGCCATTTCGAGACTCCTCGTCATGTCCGTTATCACATCCGGGACTCCGAACAACCTTTGGTACATCAAAACACATAAACTCATAATACCGATCGTCACCGAACGTTAGGCGTGCGGACCCTACGGGTTCGAGAACTATGTAGACATGACCGAGACTCATCTCCGGTCAATAACCAATAGCGGAACCTGGATGCTCATATTGGTTCCTACATATTCTACGAAGATCTTTATCGGTCAAACCGCATAACAACATACGCTGTTCCCCTTGTCATCGATATGTTACTTGCCCGAGATTCGATCGTCGGTATCTTAATACCTAGTTTAATCTCGTTATCGGCAAGTCTCTTTACTCGTTCCATAGTGCAACATCCCGTAACTAACTCATTAGTCACATTGCTTGCAAGGCTTATAGTGATGTGCATTACCGAGAGGGCCCAGAGATACCTCTCCGATACACGGAGTGACAAATCCTAATCTTGATCTATGCCAACTCAACAAACACCATCGGAGGCACCTGTAGAGCATCTTGCTAAGTTATGGAGAAAGCAATAGCAGTAAACTAAACGATCATCGTGCTAAGCTAACAGATGGGTCAAGTCAATCAGATCATTCTCTAATGATGTGATCCCGTTTCATCAAATGACAACTCTTTGTCCATGGATAGGAAACTTAACCATCTTTGATTAACGAGCTAGTCAAGTAGAGGCATACTAGTGACACTCTGTTTGTCTATGTATTCACACATGTACTAAGTTTCCGGTTAATACAATTCTAGCATGAATGATAAACATTTACCATGATATAAGGAAATATAAATAACAACTTTATTATTGCCTCTAGGGCATATTTCCTTCAACATCGAGTGGGAATCCATTGAGGGTGATTCCTCAGGTTTCCTGCTTGCTGTTTCAGACACACGGTTACTTTGACTTACCACAGAACCATGATGACATCGGGTCGGCCCCGAGGGGTACCCGTGAGTGATGTGAAGTTGGGTTGATCTGGAGGATACCCGCAAAGTTTTCCACGCGGCGCGGCCGGGCATTCTTAGCCCTTGCCGCAAGTCCGTGAGATGGGGCGATGGGAGCACATATCGTGGATCATTGATCATTACCACACAGTACCAAGACACTAACGGTTTGGATATTTGATCCGAGTAGGCCTTTGGCCTTTTTCGCACTGACTACCATGCGGGAATAAGTATGGGCACTCTGCATCGTATGTATCAGCTGAAAGCTCACTGACGTTAGTGACTGAGTGGCGCGCGCCGGGTTGGACTCGTTAAGCCTGCACTTGTATAAGGAGGCTAGGTCTGCTCACCGGCCGCGTTCGCAACATGCAAGATTGCAAAGGACAATTGGCCCATGACCCCTTCACATTTAGGATGTAGACCGGCGTGCTGGCCTCTCTGTTGAGCCTAGGTAGGACTACGATGTGTTGATTGGCCGAGGCCAGTCATGACCTGATGGTGTGTCCGGCTGGAGTTGATCGAGCATGTTGGGTAAGTTGGTGCACCCCTGCAGGGAAGAAAACATCTATCGATAGCCTGTCCTACGGTAATGGACGCTCGTAGTTGTATCCCGATCGATACAACTATAACTTGATGCTAAGGCATGTAATGGAAATGATGGCTCCGAGATTATTTTCTCGCAGGAAGTCGAGGAAGTGATCTCTGGGCATGTTACAACATACTTACTAATATTATAATATGCCACTCTTACCTCTTCTGATGCTGCAAGATGCTTGGAGCTGCTTGAAGATGCTAGTCTTTGATAGGCTAGGCTTTCCGCTTCTCTTCTGGCATTCTGCAGTTTAGTCCACAGATACAGCCCATTCCTTTGATACATATGCATACTTAGTTTAGATCTGATGTAAGTCTTGCGAGTACTTTGGATGAGTACTCACAGTTGCTTTGCTACCTCTTTCCCCCCATACCCGATTGTTGCGACCAGATGATGGATCCCAGGAGCCAGACGACACCACTAATGACTACTACTACCCCGAGGGTGCCTACTACTACGTGACGGTCGCTGACGATCTGGAGTAGTTAGGAGGCTCCCAGGCAGGAGGCCTTGCCTTTTCGATCGATGTTGCTTTTGTGCTAGCCTTCTTAAGGCAAACTTGTTTAACTCATGCCTGTACTTAGATATTGTTGCTTCCGCTGACTCTTGTGTATTTGAGCTTATGTATTCGAGTCCTCAAGGCCCCTGGCTTGTAATATAAATCTTGTATTATTTTAATTTGTGTCTAGAGTTGTGTTGTGATATCTTCCTGTGAGTCCCTAATCTTGATAGTACACATTTGCGTGTATGATTAGTGTACGATTGAATCGGGGGCGTCACAAGTTGGTATTAGAGCCGACTACCTGTAGGTAGCCCCCTTCCAACTCCTTGGCCGAAGTCGAGTCTAGTCACTTCAAAACTTTTACTAACATGGTTGTGTGTCTTACGGGCCCACGTCGCCATTGGGTAGTATCGGGATCTTTTATTCCTCGTCTTTACTCTGGGATTCCGATCTCTCTTCCATTCGGGTTAAACGAATTTACTAACTCTAACATTTGGATCCCGTGACCACATTCACCCCAAAGTTGGATAAGCCATAGTTATTCCTTAGAATAGTATTTTGAATAGTACACACACTGTCATGTTGACTACTATGTGGTATCCATTGTACCTCTTTCATTATGCATGTTTCACCATGAATGATCCTTTGTCTTTACAAATGCTCGATGCTGAACTACCCCTGTTACATGTTAACATGATGGTTAGACCCGCTAGTCGTGGCCGTGGTGGCAACGCTCCACCACCGCCTGAATTCATGGCTGGAATGATGCAACATTTTGAGTTGAATCATCAATTCATGGAAGGAATGATGGCCCAGTTTCCTCACCCCAATATGAATCAACGGACAACCCTAGTAACTCTGCAGGACTTCATGCGCCTCAACCCAACTATTTACCGCAGCTCAACTCAGCCCCTTGATGCTGATGACTGGCTTCGTGATACCACCTATGAGATGGAGTCTGTTAATGTAGCCCCTGCAAGCTATGTCACCTTCACATTCTTCTTCCTCAAGGGTCCTGCTACTCAATGGTGGGACAACCACAGGCGTACCCTACCTACCACTACAAAAAAGACACATCCGTGACATTTTGGGCCGAACGAATTTTTTTTCTGTCATACATATGACACTTCTATGACGATAATTGTGACAAAACCCGGTATCATCATAGATGTGGTGGGCTCCTACTTCTATGACAAAAAACATGATAGAAAATGGGCTTTTCGTCCTGGGCGGGCCAGAGACGCAGCTGCATGGCATTCTTTGGGCCGTCCATGACGGAAAAAACCATGGTAGAAGCGAGGGGGAGGAAAATTTTGGGGAGTTCCCGGTTACGGTGGGAGGTCGGTGAAAGTGCTAGTGATCGACTAGAGGGGGGGGGGGTGAATAGGCGATTTTTATGAAAGTCTTCAAAACATGGAAGTTTCGAAGACAATCGATAGAAATGAACCTATTAACATGCAGCGGAAGGTAGACTACACTAGGCAAGCCATAGTCAAGTATTCAATGAAGTGAAAGCACAAAGACTAATAGCAGCTAGGCAGTATGGATCAGGATGGAAGACAGTATGAAGCCAATCAGAACAAGCAGTCACACAATGAAGACAAATAGATAATGCAAACAGGCAATGACTTCACATGGATCAACTGTAATTAAAGAGATGGGAAGGATAGAGCCAGTTGCTCGTTGAAAGACAATGATTTGTTGGACCAGTTCCAGTTGCTATGACAACTATACGTCTGGTTAGGGAGGCTGAGATTTAACTCAGAAGACAGTGTCTTCACCTTATCCCCCTTGAGCTAAGGACACCCAGTCCTCGCCCAATCACTCTGGTAAGTCTTCAAGGGAGACTTCCAAACCTTCAGAGACTTCGTTCATTGGCGATCCACGATGACTCTTGGATGCTCAGAACGCGACGCCTAACCGGCTGGAGGATTCACAGTCCTTAAGTGTAACAAGTCTTCAGATCACACAGACAGGAAGACTTCAGTGATGCCTAACACACTTTGGCTCTGGGTGTTTAGGGCTTTGTCCTCGCAAAGATTTCTCTCTCAAAGGCTTCGAGGTGGGTTGCTCTCAAACGACAAAAGTCATGCACTAACTCTGAGCAGCCAACCAATTTATGGTGTAGGGGGTGGGCTATTTATAGCCACTAGGCCTGATTTGTCCGAAATGACCCTGGGTCACTAAGGAACTGACACGTGTTCCAACGGTCAGATTTCAAACACACGCGGCAACTTTACTTGGGCTACAAGTAAAGCCGACTCATCCAGCTCTGGATAAGATTTGCTCTCATTGTCTTCGCTCGAAGACATAGGATTTTGGTTAAGCATCACTTCAGTCACTCTGACTTTGTTCACTGGGACCCTACTTAACAGTACGGTGGTTCCTATGACTCAACGAAGAAGAAAAAGAAACGATGAAACAGCTAAGTCTTCGCGCTCCATAGTCTTCACGCGATGTCTTCTCATGTCATAGTCTTCAATGTGAATATCCTTACATACCACCTTTGTCTTCAATGTCTTCATACATTTTTAGGGGTCATCTCCAGTAGGAGAACCAAATCAATGAGGGACTACTCCTTGTGTTGTCCTGCAATTCTCACAAACACATTAGTCCCTCAACCAGGTTTGTCGTCAATACTCCAAAACCAACTAGGGGTGGCACTAGATGCACTTACAATCTCCCCCTTTTTGGTGATTGATGACAAACTGTTTGAAGTTTTCAACGGGATTAAAGTATGTGAAATTGTAAAGGTTGTAGGTGTTGTCTTCGTAAGTAGCAGAAAGGCTCCCCCCGAAGATGTGCATATAAGTATTTTGCTTTTGAATGCAAATGCACATGACATGTTGTACTTGCGGAGCTCCTCTTCTACTTATGAAGACAATTCATCATGCATGAAAGGATATAACGAATATAATGACACGCATAATGAAACATGGACGTCTGCAAAATGACTTCATGCGGAATTTATCGTCGCACATGCGGAATTTATCATCGCATCACATAGTGTCGAAAAGGTAGCAGACGGCCATCAAGTTTAAGTGTTACAACTCAAAACGAACCAAATGTATCAAAAACGAGAGTTGTAAGCACTTAGCAAATGTAGCAAAAGTAAAGCAACCACCCATATGGACCCGCTTGAAGACTACCAACTCATATGCTTCTCCCCCTTTTGTCAGTAATGACCAAAAAGGTTTGAAGACATAGAGCTTCTACTCGTTCCCATGAGGAGTAGGTGAAGCAGCAGGGTCGTCGTTGAGGTTCGGTGGTGCAGAAGAACTTGGTGCAATGTCGACACGCGCTGAAGTTGGAGGTGGTGAAGTAGCGTCATCTTGATCATCTATGACTCTGGCATTCACCGTTGCAGCTGAGGAGGAATAGTCAGAGTCTTCAAGTGAGGGAGTCCGATGCAAGTGAGCATTCCTTGGAGGAGTTGAGTCAAACTTGAATCTCTCTGTGAAGCCATCATCTTGCAGATCAGCTTCAGCACTGAGTAATGTCAAGCTCTTCCAGGACCTTCGACATGTTTCATCAGTAACAAAGGCATTCTTGGTGGCAAGATTTCGAATGCGATTGACGTCCACCAAGAGGCTTTGCATCTGACGCTTAAGCCAGTCATGATGCTTATCCTGTTTCTGATGTAGAGCGACGAGAAGCTCTCGGTCATTGAGAACACGAGATCGCTTCCAAGGCCTTTGGGCAGTGGTACTTGCAGTGGCATCAGTTTGGGTGCGAGGGGCACGTGTATTGCCAGCCAGGGGGTAAACACGAGAAACGGCTTGAACACCTTCAATGGGCTGGGTGAAGCTTTGACGATCGACATTGTGAAGATAAACTGGCTCCTTTGCCGGCTCTGGGTAAATAGCTTCAACAGACAGATCAACCTCTGGCAGGAATACGAGATGATTGCGTGCAGACGGCTGATAGTTGAAAGCATAGTGAAGCTTGATGAGGCGCATTACCCATGGAGCTTAGAACTTCAGACCAAAGATGTCGGAGCCAGACGCAACCAACTACCTGATGAAGAAGTCTTGAGCATTGAAGCTGATGCCATTGAAGATATAGAAAACCAAAGTCTTCATTGCTCCTTCAAGCTTCGTTGTAGATGAATGTCCTTTGACAGGCCATAGAGTTTTCCTGATGATATGATAGATGGTGCGGGGTAGATACTCTAGGTCTTCAACAGAGAATTCCGTTGGGTATTCATCGTCGTGTGGCAGAGGCTTCATCATGCTCAGCATTTGGCTCATGTTAGGCTCTGGCTTTTGGAAAATACTCTCCAAAGCATTCTGGTGTTGCTGACAACCTGGTTCATAATATTCGCCAGGAGTGGGCAGGGCTATGAGCTCAATGATGTCTTGGGCTTTAGCTTCATGATGTACATCGCCCGTCATCCACTCAAGGATCCAAGTCTTCGGATCCCTCTTGTATCCACAAATGTGGAGTGTAGCATAAAATTGAAGCAGAAGTTCCTCATTCCATTGTTCCTTGTCAGTCACAAAGTGGAACAGACCCGCATCACGGAAGCAGTCAAGAGCTTCTTCAAGGCAAGGCAATCCAGCAATGGCTTCACAGTCAAGACGCATATGTGGGAAGATGCGCCCCTGATTGTACAAGATGCAAGAATAGTAGCTGGGCTGCTGATAACTCTAGAATCGATCTGAGAAGATTCTTGGCCTTGTGTAGGGGTTCTTGTCACTGTCAAAGAATGTGTTATGTGCCTTGAATCCATTCAGATTAAACGATCCTGGTGACATTGCAGTACCTGGAAACCGTGGTAGCCTTGGCTTTGGCTTCTGGACCTGAGGCCTGTGCTCCACATGATAGTCAAATTGAGGTCCGGGAGCAGGCGGAGGAACCAAAATTAGCCAACGGACGGTAACAAGCTGTCCACGATCATATGCTTGCTCGATGGTGTGTGGCCTTGGAGGAGGTACATGAGCAGAGGCATTGGCTTCAGGCAGCGGATTTGCTTCGGGTGCTGCATTGGCTTCAGGTGCATTCACTTCTGGCACCACATTAGCTTCAGCCATGACAACGTCATTGGCTTCGGTGTTGATGTTGTTGGCCGCCTCAGTATTGATAACCTCCACTTCAGGAGCTGGAGGGTCAGACATGTTCTCCTCGAGAACAACTTCAGGGTTGGACGGGGGTATAGCAACTCTTTCTTCATCTCTTGGTTCTTCTTGGTCATCGGTTGATGCAGCCGGAATATCTTCAGCCGTTTTGGCTTCAGATTCAGGGATGTTCATAGTAGGAGAGGCTTCAGGAAAGACTTCACGTGAAATAGATTAGCGCTCTTCTCCTTCTGGAACACTTGACAAAGTGACCTGTGGCCTTGGTCCTTTGCGAAGCCTGCGAAACGCTGGCGACGCCTGTGGAGATGGAGTTGGTTGGGCCTCAAGGTCTTCATTGTCAATCACCGGAGTGGTGACCTGGGTTGGGGGAGTAACGGGTGTTTCTTCATCACGAGGGGATTCTTGAGGGTGATCAGCCCATGAGTCATCCTAAGCAATTGGCGTCAATGGACGGCTAATGCTGATGAGTTCACTGTTCGTGAGAACAGGCGATGATACCAAATTGTATTCGATCTGAGGAAGGACTTCATCATCTTCAACATTGTCTTGATGACCAATGTCTTCAGCTGTGGTGGGGTCAACAGCTGGAATGTCTTCAACTACTGGAGCCTCTGTGGAAGCAGGCTCATGAACGATCAATTGGCGCTCACGATGTTTAGACGCAGGATGAGCCACTGAGATTGGCTCGACAACAAGGGGCTCTGTGGGAGCAGCCCGGTCTCTCTTCTTTGTCTTTCTCTTCTTGGTTGGTGGAGCATCGTCAGTGGTGTGCTTGGTCTTGTGCTTGCGGGCTTCGGCTTCAGCTGCCCTTGTTTTCTTGAGTTCCGAAGCCACTGTGGGGACCTTAGGCTTCGAGCCTATCATACTGGCCGGGAAGACAATGCGAGGTTCTTCCTGCCTTGATGCTTCTGGTTGGGCCACAGCAGGCTTCTTCTTCTTCTTGGCAGCCATCACTACAAAAAATACACTTCCGTGATGATACATGTTTGTCATAGTAGGTCGCGTCTTTTGTCATGCATGTACATCCATGACAAATTTATGACAGAATCAAGATAGTCATACCTGTGCTGTCGTAGAAGTGTTCCATGACATTACCAAAATTATCATCATGGAAGTGTCCACTTCCATGACAATAAATCACGCGTCACATAAGTGCTTTCGTCAAGGGTGACCGACACGTGGCATCCACCGTAACGGAATGCAGTTAAGCTATCGGGTCGGGTTTTGGATCCGATAACCCGTTAACAGCCCCGACCAATGGGAAATTTCCACGTGTAAAATTCTTATTGGCTGGACGAAACATGTGTCAACTCGTCAGTGGGTCAGATAGGCGCCTATGATATGTCGACACATGGCACGGCCCAACAGTGGCCCATTTAGCTTACAAAGCCGGCCCGTTTGACTTGGTCAAAAGTTAACGGGCTGACCCATGAAAAGCCTGTTAACGGTCTCTTCGCAAATAGCCCATTTTACGGCCCGTTAACTCACGGCCCGTTAGGCCCTAAAGGAAATCGGCCCAACAACGTCATGTGGGCCGTCGAATATAATACCAGCCCATTTCACTTTCGGCCCATGTATGGCCCACGATGTCTTTCGGCCCATATGAGGTCTTCGTATCTTTCGGCCCATTACAGGCCCACGGTGACTCTAGCCCATAATGAACAGTAATTTTCTTTATACCCATTAATGGCCCGTGATTTACATGGGCCGTTTCCAGCCCGTGTTAGCTTTCAGCCTATCGACGGCCCATACGTTCTTGGGCTCCTTTTCGACCCTCGATTACTTTCGGCCCGTTACTGGCCTATTCCCCTAATGGGCCAAATTCAGCCCATGGCAAGAGTCGGCCCGTTACTGGCCTGTTCCACTAATGGGCCAAATTCAGCCCATGGCAAGAGTCGGCCCGTTACTGGCATGTTGCCCTAATGGGCCAAATTCGGCCCATGGCAAGAGTTGGCCCGTTTCTGGCATGTTAACCCGTTGCGCCGCTTCCAGCCCGTCCTATATTCTGGCCCATTAACAACCCGTTATGCCTGTGATAGAATTAAGCCTTTGCTGTCCTACGGCCTGTTAACAGCCTGTTACCGTGCTGGGCCGATACCAATTACGCCCGATTATGGCCCATGTAGACCCATTTATCCGACGGCCCAAGGCCCACCGATTACAGGCCCATTTATCGATGGCCCGTAGGAGACCCATGGATCCTACGACCCGTATATGGCCCATGGTAGTTGCGGACACTAGCAAACCAGGGAAAAAGAAGACTAGGAAATAAATAAGGCCGAAACTAACGCTTGTCGGATTTCGGGTTCCGACAGACCCTTAAGGTTCTAACACTGGGGTGCGCGCGGAAATCACGTCCTCAACCTCCCCGCCTCACAAAGATCTAAACCGCTAAAGGAATCACACAAGAGACACAAGATTTATACTGGTTCGGGCCACCATTGTGGTGTAATACCCTACTCCAGTGTGTGATGGATGGATTGCCTCCTGGGGCTGGTGATGATGAACAATACAAGGAAGAACTGCCTCGCGAGGGTCAGTTCTTAGCTGGGGCGACGAACTGCTGGGAAGAGTTCAGTCACCTCTCTCTCTCTCTCTCTCTCTCTCTCTCTCTCTCTGATTTCGATCCCCCCTACCATGTGGGTGGCCGGTCCTATTTATAGAGGCCCTGGTCCTCTTCCCAAATATCGAGCGGGAAGGGAGCCAACAATGGCGGGCTAATTTGAAGGGGGACAACAAATACTCTTATCCTGACTAAAGGTGGTCTTCGCCTGCGAAAGACTCTGCGGTGACGCCGTGCTGGGCTCCATGGTGACCTCCGTCTCGTAGTCCGCTTGGTCCTGGTCTCGTTGCACCGGAATGGCAACCTTTGCCTGATGCCTCGGTACTCCGCGGCTGCGCTTGCCCCCTTTGCACGAAAGAGGAAAGAAGGACGCTGCGCGCGCTGGCACCCGCCTGGTGCCCTCGATCATCATGGCTTGCGTCACTGGCACCTCGCGAGGTACCCCGCCTTGATATCTCCGTCTCCTCGCGAGCCAGCCTGAGGAGGCTGCGCCTGAGGATGCGCCGTGTCGTCCGCCTCGCGAGGCTTGGCCCCTCACGAGGGTCTTGAGTCTTGTGTTGGTGAAGATGGGCCATGTTGGGCCCCCACTCGAGCCACGCCGCAGGCCGCAGGCAGGCAAGTCTGGGGACCCCCATTCCCAGAACGCCGACAGTAGCCCCCGGGCCCAAGGCGCGCATGGGCTTGGCCGTGCCACGAGGCGAAAGGGCAAGGGTGAAGCGCCGCGGGCCCTAACAGCCTGCGGCCTCGGACGCCGCGTGGCGGTTGATTGGACGTGGGCGGCACCGTTCCCCCATGCTTCCTTATTGTGTGCCCTGCTAGGTGGACTGGTAGTTGTACACAGCCGCTCCCCTTCCTGTTGCTCGGGCGTCCCCTGCTCTTCCTTCTTTCGGACGCCTGCTCCCGCCTTCAATCCAATCTCGAATCCTCCCCCTCCTTCCCATCGCCATGACTCCGACGAGGGAGGAGAGAGGGGACAAACTCATGCCTTCGTCTTGTACGCCGCCAGCGGTGGCCCCCGTCGTCGGCCGGTTGACTGTGCTCAACCAAGAGTGCCTGGGCAGGGACAGCTTTGCCCTGGCCACCGTCTTCAGCGAGTGCGGGAGGACGACTGCCTGACCCGCGTCCCACTTCTCCATTGACAGGACAGCAACCGAGGTCCCATGTTTTACCGATGCCTTGTGGGCGGGTCTGGTTCCCCCCTTCTCCGATTTCTTCAACTCCGTGCTTTCCCACTATCAGATCCACTTGATGCATCTAAGTCCTGAGTCCATCACCCTCCTTTCGGTCTTCGCCTTCGTTTGCGAAGCCATGGTGGGCATCCCTCCTTCGATTGCCTTGCTGCGCCACTTCTTCTTGCTGCGTCTTGTCGATCCCTCCTAGCGCTGGGCATGCGCGAGCTTTGTTGCCGAGCCTGAGACCGAGGCATCTGGAATTGACTTCAAACTTCCCCAGCCCGCGGTCGGGTTCCGCGAGCGGTGGTTGTACGTGGACGCAGGGGTGCCCAGCCTCCTGCTATCGGAGCCGACCTCGCCTGCTGTCCCCAATTCGGGTTGGGGCCAGGAGACGCTGAAGAACCCTCGGCTTGTCTTCGTCTGGACCCGCTTCACGTTCCTGAGGAAACTCGGCGTGACGGTGCCCAAAGTGGTGAAGGAGTTTCTGTTGTGCCGCGTCGCTCCCATGCAGCGCCACCCTCGCCGAATGTGGGCCTTCCGGGGGCGCGAGGACGACATGAGGCTCCAGGAAGAAGACCTGGCTCCTGCGGCGCTGAAGTCGACGCTCTTGACCTTGGCCGGGGACCCCAATCCAGGCAACATCCGGCAGGGAGGGGCCTTGCTGTATCTCTGCCAGAGCAGGGCTGACTTCGTGAAGCAGATGCCCGTCTTCGATGAGTGGGGGCTGCGCCCCGCCGGCCTCCAAGGACCTCGCGAGAACCCTGTAGTGGTGAATCCCCTCCCAATCGGCCAAGGCGACTCCTCCTGAAGTGGCGGAGCAGGGAGGCAGGAGGCGTCTGAGGCCGAGGGGGCTCCTGAGGAGGTGGTAGCGCCCGATGCCGCTCGCGAGGGGACAATTCCTGAGGAGGTGGCAGCGCCTGGTGCCACTCGCGAGGGGATAGCTCCTGAGGAGGTGGCAGCGCCTGGTGCCGCTCGCGTGGGGATGGATGGCACGCGCCAGGCGGGCGCCCCCGACGCGGACCGTTCTGGTGCTTCGTCCTCGCGGCAGGTTGATCCTTGCGCTCTTCTCTTGGGCCGCTTCCGCGTGTACTTCGAGGCCCTCCGGAGGAAGAGGGAGGCTCTGGGTGATGACTCCCCTTGTCGCGTGCTGAAGCGCAGGAAGTACTTCGCCACTGACGAGTAAGTCTTTTTCCTCTCTGGCTCCTAATCCTCTTGTTGCTTTCGCTGATCCTTGCTCTGCAGGCCCCTTCCGACTGAGATCACGGAAGTCGCCGAGGTACCACCTCCCTTGGCCTTGCCTCCCTCGCCATCCTCAAGTGCTCCGAGTAGCTCTACCCTCATGGTGAGGGCGTCTGATGGGGCGGATCATCCCGAGGTGCGCCACGGCCCTTCATTCCCCATGCTTTCCCTTCACGGGCCTTCTCAGGGGATAGCCAGTCTGTCGGGTGCCTCCCGTCTGGTCTTGGACTGCGACTGGTTGAGGCGCCTCCTACGCCCCTCATTTGGAGGCGGGCTGGCCCTTGGTCGGGCTTCTGGTGTGGCGCGTCCGACCGTCGTGAGGGCGCCAGCCCCCAGCCCCCTGCCCGGAGGAGGAACGATGACTCGCAGCCCCCGGCGCTTGCTTGGGGCGGATGATGGCGTGGAAGATGTGCTTGAGCGCGCCCGGGAGCGCCGCACTCACCGCCAAGGGTTCCTTCGACGAGCGGCCGACGCGGTGGACTTGCTTGGGGAAGAGCTTGCCGCTGAAGATGCTTGCCTGGAGGCCGAGGGCCTGCGCCTGGCCGCAGGGAGGCGCGAGCTGGAGGCTGCCGTCACCCTCGCGCGCCGCCAACGTGACCTCGATGACAAAGAGGCGAAGGCGTCGCTGGAGGCCTCTCGAGTGGCCCGCTCCCAGGCCATCGAGGAGGCCCGGAGAGCTGACGGGTGGCGAGAGGCAGCGGAGGAGCGGGCTCACGAGCTCCTGGCCCGATGCCATTCGCTAGAGGAGCAAGCGGAGCTGCGCGAGGCAGCCCTCGCGTCGATGGAGGTGGCTTCCGGTGACCCAGTTGAGCTTCTGAAGCGCGAGGAAGCATTGGCGCTGGAAGCCGCTGAGCGCACTTGCGAGTATGAGCGGCTGGAGATGAGGGAGCGCCTAGTGATGCAGGCAGAAGACGATGTAGCTGCGCGGGAAGCGCGTGTCTTGGAGGAGGTCTGCCGTCGGGTGGCGACGGCGCGCCAAGGCCTCGAGCGTGAGTTCGAGGGGAAGCTGGGGATGATCCGGGCCGAAGCTCAAGGTAGAACCGCAGCCCTGAGGGCCCAACGGGACGAGGCGACGTGGTTGGCCGACACCTCCTGGGCCGCCCTTGAGGCAGCGCAAAAGGAGCTGGCCGCCTCTCAAGCCGAGGTGCTCCGCCTTCGCCAGCGGATGGAAGAGGCCGAGGCCGTCGAGCGCCAGAACACCGACGAAATACGCCAGCGGCGACTCCTAGAGCACACGCATGGCCCCATGCTCACCACGCTCAGGGAGAGGGCTAACGTGGCCTTGGGCAACATCTACGAGGCATCCGTCGGCGAACCACACACGATCAATTATGCCGGTAACTTGCAGTTCTTCACCGCCGTGGTGACGCAGCTGGAGGCACGGTCAGTCAGGGCCGGCAGGTTGGTGGAGGAGAGGAGCCGTGCCTTGCTCAAGCGCGCCTTTTCCCGTGTCTTCAGCCATCTCCAGAACATGAATCCCCGCTTCGATTTTGACGCTATCATCGCCCCAGTCTCCCAGGCCGTCCGAGGTGACTTGGCACGCTGGGTGGAGGATAACGTGGACGCCCTTGTCAGGGCCTTCACTTCGGACGACAGCGACGTGGTCGTGGGTGCTGACGAGGACGGCGCGGCGAGCGGCCCTGACGCCGCCGGCAGCGACGCAGGCGTCGATGGCGAGCTCGGCGACTCCGGTGAAGGCTCAGGAGGTGCCTCCGGGGACGCATTGGGGGATTGGTCCGACTGAGTGCGTATCGCTCCTGTCTTTTTCACCTTGCATGAATAGAACTCAGGCTTTTGACCTGGTGGCTTGTGAGAGCATTTTGGGAGGGGAAGCCCCTCATGTAAAAACCTGTGTCCATCATATCAGTTGTAATCAAATTGCGCTCGTGCCTGATAGTGGGCTGGTTTACCTTTGCCCCACGCTGGTTCAGAGGCGGCCTGCAGGAGGGCGCGACGCCTTGGGCGCTTCCTAGTTGGTCCTCAGGATGTGAGATCGTTGCTGATGAGAAACTTCTCATGCGTTGGCCTTCTCCCGAGCGCAATGACTTCACAGGCACTCGCGCTGCTTCACAGGCTCTGGGCCTTTTCCTCGAGCGCGAGAGCTTCACAGGCACTCGCCTTGCTTCACAGGCTCTGGGCCTTTTCCTCGAGCGCGAGAGCTTCACAGGCACTCGCCTTGCTTCACAGGCTCTGGGCCTTTTCCTCGAGCGCGGGAGCTTCACAGGCACTCGCCTTGCTTCACAGGCTCTGGGCCTTTTCCTCGAGCGCGAGAGCTTCACAGGCACTCGCCTTGCTTCACAGGCTCTAGGCCTTTTCCGAATAGGACAACCTCCGTAGGCACCTGAAAATCCTCCCGAGAGGGAGCAACGGCGGCAGCCTGGGCTACGCACGAGCCTGGCCTGACCCGACTCGCGAGGGGCTCGCGAGGGGAGGCAGCTGTGACGAAGCGGCAACCAGAATGCGAGAAATAGCTCGAGCGAGAACAAGCACCCCTTCCCCGAACACACGCAAATCTCAAATTCGATTCCAACTTAAATCCAGCGGGGGAAAGCAACAGCCAAAGGGAAATGCAACAAAAAGCAGACAAAAAGCCGCGTCTGGCACCTAATCTAGTCTTGGACGTCTTCTCACCAGCGCGGAGCTAAGTGGTGTCCACTGGGCGTGGGAGGGAGCCCCAGGGCCTGAGACCGGCACCCCTGAGACCCCTACCTGGCGCGCCAAATGTCGGATTTCGGGTTCCGGCAGACCCTTAAGGTTCGAACACTGGGGTGTGCGCGGAAATCACGTCCTCAACCTCCCCGCCTCACAAAGATCTAAACCGCTAAAGGAATCACACAAGAGACACAAGATTTATATTGGTTCGGGCCACCATTGTGGTGTAATACCCTACTCCAGTGTGTGGTGGATGGATTGCCTCCTGGGGCTGGTGATGATGAACAATACAAGGAAGAACTGCCTCGCGAGGGTCAGTTCTTCGCTGGGGCAACGAACTGCTGGGAAGAGTTCAGTCACCTCTCTCTCTGATTTCGATCCCCCCTACCATGTGGGTGGCTGGTCCTATTTATAGAGGCCCTGGTCCTCTTCCCAAATATCGAGCGGGAAGGGAGCCAACAATGGCGGGCTAATTTGAAGGGGGACAGCAAGTACTCTTATCCTGACTAAAGGTGGTCTTCACCCGCGAAAGACTCTGCGGTGACGCCGTGCTGGGCTCCATGGTGACCTCCGTCTCGTAGTCCGCTTGGTCCTGGTCTCGTTGCACCGGAATGGCAACCTTTGCCTGATGCCTCGGTACTCCGCGGCTGCGCTTGCCCCCTTTGCACGAAAGAGGAAAGAAGGACGCTGCGCGCGCTGGCACCCGCCTGGTGCCCTCGATCGTCATGGCTTGCGTCACTGGCACCTCGCGAGGTACCCCGCCTTGATATCTCCGTCTCCTCGCGAGCCAGCCTGAGGAGGCTGCGCCTGAGGATGCGCCGTGTCGTCCGCCTCGCGAGGCTTGGCCCCTCGCGAGGGTCTTGAGTCTTGTGTTGGTGAAGATGGGCCATGTTGGGCCCCCACTCGAGCCACGCCGCAGGCCGCAGGCAGGCAAGTCTGGGGACCCCCGTTCCCAGAACACCGACAACGCTAGGCTATTAAGGCGATTGCACAGATTACATCCACTCGGCATCAAAGATCGCCGCCAGTGCAAATATAGGGAACACCCTACACTATACAAAAATGGCTTGCTGTTTTCTTCAGGCGGTGGCTGCACGTTAAGAATAAATTTTGTATCGCACCAAAACAAATTACAACTATATAACAAAAGGAAGGTTGGCATAAAACTTAACAGTCTAGCAGACAAATGCACCACTAGAAGTTCAGAAGCTCAGTTCATTTGACCTGACTGTTATGTTTTCATGCTGTATTGTCCGATGGAGCACCATAACCCTCGCCTTCATTTCCCCTAGGCTCCTAAACAACATAGCAAATGTCTGATAGTCTGGTTTCAAAACCATGCATATCTTGACGACATTGAGCAATGTTTCTCCTTGTTTCACAAAGGGTCTCTGTTAGGGAATGGACTTGTGTCTGGAGCGCAGATACAACATTGCTTTGAGCTTGCATATCTTGATCATGAGGCAGTTTGGATGATATTGCCTTAACAACCAACCCAGTATTATGCAGGAACGTGCTTTTGGCACTATTAGTGGACATGTACTGACCCACTACAGCAAGAGCTGACATTGCGGTTATAGTTGCCTTGCCACCTTCAAAAGGTGGCGGTTCCACCATTTTTTCCATAGCTCGCTGAAAAGTTGAGGTTTTACATTAGTAGTACCAGAACAGAAGATATTAAGGAGGCAACAAAACCAAACAAAATAGCTTTGGTCTATATACAGAACTTATTCTGGTGAACCCATGTAAAATATTAGTTATATTTTATTGCAAAGTACATAATAAAACCAGGTTCCAAACATATGACCATGTACCATCGCTAATGTATTGTCTATTTCTTCACATTGTATTGAGGGCTAAGGATAAAGAGACGAAGTTTATAATACGGTAAGCATAGTATGACGTCATTCATATCACAAAACAACTGAGAACAGACAAACAGACAATTATAATGTTGTGTGGGCAAGTCCAGCACGGAACTAGATTACGGGTCAAGATCAAAGGAACATCACTCCTCTCTTTTAAACCTTGTAAGGTGCAATGATATGCTAAGACAATTGTGTATAAAATTGAAAAGAGTAAGAGACATTGGCTGCAAACCATGCAGTTCAAGGCACAAGTCAGAGTAAGTAGTAGGTAGAAGGCATGAGGATTAATGACTTACAACAGCGGCTTTGACTGGTGTAGTCATGCCCTTTTTCTTGCTGGTGTGACAATCCTTGAAGATTTCCACAACATTTGGTTCAGGTACTTTTTGGTCATTGCGGGCTTTCCTCTGCATTTGGAACAAGTCAATATAGATCTGATAATATGGTACATCGAAAAGAGTGAAACAGCAGCTAATCACAAGAGCCTCGCAGTGTGCAATATAGCTACGAGATCCTATCGTTTGTTGGAATTTCACTTTTGTACGGTTGGCCTTGTTATTTGAACAGTTCACCTACAAGAAGATAGATTTGTGTGGCACATGCGTAAATAGGACTTCAACATGTGATCTGATGACATATATATAATGTACCTGATACTTCGGATCGGACCAGTGTTTAACGAGGCCTCTCCAGTCTTCATTAGATATATTTTCCACTGGAGATGTTTGGGCAAGTTCACTGTTAGCCTTGCCTTCAAAGTGAGTTTTCCTCAAGTTATACCGATACTGTCGCAGAGCAGACTTGAAAACATGGGTGCAAGCTTGTCTGGTTGCATCATCTTGGCTATCCAACTTGAACCTCATCTGTTGAAAATTATGGGAGTCTCATTATCAGCAACCTAGAAAGTATTGGACAGAGCAAGACGATATTACTAGTTTCCATACATAACCATACCTACAGATAAATGGTCGAGGAAGATGTTGAACTAGATTTCGTCTTTGTCATTCCTGTACTGAATCCATGTTGGGAGGGTACGTACATGACACCTAACAGCAACCGCTGCCTCTGATACTAACTTGGCTGACTCTGTAGCATCACGTGGCCTTTTTAAACCTGCCTCAAAACGGATCTCCATTCTTCCTCCTCTAGATTTAGTTAACCTATCGAGCATTATCCCTGATGTTTGTTTCCTCTTGCGCCTAGGTGCTAGTTCAACAACAAACATAGGAAGTGTTAGTGTACATCAAACTGTGAGACTACATATAAAGAAGCATGCAACTGTAACTTGACTCCAGCAACTACCTTCTTGTTGTTGAAGCTCACAAGGTTCATCTGATATTGCCAACTCATCTTGTGTCAAGAGTGCTTGGGAAGTAATGTCAGGTGGCAAGGGAGCTTGGGAACGTGCTACTAGCTCAGTTGACGCACGAGTATGTCGTGCAGCTGGTAGTACTGTGGTAGGTGTTGCAAGAACTAGGGCTGTCTCTGTTTGTTTGGTGGCAGCTATTTGTTTCTGTTTGTCTTTTTACAACTCGTGTAGCATGGGATGCCGTGTTTGTAGAATTTTCTGCTGGACTTTGACCTTCTATTGCACCATCAGTACCAGCAGAATCTGCAGGATTCATCCGCTTCTCATTCCCTGCCATTTTGTGTTTCTTCCTCTTTCTCTGTGCCATGTTAAGTCAAGCCGACAAGAAAAACGAATAACAATTTAGTTCTTCAGAACAAATTGATGCGTGATGCAGACGAACTAAACTTTGATGTTAGACAACCACATGATAGGAGGATGTAATATGTATGAAAAACAGGACGGAAGAGATAACCAAAACTATGATGTGTAAACTAAGAAGAAGACATTTCACCAAATTAGAAGCAATGCAATGGAAGGTAGACACCATATGAAAGATGCTACAAATATCGCTCTGCCAAGTTAACAGTGTCTCATCATAAATGGCGTTTAAACAAATGCGAAGCAGTACAAGAAATAAGTCATATGCAAGATGCAAACAACATCACACTACCATGTTAGAGGTCTCTCGTCATTAGTGCCATTGCATATTCACAACATTGCATATTCACAGCTTATGATGTGTAAACTAAGGAGAAGGCATTTCAACAAATTAGAAGCAATGAAAGCTAGACACCATATGAAAGATGCAACGAATATCACTATACCAAGTTAAAACTGTCTCGTCATAAGTGCCATTTCAACAAATTAGTAATACAAGCTAGAAAAGAATGTGAGATGTAACCTATATCACACTCCGAAGTCAAACGTGTCTTATGATAAGTGATTGTTGCAGGTTACACAACAGTAGTAATTTTATGTAAGAACATGGTGTGATAGACAGATATTGTATGTTCTAGAAACAGGAACACGTGTCTTATTCAAGTATAATGTGTAAAGTAAGCAGATGGAATTCAACAAAATTAGAAGCAATAAAGCTAGACATCACACATAACATGCAACCACATATAACAGTGCCAAGTTAGAGGGAGCACCGGTGATGCTGCACTAGGGGAGACGTGCTCATCATAAACACAGCTTTGTTGAGTGTCTATGCATGTGTTGTCTTGGAAATCATCTTGGGGGTGTGTAGGAGTAGAAACTCTAGAGGCCCTCCGTTCGGAAGGAGCACCTTTATCCGCTGCCTTGCTAACTTCCTTCCGCTTTATTGATTTTGAATTGTCAAGTAAAACCGATAAGAAAAAGCAATAAAATTCTCTCTTCAGAACTCATTCATGCATGATACTGACAATCACTACTTTGATGTAAGGCAAACACATGATACCAGGATGGAATATGTATGAAAAACAGGACGGCATGGCATGTTTACAACTGTTTGTGTAAACTAAGCAGAAACCATTCCAGCAAATAAGAAGCAATGCAAGCTAGACACCACATGAAAGATGCAACCAATATGACTCTGCCAAGTTAAAAGCGTCCCATCATAAATGGAATTTCAACAAATTAGAAGCAGTGCATGCTATAAATCATATGAAAGATGCAACTAATATCGCACTGCATATACTAAAGGTGTCTCATCATGTTGATTGATGCAGGATACAAAAAAACAATAGTTTTATGTAAGGACATGCTTAATAGACAGATGTACATGTACTAAATACATGAAGGCATGTCACATTAACAGGTATAATGTATAAGCTAAGCAGACTAGCACATGCAGTTTAACCAGATTGGAAGAATTACAATCTAGACACCATATGCAACATGCAACCACATATCACGCTGCCAAGTTAGAGCAAGCACCTGCGATGCTAGTGTAGGGGAAATGCTGTAATCAACTACAGAGCTACGTTCACTGTCTTCATCTAGCATTTCTGTTTCTTGAGAATCATGTCGGGAGGCTGACACTGCATTCTTTAAATGAGGAGTAGTCCCCTTGCCTGCTTGCCTCATCATAAGTGATTGATGAGGGATACACAAGAACATTAGTTTGATGTAAGAACATGGTTAATACACAGATGTACTAGTATGTACCAAAAATAGAAAGGCATGTCATATTCAAAGGTATAATGTGTAAGCTAAGCAGATGCAATTTAACCAAATTGGAAGCAATACAAGCTAGACATCCGGCTGGAGTGGTGAGCATGATCATCTAGGACCTGAGAGCCTGGTGGGAGGCGGGCTGCTTCGCCACCATCGCAGCTTTTTAGTTGGCTTGCAGGTGATGCCTATCTTTGCTGGGCTTGTCACTGGCTCGGCCAATGCCCTGACTAGCCATTTGTCTTCTGGTGCTCACGGGATGGTGGTTCATGTAAAAAAATATCTTTCCTTATCTTACCGACTTCGGCCTTTCGAATACAAGCTAGACACCATATGGAACATGCAACCACTTATGACACCGCGAAGTTAAAGCAAGCACCTGGGATGGTGGTTCATTGCGAGCGAGGTCATCAACTCCAGAGCTATGTTCCCCGTCTCCATCTGCTGACACTACACCCTTTAAAGCGTTGAAAGTGTCTTGCCTAGCCACACACCAAACTGGAGCGACTTCTCTCTTTTCTTTTTGGCTTCTCTCATGGTAGCAGAGTCTGAAATACCCTTGCATAAAAACACAACAGTGAGAGTAAGGGTGAAGTGTGTGTAGAACTAGTGCACTGTAAAAGTAGCAGATAGCAGGTGGCTGAAAAATAAATGACAGGAGACATATGATAGCTCTACAACATTGCATGGCAAACAAAATTAGATTCTACTCTGTATGATTTTGTAATATATGAGCATAGGAAATGCAGGTATTCCTCCAGCACACCACCACATGTGGTCATATCTAAGATAACAGTCGACTGAAAATAAATAGGTCAGTTGATTTTTTAATGAACCATCTGATCTATAAGGAACGGGCAGATGGCCTTTGTCTACCTCCCGCCAGTCACTGTTGATGATCTTTCTCGAACCGCCAGCGACCACCGGCCCAGACCCCTGCCTCGGCCGCCCCGCCCTCCCATCGACCTCACACCATCGCCGTGCTTGGCAGCGCCCCCAGGCCATCCCTTTAATCCCGGCCGACCTCCAAATCGGGCGCCAGTAGCTCTAGGCCGCACACGCCCCTAAGATAAACACCAAGGCACTGCTTCCCCAGCGTAATAGGCGTACTAGCGCCTGTTACGCCGGGGAATGCTTCCGTTAATTGGGAATCAAGTGGCCAGAAATTGAAATTCAGGGGGGCGACGGACCTCTAGCTAAGGTGAAATAGTATATGAGGAGAAACCTTGTGCATCACGAGTTACTAGGAACATCTAGTATCAAGAAGAAGCGGTTAACTAGTGTCTTCTGTGGGATGAATACCATGCAAGCAGAGACGTAAGATTTGCACGAATAAGGGAAGAGGAGTACCTTTTTCGGTTGCCGATGTGGTCACCTCCACAAGTCGCGCCGATTTTCTTCTTTTTACCGGGGAAACCGATGTTCTGGAGGGTGCAGGCTTGGATGAACCCATGGCCAAATTGTTGACTGTGTTGCCGTGGCCGTATGTCGGCAGAGGGGAAGCAGATCCGAGGCGGCAAAGGATGGCGTAGCAGGAACAGCTCCGGTGCGGTGGATGGTGGCGAAGTTGGAGCGGCAGCGGTGAGGCGCAGGACGACGTGGTTGAACTGGCTCGGGTACGGACGGCTCGGCCTCGGCTTCAACTACTAGCCGTGGAGGGCGTTACGGTTGAGGTTGCGGTGGACGACGACGTCGGGGTATCGGCTCCGGCGTGATGGGGGAGGGCAGCGGTTGATGGGTGGGATGGGGTGGCGGACGGAGGATGCCGGGGTTTTGCGGCTGGTGGAGAGGTAGTTTTGGCGCCCACGGAGTACGAATGGGGAATCAGACGGGTGGGGGGGGGACCATGTTTCGGTCTGGGACGCGCTTGTTTTTGGCTTTTTTTGAACAGAAGATGGGACACGCTTGTTTGAAATTTGGGGAAAGTACAAACTTTGCCCCCCTCTTAAATTTCGGACCTACTGCCGGTCGGGGGTAGGATGGTAATCCCAGGTGTCCCAAATAGTGGGCAGGAGCGATTTCGGTCGCGCGCATGTGTGCTTAGGCGGCCATTGTGTATGAATGTTTTTCGGACGCGGTTGCATGGCGTCTAGATGAAGCTACAAATCTACCCCGGTTTAGACCTTTGGACGTCGGGCCGGTAGGTTTCACGGGTCGGAGTTATTAGAAAAGTAATTTCCTTGTACTACAAACATTGGTCTCACGCGGTTTCGGGCGAGTAGAGGCTCTTTTGGCGCTTCGTTCAAAATTTTGAAACACAAGCATTCACGTTTAGAGTACTCTTGAACTATGAGGATTGACCTAAATATACAACATTATATTTGACCTTGTATGTTTGAAAACCTCATTAAATTATCCGCTTCTTTTTGAAATTTTGACACTTGAAAATCCTATAACTATGATTATTTTGGAATGGAGGAGCTAAATTTGAATCTATTTTGTACACGACTACATATGCTATTATGTACAAAATCAAAGCAAAGATTGGTGCCCCCATAGGTATGGTTTACAAATGCAATGATATCAAATTCAAACAATTGAATGGACTTCATGTTGAATTCGATTTTTTAAACGACCTTAAGTTGAATTCAAATGTATGCTAGTTCATAGGTAGTAGCTATTTATAATGTCCATTGTGTAACTTTCGTATGTATAATGTGCTTTACACACACAACATGAACTATACTCACGTTTATATTCGATTGCTAAAGGGATGCATTGTCTGGAGTTCAAAATACTAACTATGTGGATCAATTGTGTCGAATAATAACATAGACATGCTCAAATTTGATAGAATCTAGATGTCTGATGGATCAATGACCGCTCCTTATGTGAATTGCAAATATCATGATCCCATCCTAATATTTGGATACAATTTATATCTTTAATCAATGTGTAGAGCAGTCTTTTACGTATAGTTTCACTCTCCATCGGTGGTCTCTCACACATGCTCACACACTCTCCCCCGAGGTGTCTTTCTCGCACACATGCTCTAGATATAACCCTCCCTCCCTCTCGTAACCATTTACAACTGTTTTCACTAACCTTTATCACAAGCACTCTTCCTCTCGCAAACATACACACGCACAATCCTCATCGACCCTTTCTATATACATGGACCTGCCTACGTGTCTCATGTACGCACATTATCTTTACGCCTGTCTCTCACGCATTGTCTCACACCTCTCTTCCTAATCGACGAGTATGATTCTAGCAGAGCATTCTATAGGATGCCCCTTAAAGTTAGGTTGGATGAATAGTAATATCAGAGATAAAGGGGTTACCTTAGTCCGAGAACCTAGGGTTACAAATCCTAGCCGGCTTTGTCAGTGGACACAGAGTCCTTCACAATTCTACTATCTTTGTCTTGTACGACTAGTCATCCATGGGTCTTCCTAAATGCATCACGGGCCGACCAATGTGGCGCAGGACGGAACAGAACGAAGGGCCTCACCTCGACCCACCGGACCTCACGCGGTGACACACCCTCTGCCCCCACGTCTCATTATCTTCTCACACCCACACATACCAACACAAACACCACAAACAGAAAATTTCTCCTGGTGCCTCTATTCCCTCCCCTTGCATATACACACTCAAGGGAATGGAATCTCTTGTCGTGACGTCATATTCGTCTCTCCCTCTCTAGACCACTCTCATTTCTCATGCTATCTCTCCCACGCCCCCCGGTCGGCCCCTCTATCCATGCCTCTCTCGAATACGTAATACACACACATACCTCTCTAGGCCCCGCCAAATGCATCAACTACACATTCACACATGTTACATCACGTACCCCATTGATCTAAAAAGCCCTCTCTTCACGTTTATTTCACATACAACATTCCTTTTGAATAAAGTGTGGCCAAAAAATTATTTTAGAGTTTCTACATATATACAACATTACAAAGTTATATGGCGGAGTACGAACGCTAATTTGCATTGCATGGTGCCCACAATGATATTTATTCTGCACTGTGAATTTGTATATTTTTATACTATATACAAAGTTAGTCATAATAAAGAGAAACGAAGAGCATCACTCTCTCCATCGCATACCCCCCTGTACGCCCCTTTCATGTATGCACACAAAACTATCTCCAGGTCCTCTAAAAGTAAGCCCCCAGAAAATTCACGCATGTTTCATCTTTCTCTCGCGATATATGCAATGACGATCATTGTATTTGAAGCGAAAGCACGATACGTACATTGGACTTCAGAATCCACTCATTATGGTCACCATTTATGTTTAGTGGTTATTATGCAGTCACGGGCTCACCGTACAATTCTGTATTTGCTCATGACATGACTAGTTGACCAGTTAAACGCTCCACGTGGCACCTCTAGTGTTGCATCACATTATCTCACTACCATCATGCCCACATGTCGACTTGTATCTACTCTACATCTACACTCTTATAAAATACATAAAATACACTCTTATAAAAAACAGAGTTGGTGATGATGGTGTGCCTGCCATCCTGCAATATGGGCCGTCCGATTTATATCTGACGGATAGGAAAGAAACTATGGCAATTTTGCAAAAAGGTATCCACACACCTCTCCACATTTGCAAATAAGGCCTTCCCTCGTTCATCCTTTTCTCTCACAAGATAAACAAGTAATACAAATGCATCTTGATGTTACATGCAACGCACGGGCATCTTGCTAGTAAGAATGAAAACAAACGACAAAAATATATTTGGACGGTGGTTCGAAGTCATGACCGCGGGCACAGCGGACAAGGTGGCCTTGTATTGGTATGCCGAGCCGTCTGTTTTAACACACATGAGCTGGTGTGGTGATTATACACACACGCACGCATGCACACGAACTGCATCCACACAATACTCACACAAACACATGCACCCACGCACCCACGCAACACTCATATGTACACACGCAACCACGCACGCATGCAACACTCACACGCACGCACGCAACACTCACACGCACACACGCACGCATGCATGCACACACCAGTACACCACACGACCAACACACACTCTCACGCTCAAGTGCTCAACCTACACATGCATGCGCACACATCAAGCCCTGACAGACACATACACAACCACCACACACGGGTTGGAGCCTTGTTGCACCTGCGTAAATTTGTATTTATCTGACCTTTTGCCTATGCGAACTGATAGGTGGGACCCACAACGAACGCGGTCAATTTAACTAGTCAACATGGCGCCACGCAGACTATTTGGCCGGTCAACAGAGTGCAATCCGATGCTGAGCTATGAGCAAGTGACCATATAATCACCGCAAAACGTATATAGTGACCATAATTAGCTTATTCTGAGGTTCGGTGACCGTATTACGTTTTTCTCTCTGTAGGCCCTCCAAAACTACATCTCTACACGTTCTCGCATGTTACATCTAACAACTATGCAATACAACACTACTACTACACTCTAACACAATAAATCATATGTGTTTTTAGTTTTACTAGATATCATATTGTTACTTATAATTATTAAGTTTGCATACATTAAAATTGCCTTTGAAATGTATGGCCAATATCATCTACCGTGCAGGAAAAATCCCGTCCTTTCCTATTTAATCGGGTTTGTATCAATGGATCGTGCGAAACAGCAAAACTATAGTACTATACAGTACAAGTGACAGTTCACTGGGCCGTCGTGTCGTCTACTCCCCCGTCGTAAGAGTGGAGCACTCGCTTTCATAAATCTTCTAGTCCCTTTCGCCGACATGTGGGACATCAAGCTACCGGGTCCACGTGCCATACCAGAATACAGTGCAGAGCAGCCGGGGTGAAGCACCCCAGTCATGGCGCCGGCGTAGTAATGAGCAATGAGGCGTCAAATCACAAAGCCGCACCTTTTCCACAGTTAAGTTGGAGGGACGAAGCAACCATCATTTCACTCGTTGCTGAATCCGCTTCTCCCTCATCTTCTTCAACTTAACCATGTGTTTCTTCTGCCGTTGTTCTGCCTCATGTGGGATGTGGATCGGCTTGGTAAAGCACTGACATGTGGGACCGCATGTTAGCAAACCGCCAGGACAACGTCCTCCAAAAATAAGAAGCCTAATCCTAGACTTACAAAGGGCTACATAGCTGCTACGTATACTTTCCATCTAATCTATATATGTGTAGGATCGAAAGTATGTCTAGGGGGGGGGGGTGATTAGACTACTTGACCAAATAAAAACTTAGCCTTTTACCAATTTTAGTTCTTGGCAGATTTTAGCTATCTTAGAGCAAGTCAAGCAATCATCACACAATTCAAGCAAGCATGCAAAGAGTTTATTGGCAGCGGAAAGTAAAGCATGCAACTTGCAAGAATGTAAAGGGAAGGGTTTGGAGGATTCAAACGCAATTGGAGACACGGATGTTTTCCCGTGGTTCGGATAGGTGGTGCTATCCTACATCCACGTTGATGGAGACTTCAACCCACGGAGGGTAACGGTTGCGCGAGTCCACGGAGGGCTCCACCCACGAAGGGTCCACGAAGAAGCAACCTTGTCTATTCCACCATGGCCATCACCCACGAAGGACTTGCCTCACTAGCGGTAGATCTTCACGAAGTAGGCGATCTCCTTGCCCTTACAAACTCCTTGGTTCAACTCCACAATCTTGTCGGAGGCTCCCAAGTGACACCTAGCCAATCTAGGAGACACCACTCTCCAAGAAGTAACAAATGGTGTGTTGATGATGAACTCCTTGCTCTTGTGCTTCAAATGATAGTCTCCCCAACACTCAACTCTCTCTCATAGGATTTGGATCTGATGGAAAGAAGATTTGAGTGGAAAGCAACTTGGGGAAGGCTAGAGATCAAGATTCATATGGTAGGAATGGAATATCTTGGTCTCAACACATGAGTAGGTGGTTCTTTCTCAGAACATATGAGTAGGAATGGTGTATGTGTTCTGATGGCTCTCTCTCCAAATGAAGAGGAGGTGGAGGGGTATTTATAGCCTCCACACAAAATCCAACCGTTACACACAATCTACCAATCTCGGTGGGACCGAATCAGAAAACTCGGTCTGACCGAAATAGTAAACCTAGTGACCGTTAGGAATTTCGGTGGGACTGAGATGCAACTCGGTAGGACCGATTCGGTTAGGGTTTGGGCATAACGTAATCTCGGTGAGACTGATCGCACAAACTCGGTGAGACCGAGTTCGGCAATTAGCTAACCAGAGAGTTGGTCAGGAAAACTCGGTGGGACTGACTTGCTCTTTCGGTGAGACCGAAAAGTTACAAGAAGGAAACATAGAGTTTACCTTGCATTCTCGGTGGGACCGATTCGCTCTTTCGGTGAGACCGAAAAGTTACGAAAGGGAAACAGAGAGTTTGCAAGCCCATCTTGGTGTGACCGAGATCCTTATCGGTAGGACCGAATTGCTAGGGTTTGGCAGTGGCAAATGACAAGTGAAACTCGGTGGCGCCGGAATGAAAGAATCGGTATGACCGAGTTTGGCTTAGGGTTTAGGTCATTTGTGGATATGGGAAAGTAGCTGAGGATTTTGGAGCATATCATTAAGCACATAAAGCAAGAGGCTCATTAAGCAACACCTCATCCCTCCTTGATAGTATTGGCTTTTCCTATGGACTCAATGTGATCTTGGATCACTAAAATGTAAAATGAAGAGTCTTGAACTTCAAGCTTTAGCCAATCCTTTGTCCTTAGCATTTTGAGGGTTCCACTTTCACATCCATGCCATGCCAATCATTGAGCTTTCCTGAAATAATCATCTTGAAATAGCATTAGCTCAATGAGCTATATGTTGTTATGAATTACCAAAACCACCTAGGGATAGTTGCACTTTCAATATGCCCCCATGATTTTCAGGTGGGGTGGGCCTAATCCTCTCCTTTAATCCAATCAAATAATCCCACATCACACATGTTCATAAATTTACGTAAACCATTACGTGGATGTAGCATTGCTCAAATAAGAAACCTCCCCCGCCATCCGCGCGGCAAAATCACCTCCTTTTTACTAATCTCGATTCTATAATTTTTTAGATCAATATAATTGAGATTTGTATAGATAGCACACAGGAGCAAAACCAAGTGGTATGGTTAAGGGCATCCACAATGTGTAGCCAAATGTGAAAATAGCTTTTGGCATCGTGGGAACCATTGTGGACGGTGTTGCCAAAGCCAAAAAGATGGAACCGAAGCTCCCTGATTGATTGATTGAAGGAATAGAAAAATGCAATGTCTCTCCTCTTTCTCCCATGCTTGGACGCATGTAGTATAGTATAGAGCATAGAGTCTACTCCCCTGTCCCTTCTATCACAAATCACAAAGCAGTGAGGCATCAAATCACAAAAGCACGGACGAAGCAACCATCATCTCACTCTTCGCTAACTCCGCTTCTCCATCGTCTTCTTCGAGAAGCCATCTCACCGCATTAGTTACTCCTAGTAGTACTAGTAAAGGACTTCCTGGATGCAAATAAGGAAGTTGTCTCGGCTTGCAGGCGGCACTTGCGAACGACTTACCGTGGTCTCCCTCAATGGTGTTCTCCGTCGAACGCACTTCGCCAAACCACCAAAAAAAATCATCGACATCACCGCAATGGGGAAGGAAGTCAAATATAGTTACTACCTCCATTTTGTTTGTACACAAGGCCAGTATATCAAAATTACAATTTGCAAAGGGCCACTAACACTAATCGAGGCAAAATTGATGGGGTTAGCAACCAAGGACATTAATATCCCCTGCATGCATGCGGAAGTGAGAAGGTTGGTTTGCATGGCGCTGCATTAATCAAGCGATGAGGAGTGAGATGGTTAGCTCTTTGGTCTTTGGAGAAAAAAATACGCATTAATTGACACGTGAAACAAGGATTTTGTATCGATTAAATCCCGCGAAGGAAAACCCAGCCTTTTTTGAACACTAGTACTCCTAGTACGTATGTACTTATCCTGTTTGGGTCTAGGCCTTGCATTGCCAAACTTTGCCACACATTTTTGCCAAGCTTGCCTAAAGTTTTCAAAATGAGAAGGAGGTACACTAGCGCACGGCTATCGCGGTCGCACCGCACTCTCACACGGTCGCTCCTGCACGCCGCGGTCGCACCGCACCCTCACACAGTCGCTCCTACACGCCACAAACCCAACCAAGGGAACGCACCCTCACTGACACGTGCTGTCGCATGTGAACACACCAAACTCAGCCATCCTGTCGCTGACACATAATTTTCGTTCATAGAGTATGTTTATCCAACCGCATGTTGGGGAGTATCTTATGGCCCGTGTGGTGGTCTGTTGGGGAAGAAGAAGAGGTGAGGAAGAAGGAAAGAATGGTTAGGATACTTAGGATATTCATCCAACCGCCTGAAATGGTAGACTGACCCAAGTCAGGCGACTTGCATAACAAATATATGTTTTTACACAACAAAAGATCCATAAAAACAACAACATAAAGAAAAACTATCACTGCTCGCGGAAAGAGACCACCTCATCGTCTTTGGCTGCTGGCGCGAACCAACCGTCGCTGCCGACGTGTGTCTCCGCACTGTGGTTGTCCTCGGCCTCCAGCTACTCGTTCAAGCGAAGCGTGCGGGCGCTCTGCACGGACGAGAGCACAGCCCGGTTCAAGTCGAGGACGTCCGGTTCCGCCTGCAGGAGGGCCTCGATGGCAGCGGCATCCGCGCGCTCCGCGTCGAGTCGAGCCTCCGCTGCCCGGTTCAAGTCCAGGATGTCCGGTTCCGCCTGCAGGAGGGCGTCGATGAGAGCGGCATCCACGCGCTCTGCGTCGAGTCGAGCCTCTGCCGCCCGGTTCAAGTCCAGGACGTCCGGTTCCGCCTGCAGGAGGGCCTCGATGGCAGCGACATCCACGCGCTCCGCCTCAAGTTGAGCCTCCGCCGCCCGGTTCACATCCACGACATCCGGTTCCGCCTGCAGGAGAGCCTCGATGGCAGCGGCATGCGCGTGCTCCGCGTGGAGTTGAGCCTCTGCCTCCCGGTCCTCCTTTAGTATCGCCATGTTGAACCACTGGTCCGCCTACACCATGGGGGACTCGGACGCCAGCACGAAGTCGACGTCCATCGTCTCATACCCATCGGGGGCCTTCTGCGCCGCGACCTCCGCCATGAACATTGGATCGGCTTCCTCCTCCTCGTAGCTTGGCTCCAGAGAATTCGGGGATTGGCCCGCCGCAAAGCGAGCTTGGGAACGGAGGTCTGTGGCGCCGACCGCCGCCGCGATTTCTGCGCGGTGCTCCGGCGTCAGCATCTTGTAGTAAGTGATCTTGCGGTGCACCATGGCTTTCCGGCGAACTAGGGGACGCTTGATGCGGGCTGGGGGATCGAAAGGTGGGGGAATGTGTTGGAGATTTGGCGTGGTTTTAGGGAAGTGGCTGGCGTAGGTCGAGCAGCGAAGGTTCTGGTGTGAATAGTGGTTCCGGTGATGACCGGTCAATCGGTTTTGACTGTACATCGCTCTTGTCGCGTTCGCGTTGCAGCCCGGCACGCTGGACCCTCCACGTCGCTCACCGAATGAAACGTGCTTCGTCTTGCGTTTTCGCTCGCTTGTGGGACCGCAGTTGAGAGCAAACCGACGTCCCTCCCCCTCCCCCACCCGCGTCATTTATTATACCACCACTCCCTCCATTTTATGCGGAGTAAATAAAAAACAGAGGGAGTATACTACGGATGAGGATCCCCTGACGTGGCCGAACCCATTGAGTAACTGACATGCGGGGCCTAGCAAGCATGGGGTCCGCCAGTAAGTGACCGAAAGGGAGTGTAAGGCAGGGATACCTACGTCAGAGGATCCACTTCTACTATACTACTTTGACCAAATGTTATAGTAATAATATATGACATGCAACTTACACAAATGTTAGAGTAATAATATATGACATGCAACTTACACAAAGCATACAGGGTCTAATGCGTTTTTCGAGGCTAACTTTGACCAAATGTTAGAGTAATAATATATGACATGCAACTTACACAAAGCATATGGTCAAATTCGTATGTGAAAGGAGTTTCCAATGATATAATTTTCACATTATACATCTCATGTACTATTAATCTTGTCAGTAGTCAAATTGGAAACCATCTCGAGTACAAATCTAGGAGTACATACGAATCTAACAATATTGATTGGGCGTTGTTGAATGTTGATACCTTTTTGATCAAAGTAGATATACTTTGACTACACATAAAACTTATATGTAAACTAGAAAGGATAGGAGGGAGTATATTGTACGTTCAAAAACGAAACGAACATTGAATACCCTATATATATGATTTGCGGATGCTATGATCACTGGTTCAAAATTTTGAATCCGCCTTAGGTATCACGTGCCCCCACTCGTTCCCTCTCGATTTCATCTCGGGGTCCGGAGATCTATTGAAAGAGGACTAGGGTGGGTACATGCGAACGATACTCGGCGGAATGTTCAAATGAGGCATGCAGGAGGATGGACTCGACTGGAGGGCGACATGATCAATGGAGAAGAGGGTTGGAGAGGAATGAGAAATAAGCAAACGCCACATGATTATACTTGAATGGCTCAAATAAACAATAAGTTGTCTCTCTTGGCCTACATAGTGAAAGGCCTAATGCGCAACGCAGAGCACTGATGCTCGAATATGGTCGGGAAAACAGGGAAACAGACATGTGGGGCACACCCGTCGGGACGACGTAGCGCAGACTAGTCCAATGGAGGAGCTGGCCCACGACCTCCTCGCCACCGACAACTGTTCATGTGGGTCGTTGGGGCCAACAACGGGGCGCAGCTCCAGCACCGCCTCTGGACACGGCGACCGCGGTGAGCGACACGCTCATATTGTTGCTAGACACGGTCGGTTTCAGTTTGCCGAGGGTGGCGTTAGTGCTGTGGCACGACCAACGGCATGTTTCATTTGTGCCCAAGGTTGCCCCATCAAAGCATTGGGTAGCCAAAATTTTGGTTGAGGTATTGGTTGCCCATGATTTGGCCGACATTGGCAAGAAAAATGAACTTGAGTTGGCTAGAGTTCATTGGCATGCCAAAGAAATGGCAACCATCCAAACAAAGACCAATCTTTGGGTCATGACCAAAACTTTGGTTGAGGTATTGCTTGCCCATGATTTGGCCGACATTGGCAAGAAAAATGAACTAGATTTGGCTAGAGTTCATTGGCATGCCAAAAAATGGCAACCATCCAAACAAAGACCAATCTTTTGGTCATGACCAAAATTTTGGGAAGGTGCACTTTGGCCACAATCCAAACACACCCCAACACCTGGCTCGTCGAGGATGCACGGGGCGCCGCAACGCATCCACGGAGTGGTGTAGCGCGGCCAACTGCATCCTCTGGACCTGAGACCATGCCAAGTCGTCTTGCTTTTTCAATGACATGCAGGGATCGCATGTGAGCAAAGGGCATCTCCAACGTTGCCACGACCGCAGCTGACTACCCTGGCACACCAAAACCCTCGTCCCTCGTGCCGTCGCGTGATGCGTTCCCAGCCGGCGCCAGCTGCCCGCATTCATGCCGTCCGTTCGTATGTCATCATTAAGAGGCTCGGTGCCCGCGGAACCAACTCCGGTGACTTAATGACGCACCCGGACGCTTGGCCTCATCGGAATGCGCTACTTAAAGCGGCAACGCCCAGCTAACCTCCACACCATAGCGCATCGTCCTCCTACCTGGAACCACATCCGCCATGACCGCAAGCGCGAACGCTCTGCGGGAGAGCTTGTCTTCGGGGATGGAGCTCGAGGTCGCCGCCCTCGCTCAAGTCGCCGCACAAGCGATGGCCACGCTGGCAGCCGACGACGGGAGCACCGTCAGCCACGCGTCCTACTTGCCGCCGTCCAACGTCCGGCACCGCCGAGGTTAGGGACTCTTCCGATGATGAGTAGGGCATGGGAGGCGGCAGGGCATGGTGTGCCAACTGGCCGGTCCGTCTCCCGTGTTCTACTTTTCCTCGCCGGAGACCGCACCTTCACTTCACGGGTCTTGAACCCCGCCCCCGTACATGGAGATCACAGATGGAGGACGTCGGTCGCCGCTGTAGAATAGGTTTAGGGTCGGGTTTCTTTTATTTTTTTGTCCTATAAAAGTTCAAAATGTAATGAAAATCTGCCGTGTTTGCATTAATCTCGGCCGGTGTATATGAACTTTCACAATAATATACATATTGTAGGAGTACTAGCAAGATGCCCGTGCGTTGCACGGAAGATCAAGATCTTGTGGGAGAAAAGGATGAACGAGGGAAAGCCTTATCTGCAAATGTGGAGAGGAGTGCGGGTAAATTGTCATAGTTTCCTTCCTATCCGTTAGATATAGATCGGACGACCTATACTGCAAGATCAGACACATCTTTCTACATCTAGGGAAACCTACGAAAGGGTTAATGTAAATTGCCTCTCTCTCTCCTCCCCTGATTTTCATGGTGGTGGGCCCCTCCCTCCCCCAATCTACAATCAATAGCTCACACGTTTCACATTACGTTAATTACGTAACTGGGATTACGTAGGTGTAGCATTACTCGTCCTAAAAAACCCAACTAAGCCAACCTCCTAGCATATCGCGCGGGAAAAGACCCGGCCGCGCCATTTTAGTCGGGATTACCGGATTACTACTAGTAGTATCGATGGATCGCGCCAAGCAACATATTTTTTTGAGGGGGCGAAGCACCTAGTTTAAAAGGAAAAAATGCGGTACACTCACAACACTCCTGTCATGGTCGCATTGCACCCCACACACGTTCGGTCCTGCACACGGCTCACGCAAACGGAACACGCTTCGGCTTGCCTCTTCACTGACACGTGGGACTGCACTTGGAGAAACCAACCATGCGCCAAACTCCCCCCGCCCACCGCGCGAAAATCCTCCCCCCCTACACCCAAAAATCCCCCCCCCAAATCCGATTCAACCGCCCTTCGGCCAACTAGCCAATAATATTCCCCAAACCCCCTCCCCCTGTCCACCTCCACTCCATTCGCTCCCCCAAAGCCGCCCTCCCCACCGCGCCGATACGTCGGTGCCGCGGTTCAGCGATCCTCTCGCTCCCACAGTACGCTCTCGTAGACTGCCGTCCTCTAGCCGCGCCACCACCTCTGGCTACGTTCTTGTGGAGGTGCACGGCGGTCAGCGCCGCCACCGCTGGCGACGTTCGTGTGGAGACGCACGGCGGTCAGCTTCTCCCACGGTATGCGCATTCTAGACTGAGGCCCCGTTCATGTCGGTGTAGCGCTGAATGTTAGCTGATAGACGTTGTTAATCTCACTGTTTGCCAAAGTAGTTTACTGTCAATATGCTCTGCTTAAGAAGCTTCCTTGCACTGTTCTGCACTCAATCTGCTTAGCTGAGATGGCATGCCAAGGCCGATTAGTTGCTAAATTATCCTGCCATATATTTATTGTGATGTAGATTGCCATGGTCTAGTAGCCAATCTGTTAGCTGAAATAGCTCTACACCGTTTTATACTCGATCTTTGTTGCTGCGTTGGCCTTCGATAGTTCGATGGCTGTGTGCTCGGCCTCATTGACTGCTGAAACAGCCTGCCATAATTTGGCCCTCAAATCTGTTAGCTGAATTAGCTTTACATATATTTCGTTACTTAGATCTGCTCGTCCAAATATCTTGCCATAGCTTTAGACATCGACCTAGGTATTTTTTTCTGTACTTCATAAAAAAACATATATGTTTTTCCTGTAATATCTAGTAGAAGAACTAATTTGTATGTCTAACAGATGGACATGACTTGGATAACTTCTGCTCGAAGATTCTCCGCTGCATATGTCGAGGGGGTTGAAAACTTCATGAACTTTATCAGAGCTGAGTACGGTGGTCCGAAATCAGATGTGCTCTGCCCGTGTAGCAGTTGTATGAATTTAGTTACAAGACCCTAGTCAACTGTGCAAAATCATCTACACTTGTATGGGATGTCGGTCACATATACTAGGTGGGTTCATCATGGTGAAGCTGTGAACGTCAATGTTATTGACTACGTGGAAGCAGCAGATCACCATCTTGATCTGCCTGATGCTCAGGTGGAAGAGGAGGAAGAGGTGGTGGTGGCGGAGCCAGTGAGTTTGACCAACATTGAAACAATGCTACGAAATGCTCGTGCATTCCATGAACTTTCACCTGCACAAGAAAAACGGTGGGCCCGCATGTTGGAACAATGCAACGTTGTTGTCACCCCAGTAAATAAGCTATCAGTATTCTCAGCTATGGTCACCTTTCTTCAGGTGAAGACATCTGAGCGGATGACCAACAAATCATTCGATGTGATGTTGGCTGCTTTCCGCGAATCTTTCCCAGATGCGTTTGAGCTACCACACACCTACAGTAAAATGAAGAATTTCCTTCATGCAGTTGGAATTGGATATGATATGATCCATGTTTGTAAGAATAATTGTGTTATGTTCCGGAAGGATTATGCCAACTTAAGTGAATGCCCAAAATGCAAATCATCAAGATGGAAAGATGGCGATGCTGTGAAGAGGATTCCTCATAATGTTCTGAGACATTTTCCAATTACACCAAGATTGCAGAGGTTGTTTCATGATGTTGAAACAAGAGAGGATGTACTGTGGCATTCTAGGAACCAGGAGTATAGAGATCAGAATGTAATGAGCCATCCATCTCATGGTAGTGAGTGGAAAAGCTTCAATGATAAACACAAAGAGTTTGCTGCTGACCCGAGAAACATTAGACTTGGCTTAGCTTCAGATGGATTTAACCCATTTGGCCACCAGAGCGCCACATATAGCATGTGGCTAGTGCTTGTTAATCCTTACAACATGCCTCCAAATGTCTGCACTAAAGAATCAAACTACATGATGGCCTTGCTCATCCCAGGTCGAAAAAGTCCTGGAAAGGATTTTGATTTGTTCATGGAGCCTCTTGTGTAGGAACTTCAACAGCTATGGAAGGGTGTTCTCACTCGATACCTATATAGCAGCCCACCAGCTGATTTCTTTCTGCGTGTTGTTATAATTTGGTGCATCCATGATTATCCGGCTTTGGGCACTATGTCAGGGCGAACGACACATGGTTACAATGCATGTGTTTGCTATGACAGGAATCCGCTGTCATACGCAATACTTAGCAAGATCTATTACATTGGACACCGCCGTTTCCTTGCCAAGGACAAGCCGCATCCTAGAAAATACCGAAGACATGTGTTCAATGCAAATCATGAAAACCATGATGCACCAAAGAGGCTCACCGCCGATGAGTTGCAAGTGGAATTAGAGAAGGCCAGGCATATTACACTAGGAAACCATCCTGGTAATGGTAGCGGGAAAAGGAAGCATGGCAGGGTAGAAGAGAGATTATTGTTTACCCGCAGGTCCACTTTGTGGGACTTGGAGTATTGGAAAGATTTGGATCTGCGGCATAATCTTGATGTGATGCACATCGAGAAAAATATATGTGACAGCATTATCGACACACTTCTTAATATTGAAGGCAAGATGAAAGATACCTTAAAATCTAGGACTGATTTGACACACCTGGGTATCAGAAAGGATTTGCAGGTGCAAGATGAAGGTAAACCACGGGATATGGCACCAGCTGTGTACGTCTTGGACAAGGTAAAAAGAAAATAATTCTGCGAGGTCCTGTCACGTGTGAGATTCCCACATGGATTTGCTTCCAACCCTGAAAGGAGAGTCAGTGCAGATGGAAACAAGGTACAAGGGTTGAAAACTCATGACTGCCACATCCTACTTCAAAGGGTTTTACCTGTTATCCTTAGAGGATTGGGCCGCCCTGACTTATACAGAGCAGTTGCAGAGTTGGGACAATTATTCAGGGAACTCTGCAGTAGGAATATCAGGATAGATGCTTTGGAGCGTCTTAGAGACAAGATACCAACTATCCTATGCGACCTTGAGAAGATACATCCTCCAGCCTTCTTTGATGTGATGGTGCATTTGGCTGTTCATCTACCTGATGAGGCAGTACTTAGAGGTCCTGTACAATATGGCTGGATGTACCCTATTGAAAGGCGGCTAGGCACTTTCAAGGGCTATGTTAGGAATAGAGCTAGACCCGAGGGTTCCATTGCAGAGGCCTACATTGCTACAGAAGCGTTGACATTCTTCTCAAAATACATTGAAACAGCTAATCAACTTAGCAAAGAGGTGGGTGAAGACAATCCTGGGCTCAATGTTTTTGATTATTCTGTTCGAGTTACAGGGAAGAGTCGACAAGAGGACAGACCTAAATATTTGGACAAAATGGTTTGGTATGTGTTGAATGACTGTCCTGAGATACTACCTTATATCAAGTAAGTGCAGTACTGCAGCTTATACATCGTAATCTACTAAACTTGCATCACATTCTTATATATTTAGATGTTTGACGCGATCACTATGTTGTGCAACATCTACAAAGAGGAGTTACTGCCGCAAAATCCAAGAAACATTGACAAACCGGTTATGGCAGGATTTGCAAAATGGTTTAAGAACCATGTAAGCTTTTGAAGTGCACTGTCAGTTTTTTTAATATATTGAGTACATAAGATGATCAGCTTGTCTATTTTCTAACCATAGGTTAAGAAGATGCGGGAGGATGGGCAGGCAGTTGATGATGCCCTTTACTCACTAGCAATGGGTCCTGATACTCGGGTAAGACATTATGAATCTTGCATTGTTGGAGATGTGCGCTACAACACCCTTGCACGAGACGAAGGCAGGAAGACACAAAACAGTGCCATCATGAGCACGGATACGTATGACAAAGAGACAACTGAAATGTATGCTAACATAACAGACATTATTCAGTTGCAGTATATCTCCAGTTTCGAGGATCGTCAGTGTGTGGTTCTGTTGTGTTGTCGTTGGTATAACGTGTTTTCCAGGATCGCAAACCCAGAGCTGATGATTATTTCAAATCCATCAATGTCAAGGCGGCGTACCAGACCAACGAGTCTTTTATTTTGGCAAATCAAGCAACACAGATATTTTTCTTGGAAGACACATTTGCACGTAGCGATGACTGGAGAGTATTGCAAAGGTTTGAGTAGAGGAATTCGTTTAATGAAGTTGCACAACAAGATGATGCTTACACTGCTCCTGATGTACAAGATAACACATATGTTCCTAATATCTTTGAGAACCATCACATCAATGACGCCGGCAAAAAGATTGCCTGTCGTGTTGTGGACATACAAGAGTTGATCAAGAAGAAGCCAACGTTCGAGGACGTTGAGGACGAAGAAGAAGATGACACCATGGGGAATTACGATTCAGACTGATACACATGGCGAAGATGTTGACGCTGCTGCTGTGGATGATGATTACATTGCTTTTGTCGTATTTGCGTGTCAGAAGACGTTTTTTATCTACTATGTGAAATTGTGTTTGCTATGACAACTGAAACTTGATGAACATGTTGTTTAGTATTTTGCTGTGAGAACATCACTTGTTATGTATGCTGATTTGTGTTTGGTGATTTGTATGACAACTAAAACATGATGACATTGTTGTTTAGTTGTACTCATATTTGGCTGTGAAACTTGAATTTGATGACATAGTTTGCTGTTGGACTGCAATTTGCTCGACGTCTTCGAATGAGAACAAAGCTGACCCGACAGAGACTCTGCTATTTATTTATTTATATGAGCAAAAGGGGATACCCCCTGATTTCCGTTAATATAAATCATTATATGTTCACAACACTACGCCCAGCCTGCTACATAGGTTTCATTCATTACTAGTTTCAGCAAAGTGCTCATGTCGTAGCCATTGAATACATCACGAGTGCTACATACACTGCAAATAAAGAGACAATCATCCTACAGAGCACATCGATTTTGCCCATTATCTTCACAAGCTGTTTCATCTCCTCATTGCTGTCAAGGCCGTTCAGTAGCTGTTGCTTGGCTATGATCAGAGGAACTGCATCTTTAACCTTCTGCTCTGCATCTTCCTCTTCTGCTGTTCCTTCAGTTACTTGTCCAACACCCCAACCTGCTGGTATTGGGATTCCTCGGCTAACCAAATAATCAGCGTAGTTGCATTCCCCCACATCAGCAACTTCCCAGAAATACAAATCACACGAATCTTCCCTTTTCTGCATGAATCAAATTGGTAGATCATCAACCAAACTATAAAAAAAAATCAGCAACTGAAAGCAGCAGAACAACACTTAAACATATTATTACCCCATGATTCGGGCATTTGTAGAAGACTCGGCCAGGGTTACGGATTGTGGTTGAGACGCGACGGATGACTCTGCGTGATTTGCAGCAGTGGCACCACACCAACGGTAGTGGGTTGCGATGAGCAATCGACTGCGATGCGCGTGCCGGCGAGGGTGTGATGAGACCCACAGGCGATGGTACGGGTTGCGACTTGGCGCATATCTGGTTGTTGCCTGCTGAAGAGCAGGTGGACGAGCAGCCAGCGGACATGGTTGCTGCGGCCAGAGCTTCTGATGCTAGGAAGAGTAAGTAGAGAAGAGGAGAAGCGAACGTTGGATATGTTAGTTTCATTACTTGTAGAGTAGCATAGCACCATACATAGTCATAGTCTAGGTTTGGATTCGATCCAGCTACAGGAGAACGTCTTTCTTTTTTCTAAAACTCGGCAACGTCTCTTTACTGGTACACTAGCTTGTTCTGTACGCCTTCCCAAGTCTTTGATTTTGTTTCCCTTTTTTTGCGAGGAAGGAAGGAGGACAAAATTGAGAGTTCCTGGGACTCGAACCCAAGACCTCTTGGTTGAGAACCAAGGGTGCTAGTCACTTATGTGGCGAACGTTCCCTGTGAGGAGGATGGCAGACGAACGCATTTTCCTTGCAATTTTCTTCCTATATATATATATATAAAAGTATGCTACTTGGTGTCCGCTTAGTCAACAAACAATTGTGCCAACCTTAACCGTTGGATTGACATTCAACGTCTATCGCGTTTCTTCAGTCTCTTCTTCCTCGAGCCGCCAAAGCCAAACCAGCGCCGGCGGGACTGCCTGCTCCTGCCTCCCACGGCTGGCTGTGATCTGCCCCGGCTCCTGTTTGTTCCCGTTCGAGGCCTCACCATCGTCCTCCACCTTGGTTCGCTCGCCGCGACGCCGCCCTTTGGTGTTGTCAACATGGTCAACAACCGAGAGGAATAAGGAGATGACTGTACATGGTGAGGATGACAAGAGGGACCCAGCAGCGCGCGCAGTAATTTTGTTTTTTCAGGATGGAGAAGGGTATCAACTGGGTTGTGCGGGACCCGTGGCCCGTCTAGCCCAGGCTTTTATTTCATATGTTTAGCACATGACCAGCCCAGTTTGTTTTTTTCCTTTCTGAAAATTGCTAGCCAGCTATTTTGTTTTTTGCAGAATAACCAACGTAGTCCTACTTGCTTTTCTACGCCCTGCTGGGCCGGAAATCTTTCAAGATGAGGAGGGATGCATTTTGCCCAGAAAATGGGCTATAAGTAATAAGAAATGGGCTATAAGTAATAATAAATGGGCTGTAAAATGAAAAAATACAGCAAACAGACAATTAGTTCCAAAAAACTGTTTTCTTTCGGATTTTGATATTTTAAATTTCATTGTTTTTGTGCGGGTAAAATTTCATTGAATTTAAATTAAGGTATATTTAGATTTAAAATTAATTTGAATCTGGCTAGAAATTTCGGGCTGTATGCTGTTTGGGACAGATTTGGAGGCTGACTTGTGGGTCTACTAGGTTGACGTGTACTTTGGCTTTGTCAACTTAGTCCACAAACGATTCTAGCAGCAGTGACCGTTGGATGTTAATCCAACGGCTGTGCTGCTTCTTCAATATCTGATCTTCTTGCTCCAGCCGTCCAAACCAGCTCCGGTGGGACTGCCTGCTCCCGCCTCCAGTGGCCGGCTGTGCTGCCGCACAGGCCGCACCGCCCCACCCTACTTCATTGCTGGCCAGGCCATTCCTCTACTCACCCACACCTCCTGTTATTTTTCAGCGACGGCAGCTGGACCAGTAAACCCTCATACTCCCCACCGCGTGGGCAACCATTGCCGAGTCTTCCCCGGCTCCGTGTCATTCGATGTCTACTACACAACCTTCTTCTTGTAGACGTTGTTGGGCCTCCAAGTGCAGAGGTTTGTAGGACAGTAGCAAATTTCCCTGAAGTGGATGACCTAAGGTTTATCAATCCGTAGGAGGCGTAGGATGAAGATGGTCTCTCTCAAGCAACCCTGCAACCAAATAACAAAGAGTCTCTTGTGTCCCCAACACACCCAATACAATGGTAAATTGTATAGGTGCACTAGTTCGGCGACGATATGGTGATACAAGTGGTATATGGATAGTAGATAAAGGTATTTGTAATCTGAAATTATAAAAACAGCAAGGTAACGAATGATAAAAGTGAGCGTAAACGGTATTGCAATGATGGTAAACAAGGCCTAGGGTTCATACTTTCGCTAGTGTAAGTTCCCTCAACAATACTAACATAATTGGATCACATAACTATCCCTCAACATGCAACAAAGAGTCACTCCAAAGTCACTAATAGCGGAGAACGAACGAAGAGATTATGGTAGGGTACGAAACCACCTCAAAGTTATTCTTTCCAATCAATCCGTTGGGCTATTCCTATAAGTGTCACAAACAGCCCTAGAGTTCATACTAGAATAACACCTTAAGACACAAATCAATCAAAACCCTAATGTCACCTAGATACTCCAATGTCACCTCAAGTATCTGTGGGTATGATTATACGATATGCATCACACAATCTTAGATTCATCTATTCAACCAACACAAAGGACCTCAAAGAGTGCCCCAAAGTTTCTACCAGAGAATCACGACGAAAATGCGTGCCAACCCCTATGCATAGGTGCATGGGCTGAACCCGCATGTTGGTCACCAAAACATACATCAAGTGGCACGTGGTATCCCATTGTCACCACAGATATCCATGGCAAGACATACATCAAGTGTTCTCAAATCTTTATAGACTCAATCCGATAAGATTACTTCAAAGGGGAAACTCGATTCATTACAAGAGAGAAGAGGGGGAGGAGAAACATAAGATCCAACTATAATAGCAAAGCTCGCGATACATCAAGATCGTGCCAAATTAAGAACACGAGAGAGAGAGAGATCAAACACATAGCTATTGGTACATACCCTCAGCCCTGAGGGAGAACTACTCCCTGCTCGTCATGGAGAGCACCGGGATGATGAAGATGGCCACCGAAGAAGGATTTCCCCCTCCGGCAGGGTGCCGGAACGGGTCTAGATTGGTTTTCGGTGGCTACGAAGGCTTCTGGCGGCGGAACTCCCGATCTGTTATTCGTTCTGAAGTTTTAGGGTATATGGAGTTATATAGGCCGGAGAAGCACGTCAGGGGAGCCACGAGGGCCCCACGAGACAGGGGGCGCGCCCTAGGGGGGCGCCCCCACCCTCGTGAGCACCCCGTTCCTTCCTTGACGTGGGGTCCAATTCCATCGGGTGGCTTTCGTTCCAAAAATAACTTCTCTACTTGATTTCGTTCTGTTTCGACTCCGTCTGATATTCCTTTTCTTCAAAACACTGAAATAGGCATAAAACAGCAAATCTGGGCTGGGCCTTCGGTTAATAGGTTAGTCCCAAAAATAGTATAAAAGTGGATAATAAAGCCCAATATTGCCCAAAACAGTAGATAATATAGCATGGAGCAATCAAAAATTATACGTATATTGGAGACGTATCAAGCATCCCCAAGCTTAATTCCTGCTCGTCCTCGAGTAGGTAAATGATAAAAAAGTTAATTTTTGATGTGGAATGCTAATTGGCATAATTTCAATGTAATTCTTCCTACTTGTGATATGAATATTCAGATCCGAAAGATTCAAGACAAAAGTTCATATTGACATAAAAATAATAATATTTCAAGCATACTAACTAAGCAATCATGTCTTCTCAAAATAACATGGCCAAAGAAAGCTATCCCTACAAAATCATATAGTCTGGCTATGCTCCATCTTCACCACACAAAGTATTTAAATCATGCACAACCCCGATGACAAGCCAAGCAATTGTTTCGTACTTTTGATGTTCTCAAACTTTTTCAATCTTCACGCAATACATGAGCGTGAGCCATGGATATAGCACTATATGTGGAATAGAATGGTGGTTGTGGAGAAGACAAAAAGGGAGAAGATAGTCTCACATCAACTAGGCGTATCAACGGGCTATGGAGATGCCCATCAATAGATATCAATGTGAGTGAGTAGGGATTGCCATGCAACAGATGCACTAGAGCTGTAAATGTATGAAAGCTCAACAAAAGAGACTAGTGGGTGTGCATCCAACTCACTTGCTCACGAAGACCTAGGGCATTTTGAGGAAGCCCATCATTGGAATATACAAGCCAAGTTCTATAATGAAAGATTCCCACTAGTATATGAAAGTGACAACATATGAGACTCTCTATATGAAGATCATGGTGCTACTTTGAAGCACAAGTGTGGTAAAAGGATAGTAGCATTGTCCCTTTTTATTATTTTTTTCTTTTTATTATTTGGCCTTTCTTTTTTATGGCCTTTCTCTTTGTTTATTTGGCCTTCCCTTTTTTATCTGGCCTTTATTTTTTTATTTTTTTATTTGGGACAATGCTCTATTAATGATGATCATCACACTTCTATTTATTTACAACTCAATGATTACAACTCGATACTAGAACAAAGTATGACTCTATATGAATGCCTCCGGCGGTGTACCGGGATGTGCAATGATGCATGAGTGACATGTATGAAAGAATTATGAACGGTGGCTTTGCCACAAATACTATGTCAACTACATGATCATGCTAAGCAATATGACAATGATGAATATGTGTCATAATAAACGGAACGGTGGAAAGTTGCATGGCAATATATCTCGGAATGGCTATGGAAATGCCATAATAGGTAGGTATGGTGGCTATTTTGAGGAAGGTATATGGTAGGTGTATGACACCGGTGAAAGGTGCGCGGTATTAGAGAGGCTAGCAAAGGTGGAAGGGTGAGAGTGCGTATGATCCATGGACTCAACATTAGTCATAAAGAACTCATATACTTATTGCAAAAATCTAGAAGTTATCAAAGCAAAGTATTACGCGCATGCTCCTAGGGGGATAGATTGGTAGGAAAAGACCATCGCTCGTCCCCGACCGCCACTCATAAGGAAGGCAATCAATAAATAAATCATGCTTCGATTTCATCACATAACGGTTCACCATACATGCATGCTATGGGAATCACAAACTTCAACGCAAGTATTTCTCAAATTCACAACTACTCAACTATCATGACTCTAATATCACCATCTCCATATCTCAAAACAATCATCAAGCATCAAACTTCTCATAGTATTCAACACACTCATAAGAGAATTTTTTTATTCTTGAATACCTATCATATTAGGATTTTAAGAAAATTACCATGCTATTTAAGACTCTCAAAATAATCTAAGTGAAGCATGAGAGTTCATCTATTTCTTAAAAATAAAACTACCACCACGCTCTAAAAGGATATACGTGAAGCACTAGAGCAAATGACAAACTACTCCGAAAGATATAAGTGAAGATCAATGAGTAGACGAATAATTATGCAACTATGTGAAGACTCTCTAACATTTAATAATTTCAGATCTTGGTATTCTATTCAAACATCAAGCAAATCAAAATAAAATGACATTCTAAGAATAGCAAACATCATGTGAAGAAACAAAAACTTAGGATCAACCGATACTAACCGATAGTTATTGAAGAAGAAAGGTGGGATGCCAACCGGGGCATCCCCAAGCTTAGATGCTTGATACTTCTTGAAATATTATCTTGGGGTGCCTTGGGCATCCCCAAGCTTGAGCTTTTGTGTCTCCTTAATTCCTCTCATATCACAGTCTCCCTAAATCTCAAAAACTTCATCCACACAAAACTCAACAAGGACTCATGAGATAAGTTAGTATAAACCATTGCCAAAAACCTTATCATACTCTACTGTAGCAAATCACTAAAATTATTATTCAACATTGCATACTAAATGCCTCTGCAATATTTAATAGTCCTATCCTCAAATAGAATCATTAAAGAAGCAAACATATGCAAACAATGCAAACATAACGGCAATCTGCCTAAACAGGATAGTCTGTAAAGAATGCTGCAACATCCATACTTCCCTAGCTCCAAAAATTATGAAAGAAAATTAAAACTGTAGTAAATTTATCAGATCTTAATATGCAAAAGGTTTCAACATTTTATCACATTCTGAATTTTCTAGGGAATTATTGCAACAGCGGTAAACTTTCTGTTTTCAAACAGCAACATGTATACTTGTAACATAGGCATAGTAAAGGCTATCAATGCCACTTTTATTGAAATAAAAGATGCAAAACATTGTTCTAAATAACAGCAAGCAAATACTAACAAAATAAATTGATGCTCCAAGTAAAACACATATCATGTGGTGAATAAAAATATAGCTCCAAGTAAAGTTACCGATGAACGAAGACGAAAGAGGGGATGCCTTCCGGGGCATCCCCAAGCTTAGGCTCTTGGCTATCCTTGCATATTACCTTGGGGTGCCTTGGGCATCCCCAAGATTAGGCTCTTGCCACTCCTTATTCCATAGTCCATCGAATCCTTACCCAAAACTTGAAAACTTCACAACACAAAACTTAACAGAAAACTCGTAAGCTCCGTTAGTATAAGAAAATAAATCACCACTTCAAGGTACTGTAATGAACTCATTGTTTATTTATATTGGTGTTAAACCTACTGTATTACAACTTCTATATTGTTTATAAACTATTTTACTAGCCATAGATTCATCAAAATAAGTAAACAACACATGAAAAACAGAATCTGTCCATAGTAAAAAAAAAACAGAATCTGTCAAAAACAGAACAGTCTGTAGTAATCTGGATCAAACGTATACTTCTGGAACTCATAAAATTCTCAAATAAATTTCTGGACCTTAGGAATTTATCTATTAATAATCTTCAAAAAGAATTAACTAAATAGCACTCTCCCAATAAAAATGGCAACAATTCTCGTGAGCGCCAAAGTTTCTGTTTTTTACAGCATGATCAACAAGACTTTCCCCAAGTCTTCCCAAAGGTTCTACTTGGCACAAACACTAATTAAAAGCATAAAACCACATCTAAACAGAGGCTAGATGAATTATTTATTAATAAAGAGGAACAAAAAGCAAGGGACAAACATAAAGTTGGGTTGCCTCCCAACAAGCGGTATCGTTTAATGCCCCTAGCTAGGCATGATGATTTCAATGATGCTCACATAAAGGATGAGAATTGAAACATAAAGAGAGCATCATGAAGAATATGACTAGCACATTTAAGTCTAACCCACTTCCTATGCATAGGGATTTTGTGAGCAAACAACTTATGGGAACAATAATCAACTTGCATAGGAAAGCAAAACAAGCATAACTTCAAAACTTTAAGCACATAGAGAGGAAACTTGATATTATTGCAATTCCTACAAGCATATGTTCCTCCCTCATAATAATTTTCAGTAGCATCATGAATGAATTCAACAATATAACCAGCCCCTAAAGCATTCTTTTCATGATCTACAAGCATAGAAAATTTACTACTCTCCACATAAGCAAAATTCTTCTCATTCGGGGTAGTGGAAGTATCATAAGAGACTTGGATACTATAAATTGGTTCCACATTAAAAGAGTAATGTTCAGAGAAGGGGTAATCATAATCATGAAAAGTTTTATAAATATAATCACTACTTTTTGTTGGGGAACGCAGTAATTTCAAAAAATTTCCTACGCACACGCAAGATCATGGTGATGCATAGCAACGAGGGGGAGAGTCTGATCTACGTACCCTTGTAGATTGCAACGGAAGCGTTGACACAACATAGAGGAAGTAGTCGTACGTCTTCTTCCCGATCCGACCGATCCAAGCACCGTTACTCCGGCACCTCCAAGTTCTTAGCACACGTTCAGCTCGATGACGTTCCTCGGGCTCCGATCCAGCAAAGCGTCGAGGAAGAGTTCCATCAGCACGACAGCATGGTGACGATCTTGATGTACTACCGACGCAGGGCTTCGCCTAAGCACTGTAACGGTATGATCGAGGTGGAATTTGGTGGCAGGGGGCACCGCACACGGCTAAGGAACGATCTCAAGGATCAACTTGTGTGTCTTGGGGTGTCCCCTGCCCCCGTATATAAAGGATGGAGGGAGGGAGGCTGGCCGGCCAAAGAGAGGTAGGCGCAGGAGGAGTCCTACTCCTACCGGGAGTAGGACTCCCCCCTCCAATCCTAGTCCAACTAGGAATCCTTAAAGGGGAGAGAGAGAGAGAGGAGGCCGGCCCCTCTCCTAGTCCTAATAGGACTAGGGAGAGGGGGGGGGGAGGCGCAGCCCTATGTGGGCTGCCCTCTCACCTTTCCACTAAGGCCCATGTTGGCCCATTTGGCTCCCGGGGGGTTCCGGTAACCCTCCCGGTAATCCGGTAAAATCCCGATTTCACCCGGAACACTTCCAATGTCCAAACATAGGCTTCCAATATATCAATCTTTACGTCTCGACCATTTCGAGACTCCTCGTCATGTCCCCGATCTCATCCGGGACTCCGAACTCCTTCGGTACATCAATACTCATAAACTCATACTATAACTGTCATCGAAACCTTAAGCATGCGGACCCTACGGTTCGAGAACAATGTAGACATGACCGAGAGACGTCTCTGGTCAATAACCAATAGCGGGACCTGGATGCCCATATTGGCTCCTACATATTCTACGAAGATCTTTATCGGTCAGACCGCATAACAACATACGTTGTTCCCTTTGTCATCGGTATGTTACTTGCTCGAGATTCGATCGTCGGTATCCAATACCTAGTTCAATCTCATTACCGGCAAGTCTCTTTACTCGTTCCATAATACATCATCTCACAACTAACATATTAGTTGCAGTGCTTGCAAGGCTTATGTGATGAGCATTACCGAGAGGGCCCAGAGATACCTCTCCGACAATCGGAGTGACAAATCCTATTCTTGAAATACGCCAACCCAACATCTACCTTTGGAGACACCTGTAGTACTCCTTTATAATCACCCAGTTACGTTGTGACGTTTGGTAGCACCCAAAGTGTTCCTCCGGTAAACGGGAGTTGCATAATCTCATAGTCATAGGAACATGTATAAGTCATGAAGAATAGCAACAGCAACATACTAAACGATCGGGTGCTAAGCTAATGGAATGGGTCATGTCAATCAGATCATTCAACTAATGATGTGACCTCGTTAATCAAATAACAACTCTTTTGTCCATGGTTAGGAAACATAACCATCTTTGATTAACGAGCTAGTCAAGTAGAGGCATACTAGTGACACTCTGTTTGTCTATGTATTCACACATGTATTATGTTTCCGGTTAATACAATTCTAGCATGAATAATAAACATTTATCATGATATAAGGAAACAAATAATAACTTCATTATTGCCTCTAGGGCATATTTCCTTCAGTCTCCCACTTGCACTAGAGTCAATAATCTAGTTCACATCGCCGTGTGATTTAACAGCAATAGTTCACATCACCATGTGATTAACACCCATAGTTCACATCGTCATGTGACCAACACTCAAAGGGTTTACTAGAGTCAGTAATCTAGTTCACGTATCTATGTGATTAACACCCAAAGAGTACTAAGGTGTGATCATGTTTTGCTTGTGAGATAATTTTAGTCAACGGGTCTGTCACATTCAGATCCGTAAGTATTTTGCAAGTTCTATGTCTACAATGCTCTACACGGAGCTACTCTAGCTAATTGCTCCCACTTTCAATATGTATCCAGATTGAGACTTTAGATTCATCTGGATCAGTGTCAAAAACTTGCATCGACGTAACCCTTTACGACGAACCTTTTTGTCACGTCCATAATCGAGAAACATATCCTTATTTCACTAAGGATAATTCTGACCGCTGTCCAGTGATCTACTCCTAGATCACTATTGTACTCCCTTGCCAAATCAATGCAGGGTATACAATAGATCTGGTATACAGCATGACATACTTTATAGAACCTACGGCCAAGGCATAGGGAATGACTTTCATTCTCTTTCTATCTTCTGCCGTGGTCGGGCTTTGAGTCTTACTCAACTTCACACCTTGTAATACAGGCAAGAACTCTTTCTTTGACTGCTCCATTTTGAACTACTTCAAAATCTTGTCAAGGTATGTACTCATTGAAAAAACTTATCAAGCGTCTTGATCTATCTCTATAGATCTTGAAGCTCAATATGTAAGCAGCTTCACCGAAGTCTTTCTTTGAAAAACTCCTTTCAAACACTCCTTTATGCTTTACAGAATAATTCTACATTATTTCCGATCAACAATATGTCAGTCACATATACTTATCAGAAATGCTGTAGTGCTCCCACTCACTTTCTTGTAAATACAGGCTTCACCGCAAGTCTGTATAAAACTATATGCTTTGATCAACTCATCAAAGCATATATTCCAACTCCGAGATGCTTGCACCAGTCCATAAATGGATCGCTGGAGCTTGCACACTTTGTTAGCTCCCTTTGGATCGACAAAACCTTCCGGTTGCATCATATACAACTCTTCTTTAATAAATCTATTAAGGAATGCAGTTTTGTTTATCCATTTGCCAGATTTCATAAAATGCGGCAATTACTAACATGATTCGGATAGACTTAAGCATAGATACGAGTGAGAGAATCTCATCGTAGTCAACACCTTGAACTTGTCGAAAACCTTTTGCGACAATTCTAGCTTTGTAGATAATAACATTACTATCAGCGTCCGTCTTCCTCTTGAAGATCCATTTATTCTCAATTGCTTGCCGATCGTCGGGCAAGTCAACCAAAGTCCAAACTTTGTTCTCATACATGGATCATATCTCAGATTTCATGGCCTCAAACCATTTCGCGGAATCTGGGCTCATCATCGCTTCCTCATAGTTCGTAGGTTCGTCATGGTCAAGTAACATGACCTCCAGAGCAGGATTACCGTACCACTCTGGTGCGGATCTCACTCTGGTTTACCTATGAGATTCGGTAGTAACTTGATCCGAAGTTTCATGATCATTATCATTAGCTTCCTCACTAATTGGTGTAGGAGTCACAAGAACAGATTTCTGTGATGAACTACTTTCCAATAAAGGAGAAGGCACAATTACCTTATCAAGTTCTACTTTCCTCCCACTCATTTCTTTCGAGAGAAACTCCTTCTCTAGAAAGTATCCATTATAATCAATGAATGTCTTGCCTTAGGATCTGTGATAGAAGGTGTACCCAACAGTCTCCTTTTGGGTATCCTATGAAGACATATTTCTCCGATTTGGTTTTGAGCTTATCAGGATGAAACTTTTTCACATAAGCATCACAACCCCAAACTTTAAGAAACGACTACTTTGGTTTCTTGCTAAACCACAATTCAGATTGTGTCGTCTCAACGGACTTAGATGGTGCCCCTTTTTAACGTGAATGCAACTGTCTCTAATGCATAACCCCAAAACGATAGTGGTAGATCGGTAAGACACATCATAGATCGCACTATATATAATAAAGTACGGTTATGACGTTCGGACACACCATTACACTATGGTGTTCCTTGTGGCGTGAGTAATGAAACTATTTCACATTGTTTTTAACTGAAGGCCAAACTCGTAACTCAAATACTCTTCTCTACGATCAGATCATAGAAACTTTATTTTCTTGTTACGATGATTTTTCACTTCACTCTGAAATTCTTTGAACTTTTCAAATGTTTCAGACTTATGTTTCATCAAGTAGATATACTCATATCTGCTCAAATCATCTGTGAAGATCAGAAAATAATGATACCTGTCGCGAGCCTCAATATTCATCGGACCACATACATCAGTATGTATGATTTCCAACAAATCTGTTGCTCGCTCCATTGTTCCGAAGAACAGAGTCTTAGTCATCTTGCCCATGAGGCATGGTTCGCAAGCATCAACTGATTCATAATCAAGTGATTCTAAAAGCCCATCATCATGGAGTTTCTTCATGCGCTTTACACCAATATGACCTAAACGGCAGTGCTACAAATAAGTTGCACTATCATTATTAACTTTGCATCTTTTGGTTTCAATATTATGATTATGTGTATCACTACGATCGAGATCCAACAAACTATTTTCATTGGGTGTGTAACCATATAAGGTTTTATTCATGTAAACAGAACAACAATTTATTCTCTTACTTAAATGAATAACCGTATTACAATAAACATGATCAAATCATATTCATGCTCAACGCAAACACCAAATAACACTTATTTAGGTTCAACACTAATCCCGAAATTATAGGGAGTGTGCGATGATGATCATATCAATCTTGGAACCACTTCCAACACACATCGTCACTTCACCCTTAACTAGTCTCTGTTTATTCTGCAACTCCCGTTTCGAGTTACTAATCTTAGCAACTGAACTAGCATCAAATACTGAGGGGTTTGCTATAAACACTAGTAAAGTACACATCGATAACATGTATATCAAATATACTTATGTTCACTCTGCCATCCTTCTTATCCGCCAATCACTTGGGGTAATTCCACTTCCAGTGACCAGTCCCTTTGCAGTAGAAGCACTTAGTCTCAGGCTTAGGATCAGACTTGGGCTTCTTCACTTGAGCAGCAACTTGCTTGCCGTTCTTCTTGAAGTTCCCCTTCTTTCCTTTGCCCTTTTTCTTGAAACTAGTGGTCTTGTCAACCATCAACACTTGATGTTTTTCTTTGATTTCTACCTTCGTTGATTTCAGCATCACGAAGAGCTTGGGAGTTGTCTCCTTTATCCCTTGCATATTATAGTTCATCACGAAGTTCTACTAACTTAGTGATGGTGACTAGAGAATTCTGTCAATTACTATCTTATCTGGAAGATTAACTCCCACTTGATTCAAGCGATTGTAGTACCCAGACAATCTGAGCACATGCTCACTAGTTGAGCGATTCTCCTCCATATTTTAGCTATATAACTTGTTGGAGACTTCATATCTCTCAACTCGGGTATTTGCTTGAAATATTAACTTCAACTCCTGGAACATCTCATATGCTCCATGACGTTCAAAACGTCTTTGAAGTCCCGATTCTAAGCCATTAAGCATGGTGCACTTAAACTATCAAGTAGTCATCATATTGAGCTAGCCAAACGTTCATAACGTCTGCATCTGCTCCTGCAATAGGTCTGTCACCTAGCGGTGCATCAAGGACATAATTCTTCTGTGCAGCAATGAGGATAAACCTCAGATCACGGATCCAATCCGCATCATTGCTACTAACATCTTTCAACACAATTTTCTCTAGGAACATATCAAAAATAAACACAGGGAAGCAACAACGCGAGCTATTGATCTACAACATAATTTGCAAAATACTACCAGGACTAAGTTCATGATAAATTTAAGTTCAATTAATCATATTACTTAAGAACTCCCACTTAGATAGATATCCCTCTAATCCTCTAAGTGATCACGTGATCCAAATCAACTAAACCATAACCGATCATCACGTGAGATGGAGTAGTTTTCAATGGTGAACATCATTATGTTGATCATATCTACTATATGATTCACGCTCGACCTTTCGGTCTCCGTGTTCTGAGGCCATATCTGTATATGCTTGGCTTGTCAAGTATAACCTGAGTATTCCGCGTGTGCAACTGTTTTGCACCCGTTGTATTTGAACATAGAGCCTATCACACCCGATCATCACGTGGTGTCTCAGCACGAAGAACTTTTGCAACGGTGCATACTCAGGGAGAACACTTCCTGATAATTTAGTGAGAGATCATCTTATAATGCTACCGTTAATCAAAGCAAGATAAGATGCATAAAAGGATAAACATCACATGCAATCAATATAAGTGATATGATATGGCCATCATCATCTTGTGCTTTGTGATCTCCATCTCCGAATCACCGTCATGATCACCATCGTCACCGGCGTGACACCTTGATCTCCATCGTAGCATCGTTGTCGTCTCGCCAATCTTATGCTTCCACGACTATCACTACCGCTTAGCAATAAAGTAAAGCATTACATCGCGATTTCATTGCATACAATAAAGCGACAACCATATGGCTCCTGCCAGTTGCCGATAACTCGGTTACAAAACATGATCATCTCATACAATAAAATCAGCATCATGCCTTGACCATATCACATCACAACATGCCCTGCAAAAACAAGTTAGACGTCCTCTACTTTGTTGTTGCAAGTTTTACGTGGCTGCTACGGGCTTAAGTAAGAACTCATCTCACCTACGCATCAAAACCACAACGATAGTTTGTCAAATAGACTCCGTTTTAACCTTCTCAAGGACCGGGCGTGGCCACACTTGGTTCAACTAAAGTTGGAGAGACAGTCGCCCGCAAGCCATCTATGTGCAAAGCACGTCGAGGGAACCGGTCTCGCGTAAGCGTACGCGTAAGGTTGGTCCGGGTCGTCTCGTCCAACAATACCGCCGAACCAAAGTATGACATGCTGGTAGGCAGTATGACTTGTATCGCCCACAACTCACTTGTGTTCTACTCGTGCAAATAACATCAAACCATAAAACCTAGGCTCGGATGCCACTGTTGGGGAACGCAGTAATTTCAAAAATTTTCCTACGCACACGCAAGATCATGGTGATGCATAGCAACGAGGGGGAGAGTCTGATCTACGTACCCTTGTAGATTGCAACAGAAGCGTTGACACAATGTAGAGGAAGTAGTCGTACGTCTTCTTCCCGATCCGACCGATCCAAGCACCGTTACTCCGGCACCTCCGAGTTCTTAGCACACATTCAGCTCGATGACGTTCCTCGGGCTCCGATCCAGCAAAGCGTCGAGGAAGAGTTCCGTTAGCACGACGGCGTGGTGACGATCTTGATGTACTACTGACGCAGGGCTTCGCCTAAGCACTGTAACGGTATGATCGAGGTGGAATTTGGTGGCAGGGGGCACCACACACGGCTAAGGAACGATCTCAAGGATCAACTTGTGTGTCTTGGGGTGTCCCCTGCCCCCGTATATAAAGGATGGAGGGAGGGAGGCTGGCCGGCCAAAGAGAGGGAGGCGCAGGAGGAGTCCTACTCCTACCGGGAGTAGGACTCCCCCCTCCAATCCTAGTCCAACTAGGAATCCTTAAAGGGGAGAGAGAGAGAGGTGGCCGGCCCCTCTCCTAGTCCTAATAGGACTAGGGAGAGGGGGGGAGGCGCAGCCCTATGTGGGCTGCCCTCTCACCTTTCCACTAAGGCCCATGTTGGCCCATTTGGCTCCCGGGGGGTTCCGGTAACCCTCCCGGTAATCCGGTAAAATCCCGATTTCACCCGGAACACTTCCGATGTCCAAACATAGGCTTCCAATATATCAATCTTTACGTCTCGACCATTTCGAGACTCCTCGTCATGTCCCTGATCTCATCCGGGACTCCGAACTCCTTCGGTACATCAATACTCATAAACTCATAATATAACTGTCATCGAAACCTTAAGCGTGCGGACTCTACGGTTCGAGAACAATGTAGACATGACCGAGAGACGTCTCTGGTCAATAACCAATAGCGGGACCTGGATGCCCATATTGGCTCCTACATATTCTACGAAGATCTTTATCGGTCAGACCGCATAACAACATACGTTGTTCCCTTTGTCATCGGTATGTTACTTGCTCGAGATTCGATCGTCGGTATCCAATACCTAGTTCAATCTCATTACCGGCAAGTCTCTTTACTCGTTCCATAATACATCATCTCACAACTAACATATTAGTTGCAGTGCTTGCAAGGCTTATGTGATGAGCATTACTGAGAGGGCCCAGAGATACCTCTCCGACAATCGGAGTGACAAATCCTATTCTTGAAATACGCCAACCCAACATCTACCTTTGGAGACACCTGTAGTACTCCTTTATAATCACCCAGTTACGTTGTGACGTTTGGTAGCACCCAAAGTGTTCCTCCGGTAAACGGGAGTTGCATAATCTCATAGTCATAGGAACATGTATAAGTCATGAAGAATAGCAACAGCAACATACTAAACGATCGGGTGCTAAGCTAATGGAATGGGTCATGTCAATCAGATAATTCAACTAATGATGTGACCTCGTTAATCAAATAACAACTCTTTTGTCCATGGTTAGGAAACATAACCATCTTTGATTAACGAGCTAGTCAAGTAGAGGCATACTAGTGACACTCTGTTTGTCTATGTATTCACACATGTATTATGTTTCCGGTTAATACAATTCTAGCATGAATAATAAACATTTATCATGATATAAGGAAATAAATAATAACTTCATTATTGCCTCTATGGCATATTTTCTTCACTTTTTATAGCATATATATCATCAAAATAATTATCATAAGTAGGAGGCATGCTATCATCATTATAAACTTGCATATCAAAACTTGGGAAACTAAAAATATCATCTTCATTAATCATAGCTTCCCCAAGCTTGGGACAAACATTAATTGTAGCAAATATATTCTCAAATATGTCATCCTCATCAAACATATCTTCCCCAAGCTTGGGCCTTTTCATATCATAAGCATAATCACTCTCATAATTAATATCATGGATAGCACCAATAGTATAGCAATTATTATATTCTTCCAAGCAAGTGCCAAAAAGATTTTCAAGATCATAAGAAGTATCATTATCTTCTACAATTATATTTTCATGAGGCATGATAGTAATAGGAGCAGAATTATTTGGGAGAGATATCTTTTTACCTCTCTTCCTTTTTCTTTTCTTCTTCCTCACCACATCATGTGTGGGTTCAATCCTCTTTTTCGAGCTCCTTATTAATGAGATTGGTTGAATAGGAGGCTCCTCCTCGTTACCTGATTCATCATAAGAAATAATAGGAGGGTATTGGGAAGTCTCTTCCCTTTCATTAGTATTCTCTTCATCTTCTATTTGTTTTCTTTTCTTTATGTAATTGGAAATATAAGGATTTTCAATGCAATTCACCGCACAATACATATAAATCTTCTCTAGATCAAAATGAAGAACTTTATCAAGATTAAACTTTGGAATACCCTCAGTTATATGTTTCATTTCTTTATAACCCAAAAGAAGGCTAATCTCTTTATGATGCTCAAGGGTAATCAAATTATCACAATGTTTGGACATGACTTGATCATGAAACAAATAGCATTGGAGCTTTAAATGACCATGTTCATTGCAAAGTTCACAAGGGGCACAAAAAATATTGAATTTTTCAGCACATTCATCTAGCTCTTCTTGCAACAATTTGGTTTCTAAGTACTTATGCCTCTTGCAATATCTATCTTCCCTATTTGGTGTGTACTTGCAAACCCAATCTACTCCACAAAAATTGACATGTTTATATGAGACATTTTCATCATAACTAGTGCAATCATCATTAGCATCATGGATATTCAAAGAATTCGTACTAAAAACATTGCAATCATGCTCATCATTCAAATATTTAGTGCCAAACATTTTAGAGATCTCTTCTTGTAGCACTTGAGCACAATTATCCTTTCCATCATACTCACGAAAGATATTAAAAAGGTGAAGCGTATGAGACAAACTCAATTCCATTTTTTATAGTTTTCCTTTATAAACTAAACTAGTGATAAAACAAGAAACTAAAAGACTCGATTGCAAGATCTAAAGATATACCTTCAAGCACTCACCTCCCCGGCAACGGCGCCAGAAAAGAGCTTGATGTCTACTACACAACCTTCTTCTTGTAGACGTTGTTGGGCCTCCAAGTGCAGAGGTTTGTAGGACAGTATCAAATTTCCCACAAGTGGATGACCTAAGGTTTATCAATCCGTAGGAGGTGTAGGATGAAGATGGTCTCTCTCAAGCAACCCTGCAACCAAATAACAAAGAGTCTCTTGTGTCCCCAACACACCCAATACAATGGTAAATTGTATAGGTGCACTAGTTCGGCGAAGAGATGGTGATACAAGTGGTATATGGATAGTAGATAAAGGTATTTGTAATCTGAAATTATAAAAAACAGCAAGGTAACGAATGATAGAAGTGAGCGTAAATGGTATTGCAATGATGGTAAACAAGGCCTAGGGTTCATACTTTCGCTAGTGTAAGTTCCCTCAACAATACTAACATAATTGGATCACATAACTATCCTTCAACATGCAACAAAGAGTCACTCCAAAGTCACTAATAGCGGAGAACGAACGAGGATATTATGGCAGGGTATGAAACCACCTCAAAGTTATTCTTTCCAATCAATCCATTGGTCTATTCCTATAAGTGTCACAAACAGCCCTAGAGTTCGTACTAGAACAACACCTTAAGACACAAATCAATCAAAACCCTAATGTCACCTAGATACTCTAATGTCACCTCAAGTATTCGTGGGTATGATTAGACGATATGCATCACACAATCTCAGATTCATCTATTCAACCAACACAAAGGACCTCAAAGAGTGCCCCAAAGTTTCTACCAGAGAATCACGACGAAAACGTGTGCCAACCCCTATGCATAGGTTCATGGGCGGAACCCGCAAGTTGGTCACCAAAACATACATCAAGTGGCATGTGGTATCCCATTGTCACCACAGATATCCACAGCAAGACATACATCAAGTGTTCTCAAATCTTTATAGACTCAATCCGATAAGATTACTTCAAAGGGGAAACTCGATTCATTACAAGAGAGAAGAGGGGGAGGAGAAACATAAGATCCAACTATAATAGCAAAGCTCGCGATACATCAAGATCGTGCCAAATCAAGAACACGAGAGAGAGAGAGAGAGATCAAACACATAGCTACTGGTACATACCCTCAGCGCTGAGGGAGAACTACTCCCTCCTCGTCATGGAGAGCACCGGGATGATGAAGATGGCCACCGGAGAAGGATTGCCCCCTCCGGCAAGGTGCTAGAACGGGTCTAGATTGGTTTTCGGTGGCTACGGAGGTTTCTGGCGGTGGAACTCCCGATCTATTATTTGTTCTGGAAGTTTTAGGGTATATGGAGTTATATAGGACGGAGAAGCACGTCAGGTGGAAGGACATGCGGTGCCCCCATGTGTGGTTTTGGTAATTGATGACAATCTCTATGGACTAACGGTTGCCTTGAGTTATATTTGAAGGATTTGTCCATCGGATTGTCTTGAAGTCCATGTGTTGGTTTCAAGGAGTTTATGAGATGGCCAAAGTGCTTTTCAAGGAATTATCCAAAGATTGGTCATGTGTGAGTTGAGATGGCCAAAGTTCTTTTCAAGGTTATCCAAAGATTGGTCATGCATGTGTGAGTTGAGATTATTGCAAGCATGTCTTGAACAAGAAGATTGTGTGATCATTCATGTTTACCTTCAAGACATCATCCAAATGAAGAGAGTTGGAATGATTCAATGTTGATCAAGACTAAGTCAAGAGTGAATCAAGTTGATCAACTCACAAAGCGTAGAAAAAGTACCGAGAGGGATCAAGTGATCCTATGGTATGGTAAGCATTGTCCATTACGCTTTGTGTACTAACCCATGGTCTACATGAGAGTTCTTTGTGGGGTTAGGTATGTTTCCATGGTCTTGTGTCAAGAGGAAGATCTCATACAACCCATGGAGGATGACATCAAGTGGTGATCGTCATCAAGTTTGCAGTGTGCAAGTTCAAGTGGAGCAACTCGAAGAGTGGCTCACCCATAATGGAGTATGGGGGAGCAATCAAGCTTGAAGCTTGCTGTCCATTGTGGTGTCAATGGAATTGTGAAGATGTGTCAAAGAGTGGCTCACCCATAGTGGAGTATGGGGGAGCAATCAACTAGTCTTCATCAAGCCAACACAATCAAGAAAGGTGGTCCAACTTGAGGAAGTCAAGATCGTCATCATCTAGCTCAAGTGGACTATGTGCAAGGCAAAGGTTTTCCCTTGATAGGTTTTCTATTTTACCGGTCTCATAGTGGTAGTTGGGAGACCGGGTTGTAGGATCGATTGTCGTACTATCAAGGGGGGCTCTCTAGGGACTAGCTTGATCGTATCATTAGTCGAGAGCTCAAACCATTGCATCCTTGCATTATCTTTCTTGGTTCTTGTTTGGTTCCATTTGTGAGTCTTAGAGCTTATGGTCATCTTGATGACAAGCTTGAGTTCATCAAAAACGGAGTTCGCATGCATCTTCTATGATGTTTTCGGTGTTGGAGGTTTTACCGGTCTTTTCCGAGGAAGGGTTCTCACCATTTTATTATGGTCCTTTTCTCATTTGCTTCTTATTGATATTTCTCTTAAGATTGTGTTAGCCCTTGTCGTTAGCTTTCCAACAAACTTGGTTTCGTTGAATTCGGAGCTCGTATGCAAAAGTTGTGGCTGTTTTGATATTGCCTGTTTTACACAGAGAGGTTGTACCGCCCCATGGAGAGGTTGTACCGCTTGACCAATACAACTGGTGTTTGGAGCGGCTGTAAAGCTCCAGAATTGGTCCGAAGGTTGTACCGGTCATGTACCTCTCTATGACCGGACTGGTCTCTGTTGTGGTGCGGTTGTTGGGCGGTTGTGGGCCGGTTGTACCGCTTATTGCCTGTTACCGGTTGTATCGGTGCTCATAGAGGTTGTACCGCTCCTATGTTATTCTGTACATAACGGGCAGATTCATGGGACCTATTTAAGGGGGTCTTCTTCCCCAATGGTTCCCTATCTCTTGAGCTTGTTTTTGCCCCCATTGTTGACCTTCTTTGAGCTTGCTAACTCTCACTCCCTCCATGGATTCTTGCTAGTTTTTGAGGGAAAAGAGAGAGGAGATCTGGATCCACATTTTCACCAATCACTTTCTCCTCTATGTGAGGGGAACCCCTTGGATCTAGATCTTGGAGTTCTTGGTGTTCTCCGTCTTGTTCTTCCTCTCATTTCCCTCCCTAGCATTAGTTGCTCCGGTGGAATTTGAGAGAGAAGGACTTGGGCACTCCGTGTGCCCTTGCCATTGCATTTGGTGCATCGGTTTGAGTTCTCCACGGTGATACGTGGAAGTGAAGTTTGAGAAGCTTATTACTCTTGGGTGTTTGGGCACCCTAGAGCTTGTTCCTGTTGGGTGCCTTGGCGCCCTAGACGGTTGGTGTTGTTCGGAGCTCAATCATTGTGGTGTAAAGCTCCGGGCAAGTGTCAGGGGTCTCCAATTAGGTTGTGGAGATCGCCCTGAGCAATTTGACGGGTACCGGTGACCGCCCCAAGGGTTTCCAAAGTGTACGGGTTTGGTGACCGCCCCCAAGGGTTGCCATTTGTATGGGTTCGGTGACCGCCCTCAAGGGTCCCTTAGTGGAATCACGACATCTTGCATTGTGCGAGGGCGTGAGGAGATTACGGTGGCCCTAGTGGCTTCTTGGGGAGCATTGTGCCTCCACACCGCTCCAAACGGAGATTAGCATCCGCAAGGGTGTGAACTTCGGGATACATCATCGTCTCCACGTGCCTCGGTTATCTCTTACCCGAGCTCTTTACTTATGCACTTTACTTTGTAATAGCCATATTGTTTCTTGTCATATATCTTGCTATCTCATAGTTGCTTATCTTGATTAGCATAAGTTGTTGGTGCACATAGGTGAGCCTAGTTGTTTTAGGTTTTGTGCTTGGCAAATTAACCTCTAGGTTTATTCCTCATTTGTTCAAGCCTAAATTGTAATTGTTTTAAAACGCCTATTCACCCCCCTTTAGGCGACATCCACGATCTTTCAATTGGTATCAGAGCCTCGTCTCTCTTTATTAGGCTTTACCGCCTAGAGAGTAAAGATGTCGACTAGGGGATTAGGATTCTCTGACACTCTTAGTTTCGATGGCACAAATTTTGATGTTTGGGTAATTCGCATGCTTAATCTCTTTAGGGCCATGGACCCAAATTTAGAGCGAATTGTAGATATGGGTTTTTCTCCTCCAAAGGATCCCCAAATATTATCTTTAGAGGATGAGAAAAACTCTTATCTCGATGCTCAAGCTTCTAATGTGCTTTTCGATGCTTTGAGCAATGTAGTTATATTTCAACTCATGCCATTCCGGGATGCTCATGAGTTGTGGACAAAGCTTCAAGATAAATATGGCGTGTCCAAGTTTTGTGGGGATGATTGTTCTCCCTCCACATCCGGCCGTGTTGCCTTCTCAACTTCTTCTACTTTGCCTACATGTGGATTGCCACAAGGTAATGCTATGGTGAGTAGTGTTGGTCATTGCAATGATGATAGTGTGCTTATCGTTGATGACTCGTCTTCACTATCTTGTTGCAATGCTCCATCTTTGGACTTTAGCACTTCGAGCACTCCAAATGTCTCACATGCTTGTGTTGATAATCCTTGCATATCATGTAGAAATTGCTTGACTAAATCTCATGATGATATGCTTGCTATGCCTTGTTGCCATGATAAAAATGTATCTATTTCTCGAGTTGTTATGCTAACAGTGTAGAGGAAACCCAACACTCCATGGAACAAGATGTGGTCTTAAACGGTGCTTCAAGAGATCCTACATCATCATCGACCGCTTTTTGCCTTATGGCTAAGGCTTCAAAGGTATGTCCCACTTTGAATCCCAATATATCTTGTGATGATATTGATGATGTCAAGAATGATGATGATGTTGATTATGATGAAGAGAATGATAATGTTGCCTCCTTAAAAATTAAAGGGGAAATGGTTTTTAAAGCTCTTCATAGAAACAAAATTACTCGTTCCAACTTCATGGAAATTATGTACATTTCCATTGAGGGCAAGAAATATATTGAGGAGTTGGAATCTCATCTCGAGGAGCATGAGGTCACCATTGAGAAAATGGAAGGTCATGAGCGTGATTATGCTAATGAGATTGCGGACCTCTCTCAAGCTCTTGAACTTGAACAAACCACCAAGGAATCTCTTGAGGAGACTTTTGCTCTAGAATTATCTAGAGTGAGGGAATCTCGTGATAGATCTCTTGAGGTGGCCAATGATTATGAAACTAAAAATGAGGAGCTTGAAGTTGTGCATGCTAAACTCCTTGATGACTTTGAGCACCTCGAAAATGGCTCAAGGGTCATTAAGAGTGAGCTCATCAAACTCACCGAGTCTCATGCTGAACTTAAAGCTTCATATTCAAAAGAGCTTGCCAAGTTGTCTTCTCTTCTTGTTGCTAATGATGATGCTTGTGCTACTAACTCTATCTCTTGTGAAGCATCCATATTGAAGGAGAATGTTGAGCTTCGGGCTCAACTTGAGTTGCTATCTAGCAATTATGGGAAATTGGAAGAAAACCATGAAAAGCTCTCAAGCTCTCATGATGATCTTCTAGTATCCCATAATGAGCTAAAGATATCTCATGAGGCCATGATTTCTAAGGTAACATCTAGTGAGCCTCATGTGGATACTAACACTAATTCTAGTCAAAATGCTATATTGCCATGTGCTAGTCCTTGTAATTCATCTACTCACAATATTGGTACATCTTGTGATGAATTGCTTTCCTTGCCTTGTTGCTCTAACGATGAAGCTTATACTTCCTCTAGTACTTGTGTTGAGACTAACCATGTAGAGAAAATCAAAGAGCTCAAGGCCCAAGTCACTTCTTTGAAGAAAGACTTGGAAAAGAGTCATGAAGGGAAATCCACACTCAACAATATCTTGAGTGTGCAAAAATCCCCCAATGACAAAGGTGGACTTGGATTCAACTCCAATAAGAAGAAGAAGTCCAAGGTGAACAAAAAGAAGGGCCAAGAACAAGTCAAGAATTCGGCCAAGACTGTTTGCTTCAAGTGCAAAGTAGAAGGGCATCATGTTAGATCTTGCCCATTGAAGAAGAAGCCCATTAGTGACAAGCAACAAGGGAAGCGGCCACAAGTACACTCTCATTCTCAACCTCAAGTTGAAGAAATGCCTCTTCCCAAGAAAACTCAAGCAAATGCTTCTCAAGTTGAGAAATCAAGTGAGAAGAAAGTAAAGAGTAGACGTTGCTACCTATGTCGTGAAAAAGGTCACGTTGCTTCTTCATGCACAAATGGTACCTTATTCAACCCTATTCTAATTGATGATATCTATTCTCTTGGGAAGGATAAGGTTGACAATGTGTTTGCCAAATTTGTTGGTGCTCAAAATGGTGTCAAGAAAAGAACCATTTGGGTAGCCAAGCCTATTTTGACTAACCTCTTAGGACCCAACTTGGTTGGGGACCAACTAGCTCATACTTGATCAATAGGTGTTGTTGGAGGTCATTGGAGACTTGGCTACATTATGAAGAATTAAGGGGACTTCATCATTCTTATTGTCTCAAGCCAAGTCAATTGAATCATAAAGTTTATATCTTATATCCAATGTGCCTCCTTGCGGTAACTTGTACTTAAATTTCTTACATTGGAAGTTACTTGCCCCCTTGCATGTTGTGGTTTTGTACCTTGCATGTGCTTGTATATGTTGTGCTTCCAATTTTCTTATCTTGAGAAATCAAGTATGTGTATGTTGGTTTGCACATCATGTACGTGTGTGTTGTGTGTTGAGCCTTTTTGCATCTTGTTTATTTCTTAGTAGGCTATTGTGAGATATTAATGGAATATCCCATTATGGGGGAGTGATGTGCTTTGTGCACCTCACAATCCTATAAATGTGTGTACATGAGTAATATCATCTAGTATTTATATTTCAAGATTATCTAGTCACTATGTGGTATGTCTTCTCATGAGAAATTCAAATTCTAAATAGTCCATTAATTATCTCTTGTTGGATCCTTTAATTTCCTCTTGTCTATCTTTAATTGGTATCACATTATGGGGGAGTAATATGCTATGTGTATATTACTAGTCTAGAAAATGTGTACATTTGAGATATTGTCACCTAGAGTTGATATTGTTAATTATCTTGTTCCTAGGTGGCATGTTAGCTCTACAAGTTGCAATTTGCTTTTTGTTTGGTGTGAAGATGATGTCGGATATCCTTGCTATCTACCACCGGGAATTATTTCCGTTTACTTCTTGTCTTTTGACAATTGGTACTCACTTTTGTGGTAGAATTTATTGATCATCTTTACATCGGCCTTTGCTTTTTATTTGCCCTTTCTCTTGCCAATGATTGTATCAACTCCCTTTGTCTTCCATACCACTTGTGGATCTTGTTTATTTCCTGATCTTGTCTAGTGTTTTCTAGATATAGTGAAAGTGGTGATCCCACCTTGTGCATTTTGTATTCAAATGCAATTTCTCTATAATGCACTAGTCTAAGGGGAGCTATCATATTTTCTATAAAACACTCTTCCTGTGATCCTTATCAAGTGTGTGTCGGTGGAAGGCAAGTCGTTTCTTTTGGGTACTTTGTGCCATCATGAAACTTTGTAGAGAGCTTGGTTTGTTTGGAACCATCCTCTCTTTTGGGGGTTTGATATCCTTTATTTAGTGGGTATCAATGGATATCCCATTCCTTGATGTATCTTTTATTGATATCCTCCAAGTGATGATTTATTCATTTGGTATCTTTTCTTCACTTGGTATTTCTTTGTCATTTGGTATCGGTTCTTGAAAGTCTTGAGCATGCATATTAACTTCGTGTAGTATCTTTGGCATGATTTCTTTCTTTGACCCAATATATAGGGGAAACTCCACCAAGTCTCAAATTGGATGAGATGTGCATGAATTTCATTTCCTTTTCTATGTGCACATATGTATGTGGAGTTTGTCCTATGTATTGTTGGTGTTTCTAACTCTTTGGTCCCAATGAGTTTGGGTACCATTTTGTTTGTGTTGTTGTTCTAGGAACAATTGGAGATACATTGGATGCTCGGCTCACTCACAAGGTAGGTGTTGTCATCATGTGCTTATTGGAGTCGAGCTAGGATGATCAATGAACTACTATCTACCTTCAATTGGTATCTACTACATCCTTCCAATGATAACTCGGTAACAAGTATCTTCATATTCTTCATGCACACATTTCTTGCATCAACCTTGTGTAGGTTGTATCATGGGATGTTATTCATTCATTCTTGTGATACTTGTTTCCTTTCTCAAAGCATCCCAACAATGATCTCTTGTTGCTAGTTGTGATGTCTTTGTTGTTCGTGTGTGGACTTCATTTATATACAATAAGACCATATCTAGCCATGTGCTATGCTCCCAAGTAAATATCTTATTGGTATACGTATGACCTCCCTTTGGATATCTTGTTCCTCATGTTGTAACTATTTCGGGTGTACATCCTTCTTTGTAGATATATATCATCATGATTTCGTCTACCTAGAATCTTATACACTTGAGAGAAGTTGCATATCTAGTTGATATCCTTTGTTTCATGTCCACCTTGTCTTACTCTTGTTATTTCTTTGGTGGCTCCGTGAAAGCTTTTTCCTTGAGTGCGTGTCTTATATCGTTGCATCTTGATGCACTCTTGTGTGGTGAAGATTATTTTCCTCATGCTTATATTTACGAGGCTTTTTCCATCTTAATTGGTATCCCTCGTCTTGGTGAGGCTTTCATCCTCTATCTTCACCACGGGTTGTCACAAGCATAGGTTCTTTATATGCTTATTAGTAAGCTTGTGAAACCATTTGTAGTTGTGTGTGGGAATGATAGGCCTTGCACCGTGTGCCTCATTCTTTCAAGACTTTATTGATGCTTAATGCTCATCCGTACTTTAGTCTTCTCAAGTGTTTTGCCTTGACTCACACACATCATTTTGGTTGAGCCCTTTCTTAAGTTGCCTCTTTTACTTGTTGCTCAACCATGTGTTTGTTGCAAGTACTAGGTTTTGTTTCCTATATGCTCACTTGCACTTGTTGTAAGTTTCTATTGATTTTGGGGGAGCTGTGATCCTATTTTGTGCACTTTGTATCCAAATACAAAAATTCTTATGTGTGCACAAATCATGGGGAGCTTCTCTAGTTTCTTTAGAACACTCCTTTGATCATATCATAATATCCTTTATTCATGTAGCTCGTAGGATCTTTGGTCTAGTTGGTTGAATTGATACCCGTTGATTGTTTGCTTCAATTGGTACCTTTTGATTGCTTGATTGCTTGTGTATCTCTTTGTTATGTCCTTGTGGCATATCATTCCTTTAGCAATCTTGGTGCCTCAATATAGTTGGTCTTCCTCCAAGTATTACAATTGGATATGTGTATTGCATTCCACTCTCTTTTGAGAAATACACAGTTTATGGAGGAAGACAATTTATATTGGCCTTCTAAGCTTTTCGCCCATTTTGGCAATCGATGCCAATGGGGGAGAAGTTTCAGAGAGTTTTGTGGATAAGTTTAGAGAGTTTTTTTCTTCTTGCTTTGGTTTTGTACCTAAGCATTTGCATCTCATTCACATGCATTATTGGTTGTTGCATTGCATGGTGATAAATAATTCCTTATATAAACTCTCTTGAAAGTGATTGTCATCAATTACCAAAATGGGGGAGATTGAAAGGACATGCGGTGCCCCCATGTGTGGTTTTGGTAATTGATGACAATCTCTATGGACTAACAGTTGCCTTGAGTTATATTTGAAGGATTTGTCCATAGGATTGTCTTGAAGTCCATGTGTTGGTTTCAAGGAGTTTATGAGATGGCCAAAGTGCTTTTCAAGGAATTATCCAAAGATTGGTCATGTGTGAGTTGAGATGGCCAAAGTTCTTTGCAAGGTTATCCAAAGATTGGTCATGCATGTGTGAGTTGAGCTTATTGCAAGCATGTCTTGAACAAGAAGATTGTGTGATCATTCATGTTTACCTTCAAGACATCATCCAAATGAAGATAGTTGGAATGATTCAATGTTGATCAAGACTAAGTCAAGAGTGAATCAAGTTGATCAACTCACAAAACGTAGAAGAAGTACCGAGAGGGATCAAGTGATCCTATGGTATGGTAAGCATTATCCATTACGCTTTGTGTACTAACCCATGGTCTACATGAGAGTTCTTTGTGGGGTTAGGTATGTTTCCATGGTCTTGCGTCAAGAAGAAGATCTCATACAACCCATGGAGGATGACATCAAGTGGTGATCGTCATCAAGTTTGCAGTGTGCAAGTTCAAGTGGAGCAACTCGAAGAGTGGCTCACCCATAATGGAGTATGGGGGAGCAATCAAGCTTGAAGCTTGCTGTCCATTGTGGTGTCAATGGAATTGTGAAGATGTGTCAAAGAGTGGCTCACCCATAGTGGAGTATGGGGGAGCAATCAACTAGTCTTCATCAAGCCAACACAATCAAGAAAGGTGGTCCAACTTGAGGAAGTCAAGATCGTCATCATCTAGCTCAAGTGGACTATGTGCAAGGCAAAGGTTTGCCCTTGATAGGTTTTCTATTTTACCGGTCTCATAGTGGTAGTTGGGAGACCGGGTTGTAGGATCGATTGTCGTACTATCAAGGGGGGCTCTCTAGGGACTAGCTTGATCGTATCATTAGTCGAGAGCTCAAACCATTGCATCCTTGCATTATCTTTCTTGGTTCTTGTTTGGTTCCATTTGTGAGTCTTAGAGCTTATGGTCATCTTGATGACAAGCTTGAGTTCATCAAAAACGGAGTTCGCATGCATCTTCTATGATGTTTTCGGTGTTGGAGGTTTTACCGGTCTTTTCCGAGGAAGGGTTCTCACCATTTTATTATGGTCCTTTTCTCATTTGCTTCTTATTGATATTTCTCTTAAGATTGTGTTAGCCCTTGTCGTTAGCTTTCCAACAAACTTGGTTTCGTTGAATTCGGAGCTCGTATGCAAAAGTTGTGGCTGTTTTGATATTGCCTGTTTTACACAGAGAGGTTGTACCGCCCCATGGAGAGGTTGTACTGCTTGACCGGTACAACCGGTGTTTGGAGCGGTTGTACCGCTCCAGAATTGGTCCGGAGGTTGTACCGGTCATGTACCGCTCTACCACCAGACTGGTCTCTGTTGTGGTGCGGTTGTTGGGCGGTTGTGGGCCGGTTGTACCGCTTATTGCCTGTTACCGGTTGTACCGGTGCTCATAGAGGTTGTACCACTCCTTTGTTATTCTGTACATAACGGGCAGATTTGTTGGGACCTATTTAAGGGGGTCTTCTTCCCCAATAGTTCCCTATCTCTTGAGCTTGTTTTGCCCCCATTGTTGACCTTCTTTGAGCTTGCTAACTCTCACTCCCTCCATGGATTCTTGCTAGTTTTTGAGGGAAAAGAGAGAGGAGATATAGATCCACATTTCCACCAATCACTTTCTCCTCTATGTGAGGGGAACCCCTTGGATCAAGATCTTGGAGTTCTTGGTGTTCTCCGTCTTGTTCTTCCTCTCATTTCCCTCCCTAGCATTAGTTCCTCCGGTGGGATTTGAGAGAGAAGGACTTGGGCACTCCGTGTGCCCTTGCCATTGCATTTGGTGCATCGGTTTGAGTTCTCCATGGTGATACGTGGAAGTGAAGTTTGAGAAGCTTATTACTCTTGGGTGTTTGGGCACCCTAGAGCTTGTTCCTCTTGGGTGCCTTGGCGCCCTAGACGGCTGGTGTTGTTCGGAGCTCAATCATTGTGGTGTAAAGCTCCGGGCAAGCGTCGGGGTCTCCAATTAGGTTGTGGAGATCGCCCCGAGCAATTTGACAGGTACCGGTGACTGCCCCCAAGGGTTGCCAAAGTGTACGGGTTCGGTGACCGCCCCCAAGGGTTGCCATTTGTACGGGTTCGGTGACCGCCCTCAAGGGTCCCTTAGTGGAATCACGGCATCTTGCATTGTGCGAGGGCATGAGGAGATTACGGTGGCCCTAGTGGCTTCTTGGGGAGCATTGTGCCTCCACACCGCTCCAAACGGAGATTAGCATCTGCAAGGGTGTGAACTTCGGGATACATCGTCGTCTCCGCGTGCCTCGGTTATCTCTTACCCGAGCTCTTTACTTATGCACTTTACTTTGTGATAGCCATATTGTTTCTTGTCATATATCTTGCTATCTCATAGTTGCTTATCTTGATTAGCATAAGTTGTTGGTGCACATAGGTGAGCCTAGTTGTTTTAGGTTTTGTGCTTGGCAAATTAACTGCTAGGTTTATTCCGCATTTGTTCAAGCCTAAATCGTAATTATTTTAAAATGCCTATTCACCCCCCTCTAGGCGACATCCACGATCTTTCATCAGGGGAGCCACGAGGGCCCCACGAGACAGGGGGGCGCGCCCTAGGGGGGGTGCCCCCACCCTCATGAGCACCTCATTCCTTCCTTGACGTGGGGTCCAAGTCCATCGGGTGGCTTTCGTTCCAAAAATAACTTCTCTAGTTGATTTCGTTCCGTTTCGACTCCGTTTGATATTCCTTTTCTTCAAAACACTGAAATAGGCATAAAACAGCAAATCTGGGCTGGGCCTCCGGTTAATAGGTTAGTCCCAAAAATAATATAAAAGTGGATAATAAAGCCCAACATTGCCCAAAATAGTAGATAATATAGCATGGAGCAATCAAAAAATATAGATACGTTGGAGACGTATCATCGTTCCCTTCCTAGGCCTTGCCGTCGTCCACCGCCATGGTGCTCTCGGCGCGGCCTGGTCAACTTGTTCAACGAACGACATCCATCGGCCGTGGACTGTACGCGCAAAATAATGATTCCTCCACCTGACAGCTGGGACCCACCGAAAGGGCCTCTGTATTTCACGAAAAAACGTTCCCCCCGCTGACATGTCAGACCCACCAGCTATATCTTCACACACGCAAGGAAGTGCCTCCTTATTACGCACAAAAAAATGAATACCCCCTGCTAGCTGGGACCCACCTTAGTGGGAGGATGACTGGTGGGCCAACAAAGTTGACGGGGATGGAGGGCTTTGTCAACTTAGTCAACATGAATGATTCTAGCTCCAGTGACCGTACGATGTCCATCCAACGGCCGCAGTGTTTCTTCAAGCTCTGGTCTTCTTGCTCCAGCCGCCCAAAGCAGTGCCGGTCGTGCCACATGCTCCTGCCTCCCGTGGCCGGCTGTGCTGCCGCGGAGGCCTCACCACCCCCTACTATTCCCATCGCTGGCCAGGCCCTACGGCGACGGCAGCCTCACACCGCAGCCGAACCAGTGAACCCTCGTACTCCTCTCCGCATGGGCTTCCACTACCGCGCCTTCCCCGGCTCCGCGTCGTCCCCTTCCTAGGCCTCGCCGTCGTCCACCGCCGTGGTGCTCTCCGCGTGGCGTGGTCAATGTGGTCAAGGAACGACTTCCATCAGAAGAGTACTGTACGTGGAGAGGCTGACAGCTGGGTCCACGGCCACAACCCAGTTTTTTTGTGATTTGCCAAGTAAGTCGCTTTGTCAGGCCTGTTGGGCTACAAATCTTTCAAGACGAGGAGAGCTTTAATTCGGCTGGCCGAGAAAATGGCCCATCAGTAATGAGAAATGGGCTGTACATTTTTAAAACACATCAAACCGGCAATTAGTTTCAAATATCTTTTCTTTCATTTCAAGATTTTAAATTACATTAATTTTTATGTGTGGAGAATTTGTTGGATTTTATATTGATATACATTTATTTTTAAAATAAGTTTGAATGTGGGTCTAAATTTCAGGATTAAAAACAGTTCGGACCGCACTGAAATATGCAAAATTTCGTATAATTTTTTTACCGTGGCCAGAATTTGGGCTGTAATGCTAACAAAAAGAATATGGGCTCCAAAAAACCTTAATAATTAGCAAATGGGTTGAAAATTATTAGAAATAATGGCAGATGGGCTGTATGCTGTTTTCCACAGATTTGAGGCTTTCCTAAAAAAAGGTTGACGCACAAGCAGTGACTGTTGGATGTCCATCCAACGGTCGTCATGCTTCTTCAATCTCTGCTCTTCCTGCTCCAGCCGCTCAAACAAGCGCCGACGGGACTGCCTGCTCCCTCCTACCCACGGCCGGCTGTGCTGCCGCGCAGGCCTCACCGCCCCACCGTACTCCCATCGCTGGCCTCGCCATCCCTCTACTCACCCACACCTGCTGTTATTCTCCGGCGACGGCAGACGAACCAGTAAACCCTCATACAGTCGTACTCCCCTCCGCGTGGGAAACAACTGCCGAGTCTTCCCTGCCTCCGTGTCATTCCCTTCCTAGGCCTCGCCGTCGTCCACTGCCCTAGTGCTCTCGGCGCGGCCTGGTCAACGTGGTCAACGACCGACATGCATCTGAAGTGGGCTGTACGTGGAGAGGCCGACAACTGGGTCCACGGCCGCATGTAAGGAAATCCCTCCTTATTACGCGCAAAATAATGATTCCTCCACCTGACATCAGGGACCCACTGAAAGGGCCTCTATATTTCACGAAAAAAACGTTACCACCGCTGACAGCTCGGATCCACCAGCTATATCTTCGCACGCAAGGAAGTGCCTCCTTATTACGCACAAAAAATGAATACTCCCCCTGTTAACTGGGACCTAGTATAGTGGCAGGCTGACTTGTGGGCCTACTAAGTTGACGGGGACGGAGGGCTTTGTCAACTTAGTCAATATGCACAATTCTAGCTCTAGTGACCGTACGATGTCCATCCAACGGCCGTAGTGCTTCTTCAACCTCTAGTCTTCTTGCTCCAGCGACCCAAACCAGCGCCGGTCGTGCCTCATGCTCCTGCCTCCCGTGGCCGGCTGCGATGCGGCGGAGGCCTCACCGCCCGTACTACTCCCACCGCTGGCCAGGCCATCCCTCTACTCACCCACACCCCCTGTTACTCTGCGGCGACGGCAGCCTCACACCGTAGCGAACCAGTTCCCTCGTACTCCTCTACGCGTGGGCATCCACTGTCGCGTCTTCCCCGGCTCCACGTCGTCCCCTTCCTAGGCCTCGCCGTCGTCCACCGCCCTAGTGCTCTCGGCGCGGTGTGGTCAACATGGTCAAGGAACAGCTTCCATCGGACGTGGACTGTACGTGGAGAGGCTGACAGCTGGGTCCACGGCCGCAGCAAGGAGTTGCCTCCTTATTACGTGCAAAATAATTATTCCTCCACCTGACAGCGGGGACCCACCGGACGGGCCATCGTATTTCGCCCCCCTGACTGCTGGGACCCACCAGCTACATCTTCGCACGCAAGGAAGTGCCTGACAATCGGGACCCACCTGGTCGAAGCGTACGTAGCGTTGTCATTCTGGTCGCGAACGTGTACGTACATATATACTGGTGGATGTAGAGGCGCGCACGTGTCGTAGTAGAGGCGGCCAGGGTGCAAGAAAGAAAATACGGCCACGTATGTGTACATACGGGCGGGGTCTCGAACGCCTACTCGCGCATATGTACGGCGAGGGCTCGTTGACATGGCTGGGTCAGAACGGAGAAACAACATCATCGTCGTGTTCATGGGGAGGCAACAGAATGCGTCGTGTTCATGGGGAGGAAACGGAATGCATCGTGTTCATGGGGAGGCAACGGAATGCGTCGTGTTCATCGGGAGGCAACAGAACACGTGGGAGCCAACCGGCTGGGTCGGAACGGAATGCGTGGTCGTGTTCATCGGGAGGGCTTGGATGGAACAGGCGATGGAAATGAGGCCTGGCGTACCGCACAATGGAGGAAATGGACCTCCTACGTTCGGAACGGGGTCCTGTTGATCGGGAGGTGCCTGGCGTACCGCAAAACGGAGGAAACGGACCTCCTACGGTCGAAACGGGGGTCCTGTTCATCGGGAGGGGTGTGGCATACCGCAAAACGGACAAAACGGACCTCCTACGGTCGAAACGGGGGTCCTGTTCATCGGGAGGGGTGTGGCATACCGCAAAACGGGACTCCACGGGATACTGTTCATCTCCACCGTCGACCCCCTCCAGCCTCCACGAGCTACTGTTCATCCACCGTCGACCTCCTCCAGCCTCCACCTGCGACTGTTCATCCACGGGCTCCTATTTATCCAGCCTCCACCGCGCGCTACTCCATCGACTACTGTTCAACCAGCCCTCTCCATGGGCTCCTGTTCAACCACCCCTCCATGAGCTACTGTTCATCATGCCCTCCACAGTCTACTGTTCATCCTGCCCTCCACGGGGTGGTCCTGTTCATCCAGCCCTCCACGGGGTCCTGTTCATCCAGCCCCAACCGGCTCGATCAATCGGGGTCTTGTTCATCCAGAGGCAACACCACGGGGTCCTGTTCATCCACCCCCACCGGGAACTGTTCATCCAACCCCCTGCAACACTCACTGTTCATCTAGAGGCAACATCGATCGGCTTCAGTTAGCAGCAGTAGCGAAGGAATCGCTCGATCGGGTTCAGTTAACAGCCATCGATCGATCGCTCAAGTTCAGTAACGCGTAGCCTGTAGTGCAATCGCTCGGGTTCAGTTAGAGCCCAACGCCTCGCTCGGGTTCAGTTAGATCCAACGCCTCGCACACACGCGTACGTGTATGAGAGAAATGCACATCGCTCGGCCCCCGACCTCCCACCATAACCGGGAACTCCCCGAAATTTTCCTCGCCCTCGCTTCTAACATGGTTTTTCCCGTCATGGATGGCCCAAAGAATGTCATGCAGTTGCGTCTCCGGCCCGCCCAGGACGAAAAGCCCATTTTTTGTCATGATGTTTTGTCATATAAGTAGGAGCCCACCACATCTATGATGATACCAGGTTTTGTTACAATTATCGTCATAGAAGTGTCATATGTATGACAGATTTTTTTTTCGTTCGGCCCAAAATGTCACGGATGTGTCTTTTTTTTGTAGTGCATTCTGGGGTCGATGCCTGGTCGCCCCAAAGCCTTGCGCTTTTCAGCTTCAATGTAGCCTTGAACACATTTGGCAGCAAGATTCTTCATGCTCTCACGAGAAACTTTTGCTTCTTCTCGTTTCTTGTGGAACGCCTCCTTGAGCTCATGCATCATGACCTTGAAGTTTTGAATGTCTTCAACATTGAGCTTGGCCGTGTGCTTCTTGAACTGAGCCTTTTCATAATCAATCTTGTGCTTCAGCTCAACAATCTTCTGGGCAAGAGCCAGCTCAGGAGCAATGGCTCCATGGAAGGAGACACTGAGGCCAATTGGGAGTTGAAGATCATCAAAACTGAGATCTGGGCTGTCAAACCACTCATCAATAAACTTGTACATGATCTCCACATCAAAGAGGGGAAGATCATTGAAGATTTCCACCTCTTGCTTGCTCTTTATCAATTGCTCAAGAGCTTCATCGCCAAGATCGTCGTCGGTAGACAGATCAATGGTGTCATTTCTCGTTTCTCAAAATAGCAGCATGGGTCAATGCTTGACCAGTTGGTTGCATGGGCTTCTTCAACTTGTCAGACTTGGAGATGCGAGAGAGATCTTCAGACTGCACACTGGCTTCAGGAGGTGCAGTGGCCAGAGGCTTCACCCGTGAGACCTTTGGTGCGAAGGAGGGCTTTGAAGCCTTTGGTTTCTTTTGCTTCACAGGCTTCGGTGGTGCAGGCGCTTCGTCAGAATCAGCGTCATCTGCAGAGTGATCCATGACTGCCCCTTGAACCTGAATGTGTGTGACGAGACCTTCTAAGTTGTAGAAGGGCCCAACCAGATTGGGTTCAGCTTTGCGTGTGCCATCGGCACGAGGAGCAGAGGGACCGGGGTCGAAGTCTAACCCTAGTGACCTCTTGTTCTCTTTGGCAGAAGTTTTGGCAAACTGGAAGTTGCGCTTAAAGAGATTATGTTCATGACACCATAACAGAGAGGATGGGTCGGCATTAGCAGGCTGAGGTCCATGAATCATGCAAGGGTAGAAGCCTTGAGCAATAGCTTCGGACTTGGACTTGGGCCGATGACCTTTGTATATAATATCTCCCTAGGGGCTCTTGATGGCATTCTTTTCAGCATATTCGTCGGTGACAAATCTGTACTTGAACCATTCCTCTGCCCAATGTCTTCGAATCCATTGGATTCGGTTCTTGCGTTTTCCATAGGTCTCTTGTGGATCTGACTTGTATAAATCATAGAGATCCGGTGGCAGGTCCTTAGCAGTGTTTTCACGGTGCTGTCTGCCGCCCTTCCGGACTGATTTTTCTATTGCCATGAAGTTTAGACTGAAAGGCTTCAACACTGTCAAAGTCTTCCGTTTGCTGGTCAGACAGGAACTGGCTTCAGGAGAATTTATGTGATGCTGTAAGAACTGTGCAAATGAATGCAGACTATGAGAACCAAGGGATTCTCCAACGGACATGTACATGTGACAACATTAGGGATGCGAGGGAAGGGTAAGAGGTCATATGCATTCTTAGAAGATTTTGAAGATAAATCAGTTTAGAAGACATTCACCTCATAGTGCGAAGACATTCACTCATATGTAGAGAGTTGGTTCCAGATTTGTACAAATCCACGAATAAGTACAAGTGAGGAATCTAACTACTTTGTGAAGCATAAGTGAACATCCTAGGCATGCTATGAGATGCAGAATAGGATAGATCCAACTTTGTAGGAACAGAAACCACTTGTGGTTGAAAAGGATGAATCTATCAGATCAAAAAGGACTGTAAAAAGAGTTTTTATTTACCACTCGAGGAACAGCTAGAGGGAGTAGGAGATGAGGCCGAGTAGTTCGATCTTCCGTGCCCTAACTTGGTGACGGAGGACACCTACAGCGACAGCGGAGAAGACGATGTCCGCGGCCGGCGTGATGACGGTGTCGGTGAGGTCGCGGCAGCTAAGCGCTTCGTCGCCGGCGTCGTCGAGGGTTAGCGGTGGCTCTAGGGTTTGTGCGAGAGAGAGAAGTGAAAGAAGAGATAATGATTGGGGTGAGGCATGTATTTATAGGGACAGGGACGGCACATCGTTATTACGCAGGTGCTCCTGGCGGTTCACATCTGAAGGACACGTGGTGATCATGCAACTTATTGGAGGTTGTTACACATTCCCACGTACGCCTGGATTGTCGGGTGGTCATTGCCGCTTCTTCGGGTTTTAGGCAAAAAGGATTGAGCATTTAAAACAGATTTGATGTTTGTCTCTGTATCTTCTGCTGACAAGGATGCAGCGAAGGCATTCAATAGTTTCAATAGAATGCTATGATTTGGATAGATAGATTTGAGATGGGAGCATAGAAAGGTTAGGCTTCGATCACATTCACTTAGTTCAAAAAGATCCAATGAGAAGACATATGTACAAGTGAATGCTGTAGAGGACAGAATGTAAATATATGAATATATCCGAATAAGAACAAATCAATATAGTGAAGATAAACATGAAGCCATGTTAATATTGAAGACAAACCAAATGCGAAGACTTTGCAAATGTAACACCAACAGAAAATACTCCAAACAAAAGTTTGGTGGTGGCGTTACCCACCGTATAGGAAGTATTAGACCCAGACACGGCGCACAATTATCGTGGCGCTCCAAAGTCAAATTCCGCATTAATGTATTCACACTTAGAGTGTAAGTCTTCATTAGTTGAAGATATATGTTGCTTCGTGTGTTGCACATCTAAGACATCAACATGCATAAGTGTTAGGATGTGTGCATGATCACAGGACATTTGAGGATTCCAAGATATTTAGCTCACATAGCAACTTGCAAAACATTTTCTCATCTAAGGGCTTTGTGAAGATATCTGCCAGTTGCTCTTCAGTGTTGACGTGAATGATGTCAATATCTTCCTTCATGACATGATCTCTGAGAAAGTGATGACGGATCTGAATGTGCTTTGTCTTCGAGTGCTGAACTGGGTTGTTGGCGATCTTGATGGCGCTTTCATTGTCACAGTAGAGTGGCACTTGCTTCAGATGAATGCCATAGTCTTTGAGTGTTTGCTTCGTCCATAGAAGCTGAGCGCAGCAAGATCTAGCAGCAATGTATTCAGATTCAGCAGTGGAGAGAGATACATAGTTCTGTTTCTTTGAAGACCAACAAACAAGTGATCGTCCCAGAAAGTGACATGTGCCTGATGTAGACTTGCGATCCACCTTCTCACCAGCGTAATCAGCATTTGAGAATCCAACTAGATCAAACTCTAAGCCCTTTGGATACCATAATCCTAGTGTTGGGGTGTAAGCCAAATATCGAAGAATTCACTTCACAGCTAAGTGATGCGATTCCTTTGGTGCCGTTTGGAATCGGGCACACATGCAAACACTAAGCATGATATCTGGCCTAGATGCACATAAATAAAGCAAAGAACCAATCATGGAGTGGTATACCTTCTGATCGAATTCTTTACCATTGGCGTCAGAATCCAGATGACTCTTGGTAGGCATTGGTGTCGTATAACCTTTGCAGTCTTGCATTCCAAACTTCTTCAGGCAATCTTGGAGGTATTTCTCTTGAGATATGAAGATGCCATTGCATTGCTGCCGTATTTGAAGACCAAGGAAGAACTTCAGCTCACCCATCATGGACATCTGATATTGCTCTTGCATCATGTATCCAAAATCATCACTGTATTTCTGATTAGTGCAGCCGAAGATAATGTCATCCACATATATATGGCACACAAACAGTTCACCATCATATGTCTTCATGAAGAGTGTGGGATCCAGGGAACCAGGTTTGAAGCCTTTGCTCTTCAGGAAGTCTTTGAGTGTGTCATACCAAGCACGAGGGGCTTGTTTGAGGCCATACAGTGCCTTGTTGACCTTGTAAACCATGTCAGGATGTTTTGGATCTTCAAAACCAGGCGGTTGTGCAACATACACTTCTTCTTCAATCTTGCCATTAAGAAAGGCGCTCTTCACATCCATTTGATATAGAAGGATGTTATGATGATTTGCATAGGCTAGCAGTATGCGTATAGCTTCAAGCCTAGCCACAGGAGCAAATGTTTCATCAAAGTCAACTCCTTCAACTTGAGTGTATCCTTGAGCAACGAGACGAGCCTTGTTTCTAACAACTTGACCATGCTCATCTTGCTTGTTGCGATATATCCATTTAGTGCCTATGATATTGTGTTTATGAGGATCAGGACGCTTGACCAGTTCCCATACATTATTTAGCTCGAACTGTTGAAGCTCTTCTTGGATGGCTTGAATCCATTCAGGTTCCATGAAGGCTTCATCAACCTTCTTGGGTTCAGATATTGAGACGAATGCAAAGTGCCCACAAAAATTTGCTACTTGAGTTGCCCTTGAACGAGTGAGTGGACCAGGTGCATTGATGCTATCAATTATCTTCTCAATCTATACTTCATCTACAACACAAGGATGAATTGGACGAAGATTTTGCTCTTGCTGATCATTGTCATTGTTTGAAGGATTATCTTCAGGTTGATTAGGTGCGGAGATGATAAGTTCCTCTTCAGGCTGTACTTAAGACGGTATGATTTCTCCAATTCCCATAATCTTGATGGATTCACTGGGTGGAATTTCATCTAGCACATTTGGCAAGTGCTCTTTTTGTGAGCCGTTAGTCTCATCGAACCGCACATCCACAGTTTCAACCACTTTATAGTGAAAGAGGTTGAAGACTCTGTAGGAGTGCAGATCCTTTCCGTAACCAAGCATAAAACCTTCATGTTCTTTCGGTGCAAATTTTTAAGTGTGATGTGGATCCTTGATCCAGCACCTAGCACCAAATACTCTGAAGTAACTAACATTTGGCTTCTTACCAGTGAGGAGTTCATAGGATGTTTTCTTCAGAAGCTTGTGAAGATAAACAAGGTTGATGACATGGCATGCAGTATCAATAGCTTCAGGCCAGAACTTTCTTGGTGTTTTGTATTCATCGAGCATCGTCTGAGCCATCTCAATGAGTGTTCTATTCTTGCATTCCACGATGCCATTCTGCTGCGGCGTGTACGGAGCTGAGAACTCATGAGTGATGCCCAATGTATCGAGATAAGTGTCGAGGCCGGTGTTCTTGAATTCAGTGCCATTGCCACTTCTGATGTGCTTGATCTTGACGCCATAGTTGTTCATGGCTCGATTGGCAAAGTGTCTGAAGACATCCTGCACTTTAGTCTTGTAGAGGATTATATGCACCCATGTATATCTTGAATAATCATCAACAATGACGAAACCATAGAGACAAGCAGTAGTAGTAAGGGTAGAGTAGTGAGTAGGGCCGAAGAGGTCCATGTGTAGCAGTTCGAAGGGTTGAGTCGTTGTCATGATTGTCTTCGAGGGATGCTTGGCCCTTGTCATCTTTCTAGCTTCGCAGGCTCCGCATAAGTGATCCTTCTTGAACTTGACGCCCTCGATGCCTATGACATGCTTCTTCTTTGCAAGAGTATGCAAGTTCCTCATGCCAGCATGCCCTAGCCTCCGATGCCAGACCTAGTATTCTGAAGCTTTTGCAAGAAGACATACGGCAAGCTGTGGTCCTGCTGAGAAATCTACAATGTACAAATCATCTTTCCGATACCCTTCAAAGACTAGAGACTTGTCAGATTCCATTAGAACAAGGCAAATATTTTCCAAATATCACAATCATGTTCAAATCACAAAGCATTGAGACAGACATTAAGTTGAAACCAAGGGATTCAACAAGCATCACTTTATCCATGTGCTGATCCTTTGATATTGCAACTCTACCTAGACCCAATACCATGCTTTTACCAGTATGAGCAAATGTGATGTGACTTTTGTCAAATGGACGTAGGGTTGAGTCCATGAGAAGACTTCGTTTGCCAGTCATGTGATTAGTACATCCACTATCAATAATCCATTCTGAAGCAGCTGGTGTCATACCCTATAGTGCAGTTAGGGGGATAGGCTTCACGAAGAGCATTGTGAAGCATAAACATTTGACAAGCAAGAGGATTATTAAAGCTTAGATCGAGGTTAGGACTTATAGGACAAGTAGCAAGCGACTCAGGAACAAAATATATAATAAGATCATTTGGGCATTTGATCTTGCGCCCTACAAGATGTTTTAGGTCCCCAACAATAGCTTCAGACGCATTTGATTTTCGGCTGGAGACCTTTCCCTGCAAAAGAGAGTTAAGCTTTCTTAGCCACCCACATCTTCAAGGGTGGCTTCGAAGCAATGAGTCTAAGTGCAGCATCTGAGAACTTTGGCTTTCGAGCCCTAGCAAATAGTCTTGCAGGTGGAGAATAGTACTCATAAGAATAAGCAGAGTAGTTCTGGGTCTTATGAACATGACGGTTTGATGAAACATGCTCATATTCATAGGCCTGAGTATGGTTTCCCTGCAAAACATTTGTGTTAGTGCGACTCAGGTGAGTCCTTTGTCTGTATGAAACCTTTGGACCATATGAAGCCTGTGGTCTGGGGTTTGTCTTCTTCCCTAGTGGTGTCATGACGACATTCACAGGAAGATTCTCCAGACACCTTTTCGGCACCCAAACTTTCTTCATAAGCGGCCCATTCCTGCAGTTAGTACCAATATACGTGGCAAACACTTCACCATTCTGATTCTTAAACAGTTTATAGTTTGCATCAAAGGATTCATCAATAACGATGGGATTAGCACAAGTGAAGCCAGATAGGGTGGATGGATCCACTGAAGGTTCCTTTGCAGCAACCCATGTGGTTTTGGGGTACTGCTCAAGTTTCCAGTAAGATCCATCAGCATTCATTTTCCTTTCGAACCCAACACCCTCTTTCCTAGGGTTTCGGTTCAGGATCTGCCTTTTGAGGACATCACATAGTGTCTGATGCCCTTTGAGACTTTTGTACATACCTGTTTCAAGCAATGTCTTCAACCTAGCATTTTCATCAGCAATAGCAGTGGCATCCTCAGCAGAGGGGTTAGTTACCACATCAACAGTTGAAGATATTGCAACAGTAGCAGCAGTAGAACATCCAGCAACAGAAGTAGCATTATCACGCTCAAGGCATTTATGCCATGTTGGTTCAAATCCTTCCTGAGAGGGACTGACCTGTTCGGTGCGAAGTGACTCGTTTTCCTTTTGAAGATCTTCATGAGCCGCTCTCAATTTCTCAAGTTCTTTCTTCCTTTGAAGATAATCATAGGAAAGCTTTTCATGCGTTGTTGAGAGCGTTTCATGACGACTTTCAAGTTCCTCATACTTAACATGAAGATTTTTTTATGTCTTCAATTAAGGACCGAGATCGAGTCATTTCAGCGTCCAATAGGTTATCGCTTTTGTCTAACAATTTTTGAATATGTTCCATAGCTTTCTGTTGTTCAGTTGCAATTTTAGCAAGTGTTTTGTAGCTAGGTTTGGAATTACAATCAGAGTCATCTTCACTGGATGTTTGATAGTGAGTATTGCGTGAGTTTACCTTGGCACCGCGTGCCATGAAGCAACATGTGGGAGCGGAGTTGTCCTTGTCATTAGCATCGGCGTCGGTGACAAAGTCATTGTCTTCAGTGTTGAATATGGACTTGGCAACATAGGCTGTAGCCAGACTTGCAATGCCAGAATCGGACTCCACCTCTGCCTCCTCAGAAGCAGACTCATCCTCTGAATCCATTTCCTTGCCAACAAACGCACGTGCCTTGCCAGATGAGCTCTTTTTGTGTGATGAAGACTTTGAGGAAGACTTGGAAGAAGACTTTGAGTATTTCTTCTTCTTCTTGTCGTCAGAATCATATTCCTTGCTCTTCTTCTTCTTCTTCTTCTTCTTCTTCTTCTTCTTCTTCTTCTTCTTCTTCTTCTTCATCTTCTTCTTCTTCTTCTTCTTCTTCTTCTTCTTCTTCTTCTTCTTCTTCTTCTTCTTCTTCTTCTTCTTCTTCTTCTTCTTCTTCTTCTTCTTCTTCTTCTTCTCATTGTCCCACTGCGGACATTCAGAGATGTAGTGACCAGGTTTCTTGCACTTGTGGCATGTTCTCTTCTTGTAGTCATGAGCAGAAGCTTCATCATTCCTTGAGCTGGATCGTGAAGACTTTCTGAAGCCTTTCTTCTTGGTGAATTTTTGGAACTTCTTCACAAGCATAGCAAGCTCCCTTCCAATGTCTTCAGGATCATCAGAACTGCAGTCACATTCTTCTTCAGATGAGGAAACAGCTTTTGCCTTCAAGGCACGACTTCAGCCATAGTGGGACCGTAGATATCTCTTTTCTCAGAAAGCTGAAACTCATGTGTGTTGAGCCTTTCAAGTATGCCAGACAGATCGAGTCTCTTGAAGTCAGGGCGTTCTTGAATCATCAGGGCTAGGGTGTCAAATGAGCTGTTAAGTGATCTCAGGAGTGTCTTGACAATTTCATGCTTGGTGATCTCAGTAGCACCGAGAGCTTGGAGCTCATTTGTGATGTCAGTGAGGCGATCAAATGTGAGCTGAACATTCTCATTGTCATTTCTCTTGAAGCGGTTGAGATGCCTTCGTTGACCTTGGAGAGCCAGTCCCAGACTAGCTTAGATGTTTCCAGAGCACTCACACGGCCATACTGCCCTTTGGTCAGATGACCACAGATGATGTTCTTGGCAGTGGAATCCAGTTGAATGAACTTCTTGACATCAGCAGCGGTGACACCTTCACCAGCCTTGGGGACGCCATTCTTGATGACATACCAGAGGTCGACATCAACGGCTTCAAGATGCATGCACATCTTATTCTTCCAGTAGGGTTATTCAGTTCCATCGAAGACGGGGCATGCACCAGAGACTTTGATTATCCCTGCAGTCGACATAGCTAAACTCCAGGTGGTTAAACCGAATCACACAGAACAAGGGAGTACCTTGCTCTGATACCAATTGAAAGTGCTAGTGATCGACTAGAGGGGGGGGGGTGAATAGGCGATTTTTATGGAGTCTTCAAAACATGGAAGTTTCGAAGACAATCGATAGAAATGAACCTATTAACATGCAGCGGAAGGTAGACTACACTAGGCAAGCCATAGTCAAGTATTCAATGAAGTGAAAGCACAAAGACTAATAGCAGCTAGGCAGTATGGATCAGGATGGAAGACAGTATGAAGCCAATCAGAAAAAGCAGTCACACAGTGAAGACAAATAGATAATGCAAACAGGCAATGACTTCACAAGGATCAACTGTAATTAAAGAGATGGGAAGGATAGAACCAGTTGCTCGTTTAAGACAATGATTTGTTGTACCAGTTCCAGTTGCTGTGACAACTGTACGTCTGGTTAGGGAGGCTGAGATTTAACTTAGAAGACCATGTCTTCACCTTATTCCCCTTGAGCTAAGGACACCTAGTCCTCGCCCAATCACTCTGGTAAGTCTTCAAGGGAGACTTCCAAACCTTCACAGACTTCGTTCACCGGCGATCCACAATGACTCTTGGATGCTCAGAACGCGACGCCTAACCGGCTGGAGGATTCACAGTCCTCAAGTGTAACAAGTCTTCAGATCACACAGACAGGAAGACTTCAGTGATGCCTAACACTCTTTGGCTCTGGGTGTTTAGGGCTTTGTCCTCGCAAGGATTTCTCTCTCAAAGGCTTCGAGGTGGGTTGCTCTCAAACGACAAAAGTCGTGCACTAACTCTGAGCAGCCAACCAATTTATGGTGTAGGGGGTGGGCTATTTATAGCCACTAGGCAACCCGACCTGATTTGTCCAAAATGACCCTGGGTCACTAAGGAACTAACACGTGTTCCAATGGTCAGATTTCAAACACACGCGACAACTTTACTTGGGCTACAAGTAAAGCTGACTCATCCAGCTCTGGATAAGATTTGCTCTCATTGTCTTCGCTTGAAGACATAGGATTTTGGTTAAGCATCACTTCAGTCACTCTGACTTTGTTCACTGGGACCCCACTTAACAGTACAGTGGTTCCTATGACTCAACAAAGAAGAAAAAGAAACGACGAAATAGCCAAGTCTTCGCACTCCATAGTCTTCACGCGATGTCTTCTCATGTCATAGTCTTCAATGTGAATATCTTCGCGTACCACCTTTGTCTTCAATGTCTTCATACATTTTTAGAGGTCATCTCCGGCAGGAGAACCGAATCAATGAGGGACTACTACCTGTGTTATCCTGCAATTCTCACAAACACATTAGTCCCTCAACTAGGTTTGTCGTCAATACTCCAAAACCAACTAGGGGTGGCACTAGATGCACTTACAGTCGGGGGCCGAGCGATGCGCGTTTCTCTCGTACACGTACGCGCGTGTGTGCGAGGCGTTGGCTCTAACTGAACCCGAGCGAGGCGTTGGGCTCTAACTGAACCCGAGTGATTGCACTGCAGGCTACGCATTATTGAACCCGAGCGATCGATCGATGGTTGTTAACTGAACCCAATCGAGCGATTCCTTTGCTACTGCTGCTAAGTGAAGCCGATCGCTTGGATGAACAGTGATCGTTGCGGGGGGGGGGGGGGGGTTGGATGAACAGTGAGCAGTGGCGTTGCCTTTGGATGAATAGGACCCCGTGGTGCGGAGGGCTGGATGAACAGTAGACGGCGGAGGGGTTCCCGTGGAGGGGTGGTTGAATAGGACCCCGTGGTGCGGAGGGCTGGATGAATAGTACACGGTGGAGGGGTGGTTGAACAGTAGCCGGTGGAGTAGCGCGTGGTGGAGGCTGGATGAACAGGAGCCCGTGGAGGCTGGAGGAGGTCGACGGTAGCCCGTGGAGGCTAGAGGAGGTCGATGGTGGAGATGAACAGTATCCCGTGGAGTCCCGTTTTGCGGTACGCCACACCCCTCCCGATGAACAGGACCCCCATTTCGACCGTAGGAGGTCCGTTTCGTCCGTTTTGCGGTACGCCACACCCCTCCCGATCAACAGGACCCCCATTTCGACCGTAGGAGGTCCGTTTCCTCCGTTTTGCGGTACGCCACACCCGTCGCGATCAACAAGACCCCCGTTTCGACCATAGGAGGTCCGTTTCCTCCGTTCTGCGGTACGCCAGGCCTCGTTTCCATCGTCTGTTCCATCCAAGCCCTCCCGATGAACACGACCACGCATTTCGTTCCGACCCAGCCGGTTGGCTCCCACGCGTTCCGTTGCCTCCCGATGAACACGACGCATTCCGTTGCCTCCCGATGAACACGACGCATTCCGTTGCCTCCCCATGAACACGACGCATTCCATTGCCTCCCCATGAACACGACGACGACGCTGTTTCTCCGTTCCAACCCAACCATGTACACGAGCCCTCGCCGTACATATGCGCGAGTAGGCGTTCGAGACCCCGCCAGTATGTACACATACGTGGCCGTATTTTCTTTCTTGCACCCTGGCCTCTGTACGTACGTGTACATGCTACGTGCGCGCCTCTACTACGACACGTGCGCGCCACTACATCCACCAGTATATATGTACATACACGTTCGCGACCAGAATGACAACGCTACGTACGCTTTGACTAGGTGGGTCCCGACGGTCAGGCACTTCCTTGCGTGCGAAGATGTAGCTGGTGGGTCCCAGCAGTCAGGGGGCGAATCGTTTTTTTACCCGGACATACTTCCTTGCGTGCGAAGATGTAGCTGGTGGGTCCCAACAGTCAGGGGGGCGAATCGTTTTTTGCCCGGACGCACTCCCTTGCGTGCGAAGATGTAGCTAGTGGGTCCCAGCAGTCAGGGGGAAACATTTTTTCACGAAATACAGTGGTCCGTCCGGTGGGTCCCAGCTGTCAAGTGGAGGAATCATTATTTTCCGCGTAATAAGGAGGCACTTCCTTGCTGCGGCCGTGGACCCAGCTGTCAGCCTCTCCACGTACAGTCCACGTCCGATGGAAGTCGTTCCTTGACCATGTTGACCACGCCGTGCCGAGAGCACTAGGGCGGTTGACGACGGCGAGGCCTCGGAAGGGGACGACGCGGAGCCGGGGAAGACGTGGTAGTGGATGCCCACGCGGAGAGGAGTACGAGGGTTCACTGGTTCGGCTGTGCTGCCGTTGCCGCAGAATAACAGGGGGTGTGGGTGAGTGGAGTGGAGGGATGGCCTGGCCAGCGGTGGGAGTAGTATGAGGGCGGTGAGGCCTCCGTGGCAGCACAGCCGGCCACGGGAGGCAGGAGCAGGCGACACGACCGGCGCTGCTTTGCGCGGCTGGAGCAAGAAGACCAGAGGTTGAAGAAGCACTACGGCCGTTGGATGGACATCGTACGGTCAGTTGAGCTAGAATCGTGCATATTGACTAAGTTGACAAAGCCCTTTGTCCCCGTCAACTTAGCAGGCCCACTATACTGGGTCCCAGCTAGCAGGGGGAGTATTCATTTTTTTGTGCGTAATAAGGAGGCACTTCCTTGCGTGCGAAGATATAGCTGGTGGGTCCGAGCTGTCAGCGATGGTAACGTTTTTTTCGCGAAATACAGAGGCCCTTTCGGTGGGTCCCAGATGTTAGGTGGAGGAATCATTATTTTGCGCGTAATAAGGAGGCATTTCCCTACGTGCGGCCGTGGACCCAGCTGTCAGCCTCTCCACATACAGTCCACTTCATATGCATGTTGGTCATTGACCACGTTGACCATGCCACGCCGAGAGCACCAGGTCGGTGGACGACGGCGAGGCCTAGGAAGGGAACGACACGGAGGCAGGGAAGACTCGACAGTTGTTTTTGTTTCCCATGCGGAGGGGAGTATGACTGTACGAGGGTTTACTGGTTCGTCTGCCGTCGCCGGAGAATAACAGCAGGTGTGGGTGAGTAGAGGGATGGCTAGGCTAGCGATGGGAGTACGGTGGGGCGGTGAGGCCTGCGCGGCAGCACAGCCGGCCGCGGGGAGGAGGGAGCAGGAAGTCCCGCCGACGCTTGTTTGAGCGGCTGGAGCAGGAAGAGCAGAGATTGAAGAAGCACGATGGCCGTTGGATGGACATCCAACAGTATACATGCCATCTGTGGAAAGCCTCGAATATGTGGGAAATAGCATACATCCCATCTGCCATTATTTCAAATAATTTACAGCCCATTTGCTAATTCTTACGGGTTTTTTTGGAGCTCATATTCTTTTTGTTAGCATTACAGCCCATATTGTGGCCACGGTTAAAAAATTATATGAAATTTTGCATATGTCAATGCGGTCTGAACTGTTTTTATTCCCAAAATTCAGAGTCTCAGACTGATTTAAAAATAAATGTATATCAATATAAAATTCAATAAATTGTCCATGCATAAAAATCAATGCAATTTAAAATCTCGAAATGAAAAAAAGATATTTGATACTAATTGCCGGTTTGATGTGTTTTAAAATGTACAACCCATTTCTCATTACTGATAGGCCATTTTCTCGGCCAGCCGAATGAAGCTCTTCTCGTCTTGAAAGATTTGCAGCCCAACAGGCCTGATAAAGGGACTTACTTGACAAATTACAAAAAAACTGGGCTAGCCATTTTCAGAAAGAAAAAAAACTACTGGGCTGGTGTGTGGTAAACCTAAAAGAAAAGGCTGTCTAGACAGGCCAGAGTGTCCCGCACAGCCTAGTTGACTCCCTGCTTCTGTCTCAAAAAAAATTAGATAAATGCCACCCCAATTATGGCGATTCATAAAAATTCCACTACAATTTCCAAACTTTGAAAAATGCCACTGCAATTTTTGCAAACTTTGAAAAACGCCACTGCAGTTTGCAAACTTTGAAAAACGCCACTCCAGACTTCGAAAAATGCCACTAGAAATGACATTTTTCAAAGTTTGGAAATTGTAGTGGCATTTCTTGGATACACCAGAGTTGGAGTGGCATTTATCAAATTAACCCAAAACAAAAATAACTGGGCGAGCTGCTGGGTCCCTGGTGTCAGCCGCTCATTGTGCAAGTCTCTCGTTTATTGACTACGTTGACAATGGCATGGGACCCAGATGTCAGAAATCCACTAGGAGGAGCCATTTTTATTGGCTTGAAATAAGGAGGCACTTGCTTGCGTACTGCCATGACCTTGTCGGGTCCTTGCTGTCATCCTCTCCACGTACAATCATCTCCTGATTGTGTACGCGTCAACTTGCTAGGCCCACAAGTCAGCCTCTAAACCCGTGGAGGACAAATACAACCCGTTTAAAAAAATAACAGCCCATTCCATACATTCAAACGGAAAGTTCAACATTCAGAGCAAAGTAACAGGTCTGATCCACATATAGAGTACTGAACTTCCACGTTGACAACCATCATAGCCAAGTTAACTATCTACTCCCACTAATACTCCAGTAGCGTACAAGTACTAACTTACTCTTAGCTAACTAGACGATGCCGGCCGCCATCTATGGTACACGCTAAACGCCGACACCGGCATCATGCGCCTCGCCTCGGACTTGCAAGAGGTGTGATAGGGCGCGTTGCTCGCGCGTGTTGGCCCTTTCCATGCCGGCGTGGTCCACCGAAGCTTCGGCTTCCAAGCGGGAAACCCACTTGACGAGCTGGTAGTAAAAGTCGGCGTCACGAATGCGTGCATGCCCGATAGCCTCCAGGGCTATTTGCCGGGCACCGCCCTCCACGTAGTCGGCCCAGTTGCGAGCGCTCTGCTCGTGACTCAGAGCATCGGTGCGCTACTGCTCCATGTCCTGCTGGCGGCGCAATTCGGCGATACACTGCTCCTCCGCCAGGCGGTCACGCTCCAACAACTCCTGCTCCTTCGCCATGTGGTCGCGCTCCAACAACTCCTCGATCTCCGCATTGCCATCTAAAGACAGATAGAATGCCTCCTCCCTCTGTCTGCCTTCCGGTGAAAACCCGAACACTAGTTTCGGCGGTGACCGCCTCCGGCGTCGCCTACCGCAGACGGGCGGGGGCATGGTGGACATGGCGAGCGATGTCAGGCCGGTGGGGGCTTATGAGGATATGGCGAGTTGGGTCACGGTGGCACCGGAGAAGGACGGGAAACAGTACTTATATGCAGAAGGTAGCGCGAGGGTCATCGGAATTCAATGCATAATGGCTTAGCGCGCCAGCTTGCCGTGGAAAACTAGAGAAACTGAAATTATGGCTGTGCCGTCCCATCCCGTCTGGGTCGCACGCCGGCATGGCGGTCAAACGAGTGCACTCGAATCATCTCCCTCCTTGTCAATAATGATTCCACAGATTTAAAAAGCCCGCAACAATTAAAGCGTATCTTTTTTTGCATTAGTTAGCTGCCTTAATTACGGTCGGCTGCATGCATGCACTCAGAATCACTCGCAGGCAGTATGCGAAGCAGCATGCAACGAGTCGCAGCTGAGGGCATGCATGCAACCACTTAAATCACTGGAATTAATTAGGCTTAAACTTCTGCATGCCATTAATTATTGCCATGCCTTGGTCTTGCTGCTTTGCTCACGGGACTAATAAACCCGGACGGAGGGAGTACCTTGATTGGTGAGAGGTTTGAATTAAGCCCTGCAAACAGGAAAGGAGGTACTAGTACGTGCGTGATCCACTACTTATTCGTGTAGGATCGAGTAGGTCGTTTCTTGAATTGAGCCCTGCAAACCGGAAATGAGGTAGTACGTGCGTGATCCGCTATTTATCCGTGTAGGATTGATAGTGTAGCTTGTCAGGTTCTTCAGAGGTAGGCATTTTTATCCGTGTAGGATCGATAGTGTAGCTTGTCAGTTTCTTCAGAGGTAGGCATTTTTATTCAAAAAACTGCCACTTCACATCTTGTGTCGCAAATAAAACTTCCAGGAGCGCATTTGTAGGCTAGCTAGTGATCGATCAGTAACTTGTAAATACTGAGCAAACAGAAATAATTAACTGTTAATGCATCTCAATGATTCATAGATCATATACAAATATGTAGCTCCAAAAGCAAAGATCAGCCACTTCGGATCTTGTGTCGCAACTAAAACTAACTAGTACGATTCCCATACATAAGATCAACATGTTAATGCATCTCAATGATTCACAGATCATATACAAATATGTAGCTCCAAAAGCAAAGATCTAGAAAAAACATCTGTTCTTCCTACTAACATGGATGCTTCTCTTGGCCAACATTCAGTACAGACTGAAAGACAAATTTGTTTGTGAAGTCTACAATTCCTCTTGAAAACGTAAGTGGTTTCACCAATAGCTGGAACCATGAGAATGAACCACACATGATGGACGAACATCCACTGCAATATGATTTGGTCTTGTCGGGTGGTAGGTGCGACATATGCCAACGGGTGGCATATCATTGTGGGAGCCAATAAGACGTCGCCGGTGCCTGGAAACGGGATGAGGCGAAGACAAGCTCGCCGACGTACTTTACCCAGCTTCAGGGCTCTCCGTGGAGATAACACCCCTACTGCTGCTCTGCGGGGTCTCCGCATGATTACTAGATGAACAAGTAGCTACACGATGCTCCTTGAGCTGTTTTCGTGGAAGGAGGAAGAAGGGCAAGGCTAGCCTACTTCCTCTCCTTGTATGGTGTCTAAGACTAGCTTGAGAGTCCAACCCTTTGCATGGGTGCACCGGGGGGTTTATATAGGCCTACCCCCCGGGGGTACAATGGTAATCCGACTGGGCGCAGGGCCCAGCCATCTGTGACTATGCTCGCCGGCCTCTCCGCCGGCTGCTGGGGCCCGCCGACTGGTGGGTCCCGCTGGCTGCCGGTACCCTGGTTGACAGGCAGGCCCCACTGTCCAGGGCCTGGTCGGTGGCTGGTTACTGTTGCTCTGTGCTGATGACGCGGGCTTGGTCGGGGTAAGCGTGGCTACAGTACCGCCGTCCTGGCGGGCGATTACTGTAGCCCCGCCGTATCTTGTCTCCTTAATGGGCGTCTCCTTCGAGGAGGATGGCAGGCCGGCTATGGGGGGCCGACTCTCCATCGGGCCGACCTGGGAGGAGGTGCGGCCGCCTTCAGTATCTCTCTGTCCAAAGGGGCCCACCGCCTCAGGGGCCACGCCGGTGGCCCGTCGTGGACGGCGTCGAGGCCGCTGTGGCAACAGTGCCACGCCGGACGGGTCGTGGCCACCCGTACGACGCACTGTGCTGGGCGTGCTCAGGGTTTTGGGGGTGGCAGGCTTTACTGTAGCCACGCCCTGCTTCATCATGGCTGGGTGGATGCGGACTTCGCGGGTATGATCTTGACTGCTGTAGGATCTAGAAGAAGGAGTGTCTAGAGGGGGGGGGGTGAATAGACACTTAATGCTAAAGTTGCACTTTTTAAGCTTTTTCGGTTTAAGTGGAGTTCGGGCACTATTTTAACATACACAATACATATCAAGCAAGCATGCAAAGAGTATATAGGTAGCGGAAAGTAAAGCATGCAACTTGCAAGAATGTAACGGGAAGGGTTTGGAGGATTCAAACGCAATTGGAGACACAGATGTTTTTCCCGTGGTTCGGATAGGTGGTGCTATCCTACATCCACGTTGATGGAGACTTCAACCCACGAAGGGTAACAGTTGCGTGAGTCCACGAAGGGCTCCACCCACGAAGGGTCCACGAAGAAGCAACCTCTATTCTACCATGGCCATCGCCCACGAAGGACTTGCCTCACTAGCGGTAGATCTTCACGAAGTAGGCGATCTCCTTGCCCTTACAAACTCCTTGGTTCAACTCCACAATCTTGTCGGAGGCTCCCAAGTGACACCTAGCCAATCTAGGAGACACCACTCTCCAAGAAGTAACAAATGGTGTGTTGATGATGAACTCCTTGCTCTTGTGCTTCAAATGATAGTCTCCCCAACACTCAACTCTCTCTCATAGGATTTGGATCTGGTGGAAAGAAGATTTGAGTGGAAAACAACTTGGGGAAGGCTAGAGATCAAGATTCATATGGTAGGAGTGGAATATCTTGGTCTCAACACATGAGTAGGTGGTTCTTTCTCAGAACATATGAGTAGGAATGGTGTATGTGTTCTGATGGCTCTCTCTACGAATGAAGAGGTGGTGGAGGGGTATATATAGCCTCCACACAAAATCCAACCGTTACACACAGTTTTCCAATCTCGGTGGGACCGAATCATCAAACTCAGTCGGACCGAAATGGTAAACCTAGTGACCGTTAGAGATTTCGGTGGGACCGACTGGAACAACTCGGTGGGACCGATGTGCTAGGGTTAGGGAAAATCCAAAACTCGGTTTGACCGATTACTCAAACTCGGTAGGACCGATTTTGGTAATAAGTGAAACAGAGAGTTGGCCAAGCAAACTCGTGGGACCGATTGCATATCTCGGTGGGACCGAAGATATTGCAACAGGTAACAGAGAGTTTGCAAGCCCATCTCGGTGAGACCGAGATCCGTATCGGTAGGACCGAATTGCTAGGGTTTGGCAGTGGCAAATGACAAGTGAAACTCGGTGGCGCCGGATTGACAGAATCGGTATGACCGAGTTTGCCTTAGGGTTTAGGTCATTTGTGGAAGTGGGAAAGTAGCTGAGGATTTTGGAGCATATCATTAAGCACATAAAGTAAGAGGCTCATTAAGCAACACCTCATCCCTTCTTGATAGTATTGGCTTTTCCTAAAGACTCAATGTGATCTTGGATCACTAAAATATATAAAATGAAGAGTCTTGAGCTTGAAGCTTTAGCCAATCCTTTGTCCTTAGCATCTTGAAGAGGTTCCCACAACCTTTAGTCCATGCCACTCCATTGTTGAACTTATCTGAAATATACTAGGTAAAGGTATTAGTCCAACAAGAGATATGTTGTCATCAATTACCAAAACCACCTAGGGAGCACTTGTGCTTTCAATCTCCCCCTTTTTGGTAATTGATGGCAACATACATCAAAGCTTTAGATAAAGATATAAAGAACAACAAGTAAAGCTTTGGAAGGACATGTAACAAGCATAGGCTCCCCCTACATGTATGCACTCATGTGAATATTGAATATAGAGGCATGTGAGGGCATAGCCATGACAGAGTGGGAAATGTGTTACATGTATCTTGGCCATATGCATCGGAGTAAAAGATTGTTAAGGAAAATACCTTCATGCTCATGAGTCCTTCTTGCAAACAGTATGTACATAAGCAAGAACTTCTCATACTCATGATTTTGATGCATACACTTACCTTGTAGTCTTTGGTTGACTTAGGACGGAATGAACCTGCACAAACAAGGTTAGATAACACAGGTACATCCACTAGCCAGAGTAAACTGAATAAACCACAAGAATACCAAGACTGGGATGACATGTAGAGAGTAAGTACTAGGTACTGCATTGAATTCAACATGTCCCCAAGAGTAAAGATATGCAATGAATTTGACTGATTTCTTTCCCATAGGTGTCTTGCTCCCCCTGAATCTTATATGGGATATTGGGAGAAGATAGGGAATAGAAAATCAGAGCTGAAAGAAACAAAACAAATGAACATGTCTTTCCCCCTAAAAAGACATGTGACATCTCTCCTCTTGATCATCAAGCATCTGGGATCCTTGAGTATTGTCTCTCCCCTTAGGGATCTCTTTCTCCCCCTTAATACATTATCTGGGACATCTGGGATCCTTGAGATGTTCTCTCCCCCTTTAGTGCTTTGATGTGATCTCTTTCTCCCCGAAGATAAGCTTTGATGTGATCTCTCTCTCCCCCTTTGACATCAATTTCCAAGAAGGTTCTTATGGAATCCGTCCAAAAGGTTTGGTCCTTGAGACTCAGCATAAAGCAAAGAATAAAATTGGGATGCTTGTAGAGGACAAGATTCATTGAGTGGAGCTGGATCAGAAGAATTATAGGTTATGTGACAAACTGTTTTTCCTGTTGCGAAGTCGGTGGCACCGAGTGGTATGATTCGGTGGTACCGAAGGAATTCGGTTGGACCGAAAATTACAATTTGGTGAGACCGAGTTCACACAGAGAAAAACACTTGTCACCTCAGCTCACTAGACATGCAGGATCTCACAAAGATTTGCAATGAATTGAATGTGGAAAATGCAGAATAAAAAGAAAAGAAAAGAAACTGAAGGATCTAGATGAAGTAGAAGGAAACAAATAAACAAGCATGAGACAAATGCAGTAACACAGAAAGAAACACAAGAGAACTTCATCTAGAGTTGGGCGGTGACATAGTCACCTATGTTAGAGTATATTGACTTAGGAGTCAAGTGAGAACACTTGATCATAGGTCATACTCATCGTTTAAGCTCAAAATGGGGTTGCCATTTTTCATTTAAGCATCTTGATGTATTCACATCTTGTTGAGTTGCTTTGACTCATGTCTTGGAGTAAAGCTTCTCTGAGATGGGATAACATACCTTGGGTGGTGGAGTGGTTCTTGCTGATGTAGTTGAACTTATGTGGGTGCTCAAGGTTGATGTAGTCCATCAAGAATTTGGAGCACCACTTGGAGTTTGAGTTCATCTACCTACATGGGTTAGTTCTTGCAAGGAAGAGCACTTGTGTATCCAAAAATGACAATCATGAAGCTCAACATAGAATTTGTCAAAGGATATGTTTGAATGGTTTTGTGCTTCCTTGTCTTCAACCACCATTGTGTAGAGACTTGGTGATGTAAAGATTGCTCAAGATGTGAGTGAGTCGCAATCCCATGGAATTAGTTTCAACCAAGTACCTACATGCGTTAGACAACATGCAAGGTACAAATATATCCAAGACATAAGATAGTCATCATAAGAGATATATCATGGATTAGTCATAAGCTCATGTCTTGCATGTGTCCAATGGAGTTCCTACTCCACGTTTGAAGCATCAATGATGTTCAATTCTCCTCTTAGCCTGCAAAATACTTTCTCATCAAGTGGTTTAGTGAATATATCCGCTAATTGCTTGTCAGTGCGAACATGCTTAAGATTAATGTCACCCTTAGCAACATGGTCTCGAATGAAATGATGACGAACTTCAATATGCTTAGTTCGAGAATGTTGTACGGGATTATGACCAATTTTGATAGCACTTTCATTGTCACAAAGCAGTGGAACATGTTTCACATAAATTCCATAATCTTTAAGAGTTTGGGTCATCCAAAGTAATTGAGCACAACATGAACCAGCGGCAATGTATTCCGCTTCGGCGGTGGATAAGGATACCGAGTTTTGTTTCTTGGAGACCAAGACACAAGAGATCTGCCAAGAAATTGACAGGTACCCGAAGTGGACTTCCTATCAACCTTGTCTCCGGCATAATCCAAGTCAGAATAGCCAACAAGATCAAAAGAAGACCTCTTAGGATACCAAATGCCAAAGTTTGGTGTGTGAATTAAGTATCTCACTATCCTTTTCATAGCCTTAAGATGACATTCTTTAGGAGCAGCTTGATATCATGCACACATGCATACACTTAGCATAATATCGGGACGTGAAGCACATAGGTATAGTAATGAACCAATCATAGAACGATAAACCTTTTGATCAACCGGTTCACCACCTTTGGTCAAATCATTATGTCCACTAGTGAGCATGGGTGTAGACATACCTTTGCACTCTTGCATATTGAACTTCTTGAATAAGTCCTTGGTGTACTTCGTTTGAGAGACAAATGTACCTTCCTTAGTTTGCTTGATTTGCAAACCAAGAAAGAATTTGAGTTCACTCATCATAGACATCTCATACTTCTCTGACATTACCTTTCCAAACTTTTCACTAAAGAGAGGGTTAGTTGAACCAAATATGATATCATCAACATAGATTTGACATACAAATAGTTCTCCATTAACCCTTTTAGTGAAGAGAGTAGAATCAATTTTACCAATTTCAAAACCACTTGCAATAAGGAACTTGGTCAAGCATTTATACCATGCTCTAGGAGCTTGTTTAAGACCATAAAGAGCTTTGTGAAGTTTGTAAACATGATTAGGTTTCTTAGGATTGACAAAGCCGGGAGGTTGTTTGACATAAACTTCCTCCTCTATTTCACCATTTAGAAAAGCACTCTTAATGTCCATTTGGTACAAGGTGATATTATGGTGATTAGCATAGGCAAGTAAGATGCGAATGGACTCAAGTCTAGCAACGGGAGCATATGTCTCACCATAGCCCATACCTTCGACTTGTGTGTACCCTTGGGCGACGAGACATGCTTTGTTGCGGACCACTTGTCCATCTTCATATTGCTTGTTGTGAAACACCCATTTGGTACCAATGATGTTGTGGTTGTTGTCGGGCTTCTCAACCAATGTCCAAACTTGGTTTCTCTCAAAATTTTGTAGCTCTTCATGCATAGCGTTTATCCAATCTGGATCTTCCAATGCTTCTTCAACCTTCATAGGTTCAATGCTAGAGATGAATGAATAGTTTTCACAAAAGTTAGATAAACGAGTTTTTGAGCGAGTGATTCTCCCGGTTTGTATATCATTGAGGATTTGCTCGACGGGATGATCTTTGGCAATTCTTGCTCGAACTCGTGAGAGCTTTTGCTTGGGTCTTCGTTGAGCATCTTCTTCATCTTGTTCTTCTTCTTGGCCTTCTTCATTGTTGACGTTGTCATTCTCTTGTCGTGGTGGGGAAGGAGGTTGTTGATATTCGTCTTGATGTACTTCCTCGTCTTCTTCATCTTGGTGTGTCCCACTTGTGGATGCTTCCGTGTCGATTCTTGGTTCACCTTGTCATGAAGTAGAAGCTTCCACTTGGACGGATGACGTACTCTCCTTCACCTCCGTTGGACGAACTTTGCCAATGGACAAGTCTTGGATTGCTTTTGAAGGGTCTTTGTCTCCTACATCAATTGGCAATTGCTCTACTTGCGAGCCATTAGATTCATCAAACTTCACATCTACCGTCTCTTCAACCTTTTGGGTGAAATTGTTGTAGACACGGTAAGTGTGAGAGTTTGAGCCATAACCGAGTAGGAAGCCTTCATGAGATTTAGGAGCAAACTTTGAACGACGATGCTTATCAAGAATGTAGCACTTTGAGCCAAATACTCGAAAGTATCCAACTTGGGGTTTGTTACCGGTGAGGAGCTCGCATGCAGTCTTGCCGAGTAGCTTGTGAAGATACAAGCGTTTTGTTGCGTGACAAGCTGTCTCAACCGCTTCTGCCCAAAAGTGCTTTGGCGTCTTGTATTCATCAAGCATCGTTCTTGCCATTTCGATGAGCGTTCGGTTCTTCCTCTCAACAACTCCATTTTGTTGAGGTGTGTACGTAGCCGAGAACTCATGTGAAATCCCTTCTTCGTCAAGAAAGGTGTCCACATTTGCGTTCTTGAACTCCGTTCCGTTGTCACTCCGAACCTTCTTGATCTTCACTTTAAACTGATTTTGGGCTTTCCTAGCGAAGTTTTTGAAGATCTTCTGGACCTGCGACTTGTCATTAAGAAAGAACACCCACGTAAATCTTGAAAAATCATCAACTATAACTAGACCAAAAGAATTTCCACCGAGACTTTTGTAGGCATTGGGACCAAAAAGATCCATATGAAGTAGCTTGAGTGGCCTCCTTGTGGTCATGATGTTCTTCATAGGATGCCTTCATCCAACCTGTTTACCTGCTTGACAAGCACTGCAAAGTCTATCCTTATCAAATATGACATCGTTAACTCCAAGGATATGATTTCCTTTAATAAGCTTGCCAAGATTTCTCATGCCAACGTGACCTAGTCGTCTATGCCACAACCAACCTTTTGAGGATTTAGCAATGAAGCAAGTTTTAGGTTGTGCCTTTTTAGAGAAATCGACAATGTAAAGATCACCTCTACGCATACCGGTAAAGACCATTTTATGATTGCCTCGATGAAACACTTGGCAATCTACCTCAGTAAATAGAACATTTAGGCCAAAATCAGCAAGTCTAGATACTAAAAGTAAATTGTACCCGAGAGATTCAACGAGCATGACATTTTGAATGGAACTATCATGTGAGATGGCCACCTTACCAAGGCCAACTACTTTACCCTTTGAATTATCACCAAAGGTGACATATTTTCGAGGGCCGTCATTTTTAGCAAGCTCACGGAACATCTCTTCATCTCCGGTCATATGATCAGTACATCCACTATCAAGAACCCATTCCTTTCCACCTGACGCATATCCCCAAAGATTTGCCGTAAGACCAAAATGTCTCATTGCATCATCAAGATCGAAGTCACTATCATCATCATCATCATCATCATCATCATCATCATAGTATCCATGTTCATCATGATCTTGTGACTCATCATTTCCTAGAGAGGGTAATTCATTAGATAAATGGTCATCAAAGTGGTCACTTTTATGAATTCTTATAGCTTCAAATATAATATCACTAATGATTCCAACATCTCCTTTAGCATGCTTGAGATTGGTAAGCTCAAATAGACAATCACCAAACTTAGTATCACTAGAGTTCATCTTACTCAAGGCAATAGATTTATGGAGAATTTTATCCAAATTTTTCAAGGAATGATCGGGAAATCGTTCCTCAATAAATTTCCATATAGTATAGGCACAATTAAGAGTAGGCAAACTAGCAATCAAATTTTTGGGCAATCCTCTAATGATGAGCTCAATGGTTCTAAGATTGCGAATCATGTCAATATCTTCATCTAGGGTAGGATGCAAAGGATCAATATGAGGTGCACAAGGGCTAGCAATATACTTGTTTAAATGATATTGATTGAAGATTACAAGCATCTCATTTTTTCACTCATGAAAGTACTCTCCATCAAGAATAGGCACTCTATGTCTAAGACTCCCTAAAGTAGACACATCCATCTTCCTCCAATGATGATTAAACCAAGGCAATGGAGACCAAAGCTCTGATACCACTTGTAGGATCTAGAAGGAGTGTCTAGAGGGGGGTGAATAGACACTTAATGCTAAAGTTGCACTTTTTAAGCTTTTTCGGTTTAAGTGGAGTTCGGGCACTATTTTAACATACACAATACATATCAAGCAAGCATGCAAAGAGTATATAGGCAGCGGAAAGTAAAGCATGCAAGTTGCAAGAATGTAATGGGAAGGGTTTGGAGGATTCAAACGCAATTGGAGACACGGATGTTTTTCCCGTGGTTCGGATAGGTGGTGGTATCCTAGATCCACGTTGATGGAGACTTCAAACCACGAAGGGTAACGGTTGCGCGAGTCCACGGAGGGCTCCACCCATGAAGGGTCCACGAAGAAGCAACCTTGTCTATTCCACCATGGCCATCACCCATGAAGGACTTGCCTCACTAGCGGTAGATCTTCACGAAGTAGGCGATGTCCTTGCCCTTACAAACTCCTTGGTTCAACTCCACAATCTTGTCGAAGGCTCCCAAGTGACACCTAGCCAATCTAGGAGACACCACTCTCCAAGAAGTAACAAATGGTGTGTTGATGATGAACTCCTTGCTCTTGTGCTTCAAATGATAGTCTCCCCAACACTCAACTCTCTCTCATAGGATTTGGATCTGGTGGAAAGAAGATTTGAGTGGAAAGCAACTTGGGGAAGGCTAGAGATCAAGATTCATATGGTAGGAGTGGAATATCTTGGTCTCAACACATGAGTAGGTGGTTCTTTCTCAGAACATATGAGTAGGAATGGTGTATGTGTTCTGATGGCTCTCTCTACGAATGAAGAGGTGGTGGAGGGGTATATATAGCCTCCACACAAAATCCAACCGTTACACACAGTTTTCCAATCTCGGTGGGACCGAATCATCAAACTCGGTCGGACCGAAATGGTAAACCTAGTGACCGTTTGAGATTTCGGTGGGACCGACTGGAACAACTCGGTGGGACCGATGTGCTAGGGTTAGGGAAAATCCAAAACTCGGTTTGACCGATTACTCAAACTCGGTAGGACCGATTTTGGTAATAAGTGAAACAGAGAGTTGGCCAAGCAAACTCGGTGGGACCGATTGCATATCTTGGTGGGACCGAAGATATTGCAACAGGTAACAGAGAGTTTGCAAGCCCATCTCGGTGAGACCGAGATCCGTATCGGTAGGACCGAATTGCTAGGGTTTGGCAGTGGCAAATGACAAGTGAAACTCGGTGGTGCCGGATTGACAGAATCGGTATGACCGAGTTTTGCTTAGGGTTTAGGTCATTTGTGGAAGTGGGAAAGTAGCTGAGGATTTTGGAGCATATCATTAAGCACATAAAGCAAGAGGCTCATTAAGCAACACCTCATCCCTTCTTGATAGTATTGGCTTTTCCTAAAGACTCAATGTGATCTTGGATCACTAAAATGTATAAAATGAAGAGTCTTGAGCTTGAAGCTTTAGCCAATCCTTTGTCCTTAGCATCTTGAAGAGATTCCCACAACCTTTAGTCCATGCCACTCCATTGTTGAACTTATCTGAAATATACTAGGTAAAGGTATTAGTCCAACAAGAGATATGTTGTCATCAATTACCAAAACCACCTAGGGAGCACTTGTGCTTTCAACTACTTTATGGGAGCCGGCTTCTGGGAGTCGGCCTACTTGTTGCCGACTTCTCGAAGTCGGCCCTCCCACAGCCTCCTTCATGAGGGCTAAAGGCGGGCCGCCCCCCGAAGCCGGCCTAGAAGATAGTCGGCAGGGGGAAGGCGGCCCCAGGTCTTGAATTCTTTGGAGAGCCGGACGGGCTCGTAATTTTTTCAGAAGGGCCAGGGGAAGCCGGCTAGGCTACCCATGGCTATTTACTCCGACAGTAGTCCCCGAAGCTGGGCGAGCTTCGAGGTGGACAGAGGGACGAGAAGCTTGATCAGCTTCTTACCCTGAGGAACCGGCTTTGCTGGCTTAGGTCGTCTTCAGAGAGTTCTCGTATCTTGCGGCCCGGATGGTGGCTGACTTGCATGCTGATGGTGGGCCCCCCGTGGGCTACGTGGCGGCGGAATCCTACTCACGCACGCGCTCGACGGGACGCCGCCGCAGGCCCGGGCCCGCCACTCCCTGGCTTGGGCCCGAGCGCTGATCTTTTGCGGCCCAGGGAGATGGCTCGTCTTCCTGTGGCACCTTGAATTTGCCATTAGGGCGCAATAAACGCGGGTCGTGGGGGAAGTGGGCACGATCGATCCCACGTTTCCCCACGCCGCGCCTCCTCGGCTCCGCCGCTCGAGCCTACAAGTAGGGGGAGGAGGGGGAGAGACAGAGGTTCGCTCGCTCTCCCACGCTCCATCCCTCCTCGTCTTCTTGCCTCTTCTTCTTCTTCCTCTCGCTGCCGTCGTAGCTTCTCACCGCAGCACCCTCACCGCGCTCCGCCCCATGGCGTTATCGAGCTCATGGGACGGCTCCAACGTCGACAACGAGCAAGTGGAGTTCCTCCGCCAGACGCGGCGCCTGCCCGGCGCCAATCTCATGCAAGTCCGTCTGGCGCCTGCGACGGAGGTCTCACCGGAGCCAGAGGAAGGCGAGCGGGTCGTCTTCCGCTCGCATTTCCTCCGAGGCTTCGGCCTGCCGGCGAGCGGGTTTCTGCGCTCCTTTCTGGAGTTCTATAATCTGCAGCCGCATCACCTTACGCCCAACGCGGTGATGCTCGTGTCGGCCTTCGTCTCCCTCTGCGAAGGCTTCTTGGGCGTGCTCCCCATGCTGGAACTCTGGGGGGAGCACTTCCAGAGCAAGCTCGGCACCGTCACCGCCGGCGTGTCGGCTCCCTGCGGAGCCTACATCGCCATGAGGAGGTCAGGTGACAACAACCCGTTCCCCTCCATCCCTCTAATCCAGTCGGTGAAGATCTGGCAGAAGTCATATTTTTACGTGAAGAACGCCGGCTCGCCCCCGAGAGGAGACCACGTCAATCTGCCGGCCTACGTAGCCGGCCCGCCGGCTGGGAGGCAGCCGTCGTGGAGTTATCGGTCCAAGTCCCTGTCGCCGGCTAGGAAGAACGCCATCTCCCGGCTTCGAGTAATGATACAGTCGGAGGGTCTGCGCGGAGCCGACTTGATGGCCGCCTTCATGGAACGCCGGATCCTTCCGCTCCAAAGCCGGCCCCACATGATGTGCCAGATGAGCGGCCGCTTCGACCCAAGCCGGCTGAGCACGCGGGAAATGCCGCACGCGGAAGTGGCGCTCATGGTTAACTACATCACCAACTGCAAGCTCACCGGGGACTGGCGATATGGCAAGGCGCCGTACTCTCGCGCCAACCCACCGCCTGTGGTAAGCTTCTCTCTTCTTTCTTCTTTTTGTTGTCAGCCGACTCCATGATGGCCGGCCTTTGATCAGCCAGCTCTTGCTTGCAGAATCCCCTTCTGCCGCCGCCGGCTGGGGCGGCAGGGATCGAGCGTCAGTACGCCCTCGATCGCACGATGTACGATGTTGACGATCCGGACTTGGGGGCAGCCGCCATGGAGGAGGCCATCGTAGGCGACAACATTGAACCCGGAGGCACCGGGCTCTTCGCCAGCTTCGAGGACTGGCCGGACGACGCCGACGCCGAAGAAGTCCCGCGTCGCTAGCCGGCGCCCGACCGCCACAACGCGGGCACGTCTGCCGCGCCGGCTGCAGGCGGTGGCGCTCCGAAGCGCTGGGCCGCGTCAGCTCTCTTCGACAATCAGTCGAAGAAGCCAAAGACCTCTGCCGCAGCGACGAAGCGAGACGAGGCGGCAGCGAAGGCGGCCCACTTTCGGAAAGCGATGAAGCAGCCCCAGGCGGTCTCGGCGTAAGCATCCAGTCGTTTGTATGCTTGTTTTGCTGTGTTCTTCTATTTGGATCATTCTTCCTAACTTTTCTCCATTTTCTGAGCAGGGCGCCGCTTTCTCTAGAGCGGGGCCCAGGCGGCTCCGTCGTCGGGCCGACTGGAGGGTCTTCGGGCTCCCGCCACGTGGATCCCCGCACCGACCTCATGGAAGCCACAGAGTGGAACGCTCGTGAGGTGCGGGAGGAGAGGGAGGCGGCGGATCGGGAGGCAGCCCAGACGGCGAAGGAGCGAGCGGAGGAGGCGGCCAGGACTCAGGTGGAGCGGGCGACTGCGGAGGCAGAGGCGGAGGGCTCGCACGACCAACCCCCGCTGCTCGCCATCCCACTCCGATCCGTAGACCCGGACATCCCATTGCCCCTGGCGGAGGAGAGCATCCAGGACCCGCCGTCGGTGCAAAGGGAGGAGCTCTTCGAGGTCTTCGCGGGGAGGACGCCGCCAGCCGCGCCAGTCGGCGCGGGCGAAGGCGGCCAGTCGTCAACGGCGCCAGTGGAGCCGGCCAGGGACGCGCTTGAAGTCGGAGCTGGCCTTGAAATTCAGCCGGTGACGCACCGGCGCGCAGGGGGAAGTGCCGCCCCACCGGAGTCGCGCCGAGCCGCAGGTGCCGGCCAGTCGGCGGAGGCCTTGGAGGCAGCTAGCTCCGGTACGTCCGGGTGGACTCCCAGCACGGGGACCGGCGAACTGAATGTGGCGGCCCAAGAGGTCCGGAATCGGCTGCGAGCTCAGGCCGGCCTCCTGCAGCAATACACGCAGGAGTTCCTGTCGATGCGATCCGCCATCCGGGTAAGTTTTTTGCTCTTGACCGCTCTGGTTCCTTGATTTCTTCCGTGGGGGCGCGTCAGCGCACCCACTGGGTGTAGTCCCCGAGATTCGGGTCGACTGCTGCGCAGTCAGGTCGGATCTTTCTTGGCGACCATCTCATGCTTGCTTTCTATCTTAACTTCCAGGAATATCATAATTCATGTGCTGCCGCCTTCAACTCCCAGGCTCAGGAGTTGGGTCGGAAGATCGAAGACCTGGCCAACAGCCGAAGTAAGTGTTTGTTTTTATCTATTTCCTGGGTGTAGTCCCCGAGATTCGGGCCGACTGCTGAGCAGTCGGGTCGGATCTTCCTTGACGACCTTTCCCTTATTGGTTTTTTCTTTTTGTCGTTTGTTCTTTGCAGGAGCCAATGCCAAGTTGCGGAGAGAGGTTGGCGAGGCGCAGACCGCCCTTCGTACCAGGGACGCCAAGTACGCCACCTTGGCCCAGGAGCGTGACCGCCTGGCCAAGAAGCTGGCTGATCAGGAAGAAAGCCACAAGGCGGCCTTGCAGAAGGCGCAGGAGAGCGAGGCCGCCCTGAAGGCGGAGTTTGAGAACGAGGCGGCAAGCTGGGCTGAGACTCGTCGAGCACTGGATGCGGGCTTCGGCCGCATCGAAGACTTGATCGATGGTAAGCTGCTTTTTTCGCCCTTGTTCTGCCTGCTAGCCGCCTGGGGTCGTGGGCTGACTTGTGCTGCCGCCCCTTTTCTTGTGCAGATTACTTTCCGGGCTACTCCACCCTTACCGCCCAAGCGATCGAGGCTTATCGCGAGGCGCGCCGTCAGGCGGGCGCCAACGTCGCGCCGGACGCCAATCGGACGTTGGCGGAGCAGCTCGTGGCCATCGAAGCACGGCTGCAGCCGGCTCACCAGATGCTTCGCCGGCTTCAACGTGCCGGGGGCGCAGGTGCTGGCCGCCCTCTGGCCCGGCCAGACGATGCCCCACACACCAAGCCGGACTGCCGACTGGATGGAGGTCGCAGTCGGCCGTTTTGAAGCATGGAAGGCGTCGGCGGCCCGCCTCGGAGCCGGGCGGGCGTTGGAGTTCATCCGCGCCTGGTATCCAGGGCTAAGCCTGGACCAGCTGCGTACTTGGAGGCTGGAAGCCGACGCGGAGCTGGAGGAGGTGCGGCCGGCGATCGCCCAGCGTGCCTCGACGATTGCCGAGTGCACTGACATCAGTGTCTTCGCGCCCGAGCTCAATGACGACGGCGTTGCACAGCCGGAGGACTGGTTCGGCCTGGACCCGGCGGCGGGCGAGGACTCGGCCGTGGAGATCGCCTCCAGTGATGAGGGCGAGGATGACGAGGACGAAGGTGGCGAAGACGTTGAGCCGGCTAGCGGAACAACCGGCCAGCCTCCAGCAATGAGGCACGTGGAACCGCGCCCTCAGCAGGAGGCGGTGATCGAGCCGAAGTTCACCAGCCGGCCGCTCCCTCAGCCGACGCAACCGTCTCCACCGACCAGCCCAGCTCGTCAACCATTCCGCCAGCTTGACTTGCCGTCTTTATTGTTCTTGCTTGTCGTCTTTTGGAACAATCTTTTAAGCTTTTGCAATTCCACCCGCTGGGGGTGTATCGAACTATGCTGGATGTCGGCCTCTTAGAGGTCTTTTTATGTAAACATTATGGTATGCATGTTTGGTTTCCATGCACGTATGCTTTTTATCCTTAGGCTTTTTCCTTTGCCGCCTTCCCGCTTTGGGGAGGCAAGTACTCAAGCTTTCTTAGATTGAAGTGAAGTGAATGGAAACCGGCCGGCCGGCTACTCTGGTAGTCGGTCGGCGGCAGGCGGCAAACCGGCTCCTGTTATATTAGTCCGCTGGTCCCTAGCCATTTTTCATGTGCGCACCCTTTCCTGCTTTTGACTCTTGCCAGCCGAACAGCCGGTTCTTCGAACTGCGGCCTTGGCAAGAGCTAAGCTTGGGTGCGGGCACACTACTTGCCTGACTACGGGTAAGACTTCTAATATAACTTTAGTCGGTCAGTCCCCGGGCCGATTGATCGAACCCGGTGCTGGACAGAATAAGTAAATGAAATGACAAAGTCATAAGCATGATATTGTTCATTCACAAATAAAAAGATGGCAGTCCCCGAGTCCTCCTCGGGGAGCCTATTGTCTCGTACTTAATACAAAAGTTAACGTGATACATACTGCATTTCAACTGTAAAATCTTCGAAGGAGATTGGCGTTCCATGGTCTTTCCGACTCCTTGCCCGAGTCGTCTCTCTTGCGTGCCTTGGGTTTCTGTGCGTCGATCAAGTAGTAGGAGTCGTTTCCTAGAGCTTTGCTGATGACGAAGGGGCCTTCCCAAGGGGCCGAGAGCTTGTGCTGGCCGGCTGTTCGCTGGATCAGCCGGAGCACAAGGTCGCCTTCCTGGAAGGATCTTGGCCTGACCTTCCGGCTGTGGTAGCGGCGCAACCCCTGCTGGTAGATGCCAGACCGGCTGAGGGCTAACAGCCGGCCTTCTTCCAGTAGGTCGACGCCGTCTTCTCGTGCTTCCTTGGCCTCCGCCTCCGTGTACATGGTCACCCGAGGTGAGTCGAACTCGATATCGGTTGGGATGATTGCTTCGGCACCGTACACGAGGAAAAAAGAAGTGAAGCCGGTTGACTTGTTTGGGGTGGTGCGCAGACTCCAGAGGACAGCCGACAGCTCGTCGAGCCAACAGCCGGCTGAATGCTCTAGAGGTATGACCAGTCAGGGCTTGATGCCGGATAGGATGAGGCCATTGGCTCGCTCGACCTGGCCGTTTGACTGCGGGTGGGCGACGGACGCTAAGTCCAGTCGGATACCTTGTGCAGCGCAAAACGTGCCAAGGCTCCTTTGGCAAAATTTGTGCCATTGTCGGTGATGATGCTGTGTGGCACGCCGTACAGGGTTGTTATGTCTGCGATGAATGTCACGGCAGTCGGCCCATTCAGCTTCTTGATCGGCTTTGCTTCGATCCACTTGGTGAATTTATCTATGGCGACGAGCAAATGTGTCATGCCGCCGCGCGCCGTCTTGAATGGGCCCACCATGTCTAATCCCCAAACGGCGAAGGGCCAAGTGATGGGGATGGTCTTGAGTGCCGAAGCCGGCATGTGTTGCTTGGAGCTAAAAAGTTGGCAGCCTTTGCAGTGCTTAACTAATTCTTTGGCGTCATCCAAAGCAGTCGGCCAGAAAAAACCGTGGCGGAAAGCTTTGGTGACAAGTGATCTTGAGGCGGCATGGTGGCCGCATTCTCCTTGGTGTATATCTTTGAGGATTGCAATGCCCTTCTCTTGCTCGACGCACCGTTGGAGGACTCCAGTGACACTGCGCTTGACCAGCTCTCTCTTGACGATCGTGTATGCTCCGGCTCGACGCTGGAATTGTCTCGCTTCTGTTTCGTCAGCCGGCAGATCTTGGTTTACTAGGAAGTTGAGGATGGATTGGGCCCGTGACGGGGCTGCGACTTCCCCTACCGCCAATGTGGCTACTGCCACCAGGGTGGGCGGGTTGGGTGCTGAAGTGCTGGAGTCGGCCGCCGACTGCTGCGTTGACGTAGTCCCCGGGCCGGCTACTGCAGTCCCCGGGCCGGCTACGTAGTCCCCGGGCTGGGTGCGGCAGTCCCCGGGCCGGTTACTGCAGTCCCCGGGCCGAGTACAGAAGTCCCTGGGTCGCCTGCTTGGTTCTTCGAGCCGGACCCGGCCCCGTCGGGGTTGGGCGGCACGAAGATGGAGTCGGATTCTGGAGACGGCTTGATGGACGGCTTGAGGAGGCGTTGTAGAGCGACGCCGGTTGGTATTGCTTGCCGAGTGGAGCCTATTTGGGCTAGGGCATCGGCTGGCTCGTTGTCGGCTCGCGGCACGTGGAGGAACTCGCATCCTTCAAAGTATCCACTGATTTGCTACACCAGGAAGCGGTAGCTTGCCATGTTTGCGTCCTTGGCGTCCCAGTCACCGGATGATTGTTGAACCACCAAATCCGAGTCGCCATAACATAGGATCCGGCGGATGCCGAGTTCCTTGGCAAGCCGGAGCCCATGTATGAGCGCCTCGTATTCGGCTACATTGTTGGAGGCGGCGAAGTGGATCTGCAGCGTATATCTAAGCTTGTCGCCCTTGGGAGAGGTAAGGGCGACGCCGGCTCCCAAGCCGGTGCGCATCTTGGACCCGTCGAAGTGCATGCGCCAATGGGTGGAGTCAGGAGCCGGCGGCAGGTACTAGGTCTCGGCCCAGTCGACGAGGAAGTCGGCCAATGCTTGGGACTTGATGGTGGTGCGGGGCTGGTAGAAGATTGTGTAGGGGGCCAGCTCAATGGCCCACTTCGCCACCCGGCCGGATGCATCCCGGCTGCCTATGATCTCGGCCAGCGGGGCGGTGCATACGACCGTGATGGGATGCTCTTGAAAGTAGGGCTTCAGCTTCTTGGCGGTGAAGTACACGCCGTAGCACATCTTCTGGTAGTGCGGGTAGTTATGTTTCGAGGCGGACAGCGCCTCGCTCAAGTAATACACCGGCCTCTGGACCGGCTGGGCTCGGCCTTCTCCTGGGCGTTGGACCACGATGACGGTGCTGACCACCCGGCTGGTTGCGGCAATGTAAAGGAGCATGGGCTCTTTCTCAGTCGGCGCCGCCAGGACAGGCGGCGTGGCCAGCATCTTCTTTAGCTCGTGAAAGGCTTGATCGGCCTGGTCGTTCCACTCGAAGTGAGTGCTCTTCTTCATGAGGCGGTAGAGAGGGAGGGCTTTCTCTCCGAGCCGGCTGATGAAGTGGTTTAAGGAGGCCAAGCACCCGGTGAACTTCTGGATTTCTCGATGCTTGGTGGGGATCGCCATTCTCTCGATGGCCTTGATCTTCACCGGGTTGCACTCGATGCTGCGTTCAGAGACCAGGAAGCCTAGGAGCTGGTCGGCTGGCGCTCCGAACACACATTTCTCGGGGTTGAGCTTGATTCGGAACCGGCGCAGGTTCTCGAACGTTTCTTTTAGGTCTTCCAGCAAGGTGCCACGCTTCTCCGTCTTCACCACGATATCCTCCACGTAGACATGAGCGTTTTTGCCGAGTTGCATGAGGAGGCACTTCTGCATGCAACGCTGAAAAGTGGCACCGGCATTCCTCAAGCCGAATGTCATAGTCAGGTAGCAGAAGGCTCCAAATGGCGTGATGAAGGCGGTCTTCAGGCGGTCATCCGGGTTCAGTTTTATCTGGTGGTATCCTGAATAAGCATCCAAAAAACTCAACAGCTCGCATCCGGCTGTGGAGTCTATCACTTGGTCAATTCTTGGCAGGGCGAAGGGATCTTTGGGGCAGGCTTTGTTGAGGCTTGTGTAGTCTATACACATGCGCCACTTGTTATTCTTTTTCAGCACGAGGACCGGGTTGGCAAGCCACTCCGGGAAGAAAACTTCCATGATGAAGCCGGCTGCAAGAAGCCGGGCTATCTCCTCCCCTATGATCCTTCTCTTCTCCTCTGACAGTCGGCGGAGAGGCAGCTTGACTGGTTTTGCGTCTTCTCGCACGTGTAGCTTGTGCTCGACGAAATCCTTCGGAACACCCGGCATGTCCTTGGGGGACCATGCAAAGATATCCCGATTCTCACGGAGGAAATCGGCGAGCTCGCCTTCCTATTTGCTGTTCAGGCTTGCCCCAATGACGGCAAACCTCTCGGGGTGCTCTGGGTCAAGAGGTATCTTCTTGGTCTCCTTGGTCGGCTGGAAAGATCCTTGGGCATCATGCTCCTTGGAGTCGGTGGGCTGGCTCAGCTGCTTGCTGGCCAGGGCCACGACCCGGTCCAGCGTCTTCTTTTCTTCGGCAATCACAAGGGACTCGGCCAGTCGGCTGCTGGCTGCAGCGCATTCGGCAGACTTCTTGTAATCGCCGGTTATGGTGATGATGCCCTTGGAGCTTGGTATCTTCATCTTGAGGTATGCGTAGTGGGGGACCGCCATGAACTTGGCCAAGGCGGGTCGGCCAAGTAATGCATGGTAAGGGCTCTCCAGGTCCACCACTTCGAACCAGATCGCTTCCCGGCGGAAATGCTCCTTGTCCCCAAAGAGTACGTCGATCTTGATCTTGCCAATGGGGGCGCATGACAAACCGGGCACGATGCCGTGAAACACCGTCCAAGTCGGCACAAGTTCCTTCGTCTTGACACTTAACTTCTCCAGTGTGTCGCGGTACAAGATGTTGATGCTGCTTCCGCCATCTATCAGCACGCGGGAGAAGCAGGCGGCGCGTCTGTCCGTCACGAGGGTGGCCTCCAGGACCAAAGCATAGGAGCCGGGAGACGGCATCACCTCTGGGTGATCGGCCCGGCTCCAGCTAATGGGTTTCTCTGACCAATGCATGTGTCCGGCTGGGTTAGCAGCGACCACACTGACTTCCTGGTGCTCTCGGCGCTTGCTGCGCCGGTCTTCGGGCTGGCTCATAAAGATGATGTAGGATGCTTGCTCGTCGGGGAACTCGTCCTACACGGCGCCGACCACGGGCCGGGTGACCTGAGGCGGCGGACCGGCAGGAGGAGTCGGCGTGAGCCCTTCACCCTTGGAGATCCGGGCGAGCCAGTTGCACTTCCGGGTTGTGTGGTTGGACGGCTTCGCGCCGCTATGGAACTTGCACGGGGCGTCAAGAGCTTGCTCGTAGGAGAAAGCCGGCTGCCAAGCCGGCCGGCCTCCCTTGGGCTTCTTGGGAGCGGGCCGCCCTTCAGGCGGCGTGTCTTCGACCGTGGCCACCTGCCGGTTAACGGGAGGCGGCGCAGGGCCTTTACGCTTCTGGTCGTTCGGGTGCTGGCGTCGGCCGGAATCTCCTGCCGGCGTCTTGGGCGCCGGGTTAAGAACTTTCCCGGACGCGTCCACCTGGAGCTCGGTCTTCATCGAAGAATCGGCGGTGGTGTATCTGTCGGCGATGTTCAGAAGCTCGTCAAGGGTAGTTGGCTCATCGCAGAGAAGCTTGTGCTTGAGGAGGGTGCCTTCTCGGCACCCGGCAGTGAAGTATTCGATGGCCTGCACCTCGTGCACCCCTTCACAAGAGTTGCGAAGCTCGGCCCAACGCGTGAGGTAGTCGCGAGTGGATTCGGCTGGGCCCTGTACGCACAGGGAGAGCTGCTTGGGCTTGGGAGCCCGCTTGTAGGTGCTGGTGAAGTTGCGAACGAAGGCTTCAGTGAAATCTACCCAGCTGTTGATGCTGAGGGGCTTGAGGCTATTAAGCCAAGTCCGTGCCGTGCCCTGCAACATGAGGGGCACGTACTTTACGGCAACCCGCCGGTTGCCGTTGGCTATGCTGACTGCCGTGGAGTAGTCGATCAGCCAGTCTTCCGGCTTCATGGAGCCGTTGTACTTGGGCGTGTCTCTTGGGAGCGAGAACCCCTTGGGTAAGGGCTCGTCGCGGATGCGGGGGACGAAGCAGGGCGGGCCGACATCGTCTTCTTCTTCCAGCGCCAGGGATCTGGCCAGGCGGTCGATCCGATGGCGGGCGTCGTTCTCGCCGACTCCTTCACGGCGACCTAGTCGGCCGCTGAGAGTCGGGTGCGCCACTGGCGGTGGGGTGGGATATCTTTCTCCACGAGCCCGAGGCGGAGGCGGGCTGCCCCGCCATTCCCTGGCTCGGGGACGGCCGTCCGCGTCGCGCTCGATGGAGATTCGTGTCTGGCTTCGGCTGGAAGCCGGCTCTTTCTCGCGCCGCGCGTGGGTGTTACTCTTAGTCAGCGTCCGGGACGTCGCGCCGTGATCCCGACGTGAGGGTGGGCTTCCCGCGCAGGCGTCGGCCTCGTGCCGCTGAGCGGCCGCGTCAATCAGTTGCTGTATGCGCCGGGTCATGTGGGGGAGGTTTTCGGCTTCCAAGCCATCCAACTCGTCCACGGCCGCCTGGGCGGCGCGCAGATTCTCGAGCAGAGTGGCATAGACCGGGCGGTCGACTCCCAGCGCGTCGGCGATGACGGCGCCGCGTTGCCTGACAGCACCAGCCCGGCTTGGGCCAGCCGGGGCCGGCGTGCCGAAGGCAGCGCGGTCAGCTTCGTGCTGGTAAGCCTCAGTGAGGCGTCTCACAGAAGCCAGCCTCCGGCCCTCCGCGAGGAGGGCGAGACGGCGTGCCTCCAGTGCTTTGTCGGCGGCGTCAGCCGGGAGGGGGACGAACAAGTCGTGGGCCGCTGCACGCGGGGCGTCGTGGGCGCTCTCGTCGGCCGGATCGCCATGGCTGATAACCATCACCTCAGTGGTGACAGTATCGCGATCGTCGGCCCGAGGGAGCGGGTCGTTGTAGATCGTGACGTTGGTGGGGAAGGTGTCGTAGGAGGCCGTGTCGGAGTCGACAGAGTCGACAGGCATCGGGTCGGTGGAGCCAACCGACTCCAGATCCGCAGCAGGCTCGCTGGTGACATGGAGTTGGCTAAGGAGGTTGGCGAGGTGGTCGGTTCCCGCATCGGAGGCGAGCTCATCAGAGATGCGGGCCTCGTCGAGGAGATCAGCGAGGCTGCTTGCCGTGCAGATGCTGGCGACGCCTTGTAGCGCGTCGTGGCAAGCGCCATCGGGCGTGCCGGGCTGGCTACGCTCACTAGGGAGGAAGAGGGTTCCCATCCAGAACAGGTCTCCGGACGACGGTGCACCTGGCCCCACGGTGGGCGCCAAATGTCGGGTGGTAGGTGCGACATATGCTAACGGGTGACTTATCATTGTGGGAGCCAATAAGACGTCGCCGGTGCCTGGAAACGGGATGAGGCGAAGACAAGCTCGCCGGCGTACTTTACCCAGCTTCAGGGCTCTCCGTGGAGATAACACCCCTACTGCTGCTCTGCGGGGTCTCCGCATGATTACTAGATGAACAAGTAGCTACACGATGCTCCTTGAGCTGTTTTGGTGGAAGGAGGAAGAAGGGCAAGGCTAGCATGCTTCCTCTCCTTGTATGGTGTCTAAGACTAGCTTGAGAGTCCAACCCTTTGCATGGGTGCACCGGGGGGTTTATATAGGCCTACCCCCCAGGGGTACAATGGTAATCCGGCTGGGTGCGAGGCCTAGCCATCTGTGACTATGCTCGCCGGCCTCTCCGCCGGCTGCTGGGGCCCGCCGACTGGTGGGTCCCGCCGGCTGCCGGCACCCTGGTCGACAGGCAGGCCCCACTGTCCAGGGCCTGGTCGGTGGCTGGTTACTGTTGCTCTGTGCGGATGACGCGGGCTTGGTCGGGGTAAGCGTGGCTATAGTACCGCCGTCCTGGCGGGCGATTACTGTAGCCCCGCCGTATCTTGTCTCCTTAATGGGCGTCTCCTTCGAGGAGGATGGCAGGCCGGCTATGGGGGGGCCGACTCTCCACCGGGCCGACCTGGGAGGAGGTGCGGCCGCCTTTGGTATCTCTCTGTCCGAAGGGGCCCACCGCCTCAGGGGCCACGCTGGTGGCCCGTCGTGGACGGCGTCGAGGCCGCCATGGCAACAGTGCCGCGCCGGACGGGTCGTGGCCACCCGTACGGCGCACTGTGCTGGGCGTGCTCCGGGTTTTGGGGGTGGCAGGCTTTACTGTAGCCACGCCCTACTTCATCATGGCTGGGTGGACGCGGACTTTGCGGGTACGATCTTGACTGCTTTATGGGAGCCGGCTTCTGGGAGTCGGCCTACTTGTTGCCGACTTCTCGAAGTCGGCCCTCCCACAGCCTCCTTCATGAGGGCTAAAGGCGGGCCGCCCCCCGAAGCCGGCCTAGAAGATAGCCGGCAGGGGGAAGGCGGCCCCAGGTCTTGAATTCTTTGGAGAGCCGGACGGGCTCGTAATTTTTTCAAAAGGGCCAGGGGAAGCTGGCTAGGCTACCCATGGCTATTTACTCCGACAGGTCTTCTCTCGATCACACCGCGAGACTATTTTCGGAATACAAACTTTAACTTAGGCAAAATGATGCCCATTGTATAATCAGACCAAAGCAATGAAGCACCTAGTGTTGGCCAATAAATAGTACAATACTACTTTTTAGCAGTCCATGAAGTGACTATCCAATCTTTCTGTGTCTATTTTCAAATGGCACTGCATGAGTGACTATACTATTCTCTTGTGCAGTTCAACCAAAATTGCAGACACTTTGTTTGTTTGCCAAATAGCAACAGGCAAACATCTCTGTCTGCACAAATATCAAGCAGCTAGTAAACATATACCACACCTTGTATTTTCGGTTTAAACATGTCTCTTCCGCTTAGAATCTGTCATGTTCTACACTGGACAATCTGATATAGTTATGTTTTGCCCTGGACAATTTCATACTGAATTAATTTGCTGGTTCAGAGCAGAAATATAGCGCCTATTCTTCATCAGACCAAGGATATCCATGTTTGTAGTGATGGAAGAGGTGAAATCGATACAACCGAAATTGAGCACCCAATCATTGAATCATGTCCTGCACCTCCAATGTAGGTCCACCATGCCAATAAATTCACATGCAAACCACTAGTATTACTATCTAATGACAGTACAAAAAGAGTAGCAAGATAGTAGCAAACCATGTACCTTCGTAATTAACAACTCATAGTGCCACCAATTGGATATAAAGGTTTGGAAAAAACATGCTCCTAATGTTGAACCAGTTGGACTTTTTGTGTAGTTCCACTAAAATCGAGCATCCCTGTTTGCATAGATATTGAAAGTGTGATTACTCTAAAAGTGGCACTAGTTGAAGCATAGACTCACAAATATAAGCATTCCAATTTCTTAATGGGAAAAGGTAGCAAGACTGTTTCTAACCACCTGTTTGAAGGAATAAATAAAGCAACAAAGCCTGATGTCAGGAAGGCATACATAGTTTTTTCTGAAAAATTGAGCCATTCCTGACCTTTCCTCTTGTTTTAAGCAAATTTTCTGCCGTTCTACTAAAATAAAATGCCATCACCGCCTTGACAATTCAATTACACTGTACAAAAGGAAATGACTTAACATTACATCATGATGTCAGGTATGTAGTTGACAGGCATTAGAGACAAACATACAGACCTCCTCCGATAACATAATGAACATTAATTTTAACAAAGGTGTGACTAGCTTTACCGGGATAATTTGTGTGAACTCTACACCCTTTGTTCCTTAATATAAGACGTTTTCGCTGTTCAATTTAAATTACCCAAACGTCTAGTATTTAGAAAAACAGGTAGTAGTTTTCTTGAGCACATATCTGGGAAAGCTTGCCACACTTTATTTATGTCCATACGCTAATGCAACACCATTCAAATACTACAAATATACACTAATCCAGTGGCTAGTGCAACAGTAGAGTAGTTAGTTTATTACAGGGTACAGTACAATGGTTTTACTAAACAAATTTCAATAAACTCTAGGAGTGGAAGGTTTCTATAAGAATTAACAATACAAAATGTAAAGGTAACAAGTTTCAGCATTGGTATACTACTGTGCATGAGCATTAAACCAAATACAAAAGTATGAAGGTAACTAGCATTATTGACTAATGACAGTATAAAAAATTGCAAACCAGGTACCTATCATTTCGAACTCGGGGGGACCATAAAAATTGCCATCCCAATCTTGATAATCGATCAAACATAAAAACTTGATCGAACGAATCAAGAGAATAGCCGGAGGAGGAGGTGCCCACTCTTGACCTTTCCTCTTGTCTTCATAATTGTCTGTGCAGTTTAACCAAAATAAAATGACATCAGCGCCTTGGCATTTTGGTGACACTGTACAAAAAAAAATAACTTATCTCATGAAAGTGAGGAATGTAATCTATAAGCATTAATAGTGCAAAAATCTAAAGGTAGTAACAAGTTTCATCGTTGGTATACTGGCTGTGCAACAACATTAGAATGCCTTAGCTGAAAAATCTTTAATACATCCACAATCAACAGCTAACCCTGAAATAATCCAGTGACATTAAATGGCATTGCTTAAATTTATCGGTGGCATTAGACTGAGAGCGGCATTAGTTAAATGTGGCATCACTTTAGCAGTAGCATTGCTTGACTTGACTACTGGCGTTATACTAACAGCAAAATAGTGGCAATAAGAGCATGGGAGGCCCATTCGGACAGTGGGTGCACCAGTACGATGTACCTCCATGGACGTAGAGTGGTGAGGGAGGTATGGTTTCCCAGAGTAACAAATATCCAGGCAGCATATGTGGATTAGGTCCATTTTTGTTCTCTTTAGCCACCTTTTCTTATGCGAGGACAACAAACCGATCGACCCGGTCATTCTCTATTGCGTTGTCATGCCTTTCTACCCTTCTTCAACCAAGAGACATGAGACTCGTTCCTTAGCTACTGATTTTCCCCTTTTCAACCTAGATGCGGGTTCGATGCCTACTCTCTTGGATAGTACAGTCTCCCTTCCTTTCCTTATTCAACCCAGACATGGATTAGTCTGCATGAAGTAGGGTTTCCTTTAATAGTGCAAATTATGGTTTTCGTCTGCGTGGCCAGCAGAGCAGAGGATAGCAAATTGGGAAGATGGTGGAGTGGAAAAAGATCCACATGCAACGACGTGGCAGATGGGGCAATAGAACAAGGTTATGGTTCGAAAAGAGGTAGCATACCTGAGGGTCAGCGGGAAGTGGCTTCGCTCGTGGTCGTCGTCCTCCGCACACACTATGACAGCGAGCTTGGGGACGGAGGCCATCCCACGCGGGCGCTAGGTCTGAGAGGATGGCCTTGTCGTCAGTGCGTGACCTCGCTCCCCGATGACGAGTGCGTCAGCGCTGCACTTCCATTTCTTCCCCGGCGGATCTGTGACCACCGGTGAGAAGGGAGAGAGGGGCCGTCTTTTTTAGATCTGGAGAGAGGGTGGTAGTGTGAGAAGCAAGTGGGCAGCCCTTAGCAAGAAAGCGCTGAAGCTCCAGCCTATATATCTTTTTATACTACTAGTACTGGAGGTGGAGTAGTGGTAGAGTAGTTTACATTTTCTCTGTGTACAGTACGAGTTAGTCGTGCTTCAAAACTGATCGGCACGCCATTAAAAAAGGTCGATAACTAATGCGGCACCTCGGGCCAACGCGGCCATATCGCATTTTGCACGAGAAATTACACACCATGTTTCGTTGACATGTGGTCCTGTTCCAACATATTAGTGAGACGACGGCGAGTAGTAGGAGTATTTCCGAACGAATGTGTAGGCCGGGGCGCCTCTTCGTGAACCGTGGCAAACTCGCAACCGTCCACCGACTCTTCGCCTTTCCTCTCAATTTGGAACTGCCATCGCACGCTCTTCCTCTCCCTCCTCCATTTTTCTTTAACCCTTGACCCTTTCTTCTGCCATTGTTCGATCGTCTTCTCCATGGAGGGAACAAGCCAGAAACGACCCCGTTATTCTTGCCCTGATCTGAAAGATGACGTGGTGGAGGAACTCATTGATCGGTGCGACGTCATCACCTCGGCTAGCATGGCAGGTTCGTTCAAGCCCATTCTCGACTCAACTAATAACATCATTACAAGGAACCCAAGAGTCAAGGATCGGTTTGATCTCCCCTATCTTCTTCGCCGTGACCCTGATGACTGGCGCCGGCATGACGGAGGCCTCGCCCTATGCAAGTTGATGCCGCTTGATAATGATACGTATGATGTTAAGATGCCACCGCTTGAGGGCAAGGCTTGGGCTGGCGCAAATGGAGATTGGGTTGTTTACATTGGGTCCAACTGCGAGTGGGAACTTGTGAATGTGTACACTCGTGACCGGGTTCCACTTCCAAAAATCTCAGCAGACTGCCCAGAGGTTGAGCACACCGGTATTGTACGCACGTTCAAATACGATCATGGTGACTGTCTTCTACGGAAGATAGCAATTTGTCGAGTTCCCAACCGCTCCTGGAATTACAACAACTATGAAGTTGTTGCTATCTTTGACAAGCTTGTTGCCATCCTTGGTGGTTTGACTCGATGGATATTGCTCAAAAATCAGTTTCTGTACACGGATGAGTACTGTGATGCAATTCAATACGAGGGCCTTGTGTGTGCTGCCACCACTCGTGGCACTGTTTTTGCATGGGATCCTCGTAGTTTCGGTACATTTGTCTTCCACCGTAATTATAATTGTTTCATCCACATGCATGCGGGTTAGGAAGTTTCCCTTTACTAATTAACCTTCTTCTTCTGTTTCCAAGGTCCTGTGAACATCCCACCACCTATACTTGAAAATTTTTATAACCAAGGGGGAGATGATGATGGTGATGATCACGAGCATGAGGACGAGCGGCGCCCATATACTCTGTGGCGCCTGGCAACTAATTTCGATGGATCACCTCTTCTTGTGTGTATACAACCCACTGATGATGTTACTGCTAAGGAAGCAGGTGTAGTCTCCCATGGTCGCACTCTCCGGACCTATTCCATCACCCGTTGCATGGTATTCGGGATGGATGCTAGTGTGCTAGCGCCAACTCCTTCTTCCTGGTACAGAATTGACAGTCTTGGAGAAAACTCGCTCTTCCTTGGACAAAACTATCCGATGATGGTGAAAGGCGATCCAACTGTTGTTGACACAATGTTACTAGTACCATTTATGAGAAGCAACTGTGTCTATACCTCGGACATTTGGGTGGTTCCCTACCCTGGTACTGATATAGTAGGCCGCTTCAGCCTGGATGATCAGTCCTGCATTGGTCTCCAGATCGACAATCGATGGCCTGTCCCATAGAATCACTTGTGGTTCAAAGCAAGCGTTTCCAACGCCGAGGAATGGTTGAGTTGAAGTTCATTTCATTGCTTGTTATTTGTTGTGTGGTGAAAACTTTAGTATTTATAATGTATCCTTGTTGTCGATGTGGGTTGATGACCTGTTGTATGTAATAAAATGATATGCCTGTGATAAACTTACTAAATTTATGAATGGCTTTTGAGTCGCTTCTCTGAGTGAGTGGTGCGACGAGGCAAAAAAATTTTCCGAATACATAATTGTACGTGCATTGCAACAGGTTATCGGATGAGGCCAATCAACAATAGTAGTACACTATTTGTACTAGCTTCACATGCTTCATGCCTCGGGCGGGTGTTTTTACTGTAGTCATATGTTAATGTGTTCGCTGTACGTAACCAGCACCTCGAATCCTCGATACTAATACTATATAGTAGGAGTAAGTAGTAGGAGTAGTAGGGTGGCATGGGCCAGAACAAGCATTCACGTCCAGGAGTAAGGCACACGCCACCACCACGACATCCATCTGACACCATATTATTTCTTGGAGTCCGTGCTAGAGCAATCTCTTCAACCTCATCGTTTCTCTAACTTCAGCCATCGCGCGGCGGGCGAGGCGGGGGGTTTGCCGATAGTCGGATTCCTTAACTGCGGTCCCACTTGTAAGGCCAACTCCAACGCACGACCCCAAATGTACCTCGTTTTGCATGAACTCCAACGATAATTTTGACTAGAAAAGCAAGACCAAAGAAAACAAGAACCACAAGAATACATTTTACTACACCTGTAAGTTGGATTAGTGCCTTCTCGATGCATTCATTGTTGATCTGCGGAGGCTCGATCTTGCGTGCTTCTTTCTTCTTCGAGTGTAAAGAAGTAGACGTTGCTTCCTTGCATCTAGTCTCATATCTAGCCTCTATTCTAGTAGGAGTATCAACAAGTGCACTAATCTCATCTCTAGCCTCTGTGCTAGCTAAAAGTGATAGAACATATACTAAATTGCGTTCTATCAATATATGGATGTACTCTTCTTCCCAATACAAAAACTTGCATCCATTCTACTCCCTCTGTTGCACAATACATGCCTTCTATTTGTCAAAATATATATGTATCTATACATGTTTTAGTATATAGGTACATCCATTTTTGGACAAATGGAAGTCAAGTATTTTGGAACAGAGGGAGTACACAATAAAATTTTTAAGTTAGCACAACTAGTCTAATCCGAGAGCACAACCGAAGATTTGGTGGGGTTCTTCCTCCTTTTGCTGACACATGGGACATCCAGCATCCAGGGCGTGTCATGAAAGAAAATAGAGTGGTAGTTGAAGCCACGAGATGTGCATCTTGGGTTAAACTGTAGATAGAATCTTACTACTCTTGAGTAACTCGAAAAGCGGCCACCGAAGATCTTTATTGGATTTGTTTTTCATCACCAACACGTCAAGGTGAAAGATGTGCAGGTTCAGTGGGTCCTCTTGCATTTTCACTGACATGTGGGGCCGCATGTGAGCAAACAAACGATGGGCTCCGCACGTCCGCTGGCTGGCTGAGAAGAGAGATAGAGGAGGGCTGAGCAGGGACTGCAGGAAATTTGTTCTACGTACCTCGATATAGGCTCGATATAGTGGGGTGGCATGGGCCATAACTAGCATTCACGTCTAGCAGTACGACACACGCCACCCACACGAGTCCCATCCGACACCAATTTTCTTGGAGTCCGTGCTACAACCATCTCTTCTCCCTCCTGTTTTCTTAGCCATCGCACGGTGGGCGGGGTGGGGGCACTACAAAAAAATACACTTCCGTGATGATACGTGTTTGTCACAGTAGGTCGCTTTTTTTGTCATGCATGTACATCCATGACAAATTTATGACAGAATCAAGATAGTCATACCTGTGCTGTCGTAGAAGTGTTCCATGACATTACCAAAATTATCATCATGGAAGTGTCCACTTCCATGACGATAAATCGCGCGTCACAGAAGTGCTTTCGTCAAGGGTGACCGACACGTGGCATCCACCGTAACGGAACGCCATTAAGCTATCGGGTCGGGTTTTGGATCCGATAACCCGTTAACAGCCCCGACCAATGGGGATTTTCCATGTGTAAAATCATCATTGGCTAGAGGAAACACGTGTCGGCTCATCGTTGGGACAGATGTCATCCACTCACTGGACAGAATGCGCCTATGATACGTCGACATGTGGCATGGCCCAACATGTTTAAATGGGCCGGCCCAACTAAAGGCCCATAAGATTTTGCGGACCATAATGGGCCGGCCCAGCTAAAGGCCCATGAGATTTTGTCGACCATAATGGGCTGGCCCAGCTAAAGGCCCATAAGATTTCGCGGGCCATAATGGGCCGGCCCAGGTAAAGGCCCACAAGATTTTCGTCTGCCATAATAGGCTGGCCTAGGTAAAGGCCGACAAAATTCTTGCGGATCATAATGGGCCGGCCTAGCTAAAGGCCCACGAGATTTCGCCGACATTAATGGGCCGGCCTAGCTGTAGGCCCACAAGATTTTGAGGACCCAAGTAGGCCGGCCCGTTAACTGGTTACCATGTTGTGGGCCAAATGCCGGCCCATATTTGATCCGGTCTATTAATGGCCTGCCACGCTCCGGGCCTAATAGTGGCCCATATGAGATCCGGCCCGTTAAAATCCTACCATGTTCTGGGCCAAATTACGGCGCAGATCAGGTCCGGCCCTTTAAGAGGTTTTGGGCCTAATTATGGCCCATATCAGATTTGGCCCATCAACTGGACACTATGCTTTTGGGCCCACTTGCTAAAGGCCCACTTAGTAATTCAGCCTGATATTAGTTCTGGCCTGTTAAGGGCCCGTTTAACATTTCGGCCCTATATTAATTTCAGCCTGTTAAAAGCCCGTCATCTAGTTGGGCCTAACTACGGCCCGGTTTGCATCCGGCCTGCTCGCAGCCGATATCTGATTGGGCCAAACAAGGACCGAGACAATTTTCGGCCTGTTAAAAGCCCATGATTTGATTCGCACAATCATGGGCCAGGGTTCATTTTGGGTTGCTGCCGGCCCGTGAGCTGATCGACACGTTTCAGGCCCAACCTACATCGTGATTGCATGATGGCCTGGTTATGTATCGTAATTTTACGGTTTGGCCGGTTTACTGCGAAGACAGGATATATATATATATATATACAGTAAAATAACTGCAGCATCGTGAATAAGAAAAAACCTATACTATACAATAAAGAAATTACGACATATTACATACACTGGGCATCAAAGTTCTCCACTATGATAATAAAGCACAAGCAGACAGCAGATTACATACACTGGGCATCAAAGATCGCCACCAGTGCAAATAAATATGCCGACAAAATAATATACAAAACCGATAGCACTTCAATATAGTTCAAGAAAGGTTAGCCCTGCTGGGGAGCTGCAGCGCAAGCAGCTGAGCAAGATGATGAGACTGCGTTTGTTCGACACTTATATCTTCCTCACTCTGAAAGATAAACAAGTAGACAGATGGCATGTTTTGCACATAAAAGTATCAGTGCTGACAATTCATCACATTTCTTACTGACGAATAAAGTGACACAGTTCAAATTTGCATTAACACAATATGGTATTGTTCATGTCAAGACATGGCAGGAAATGACATTGTGAAGGAGTTGGCAGCTTCACGACACCACTGTATTATAGATCAAGAACTCATAAGTATCAATGGTTAGTGTGCTGTCAATTTATACCATTTCAGATTGGCAAATAAAGAGACAGTTTAAATAATAGTAGAATGATATGACATTGTTCATAGTTAAGACATTGGAGAATATGACATTGTGTTGTAGTGGGTAGGTTCACCACACCACTGGATTACGAATGAAGAACAGAAGCATACATGCAATGCAAAAGAGGATCACTTGCTCTGTATTGTTTAATTTACATGGTATGAAGAAGGAAGTTGGTTGTACAACTGAAAACTTAAATTGAGAAAGGACAAACTTTTGTTTATGAACTACATAATAAACTTTAAACAAGCAATTTGATGCAAACACCAAAAATAAAAAGCTGTTGCAGTCATGCCTAACCAAATATATACAAGAAAGTTTGAAGGCTTGAGATGGACAAACTTACATTATTAGTGAAGACAGGCTCTATACAGGCCTTGTCCATGCTGATGGGGGGGCAATTCAAGAAGTTTACCACAGAATCTTCTTTAAAAGCATTGCCTTTATTCTACATTTTGTTAAGAGTAAATATAGATGTGATAATATACGAAAAAATGGAGAATATTTAAGATAAGATGAAGGTGATGCTACATAACCAAGTAGCTATAAATGTAAGTGTGGCGATACAGGCAAAAGGTACAGCCAAGAGCAATGCATAGCTAAACTTCTTCAGTACCAACCTTATGGTAAGAGTAAATATAGATCTGATGTGTAGAAAATGGAGGGCAAAGGAAAATAAGCTGCAGAGTGATGGTACATGAACAACTACCTGTCATTATAAGTACATTGATAAAGGACAGCATGTACTTACAAGAACAATGCAGAGCTAAAAAAACATTGGCATTGGGTATATTCTATACTAACGTAACCATTCATACAGATCAGATAATTTGGAGCGAACAATTGATAAGCAAGCTATCATGCATAGTGATGTCACATAATGAACCAGGTATGTATGCAAGTACAGTGATACAGGACAACATGTACTAACAAGAGCAAAGCAGCGGGCATCATATTTGCGATATCCTGTCGTTCTTGTCAAACCGGAATTCTTCTTCGAGCAGATTTCCTGCAAAAAAGATCCGTAAGGCACATGCGAAAAAGTAGAAGTTCAAATTGTCATGTGATTTCATAGACAGTACCTCATCCTGGGAACGAGACCAGTGCATAAAAAGGTTTTTCCATTCAATGTCTTCTAAATTTAGCACATGAGACTTCACCGGAAATTCGTTTATAGACTTGCCATCAAAGTGTGATTTCCTTTGGTAACACCGGTACTGCTGCAATGCTTCCTTGAAAAGCACAAGCAAGCTTTGCTCGTCATGACTATCCAGATTGACCCTCGCCTAGTTACAACAATGTAATGTAAATCATTCATGTATTCAATCAGCAGAAAATAGGAAAATAATAACCATGAATAATAACACTTACACGTAAGTTGGACAGGAAGATGTGAAAATGGTGTTTGTCTTCACAATAATCTTCCCATGATGGGAATATATGCACGTAGTCCCTAACAACATTGAAAGCATTGTCTTTTAAACTGGGAATAAATGGAATGGGGTTACAATCTGCAGGAATTGGCCGTCTCTGCAGTTGGGATAGGTCTTCGGCCAGTGGACTTGATGTACTTTTTGCTGGAGTGGGATTTTTCTATGGTACAGCTAGTGCTATGGCAAATGAAATCGGTATACCTTTTGCTGGAGTGCAGGTCCTGTGTGGTGGGGCTAGTGGTGTGGCCAGTGAAGTATGGGTACAGTCTGCTGGAGTCAGTCCTACGTTTTGTGTCACTGGTTGTACAACCAATATAAGTGGGGTGCTGTCTGATTTCTCCGGCACCACCATGTTTTTCAAGGACTTTGCTGGTGCTCCTTCAGGTTCGGCAATCACCCTCTTCCTTTTTGATGTCTGATGCACAGGAACATCATTTGAGTGGAAAAACATGGTATGATGACAGATGGAATATGTATTGATAATGGATGGGCATGGCATCTCGACATATATGATGAGTAAACTAAGCAGATGGCGGTGCAACAAAGTAGAAGAAATGCAAGACAACATATGCAAGATACCCACAATCAATAAAACATTGCCAAATTAGAACAGGCACCTTGATGGGTGAACAGGACATGCCATCTGCCTTTAACTCCTCGAGGTTAGAATAGTGATTAGGATCGTATTCCGAACAAGAATCAACAGGTGGGGAGCGTATGAGTTTCATTGCATCCAGAATGGCACTCAATGCCTTGGTGCCAATTTTGTAAGTTATTGCAGTGTTTAGCTTCAAGAGTGGACTGCTGCTAGTGCGACACAAAGCAGCTACACAGATCATAGTGTAGATATAACGGGAAAACCTTAAGCACCAGAGTAAAATCAGCAAAGTGGAACTTGCTGGAATATATGTGCTAGTATTGCCGGTACGGCTAGGAAGGCTTCGGATACCAGCTCTCTTCAAGTGAAGGTGCGGTACTGTTAATATCAATGTAACTCTCAAAGGCGACACAACTCCCCGCATTTCCTTGCTATTCTTATAGGATTCAAGTGGGCAGGCCACTACAAATCCTATTCCTATGTTTACAAGATCCTACGAATCAAAGAGGCTCAAAGTGTCCATCACAACCGACCGTATAGACCTCTACACTGCAAATGTCCCTGCTCATCTTCAGTACAAGGAACATAATGTACTACTATCATACTCCCTCCATTCCAAAATATAAGTCTTGGTAGAGATTTCCAGTATGGATCACATACAGATGTATCCAGGTACATTTTAGAGTGTAGCTTCACTCATTTTGCTCCATATGTAGTCCATGGTGGAATCTATACAAAGCCTTGTATTTAGAGACAGAGAGAGTACATATTAAAGAAGAACAGAAGAGGAACATGGTAAAGAAGAGCAAGCAGATTTTGGATAATAAAATGTTGGTTGCGCAGTGCCCACACATGATGAACCAGAGCGCATTAAGAATGCAACTCCTAGCTGTCTCTCGACCATTTCAGGTGGTTGGATGAAGATCCTACGTCTCCTAACCCTTCTTCTTCCTCGTCTCTGATTCTTCCCATCCAGAACACCGCACGGGCAGCCGGCCGGACCACCGGCCCCCACCACCTGTGTTCCTCCGCCACCCCACCCCAACCCCCACCCGCGTCGAGTTTTCTTCGTTCGGCAAGGCCCCACAACCACCCGAGCCCCTTCGATCGCACCGGCGAACTCAGGCGAGCTCTGAAAAATCGACTGACCCAATTTTGAAATTTAGTCTACTGTGATTTAACTAGTGTGGAATATAAAAGGGGAAAACCATAAGCATTGCGAGTATGGTGTTGAGCGTGCCATGGCGGATCTGAAGGTGCAAACCGGACAAAGGCAACTTCGCAACCAAGACAAGAAATCAGAGTAAAGCAGTGGCGATCTATTTTCTTGCTGCAATAAATAAGTTGAGCAGATACGAAAGAGTACCGCCTCTGGTGCGGCGCCGTGTACGCATCTGCTGAGAATTTGATGGTGCTGCGGTAGCGATGGCTGTCGGCGGCGTGGAAGCAGATCTAGGAGGGTAGACGGTGGCGGCGGGGTGCGGTGGACGAGACGGTCATAGGAGTGGCACCGGCAAGGTGGACGACGGCGGGGATGAAGCGAGAGGACGGGATGCAAGGATCCCGGTACGAAGCCGTGGATGAGAGAGGTTGATCTCTTGTAATGGACGGCGGCGTCGGGGTATCAGCTCTGGCATGGTGGAGGAGGACGGTGGTGGATGGGGTGGCGGACGGCAGCGGACGGAGGAGGGTGGGGTGGAGAGGGTGTTTTGGCGCCCATGGAGTACGAATGGGGAAAAGGGAGGTAGAGAGGAAGGGGGAACCATGTATTCAGGGCGCGCTTGTCTCAAATGCGAGGAAATTTACAAACTTAGCCCTCGTTTCAAATTTCTACTACATCACAACAACACTAGTCGGTTGGGGATAGGACGGTAATCTCGCATACACCGAATATTTGCTGACGAGAGTTTATTTTTGGCGCCCACCGTGTATGAATATGAATCGGGGAGGGAGTCGATTTCGACCGAGGATACACTGTGTTTTGGCGCCCACTGTGTATGAATCCGGGTGAGAGGCGGTTACGTCACGTTTGGTGAATTTACAAACCTGCCCCTATCGAAACCTATAGAAATCCAGCATATAGGCTTTGCGTGGCAGGGATAGGCAGTAGTGATTTCCATCTCGCAGATTTTGGTTTCGGGCGGTTACTGCGACTTTCCCCGCTTCATTCAAATTTTGCAGAGTGCACGCTTAACGTGCCAACTCAATTCGAATCCCATTTGTATTCTTTTTTTTTCGGGCGGGATCCATTTTCAATTGGAATTACATTCTATATACATCATTTTTTATATATACTTTCAAAAGCACAACACCATTTATACATAAATATGGTTTACAAATGGCATGATCTCAGATTCATAAGGTTGTATCCATCAATTTGGATTTTCAAATATTTGAAACCACTTTATGTTGAAATCCAATGTATGCATTCCTCGCTAACTGTCTCCAATTAATGTGTGTTTCATGCGGGTTTTTTACTTCTCAAACATGTATAATGTGTTTCACACACGCAACATATAGTGTAATCCTGTTTAGACATTAATTGCATATAAACCATGCATTGTTTGTAATTGAAGAATCTATGGATCACCAATCTTGATAAACTATATAACATTACACGTGTGCCCAAATTCAAATGAATATGCATGTTTGATACACCAATTTGCGTTATGATATTATCGATGTCGTGATCTCCAGTTTAAATATTTGAGTCCCCTTAATCCAGATATTCGTCTCATATAGCTATCACTCATGCTTATATAGGACTATCTCTCTGGACCTATACGCGTTCATCGTCTCTCAGGTATCTCTCGTGCTACCTGTATGTCGACAATGATCTTTTATCTTCGTAACACACTGACGGTACTCTCTCCCTCGACCTTCATCACTCTATCTCTCTCTAAGTATATCTCGCTCCCTGCTATGTGTCTCTAACTATGATTCTCCATATCGAATCTATTTCTCTCACACAAACACAAAACTTTGTCTCCCGGGGTCTCATTTCTCTCTACTATTCCCATGTGTGCCACTCGCACACCACTCATACAGAGATGTCTTTCGCTCCTTAGATATGAGAACCTACGACTCTTCCTCTTCAATATCTCTTTCTCACACACAAACACAAACTCTGTCTCCCAGGGTCTCATATTTCTCCATTGTTCTCTTGTATGTCGCTCAGACACACCCTCTCTCCCTAGAGATATCTTGCGTTCCCTCGTATGTCTCTCTAGCTATCACTCTCGTTGTGAAATATCTTTCTCTCTCGCAGACACAAAACTCCGTCTCTCTGGATCTCATTTCTCTCTGATATCTGTTTGTATGTGACTCACACGCACCCTCTCTCTATCTCTCTCACACCCACACACATAACCCAGCCTTCTGATCCACTAGACTCCTATCTCTAACGCACACTAGCTAGCATCTTTATCTTTCTATTTATCTGTTTCTCCATCAACCTTCTTTATCGCCCTCACTCTTGATTCCTATCATGCACACTACATATCTTTCTCTCTACATGCAGCCAAGTGCCCTCTCACACACATATATAACTTCACCCTTTGAACCACCCGACGGTCATCTCCAACACCCAAACTAGCAGATGTCCCTCTAGCTAGCATCTCCATCTCTGTATCTATCTGTAGTTTCTCTGTCAACATTTCTTTCTCGCACGGAGTCTTACTTCCTATCACCCACACTATATATGTCTCTCCATACATAAGCATTTATAGGTTGGCCTCTTTTGCACAATCGTTGCACCCCACTCCCTCTGCTCGCAATAGATGCATGCTCCAGCCCACGCCACTATCTCTTAAAGACAAAAACACATGCTCAATTGTCGGGACTTCTTCCATGCATTCTCACATGCATGCATATTGTCATACCGATCCGTCTCTCCCATGTCGTTGATCTTATGACTTATGTCTTCTTTCTTTTATCTCAATCATGCGCGCGTGCACACACACACATCCCATGTATACATGTATACCTCTCACACATGCACGTTCAAGGTCTCTATGTCTCCATATGTAGTTAATTACCCTCAATCCTAACGCCACATCGAATCATTCTCCTCTTTTGTGCACATAACTTCCGCCTGGATGGGTAAAACACACACTCACACTTAACAATCTCCTTCTAGCTACCCCCCGCCTCTCACTCTTCCCCTATATCCCCGAAACCAATAAGACCATCCCTTAGTTTAATTCCCGCCTACATGCACCATCGATATATAGTAGTCTTCCTCGATGTCTCTCGAACAAACACGTTCTCTCGAAGTCGACTCCTCTCATGCATATAGGTCCTAATGCGTTTTTCGAGGCTAACTTTGACCAAACATTAGAGCAATAATATATGACATGCAACTTACACAAAGCATACCTTCAATTTTTTATGTCAAAGGAGCTTCCAATAATATAATTTGCATAGTATACATCTCATGTGCTATTAATCTTGTCAATAGTCAAAGGCTGTCTTGAAAAACACATTAGGCCCTATATAGATGGAAGGAGGGAGTAGGTCCCATGCAAAAAAGAGAATAAAATTCAAACATCTGGGCATCGTGGCTCGGTCAATAACATTGAGAAACTTGGTTTTAAAATCATGAAACTTGGCATGGTGTCATGTCATGGTAGTACCATGCCGTGGTAAAAAAATTGGCCGAATAGGAACAAATTTTGGTATAAGCTTCTTGCAAATCGGAGCTTCTCTCAAGAAGGCTCGTGGTTCTGGGAGGGAACGTGTCACCTTTGTGTGCATAATTCAAATTTGAAATACAAGCACATGTTCCAGTGCACCAAAGTTGGTTGAAAAATCACATGTGTGTCCTCGGGTATATTTCTAGGTTCCATGCAAGAAATGGGAATGAAATTCAAAATTCTGGGCGTCATGGCTGGGTTGGAAACATTGAGAAACTTATTTTTTAATTCCTGTAAATCCAAAACACGCATGAAAATAATGAAACTTGGCTTGGTGCCATGACATGGCACCAACATGCTGTGGTAAATTTGCAGTCCGATTTGCGAAGGCGCACACATTAACAATCAACAGAGTCATTTTGGAAGAAGTGCTGTCACGTTACAATCGGAAACACAAGTATATTGAAACCGTGGGCATTCTACTTACTAGTACCATTTACGTGCCGCCACGCGTCCCCTTTTTTATTAGCTAGGAGGCGACGTGCAGGGTAGCTATTTGAGTACGAGAGGCGTGCGATCAGACCCCTGCGCGTGCTTATTGGGAGGAGAGCCCTTTGACCTCCATCTTCCGTCCACCTCTCTCCCAAGGTCTCCATTAATGGCGCCCAAGCATCTGTTTAATGGCGTGGCTATGTCTCACTCGACTGAGATTTAAGAGAGAAAAAGAAAATCTGAAAGCACGGATCTTGATGTAAGATCCGACGGACCTATATAGCATCTACTGCGACTTATAGCAAGACTGATGAATATATAAGGACGATTAAAGTTTTTTGATCAAAGAAGGGCTTGCCCCTTCCGATTTTCATTACTGAAAACCACCACAATTCACAAGAAGTTCAGCACAACTCCAGCCTAACACGAAGGACTAAAAGCTACCAGATTGAAATCGCAACATCCCAAGAGGCCAACAAAGGCCAAACATCCGTGCTAGAACCCAACATTTCACAACCGACGACACAATCCACATCCTAAACCGATTATTACATCAAAAGAAACCAGGAAACTAGTCTCCACGGCGAGCGGCAATGAGCTCTTTCATGTCCTCAAGATGCTGCTTGAGAACATCCACGGATTCCTCCACCAGCCTTTGGCGCTCGTTGTGGAGCATGTCATTCTTGTCCATAAGTTTCTTCAACAAGGCACTAGTCTCCTCCTGCAGGTCTGCACTTCGGACGATCCTCTCCCTCAGCAGGTCACGCTCGGCCCGAAGCATCTCATTGCCCTCCCTTAGTTGCCGGATGACGCCGGTAGCCTGTTCAAACGAGGCTATCATGTCGTCTCGCAACCTCGCCGAGCGGGAGATCTGATCCGTCTGGCTATGGACGATCGCATGCATGCACCTGTAACAGTCATCGCGTGCCCGCGAGAAATTTTCCCAGGCCGTCGCGGCGCGGCGGGACATCTCTACTGCATTCGTGGCGCGGCAGGACATCTCTGCTGCTTCCACGGCGCGGCCGGACCAGTCTGCTGCATCGACGGCACGGCCGGACCTCCGTGCTGCTTCAGCGGCACGGCGGGGCCTCTGTGCTGCTACTTCCGCGCGGCGGGACATGTCGGTTGATCTCGCAGCGAGGCAGGACATCTCTCGTGCTTCTGCTTCCATGCTCGCCTCTCCCTGGTGGCAATCTCTCGACCCAGAACTCACGCTGGCCATGGCAGACGCAAGGGAAGGATGCTGAACTCACGCTGACCTTGGCATACTAGTATTTATAACCGAGTACTAATACGCTCCTAAGTGGGAAACCGTTTAGGTTGTGATCGGTGTGAACAGGTTTGCAATTCAATATAGCGTGGAGTAATTTGGAATGTGACGAGACGCAAGCTCAAAATTTATTGACGGTTCTAGTTTCGAAGTGCGGCACTATTCCCGGATGGAGTACTTCTTTTTCTACTCCCTCCTTTCCGGTTTTATAGGGCCTATCTCAAAATTTTAGTTTTTCCATTTTATAAGGCTCAATTTTGTTGTCCCCAACACATGTTTAGATTCCAAGGTGCACTAAATCATTGCATGCAAGTATTAAGAGAAAATTGACCAATGCATGTACTTTATGCATGCATGCATTGCAATTAATGCATTAAACCTATCTCTCGGGACTTCTCGCACGCACCATCGTGCCACCCACAAAAACTTGTACTCTGAGTTTAGTAGTACGTTATACAGGAAGAGAAGAGGTGCACGCACGCACTCGTCCTCTCACACACGCGTCTATTTTTTCTTGAAAAGGAGGATGATGACCCCCGGCCTCTACATCTGGGAGTCACACACGCAAATTATTGAAATATATCGAGTGCAGTGCTTTGATGTGTCGCGTCAACTTGTACATCAACGAGAAGTTTGGTTATCCTCTCCCTCGCAGACTTAACTGCACATGCCTTTGGCTGTATGACATGTTGGCCACACACCTGTAGGGCCCACCTTTCATACACGCAAAGGCAGGAGCGTCCCTCCCTCTCCCATGAGCATGGTGGCTGGCAAGACTAGGAGAAGCTTTCACTACACGCTCTCCCTCCCGCACGCGGTGGACATGCAGTAGTTCAATCAGTGTCAGATGGCCAGAAGCGTACTGTAGTACTCCTCCAGTGCAGTAGTATTCCATCATTGTTCGAATTCCCAAAGAGGCGAAGAGCCAAGCACAGCCCGGACGCTCGTGTGGAAGTTTCATGTGTATAGTAGTCTAGGATATCATGTACCGTGCCTGTAAGCTTAAAATCATTGGGGTGGCTCCATGCTATGTGGCCGCCTCAAAGTTTAGTTTTTTTTAAAAAATAGTCTTCTGGCCCAACCCAAAAACTGCCGTGCGTTCTGCCCGGGAAAAGCCCCGCCTCAACTTTTAACTACGCGAAAATAGTTCGAGCTTGTTCGTTCTATATAAATACAGTACTTACTGTATGTTTATTCACCTGTGGATTTGTTCAATGAATGGAGGGGCGGGGAGCACAAGTGAACAATACTGTAGTACTACTAGTAGTAAGTAGGAGTCGTACAGTAGTCACCTTAAATAGAGAGTTTCTTTTCTTTAATGCCACATACACAAATTGAAACGCTAGTTGTGGAGCGAAAAAAGATAATCGCTCCACTATATATGGATGCATTGACCTGAGCGCTTGCTTTACTAGGGTTGCTCTCTTCATTCTCTCATCCTCTCCAGATATAAACAAGACAGCGGTAGCGACATTTTCTCTCTGCTCACCGCTGGTCATAGATCCGGTCGGATCCCTTCGGCCGGTGTGTGTAGAGGACTAAAAGGTGCATCGTTCATGCGGTCATCGCCGCCGAGGGAGGAAACCCACAGCTGCCGAAGGGGCCCGATCCCCTGCCCGTGTCGTTCTCTCCGACACATGGCCAACTCGGGAGGTCCTCCGACCCTTCTTCCTCCTTTCCGTATTGTCCGCAGATCCGACCTGCCGCCGCTGACACCCCGGCGACCCTCGGGTATAAGTTCTTCGAAAGCGGCCTTGTTCTACTGCCCCAGCTCCCCACGTGTCTACATGTGCATCTTTTTCTACTCCCATCAGCTCTTCCAAAGCCACCTAAATTTTTAGTATTATTAGAGGTAAAGCTACTCCATGCATTCGAATCTAGGGCTTTGTTCAAACAACGAAGAAAGGGGGGAAAGTTGTAGCATGAATCTAGGACTTGATTCAAAGAGGAAATAATATGGTGAAAGTAGTAGAGACCGGATACCCAACCGGTCTCTTGGTGGAAAAGGGAAATAATGGGAAAATGCAGTACAAACTGGATAAGGAACAGATCTATTATTGGTTGAAAAAAGGATAGAAAGTGGCGGCTGGTGGACAAGTCAACAGAGTATATCCAGGATTAGATTTGCTTCCATCACATAGTAAAAGGTCTCCAGGATTAGATTTGCTGCCCTCACATAGTAAAAGGTCTCAGGATTAGATTTGCTGCCCTCACATAGTAAAAGGCCTCCAGGATTAGATTTGCTGCCCTCACATAGTACAATGGCACTCCTGTTGTTTTCCCTAGTATGATAAGTAAGTTGCTCCTTTATGCTGCTGAGTGTCCTGGTGTCCCCACGGTCCCATGCCCTTAAACCAGCTCTTTAGCTGCTGTTGATTTACTGTGTCTGGTAAACAAGCAATGCCACCATTAAAGTAATCCCGTATTTGAGGAATCTCATTGTTGATCGTAATGCTTCTGGTAACATGAAGCATCGCTGACGTTTTAAAATTTCTATTGTCCTTGCGTGATTGCCATGAACATAATTAAGATGCTTCTTTTCATTTTGTATATGTTCCGTATTTTCTTATTGACCAACAACTGTTTACTTTCTATCTTTTTGTGCAGATAGGGATATCCATTTCACCTTGTTGCTATTGTGAACTTTTGGTGAACTGCAGAAAACACTTTTTTTGGAATGAGTGTCTTGTGCAGTTCAACTAAAATGTCACGTGGGCAACATCTCTCAATTTTGGTGGAACTGCACAAAATGGTGATTTGAGTTTCCAAAATCTCTGTCAAGTTCTGCTGGTAATCTTGTGCAACATTTTATTAGCCTTTGCAAGATGGAGCCATCACTGTCACCACAATGGCACTTTATTTTAGTGGAACTGCACAAAAGGATAAGAAAATTATAGTTGCACCTTACATGAGCCGGACAGCCAACATTAATGTTCCTCAATTTTAGTGCAACTACTAAAGAAGAACCTGCCAGCTCACAAGAGCAAGTACTTCTTGCTAGATGAATGATGCAATCTTTGATTCATTTCAGGTGAACTGCAGAAAAAGGCGCATGAATTGAATCATGGAACTCCAGGCAGACCTCATCCAAGTAGAGCTGGAGGTTGAGTTCAAGGAGGCCGCTATTAAAGCGAAATCATGCTCTCCTGTCTCCTTGTTTGTGTTGTGCAAACATGCTGTGCAAACAGGAATACTCAACTACAGATGTTGTGACGGTCAAGAGCATTCGCCAAGTTCTTCGATTGTATGACATGGCTAGCCAAGATGGATTTAATCCTGATATTCACTTTATCAAAAGGCTCTAATGGGTTGGTTCTGAATCTTGCAAGCTGGGAACCAGTGAGATGTGTAGGCATCTTTGTTGTACTTATTATTTGGATCTTATTTGTTGGTTCTGAATCTTGCAAGCTGGGAATCAATGAGATGTGTAGGCATCTTTGTTGTACTTATTATTTGGATCTTATTTGTTGGTTCTGAATCTTGCAAGATGGGAAACATGGCATGATGATGCAGAGGACAACAACCATGACAAATAGTTCAAACTCGGTAGTATTATCTTTTGTGAAAGTGCGACAAATGTGATGATCATGTGCGTCCTGAGAATAATAATTCTAATTTTTGTGCATGTTGATCCTGTGGCACTGATAGAACGAGCGAATGCATTGCTTGTTTTAAGTACAAATTTCTATTAAAGCTAATTAAATTTAAGTAAAGTGACCACTAACTCCTGTTATTACAGTACCAATACAGACCCGCTCGTGAACCGACATGTGGCCGAGGGTGCATCTTCTGCCGGGCGTGCAGCGGACGAGGGAGGGGTAGTAACTGTTGTCGCCTATACACACTCAGCTTACTGTTGAATCTAGTTCCCCAAGAGCTGAAAAACAAACTGCTGTCGCCGCCTACACACTCGTTCACTCGAAGAGACTCCAATGGCGATCCGAGGGGTGAGCCTGCTGGATATGGACTTCAGCAAGGAGTTCCCCTTTGACTTCGCCGTTCAGTTCTATGGCTGCACCAAGTTGAATGTGATGTACACCAACGATACGGACTCGGTGAAGCTCTGCCTCGCCTCAGTCCTATGGCTACACCAGGTTCTGGAGCATTCGCCCGTTTCATCGGCAGCGCCGACTGCACCTTCCCTACAATGGAGAGAAGTAAGAACGCGACGATTCGGCCATCTGGTGCAACAAGCTTGTCGACATCTAGAAGCAATAGAAGATCATCAGCAACGGGCAGGAGAAGGACTCCGTGGTTGACCTCACTGAGACCATCATCGACCCCTGATACGCCAACATGAAAGAAGACGACCTGAACACATGGAAGGTACCTCTGAATCTAGCCTACATAACCTACGCGGCCAAGGGCGCATACGCATGCTACGACATGTACATGCAGATCTTGGACATGAGGGTGTGTCTGCTTCCCGTAACCGACGAGTACTGGACGGCCATAGCTTCATGATCAAGCATGCCAGGAAGGTCTAGATGTTGTACTTTATCTGTTTATAAGCACCTTTATCATGTGGGTGTTTCATGCATTAGCCTATGTGTCGTAATTATCTGTTTTGTCTGAAATATTTCTTTTAAGAACCCATTAACCTGATTGCTTTTTAGTGGCAATTTGCTTATGTATGTAAACTAGTTCATTTGTCCGTAAAAAACTAGTTCACTCGGCTGTCGTGCTTTGAATCTCCTTCCTCCCAACATATTCCCCTCCTTAGGTGGACCCAGCAGGTCTCTGAATTTTCTCCCGCTTTCTTTTTCGATGTAAACTGAGTTTTCTCCCAGTACTTTCCCCTAGAACCAACTCAACTGTCCCACGTCTAGCCTAAAAAATAATAATACCCCACGTACTATTAACTCATCAAATTAAAATGATATTTTATTTCGCAAGTTGAAAGTTCTTACAAAATAGTAATAATAATTGTTTATATATAACTTGGCAAGTTAACTCCTAGTGATTGCATACATAAGCTTGCAAAGATTTTACTGACGTGCAATCATGTGTTTATGTTTTTATAACATTTCTCCGTCTAGCCCAACATGATATTTTTCACCCAGCCCAGCAAGTCCACGGCTTTCGAGAAAAATGCAAATGGGATTTAAATGGGCTGCATAGATGCTACATCATTGTTTCACCCAACCCACCAAATGGACTAAAAAAAATTGACTGATAGCTGGGTCCACGGCCACAACCCAGTTTTTTTGTGATTTGCCAAGTAAGTCGCTTTGTCAAGCCTGTTGGGCTGCAAATCTTTCAAGACGAGGAGAGCTTTCATTTGGCTGGCCGAGAAAATGGCCCATCAGTAATGATAAATGGGATGTACATTTTTAAAACACATCAAACCGACAATTAGTTTCAAATATCTTTTTTCTCATTTCGAGATTTTAAATTACATTAATTTTTATGCATGGAGAATTTGTTGGATTTTATATTGATATACATTTATTTTTAAAATTAGTTTGAATGTAAGTCGAAATTTCGGGATTAAAACAGTTCGGACCGCACCGAAATATGCAAAATTTCGTATAATTTTTTAACCGTGGCCACAATATGGGCTGTAAAGCTAACAAAAAGAATATGGGCTCCAAAAAAACATTAAGAATTAGCAAATGGGCTGTATGCTGTTTTCCACATATTTGAGGCTTTCCTAAAAAAAGGTTGACGCACAAGCAGTGACTGTTGGACGACCATCCAATGGCCGTCGTGCTTCTTCAATCTCTGCTCTTCCTGCTCCAGCCAATCAAACAGGCGCCGGCGGGACTGCTTGCTCCCTCCGCCCCGCAGCCAGCTCTGCTGCAGCGCAGGCTTCACCGCCCCACCATACTCCCATCGCTGGCCTAGCCATCCCTCTACTCACCCACACATGCTGTTATTCTCCGGCGACGGCAAACAAACCAGTAAACCCTCGTACAGTCGTACTCCCCTCCGAGTGGGAAACAACTGCCGAGTCTTCCCTGCCTCCGTGTCGTTCCCTTCCTAGGCCTCGCCGTTGTCCACCGCCCTCGTGCTCTCGGCGCGGCCTGGTCAACGTGGTCAACGACCGACATGAATCTGAAGTGGACTTTACGTGGAGAGGCCGACAGCTGGGTCCACGGCCGCACGCAAGGAAATGCCTCCTTATTACGCGCAAAACAATGATTCCTCCACCTGACATCGGGGACCCACCGAAAGGGCCTCTATATTTCACGAAAAAAAAACGTCACCGCCGCTGACAGCTCGGACCCACCAGCTATATCTTCCCACGCAAGGAAGTGCCTCCTTATTACGCACAAAAAAATGAATACTCCCCCTGTTAGCTGGGACCCAGTATAGTGGCAGGCTGACTTGTGGGCCTACTAAGTTGACGGGGACGGAGGGCTTTGTCAACTTAGTCAATATGCACGATTCTAGCTCCAGTGACCGTACGATGTCCATCCAACGGCCGTAGTGCTTCTTCAACATCTGGTCTTCTTGCTCCAGCCGCCCAAACCAGCGCCGGTCGTGCCTCGTGCTCCTGCCTCCCGTGGCCGGCTGGGATGCGGCGGAGGCCTCACCGCCCCCTACTACTCCCACCGCTGGCCAGGCCATTCCTCTACTCACCCACACCCCCTGTTATTCTGTGGCGACAACAGCCTCACACCGCAGTGAACCAGTGAACCCTCGTACTCCTCTACGCATGGGCGTCCACTGCCGCGTCTTCCCCGGCTCCGCGTCGTCCCCTTCCTAGGCCTCACCGTCGTCCACCGCCCTAGTGCTCTCGGCGCGGCGTGGTCAACATGGTCAAGGAACGACTTCCATCGGACATGGACTGTATGTGGAGAGGCTGATAACTGGGTCCACGGCTGCAACAAGGAAGTGCCTCCTTATTACGTGCAAAATAATTATTCCTCCACCTGACAGCGGGACCCACCGGACGGGCCACCGTATTTCATGAAAAAAGCGTTTCCCCCTGACTGCTGGGACCCACCAGCTACATCTTCGCACACAAGGAAGTGCGTCCGGGCAAAAAAAACGATTCGCCCCTGACTGCTGGGGCCCACCAGCTACATCTTCGCAGGCAAGGAAGTGCTGACAGTCGGGACCCACCTGGTCGAAGCGTATGTAGCATTGTCATTCTGGTCGTGAACGTGTACGTACATATTGGTCGATGTAGAGGCATGCACGCGTTGTAGTAGAGGCGCACACGTGTCGTAGTAGAGGCGCGCACGTAGCATTTACACGTACGTACAATGGCCAGGGTGCAAGAAAGAAAATACGACCACATATGTGTACATATGGGCGGGGTCTCGAACTCCTACTCGCGCATACGCACGGCTAGGGCTCGTGTACATGGCTGGGTCGGAACGGAGAAACAGCGTCGTCGTCGTGTTCATGGGGAGGCAACGGAGTGCGTCGTGTTCATGGGGAGCCAAAGGAATGTGTCCTGTTCATGGGGAGGCAACGGAATGTGTCGTGTTCATCGGGAGGGCTTGGACGGAACAGGCGATGGAAACGAGGCCTGGCGTACCGTAGAACGGAGGAAACAGCCTTGTGTTCGACCGGCCACGTTCAAAATGGGATCCTGTTCATCGGGAGGGGTCTGGCGTACCGCAAAACGGAGGAAACAGACCTCCTACGGTCGAAACGGGGGTCCTGTTGATCGGGAGGGGTGTGGTGTACCGCAAAACGGACGAAACGGACTTGTGTTGGAGCGCTACGGTCGAAACAGGGGTCCTGTTCATTGGGAGGGGTGTGGCGTACCGCAAAACGGGACTCCACGGGATACTGTTCATCTCCACCGTCGACCTCCTCCAGCCTCCATGGGTTCCTGTTCATCCAGCCTCCATGGGCTCCTGTTCATCCAGCCTCCACCGCGCGCTACTCCACCGGCTACTGTTCAACCACCCCTCCACCGTCTACTATTCATCCAGCCCTCCACCACGGGGTCCTGTTCAACCACCCCTCCACGGGCACCCCTCCACCGTCTACTGTTCATCCAGTCCTCCACACGACAGGTCCTGTTCAACCACCCCTCCACCGTCTACTGTTCATCCATCCCTCCACACCACGAGGTCCTGTTCATCCACCCCTCCACGGGCACCCCTCCACCGTCTACTGTTTATCCAGCCCTTGAAAGTGCAACTATCCCTAGGTGGTTTTGGTAATTCATAACAACATATAGCTCATTGAGCTAATGCTATTCCAAGATGATTATTTCAGGAAAGCTCAATGATTGGCATGGCATGGATGTGAAAGTGGAACCCTCAAAATGCTAAGGACAAAGAATTGGCTCAAGCTCAAAAGTTCAAGACTCTTCATTTTATATTTTAGTGATCCAAGATCACATTGAGTCTTTAGGAAAAGCCAATACTATCAAGGAGGGATGAGGTGTTGCTTAATGAGCCTCTTGCTTTATGTGCTTAGTGATATGCTCCAAAATCCTCAACCACCTTTCCATATCCACAAATGACCTAAACCCTAAGCCAAACTCGGTCATACCGATTCTGTCAACCCGGCGCCACCGAGTTTCACTTGTCATTTGCCACTGCCAAACCCTAGCAATTCGGTCCTACCGATAAGGATCTCGGTCTCACCGAGATGGGCTTGCAAACTCTCTATTTCCCTTTCGTAACTTTTCGGTCTCACCGAAAGTGCGAATCAGTCCCACCGAGAATGCAAGGTAAACTCTATGTTTCCTTCTTGTAACTTTTCGGTCTCACCGAAAGAGCAAGTCGGTCCCACCGAGTTTGCCTGACCAACTCTCTGGTTAGCTAATTGCCGAACTCGGTCTCACCGAGTTTGTGCGATCGGTCTCACCGAGATTACGTTATGCCCAAACCCTAACCGGATCGGTCCTACCGAGTTGCATCTCAGTCCCACCGAAATTCCTAACGGTCACTAGGTTTACCATTTCGGTCAGACCGAGTTTTCTGATTCGGTCCCACCGAGATTGGTAGATTGTGTGTAACGGTTGGATTTTGTGTGGAGGCTATATATACCCCTCCACAACCTCTTCATTCGAAGAGAGAGCCATCAGAACACATACATCATTCCTACTCATATGTTCTGAGAAAGAACCACCTACTCATGTGTTGAGACCAAGATATTCCATTCCTACCATATGAATCTTGATCTCTAGCCTTCCCCAAGTTGCTTTCCACTCAAATCTTCTTTCCACCAGATCCAAATCCTATGAGAGAGAGAGTTGAGTGTTGGGGAGACTATCATTTGAAGCACAAGAGCAATGAGTTCATCATCAACACACCATTTGTTACTTCTTGGAGAGTGGTGTCTCCTAGATTGGCTAGGTGTCACTTGGGAGCCTCCGACAAGATTGTGGAGTTGAACCAAGGAGTTTGTAAGGGCAAGGAGATCGCCTACTTCATGAAGATCTACCGCTAGTGAGGCAAGTCCTTCGTGGGCGATGGCCATGGTGGAATAGACAAGGTTGCTTCTTCGTGGACCCTTCGTGGGTGGAGCCCTCCGTGGACTCGCGCAACCGTTACCCTCCGTGGGTTGAAGTCTCCATCAACGTGGATGTAGGATAGCACCACCTATCCGAACCACAGGAAAACATCCGTGTCTCCAATTGCGTTTGAATCCTCCAAACCCTTCCCTTTACATTCTTGCAAGTTGCATGCTTTACTTTCCGCTACCAATAAACTCTTTGCATGCTTGCTTGAATTGTGTGATGATTGCTTGACTTGCTCTAAGATAGCTAAAATCTGCCAAGAACTAAAATTGGGAAAAGGCTAAGTTTTTAATTGGTCAAGTAGTCTAATCACCCCCTCTAGACATACTTTCGATCCTACAGCCCTCCACCACACCACGGGGTCCTGTTCATCCAGAGGCAACGCCACCGCTCACTGTTCATCCACCCCCCCCACGCAACGCTCACTGTTCATCCCATCGATCGGCTTCAGTTAGCAGCAGTAGCGAAGGAATCGCTCGATCGGGTTCAGTTAACAGCCATCGATCGATCGCTCGGGTTCAGTAATGCATAGCCTGCAGTGCAATCGCTCGGGTTCAGTTAGAGCCCAACGCCTCGCTCGAGTGCAGTTAGAGCCAACGTCTCGCACACACGCGCGTACGTGTATGAGAGAAACGCGCATCGCTCGGCCCCCGACCTCCCACCGTAAGTGAAAATGCAACACCGCACGCATTCTCGCTTGAGCGGCGTGCCGGACCAACCGTGTGGGGGTGTGACGCGAACACGGCAGGCTTTTCCTTTTGAACTCGTAACTTGTAAATTTTGGTTCTGCTCCATGGCGCGACCGATAGATAGAAAATAACGATTTTGCCTAGAGTAATGAGATGTTTGGTTCTGGCGCCGTTCATGCATGGAGTACGTACGAAAATTATGAAGTGATGCGAAAGGTAAGATAATTACTGTAGTATCATGTACTACTACATGGATTTGACGGAAAGATAAAAATACATACGGATCCATCAATGACATCCTCACGCCCTAGTGCACCGGGTCACCAACCGACGTGTGAGGAGCAGCGGTGTTGGCGGCAAGCTAAACGTGCTTCTGAACAGTGCCGTCCAAGGTTGCCCTGCGGTCCAAGAAGGACAGCGTCCTATCGTCCTCCTCTTGCATGTAGTAGTCCTTGTGGACGATTTGCGCGTAGACGTGGGTGATTATGTTGATGGTGTCTTGCCGCGCCAGGCGCTGCGCGGCGAGCGCGACCTCGAGGTGGACATTCTCCGGTGTGACGGCGGGCAGTCGCAGGGCCACCAGTGCGTCGAAGAGGTTGTCACCATAGTGTCCATTGAGGGTGGCGGGCATCGTAGAGCCTGGGCGCGTCGGCTGGAGGCTTACGTCAAAGTCGTCTGCAAGCTTCTTGACGATGGTGAACTTGTCGAGGAAACCGACGAGGACCTCATCGAACAAGGAGACGAAGCTGTCGTCCAAGCGGCCCCTCGCCCTGGTGGCCTCAAGCAATACTACCTGGAGACGTTCCTCGGTGCCGGGCCGCAGGCCAGTGTCGTGGACCATCTGGCACAGCCGGCTGATGCTTGCGCTCATCGCCTCCATGGGTCTAGCTTAGCTTCTAGTCAACTGATCTTGCGATTCGAATGATCACTCTTGCCCTTGGTTAGCGTGCGTAGGTGCGTAGGATTTCGTACTACTCCTCGGCCCTCTACTGCACCTGCCTTTGGCTGTATGATAGGTGGGACAGCCTCCCCCTGGGCCCACGTGTCATTCACCCAAAGGCAGTTGCCGTAAGTCAATGAAGCTGTGCCCCCCTCCGTGCCGGTGCAGTATAGTCATGTCACCGGACCTCTAGTTGGGGCCAAACGAGAGAAGTTTGATGTTTACTGGTTTATTGGTCCCCTTTGCATTTTGCGCCAAGTTTTGACCTTTGATTTAACTAATAAAATGTTAATGCATGTAAACAAAAATGTTGTGTAAGTCACCTTCCGAAAACCAAATAATCCCAAAATACTTAGGCACGGTGCATTAACTCCCTCCTTGTTTCTTATTTCGTGACATATCAACCAATGAGAGATGTGGGCCGTGCATGCTTTCAATGACTTGAGACTACCAAACATGACATGCAGTGTTTAGTTCATTGCATGTAATCCTATTAGTACTCTAGTTAGCAAAAAAACATTAAGTTCTCTCGCCGATAGGAATAAAACACCATGTATTTATTTACAGAGGGAGTAGTACATTTCTTGTGACATGCATTACTAGATATTGCTAGTCAAATACTAAAATCCAGATGGACGTGGTAGTACTCCTAAATCCAGACGGTGGTGCTAATAGTACTAGTAGTAGTACTACCAATGTAGTAGTAGGAGTACTAGCACTGTACTACCCGTTGGTCAAATTATTACGTGCTACTCCTCACAATGAAGTGACAAGACCCTGCGCCTGAGATGACACTTGAGTATAGGCGCCGTGTTCGGCATACCATAGTCAGCCTCACCGTCTGTAGTCACTATCATCATGGCTGTAGAGCTATCCTGCTTACAACTAGCCCTGTTCAACATAATTTCCCTTGCGTAGATGCCTGTGCATTGCACGGAACACCAAGATTGGTGGTGGACGGCTCCGGCAGCGGCCATCACGCCAGATTTTTCCACGGCCTTCTAGATGTGGTGGGGAGGAGATAAGGCTGATTGTGAGAGACAAGGAGTTGTTTGTAAATAGGGAACAAGTGCGGGTATCTTTTTGCAAAAATGGAGAAGCTTGGTTTGTATGCGTCACATCTAGATCCGACGGCTATTGGTGAAAGATGGGAGGCACAACATCATCACCAACTCAGGACTTGTTTGATTCACAGGATTTTGAAAATGCAGGAATAGGACACGACAATATTACAAGTTTCAAACTGATATTACAAATGTTAGGAGTAATGCTGCACCTATGAAGAGGGAATTACTAGGAAGTTTACGTAAGAACTTTCGTTACTTTAGGTGGATGCAGCATTATTGTACAAACTAAAATCCACCGCCCTGCCAAGTCACTATTGGGAAAATAAGTTTTCGAGTCTCTGGCCACTTGATGTTTCAAAAATAAATTCAGCTTCTGCGGAGACTTTGTCATTTAGGCTTAGATGCTTGCGGTGATCAGCACGCCGTTCATTGTTGCGCCAGAGAACATCAAACCTCATTACCTTGAGCACACTTGCCTCCAGAACAAAGAACCTGGCCAATTTAATCTCAGATGTGCTGCCTCGGTAGTCGATCAAATCAATTTATATAAGATGGAGATCAAGGCATTCAATGAGATTGTTATAGTGCATCACATTTTTCACTTTCGGGTCTTTTTTATCTGCAAAAGAAGAGAACATATTAGAGCAGCTGGATGCATAAGATTGCCGTGTCATCAAGAGGTACCAATATCATTCGCTCATACGATAGGGTTGCCTGGCTAGTGATATTTTTTCACTCTCTCTATCTTTGTTTCCTCTCATTTAACTAGGAGCACGTGAAGAGCTTGGGCATTTGTTGCCTTCCACTATGTGGCCGATGCCATATTTCGCAAAAGTATGCCACATAATACGCATCGATGTCAAATCAAAAGATTTTGGCACCGCTCTCGCGATGTGAGAGAGTTGGCACCGCTGTGCACACAGACCCACATGTATAAACAAATCAATCAAACCAACTACACCAGCCTCTCACTCTCCCAAACAAGTGGTTTTTTATTGCCTCAGTCCTCTCTCTCTCCCACACAGTGTTTTTTCACTGCGTGAGTTAATTTGGCACTGGAGCAAAGTAGGTGATCCAGATTGGGGCACCAGGTGAGCAATGGAGGGGCATCGATGCCAAATGCATCACAAGTGAATTTGGCACATGTTTTGGCCTACATAGCCCACTTTTGTACTCCCTCCGTCCCAAAATTCTTGTCTTAAATTTGTCTAAATACGGATGTATCTAGTTACATTTTAGTGTTAGATACATCTGTATCTAAACAAATGTAAGACAAGAATTTTGGGACGGAGGGAATACTACCTCGTATTTTGTATAAAATTTTGACCATAGATTTACCTAAGAAAATGCCAATGCATGTCACTAAAAATTACACCATTTGAAATTATGTTCAAATACGAATCCAACGATATAGTTCTTAGTGACATGCATTAATATTTTGTCAGTTAAATCTATGGTCAAATTTTGATACTACAAAATTGGAAGAGTAAACCAGGACGGAGGTAGTACTTGCTGTTAGGGTAACCTGAGAGTTACTGGAGTAGTCTAAGTAACTTTCCACTATGACTAGCCTAGGCTACTATAGTAGTACAACATAAAAATGATGCAGGTGATCACGTGAGAAAAAATACTAAAAACATTTCTTTCGGTGCAGTGCGTAGATGCAGTTTTGAACACTACACTTGTCATCGTAATTTGGGAAAATTACGAAAAAATTGAGCTACATTGTGATTACCGTTTAATTATAGGAAAGAAGTTTCACCTCGATGAGTAGCTTCTCCGTGCACAGAAAGCATGTAAGGAATCCAACAACTTGATCCAGATTGGGGCCGATAGATTTTAGTGCTAAGATCGTCACTGTGCGCATGGACTGGGTCAAGCTTGTGGGAATCATTTTCTGGAAGACGGTCGTAAATACATCAAGAAGAAATTTAAAAATGTGAATTTCAAGAAGATGGAGAAGAAGATGAGTGTTGTACCTGAATGATTACGGATCCAATAAAGAGTTCGGAGAATTTGGCAGACGAGTACACCAACGCTGTCAATTTCGGCGTGTTAATGATCCTGATTTTTGTTGGACCTTCTAGATCCGATACAAGAAATCTCTCAAGGAAAGGCGCATTCTCAATGACCATAACGTGGAACAGCTGGAGTGATCTCTTCCAAATTGATGTCTTGTTGCGGGGCTAGCAAGACACATAAATCCATCAGAGATTCGTCGAGGCGATGTGGAGGCTAATGAACCCGTGGATCTGCTCAAGACGAAGGTACTCGAGCGTAGTATAGCTGCGGAGAAGGTGCTCCATAGCCTTCTTCGAGACGACAACGTCGAAGAGGTCGATATGCTTGAGTTGAGGGAGAAGAAGGGCGGGTGCGGCATTAATCTAGGGAAGATAGCAGGAGCTGAAGCTGGCGCAGCGCAGCGTTGGCGTGAGGCGGAGCGCGGACAGCGACAGAGAGCGACATCGTCCAGCTTTAAAGCTGAGCTCCTCGAGCTGATCTAGGGCGGGGGATAAGAACCACTCATCGAACTTGGGTTGGACCTTGCAGTTGGTACTGAACATGCGGATGTCAAGGCGTCTGGCTGGCCCAGGGTGCGATGAAAGGATCTTGGCGACTGCGGCCATGTGTTTGCAATCCCCCGTCACAGAGGCAGCTGTCAACGGTGAGGTTGAGGGGGACGCAGCGCCAGAGGGGGCGCCACCGCCGGGGGAGCAGGGCGGTCCGCATGGCAGATTTGATGGGGAGGAGGCCGATGATGAAGAGCAGCATGTCGTCAGGGAGGCTGCTGATGAAGTCCAGGCTCGCCGGATGCGATTGGCTCGAGCCGCCTCCGCTTGTTGGCTGCCTCGCCGTCCATCTCAACTGGCGGCGACGCTGGTGTACGCGTGTGCTGGTGTGTGTTGTGTGCTGGGTGTGCGCGAGTGCGTCCTTCTGTGCATGCCGTCATGCAGTGGTGAATTGTGTGCGAGTGCGTCCTTCACACGCAAGAAGTTTGTCCTCAATGCGCCCGCAATTTACTAGCGTGCGGGGTGCTACCCCGAGTGGTTTCAACTTTGTTTACTTCACCGCGTGTCAGATGGGCCTCTAGTTTACTTATTTTCACCCACTGCCACATGGGCCAGCACACAAATATACAGAACACGAGCTGACAAGGCAGCATGTGAATTGGTTGACCGGTCAACTAAACAATATACGTAGTTATACGCTGACACAGTGAGTGTATAATCCGTCGGTATAGAGAGTTCAAGTGAGAGGGGAGGCCCGTGAGAGATAGCAGAGAGAGAGAGGAAGAGCTACTCCCTCCGTTCGATAATGTAGTTCCAACATGTTTTTAAGTCAAACTTTTGAAACTTTTGAAACATTTTTTAAGTGAAACTTTTCTGAGGTTTGACTTTTCAAAACATCCATATGCTTATGGACGTGACAGAGTCCCTAACTAGAGAGAGAGAGAGTGAAAAAAGTGTGTGTGCATGTGTGAAAGAGACATGGACAACACACGATAAAAGTAGAGAAAAAGCGTGTGTGTCTTATGCAAACATATCACACATGCATCTTCGACAACGGAGGCAAGGTGAGGAGATAGTGTGTGGTTGTTTGGAACCGAGAGAGCACGACCCCTAGCACATGGCCAAGAGGGGTCTGACAAACAAGGGAGAGAGGTCGAGAGAGACGTCCGAAGAAAATGCAGACATGGGGAGGAGAGAGTGTATGTTTGTCATAGAGAGATCCCCTAGAGATCGTGACGGGACTACATGGGTGGGAGATCGAGTGAAAAGGTGTGTGCGCGATAGAAGATGCCCCGAGAGATATCGAGATAGACGTATGGATGGAAGGAGATAATATGTGTGTTCCTGATGGCTAGTAAGAGATAATCATACTTAGGAGGGGGGAGTGCTTGCGCCTATGATGGAGTGAGGGATTATGGTACTTAGGGGGGTGCGTGTCACATGGAGAGAGAACAAGGGCGGAGAGTGTTGGATGGGTCTATATGTATAGAGCGAGCGAGACATGTCTATGTGTGAACCAGGGAGATATAAGGCCAGTTTGGCTTGCGTCCTGAGCATCTTTTGCCTGGCCTGGGGTTGTGGCTGGATTTCATGCATGCTTGTTTGGTTGCTACCCTGTGAAAAAGAAAGCCCACCTGGCATGGGTTCCCTTGCACTTTAATTAGCCTGGCTGAACTCCAGCCACTACAAGTAGCCGGCCCAGGCGACCGATTTCGAACGCCTGGCCGTGCCTGGTCGTGTGGCCACGAGGCTAACGGCAACATGGATGGATATTAGCGTTAAATAATTGATGCATGGATTGATTGATGGGACGTTGATGCTTTGCCTGGCCCAGGCATGAACCAAACGCTTCAGCACCACACAAGCCCGGCCAGGCATAAATATTTTACATCTCACGTCCACACCAGGCAGTACCGGCCATCAAGGCATGAGGGTCAGGTCACAAGCCAAACTGACCAATAAAGTTTGAGAGAGATTGAGGAGCCCCGATAAGGCTGAGTGGTGCGTCAGATAGCTGAGAGGGGGAAAGAGATATTCCATCCGCTCGATAATGCAGTGCATGTAAATTTTTTAGAAGTCAAACTTTGGAAACTTTGATCAGGTTTATGCAAATGTTATTTATATCTACAATACCAAAGATACATCATACAAAACTACATCTCATGGTGAATCTAATGGTATATGTTTGCCGTACTAGATGTAATTCTTTTTCTCCACGTACATGGTCAAACTTTGTGATGTTTGACTTTTCAATAAATCTATATGCTATGGACCGAGGAGAGTGCCTCAGTTGAGACAGATCAAGTGCGTGTGAAGGATAATGAGTAAGTGTGCAAAACGAGTATGTGTGTGAAAGAGAAAGTGACAACAAACAATAAATTAGAGAGAGTGTGTGTTTTTTCATTTCTTATGCAAACATATCATGCATGCATCTCCGAGATGGAAAAGTGAGGCGAGGAGATACACGAAGATAGCTAGTGTGTGATTGTTTGCAATGGAGAGAGACACCCCTGTAGCACATGTCCAATATAGGTCTGGCCAACAAGGAACAAAGGTCGAGAGGGACACATGGATGGCATGGACGCATGGGGAGGGAGAGAGGGTGTGTTTATGATAGAGAGATCCCGTCGAGATCGTGAGGGGACTATATGGGTGGGAGATCGAGGGAGTGCATGCGCGATAGAAAGATGCCCCGAGAGAAATCAAGATAGACCATGCACCTGTTTCTGATGGAGACTAAGATTAGCTAGTCATATACATATAGGGGGGACTGTGTGTGCCTACAATTGAGTGAGAGACCATCATACTTGGCTAGCTGGGCATGAGATTGTGTGTGTGCGCGTGTGAGATGGAGAGAGAACGAGGGGGAGAGATAGAGTTTTAGATGGGCCTATCGAGTGCGAGTGAGATATGCATGTGTATGTGTGACCCAGGTGGATGGAGAGTTTGAGAGAGGGGGGAAGAGCTCCGAGACGACATAGTGGTGCGTGAGAGAGTTACGGGCAAAGAGCCAAGGAATTTGGGTGCGTACGATGAGTGCACCCAAGATATCTAGCTTGGACTAGCTAGAGTATCATACATAGTGTGCGAGAGAGACCTATAGATGGTGTATATATGCATGCGAACTAGAAAGCCCCCCCCCCCTCCCCCGCACGCACACAAAGAGAGAGAGAGAGATGGAGAGAAAGGGAGAGGGACCAACAAGGTTTTTGTGTCGGATGCGTGCGACAGAATTGAAGATTGTCGGTGCGCGCGAGAGAGAGAAAACAGGAGTCCGGGAGAGGGGGAGGTCGCGTTTTATGCATCAAAGACTGATATAAACCATGTTTCGATATAAACTTGCATTCAAATATTTAAATTGGAGAACATGTTGTCTGCAATCCACACATGAACGGATATATGCGTATATCAAACAAGTTCATTAATTTGACTTTCAACATGTTCATGGAGTACTATAATACTGTACAACATGCTACTCGATTGAGGTGTTCAATTTTGGATTTAGTTCACTATTTTGACCTACTGAACAAGCTATTTCATTGAATCGAGATATTTCATTTTGGGTTTGATTCGCGTTTTTGAGTGGGTCAACTATTTGTCATATAGTAAATCGCTAGCAACGAGCATGTAAAAACACATTACTCCCGAGCATCATCTCTCCATATAAAAAAGAAGTGGCAAGCTAATATTCCAAAATTTGATTCGAATCGACTTGGTAAGGTAGACGTGGATGCTCGTTCTCCCAAAATTTGAACGAACCGTTAAACATCCTCTCTGCTCGGTGGAATTCACCCGAGCAAATAAATGGGAGACGCGAAATTACCGTCCTATGTGGGAGACACATCAATTGGCCCATTGTACATCGAGGGTATGTTTGTAACTTCATCCAAGCGCGCCTTCTCCTCGTCCGAAATGACATGTGCCGAAAAATTCATAAACCATGGTTGGCAAAACACGCTCTCCTTGCCTGAAATAGCTCGCGCCCACTGATGGTGTCCTGGACTAGGGGGTACTCCACATGTCGTCTCCCGATCTATTAGATTGGGCCGAGGACCCCCGTGGCCGTATACTCATGGGCTAGTTCGGACAGCTGCTGCATATAAGGAAGATTCCACAAGACTTGGCGATCAAGACAAGGACTTCTCCCCACCGGTGTATTCGACTAGGACTCTTGTTAACCTAGGCCTCTGGTGCATTATATAAACCAGGGCCAGACTAGTCCATATGACATACACATCAACAATCATACCATAGGCTAGCTTCTAGGGTTTAGCCTCTCTGATCTCGTGGTAGATCTACTCTTGTACTACCCATATCATCAATATTAATCAAGCAGGACATAGGGTATTACCTCCATCGAGAGGGCCCGAACCTGGGTAAAAACATCATGTCCCTTGTCTCCTGTTACCATCCGGCCTTGACGCACAATTCAGGACCCCCTACCCGAGATCCGCCGGTTTTGACACCGACATTGGTGCTTTCATTGAGAGTTCCGCTGTGTAATCGACAAAAGGATCGATGGCTCGCCTGCAGATCAACTGCAACTTCGGCATCTTCGTCACCAGCTCGACTGGTCACCTTGGTTCCACCAAGAACTGCGCCCCATGTTTGGATCACCATGTCCAGACGGGGGCCTTCATCGAACATCAACTCTGATCTCTATCAAGATCATGGAGGAATCATCCATGGAGCTCGGGGGCTCAACGTCAACATTGCCCTCAAGCGACCGTGCTGTTTTTCTGGACAACAAACTCGTATCTGCCGCCACCACCTCCTTGAGTATCTCTTTGACGATCGCTTTGGTGGAATTGTGCGGAATTGAGTCTACAACAACCCTGGAAAATTTTGTCGAGTTCCGAGGGAGGAATCTCTGGCAATCCACGATATACCGGAGCCCTGTCAAATTTGGATGGGAATTTGGATGAGTTTAGGGCGTGGTGTCCAACTTCTAGCTCGGACGTCCTTTGGAAGATCCAACCGTTGATCGGCTGCGGAATTCCTATATCTACCACCTCTCAAAATTTCAGCTCGATCCGACTGTCCAAACTCCGGAAACCTTCCGATTAGTGCATCACTTTTCGGATCTGTTTTCTGCGTGAAAACGAATCCGACCCGAGTTCATCTTTTTTATGAACAGGATTTCGGACATCCCTTTTGAAGGAAGTTTTGTATGGGGTATTGTGTTTTGTTGCCGAACACATCCCACTAACCTTAAGATCTTTTGAACATGATCTTCAACATCATGTTGGTGTCAAACCAGTCCGGCGATATTACTCCACGGCTGCCGACCTGCGCTAGACACGGCGTCACTTTGTTGAGCCGAGCTCAACTTCTTCGGATCATCATCTCGGCAAGCCGAACAAGAGTCCGGCATCGCGAAGGATAAATCATCACCAACGTCGCCGCCCCACGGATTACACGTAGCGGGCATACCGGCATTGCCGCGCGGTCGCTTCATCAAGCCTGCATCGACCACGTCACGGCCTGCATCGACATGGCCGCACAATTGCTTCTTCAAGCTGGTGTCCATCACGCCGACCTACTTCGACTCATCGGCTGGCATCGAGGCTTCGACATCTCGACTGGACCGGGGGCTTCGCCATCTCTTCATCAACCTACTCCGGACACTTCGGCGTCACTAGCCGACCAGCTCCATCACGTTAGCTGGACCGAGGGCTTTGCCTCGGCGAGCCAACCTTTACCAGCATTGCAATGTCGTCGCCCATCACGCAATGGGTGTGCAGAGCGAGTTCCAATTTTGGGAATCGCCTTCCTTCGGATTGCTACAACAAGTAAAGCAGGTGCTATTAATCCCAATATTTTTTGCTTGTTTGGGTTCATTTTTCCCAAGGAATTATTACCCTGGTTTGTCCATCATATGTACACAGGTCTATCAAATGATGGCCGCATTAACGACGGTCGCGTGGTGGTTCGGTCAGTCTCCGTACATAGTCCGGCGAACGCCGCATCCGGAACTCGGACCGACTTGTGGATTCAGGCTTTGCCACGCCTTTACCGCATCACGCCGACGCCCTGCATCGACATTGACTTCAGCGCCAGGCCATATTTCTTTTATTACTCACTTTGCATAAATTATTTATTATGCAACGTTTTTTAATTATCATTATTACTATTATCTCCAGTTTGCACTATTTTTTGTGCACAGGAAAATGATCCAGGGACTTTGGCATCACTCTGCCAGTCTGCATTGACCGTGCTATGTCACCACTTCGGCGTGTCGAGCTCTCCGCTCCGCCACCTCGGGACCAGCTTGGGGGATGGAACCTGGCCCCGCATCAAGCTCGGACCACGTCATCAATACCGAACACATTAACCAGCTAAGTGGCTTTCATGCTCAAAGCTTTAATTTCTAACTTGTGTTCGGTTCGACCAAGCATTATACTTTTTTGGAAAAAAGTTGCTTGTAAAAATTTTCCTTGTCCAAACTTTGTTTGTGACGCATAAATTCAAATACCTAATTCATTTGGGGGCTTCCTTCATGAAGTGTTGCCTATTGCATATGATTATACTTGTACGGCTTCGTTTCTTGTTCGTGTATTACGCCACAATATGCACCATATTGACTTAAGCGATTTGCAAGCTGGGTTGCCTCGCTCCTGTGTTTACCCCTACATTTCTGATTGTTCGGCTAGGGAGTAAAGGGAGCACCTCTGCGATTGTCACGATCGGGTCGCCCGAGCCGGACCTCAGACTGGGTGAAGCCGAAAGCTAGCGCTCTTATAGTTTTCAATGATGGTCGGCACACAACAAAACTCATGAGTACAAAAAATCTATTGCACAAGTCTCATAATAACAATGAGCACCGAACAAAAGGTATCGGTGGGGGTACTATTTTCTTCGAAGATGCTTCTTACTCTTCGCAGTAATATAGCATAAGTTCCCTGAGCGCGCTTTGTCTGTTACAGCCTTATGGCCTGATTGCCTGGTTATTGGAAACACCGTCGATATTCTCGACCGATGGAGTGCATAACACTTTTCGGTCCTTGACCGAAGAGGGAGAAGCCGACGGTTGGTTAAGACGCGTTTAAAGTTCGGTTGAACATAGATATGATATAAGTACTTCAGTACATGCAATCATTCTTCTACCCAAGTCACTTGGGGGCTCTTAAGTTTATTTGAGCCGTTTTATAATAAGTGTTCTTCTTCTTAGTCGTTGCAAAGTTTTATTATTATTATTATTTATCACTCCTTTTTTCGACACGAGTGTGTGGTCACTAGCCGGGGAGCCTAATTTCTCTCTCAAAGCCGCTAGAGTTTAGTTTGCTAAACTGGCCTGATGAGAAGTACTCCGCCCTCGGGATGGGAGGTTGAAGCCGTAGGCTGACCCGCTCGAAGTCTTGAGATAGGATATATCATGTTAAAGCACGACATAAGCACTTCTTTTTTCTAAGACAAATTTTCGGATTGGCACCGAACACTTCATCTTGTTCGGACGTCATGTTTTTACTGACGTTTCTTGGTTTTCCAAGCTTTTTTTTGGCACTTTTAAACTATTTGTGCCTTTCCAGCATTAGTCTCGCAGTGCAACGCTGGACACCTTTAGGGATTCGGCAAAACATTCTCAGATATTGCTATATATGCATCGGTTTCGAATTGTGTCTTCGGTCAATGGTTGGGTTGCCCGGCTCCTGCACTTGCTTCCTACGTTCCGGTTTGTTCGGCTAGGCGTGCAAAGGGAGAACCACTGCGATTGTGCTTCCATCTCACATGGTTAAGCACCTCAGTGGAGAAAGCCGAAAACTAACTTTCACAATAAGCGTAAACTAGTCAGTGATCCGATGAATATGTTAAATGATGGGACGTTCATAACATTGGCCGAAGTGTTTACGGCTTGACCCCGACTGTCGCCGAACACTACCGGGGGCTATTAACTGGCCTCTAAAACTGAATCCACAATATTTTGCTCTTACATTAGAACTGAGGTTTAATGATCATGCTTAGCATGACAACCCAAAGAAAGGAACCGATAGCGGGACTATTTTCTTTGGAAGACATTTCTTCTGTTAAACAGTAATATAACTCTCTGTGTACCTTTGTTTATTAAACCGTATGGCCAGATTGCCTTATTTGTTGTAAATCTTTGCCCTCATAAAGGTTTTATAAAGTAGGACAAACACTCCTCGGCTACTGGCCGAGGAGGTGGAAGCCGATGGTCGGTCAACAAAGTTTTGTACAATGCGGATCTGAGCATTAATGACGTAAAGTACTTGGATACATAGAGTCATAACACATAATTTGTGCTTTTACTATGGATATTGATCCTTAATTCCGCCACCCGTGCCCGCATTAAGGCTCGGGGGCTACTGGGCTTCGGGCTTATTATTTACAAATATTAAAGGGGCACATCGATCCCCTGATCTGGTGTTGCCACCCGACCAGTGTCTCGGGGGCTACTGCATTGCTTGTCCAATGCAGAAAATTTTATGTGCAATATAGTTTCCGAGGAGATTTTGATCCTCAGGTTGGTCGGCCGCACCCAACCTGAGTCTTGAGGACTGAGCACGCCGCTTTTAGTGTCCCGAAGTATTCTGCCGAGCTTGGACCTGATCCTCAGGCCGATTTTGCAAATCAACCTGAGTCTTAGTGGCTACTAGGATCAGTGGTCTTACGTCATCCTTCAGGTGCATCTCGGGTTTTAGACCGATACACACCTTGAGGGCTACTGGCTATATATCTCGGCAGAGAATAAATTGCACCAATAAAAAATATTCACAAAAATCGGCCCACATTCGGGGTGGTGCACCACCTCGGAAGCAGTCCGGCATAAAGCTCGGGCGCTAGTGGCTGGCTCCGTAGAGGGCATTTCCGGCATTAAGCTCGGCTAAACTCCTTCAAACTTTTTTGAACCAAGGTGATATGACACCTCGGATATAGTCCGGCGTTGGAGCTCGGATACATAGTCCGGCGTTGGAGCTCGGATACATTCCGGCGTTAGAGCTGGGAAGCGGTCCGGCATTGGTGCTCGACCACAAAAGATACCTCGAATACAGTCCGACGTTAGAGCTTGGATGCAAGAGGACACTGCCTCCCGGGAACAATTTCAAACCCGAGGTGTGGCATAAAAATAATAAAGCATTGATAAAGGCCGGAAACTTAAAGGGGCTCCTCGGATACCCGACGTGTAAACCCGTCGAATGCATTTTGGCGATCCTCGAGATCGAAGATAAAGAAGATTTGTTGAACCAGTTTTCAAGACCGACGGCCGAAGATGAAGAACAGTTCGGAAGAATCGAGCAGCGTCCCAAACTTGAAGACCGGTTCAGGGGCCTACTGACGGTGTCCTGGACTAGGGGGTACTCCACATGTCGTCTCCCGATCTATTAGATTGGGCCGAGGACCCCCGTGGCCGTATACTCATGGGCCAGTTCGGACAGCTGTTGCATACAAGGAAGATTCCACAAGACTTGGCGATCAAGACAAGGACTTCTCCCCACCGGTGTATTCGACTAGGACTCTTGTTAACCTAGGCCTCTGGTGCATTATATAAACCAGGGCCAGGCTAGTCGATATGACATACACATCAACAATCATACCATAGGCTAGCTTCTAGGGTTTAGCCTCTATGATCTCGTGGTAGATCTACTCTTGTACTACCCATATCATCAATATTAATCAAGCAGGACGTAGGGTATTACCTCCATCGAGAGGGCCCGAACCTGGGTAAAAACATCGTGTCCCTTGTCTCCTGTTACCATCCGGCCTTGACGCACAGTTCAGGACCCCCTACCCGAGATCCGCCGGTTTTGACACCGACACCCACTATTTCAAAACACGCTCTCCTCGCCCGAAATCGCTCATGCCCACTATAGTTCAAAACACGCCCTCCTCGCCCGAAATCGCTCCCGCCCACTATTTGGGGAGAAGCAAAGTTACTCTACTATCCCCGACCCTCAGTACACAGACCCAAGCCAAGAAGCCTATAGGCAAGGGTAGAACTGTAACTCCCCCTCACATTTCAGAGAAATGCGTCCGTAAGACATGGTTCCACTCCCCTCCCAATCCCCCCCCCCCGCCCGCCCCCATTCATACCTCGTGGGCACCAAATTACCTTCTCCCCGGGAAGCTCCCTTCTCCCGAGCCGCGAAACCTCAGCCCCACCTCCATGACGCCCCCACCGCACCAATTTCACAGCCGCCCTCCTCCCTAATGCCGGAGACACTGTCCATTTGCCGTTGTGCACTGGGTCGTGTGCCTCTTACTCCGTGCTACTGGTGCTACCTCGACGACGGCCGTGTGAACCGTACCGGAGCCGATTCACCCCCGCCGTTGTTCACGGTGCCGGAGCGGCTCCAACTTCGGATCTGTCCAGAGTCCTGGCGCTGCTTCCATGTAGCCGTCGACCGTCGCGACATCGCTCTTTCCCTGCCGCCCATCGCCACCGCAACCGTGCTAGCCTCACCGACTCGGCAGCTGGACCTGCCTACTTCACCATGCCACCAGATAGGTCGCACCCTCATCTCAAATCACTTTATTTAGGCGTCAGTTGTCTGAATTTTTATTCTGGGCCAATCGATTCCCAATGGGAAGGAGCACCCCTCGAGGCGGCGGAGCTCCTAGGCTGCCGGTTGGCTGGTGTCTAATGTAAGGGTGCGGGGCTGCAAGTTCGCCGCGGAAGCAGCACTTAGATGGCTATCTTTTAGAGTTGCATGGGTTGAAGCTACTGCCGCCGCCGGATCTGGATGACGGGGAGTCTTTATGGATTGGCCCAGGGGCAGCGCAACCACGGCAGTGCGGTGGGGCGGGGAGCGGGGTTTTGGCCCGGGTCACGAACGGCGGAGGCAGGCTGCTCTGCCGTTGGTCGCTGGCTCTTCGGGGAAGATCCCGAACAGTGTCAGCCGGGAGGCACAAGACGGCCAGCCATCCGGCGTAGATAGGATAGTACCAAAATAAAATAAAATCGTGTGACCCCAATTTAGTCTTCAGTCAATAGATGTGTGACCACTCTCCTACCTTGCCGTTGATCTCTTAGTGTATTTCTTCAGATCAAAGAGATATGTCGTTCTTAACATTATGTGTTATCTGCATCTTCAGACACACCGTCTTCCGAGTCACCGCAGCTGCTCCAACAAGGGAAGCATACACCAGAAGGGAGCTATAGTCCCCACTCTATAGTTCCCTGCATCGAATGTGCGTGCCCGACATGGACATCCACAACAACTGTAGGGCCATCGACAAGTCAGCACATGATGCTCACTCCTATGGATGGCAGCCAGATAGGTTGTACCCTCATCTTACTTGTGTGCAACATTTATGGCTTTGTTATTCATCTAAGCATGGAAAATAGATCATCACATTTCACTGTATATTCATACTGATCTCTTACGAGTCTTGTTCAGGAGTTAACGTTGTTCCATAGTTCAGCTAAGATACCTGTTCTTTAGGTAACGCTGTTCCATAGTTATCATCCATCAGTCAATGTTATCCCATAGGCTGGTGATTATAGTATTATACCACTTCTAGTATTACCTATGTTATTCTTTAATACTTTTGTGTGTCATCTAGTTAATCTTGAGTACAAACGATACATATTCTGTAGCTTTCATCTGTGTTCTCCCTTTAGTTTATGAGACCTATTGCTGCTAGTTAACCCCACTCCTACTATTTATGTCGTCTCCTATAGGCACTCATTACATAAATCTAACTACTAGTTGTCTTCCATGCATGTCAGATATAATTGCACACACTGATATATCCACAAGAACCTCACGGAACAATGTAAAGGCCAATAAACTTGATGTCAATGATACCCAATATGATGGAACATGTAAAGGCAGTTCTTCAGAAGACTTGCAGAAAGATGATGAATCCTCTTCACCCCACAAGGTCCTTGCTCTAACTTGGCCTGTGATATGGGTACAACATGCATATAATGTCCTGGAGTGTATCTACTCTGTTGCAATGCCATGTGCTTAGCATGCTGATCATGCATGTAAATATGTCATGCCTTCCTGTTTTTCAGTACCTATTCCATTCATGATAACATGTTTTCAAATTAAAGTACTATCATTCTACTCTAACGCAATGCCATCTGCTTAATTTGGACATCATGCTTATGAATATCTTATGCATTGTTATTCATCAGTATGTACTTCATCTGTCTACCATACCATGTTTTTTACATTGAAGTGTCGTTCTAGTGCTTTGTTGCAATGCCATCTTATTTTCCCAATCATACACGTGTATGTTGCCTTAGTTATTTCTGTACGTATTCCGCTGGCATACAGTTTTACATTTAACTAGTGTTTTTTGTTGTGTTGTCCTGTCGTATCCCTAGCTCTTACACCATACTCCCTTCGTCCGGATTACATGTTGCCGAAATGGATAAAAAGGGATGCATCTAGAACTGAAATACGCCTAGACCCATCCATTTTTTTCGAATGGAGGGAATACATGTCAATATGTCATGCCTTTCTATTCTTCAGTACCTATTCCATCTCTCTGCTATTGCATGTTTTATAATTAAAGCACCATTCTTCTATACAAGGCATGGAAGGGGAAGACGACTATGTTAGAATATGAAGGGTTACAAATAAGGCCTTTGCAAAAGATCCAAACGCCAGGAGATAATAAAACAACTCCAGTTTTTATAGATACTGCTCCAGCACAGAGAAACCCAACACCTACTGATAATAAGCAGATTCCAGTGGCCAAAGAACTAGTCCACTCCAATCCAGCAAAAATATGTCAACTCAATTCTAAGAAGCGCGTGCGTATCCTTGCATCATGAAATTTTATAGCATGCTGATCATATTTTCTACATGTTTCTTACCCATCTCTCTTTTAGAAAATAAGCTTAACAGATAGAAGAATTTCTGCAATGGTATCATTTATGAGGAAAGATTCTTGCAGGAATTCTCTGTGCTTCAATGTAGATGTAAGTACCTGTTGTATATCACTATATTTTTACATCAGCATGTATTTTGTTAATCGGTGTGAATCCAACCTTTATCTGATCTAAATTTAGTTGTAGCAAAATGTATGATTAAAGGCCACAATGTTGATTTTTGCAAGGAAAACTGCCTGGTAGTTTTGCATCCTGAGCTGCATGAGTGTACTATCTCATATCAGTGGGTTTGAATACTTTGGTTCTGCAGTGGGTTTTTCAGTGTTTTTTTACTGTGTTGTCCAGTTGTATCCCTAGCTCTTACATCATACTCCCTCCGTCTGGATTAAATGTCGCATAAATTGATAAAACTGGATGTATCTAGAACTGAAATACGCCTAGACCCATCCATTTATTTCCGGATGGAGGGAATACATGTCAATATGTCATGCCTTTCTATTCTTCAGTACCTATTCCATCTCTGCTGTAGCATGTTTTATAACTGAATCACCATTCTTCTATATAAGGCATGCAAGGGGAAGACAGCTATGTTAGAATCTGAAGGGTCAAAAACCAGGTCTTTGCAAAAGAACCAAACGCCAGGAGATAATAAACCAACTCCATTTTTCATAGATACCGCTCCAGCACAGAGAAACCCAACTCCCACTGATAATAAGCAGATTCCAATGGCCAAAGAACTAGTCTGCTCCAGTCCAGCAAAAGAATGTCAACTCCATTCTAAGAAGCATGTGCGTATCCTCGCATCATGAAATTTTATAGCATTCTGATCATATTTTATACATGTTTCTTACCCATATCTCTTTTAGAAAATAAGGTTAAACGATACAAGACTTCCTCCATTGGGATCGTATTCGAGGAAAATATCTTGCGGGAATTCTGTGTGCTCCAATGCTGATGTAAGTACCTGTTGTATATCACTATATTTTTACATCAGCATGTATTTTGTTAATCGGCATAAATCTAACCTTTATCTGATCTAAAATTAGTTGTAGCAAAATGTTAAAGGCGCCAATGTTGATTTTTGTAAGGAAAACTTCCTGGTAGTTTTGCATACTGAGCTGCATGAATGTACTATCTCATATCACGCACATTACTGAATTGTAGTGCTTCTTTGGTTGCCCATTCATTCATTGTGTTAATGTTGCTTTCGTATTACCTTACCTGGCTGATGATAGCTGTGCCATATTGTGTTAATTTGGTGTAGTCTAGTTGCCCAAACGTTCGTTGTGTCAATGTTGCTTTCCTATTATCTGACTTGGCCAATGATAGCAATGCTAGTGTGTTAATTTTGTGCAGCCTGCTGAAGATAAGAAGACAAACTCTGAAAATAGCAAGGCAACCCCATTGTTTCTTTCCAGTAAATCTAGGCCAGGTAATATGGCAATAACTCATGATTAATCTGTTTGGTTCTCGTCCTAATTTATGTTATGATGCAGTGTTCGAGACACTCTCCACTATCAATAATACAAGCCTGCCAAAATCGCCATCTGAATCTATTCAGTATCCTCTGTCTCGAATGCAATGGAATAAATGTATGTTTGTGAACCAATTAATGACTGAAGCAAAAGGTGGATGAATCAGAGGTGCAGAGTCGTGCGACACAACAACTGATCAATGTTTTTAGAGACAGTGTAGCAAAGAAGCAAGAACTTGCCCACATGCTTATGGGCGTCATCTGTGCTGAGGTTGCATATTGTGACATTGTAGATGGTTAGGTTCTGCGCATTTATTTGCACTGGCATCAATCTTTGATTGCCCAGTGGACGTAATTTCCTGTAATATATGCTGGATCTGCAATGTTATTCCCTGTATGTCGTACCTTTACTTGATTGGTTTTGGTACTGTGCATAATTGCTCGTCGTAATGGGCTCAAATTATCTAATTTGGCCTAAAGACATGAACGAACTTTAGTGGGCCCATTAAGTTAATGGGCCGTTACTAGGCCGAAAGTTAATGGTCGGCCTTCTTACCTCCCGGGTCATTAACGGGCTGACATCGAAGCGGGCAACAGGTGGCCCCAATTTATTTCACGAGTCGTTAACAGGCCGTTACTAAGTTTGGGCTACATATGGCCCAACTATACTATAGGCCTTTAGCAGGCCGAAAGAGACAGCGGGCTTGTACTGGACCATGAAGAGCATGGGCCACTAAGAGGCCGAAAGTCAGGTCGTATTGTAAATGGCCAAACTGTGTTGTGGGCCTTTAGCAGGCCGAAAGAGAAATCGAGCTGGTATTGGACCATGAAGGGCATGGGCCGTTAAAAGGCCAAAACTAAGGTCCGACTACAAATGGCCCAACTCATTTATGGTCCATTAACAGGCCGAAAGGCACACAGGGCCGGGAATTGGCCCAACACTTAAATGGGTCGCTAAAAGGCCAAAACTCAGGTCCGACTACAAATGGCCCAACTGATTTATGGGCCATCAACGGGATGAAAGTGACACCGGGCCAGAAATTGGCCCAACACTTAAATGGGCCGCTAAAAGGCCGAAACTCAGGTCCGACTACAAATGGCCCATCAGATTTATGGGCTGTCAATAGGCTGAAAGACACACCGGGCCGGAAATTAGCCCAACATTTAAATGGGTCGCTAAAAGGCCGAAAGATGTACATCCTGAAAATTGGCCCATCCATTAAATGGGCCGTTAACAGGCCGAAATCTCATTGGGCCGATATTGAGCCCAAATATATAGCGGGCTGTTAACGGGCTCGAACTGACGACGGGCTGCAATGGTATCAAATCTTTAACGGGCCGTTGACGGGCCGAATTGGCACATCTCATATGGGCCGTGGGCTTAAATGGACCTGACACAAGTTGGCCTTATATGGGCCGGCCTGCTAATTTTTACTGGGCCGGCCTTTTTCACCGGAATGGGCAACTGTTGGGTTGTGCCACATGTCGACCTATCATAGGCGCCTCCTATCCAATGAGTGGATGACATATGTCCCAACGGTGAGGCAACACGTGTTTCCTGCGGCCAATGATGATTTTACACGTGGAAAATCCCCATTGGTCTGGGCTATTAACGGGTTATCGGATCCAAAATCGGACCCGACAGCTTAACGGCGTTCCGTTACGGTGGATGCCACATGTCGGTCACCCTTGACGAAAGCACTTTTGTGGCGCGCGATTTGTTGTCATGGAAGTGGACAATTCTGTGATGATAATTTTGATAATGTCATGGAACACTTCTACGACAACACAAGTATGACTATCTTGATTCTGTCATAAAATCGTCATGGATGTACATGCATGACAAAAAACGCGACCTACTATGACAAACACGTATCATCATGGAAGTGTATTTTTGTTGTAGTGTACGGTCATCACTTGGCCAGATTTCCAAGCCGCCTTCCGTGCCTGCTTCATTCCTCAGGGAATCATGGACAGGAAGAAGCATGCGTTCCGCAACCTCAGCCAATGCAATAAGTCTGTAGATGCTTATCAGCGGGAATTCTTGGACTTGTCCCGCTATGCTGAAGAAGACATTGCTACTGATGCTCGCAGACAAGAGAAGTTTCATGGACTTCACCTTGATATCAAGCTAGCACTGCTCGTTCATGACTTTGCCGACTTCGCCACCTTGGTGAACAAGGCTATTCAGGTTGACCCTGGTCTTCAGGAACATCAGGGATCTCTCAGGCGCAATCATGACGCCGGCTCATCTTCGGGCCCGTCGGTGCAGAAGCGTCGGATATGGATTCCCCACAGCATGTATCGTCCAACTGCACCCGCACCAAGACAGTCTTATGCTGCACCGCGTCTGCCTCCACCCCCGCCAAGGCAGCCTCTTCGAACTGCACCACCCCAAGCTCCTGCTTCCAACCCCAATGATGAACTGTGCTTCAGGTGTGGTCGCCTAGGTCACCATGCCAAAGAGCGTAATCAAAATAAAAACCAGCTGGCTCTGCCTTCAATTGGCCGTAACAATCAGCCCCGCAACTACAATGTAAGACCTTATGGTCGTGGTCATGACAACAACATTGATCTGAATGAAGCTCAAGACCAGCCTACTACTGTGATGGGTACTCTCCTTGTTAATTCAGTATCGGCTGCTATTTTATTTGATTCGGGAGCATCGCATTCATTCATATCATAAGATTTTGCATTCATGCATAGCATTAAATACGAAGAGATGCACACTCCACTAGTGATAAAAACCCCCGCGGGCCAATGCCAAACCTCAATGGTTAGCCACAGGATTTCCATTGAAATCGAAGGGTTGGAGTTTTTGCCTCTCCCATTATTTCGAAGTCTTCCAATATTGACCTCATTCTAGGAATGGATTGGTCGAAAGCACATACTGCATCTATCATTTGCGCCACCAAAGTCATTCATCTCCTACATCCTTCCGATGAGATAGTAAGCTACCATGCTCAGATTGTTCAAAATGCTGAAGCACGGCTTTATGTCTTGAATGTGTTGAACGCAGCACCTCTTGAGGGAATTGAAAAGATTCCACTTGTTCTCGACTTCCTAGACGTCTTTCGAGAAGAACTTCCAGGGATACCCCCTGCTCGGGTTGTCTAGTTCGTCATCCACTTGAAACCAGGCACCATTCCTATTGCCAAATGAACCTACAAGATGCCGCCTCATGAGATCCTTGAACTTAAGGAGGAAATCGACAAATCTCTTCACAATGGTTTCATTCGTCCAAGCTCCTCTGCTTGGGGAGCACCTTCTCTATTCATCAAGAAGAAGGATGGAATGAACCGTTTGGTCCAAGACTACCATCCAATCAACCAAGCTACAATTCAGAACAGATATCCCCTCCCTCAGATCAATGATCTGTATGATCAACTGGCTGGTTCATCAATATTCTCTAAATTCGACTTGAGGTTTGGTTACCACCATATCCGTGTTCGTGAAGAGGATATTCCCAAGACCACTTTCGTCACTTGTTATGGTTCTTACGAGTACACCGTCACGTCTTTCGACTTGACCAATGCTCCAGCCACATTCTCTCGTCGGATGAACTACATATTCATGGATTACCTCGACAAGTTTGTCGTAGTCTATCTGGATGATATCCTTGTTTATTCCAAGAACAAAGAAGAGCATGCTGAACATCTTCATCTTGTTCTGGAAAAGCTTTGAGAGCATCAACTTTATGCCAAGTATTCCAAGTGCGAATTCTGGTTACCCGAAGTCACCTACCTTGTTCATGTCATCTCCAAGGATGGTATTGCCGTCAACTCAGAGCGCTTTCAGGCTATTCTTGACTGGACCCCTCCGAAGACTGTCAAGCAAGTCAGAAGCTTTCTCGGACTAGCCAGCTATTGTCGCCGCTTTGTCGAGAACTTCTCTAAGATCACCAAGCCCTTGACTAATCTGCTTCACAAGGGCGTTAACTTTGATTGGACAGACAAATGCCAGGAAAGTTTCCAGGCACTCAAGGACAACCTAACATCTGCCCCAGTGCTTGCTCCCCCCTGATTCTCGCAAGGATTTCATCATCCATTGCGATGCTTCACGTCAAGGATTAGGCTATGTCCTAATGCAGGAGCGCAGGTTGATTTCTTATGCCTCTCGTCAAGTGCGTCCTCATGAAGAAAACTACCCGGTTCATGACCGCGAGCTTGCTACGGTTATCTATGCACTAAAGCTATGGTGACAGTACCTTCTCGGTAATCGTTATGAGATCTTCACCGATCATCAGAGTTTGAAGTACTTGTTTACTCAGCCAGATCTGAACCTTCGTCAGCAATGATGGATGGAGGCTATTGCTGACTACAACTATGATATATCCTATACCCCTGGCAAGGCTAATGTAATGGCCGATGCCCTGAGCCGTAAGTCTTATTGCAACAATCACATGGTTTACAAAGCTCAACCCCGCCTTTATGAAGAACTATGCAAGATGAACCTTCAACTAGTTCCATAGGGTTCTCTAAATAACCTTATCCTGGACCCAACTCTGCTAAAGGCTATTAAGTCCACGCAAGCCAAAGATGCTCACATTGATTTGATGAAAAAGGATCTTGCCTTAGAGAAATCCGGAGATTTCTCACTTGGTGAAGATGGAACCTTATACTTCAGAGATCGCATTGTAGTACCCCGGTTTGAGCTTATGACAGAGGAGGTGATGAAAGAAGCGCATGAAACCCCTCTCTGTATTCATCTGGGAAGTACCAAGATGTACTTAGACATTCGTCAGAAGTACTGGCGGTCCAAAATGAAGCAAGACATTGCTCGATATATTGAAGAATGTGACGTTTGCCATCATGTCAAAGTAGAACATCAGAAACCGGCTGGACTTCTACAACCGCTTCCGATTCCTGAATGGAATTGGGATAAGATTCAGATGGACTTCGTCACTGGCCTTCCCAAGTCTTAGAAAGGTAATGATGCTATCTTCATCGTCATCGACCAATTTTCAAAAGTTGCTCACTTTCTGACAGTCAAGGAGACATTCACTGCTAGTCAATTAGCAAACTTGTATATCTCTAGAATTGTGTCACTCCATGGCATTCTGAAGGAGATCAGTTTAGACCGCAATAGTATTTTCACTTCAAAGTTCTGGGATAGTTTCCAAGAGGCAATGGGAACTCATATTACTTGGAGCACTGCTTATCATCCCCAATCCCAAGGTCAAGTCGAGCGAGTCAATCAAATTCTTGAAGACATGCTTCGGTCTTGTGTTATTTCTTTCGGCAAGAAGTGGGAAGAATCTCTCCCTTATGCGGAGTTCTCTTATAACAACAGTTATCAAGCCAGCTTGAAGATGGCACCCTTCGAAGTGCTTTATGGACATAAGTGCCGAACCCCTCTGAATTGGTCAGAGACTGGGGAACGGATGCTCATTGGTCCAGATATTATTCAACAAGCTAAAGAGCAGGTTCACATTGTCTGGGATAATCTCAAGGCGGTCCAGTCTGGTCAGAAGAGTGACTAAGACTGGAAACACTGGGGTTCAACTTATCAACCTGGAGAACAAGATTATCTACGACTCACTCCTTTGAGAGGCACTCATCGGTTCGGAGTCAAGGGCAAGCTAGCTCCGCGCTACATTGGTCCCTTCCGCATCCTTGCCCGTCATGGACTGGTGGCCTATCAACTGGAGTTGCCACCTTAGTTCTCTCACGTCCATGACGTCTTCCACGTGTCGCAACTTCGTCGATGCTTCAAGGATCTGGAACGTGAAGTGGATCCAGAATTGATTGAAATTCAGTATGATCTCACATACAAAGAGCATCCGATCCGCATTCTTGAAGAAGCTGAACGTCGAACCCGCCAGAAGGTTACCAAGTTCCTCAAGGTTCAATGGTCGAATCATACTAAAGATGAAGCCACTTGGGAACGCGAAGATAACCTCCGGGCTGAATACCCCGACCTGTTCCCTACTACCTCTTAATTCTCGGGACGAGAATTTCTTTTAGAGGAGGAGAGTTGTAACACCCCGGTGTAATGATGCTACAGTAATCCCTGGGGTTAAGTTAATCCTTTTGTTAAACAAGTGTTTGTTCATCATTGTCTCTTGTCTCTTTCAAATTCCAGTTGAATTCAATTTCAAATTCTGAGTGAAATTCAAATTGCTCAAACATGAAAACTAGAATGTTCATCTTGTGGCAAATAATCACTGGTTAATATTGGTGGTGTACAGACATTTTCCAAAATGTCTAAGTGCCCTAAACTAGTTAAAACTGTGGCTAAAGCAATTAAATTAAATGCATATTTAATTTATAAAAATTGCAAACTATTTCAAAAGCCTCACAATCTTTTTTTGGTTGTGCCCAATAATTCTTTGAAATTGTTTTGGCCAGTGGCATATTTTTGCAAAGTCATTTGTGGCTAAAAGAAAAACCAAAAGCTGCTGGAAAAAGAAAAACAAAAAAAAGAAGAAATGGAAAAGCAAAGGGGTGGGAGAGCCCCTGGCCTCCCCTTAGGCTTCGGCCCATCCAAGTAGGCCGACCGACCTACCTTTCCCCGGTCCTGTTCCCCTTCCCCTGTTCAATCAACCGAGGGCGCGTGCCCGCACGTCGCTGTCGGACTAGCTCGCCGTCTCACTCCGCCTCGGAGTAGCCGGTGAGGGGATAACACCCCGACGCCTCGGTCCTCTCCCCTGCGCCCCACTCACTCCCCTCGCCCTCTCCGCCCGCTCCTCGCTCTCCCACTTGTTCCCCACCGCATCCGAGCACCGCCATGGCCTCGCTGCCATAGAACTCACAGCCACCATGACCTCCTCGCCTCACCACCATGCCAGCTCGCTCCGCCTCTGTCCTCTACGTCGTCTGCAACCACAGGAGTGAGACGGGAGCCACCATATCGAGTGGATCAAGCTCTTCCACGTCTTCGCTCGCCAGTGATTCTCCTTCGTCTCCGGTGAGCTCTGCTGCTCCTAAACCACCAAGGGTCTTTCGTGACCGCTCGGTGAGCTCCACACCTTCCTTCCCCTCCTCTCTGCGCTACCTGTCACCGCCCGTAGCTGCTGCGCCATGTTTGCCGGAACAGAGATCCGCCGTCGTTGCTTCTGCTATCGCCACAGACGCTGTTGAGCTTGACTGAGCTTGCAGTCGTGCTCACCGTAGCCGTAGGTTTCGAACGCGCCACTTGCTGGTGCTCGCCCTGCCCGGGTTCGCTGTTTCCATGCTCACCCGAACGTCGCCGCCGCCTGCACTCGTTGCCAACGTGCCTCCAGTGACCAAATGGTCACGGGCCAGCGCCTGTTGCACTCGCTGCCTCACGTATGTCTCGCCTGGCCTCTCAGTTTGCTCGCTAACGCGCTACATCGCCGTTTCCTCTCGCGCCCGACTCCGGCCGTCCGCTGATGAGCTCGCCACACTCGATTCAAGCCATCCTTGTCGATGCTGCTACCCCGAGATCGCTTCGCGCCATCGCTCTGGTTCCGTAGATGTTCGTTGTGGTCCAAACGGACCACCACGACCGATTCCCGGCCATCACCCGACCGCGCTGCCGCATGAAATGCTCACTGGGGAAACTCCGGTGGCTGCCGCCGACGTGGCCGCCACGTGGTTCACCCTGGCTCACTTAGTGTGGCACCCCGGCTCAGAGCAACCGGTTTACCTTGCATTGCCAGCCCAGAGATCTTGTCTTCTGGCAATACACAACATCTTGGTACAGAAAGCAACCGCTTTATTGATGCTAGTGGAACATAGTTCATGTTACAAGAAGTTGTGAGGCCAAGCGGCACACACGGTGCAGCTAAACAATATGTACATTATTTAGTGAACATAAAAGGGGCCTCGATCATGACAACTACACGGCAGCGGAACAACAACGAAGTGGGACTCCATAGCACAGGGACACCGATGTGGACACGATCTAGACTTGGATAGCACTCCTTTCCAACGAGACTTTCCTGAAAGCTGGCATGACACGCCAGGTCAGTACATTGAATGTACTTGCAATCTCACAACAAGCATAAACATAATGACAAACAATATCATGATAATTAAACCATTTAATCATTAATGCAATACCATACTTGGGATGCAGTGCTCATGATCTCATGACTTAAGTCCCTTGGACTTGCTTACCAAATGGTGATCCCTCTTGGACCACAATCAGACCAACATCTTATTCTTTAATCGGGTTACCTCGTAACCAAACCGTGATCATACTCGGATCACAAACTGGCCAACAACTTGGCCTCAGCATCAAGATGATTTCTCAACCATCCTCTCCCCAACAGTGCAATGTTATTATCTTAGTGTGCAAAATTATTTAAACGTTGATCCATGGTGTGACCTACTTTCGAGCTTGTCCGTAACCATGGACTCGGCTATCGATAGATTTAATACACTCTGCAGAGGTAGCGCACTGTACCCACACCTCGGAACCCATGGCCTCGCACTCCCAGTCGGGTGGACCAACGACATTCCGACAGAACCCCTCCATTGCCATGACACTCTCCCGGCCATTCCGACTAACTCCCCACTGGGCTAAGTCATGGGTGGCCATGTGTCTACCAAAGACACCAACGGCCACCATCGTGGCAAAACATAAACGGTCCCAAACGGGGACAAGGTACCATAATAACAACGGGCACACAAGGTTATGTCTGCTTATCGGGCCAGGGTAACGCACACCCACAACCTTCCCTCATTGGAGGCACCGACCAGGGGCATGACAATGGACTGAATAAAGGCCTTCCCACAAAGGCAAATGTGGTTGCACTGGGGAAGATCTCAATTCAGTGGCACCATGACCCGATCAACGATATGTTCAAGTTGAATTATTATCAGGTTCAACTCAAAGTGAAAGTAACCAGTGTCATGATATGCCATGAAAATGCAACACTAATATATATGCACCACATATCATCGGAAATAACTGAATCAACTTCATCAAGTACTAAGCATAGATCTCAATAACACACAACACTTCTCTAGTTATGTTTATTTAGCAAATTAACCATGGCAATATCTTAGCATAATTCTTTTCTCACTCAAGAAAATATTAAGCCAACTAATTCATTTTTCATAAACATAATACTTCTTCATAATCAAAAGTTTCTTCTAATGACTTAAACTAACTTAGTTAGTTGTAAACTTCTGTATACTAACCATATCAACTTAAAAAAGCATCATCTAGGAGGGTGGTGGTGCACAAGAAAATCCAGTAGCATTTGAGCAAGTAGAATGGTAGTTGATGTAGAAACTACCATTTCTGTCCAGAACAGAAAATATTTTCTGTAGCAAAAATATTCCTAAAAGTGACGCAATATTTTTGCTCAGGAAGGTGCCCAAGGGTTCAAAGAATATTTGTGAATCTTCTCAGATTTTTGTGGGCAAGAAAAATTGAGGTTGCTTTGGAGCACAATGGACTAGTTAGGGTTTTGGGAGGGGAAATGAATTTTTTTCATTTAAGAAAATATTCACAAGATTATTTTAAGGTGGATCAGAGAAGAAATGGTGACTAGGGAGAGAAATGAGTCACTTGGGTGAAAGTCAAGGGGGTACCCAAGTGCTTAAGTCCATCTGAAGTGGTTCAAAATTCCAAATTCAAATGCAAACCAAATGAAAATCAGGCAAAGAAGAGGGGGCAAAAATCAGGCTGTCACAAACCTCCCCCACTTAGGATGAATCTTGTCCTCGAGATTCGGTTGCTCGGGAAAACCATTCTGGATAATGTGCCTTTAAAAATTCTTCTCGTTCCCAAGTGGCTTCTGCCTCTGTGTGATGCTCCCACTAAACCTTGTAAAACTTTCTTGCTTTACTACGAGTGACCCTTTCCATCTCATCCAAAATTCTGAACGGTCTCTCTTCATAGGTTAGATCCTTAGCCAACTCTATTTCTGTCATAGTAGTCTTTTTCTCGGGCGGCGATATACATCGCCTCAAATGTGAGACATGGAACACATCGTGAACTTCTGACAACTCTAGGGGCAGTTCCAACTGATATGCAACAGTACCCACCTTGGACATAACTGGGAATGGACCAATAAGCCTGGGTGCCAATTTTCCACGAGTCTGAAATCTCTTGACCCCTTTCATAGGAGTGACTCGGAGGTATACATGTTCTCCGGGTTCAAAACTAACATGTCGGTGCTTTGCATCGTAATAAATCTTCTATCGAGATTTAGCCAGTTGCAATCTGTCCCAGATTTCGTTGACTTGCTTCTCAGCTACCATCATGAGATCCGTTCCAAAAATATGGCTATCTCCAGTTTGAGACCAATTCAAAGGAGTGCAGCACTTACGGCCATACAAAGCGTCATAAGGGGACATCTTTAGACTGGTCTGGAAGCTGTTGTTGTATGAGAACTCGGTGTACGGCAGACAGTCTTCCCATTTAGGTCCTTGGGACAAGGCACAGGCTCGAAGCATATCCTCAAGTATTAGGTTTACACGCTCAGTCTGTCGATCAGTCTGAGGATGATAAGGGGTACTATATTTTAGCGCAGTCCCCAAGGCTTGATGGAGACGTGACCAGAAAGTGGAGGTAAAAAGTGACCCCCGGTCGGAAGTGATTGTTCGTGGTACTCCATGCAGACTGACTATTCTGGACACATACAGTTGTGCGAGCTGATTGGCTCGGTATGTGGTTTTGATGAGGATAAAATGAGCTACCATGGTTAAAGTGTCCACTATGACCCATACTATGTCATTTCCTCGCTGAGTCTTTGGTAGCCCTGTGACAAAATCCATGCAGACATCATACCACTTCCATTGTGGAACGGGCAACGGTTGGAGGAGTCCAGCTAGTTTCTGATGTTCTTCCTTTACTTTGTTGCATATGTCGCAACATGCCACAAAATAGGCAATGTCTTTCTTCATCCCATCCCACCAGAATATTTGTCGAAGGTCTTCGTACATTTTAGTGTGCTTCTGATAGTATTCTCTTCCTTAAATCTTCTTGCCTGGGTACACAAATTCTTCCATGGAATCACAGTGTACCTAGTGGATCCTTAGAAAAATCTGAGGTCGGTCTTGCTAACATACGCCTAGCATGTTTCTGTAGGACTGGGTCATGTGGCTGGACCTTGCGGATCTCTTCCTCAAGGGTAGGAGTAACTTCCATGATATTAGCAAGACCTGTGCCAACTATGACCAGGTGGAGATGAGCAATCTCTTTTTGAAGTTTAGAAGGAAAATCTTCCATTATGGTGTTCAGGCTGACAGGCTTTCGGCTGAGTGCATCGGCAACCATGTTGGCCTTACCCGGGTGGTAATTTATTCCAAGATCGTAGTCCTTGACTAACTCAAGCCATCTTCGTTGGCAGAGATTTAAATCTGGCTGAGTAAATATGTACTTGAGACTTTTGTGGTCAGTAAAGATTTGGCACATCTTCCCAATGAGATAGTGCCTCCAAATTTTTAGAGCATGAACCACCACGGCTAATTCCAGATCATGGGTAGGATAGTTTCCTTCATGGGGTCGTAGCTATCGCGATGCGTATGCTACCACTTTGCCATCTTGCATAAGTACGCATCCAAGGCCCTGTCTGGACGCATCAAAGTACACATCAAAACTGCGGTAGATGTCTGGAAGAGTCAACACTGGTGCTGTTGTCAGCCAGATTTTCAGCTCATTGAAACTTTTCTCATTGTCCTCAGTCCACTCAAACTTCTTGTCTTTCTTGAGCAGCTCCATCATTGGTTTGGCAATCTTGGAGAAACCTTTAATGAAACGATGGTAGTATCCAGCTAATCCGAGGAAACTTTGTATTTGGAATACTGTCGTGGGTGCCAACCAATCGAGCACGTCTCTTACTTTGCTCGGGTCCACAGCTATACCTTCTACAGACAACACATGCCCAAGAAATCCAACTCGCTTGAGCCAAAACTCACATTTACTGAATTTGGCGTACAACTGATGGTCGCGAAGTCGTTCCAATACGGCTCTGAGGTGTCCTTTATGCTCTTCTTCACCCTTTCAGTATATGAGTATGTCATCGATGAAGACAACCACAAATTTATCTAGGAAGTCCATGAATACCTTGTTCATCATATGCATGAAGAAAGCAGGGGCATTGGTGAGGCCAAAGGACATAACGATATATTCATAAAGACCGTACCGTGTAGTAAATGCGGTCTTAGGAATATCTTCCTTTTTAATCTTGAGTTGGTGGTATCATGTCCTTAAATCAATCTTGGAGAATACCTTTGCCCCGCTGAGTTGATCAAATAGATCATCGATCCTGGGCAGTGGATATTTGTTTTTGATGGTGACATCATTCAGCTGACGGTAATCCACACACATACGGATACTACCATCTTTCTTATCCATGAATATAGCAGGTGATCCCCATGGTGAAGAGCTGGGACGGATATATCCTTTCTGAAGCATCTCGTCAAGCTGTTTCTTTAGCTCCACTAATTCTGACGAAGGCATCCGATAATACTTCTTGTATAACAGTGCGGTCCCAGGCACACGATCTATTGCAAACTCAATCTCTCGATCTGGCGGCATGCCTGTTAGTTCTTCTGGGAACACATCGGGGAACTCACTGACCATAGGAATTAATTCCAATTCACCAGCAATAGTGGTGAAGACCATTTCTTTCTTGGGTATGCTCCTGCGTGCATAGAATTTTGTAGTCTGCCCCTCTTGACTTTTAAAAGTGACTTCTATGGTTGTGAAATTAATGCATACTTGATATTGGGTTAAGCAATTAATCCCCAAAATAATGTCCAACTTGCCGGACTCAATGACTATCAAAGAAGTTGGAAAATGGACTCCGTTGATATTAATTTCCAGAGTACGGCACACCATATTGCTTCGGAGCAAAGATCCCGGGGATTGTACCAGCATATTCTTGCTCAAAACCGAACAAGGAAATTTGTTTTGGGCAACAAAACTCCACGAAATAAAAGAGTGGGAAGCCCGAGAGTCGAATAAAATAATGGCAGGTATGCTATTAACAAAAAACATACCAATGATGACTTCGGGGTTCTCTTGTTCTTTGTCTGCGGAAAGGTGATGGATCTGCCCAGTGATGTTTTGCTGGATAGAGTATGACCCTATAAAGTTGACTTGAGGCCTGAATGGAACATTAGCCTTGCCGTTCTTGGGACACTGTCTGGCATAATGTCCGGTTTGCCCACAGCTGAAACAAGAATTGTTGCGCTGGCACTCTTCTCGCACCGGGTTGGTCACGATATTCTTGACTTGCGTAGTGGTTTTGTTAACATTCTACTGCAAATTGGGCTTGTACTCTACCTGAGTATGCTACCAGGTACGAGCCTTTTGCACTAGCTGCACTTCCTTCCTTGGCTCGAACTTGCGCTTATGATCGTTATTTGCAGACTTGTTGTCATGTATGAGCTTGTGCTCCCTTTCAGTGATGAGAGCCTTGTTTACCAGAGTTGGAAATTCGGGAAGTCAAACATACTAAGGGTGCATCGGAGATGCTGGTTTAATCCCCAAGAAACCTATCAATCTTTCTTTCTTCGGTGGCCACATCATGAAGAGAGTAACGGACCAAATGATTGAACTTATGCAAATATTCACTCACAGACTGACTTCCTTGGAGGAGCGCGAGGAATTAATGCTGCTTAAGCTTCATAATTCCCGTGGGAATATGGTATTTACGAATCCTTGAATTTTGTCCAAGTGATTTCTTCATCAACAGGCCACATGGCTTTTGCATTTTCCCACCATATGGTGGCAGCGCCTTCAAGATAATGAGTTGCAAACGGAACCTTGTGATCCTCTTCAGTATGATCAATCTCAAGCTTCTTCTCAATGCTTCCTAACCAGTCGTCTGCATTCAAGGGATCAATAACCTGACTGAAACAGGGAGGCTTGGTTCTCTGAAAATCTGACAGCTTGGAGTGATGACCGTTCTAATTTCCATTCTGTCCAACCATAGCTTGCACACTTCTTAATATTTCAATCAAATCATTATTCCTCCTTGCCTCAAACATACGCAGAATTTGCTCGGTGGAGGGTGGATTTGGCGGTGGAGGCGGTGGTGGAACGTACGGCTCGGGGGAGTGTCCTGCCTGTCGTGCGGAGCGGCGAATAGGGACATCCTCACAAGCGGCACTACTGTTGCCTCCCCGCGTCATCCTATTGTTTGTTTTTCCCAAGACAACGCATCTGAGATGAGCAACATCCAAAAATATAGTGGAGAAAAGCAAGCAACAAAACCCGAAAGAAAACGAAAAACAATCAAAGCATAGCGAATAAAAAGAAGTTCCAACATAATTATACATAGACTCGTACATAAAAGACAAATGACATGATAAGTTCGACTACTATCATACATAGAACGGGACATCATGACTCATACGAGTACATTCGTACATCACCCTGACAACTGCGGATACTCGAGTGCTCTAAAGCTTTGCTGATGCTGCGGGGTCCTCTCCTGAAGCGGACTCGGATCCTGAACTGAAGACGTTAACCGAAACCTCCGGTTTAAAGGTAACACGATGACGCTGCCTCGAGGGCTCTCCCTCCGGGGCAGGTGTAGGATGAGGCTGGAGCATCGGAGCTATTGAGGTAGTGAGAAGGGAAATCCACTCAGCAGGGGTACTGAGAGGATTCACGGTCGAGGTGCCCGAGCTACTTGAAGGAGTAACCAGTGAAATAGGTGAACCAGAGCCGGAGGGAATATAAGGAGTAAATCCCATAGACGATGGAGTAGTGGAAGCTCTAGTAGCAGCTAAAGCAGTGCGAGCACGAGTCAGCTCTCGAGCCAGCTCAAGAATCATAAGATAGCTAGCAGTGATATAACGAGAAAGGTGGCTAGCAGTACTATCAGACTCCGGATCAATGATAGGAAAACGGACATGACCATTGTCGTGTAGGGAAGGATAGTAGTGGAAACTTGGATGGTTCTGCATTTAGACCTCGTTATAACGCAGCTCGACGAGGACCTCAAATGCAGCAAACTGGACAGCCTGAGAAGCGGTAGAAGCGAAACCGCTCCTGGAGGTACGAATATAAGTGCTGGAAGATGAATTGGTGCGTAGAGTGACCACTGCGTGATACTCATACACTGAATCTGCTAGACGCTCCTGGTACACACGGTAGACTGGGTCGTCACCGAGGGGGTACAACTGACGCCACATGTTACGGAGGAGATGCGATGACGTGTACAACATCAGCTGCAACTGGCACGGATACGACACCGGAGCCATCTACACCCACAGCCATTAGTAGGTTAGAATAAAAATAAATGAGCACATACAATGCAACAACTAGCTACAATCACTATCGACACTCAACTTATACCCTGACTAACGTCCAATTAACATGTTGGCAGCCTAGCATGTCCTACAGTCAGCGCGGCTCTAATACCAAGCGTTGTGGCACCCCGTCTCAAAGCAATCGGTTTACCTTGCATTGCCAGCCAGAGATCTTTTCTTTTGGCAATACACAACATCTTGGTATAGAAAGCAACTGCTTTATTGATGCTAGCGGAACATAGTTCATGTTACAACAAGTTGCGAGGCCAAGCGGCACACACGGTGTGGCTGGACAATATGTACATTATTTAGTGAACATAAAAGTTGCCTCGATCATGACAACTACACAATAGTGGAACGACGACGAAGCGGGACTCCATAGCACAGTGACACCGATGTCGACACGATCTAGACTCGGATAGCACTCCTTGCAACGAGACTTTCCTGAATGCTGGCATGACACGCCAGGTCAGTACATTGAATGTACATGCAAGCTCACAACAAGCATAAACATAATGACAAACAATATCATGATAATTAAACCATTTAACCATTTAACCATTAATGCAATACCATACTTGGGATGCAGTGCTCATGATCTCATGACTTAAGTCCCTCGGACTTGCTTACCAAACGGTGATCCCTCTTGGACCACAATCAGACCAACATCTTGGTCTTTAATCGGGTTACCTCGTAACCAAACCGTGATCATACTCGGATCACAAACTGGCCAACAACTTGGCCTCAGCATCAAGATGATTTTCAACCATCCTCTCTCCACCAGTGCAAGGTTATTATCTTAGTGTGCAAAATTATTTAAACGTTGATCCATGGTGTGACCTACTTTCGAGCTTGTCTGTAACCGTGGACTTGGCTATCGATAGATTTAATACACTCTACAGAGGTAGCGCACTGTACCCACACCTCGGAACCCATGGCCTCGCACTCCCATTCGGGTGGACCAACGACATTCCGATAGAACCCCTCCATTGCCATGACACTCTCCCGGCCACTCCGACTAACTCCCCACTGGGCTAAGTCATGGGTGGCCCCGTGTCTACCAAAGACACCAACGGCCACCGTCGTGGCAAAACATAAACGGCCCCAAACGGGGACAAGGTACCATAACAACAACGGGCACACAAGGTTATGTATGCTTATCGGGCCAGGGTAACGCACACCCACAACCTTCCCTCGTTGGAGGCACCGACCAGAGGCATGACAACAGACCAAATAAAGGCCTTCCCACAAAGGCAAATGTGGTTGCACTGGGGAAGATCTCGATTCAGTGGCACCATGACCCGATCAACAATATGTTCAAGTTGAATTATTATCAGGTTCAACTCAAAGTGAAAGTAACCGGTGTCATGATATGCCATGAAAATGCAACACTAATATTATGCACCACATATCATCGGAAATAACTGAATCAACTTCATCAAATACTAAGCATAGATCTCAATAACACACAACACTTCTCTGGTTATGTTTATTTAGCAAATTAACCATGACAATATCTTAGCATAATTCTTTTCTCCCTCAAGAAAATATTAAGCCAACTAATTCATTTTTCATAAACATAATACTTCTTCATAAACATAATACTTCTTCATAATCAAAAGTTTCTTCTAATGACTTAAACTAACTTAGTTAGGTGTAAACTTATGTATACTAACCATATCAACTTCAACAAGCATCCAACAGAATATAAATATATACTTCAGTGAATTAAATGCATGGATTAACTCATTTGTTCAAGTTGAAGAATCACAAATATTGCAATGGCACCATGAAAATGTTGTTGTGGCTTGCCTTAGTGCAGGTGAGGGTCACACTCCTCCTGGTGATCCTCAAGACAAGCTTCACCTTCTGGAAACAAATATAAACACCAAAAGAAAACATCAAGAACCACTCTGAAATTCACCAGAAAATCTAGACAGCAGAGAAAAATCTCATCTTTGGTGTGCTGCTAGATATTTTCATAAAGAACACAATGCAAAAAGAATCAATTCATTTGGACTTATGGTTAAGAAGTTGTGGCTGTTTGAAGCTCTCTGGAATATTTTGAATTTGATTTAAGTGAAACAGAACTGGGGGTGACGTCGAAGGCGCGTAAACCCCGCGGGGCACCACCACTCGTACCGCTTCGGGCGCGGCCAGAGTGGCTGACTAGCGGGCCCCGCTAGCTAGGTGAGAGGGAGGGGAAGGGGAAAACAGAGTGCGGCGGGGCTTCGCCGGAGCACACGCCGACGAGGAGGGCATCTTGGCCCGAGCTAAAGGAATGGATCAAAAAAGAAGACGAAGGCGCACCTGCCCGTACCCATAGATTGGCTAGGGGTGGTCGGACGGCGTCGGAAACGACCTCTCCAGCGGCGACAGAGAGCGGGGGTCAATGGAGTTGGAGATGACGATGACTAGAGGCGGCACCAGAGGCTCCAATCGGGTAGGACGGCACCTCCGAAGCACGGCGGAGGCCCTGGAAGGGTGGACCGAGCTTGGGAGGGGCTGGAGCTGCAGAGACGACCCGAGTGGATCGTCAGTGAGCTCGAGCTCGGGGACGGCGGCCCGTGGCCTGCCCGGCCAGGCTACGGCTACCTACTGGCTTGTGGAGTGTGTGAGAGGAGTGGATGCTGCTCGACAAGGCTGGGGAGGGCTGTATTTATAGCCGAGCGGGGTGAGGGGTTCGGGCTCCGCCGAAGAACACCTGGACACGATGCCCAGCGGCGAACAGCGTTAGTGAGTGAGGGAGAAGGCGACGCAGCTCACGCGGGCACTGTGGGCGAGCGAAGACGAGCACAGGAGCGAGGGGGTGGCGACAAACACAGTGCGCGGCACACTGCTCGGTTGGCCGGGCCGCGCCCTACTCACTACGGTGAGCTCCGGTGTCGACGAGCGCCAGGAGGGAGTTAAGGGGGTCGGGACGATGATTGTGGCGAAGTTTGGCAAGGCGCGGCAGGCGGGGAAGCGAGCATGCGCTCAATAGTGGCTCAGGCGCGTCGCGGAGCGTGTCGGCCATATGCCAGCACGCCTGGACGAACGTGGTCACCGCGTGAACTATGACATCAGGCCGCGCTAAGCCTAAACTTCATGTCTGGCGTGTAGTCCTTGGTAGTTTGAGTAGTTACCACACTTTGGGTTGAGCTCAGGTGCAGTAAGATGGATTTCTACTTCAAGGTATGTTTCTGGGCAGTAACTTTGAGAGCTTACTGTGGTCAAAATACTAAGAGTTGGAGGCTAGCAATCATCTAGGAGGGTGGTGCTGCACAAGAAAATACAGCAGCATTTGAGCAAGTAAAATGGTAGTTGCTGTAGAAACTACCATTTCTGTCCAGAACAGAAAATATTTTCTGTAGCAAAAATATTGCAAAAAGTGATGCAATATTTTTGCTCAGGAAGGTGCCCAAGGGTTCAAAGAATATTTGTGAATTTTCAGAGATTTTTGTGGGTAAGAAAAATTGAGGTTGCTTCGGAGCACAATGGACTAGTTAGGGTTTTGGGAGGCAAAATGAATATTTTCATTTAAGAAAAATATTCACAAGATTATTTTAAGGTGGATCAAAGAAGAAATGATGTCTAGGGAGAGAAATGAGTCACTTGGGTGAAAGTCAAGGGGGTACCCAAGTGCTTAAGTCCATGTGAAGTGATTCAAAATTCCAAATTCAAATCCAAACCAAATGAAAATCAGACAAAGAAGAGGGGGCAAAAATTAGGCTGTCACACTAACTAGTGGGCCCGTGAGCCCTAGTTGACCGCGCTCACCGGTCAACGGGCTGACATGGCAGTGCTAAGTCCCTGAGATATGGGCCCCACACCACTTAATCAATGTTTTAAATAATTAAAACTAATTAGTTAACCTAATCGACATTGACAGTGGGACCCACTAAAATAATTAGTAATAGCTTAGTCAAATTAATCCATTTAATTAGGTCCAGACACTGACCAATGGGTCCCACTGGACCCACAGGTCAGGTTTGACCCTGGTCAGCCGACTAGTTAACTGCTGACATCACCGTTACCTCATGCTGACGTGATACATACACTGTTCTGGATAATGCCGATTTAATAAATAAAAATAAATCCCATAACATATTTAAAACTTTAGAAATTTGTAGAATATAAACCGTAGCTCAGATGAAAATGTTTTCTACATGAAAGTTGCTCAGAAAAATCCAATGAATCTGAGTACGTGGTCAGTTCATTTGTCGCATGCCCCTAGCATCTTGAACATGGAACTTTCCCCCTCTTTTCCTTTGTCCGGAATCCGCCTAACGTCGGGAATTCATCCTCAGATGTTTTCCCCTCCGTCTGCAATGTGTAGTACTATGTTAGGTCGAACCTAGTTCTGCATATCGCCATGTCATGCATCTGTGTGCCTTGTATTTACTGTTTCTTCCCCCTCTTCTCCTCCGATAGACCCCAAGACCGCTGCTGATGTCGCTGTGATCAACTACATCGGCGACGACACTTCTTATTTTTTAGCAGAGCTTCCAGGTAAGCAAACCCCCCTTGAACATTTCGATATCGCCCATTTCTTTCCCTCTCACACTTGCATTAGAATTGCTACTGCTTTTTGTATGATCCTATTCTGATGCATACCCTGTTTTTGTTACCTGCTTTCATACCTTACCTGCTTATTATAAACCGCTTAGTATAGGTTGGTTAGAGATCCATCAGTGACCCCCACCTTGTCCCAGTTGCCCCTGCTTTATGTTTGATGACTCGATCAACGTGATTGATGTCCCGGCCCCGACACCGCACATCACCCCCTTAATTGTATGACTCTGCAGAGTTACTATCGAGTGCCGAGGGTGATACCTCATCGGCACTTTTGATGTTAACCATGTAGTGTAGCTATTCGGTCGTGGTCATCGAGGGTGATTCCTCCTTGACCACTCCCGATAATGACTCGGTCGTGCACCCCCTTAGGTGTGGACCAACGAGGGTGATTCCTCCAAGTCCGTCTTTATGGTTACATCGAGTGGGAATCCATCGAGGGTGATTCCTCGGGTCCCCCCTTGTTGTTTCAGACACACGGTTACTTTGACTTACCACAGAACCATGATGACATTGCATTGGGTCGGCCCCAAGGGGTACCCGCGAGTGATGTGAAGTCGGGTTGATATGGAGGATACCCGCATAGTTTTCCACGCGGCGCGGCCGGGCATTCTTAGCCCCTGCCGCAAGTCCGAGAGACGGGGCGACAGGACCACATATCGTGGATCATTGATCATTACCGCACACTACCAAGACACTAACGGTTTGGATATTTGATATGAATAGGCCTCTGGCATTTTTCGCACTGACCACCACGCGGGAATAAGTATGGGCACTCTGCATTGTATGTATCAGCTAAAAGCTCACTGACGTCAGCGACTAAGTGGCGGGCGCCGGGTTGGACTGGTTAAGCATGCACTTGTATAAGGAGGCTTGGTCTGCTCACCGGCCGCGTTCGCGACGCGTAAGATTGCAAAGGACGATTGGCCCATGACCCCTTCGCATTTAGGATGTAGACCGGCGTGCTGGCCTCTCCGTTGAGCCTAGGTAGGACTACTGTGTGTTGATTGGCCGAGGCCGGTCATGACCTGATGGTGTGTCTAGCCAGAGTTGATCGAGTGTGTTGGGTAAGTTGGTGCACCCCTGCAGGGAAGAAAACATCTATCGATAGCCTGTCCTATGGTAACGGACGCTCGGAGTTGTATCTTGATCGATACAACTAGAACTTGATGCTGAGGCGTGTAATGGAAATGATGGCTCCGGGATTGTTTTCTCGCAGGGAGTCGAGGAAGTGATCTCTGGGCATGTTACAACATACTTACTAATATTATAATACGCCACTCTTATCTCTTCTGATGCTGCAAGATGCTTGGAGCTGCTTGAAGGTGCAAGTCTTCGATAGGCTAGGCTTTCCCCTTCTCTTCTTGCATTCTACAGTTTAGTCCACAGATACAACCCATTCCTTTGATACAGATGCATACTTAGTTTAGATCTGATGTAAGTCTTGCGAGTACTTTGGATGCGTACTCACAGTTGCTTTGCTACCTATTTTCCCCCATACATGATTGTTGCGACCAGATGACGGATCCCAGGAACTAGACGACACCACTGATGACTACTACTACCCCGAGGGTGCCTACTACTACGTGATGGTTGCTGACGACCTGGAGTAGTTAGGAGGCCCCCAGACAGGAGGCCTTGCCTTTTTGATCGATGTTGCTTTTGTGCTAGCCTTCTTAAGGCAAACTTTTTTAACTCATGTCTGTACTCAGATATTGTTGCTTCCGCTGACTCTTGTGTATTCGATCTTATGTATTCGATCCCTCGAGGCCCCTGGCTTGCAATATAAAGCTTGTGTTATTTTAATTTGTGTCTAGATTTGTGTTATGATATGTTCCCGTGAGTCCCTGATCTTGATCGTACACATTTGCATGTATGATTAGTGTACGATTGAATCGGGGGCGTCACATCAACTCCATATATTATATCCCAATGATCTATCGTTATCCTATGATGTTTGAGTAGATCCATTTTGTCCTGTGGGTTAATCATGATCTTGGTTGGTATGATTGTATATTTTATTTATGGTGTTGTCCTACGGTGCACTCGGTTCTCACGCAAACGTAAGGGGCCCCCACTGTAGAGTGTTGCAATATGTTCATGGTTCACTTATGGTGGGTTGAGAGAGTGACAGAAGCTTAAACTCGAGTAAGTGGGATATGATGTATGGGAGTAAAGAGGACTTGATAGTTAATGTTATTGTTGGGTTTCACAACCTTATTGATCTTTAGTAGTTGCGGATGCTTGCTAGGGGTCCAATCATAAGTGCATATGATCCAAGTAGAGAAAGTAAGTTAGCTCATGCCTCTCCCTCATATAAAATTGCAAGAATGATTACCGGTACTTGTTATCGGTTGCCTAGGGACAAATAACTTTCTTGTTGACACAAACCCTTTCTCTTAACACCTAACTTTTATTATCTTGCAAAGTACTTCTAGTTTCATTCTTTCAAAGTAGTTCTAGCATCACACCTACAAAATAGTTTCATACTTGTTTCCGATAAAGCAGACGTCAAGTGTGCGTAGAGTTGTATCGGTGGTCGATAGAACTTGAGGGAATATTTGTTCTGCCTTTAGCTCCTCGTTGGGTTCGGCACTCGTATTTATCGAAGAAGGCTACAGACGATCCCCTATACGAGTGTGGGTTATCAAGACCTTTTTCTGGCGCCATTGTCGGGGAGCAATCGCGTGGGGTGAATATTCTCGTGTGTGCTTGTTTGCTTTATCACTAAGTAATTTTTATTTTGTGCTCTTGTTTTATATCTCTAGTTATGGGTAGGAAACGCAAAATGCCAAAAAAATACTTGTACCTACTAAACCAATGGTTGAAGAACTACCCAAAATCTATCATACTACTGAAGCTTTCTACTTGGATCATCTTCGATCCATTTGTGCTCATACTGAAAACCCTACTAGCTTAGTTGAGGGAAAATCATTAGATGAGCATGCTTGTTTTGTGCGAGGCCATTTATCTCAAAAAGGGGAACTTTTATAGCATCAAATTAATACTATGCAATGCTATGCTTGGAATTTGTCGTGGTGGGCGCACGGCAGATGCCATGGGATGGCTAAAGAGAGGAGGAGGCTCAAGGGCACTGGTGGGCTCCAGAGGCGAGGTCGGCATGAGTGAGCGCGGGATGCAAGACATACCCGGGTTCGGGGGTCTCCGGAGAGATAACACCCCTTGTCCTGCCGAGTGTGGTTTATATGTAACAGTACAGAGTTGCTCCTAGAGCTGTATGGAGGAAGAAGGAGGTCTGGCCAAGGCTTAGGATGCTCCCTCTCCTCGGGTGTTGCTTTGCTGGCTGTGTATGATCGATTGTGTGAATGAAGTGGGTTCTGCTCATATGCATGGGGGCTCCTGGGGGTTTTATAGGTCAACCCCCCAGGGGTACAAGGGTAATATTACAAGGCTGTAGGGCCGGGTTGTCAGTGTCCAGGATCCTGGTGCTGGGACCCGCCGGGTACCAGGGCTTGCAGGGTTCTCCAGGCGCGGGCCCCATGCGCCTAGGGGGCACTGTGTGCCATCTTGTCAATCGTCAGGGCATGGCCGGGTTGAGTCAGCTACAGTGGCGCTCTGTCAGGTCGCTGCTTGTGAGCTTCATTGGTTACACCGGGACACTATTGCCATGCGAGGCCTAGCCAGTGGGTAGGCATAGGGCACTGTAGCCACACCGGCCCTAGTCAGCGGGTGGGTGGAGGGCACTGTTGCCTCGTCCGGCTGACCAGAGGCATGGGCGGGGTACTATGGCGTTGATCATTAGCTGGCGGAGACTCGTCCCATCGTACGGTTGGGATGGGACGGCCGCTGACCCTTGGCCGGGTTTGGAGAACACGCCAACGGCGATGCTGGCTTGCTGGAGAAGTCTTGAGCTTGGTTGTTGGGGCCGAGTCGAGGAGCCTGGCCGGGTCGGCCTGCTTGGCCGGATCGAGCGACCTGGCCGAGTCGAGCAACCCGGCCAAGGTCGGGCCGGATTGAGGGGCGATGCTGGCCCCGTTGCTTTTGAAAAGGATCCGGGTTCCGTTGCCTGCCTGGTGTTCATTCCCCCGACAGTAGTCCCCGAAGCTGTGAAGGTCCGCTGTCTTCGGGTGGTGGGCCTTCGCAGTTTCCCCCCTGTGCGGAGGCAAACTTGGCGACCACCGGGTCCGGCAACACCCACTATGTGCCGGCTTCCGGAAGCCGGATCGCGGCATCTTGGTCGTGGCGGGAAACCGAGGAGCTCGACGAATCTTGGGCAATCCTTTGGGCTTCCCGTGGCCACCACGTGGCGCCTGGGAGCCGGAAGGGCCTGACAGGCCACGCGCGCGATAGGACGGGGCGACGCTCTATGGCCTGCCGCTGCACGCCCTCGGCCCACGTGAGCGGATTTATTGCGGCGTTCGGAGGTCAGGTGCTATCTCCAAGCAGTTATTGCATGCGTACGTGCACACTTATTGCGGGTAAGTGGGAGGGGCGAGTGCAAACGATCCCACTTCCCCATGTTTCGAATCTTGGCCTATAAATTGGGGGCAAGGGGGCGGCAGAGATCACTCACGCTCGCGCACCCCTGCCTCTTCGCCCTTCCTCTGCTTCCGACGGTCGCTGCCAGCTGAGACGCTCGCCGTTCCGAGCAGAGCTTTCCTGCCATCTTCCTTTCCCCTTCCTTCTTCTTCTTCACGCGCGGGACGATGGCGCTGCCGTCGGGGTCGTGGATGGGCTCGACAGTCACAATCGACGACATCACCTACCTCCGCGACACCAGGCGTCTGCTGAGGGCGGAGGAGGTCAAGGCTCGCCTCCTGCAAGGCGAGCGGGAGCCGCGGCCCAGAGGCTCGGAGCGGGTGGTCTTCATGCCGCATTTCAAGCATGGGTTTGGGCTGCCCGCGAGCGGCTTCTTCCACGAGTTTCTAGAGTTCTTCAGGCTCCAGCCTCATCACCTTGGCGCCGACGCGATCGTGCAGCTGTCCGGCTTCGTCACCCTCTGCGAGGGGTACCTGGGGGTCGAGCCTTCGATCGACCTCTGGGTGCGCTTCTTCTCTCTGAAGCGGCAGGGGCTGAAGGCCGGAGAGATGTCCGAGTACGGGGCAGCCATCATCACCAAGCCGTCGGGCGCCGACTGCCCGAAGATGCCACTGGAGGAGTGTGCCAAGAAATGGCAGAATTCCTTCTTCTACGTCCGCAGCGTCGGCGAGGACCGCATCAACCTTCCGCCGTTCATCAACTCGCCGCCATGGTGGAAGCTAAACTGGGGGTACTACCCCAAGCACCCGTCGCAGGAGGTGCTCAACCTATGCGAGCGGGTGTCGGTGATGAAGGAGCAGGAGAGGCTCACCGGCACTGACCTCATCACCGCCTTCATCGTCCGGCGGGTGCTGCCACTGCAGTGGTGCAGCCATCTCATCGGCCAGATGGCAGGCCTCCAGGATCCCAACCGCATGGCGAATACGCGCTTGGCGGCGGACCAGATCGCACGCCGGGCTAATGATATCTCCAAGGCCAACTTGGGGGTCGACTGGGCGTTCGGGAAGGCCCCGTACAACCGTGCGAACCCCGCACCATTGGTGAGTCCCTGGTCTCCATACTTCGCTCCTGCTTATCTTCTCGTTCGTCCTGACGTGACGCGAGAGGGGCTTCTGAATGCCATCCAGCACCCTTATGACCGGGCACGGACGCAGGTGGTGCGGGACGCCTCGGAGGAGCCCAAGGCCCAAGACGGAGGGGAGGCGGCGGCCGCCGATACGGGCGCAGGGCGCCGAGCAAGTGAGCCTTGTTTATATTCCTTGAGTTGACGGTCGTGGGATGGCTTCAAAAAGTTGATGCGAGCGGTTGACGCAGCGGCGCTGGGTGGAGGAGGCGGCGGCGCGGCCGGAGCCGGGTCGTCTCGGGGGGCGAGGATGGCGCGGCGCCCGCGCGGGAAAGATATCGCCCCGCCGCGGGCCCCATCCGTGAAACGCGCGGCAGACCCGGCCGGAGGCGCGAAGCCGCGCTCCAAGAGGAGGCGCGGCGCTTGATACGTCTCCAACGTATCTATAATTTTTGATTGCTCCATGCTATATTATCTTCTGTTTTGGACATTATTGGGCTTTATTATTCACTTTTATATTATTTTTGGGACTAACCTATTAACCGGAGGCCCAACCCAGAATTGTTGTTTTTTTGCCTATTTCAGAGTTTTGCAGAAAAAGAATATCAAACGGAGTCCAAACCGAATGAAACCTTCGGGAACGTGACTTTTCGAACGAACAAGATCCAGGAGACTTGGACCCTACGTCAAGCAACCAACATGGAAGCCACGAGGTAGGGGGCACGCCTACCCCCCCCCCCCCCCAGGCGCGCCCTCCACCCTCGTGGGCCCCCTGTTGCTCCACCGACGTACTCCTTCCTCCTATATATACCTACGTACCCCCAAACGATCAGATACGGAGCCAAAACCCTAATTCCACCGCCGTAACTTTCTGTATCCATGAGATCCCATCTTGGGGCCTGTTCCAGAGCTCCGCCGGAGGGGGCATTGATCACGGAGGGCTTCTACATCAACACCGTAGCCCTTTCGATGATGTGTGAGTAGTTTACCTCAGACCTTCGGGTCCATAGTTATTAGCTAGATGGCTTCTTCTCTCTTTTTGGATCTCAATACAAAGTTCTCCCCCTCTCTTGTGGAGATCTATTCGATGTAATCTTCTTTTGCGGTGTGTTTGTTGAGACCGATGGATTGTGGGTTTATGATCAAGTTAATCTATGAACAATATTTGGATCTTCTGAATTCTTTTATGTATGATTGGTTATCTTTGCAAGTCTCTTCGAATTATCAGTTTGGTTTGGCCTACTAGATTGATCTTTCTCGCAATGGGAGAACTTCTTAGCTTTGGGTTCAATCTTGCGGTTTCCTTTCCCAGTGACAGTTGGGGCAGCAAGCCACATATTGTATTGTTGCCATCGAGGATAACAAGATGGTTTTTTTAATCATATTGCATGAATTTATCCCTCTACATCATGTCATCTTGCTTAAAGCGTTACTCTGTTCTTATGAACTCAATACTCTAGATGCATGCTGGATAGCGGTTGATGTGTGGAGTAATAGTAGTAGATGCAGGCAGGAGTCGGTCTACTTGTCTCAGACGTGATGCCTATATAAATGATCGTACCTAGATATTCTCATAACTATGCTCAATTCTGTCAATTTCTCAACAGTAATTTGTTTACCCACCATAAAATACTTATGCTCTTGAGAGAAGCCACCAGTGAAACCTATGGCCCCCGGGTCTATCTTCCATAAAATTAATCTTCCAATACTTAGTTATTTTCATTGCCTTTTATTTAACTTTGCATCTTTATCATAAAAATACCAAAAATATTATCTTATCATATCTATCAAATCTCACTCTCGTAAGTGACCGTGTAGGGATTGACAACCCCTTATCACGTTGGTTGCGAGGATTTATTTGTTTTGTGTAGGTGCGAGGGACTCGTGCATAGCCTCCTACTAGATTGATACCTTGGTTCTCAAAAACTAAGGGAAATACTTACGCTACTTTACTGCATCACCCTTTCCTCTTCAAGGGAAAACCAACGCAGTGCTCCAGAGGTAGCAAGAAGGATTTCTGGCGCCGTGTAGGTGCGAGGGACTTGCGTGTAGCCTCCTACTGGATTGATACCTTGGTTCTCAAAAACTGAGGGAAATACTTATGCTACTTTGCTGCATCACCCTTTCCACTTCAATGGAAAACCAACGCAATGCTCAAGAGGTAGCAGCGCTCCGCTGGAGAGGGCGGCGAGGCCCGAAGTTCCGGTGGTGCCGGGGTAAGTGATTTCTTGTGCCCGTGCCGAGTTGCCGAGCGGCCCTGCTCGACCTGGCGTAATCATTTTTGTCTTATGCTTCAGGTCGCCAATTTTGCTGGCGCTGGCGGCGGCGGATGCCGTGTCCGTCGAGGGTGCCGCCTTCCTGAGGAGCCGATCCGCCGCTGCCGACCGGGACAAGGACGAGGACGGGGACGAGGCGCCAGAGGATCCGTACCTCGGTCTGGACCCGGCCGACACCAAGGGCCTGGCCTGGCGGGATCAGAACCGGGCCGAGGTGGAGCTGGCGGCGGCGTCGCCCCAGGCCTGGGTCAGAGCCGCGATGGCGTGGGCGCAAGCCGGCGAGGGGCCGGCGTGGCCGGAGATGCCGGCGGGGATGGTGGCGGCGACGACGGTCTTCGTGCCGGCATCGGCACAGGAGCACGTCCGAGGCGGCCATGCGGACGCAATGGACCTCAACCGGGAGGTCGTGGTTGTCGAGGACGGCACCCCACCGCGGACCGATGTGGTCGAGCGGGAGGGGACCGACGAAGGCGTTGGCGGCGCCGTTTTGGAGGAGGCAACGCGGGCGGGGCTGGAGGTGGCATCCCGGGCGCCAGCGAGTGAGGCGCCGCTGGTGGTGGAGCCTCAAGCCGCTCCGCCCATCGAGCTGGTGTCGGTGCCGAGGAGGGTGCTGGAGAAGGCGTCGGCTTTAGGGGGGTGGCTAGCGGAGGGCACGCCCTGGCGATCAGGGCCGGAGGACATCGGGTTGCCGAGCCGCGGGCGTCCCGGAGCGGGACCAGCGAGGTCCCTTTCGGACCTCTGACCCAGGAGGAGGCGGCAATGGTCGTCGTAACCCGTCGCCTGCGAGGGCGGACGAACTGGATCCAGGCCTTCGCCCAGGCCGAGGTTGAGCCGATGCAAGATCTGGAGCGCGCCGTCTTCGTAAGTTTCTGTCTGCGCTCTGTTTTTTTTCTTTTTCCATCGTTTTCCTCTTCATGGGGGTGCGTCAGCGCACCCACTTGGTGTAGCCCCTGAGATCCGGGCCAACTGTGTGGCAGGTGGGCCGAATCTTATCTTGCCAGCTTGTGCTGATTGTTTCTTCTTGTTGCAACTTGACTCCTACTGGGTCAACATCTTCAACCGGCTCCTTGAGATGCATCAGCATCTCAAGGAGGGGCTCGCCGCCAAGGAGGAGGAGCTCTGCGTCGCGCCAGGTATTTCTTCTTCATGCTCTTTTCTAGTGGGGGCGCGCTAGCGCACCCACTGGATGTAGCCCTCGACATTCGGGCCAACTGCATAGCAGTTGGGTCGATTCTTAATGCAGTACTTTGTCGCTGAGTTTCTTCTTCTGCAGCCGAGGTGCTGTCTTGGCGGACCCGGCTGATTCAGGCCGTTTTTCGCTATGACCGGCTTGTTGCGGACGTCGGCTGGCTCGGGGCCGAGGTGGAGGCGGCGAAGGTGGAGGCGACGGGAGCCCGGCAGGTGCTTGACGAGGCCAGCCGGCTGCGGGAGCAGCTGGCGGGCGACAAGAGCCGGCCCGAGGCCAAGGTGGAGCGCCTCAAGGCGAAGGCTGCCAAGGTCGTGGAGGTGCAGCAAGCCCTTGCCGAGGCGGACCAGTAACGCGGCAAGCTGGCCAGTGATAAGGGGCGGCTCCAGGCCAAGGCGGAGCGCTTGAAGGCGCTGGCGGCCAAGGCGGAGGAGACCCAGTAGGGGAAGACTCAGCTCCATGAGGAGGCCGTGAAGGCGGCCGAGGACAAGGACGCTGAGCTGAAGGCGGCCCTTGCCAAGGTCGTCGGCCTGGAGAAGGTGCTAGAGGAGCGCGACCACACCATCGCCCGGGAGCGGCGCGGTACGTTGCTCCAGGCGCAGCACCTGGAAGAGTCCTTATCCAGTAAGTGCTTTTCTTTGGTTTTGTTGTTGCTACCGGGTTGGGACTCCAGCCTCTCCTACTTAGTAGTTTTCTTCTGACTTGCTTTTCTTCTTGACAGGGACCTTCTCAGAGACGCTCCCACTAGCGGAGGAGGCCGTCCGCTTTCAGCGAGGTCGTGGGCTCCGGGACCGACCCGAATGTGGCCTAGACCATCCCAAAGATCGTGGCCGCCGCCCAGACCCGCCTGCGGGTCCTGAGCGACCAGATGGGGCGGCTCTCTCAGGCTGGCGCGGCAATGACGGTGGCCTTCTGGCCGGTTCCATTGCGCCGGGCAGCTTCACGCGGCTGGCGCGGTGGTTGGAGGCGGGCCCGGACCATCTTCACGAGTGGCGGGTCTCCGCTGCTCACGCTGGCGCTGAGATGGCACTTCGGTTCGCGTTGTCGTGGCATCCGTACTTGGCGCTATACGTGTTGATGGGCTAGCGAGCCGGCTCGGAGAGCCAGCTGCAGGCGGAGGCTGGCCGGATCGCCGCCCGGGCCAGCTATATCGCCGGGTTCGCCTTCCACGACGAGTTCCAGCCGGAGCGGGCGAAGGATGGCGGCGTTGTGACCGCCGAGGATTACGGCCTTGTTCTGGACGACCCGGAGAGCAGCTCCGAGGAAACGGGCGTCTACGCGGATGCCAAGGAGGAGGATACCGGCACCTCTGTGGACCCGGCGGCTGCACGCTCTAGCGGAGGTGATGCCTGATTTCTTACTTGTAGAAAATTTCTGTTAGGTAGCAGGTCCACCCACCCACTGGGGGTTGATTGGGTGTAATGAATTCTGGCCTTGGGCCTGTTTAAATTTATGTTGTATGAGCTGTGTGAATGTTTGCACCTTTGCTTCTTGTTTTTTGGAGTTGTTTTCTTGCGACTTCCTCCCTTTGGGTTTCACCCCCGCGATTCTGACGGCCAGAGCTCTGGTCCGTGACAAGGGGTTCGGCCTTTGAGAGGGACGCGCAGTACTTGGCCTTTTGAAACGTTGGGCGTGAGCGAAACACCCACTGGGCCGGCTGGCGGCAATCCGGTGGGCCAGGTTGGCGAGCAGTCGGTCGTGTGGTAGCTTAAAGTGGTGCGGCCGGGTTGAGCGATCCGACGACATGCAGAAACTTGGTGGATGCTTGCGCTTTCACTTTTTTAGGGCCATTTTCTTGTAACTCTCCCTCTTTCGGCCTCCCCCCCCCCCCCCCCGCGAGTCTGATGGCCAAGGCTTTGGTCCATGACAAGGGGTTCGGTTTTTGAAAGGAGCGTTCAATACTTAGTCTTTCAAAATGTTGAGCGCGAGCGAAACACCCACTGGGCCGGCTGGCGGCCATCCGACGGGCCGGGTTGGCGGGCAGCCGGTCGTGCGGTAACTTAAGGCGGCGGGACCGGGTTGGGCGGCCTGGCAGTTCTTGACTTAGTATTCATGGCATGCTGTTTCTTTTGTTCTCACGCGCTTGCCAGCCCGCAGTCGAAGCCGGATCTGCAGCTTAGGGCGAAGCAAGAAGCTATGGCGATCCAACGCATTTGAGAACCGCTAAGAAAAAATGGCGAGTGGCCAAGCCGGCCAGCCCCCGAGCACCCGGGTCGAGAGAATCGACCCGGCGGCCGGGTTCGGCTTTAATTTTAAAGTGATGAGCAAATGTAGAGATACGATAGCTTGGTCGCAAAAGGGGCAGCCCCCGAGCATCGTTCGGGGACCCCATAGTTTTGAGATGATTACAAAAGATGATGGTACGTACGTGTTTATAGCTAACTGTAAAACGGGCGGAGTAGCTCCGTGTTCCATGGCCGGGTTGTTTCTTCGCCAGTTGTGTCTCTCTTGCGCTTGTTCATCTTGCGGGCGTCGATGGGGTAGTCTTGTGATCGCATAGGGCCTTGCTGACGATGAAGGGGCTGTCACAGCCCTAGAATTTGCTTGTAGCTATTTACCTGAGTGAGCATCATGCATCATGTCTAAATACTGAAAGTTGAATTGAGGTTAGTTGAAACCCTCATAAATCACTTCAAAAATAGTCAACATTAAAATCTCTTCAAATAAGTCCAAGAAAATGTTCCTGTTCTCTCTAAAAATATTGGCAAGAGGAAAAATTCAAACCAATATTTTTGGATTCACAGAAATATTTATTCTGGGCATTTGAATTAAACCAATAGCTATTTGAATTGGATTTATATTTTCTATTAAATAAATATAGGTCCAATAATTCTGAAATATTTTTGTGGAGCTTTGGTTTAATTCCCTTAGCTTCTAAAAATATTTCCAGAAGCAACAAAATTGATTTGGCTTCAAAACCAAATTCAAAACAAAACTGCAAATTAGAAAACAGAATTAAATTAGAAAAAAAAACTGAAACAGAACAAAACAAAAAAACAGGAGAGAGAGTAGGCCACTGGGCCACTTACCTGGCGCCACCAACCGGCCCAGCACTGTAGCTGGACGGCCCAGCCCACCAGGGCTCCTCCCTGTCGTCTTCCCCCTCGCCAGGAGGACGAGCGCGTGGCCGGCGCGCGCGAGCACGCGTCCGGCCACCTCCTGCTTGCTTGCCGCTGCTGGAATCGTCCCCGAGCGCCACGCGCTTCCCCTCGACCGCCTGCACCTCTCTTCTCTCCCCCTCGAGCACTCTCCCCTCCCCTGTCTTGCTCTCTTCCCCCACCACCGAGCGCGCCCATCGCCGCCGCACGCTGCCACGGCGTCCACCGGCCACCCCTCGACCCCTCTCCGTCTCCGGGAGCTCCGCCATCGTCTACTACATCTCCTCGACGACGGAAGCAAGCCCGGATGCCCGGAAGTGTCGCCATCAAGCTCGTCCCCGCCGCCTCTGCCCGGAGATCGCCGCCGCCGTTCCATCGTCACCAAGCCGTCCCCGAGCCCACCTAGCGTCTCATCCGACTCCTCGTGAGCTCCTCTTCCTCTCCCCTCACTCCGTGCAATCGATTTCGTTCCCTAGCTAGCAGCCCGCCGGACCCGAGAGCTCACCGCCGTCGTAGTTTCCCACCACCGTGGCCAGGGCCACCCCAGCTTGCACCTGAGCGTGTCACCAGGTTCGCTGCACTCCCAGGAGCCCGCAGCACCCCTCGGTCTCCCCTCTAGTGCACTGTAGCGACGATTCCACCATCACCCGAGCTCCGGCCGCCACCACGAGCTCTGCTCCGGCGAGCTATGGAGTTCCCGCCGCCTCCCACCTGCTCCTCTGGATGCGGAAGAGTGTGGGCTACCTCCTGGTGGCTTCGGCGCGCCAAACCATCGACTGTGGGTGATTCCCGAGCCGCCCCGCCGTTTCTGTCGTCACCGGCGACAAGCCGCCGGCGAGTTTGACCTGGCTGACCAGGGGGTTGACCACCCCTGAGTCACTGACATGTGGGCCCAGGGCCCTGTTAACTTTAGTTAAGTTTTTTTGATTAAACCTAATCAACCCCGCTGACACTGAAATGTGGGGCCAGCCCCTGCTAATTACCTAGTATAGATTTAACTAAAATAGGATTAGCCCGAGTCACTAACAGGCGGGTCCCCCAGGTCAGGTTTGACCTGGACCGGCCCTGTTGACCAGCTGACGTCACCCTGACGTCGGGCTGACGCAGTAAATCATTTTCTAGTTTAAAAACAATTCAGGAAATTCCAGAAAATACCCAAAACTTTGAAAAATCATAGAAATTCAACCGTAACTCCAAATGAGATAAATTATATATGTAAAATTATCAAAAAAATTCAAGGAATCCATCTGTACCATTTTCATGCATGTTTGAACAATGTTTGTCCTCTGTTTTGGACAAAACAAATAAAGGGCATTTAAATAATCATATATGGAGTTTGAATTTGAATCTTGTATTCAAACCAACTTCATTTAAATCATAGCTAGTTGCATTAGCTCAAACCACAGCATATTGACATGTCATGATCATGCATCATACTGTGCATTGCATTGATTGTATTTCTTTCTCTGTTGCCGGTATTTGTCCCCTCTCGATAGATGTTGTACCGACGATGTGATCGTTGACACTGATGAAGACCCAATGATATCTTCAGAAGTGCCAGGCAAGCAAAACCCCCTTGTTCATTCGGATACAATCCCCCTCTCTCGCTCCTGCTCTCTTTTACTGCATTAGGACAACAACGATTCATCTGTTACTTGTTGCGGTAGTTGAACCCCTTATCCTCTGCATGACCTGTCATTTCCACAGTAAATAGATGAAACCCACTAGCATGAGTAGGAGTTGTTTGAGCCCTGATGTGCCTACTCATTCATGCTTGTTTGTCATGCCTGCTACTGCTTAGAGTTGAGTCAGGTCCGATTCATCGGGGATGAATCGGAGGTGTGTAAACATGTCCTACTGTTAAGAGCTAAGTGTGTGAACACGATTTGGTAAAGGTAGCGGTGAGAGGCCATGTAGGAGTACATGGTGGGTTGTCTCATCGAAACCGTCCTCAGGGACTGAGTTCTGTGTTTGTGATCCATGAAACAGCTACTACCACACGTTGGGCCCTGAAATATGACCCCGCTCGACTTACTGACCCCTCTCGTCCTTTGTCCAGGAGTTGCAATTAGTTTCTGGTGTTTATAGGATATGTGTTGGCGGCCGTGCGTAGCGCTGACCCTAGGGGTGGGCTATGATGCGGTAGATACTATTGGGGAACGCAGTAATTTCAAAAAAATTCCTACGCACACACAAGATCATGGTGATGCACAGCAATGAGAGGGGAGAGTGTTGTCTACATACCAACGCAGACCGACTGCGGAAGCGATCACACAACGTAGAGGAAGTAGTCGTACGTCTTCTTCCCGATCCGACCGATCCAAGCACCGTTACTCCGGCACCTCCGAGTTCTTAGCACACGTACAGCTCAATGACGTTCCTCGGGCTCCGATCCAGCAAAGCGTCGAGGAAGAGTTCCGTCAGCACGACGGCGTGATGACGATCTTGATGTACTACCGACGCAGGGCTTCGCCTAAGCACTACAACGGTACGATCGAGGTGGAATTTGGTGGCAGGGGGCACCGCACACGGCTAAGGAACGATCTCAAGGATCAAGTTGTGTGTCTTGGGGTGCCCCCTGCCCCCGTATATAAAGGTTGGAGGAGGGGAGCCGGCCGGCCAAGGGAGAGGAGGCGCAGGGGAGTCCTACTCCCACCGGGAGTAGGACTCCTCCCCCCAATCCTAATCCAATTAGGACTCCCGGGGGGAAAAGGAGAGAGAAGGGGGCCGGCCCCTATCCTAGTCCTACTAGGACTTTGGGAAGGGGGGCGCCGGCCAGCTTGTGGGCTTTCCCTTTTTCTCCTTTTCCACTAAGGCCCAATAGGCCCATTAGTCTCCCGGGGGGTTCCGGTAACCCTCCCGGTATTCCGGTAAAATCCCGATTTCACCCGGAACACTTCCGATGTCCAAACATAGGCTTCCAATATATCAATCTTTACGTCTCGACCATTTCGAGACTCCTCGTCATGTCCGTGATCTCATCCGGGACTCCGAACAACCTTCGGTACATCAAAATGCATAAACTCATAATAACTGTCATCGTAACGTTAAGCGTGCGGACCCTACGGTTCGAGAACAATGTAGACATGACCGAGACACGTCTCCGGTCAATAACCAATAGCGGGACCTGGATGCCCATATTGGCTCCTACATATTCTATGAAGATCTTTATCGGTCAGACCGCATAACAACATACGTTGTTCCCTTTGTCATCGGTATGTTACTTGCCCGAGATTCGATCGTCGGTATCCAATACCTAGTTCAATCTCGTTACCGGCAAGTCTCTTTACTCGTTCCGTAATACATCATCTCACAACTAACTTATTAGTTGCAGTGCTTGCAAGGCTTATGTGATGTGCATTACCGAGAGGGCCCAGAGATACCTCTCCGACAATCGGAGTGACAAACCCTAATCTCGAAATACGCCAACCCAACATCTACCATTGGAGACACCTGTAGTACTCCTTTATAATCACCCAGTTATGTTGTGACGTTTGGTGGTACCCAAAGTGTTCCTCCGGTAAACGGGAGTTGCATAATCTCATAGTTATAGGAACATGTATAAGTCATGAAGAAAGCAATAGCAACATACTAAACGATCGGGTGCTATGCTAATGGAATGGGTCATGTCAATCAGATCATTCTACTAATGATGTGACCTCGTTAATCAAATAACAACTCCTTGTTCATGGTTAGGAAACATAACCATCTTTGATTAACGAGCTAGTCAAGTAGAGGCATACTAGTGACACTTTGTTGGTCTATGTATTCACACATGTATTATGTTTCCGGTTAATACAATTCTAGCATGAATAATAAACATTTATCATGATATAAGGAAATAAATAATAACTTTATTATTGTCTCTAGGGCATATTTCCTTCAGTCACCCACTTGCACTAGAGTCAATAATCTAGATTACACAGTAATGATTCTAACACCCATGGAGCCTTGGTGCTGATCATGTTTTGCTCGTGGAAGAGGCTTAGTCAACGGGTCTGCAACATTCAGATCCGTATGTATCTTGCAAATCTCTATGTCTCCCACCTGGACTAAATCCCGGATGGAGTTGAAGCGTCTCTTGATGTGTTTGGTTCTTTTGTGAAATCTGGATTCCTTTGCCAAGGCAATTGCACCAGTATTGTCACAGAAGATTTTCATTGGACCCGATGCACTAGGTAAGACACCTAGATCGGATATGAACTCCTTCATCCAGACTCCTTCGTTTGCTGCTTCCGAAGCAGCTATGTACTCCGCTTCACATGTAGATCCCGCTACGACGCTTTGTTTAGAACTGCACCAACTGACAGCTCCACCGTTTAAAGTAAACACGTATCCAGTTTGCGATTTAGAATCGTCCGGATCAGTGTCAAAGCTTGCATCAACGTAACCTCTTACGGTGAGCTCTTTGTCACCTCCATATACGAGAAACATATCCTTAGTCCTTTTCAGGTATTTTAGGATATTCTTGACCGCTGTCCAGTGATCCACTCCTGGATTACTTTGGTACCTCCCTGCTAAACTTATAGCAAGGCACACATCAGGTCTGGTACACAGCATTGCATACATGATAGAGCCTATGGCTGAAGCATAGGGAACATCTTTCATTTTCTCTCTATCTTCTGCAGTGGTCGGGCATTGAGTCTTACTCAACTTCACACCTTGTAATACAGGCAAGAACCCTTTCTTTGCTTGATCCATTTTGAACTTCTTCAAAATCTTGTCAAGGTATGTGCTCTGTGAAAGTCCAATTAAGCGTTTTGATCTATCTCTATAGATCCTTATGCCTAATATGAAAGCAGCTTCCCCGAGGTCTTTCATCGAAAAACTTTTATTCAAGTATCCCTTTATGCTATCCAGAAATTCTATATCATTTCCAATCAGCAATATGTCATCCACATATAATATTAGAAATGCTACAGAGCTCCCACTCACTTTCTTGTAAATACAGGCTTCTCCAAAAGTCTGTATAAAGCCAAATGCTTTGATCACACTATCAAAGCGTTTATTCCAACTCCGAGATGCTTGCACCAGTCCATAAATGGATCGCTGGAGTTTGCATACTTTGTTAGCTCCTTTTGGATCGACAAAACCTTCTGGTTGTATCATATACAACTCTTCTTCCAGAAATCCATTCAGGAATGCAGTTTTGACATCCATCTGCCATATTTCATAATCATAAAATGCGGCAATTGCTAACATAATTCTGACGGACTTAAGCATCGCTACTGGTGAGAAAGTCTCATCGTAGTCAACCCCTTGAACTTGTCGAAAACCTTTTGCGACAAGTCGAGCTTTATAGACAGTAACATTACCGTCAGCGTCAGTCTTTTTCTTGAAGATCCATTTATTCTCAATTGCTTGCCGATCATCGGGCAAGTCAACCAAAGTCCATACTTTGTTCTCATACATGGATCCCATCTCAGATTTCATGGCCTCAAGCCACTTTGCGGAATCTGGGCTCACCATCGCTTCTTCATAGTTCGTAGGTTCATCATGATCTAGTAGCATGACTTCCAGAACTGGATTACCGTACCAATCTGGTGCGGATCTCACTCTGGTTGATCTACGTGGTTCAGTAGCATCTTGCTCTGAAGTTTCATGATCATCATCATTAGCTTCCTCACTGATTGGTATAGGTGTCACAGAAACAGTTTTCTGTGATGTACTAATTTCCAATAAGGGAGCAGGTACAGTTACCTCGTCAAGTTCTACTTTCCTCCCACTCACTTCTTTCGAGAGAAACTCCTTCTCTAGAAATGATCCATTCTTAGCAACGAATGTCTTGCCTTCGGATCTGTGATAGAAGGTATACCCAACAGTTTCCTTTGGGTATCCTATGAAGACACATTTCTCCGCTTTGGGTTCGAGCTTATCAGGTTGAAGCTTTTTCACATAAGCATCGCAGCCCCAAACTTTAAGAAATGACAACTTTGGTTTCTTGCCAAACCATAGTTCATAAGGCGTCGTCTCAACGGATTTTGATGGTGCCCTATTTAACGTGAATGCGGCCGTCTCTAAAGCATAACCCCAAAATGATAGCGGTAAATCAGTAAGAGACATCATAGATCGCACCATATCTAGTAAAGTACGATTACGACGTTCGGACACACCATTACGCTGTGGTGTTCCGGGTGGCGTGAGTTGCGAAACTATTCCACAATTTTTCAAATGTAAACCAAACTCGTAACTCAAATATTCTCCTCCACGATCAGATCGTAGAAACTTTATTTTCTTGTTACGATGATTTTCAACCTCACTCTGAAATTCTTTGAACTTTTCAAATGTTTCAGACTTATGTTTCATCAAGTAGATATACCCATATCTGCTTAAATCATCTGTGAAGGTGAGAAAATAACGATATCCGCCACGAGCCTCAATATTCATCGGACCACATACATCGGTATGTATGATTTCCAACAAATCTGTTGCTCTCTCCATAGTACCGGAGAACGGTGTTTTAGTCATCTTGCCTATGAGGCACGGTTCGCAAGTACCAAGTGATTCATAATCAAGTGGTTCCAAAAGCCCATCAGTATGGAGTTTCTTCATGCGCTTTACACCGATATGACCTAAACGGCAGTGCCACAAATAAGTTGCACTATCATTATTAACTTTGCATCTTTTGGCTTCTACATTATGAATATGTGTATCACTACTATCGAGATTCAATAAGAATAGACCACTCTTCAAGGGTGCATGACCATAAAAGATATTACTCATATAAATAGAACAACCATTATTCTCTGATTTAAATGAATAACCGTCTCGCATTAAACAAGATCCAGATATAATGTTCATGCTCAACGCTGGCACCAAATAACAATTATTTAGGTCTAATACTAATCCCGAAGGTAGATGTAGAGGTAGCGTGCCGACCGCGATCACATCGACTTTGGAACCGTTTCCCACGCGCATCGTCACCTCGTCCTTAGCCAATCTTCGCTTAATCCATAGTCCCTGTTTCGAGTTGCAAATATTAGCAACAGAACCAGTATCAAATACCCAGGTGCTACTGCGAGCATTAGTAAGGTACACATCAATAACATGTATATCACATATACCTTTGTTCACCTTGCCATCCTTCTTATCCGCCAAATACTTGGGGCAGTTCCGCTTCCAGTGACCAGTCTGCTTGCAGTAGAAGCACTCAGTTTCAGGCTTAGGTCCAGACTTGGGTTTCTTCTCTTGAGCATCAACTTGCTTGCCGTTCTTCTTGAAGTTCCCCTTCTTCTTCCCTTTGCCCTTTTTCTTGAAAATAGTGGTCTTGTTGACCATCAACACTTGATGCTCCTTTTTGATTTCTACCTCCGCAGCTTTCAGCATTGCGAAGAGCTCGGGAATAGTCTTGTTCATCCCTTGCATGTTATAGTTCATCACGAAGCTCTTGTAGCTTGGTGGCAGTGATTGGAGAATTCTGTCAATGACGCAATCATCTGGAAGATTAACTCCCATCTGAATCAAGTGATTATTATACCCAGACATTTTGAGTATATGCTCACTGACAGAACTGTTCTCCTCCATCTTGCAGCTATAGAACTTATTGGAGACTTCATATTTCTCAGTCCGGGCATTTGCTTGAAATATTAACTTCAACTCTTGAAACATCTCATATGCTCCATGACGTTCAAAATGTTGTTGAAGTCCCGATTCTAAGCCGTAAAGCATGGCACACTGAACTATCGAGTAGTCATCAGCTTTGCTCTGCCAGACGTTCATAACATCTGGTGTTGCTCCAGCAGCAGGCCTGGCACCCAGCGGTGCTTCCAGGACGTAATTCTTCTGTGCAGCAATGAGGATAATCCTCAGGTTACGGACCCAGTCCGTGTAATTGCTACCATCATCTTTCAACTTTGCTTTCTCAAGGAACGCATTAAAATTCAACGGAACAACAGCACGAGCCATCTATCTACAATCAACATAAACAAGCAAGATACTATCACGTACTAAGTTCATGATAAGTTTAAGTTCAGTTAATCAAATTATTTAGGAACTCCCACTTAGATAGACATCCCTCTAATCCTCTAAGTGATCACGTGATCCAAATCAACTAAACCATAACCGATCATCACGTGAGATGGAGTAGTTTTCAATGGTGAACATCGTCATGTTGATCATATCTACTATATGATTCACGCTCGACCTTTCGGTCTCTGTGTTCCGAGGCCATATCTGCATATGCTAGGCTCGTCAAGTATAACCTGAGTATTCTGCGTGTGCAAAACTGGCTTGCACCCGTTGTAGATGGACGTAGAGCTTATCACACCCGATCATCACGTGGTGTCTGGGCACGATGAACTTTGGCAATGGTGCATACTCAGGGAGAACACTTCTTGATAATTTAGTGAGAGATCATCTTATAATGCTACCGTCAATCAAAGCAAGATAAGATGCATAAAAGGATAAACATCACATGCAATCAATATAAGTGATATGATATGGCCATCATCATCTTGTGCTTGTGATCTCCATCTCCGAAGCACCGTCATGATCACCATCGTCACCGGCGCGACACCTTGATCTCCATCGTAGCATCGTTGTCGTATCGCCAATCTTATGCTTCCACGACTATTACTACCGTTTAGTAATCTAGTAAAGCATTACATCGCGATTGCATTGCATACAATAAAGCGACAACCATATGGCTCCTGCCAGTTGCCGATAACTCGGTTACAAAACATGATCATCTCATACAATAAAATCAGCATCATGCCTTGACCATATCACATCACAACATACCCTGCAAAAACAAGTTAGACGTCCTCTACTTTGTTGTTGCAAGTTTTACGTGGCTGCTACGGGCTTAAGTAAGAACTCATCTCACCTACGCATCAAAACCACAACGATAGTTCGTCAAATAGACTCCGTTTTAACCTTCTCAAGGACCGGGCGTAGTCACACTTGGTTCAACTAAAGTTGGAGAGGCAGTCTTCCGCAAGCCATCTATGTGCAAAGCACGTCGAGGGAACCGGTCTCGCGTAAGAGTACGCGTAAGGTTGGTCCGGATCGTCTCACCCAACAATACCGCCGAACCAAAGTATGACATGCTGGTAGGCAGTATGACTTGTATCGCCCACAACTCACTTGTGTTCTACTCGTGCAAATAACATCAAACCATAAAACCTAGGCTCTGATGCCACTGTTGGGGAACGTAGTAATTTCAAAAAATTTCCTACGCACACGCAAGATCATGGTGATGCACAGCAACGAGAGGGGAGAGTGTTGTCTACGTACCAACGCAGACCGACTGCGGAAGCGATCACACAACGTAGAGGAAGTAGTCGTACGTCTTCTTCCCGATCCGACCGATCCAAGCACCGTTACTCCGTCACCTCCGAATTCTTAGCACACGTACAGCTCGATGACGTTCCTCGGGCTCCGATCCAGCAAAGCGTCGAGGAAGAGTTCCGTCAGCACGACGGCGTGATGACGATCTTGATGTACTACCGACGCAGGGCTTCGCCTAAGCACTACAACGGTACGATCGAGGTGGAATTTGGTGGCAGGGGGCACCGCACACGGCTAAGGAACGATCTCAAGGATCAAGTTGTGTGTCTTGGGGTGCCCCCTGCCCCCGTATATAAAGGTTGGAGGAGGGGAGCCGGCCGGCCAAGGGAGACGAGGCGCAGGGGAGTCCTACTCCCACCGGGAGTAGGACTCCTCCCCCCAATCCTAATCCAATTAGGACTCCCGGGGGGAAAAGGAGAGAGAAGGGGGGCCGGCCCCTATCCTAGTCCTACTAGGACTTTGGGAAGGGGGGCGCCGGCCAGCTTGTGGGCTTTCCCTTTTTCTCCTTTTCCACTAAGGCCCAATAGGCCCATTAGTCTCCCGGGGGGTTCCGGTAACCCTCCCGGTATTCCGATAAAATCCCGATTTCACCCGGAACACTTCTGATGTCCAAACATAGGCTTCCAATATATCAATCTTTACGTCTCGACCATTTCGAGACTCCTCGTCATGTCCGTGATCTCATCCGGGACTCCGAACAACCTTCGGTACATCAAAATGCATAAACTCATAATAACTATCATCGTAACGTTAAGCGTGCGGACCCTACGGTTCGAGAACAATGTAGACATGACCGAGACACGTCTCCGGTCAATAACCAATAGCGGGACCTGGATGCCCATATTGGCTCCTACATATTCTACGAAGATCTTTATCGGTCAGACCGCATAACAACATACGTTGTTCCCTTTGTCATCGGTATGTTACTTGCCCGAGATTCGATCGTCGGTATCCAATACCTAGTTCAATCTCGTTACCGGCAAGTCTCTTTACTCGTTCCGTAATACATCATCTCACAACTAACTTATTAGTTGCAGTGCTTGCAAGGCTTATGTGATGTGCATTACCGAGAGGGCCCAGAGATACCTCTCCGACAATCGGAGTGACAAACCCTAATCTCGAAATATGCCAACCCAACATCTACCATTGGAGACACCTGTAGTACTCCTTTATAATCACCCAGTTACGTTGTGACGTTTGGTGGTACCCAAAGTGTTCCTCCGGTAAACGGGAGTTGCATAATCTCATAGTTATAGGAACATGTATAAGTCATGAAGAAAGCAATAGCAACATACTAAACGATCGGGTGCTATGCTAATGGAATGGGTCATGTCAATCAGATCATTCTACTAATGATGTGACCTCGTTAATCAAATAACAACTCCTTGTTCATGGTTAGGAAACATAACCATCTTTGATTAACGAGCTAGTCAAATAGAGGCATACTAGTGACACTTTGTTGGTCTATGTATTCACACATGTATTATGTTTCCGGTTAATACAATTCTAGCATGAATAATAAACATTTATCATGATATAAGGAAATAAAGAATAACTTTATTATTGCCTCTAGGGCATATTTCCTTCAGATACACTGTGGCACGGTGTACCGGGCGCCCGTTTGGTGTCTCGGGAACCCTGCACACATCGTTTGGGGCTGTGAGCGAAACTCCGGCCGGATCTCCTCGCGGATGGAACCCGAATAGGCGATAAACCTGGACTAGAGACTTGTGAGGTTAGTCAGGTCGTGGTCTACACCCACGTCGGTTTTCGCTTGAAGTCTGCCGAGCACATTTCGTGTGCAGACGCTAAGTGGTGGAAACATGTGTGACGAAGTACACCCCTGCAGGGTTATAAATGATCTATTCGAATAGCCGTGTCCGCGGTAAAGGACTTCTGGGTTGCCTATAACAGTTCATAGACAAGTGAAAGTGGATACTCTAAAACTCGCAAGATAAGTGTGAGTGCTATGGATGGCCTTCTCGTAGGGAGACGAGAGCGGATCCATAGTGGTGTATTGATTGGTGAATGTGTGGACTCGTGTGCGCCACCTCAAAAGAGTTGCTTGCAATCGTAGTTCAGGTTAGCCACTGAGTCAAAGCTGGCTTGCTGCAGTTAAACTCCACCACCCCCCCTTGTTGATACCGATGCATATGTAGTTTAGTTCTGATGTAAGTCTTGCTGAGTACCTTTGTACTCACGTTTGCTTAATTTATGTTTTGCAGAGAGACTTCAGTCTCGCTAGTAGTTCCGCGTGGACTTCGACGTTTAGCTTGATACCTCAGCTACGATCTTGTGCCCTCGACGGGATTTGGTTGATAGTCAGGCTTCTTAGCCTTTTGCATTTATAGATGTCTGTACTCAGACATGTTAAGCTTCCGCATGTGCTTGTTGCTTGTATGCTATGATTGTTGGGTCATGCGACCCATGTCTGTAATATCTCGCTCCTCGGAGCCTAATGAATAAATACTTGAGTTGTAGAGTTATGTTGTGATGCCATGTTGTATTCACACATATCGAGCATATTGTGTGTATGATTGAAATGCTTGGTATGTGTGGGATCCGACTATCTAGTTGTTTATCCTTCGCAGCCTTTCTTATGGGGAAATGTAGTCTAGTGTTCCTCGAGCCATTGTAGTCCGCTACAGCCCGGATCACCGGAGTCCTGCTAGCCCAGCACTACTGTTCAGGACACTTGACTGGCCGGCATGTGTTTCACTTCGTCCCTATGTCTGTCCCTTTGGGGAAATGTCACACGGTGATTTCCGGAGTCCTGCCTAGCCTGCTACAGCCCGGGATCCCCGGAGTCCTGTTAGCCCAGTGCTACAGCCCGGAATCACTCGTTGATGACCGACATGTTCGATGTGATTCATGTATGCCTGTCTCCATGGGGTAGTGCCGCTTTGGGTTCACGACTAGCCATGTCGGCCCGGGTTCTTTGTCATATGGATGCTAGCGACACTATCATATACGTGAGCCAAAAGGCGCAAACGGTCCCGGGCCAGGTAAGGTGGCACCCGTGGAATACCGTGCGTGAGGCCACAAAGTGATATGATGTGTTACATGCTAGATCGGTGTGACCTAGGATCGGGGTCCCGACAGCGTTGGTATCAGACCCTGACTGCCTGTAGGATTATCAAGCCAAACTGGTCGAAGTTGAGTCTAGAAATGCTTTAGTTATGTAAGGGAATTGATTGTGGAAGGGAACGTAAGGCTCTTTTTACTCCTTTACCCTATGCCCTTCTGATCTGAGTCAACCTCTTCTTTCTACGGGGATTAAGAATTAGGCCTTCTCATCTATCTATCAGGATGACGTGTTACTAAACCGTAGTTGCCTAAGATTGTTGGATTCAAGCCCAGTTCAGTTTCTACTACTTCTGTGTGTTCATAGTTGGTCTCGAACCTTGATTTTGTGCTTCTGAGTGGTTATGCCACCATTTTGCAGGATGTCTCAAATCATTTTGAGCATTTACAGCCGTTATGCTGTCCGAGTCATCCCAGGTTTCTAAATAGTCTGATGCATTTGCAAACCTTTTCCCCTGTTCCTGATGTCCATTTGGGCCAGATTAATCACACTACTTGTCAGTTGGGATATTCTTTTACCTCGACATTTATGTTGGAGCTATTACTATGACCCTAGGTGTTTTAGGGAGTCACCTAGTGATCTAGCCATGTTTTGTATTCCCAGTGTGTGATTCTGGCCATTATTCTCAAAAGCATCCCGTGATGCCATTTAGTTGGTAGGCATTCTATTCCTGGGTTTTGAACCCGAGACTCACCCTGCCTACTTCATGTTGATAGCGTTTGCTAGTTCCTTAGGACATTAGTAAACCTTTGCGATAGTCCTCGAGGTCCGTGGTATATCCTTCTTCCAATTATCATGAACCATTCTTGGCAGGAGTTCTTCTGAACCAAAAGGTCACGACAGAGTGCTCTTGATGAGTTCTCCATTCTATATTGTGGCTCTGCCAGTTCTACCTTTCTGCGTGGGTTATCCGGAAGAAATATGTTGAACTCATTCGACACATTAATCTATGCCTCCACAGCTCAGAAAATTATATGTTCCTTGAGTTGTTCCTCTTTAGTTGTTTTCTGACCTTCGTCTATCAATTGATAGTCAGGAATAGTTGTGCATTTGTGTTCATCGGTGCCTTTTATTCTTGTGGTCCGTCGAGCCGTTCTATTTGGAATGACTAGGAGAAACAAACTCCAGTACCTCATCCATTTCTCGGATCGGGTCAAAGTGGTTGTTTTCCGTAGATCAAAATGCCAATCCAGCTTTTGTTCTGTTCTACCTCGGAGTAATACCCACTTTATGTCAAGAGCGTCGTGAGAATTGCACCTTCTCCTATGAATTCTTGACGCAGTGATACTCTCTCCATCATTGTTCATTTCTCGGTTTCAGTGTTGTTACAACCGGAAAGCCGACAAGTGAACCGTGATGTGTGAAATCAATACTCCTAGCAACTCTGTTGCTTGGTAGTTAATGGACAATATTCTCATTCTTAGCGTGTTGGTTATTGAATTATCATTCTAAGACTGATCGTGCTATCTAGTCCATATTTCTGGTGCACACTTCGATCAATGGATTAGGATTGTGCCAATCCCTCACTCTTTGATCATATCATCTTGCCCTGAAAAGCAAGGTTGTTCTCGAGCTTAATAACATACCGGTGGTTCGTGATTTTCCGAACATCTTCTCGGAAGTGTTACCAGGTTGTCACCTGACCGCTATGTTGAGTTCGTGATCATGTTGATTTTCCTCCAAACCACCCAATCTCCAAGAATCTGTGTTGGATACCCCTGAGCTAGTTGGTTAAGCTTAACAACAACTTGGAGAGTTGGAAGATGAAAACTTGTCCGACTTAGCTCATCCCTAAGGGATATCCTTGTGTGTGTGTGTGTGTGTGTGTGTTGAAGAAGGATGATATATTCATCGACTGATCCTCGTGATCAGTTGTTGTATCTATTATCTTGTCCAAACCTTGATTTGAGTGTGGGCTATCGTCAAACCAAATCAGAACCAATGATGTTCGTGATGTTGTTTTACTTGCGGTTGTTCCTCGAGCATACACCATTATATCTTTGGACTGACCAATACTATCACATTGTTCACATAGTGGTGGAAGTCCAGTGATATGGAAATTTCGATGAGTTGCTGTTGAGCCCATCAGCGGCATTTTGTCTCCTCCATGATTGTGTTGAACATCCAGCTAGTGTTGGAAACTTTATAAGCATTTCCCTCATGTCCCGATCATGAAGCATATGTCCGGTTGAAAGATGTGACTTCCTCTAATTCATGTGCATCTGATGTAAGTTGCCTCCGTGAATTCGAGAAAGTTTATGTTTGCTTCTTCTGGAATCATCCCAAGTCAGTCATGCATGTGCAAAGTATCCTATGGTCTGGTAGACTGATCATCTACATTCTATACGTATCCCTAGCACACCAAGCCACTGATTGATTTGTTCAAGGAGAAGAAGTTCTTCTTAAGGGTTAGACCTATGCAAGGACTTCGATATCCTCGTTGATGGTTCCCCCTGAACTCGGTAGTGTTTCATTTTAAGACTACCAGGTGACCATGCTTGTCTAGGACAACGTGTTCACATGCTTGTAGCAGAACTGGCTCATGTTTTGGAGCCTACTACCGTAGTTCATTCCCCTGAGAATCTCGCAATGTCATCTCGTCGATTTGTGTTGCAAACTTTCATTTCCTTTCTAGACTCGATGAGTCTGGAGTATCCTGACACCAACCAGATCTGAATCTCAGGCAGATGTGATGGTTGGAGCATTTTCCAAGAACTATAATACTGGTCTCTCGATAAACGGTAAAGTGGATGTCGTGGCCAACACATCCAGCTGGAAGACCTATTATTGTAGTATCTCAATTGAAGAAAGTTGGCCACCTTTCCATGAGGATTTCGTAGGATTTACTCCAGAAGTTGTTCCTTATGGATCCATTGTATTCCGAAGTCCGACCACTACTTGGTGGCCATGCCGATGCTTAAAGCATGACCGTGGTAACCAGTACATCAAGGAGAACATTAGAAGCGGAGTGCTAAATGTCTCTCGGTCGATCATCCAGATTTTGTTTCCTTGGCTTCGCTAAGGTGAAATCTGAGAAAGTATTATCTTCCTTTGCATCTGCATTTTCCATCACCATTCATCATGGTGGTATGTTGTGTTGCCAGGATCCTTGACATGGATGTTGGTAAGACCTTGATGAGTATGGAAATGCTCAAGTTCTTGGGAGCACGCTCAGGCACTAGGTTCTGACGATGTCATTAACTGAAATGTGCCTCCGTTCTCCCAGTTGTTCGATAGCCATCCGATTGGTGGAATCACCTTTGCCGGTGAACCTTCTCCCCAGTTACTAGAATCATTCCCAACATTTGCATTTTGTTCCCAGCTTGCACCTCAGTAGCTGTTGTTCAGGATCATCTTCAAAAGTGGACTTACCATGGGTCCCATCCATTTCCAAAGATAAGCAAAAATCATCCATTGCGTTGTCTTCAACAAGGTAGTCCACATCATCCATCCTAGTCCGAGTATGTCATTCTTTCGAACTCCTTCCACTGATCGTTTGTGATTGCCTTAGGCTGGTATAAAGAGTTTCTATGATCTCCGAATCAAAAGTAATTCTTTTTGCCACTTAAAGGAATAATTCTACGAGTCACCTTCCTTAAGATGTCTCGTTATGGTATCATGGCAATTATCGCTCGCTACTTTGAAACCATGCACCATCTATTTTAGCATGGGATTGTTGCCCACCAAGTCAAACCTCGTCGTTGTTCTTCCATCCCTCTCGATGTGTGTTTTGTGTCTTAGCTCAAGAGATGTTCTATCGTCTCATTCCATGAGTTGATCGTGTATCGCTTGATCTTTGCGAAGATCGAATTCTGTCGAGTTTCCTCTCTTCCGTCATCATAGTTGCAAGAGGATTTCAAAGCAAAGACGACAAGATCAATTGGAAGCAATGAATCAACATCTTCGAGAAGGGCAAATGGATCATGAAGATTGTGATAGTTTTGTGACCCCCCTTTCCTTTTACCTCACGTCTTGAATCTCGGGACGAGATTCCTGTTTAGTGGGGGTGAGTTGTCACAGCCCTAGAATTTGCTTGTAGCTATTTACCTGAGTGAGCATCATGCATCATGTCTAAATACTGAAAGTTGAATTGAGGTTAGTTGAAACCCTCATAAATCACTTCAAAAATAGTCAACATTAAAATCTCTTCAAATAAGTCCAAGAAAATGTTCATGTTCTCTCTAAAAATATTGGCAAGAGGAAAAATTCAAACCAATATTTTTGGATTCACAGAAATATTTATTCTGGGCATTTGAATTAAACCAATAGCTATTTGAATTGGATTTATATTTTCTATTAAATAAATATAGGTCCAATAATTCTGAAATATTTTTGTGGAGCTTTGGTTTAATTCCCTTAGCTTCTAAAAATATTTCCAGAAGCAACAAAATTGATTTGGCTTCAAAACCAAATTCAAAACAAAACTGCAAATTAGAAAACAGAATTAAATTAGAAAAAAAACTGAAACAGAACAAAACAAAAAAACAGGAGAGAGAGTAGGCCACTGGGCCACTTACCTGGCGCCACCAACCGGCCCAGCACTGTAGCTGGACGGCCCAGCCCACCAGGGCTCCTCCCTGTCGTCTTCCCCCTCGCCAGGAGGACGAGCGTGTGGCCGGCGCGCGCGAGCACGCGTCCGGCCACCTCCTGCTTGCTTGCCGCTGCTGGAATCGTCCCCGAGCGCCACGTGCTTCCCCTCGACCGCCTGCACCTCTCTTCTCTCCCCCTCGAGCACTCTCCCCTCCCCTGTCTTGCTCTCTTCCCCCACCACCGAGCGCGCCCATCGCCGCCGCACGCTGCCACGGCGTCCACCGGCCACCCCTCGACCCCTCTCCGTCTCCGGGAGCTCCGCCATCGTCTACTACATCTCCTCGACGACGGAAGCAAGCCCGGATGCCCGGAAGTGTCGCCATCAAGCTCGTCCCCGCAGCCTCTGCCCGGAGATCGCCGCCGCCGTTCCATCGTCACCAAGCCGTCCCCGAGCCCACCTAGCGTCTCATCCGACTCCTCGTGAGCTCCTCTTCCTCTCCCCTCACTTCGTGCAATCGATTTTGTTCCCTAGCTAGCAGCCCGCCGGACCCGAGAGCTCACCGCCGTCATAGTTTCCCACCACCGTGGCCAGGGCCACCCCAGCTTGCACCTGAGCGTGTCACCAGGTTCGCTGCACTCCCAGGAGCCCGCAGCACCCCTCGGTCTCCCCTCTAGTGCACCGTAGCGACGATTCCACCATCACCCGAGCTCCGGCCGCCGCCACGAGCTCTGCTCCGGCGAGCTATGGCGTTCCCGCCGCCTCCCACCTGCTCCTCTGGATGCGGAAGAGTGTGGGCTACCTCCTGGTGGCTTCGGTGCGCCAAACCATCGACTGTGGGTGATTCCCGAGCCGCCCCGCCGTTTCTGTCGTCGCCGGCGACAAGCCGCCGGCGAGTTTGACCTGGCTGACCAGGGGGTTGACCACCCCTGAGTCACTGACATGTGGGCCCAGGGCCCTGTTAACTTTAGTTAAGTTTTTTTTAATTAAACCTAATCAACCCCGCTGACACTGAAATGTGAGGCCAGCCCCTGCTAATTACCTAGTATAGATTTAACTAAAATAGGATTAGCCCGAGTCACTAACAGGCGGGTCCCCCAGGTCAGGTTTGACCTGGACCGGCCCTGTTGACCAGCTGACGTCACCCTGACGTTGGGCTGACGCAGTAAATCATTTTCTAGTTTAAAAACAATTCAGGAAATTCCAGAAAATACCCAAAACTTTAAAAATCATAGAAATTCAACCGTAACTCCAAATGAGATAAATTATATATGTAAAATTATCAGAAAAATTCAAGGAATCCATCTGTACCATTTTCATGCATGTTTGAACAATGTTTGTCCTCTGTTTTGGACAAAACAAATAAAGGGCATTTAAATAATTATATATGGAGTTTGAATTTGAATCTTGTATTCAAACCAACTTCATTTAAATCATAGCTAGTTGCATTAGCTCAAACCACGGCATATTGACATGTCATGATCATGCATCATACTGTGCATTGCATTGATTGTATTTCTTTCTCTGTTGCCGGTATTTGTCCCCTCTCGATAGACGTTGTACCGACGATGTGATCGTTGACACTGATGAAGACCCAATGATATCTTCAGAAGTGCCAGGCAAGCAAAACCCCCTTGTTCATTCGGATACAATCCCCCTCTCTCGCTCCTGCTCTCTTTTACTGCATTAGGACAACAACGATTCATCTGTTACTTGTTGCGGTAGTTGAACCCCTTATCCTCTGCATGACCTGTCATTTCCACAGTAAATAGATGAAACCCACTAGCATGAGTAGGAGTTGTTTGAGCCCTGATGTGCCTACTCATTCATGCTTGTTTGTCATGCCTGCTACTGCTTAGAGTTGAGTCAGGTCCGATTCATCGGGGATGAATCGGAGGTGTGTAAACATGTCCTACTGTTAAGAGCTAAGTGTGTGAACACGATTTGGTAAAGGTAGCGGTGAGAGGCCATGTAGGAGTACATGGTGGGTTGTCTCATCGAAACCGTCCTCAGGGACTAAGTTCTGTGTTTGTGATCCATGAAACAGCTACTACCACACATTGGGCCCTGAAATATGACCCCGCTCGACTTACTGACCCCTCTCGTCCTCTGTCCAGGAGTTGCAATTAGTTTCTGGTGTTTATAGGATATGTGTTGGCGGCCGTGCGTAGCGCTGGCCCTAGGGGTGGGCTATGATGCGGTAGATACACTGTGGCACGGTGTACCGGGCGCCCGTTTGGTGTCTCGGGAACCCTGCACACATCGTTTGGGGCTGTGAGCGAAACTTCGGCCGGATCTCCTCGCGGATGGAACCCGAATAGGCGATAAACCTGGACTAGAGACTTGTGAGGTTAGTCAGGTCGTGGTCTACACCCACGTCGGTTTTCGCTTGAAGTCTGCCGAGCACATTTCGTGTGCAGACGCTAAGTGGTGGAAACATGTGTGACGAAGTACACCCCTGCAGGGTTATAAATGATCTATTCGAATAGCCGTGTCCGCGGTAAAGGACTTCTGGGTTGCCTATAACAGTTCATAGACAAGTGAAAGTGGATACTCTAAAACTCGCAAGATAAGTGTGAGTGCTATGGATGGCCTTCTCGTAGGGAGACGAGAGCGGATCCATAGTGGTGTATTGATTGGTGAATGTGTGGACTCGTGTGCGCCACCTCAAAAGAGTCGCTTGCAATCGTAGTTCAGGTTAGCCACTGAGTCAAAGCTGGCTTGCTGCAGTTAAACTCCACCACCCCCCCTTGTTGATACCGATGCATATGTAGTTTAGTTCTGATGTAAGTCTTGCTGAGTACCTTTGTACTCACGTTTGCTTAATTTATGTTTTGTAGAGAGACTTCAGTCTCGCTAGTAGTTCCGCGTGGACTTCGACGTTTAGCTTGATACCTCAGCTATGATCTTGTGCCCTCGACAGGATTTGGTAGATAGTCAGGCTTCTTAGCCTTTTTCATTTATAGATGTCTGTACTCAGACATGTTAAGCTTCCGCATGTGCTTGTTGCTTGTATGCTATGATTGTTGGGTCATGCGACCCATGTCTGTAATATCTCGCTCCTCGGAGCCTAATGAATAAATACTTGAGTTGTAGAGTTATGTTGTGATGCCATGTTGTATTCACACATATCGAGCATATTGTGTGTATGATTGAAATGCTTGGTATGTGTGGGATCGGACTATCTAGTTGTTTATCCTTCGCAGCCTTTCTTATGGGGAAATGTAGTCTAGTGTTCCTCGAGCCATTGTAGTCCGCTACAGCCCGGATCACCGGAGTCCTGCTAGCCCAGCACTACTGTTCAGGACACTTGACTGGCCGGCATGTGTTTCACTTCGTCCCTATGTATGTCCCTTTGGGGAAATGTCACACGGTGATTTCCGGAGTCCTGCCTAGCCTGCTACAGCCCGGGATCCCCGGAGTCCTGTTAGCCCAGTGCTACAGCCCGGAATCACTCGTTGATGACCGACATGTTCGATGTGATTCATGTATGCCTGTCTCCATGGGGTAGTGCCGCTTTGGGTTCACGACTAGCCATGTCGGCCCGGGTTCTTTGTCATATGGATGCTAGCGACACTATCATATACGTGAGCCAAAAGGCGCAAACGGTCCCGGGCCAGGTAAGGTGGCACCCGTGGAATACCGTGCGTGAGGCCACAAAGTGATATGATGTGTTACATGCTAGATCGGTGTGACCTAGGATCAGGGTCCCAACAGGGGCCCTCCCATGGGAAGGACAGCTTGTCCTGGCCCGTTTGCTGCTAGATGAGTCGGAGGATGAGGTCTCCCTCTCGGAAGGTGAGGGGCTTGATCTTCTTACTGTGGTAGTGCCCCAGACCTTGCTGGTAGATGGCTGAGCGAGTGAGCACTAGGAGACGTGCTTCTTCGAGCAAGTCGACGCCGTCTTCGCATGCTTCTTTTACTTCGGCTTCTGTGTACATCGTGACGCGCGGCGAGTCGAACTTGACGTCGGTCGGGATGACGACTTCTGCTCCTTAGACGAGGAAGAATGGGGTGAACCCAATCGACCGGTTAGGCATGGTGCAGAGACTCCAGAGAACAGCCGACGACTCATCGAGCCAACTGCCGGGGGAGCGGACGAGTAGCTCGATGAGCCGAGGCTTGATGCCAAATAGGATGAGGCTGTTGGCCCGCTCAACCTGGCCGTTGGACTGCGGATGTGCAACGGAGGCCGGATCGAGGCGGATGCCGGAGACGGAGTAGTACTGCGCGAGCGCGCCTTTGGCGAAGTTGGTGTCGTTGTCCGTGATGATGCTGTTTGGCATGCCGTAGCACACCGCGATATCCTTGATAAATCGAATGGCCGTTGGACCGTCCAGCTTCTTGATCGGCCTTGCCTCGATCCACTTGGTGAATTTGTCCACCACCACCAGCAAGTGCGTCATGCCACCTCGAGCGGTCTTGAAGGGTCCCACCATGTCGAGTCCCCGGACCGTGAATGGCCAGGCGATCGGGATGGTCCGGAGTGCCGACGCCGGCTGGTGGCTGCGCTTGCTGAAGCGGTGGCTTCCCTCGCAGTTGAGGACGAGCGACTTGGCGTCTTCGAGGGTCGTGGGCCAGTAGAAACCATGGCGGAAAGCCTTGGCCACCAGGGACCGCGAGGCAGCGTGGTGCCCGCACTCGCCCTGGTGTATGTCGAGGAGGATCTCAATGCCCTTGTCCTGCTCGACACAGCGCTGGAACACGTCGGTGGAGCTACGCTTGACGAGCTCGTTGTTGATGATGTTGTAGGAGGACGCTCGGCACTGTACTCGCCGAGCTTCGGTCTCGTCCATGGGGAGGACCCCATTCTCTAGGAACTCCGAAATGGGGCAGGGCCCAGGATGGTGCGGCGACCCCGGTGAGGACGGCCATCACGATGGGTTCCAGGGTGGCAGCCCCCGAGCCGGGTTCAGCGGCCCCAGGGTCGGGTTGGGGTGTGGTCGGGCTGGCTAGAGCAGTCCCCGGGCCGGGTTGAGGCGTGGCCGGGTCGGTCAGAGCAGTCCCCGGGCCGGGTTGACGCACGGCCGAGTCATCCGGGACATGGATGGACTCAGAGTCCGGAGACGGCTCGATGGACGGCTTGTGCAAGTGCTCGAGGGAGACACCGGACGGAATGGACTGCCGGGACGAGGCGATCTTGTCGAGCGTGTCGGCCGCCTCATTCTTCGTGCACGAGACGTGGAGGAACTCAGAGCCCTCGAAAAATCCGGACAGCTTCTGGACGAGGAAGCGGTAGCTTGCCATGTTGGAGTCGTGGGCGTCCCACTCGCCGGAGCACTGCTGGACTACCAGGTCCGAGTCGTCGAAGCATAGGATTCGTCGGATGCCGAGTTCCTTGGCAAGCTGGAGGTCGTGCACAAGGGCTTCATACTCGGCGACGTTGTTGGAGGCAGCAAAGTGGATCTGGAGTGCATACTTGATCCGGTCGCCTTTGGGGGAGGACATCATGATGCCAGCCCCCAAGCCGAGTCGCATCTTCGAGCCATCGAAGTGCAAGCGCCAATGCGTCGAATCCGGCGGCGGCGTCAGGTACTGGGTCTTGGTCCAGTAGACGAGGAAGTCAGCCAAAGCCTGGGACTTGATCGTGGTGCGGGGCTCGTAGAGGATGGTGTGGCCGGCTAGCTCGAGCGCCCACTTGGCGACCCGGCCAGAGGCATCCCGGCACCCGATGATCTCGACGAGAGGGGCCGTGCTAACCATGGTGACGACATGCTCTTGGAAGTATTGCTTCAGCTTCTTGGCGGTGAAGTATACACCATAACACATTTTCTGGTAATGCGGGTAGTTCTGTTTCGAGGCGGAGAGCACCTCGCTCAAGTAGTAGACGGGACGCTGGACGGCTTGAACCTTGCCCTTCTCTGGTCGCTCGACCGCCATCACCGTGCTAACCGATCACGAGGTCGCGGAGACATAGAGCAACAGCGACTCCTTCTCGGGCGGGGTGGCCAGGACAGGTGCGGTGGAGAGCATGCGCTTGAGATCCCGGAAGGCTTCGTTCGCCTGGTCGTTCCACTCGAACGGCGTCATCTTCTTCATCAGCTGATATAGGGGCAAGTCCCTCTCGCCCAGCCGGCTGAGAAACCGGCTGACCGAGGCCAAGCAGTCGGTGACCTTCTGGACATCGCGCAGCCGAGCCAGCTTGGCATGCGCTCGATGGCCTTGATCTTCTCCGGGTTCACCTCAATGCCGCGCTCCAAGACGAGGAAGCCGAGTAGCTTTCCTGCCGGGACACCGAAAATGCATTTCTCCAGGTTGAGCTTGACCTTGTAGTCGCGCAGGTTGGCGAAGGTTTCCTTCAAATCATCGAGGAGCGTGAGGTGCTGCTTGGTCTTCACCATGATGTCATCCATGTAGACGTGGATGTTGCGGCCAAGTTGCGGCAGCAGGCATTTGTGCATGCAGCGTTGGAAGGTGGCGCCGGCGTTCTTCAAACCAAACGACATGGTGATGTAGCAATACGCCCCGAAAGGCGTGATGAAGGACGTCATCAGGGCGTCGGCCGGGTCTAGCTTGATCTGATGATAGCCGGAGTAAGCATCTAGGAAGGACAGGAGCTCGCACCCGGCGGTGGAGTTGATGACTTGGTCGATCCATGGGAGAGCGAACGGGTCTTTGGGGCAGGCCTTGTTCAGGCTGGTGTAATCGATACACATGCGCCAGGTCTTGTTCTTATTCAGGACGAGGACTGGGTTTGCCAGCCACTCGGGGTGAAATACTTCCATGATGAAGCCGGCCGCCAAGAGTTTGGCGACCTCTTCACCGATGGTCCTTCTCTTCTCTTCGGAAAAGTGTCGCAAGGGTTTATGGACAGGCTTGGCGTCCTTGCAGACGTGGAGTTTGTGCTCGGCGTACTTCCTCGAGATACCCGGCATGTCCTTGGGGGTCCATGCAAAAATATCCCGATTCTCACGGAGGAAGTCGACGAGCTCGCCTTCCTATTTGTTGTCGAGGCAGGTGCCCACGACAACGTACTTGCTGTAGCTGGGATCCTCCGGGTTCAGCTTCATCTTCTTGGTCTCTTTGGAGGGCTTGAACGTGGCCTCATCGGTCGGCTCCTCAGTTGGGATCTGGGTGGCCGACGCCTCCTGGGCCAAGGCGACGATCCGGTCGAGTTGGCGCCGCTCCTCGGCTACGACCAGCGACTCGGCTAGCTTGGCGCCGTCTCGGGCGCAGTCCAGGGACTTGCGGTAGTCGCCGATGATGGTGATGAGGCCCTTTGGACCTGACAACTTCATCTTCAGGTAGGCGTAGTGGGGGACCACCTTGAACTTGGCGAGCGCGGGCCTACCCAGTAGCGCATGGTACGCGCTGGACAGGTCCACCACCTCGAACCAGATCGGCTCGCATCGGAAGTGGCTGCTGTCGCTGAATAGGACGTCGAGCCGGATCCGGCCGATCAGGGAGTAGGAGAGGCTGGGAACGATGCCGTGGAATATCGTCCGGGTTGGCTCTAGGTCCTTGGCTTCGAGGCCGAGCTTGGTCATGGTGTCGCGGTAGAGAATGTTGATGTTCTTGCCGCCATCGACGAGAACCCGGGAGAACTTGCACGTGCACCGAGGCGCGATGATGGTGGGGTCGAGGATGAGAGCGTAACCACCCGGGTTCGGCATGATGGCTGGGTGGTCTTCCCGGGTCCAGGTGACTGGCCGCTCCGACCAATGCATGTACTCCGTCTTGGCTGGGACAACGGTGTTCACCTCCTGCCGAAGGAGGCGCTCGCTGCGCTTGTCGTCGCCAAGGGTGGTGAAGACGACATAGATCGCGTTCTGGGCCGGGTAGGGGTTGTCGCGCATCGCGCCAGCGGCCGGAGGCGGTGGCGGAGGCGGAGGTGGTTGCCTTGCTCCAGGAGCTGGAGCCGGAGGCGGCGGGATATCGCCCCTGGCAATGCGCTTGGTGATCGCGCATTGTCGAACCGTGTGCGTAGACGGCCTTGCGCCGCTGTGGTGCTTGCAGGGAGCGTCGAGCATCTCCTTGAAACTCATGGCCGGCTGCCATGCCATTTTGCCGGTGTTCCGGTGTTTAGCGGCCGGGTCAGCCGCGGGCGCCTGCTCGGCGGCCGTGACGAGTCGGTTGTCGTAGCATTGAGCTGGTTGATCGGCTTTGCGCTTGTTCTACTGGTTGTGCTGCTACCGGCTTCCCTCACCTGCCGGCTTCGGAGGCGGCACCGGCTTTTCCTTTCCGTCTTCATCCAGTGCCACCTGGATCTTCATGGCGGAGTCGGCGTTGGCGTACTTGTCCACCATTACCATGAGCACGGCCATAGTGGCCGGCTTGGAGCGCAAGAGCTTGTGCTTGAAGCTTGTAGGTGCCGGTGAAGTTGCGCGCAAAAGCCTGCTCGAAGTCGACCCACGTGTTGATGCTGCCGGCCGGTAGACTGTTCAACCAGGTGCGGGCCGACCCCTGGAGCATGAGAGGCACGTAGCGCACGGCGAGGCGGTGGTTGCCGCCGGCGATGCCGATGGCGGTGGTGTAGTCAGTGAGCCAGTCCTCCGGCTTCACAGTGCTGTTGTAATTGGGGGTGTCGCGGGGGAGCATGAACCCTTTGGTGAAAGGCTCGCCCCGGATGCGTGGCCCGAAGCATGTCGGTCCGACAGGGCCGGTCTCCTCCAGCTCCTGGGAGAGGGCGAGTCGGTCGAGGTGGTGACGAGTGTCGGTGTTGCTGATGTCGCGCGGGCCCAGCTGGTCGGTGACCGCGCCGTGGGGGGTTGGGTCGCCTGCAGCTAGACGTCGGCCGGGTTGGAGCAGCGGATCGAGGCGGCGCCGGGCCTCGAAGGCCGGCTCGTCCGCCAAGCCGCCAGCGGCCGTCAGGGCGGCATTGCACCGGGTCCGGGTGCGGCCGGAGTGCGCCTCGCCGAGTGGTGAAGACGTCGTGTGCTGGAAATCACCGGGTCCAGCGACACGAGCGGAGCCGGATCCGGCCGGCTTGGCGAGTTGGTTGAGGTGGTGCTGCTGCGCGTTAGCCGTAGCGAGGAGGTTGTTCACACTATTGAGGCGATCCTGCAGCTCTTCGCCTGCAAGCTGGTCCATGCCGGTCGCGGCTGCCTGGGCAGCGCATGTTCTTCGCGGGAGTCTCGTAGACGGAAGGGAGGGCGACGAAAGCGCACCCGATCGGGCCACCCTGGGCTCACACGTCGGCGACCCGGCTCGGCTCGGGGGCGGCAGGCGTGAAGCCGTAGGCAGCGTTGCGCTCCAGCTGGGCGGAGTCGAGGCGACGCTGCATGGCGGCGAGCGTCTCGGTGAGGTCCAGCAGGTGCTGGTGATCGTTGTTGAGGCGAGTCCGGACCTCGGCGATGTTGGAGGCGTCGATGTCGGTGCCGATGGGAACGCGGAGGCTTTGTATTGTGGCACGCAGCGGGTTGGGCGAGCCGGCCCTATCCACCGCGGCCTTAGCTTCAGCGGCCTTCCTTGCCACGCTCGACGATGAGGAGGCATCGATGTCGATGATAAAAACCTCCACGCAGAGGTCCATCGCGCCGGTAGGAGCGCCGTCGTTGATGGAGAGCGGGGAGTCAGAAAAGCTAAGTACCTCGCGGGGGTACTCGTCGTCCGTAGGCGCGTCGGAGATGCGCAGCATGGCGAAGGAGGCGGCGAGCACATCGATGACGTCGTCCGCCAACGTGACGGGCTCGTCGGAGTCGGAGAAGATCCCCGTCTGAAGCATGCTCTCGGCCAGGACCTCGAGCTGCCCCACGATGGGCGCCAACTATCATGGTGGGCGCACGACAAATGACATGGGATGGATAAAGAGAGGAGGAGGCTCGAGGGCATTGGTGGGCTCCAGAGGCGAGGTCGGCATGAGCGAGCGCGTGATGCAAGACATACCCAGGTTCGGGGCTCTCCGGAGAGATAACACCCCTAGTCCTGCCGAGTGTGGTTTATATGTAACAGTACAGAGTTGCTCCTAGAGCTGTATGGAAGAAGAAGGAGGTCTGGCCAAGGCTTAGGCTGCTCCCTCTCCTTGGGTGTTGCTTTGTGGGGTGTGTGTGATCGATTGTGTGAATGAAGTGGGTTCTGCACGTATGCATGGGGGCTCTTGGGGGGTTTTATAGGTCAACCCCCCTGGGGTACAAGTGTAATATTACAAGGCCGTAGGGGCGGATTGTCAGTGTACAGGAACCCGGTGCTGGGACCCGCCGGGTACCAGGGCTCGCCGGGTGCTCTGGGCACGGGCCCCATGCGCCTAGGGGGCACTGTGTGCCGTCTTGTCGATCGTTAGGGCATGGCCGGGTTGAGTCGGCTACAGTGACGCTCTGTCAGGTCGCCGCTTGTCAGCGTCATTGGTCACGCCGGGACACTGTTGCCATGCCAGGCCTAGCTAGTGGGTAGGCGTAGGGCACTGTAGCCACGCCGGCCCTAATCAGCGGGTGGGTGGAGGGCACTGTTGCCTCGTCTGGCCGACCAGACGCATGGGCGGGGTACTGTGGCGTTGATCATTAGCTGGCGGAGACTCGTCCCATCGTATGGCTGGGATGGGATGGCCGCTGACCCTTGGCCGGGTTTGGAGAACACGCCAAGGGCAGTGCTGGCTTGCTGGAGAAATCTTGAGCTTGGTTGTTGGGGCCGAGTCGAGGAGCCTGGCCAGGTCGGCCTGCTTGGCCGGATCGAGCGACCTGGCCGAGTCAAGCAACTCGGCCAAGGCCGGGCCGGATTGAGGGGCGATGTTGGCCCCATTGTTTTTGAAAAGATCCGGGTTCCGTTGCCTGCTTGGGGTTCATCCCCCCGACAGAATTTATGTGAATTATATGATTTTACTTGTTGTTCTGAAGACCCTAAGAAACACCTTCCCTACCAATGTGAGTTTATTGATAATGGAATCATATCTTCTTATGCCAAAGGTGTTTATAATTACTTTGATATTAAACAAATTGAAGAATTTGTTGCTTTTAAGGGTGCTTATGAAATTGCTTCTTTGATTGAAAAGTATGATGCTACTCTTTACAAAACCGAAAATCTTGCCATACTTAAATATTGTTATGACAATTATGCTTCTAATGCCTATGTTAAACCATATATTGAGGACTCCTCCGCTGTCCAAGAAGAGACTGACATTTTGTAGGAGTCTATGGAAGAAGAAAATGATGAAACTCTGAGCTCATTGGATGAAAAAGATGAGGAGGAGAGTGAAGAACAAAAGGAGGAAGAGTGGATTGATCACCCGTGCCCACCTTCTATTGAGAGTAACTCTTTATCCCATACATTGTTTAATATCCCTTCGTGCTTAACAAAGGATGAATGCTATGATAATTGCTATGATCCTATTGATTCTTTTGAAATATCCCTTTTTGATGAACTTGATGATTGCTATGCTTGTGGCCATGATGCCAATACGAATTATGCTTATGGATATGAACTTGCTATAGTTCCTTATATTAAGAATGACATTGTTGCTATTGCACCCACACATGATAGTCCTATTATCTTTTTGAATTCTCCAAACTACACTATATTGGAGAAGTTTGCACTTATTAAGAATTACACGTGATGATTTTGATGAATATAATATGCATGTTCTTGCTTCTCCTACTTCCAATTATTATGAGAGAGGAACTATGTCTCCACCTCTCTATGTTTCCAACAAGATAAAATTGTAAGAAACCGCTTATACTATGTATTGGCCTTTACTTGATGTGCATGAATTGTTCTTGTATGACATGCTGATGCATAGGAAGAGAGTTAGACTTCGTCATTGCATGATATATGTTGCTTTGTGCTCACTACTAAATGCTAAATCATTGTTAATTAAAATTGGCTTTGATATACCTTGGGATCCGGGTGGATTCATTACTTGAGCACTTTATGCCTAGCTTAGTGGCTTTAAAGAAAGCGTTGCCAGGGAGACAACCCGGAGGCTTGAGAGTCATTTCTTTATGTTTAGTGCTTTTATAAAGTTTAAAAACAAAAAATATAGAGGGGAACTTTAAAACCTTTTCACAAAAGAGAAGCGATTGGAAGTTATGCATTAGAGAAGTGAGGGTCGACCTTGAACACTTGTGTTCATGCTCATGGAAACAATGTAGAATTTTCCATGAAGATTCTCACAAAAATAGTTATCCCCTTGTACAATTCCATTGTAATATAAAATTAATGTAAGGTTTGCCTTTAGGATGATTAAATTGCTTGTTGGTTTGTGCGGTGCAAAACATAAACTTTGCCTGTAGTGCTCGATTTTACATTTTTTACTAGAACGTCAAACGGTTCTGAAATTTTTTGTACTATCTTTCTATACAAAATGTTTATTTTGTCCTAAATTTTAATAAGTTTTTGAGTTACAGAAGTATGGTGGATGTTCAAATCTTTACAGACTGTCCTGTTTTCACAGATTGTTGTTACAGCTTGCGTATGTTTGAATTCTTGTTGAAGCCTCCTTGACTTGGGGCCATAGAATTGTGATAGCATACAGTGGATAATGTTTGTTTATAATTATAAATAATGTTACAGCAGTACATGATGGGATTTCATTGCCATATTCACTAACCCCGCCACTAAAAGTTTGGTTAAGTTTTGTGTGGATGAAGTGTTCGAAGATTGAGGAGGTCTCAATGTGAGGAGAAGGAGGAGATGCAAGAGCTCAAGCTTGGGGATTCACAAGGAACCCAAGCAAATATTGAAGGAGACTCAAGCGTCTAAGCTTGGGGATGCCCCGGAAGGCATCCCATCTTTCTTCAACAAGTATCAGTATGTTTTCGGATTCGTTTCGTTCATGTGATATGTGCAAACCTTGGAGCGTCTTTTGCATTTAGTTTTCATTTTTCTTTTATGCACCATGCTGGTATGAGATAGTCCATGGTTGATTTATAGAATACTCATTGCACTTCACCTATATCTTTTGAGTATGGCTTTATAGAATGCTTCATGTGCTTCACTTATATCATTTGAAGTTTGGATTGCCTGTTTCTCTTCACATAGAAAACCGTTATTCGAAGAATGCTCTTTTGCTTCACTTATATTTGTTAGAGCATGATCTTTATAGAAAGAATTAAACTCTCTTGCTTCACTTATATCTATTTAGAGAGTCAAAAGGAATTGGTCAATTGCATGGTTAGTCATAAAATCCTACATAAAACTTATGGATCACTGAATATGATATGTTTGATTTCCTTGCAATAGTTTTGCGATATAGAGATGGAATATGTGGGAGGTACTGGTAACTGGTTGTGTTTAGTAAGAATATTGGTGTTAAGGTTTGTGGTTCCCGAAGCATGCACGTATAGTCTCTCGTTATGCTATGATGTTGGAGCATGATTTATTATTGATTGTCTTCCTTATGAGTGGCGGTCGGGGACGAGCGATAGTCTTTTCCTACCAATCTCCCCCCTAGAGGCGTGCATAGTAGTACTTTGCTTCGAGGGCTAGTAAAATTTTGCAATAAGTATATGAGTTCTTTATGACTAATATGAGTCCATGGATTATACGCACTCTTACCTTTTCGCAATTTGCTAGCCTCTACGGTACCATGCATTGCCCTTTCTCACATCGATACGCGGTGCAAACTTCGCAGGTGCATCCAAACCCTGTGATATGATACGCTCTATCCTCAAAACAACCACCATACCTACCTATTATGGCTTTTCCATGGCCATTCCGAGATATATTGCCATGCAACTTCCACCGCTTCTGTTTGATGACTTGAGCATTCATTGTCATATTGCTTTGCATGATCATATAGCTGACATAGTAGCTGTGGCTCAGGCACTGTTCATCATTTTTCATACATGTTATGCTAGATCATTGCACATCCTGGTACATGCCAGAGGCATTCATATCGAGTCATACTTTGTCATAGGTATCGAGTTGTAATTTTTATTTCTTTTGAGTTATAAGTAAATAGAAGTGTGATGATCATCATTATTCATTTTTAGAGCAGTGCCCCAGCGAGGAAAGGATGATGGAGACTATGATTCCCCCACAAGTTGGGATGAGACTCCGGACAATGAGAGAAAAAGAAAAAGAAAAAAAGAAAAAGAAAAGAAAAAAAAGAAAACAAAGAGAGAAGGGACATTTTTAGTATCCTTTACCACACTTATGCTTCAAAGTAGCACCATGTTTTTCATATGGAGAGTCTCCTATGTTGTCACTTTCATATACTAGTGGGAATTTTTCATTATAGGATTAGATGCACACCTAATTAGTTTTCATATTGAGCTTTCATACACTTATAGCTCTTAGTGCATTCGTTGCATGGCAATCCCTACTCCTTGCATTGACATCAATTGATGGGCATCTCCATAGCCCGTTGGTTAGCCGAGTCGATGTGAGACTTTCTTAGAAAATCCATATTATTTTGTCTCGCAGAAAATCCATATTAAATGAACTCCAAATGCAATAAAATTTTACGGAGAATTATTTTGGAATATATGTGATTTTTGGGAGTTGGAATCACCGCAAACGGAGGCCCACACAGCCCACAAGACACCAGGGCGTGCCCCAGGCCCCTGGCGCATGGTGGTGGGTTGTGCCCTCCTCGAACGTCGGTTGGAGCTCTACTTCTGGCGCAAGGAAGATTATATCCAGAAAAAATCATGTTGAAATCTGAGCGCAATCGGAGTTACGGATCTCCCGAAATATAAGAAACGGTTTACGGCCAAATCTGGAGAACATGAAACAGAAGAGAACATAGAGGGAGATCCAATCTCGGAGGGGCTCCCGCCCCTCCGCCGCCATGGAGACCAAGGACCAGAGGGGGAATGTGGCACCCTGGCTCAGAGAAACCGGAACGCCCCGTATTCCAGCCCCGAGATCGAGGAGAAGTCTTCTGGAATACGGCACTGCTTAGCATAAAACAAATCAGCTCTTTATTACAAGTTATATGGATACAAGAGGATTACATCGGCACGGTGACACTATGCCTACCACGGTTGCTCCATGCAAGCAGCAGAACAACACGATGCAGCGGAATAACTCTAGCAGCGGAACAACGATGACGGTGATGAACTCCACTCCGCAGGGACTGGCTAGAATGCTTATCCTAGCTCGCAAACAAGGAATCCACGGCAAACAAGCAATCAAATCCGGCATGACCTGCAAACTGGCATGACACACCAGGTCAGTACATCGAATGTACTTGCAAGCTCACAATAACCAGACGCATTCAAGACAAACAATAGCATGGCAATTAGAGGTTAAACAGGAATTATCATGAGATCATCAGAATAACATGGCATGAACCACATGAACGTGATACAGCTGGAACAATATGAGCATGGCATGAACATATAAATTTGACGACACTAGCATGCAACATGATGACACTATATGCACCATTTATTCTGCTCGAGTTACCCCGTAACCATCACATGCATCACTTACTAACCTCAGACATCATACGATCATCTCAGGATCAAATCAAGCTTGGTATAAACAATACCATAGCAATCATTAAATGACCACAAGGAGCTTGATCTTTACCCACGATTCTCGCACAACATCACGAATATCCAGCAACTCGGTATCGTCGATACCACGGTGATCACTTACGGATCACAGATGGAACCACTCTTGGCTCAACGGGTTACCTCGTAACCAAACAGTGATCATTCACGGACCACATAACCAACTTATCTCATCATCGGACCAGGGTTGTTATTAAGCACATTATTATTTTTACTGTTGACCCATAGTGTGACCAAGTATGAACTAGGCCCTTATCCGTGGGCGCAGCTATCGATAGATTTAATATACACTCTGCAGAGGTTAGTAAACTATACCCACACCACGGATCCCATGGCCTCGCACTCCCATTCGAGTGGAACAACGGCGTTCCGACAAAACTGTCCTACTGCCATGACACCCTCTCGGCCACTCCGACAAACTCCCCTTTGGGCTAAGTCATGGGTGGCCCCATGCCTACCAAAGGCACCAACGGCCACCGTCGTGGCAAAACATAAACGGTCCCAAACGGGGACAAGGTACCATAACAACAACAACAACGGGAACACAAGGCTTATGTACGCCTACCTGATCAGGGTAGCGCGCGCCCATAACCTTCCCTCGTTGGAGGCACCGGCGAGAGGCATGACAATCGACCCAGTTAGGACCTTCCCATTAGGTAAGCGTGGTTGCACTGGTCAGCTCGATAAGGTGGCACCATGACTCAGCCAACAGTTGTTAAAGTTCAATTTAATCCGGTTAAACTTGAATGCAATATGTTGAGCCATGATAAAATAACCTGATGCAATTACAATGCATGAGCATGATATCAACATAAGCACGGGGTGCAACATAACTATCCACCATATCAGCAATGAATCATATCCAACTGAGCATAGCATAATGACGAGCATGAATATTACAAGTACAACACTACTCATAGCATGACATGACCACTAGCATCAACAATAAATACCATGCAAGAACACATCAATAACATTACCGAGTAAACACTTAACCAACTAACAACAAAGGAACAATGCATATCAACGGTACTCGGTAACCGTCGTTAGTCATGCACCAACGAACATGACCAACCCAACATGTACTACTAACAAGCATGGCAATGTGAAAGTGATACTAGCAAGTAGAACATGATAACAGAGTGCAAGAAAACATAGCATGACGGTGGTCACCGATCCATAAGCATAACCGAAATAACGACAGCAGCAATAAAACAAACATACAATTATTCAAGATTCAAGTTGAAAACCAATGCTACTGCATGTCTATCATGCAAATGGTGGTTGTGGCTTGCCTAGGGATGAAGAAGGCTCCGTGAAGATGTGCGGTGAAGCCGCGGAAAGAATCGTCGGAAAAGTTTCTCTCCTGAAGTAGGCTGATTAGGGGCAAGGGCAAAATGGTCATTTTCAGTATTCCAAAACATAATGAAAGTGACACCAACAGAACAGGCTCGACGAGACGAAAAAGTAGGCTTTGGAATCACCTCAATCGGAGTTACGGTTGCGGAGTTATGAGGTGTAGAAGATCAGGGACTAATATGTAAAGATTTCTCACCAATGGGTCCCTGAGTGGAAAAGATAGAAACGCATATTAGGAAATACGCTTTCTGAAACTAAAACGTATTCCTGGCAGCTCAGGAAAGAAACACGCTTTTGGAAGAAGAAAACGTAAATACCTTTTCTAGGGAAAACGTACTCACCGGATTACGTCGTCACTTAACCACGTGGCAGGGCGGGGTTAACGCCCGGTGTGGCTGCCAGGTGGGGTCCAAGGGACAGGGGAGGGGCCGAGCAGTCGTCGTCTTCTTCCCCGCGCTGTGCCTCGCGTGAGGCAGAGGAAGGGAGCAGGGGGGATGGGCGCCGGGGACCGGCCAGCTCGGGCGATCTCCGGCCCGACCGAGGACACCGGCGGGACCGCGGGGGCGAGACGCACCCATTCAGAGAACTAGCAAGTGCCGGGGAGGCGCGGAACGGCCGCATCGGGAAGGGAATAGAGGGCCATGGCAGCGGCCATTTTTTGGAGGTGAGGCACTCCAGTGACGAGGAGGCGAGGTGGAGGGTGCACGAAGGCTCTCCAGAGAGTGGAGGACGTGGTTAGGTGGTCGGGAGGGAGTGGGGAGCTCGGGACGACCGGGCGGGCCGGTGGCCGAATGGTGGAGGCGGCGGCCGTGCATGGGGGACGTGGCCAGGAGGCTCTCCGGCGAGGGGAAAGTGGGTGGGGCGGCTGCGTGGAACGAGGGGGAGTCGATGGACATGGTAGGAGGAGGAGAGGAGGCTCCAGCTGGTCGGAACCAAGCCGAGGCCAAGGTGGCCATGGAGGATGACAGCGAACAACGGCGAGATGAGGTGACTCCAGAGGGCAAATGAGGCGGGGGAGGGATGAATGAGCTGCGGAGGGGTTCAGGGGTCCTTAAATAGGTGCGGGGGAGAGCTCTAGAGCTCACGAGCAAGGTCGACCGAGCTTTAATGGCGGACAGAGGCTGGACGCGGCACGGGCGTGGCCTTTGTAACGCATTTATGGCGAACGGCGATGAATCATTGACGCAGGGCGATGCAGTCGAGCACGGGCGAGCTCCAGGATACGGAGGGACATCGAGATGAGGAGGAAGGAGACGGGAACAGGGGAAAGAACAAGCCAGAGCACGCGTTTAGCCATGACGCAAGCGTGATCACCACGTGCACTGGCGCAAGCGGTGCGTTTTGGCGTGGCCGACCATGTCCAGTAGATGGACCTTAGTGTCCTTAGTCCAACTGAAGAAATAATTGGGTCCAGGATAAAGAAGAGATTTGCAGATGGCCTCAAAGCAAACCAGCAGCCAAGTGTTTGTGCTGTGCAGCGGGGACACCAGCGTGATAACTCAGTAAATAGTTTGTTTGGTGATGATCGCACACTAAGGTGATTAAGATGACAAAGTTTCAGCTCAGAATTTGAAATTTGGATGATGCACTCATTTGGAGAGGAAAGTTGAGATGAAATTGGGCATGGACCAATTATTTGAATATATGAAGATGCCCAAAAAGTTTCATGCCATTTGGATGAACCAAAATAGCACTTGCTTCATATAGCTTCGCTCTGGACAGAAACTTGGATAAATTGCACAGAGAAAATGATGTAATGGATTGAGCCACAGTTTTGTGGAGCATGTTTATGTGGATATGAGAATGCCCTGGAAAATTTTCAGCTTAAGTGAAGCAATATAAAATATAGTTGCTTCACAAACTAAAAATCTGACCAAAAACTAAGATTAGGAGCTGGGCTCGCCTTGATGAGTTACATGAGCTCATATTTGGTGGAGAGTGATTATTTGATCATATTAAGGACCTTGAAAAAGTTCAACTCATTTGGATACTCCTAGCTAGTACTTCCTTCACAATGCATTCCCTCATACAGGAACTTTGAAAAATTTCTCAGGAATATCTACTAGGCAAAGTAAGTTGAATTTTGGCATGGGGCAATTATATGGACATGAAAAGGTGTCCAAAAAGTTTGGGGTCAATTGGGCAAAGATAAATGGCACTTGCTTCACAATCTGCCACTCAGGACAGAATAGGAAAATAATTAATTGAGCATGATGGGAAACATGGAAAATGAAATATTTTGCCATATTTGAGGAAGATATGACCCAAAAAATTTATGAGAATTATTTGGGAATTTTGGGAGTGATGGAAATATAGGTTGCTTCACAACCTAGGGCAAATTGGGTTATTCTTTTAACAGAAAAAGGAATATTCCCAAGGAAAAGATTATTGGGGTTGGGCTAGGATGAAAATGGCAAGGTCTTGGGAATGGTTTTCAGTATGACAAGCCACTCTGGAAAGAAAGAAGAGGTCATCTTCTTCAGTTTCCAGACCACATAGCCATGGAAAAAGAAAACTCAAGTAAAAATATCAGAAAATCAAAAGAAAAAGAAGGGCCAAAAATCAGGCTGTGACAAGGAACTCTCCTCCCATCTAGTGGGGGGCAAGGAAGAATAATAAGGAGGGGGCCTCTCTCCCCCTCGCTTCTGGTGGCGCCGGAGTGCCACCGGGGCAACAATCGGGAAGGCGATCTACATCAACAATCTTGCTACCATCAACACCAACTCTCCCCCCCTCTATGCAGCGGTGTAACACCTCTTCTCCCCGCTAACAGCGTTCCATTACGGTGGATGCCACGTGTCGGTCACCCTTGACGAAATCTCTTCTGTGACGCGCGATTTATCGTCATGGAAGTGGACACTTCCCTGATGATAATTTTGGTAATGTCATGGAACACTTCTACGACAGCACATGTATGACTATCTTGATTCTATCATAAAATTGTCATGGATGTACATGCATGACAGAAAACGTGACCTACTATGACAAACACGTATCATCACGGAAGTGTATTTTTTTGTAGTGCATGAACTTAGTCATGATAGTATTTGCAAATTATGGTGTAGATCAATAGCTCACGTATAGATCCCTGTTTATTTTTTTATATGTTGATAGAGAAAAATAAGTTGAAAGATGATAGTAGCAATGATGCGGACTGGATCCGTGATCTGAGGATTATCCTCATTGCTGCACAGAAGAATTATGTCCTTGATGCACCGCTAGGTGACGGACCTATTGCAGGAGCAGATGCAGACGTTATGAACATTTGGCAAGCTCGGTATGATGACTACTTGATAGTTTAGTGCGCCATGCTTTATGACTTAGAACCGGGACTTTAAAACGTTTTGAACGCCACAGAGCATATAAGATGTTCCAAGAGTTGAAATCGGTATTTCAGACTCATGCCCACGTTGAGAGGTATGAGACCTCTGACAAGTACTTTGCCTACAAGATGGAGGAGAATAGCTCAACTAGTGAGCATGTGCTTAGAATGTCTGAGTACTACAATCGCTTGAATCAAGTGGGAGTTAATCTTCTAGATAAGATAGTGATTGACAGAGTTCTCTAGTCACTATCACCAAGTTACTGGAACTTCGTGATGAACTATCAGATGCAAGGGATGAGGAAAATGATTCCCGAGCTCTTCGCGATGCTAAAATCGGCGAATGTAGAAATCAAGAAAGAGCATCAAGTGTTGATGGTTAACAAGACCACTAGTTTCAAGAAAAGGGGCAATGGAAAAGAAAGGGAACTTCAAGAAAGAATGGCAAGCAAGTTGCCACTCCCGTGAAGAAACCCAAAGCTAGACCTAAGCCTGAAACTGAGTGCTTCTACTGCAAAGGGAATGGTCACTGGAAGCGGAACTACCCCAAATACTTGGTGGATAAGAAGGATCGCAAAGTGAAAGGTATATTTGATATACATATTATTGATGTGTACTTTACTAGTGTTCATAGTAACCCCAGGGTATTTGATACCGGTTCAGTTGCTATGATTAGTAACTCGAAACAGGAGTTGCAAAATGAACAGAGACTAGTTAAGGGCCAGGTGACAATGTGTGCTGGAAATGATTCCAAGGTTGATAAGATCACCATCGCACACTCCTTTTACCTTCGGGACTAGTGTTGAACCTAAAATAAATGTTATTTGGTGTTTTGCGTTGAGCATGAATATGATTGGATCATGTTTATTGCAATAGAATTATTCATTTAAGTCAAAGAATAATTGTTGTTCTGTTTACATGAATAAAACCTTCTATGGTCATACACTTAATATAAATCATTTATTGAATCTCGATCATAGTGATACACATATTCATGATATTGATGCCAAAAGATGCAAAGTTGATAATGATAGTGCAACATACTTGTGGCACTGCCGTTTAGGTCATATTGGTGTGAAGCGCATGAAGAAACTCCATGCGGATGGACTTTTGGAATCACTTGATTATGAATCACTTGACGCTTGCGAACCATGCCTCATGGGCAAGATGACTAAGAATCCGTTCTCCGGAACAATGGAGCGAGCCACTGACTTATTGGAAACAATACATACTGATGTATGCAGTCCGATGAGTATTGAGGCTCGCGGCAGGTATCATTATTTTCTGACCTTCACAGATGATTTGAGCAGATATGGGTATATCTACTTAATGAAACATAAGTCTGAAACATTTGAAAAAGTTTAAAGAATTTTCAGAGTGAAGTGGAAAATCATCGTTACAAGAAAATGAAGTTTCTACGATCTGATCATGGAGGCGAATATTTGAGTTACGAGTTTGGTCTTCATTTGAAACAATGTGAAATAGTTTTGCAACTCACGCCACCTGGAACACCACAACATAATGGTGTGTCCGAACGTCATAACCGTACTTTATTAGATATGGTGCGATTTATGATGTCTCTTACCGATTTACCACTATTGTTTTGGGGTTATGCATTAGAGACAGCTGCATTCACGTTAAATAGGGCACCATCTAAATCCATTGAGACAACACCATATGAACTAAGGTTTAGCGAGAAACCTAAGCTATCGTTTCTTAAAGTTTGGGGCTATGATGCTTATGTGAAAAAGTTTCAACCTGATAAGCTCGAACCCAAATCGGAGAAATACGTCTTCATAGGATACCCAAAGGAAACTATTGGGTACACCTTCTATCACAGATCCGAAGGCAAGATATTCATTGCTAAGAATGGATCCTTTTTAGAGAAGAAGTTTCTCACGAAAGAAGTGAGTGGGAGGAATGTAAAACTTGATGAGGTAATTGTACCTTCTCCCGAATTGGAAAGTAGTTCATCACAGAAATCAGTTTTAGTGGTTCCTACACCAATTAGTGAGGAAGCTAATGATGATGATCATGAAACTTCAGATCAACTTACTATCGAACCTCGTAGATCAACCAGAGTACGGTCCGCACCAGAGTGGTACGGTAATCCTATTCTGGAAGTCATGTTACTAAACCATGACGAACCTACAAACTTTGAGGAAGCGATGATGAGCCCAGATTTCGTGAAATGGCTTGAGGCCATGAAATCTGAGATGGAATCCATGTATGAGAACAAAGTATGGACTTTGATTGACTTGCCCGATGATCGGCGAGCCATTGATAATAAATGGATCTTCAAGAGGAAGACGGACGCTGATAGTAGTGTTACTATCTACAAAGCTCAAATTGTCGCAAAAAGGTTTTCGACAAGTTCAAGGTGTTGACTACGATAAGATTTTCTCACTCGTAGCGATGCTTAAGTCTGTCCGAATCATGTTAGCAATTGCCACATTTTACGAAATCTGCCAAATGGATGTCAAAACTGCATTCCTTAAATGGATTTCTTAAAGAAGAGTTGTATATGATGCACCAAGAAGGTTTTGTCGATCCTAAAGGTGCTAACAAAGTGTGAAAGCTCTAGTGATCCATCTGTGGACTGGTGCAAGCATCTCGGAGTTGGAATATACGCTTTGATAAAGTGATCAAAGCATATGGTTTTATACAGACTTTTGGTGAAGCCTGTATTTACAAGAAAGTGAGTGGGAACACTACAACCTTTTTGATAAATATTTGTGAATGACATATTGTTGATCGGAAATGATGTAGAATTTTCTGGAAAGCATAAAGGAGTGTTTGAAAGGATTTTTTCAAAGAAAGACCTCAGTGAATCTACTTACATATTAGGCGTCAAGATCTATAAAGATAGATCAAGACGCTTGATAAGACTTTCAATGAGTACATACCTTGATAAGATTTTGAAGAAGTTCAAAATGGATCAGTCAAAGAAGGAGTTCTTGCCTGAGTTGTAAGGTGTGAAGTTGAGTAAAGACTCAAAACCCGACCACGGCAGAAAATAGAAAGAGAATGAAAAGTCATTCCCTATGCCTCAGTCATAGGTTCTATAAAGTATGGTATGTTGTGTACCAGACCTATTGTATACCTTAGCATGATTTTGGCAAGGGAGTACAATAGTGATCTAGGAGTAGATCACTGGACAGCGGTCAAAATTATCCTTGGAGGACTAAGAAAATATTTCTCAGTTATGGAGGTGACAAAAAGTTCGTCGTAAAGGGTTACATCAATGCAAGCTTTGACACTGATCCGGATGACAATAAGCCTCAATCGGGATACATATTGAAAGTGGGAGCGATTAGCTAGAGTAGCTCCGTGTAGAGCATTGTAGAGATAGAAAATTTGCAAAATACATACGGCTCTAAATGTGGCAGGCCCGTTGGCTAAACTTCTCTCACAAGCAAAACATGATCACTCTTTGGGTGTTAATCACATAACGATGTCAACTAGATTATTGACTCTAGTAAACCCTTTGGGTATTAGTCACATGGAGATGTAAACTAATCACATAAAGATGTGAACTATTGGTGTTAAATCACATGACGATGTGAACTAGATTATTGACTCTAGTGCAAGTGGGAGACTGAAGGAAATATGCCCTAGAGGCAATAATAAAGTTGTTATTTATATTTCCTTATATCATGCTAAATGTTTATTATTCATGCTAGAATTATATTAACCGGAAACTTAGTACATGTGTGGATACATTGACAAAACAGAATGTCCCTAGTATGCCTCTACTTGACTAGCTCGTTAATCAATGATGGTTAAGTTTCCTAACCATAGACATGTGTTATCATTTGATGAACGGGATCACATCATTAGAGAATGATGTGATGGACAAGACCCATCTGTTAGCTTAGCATACTGATCGTATAGTTTTATTGCTATTGCTTTCTTCATGACTTATACATATTCCTCTGACTATGAGATTATGCAACTCCCGAATACCGAAGGAACACTTAGTGTGCTATCAAACATCACAACATAACTGGGTGATTATAAAGATGCTCTACAGGTGTCTCTGATGGTGTTTGTTGAGTTAACATAGATCAAGATTAGGATTTGTCACTCCGTGTATCTCAGAGGTATCTCTGGGCCCTCTCGATAATGCTCATCACTATAGGCCTTGCAAGCAATGTGACTAATGAGTTAGTTGCGGGATGATGCATTACGGAATGAGTAAAGAGACTTGCCGGTGACGAGATTGAACTAGGTATGATGATACCGACGATCGAATCTCAGGCAAGTAACATACCATGACAAAGGGAACAACATATGTTGTTATGCGGTTTGACCGATAAAGATCTTCGTAGAATATGTAGGACCAATATGAGCATCCAGATTCCGCTATTGGTTATTGACCGGAGATGTGTCTCGGTCATGTCTACATAGTTCTCGAACCCGTAGGGTCCGCACGCTTAACGTTCGATGATGATTTGTATTATTAGTTTCGTGTTTGATGAACCGAGGTTTGTTTGGAGTCCCGGATGAGATCACGGACATGACGAGGAGTCTCCAAATGGTCGAGACATAAAGATTGATATATTGGAAGGTTATATTTGGACACCAGAATGGTTTCGGATAGGTTCGGGCATTTTACGGACTACAGGGGGGTTACCGGAACCCCCCGAGGGATTAATGGGCCACAATGGGCCTTAGTGGAGAAGAGAGAGGGCCGGCCAGAGGTGGCGCCCCCTTGCCCAATACGAATTGGATGAGGGGAGGGGCGGTGCCCCCCTCCTTCCTTCTCTTCTCTCCTCTTTCCCTTCTTCTCCTACTTGGACTAGGAAAGGGGGGGTCGAATCCTACTTGGACTAGGAGTCCAAGTAGGACTCCCTCCATGGCGCGCCCCCTCCTAGGGCCGGCCTCCTCTCCTCCACCCTTTATATACATGGGGAGGGGGCACCCCAAAGACACACAAGATCTTTTAGCCGTGTGCGGTGCCCCCCCTCCACAGTTACACACCTCGGTCATATCGTTGTAGTGCTTAGGCGAAGCCCTGCGCCGGTAACTTCATCATCACCGTCACCATGCCGTCGTGCTTACGGAACTCTCCCTCGGCCTCAACTAGATCAAGAGTTCGAGGGACGTCATCGAGCTGAATGTGTGCTGATCATGGAGGTGTCGTGCGTTCGGTACTTGGATCGGTTGGATCGCAAAGACAGACTACATCAACCGCGTTACTAAACGCTTCCGCTTTCGGTCTACGAGAGTACGTAGATACACTCTCCCCTCTCGTTGCTATGCATCTCCTAGATAGATCTTGCGTGATCGTACATAAAGTTTTTGAAATATTGCGTTCCCCAACACATTGGCGCCACCGTTTGGCCAAAAGAATGCCCCCGCGCGCTGCGCAAGCTTGCGATGTAAGCCGTTTGTGGCAGCGGGGTGACAAGATGTGCGAGAGAAGGACGAAAGGCCACGTACACATGCGGTTAATACAAAAAAAAGTTTGCGGGTTAATTACCTACTATACCCCTGTCCTGGTTATAAGTAGGATTTAACTAATAAAATATGAATGCATGTCGCCAAAGATTATATAGTTGGATTCATATTTGAACATAGTTTACAATTATAAAAATTTTATAACATGCATTAACATTTTGTTGGTTAAATTTAAGGGCAAAGTATGGCACAGAAAATAAAGGGGAGTATAGACCAAGACTTAGGTAGTAGGACACGGCCACTCTCTACGCAGCGACGCAACTATCGGCCGGCTTGTAGGCGACCATTTCATGCGTGTTCAACGGCTCTATGCATGTGGTTGCTTGTGGTTGAGGCGGCTGCGGCACGCTCTGCTCGCATCCCACCGCGCGCGCTCTGCTCTCGCATCCCTCTGGGTGCTCTGCCCTCGTCCCTCCATGCGCGCTGCCAGTGTTTGGGGCCGGCGCACGATCACACATGTTCGTGTGCATGCAGTTGCGCCAGGCGCGGCGCGAGGATGCAGTTACCTGCTACAAAAACCGCCATGCTGACGCGCTAAGAATTCACGCCGCCGGCCCCCTTTTATTCTTGCTGCCATTTACCTTCATCTCTCGTCTCACATGACACAATAAGCACACCCACAAGGACACATACAGAGAGGACATCCAGCGGTTTCAATGGCGCTCCCAGCGGCCATCGACGACAACGGCGGGCAGTTCACCATGCAACACGTCGTGGACACCCATGTGAGGGGGAAGGCTCTCTCAGTGGTGTACACAAACGATCCAGTCTCGGTGGAGAGCTCCATCCAAACTATGGAGCAGTTCCTTGCCGAGGACAAGTACCAAGTGGTCGGCTTCGACCTCGAGTACACCATGGGTCGTGCCGGGCATGATCAGAAGGTTGTCGTCGCCCAGTTGTGCGTGCGACATGACGTCCTCGTCTACCAGTACCACCTAGCCACAAGGCCTTGCGAGCGCTTCTCTAGCTTTATCAACAGCTCCGACTACAGTTTCGCTACGATGGACACCACCAACGATCTAAAAGCACTCAAGGTTTCGGGCTTGAAATGCCCGAATCTTGTCAACATCCAGCACCACTACAAGGTTTCGGGGAGCGACAACAACAAACTGAACTCCCTGGTTGACCTCGCCTCGGCCATCATCGATCCCTACTACGCGAAGATGAAGGAAGAGAGCAAGAAGGACAAGAACGCTTGGCACAGTGTTTGGCATGAAAGACTGGATGAAGAACACGTCAAGTACGCGGCCAAGGACGCGTACACAAGCTACGAGATGTACAGGCGGATCGTTGACATGAGGAACTGTCTTCTTCCTGCCCCAGACGAGGGATAGAGCCACATAGCAGTGGCGGGAGCGTCACAAGAAGTAGATGACTAGACGATCGTTTCTCCTACTTTAGAATGCATGCAATTGTTTATTGGGGTGTGTGCGCTGTACAATCACTTATGTAATTGGATGTTTATTTTAGTTATATATATACATGTTATTCTTATGTAGACAGAACAAATCACACGGCTTATTAGTAGCAATCGTCTGTATTATTATTGGTCTTCGCACACATTTCTGATTACGGACCTGTTTGTCGCGTATCACGCACATCTTGTTCAGTTGAACCGTTTCCATTGTGTTCCCTAATCACACACAGTTCATCCTAGTGAACCATATGTTGTATATCGCACACACCTTCATCTGGCTGCCCGTTTCCTTTGTTCCTACTCATCACAAATAGTTCATCCGAGTAAACTGTATGTTGTATATCGCACACGCCTTCATTTGGCTGCCCGTTTCTTTTGTTCCACCTCGTCACAAACAGTTCATTGAACTGAACTGTATGCCCTGCATCGCACACGCAATTAAAATCAGAACCGTGTTTGATGCATCCGTCATCACAAAAGTTTTGCACCTTTTTGACGGGTTTTTTACACCATTGTTTGCGATTATGGCATCGCGCACAGTTTCGTCGAAGGGTCTCTAATCGTAGTGTCACGTTTGGACCATCCTGTAGTAGTGTGATCTCACCCTTCCACCATTGCTAGCCTCTCTAGTACCGTGCGACTTTCGCCGACGCATTAAACCCACCATCACCTTCCTCAAAAGAACCACCATACCTACCTATTATGGTATTTCCATAGCCATTTCAAGATATATTGCCATTCAACTTTCCACTATTTCGTTTATTATGACATGCTTCATCATTGTCATATTGCTTTCCATGATCATGTAGTTGACATCGTATTCATGGCAAAGCCACCATTCATATTTTTTATACATGTCGCTCTTGAGTCATTGCACATCCCGGTACACCGCCGGAGGCATTCATACAGAGTCATATATTTTGTTCTAAGTATCGAGTTGTAATTCTTGAGTTGTAAGTAAATAAAAGTGTGATGATCATCCTTATTAGAGCATTGTCCCATGTGAGGAAAGGATGATGGAGACTATGATCCCCCCACAAGTTGGGATGAGACTCCGGAAGAAAAATGAAATAAAATAAAAGGAAAAAAGAGGCCAAAGAGCCCAAAATAAAAAAATGAGAGAAAAGAGAGAAGGGGCAATGTTACTATCATTTTCCACACTTGTGCTTCAAAGTAGCACCATGATCTTCATGATAGAGAGTCTCCTATGTTGTCACTTTCATATACTAGTGGGAATTTTTCATTATAGAACTTGGCTTGTATATTCCAATGATGGGCTTCCTCAAATTGCCCTAGGTCTTCATGAGCAAGCGAGTTGGATGCACACCAACTTAGTTTCTTTTTGAGCTTTCATACACTTATAGCTCTAGTGCATCCGTTGCATGGCAATCCCTACTCACTCATATTGATACCTGTTGATGGGCATCTCCATAGCCTGTTGATACGCCTAGTTGATGTGAGACTATCTCCTTCTTTTTGTCTTCTCCACAACCACCATATTCTATTCCACCTATAGTGCTATATCCATGGCTCACGCTCACGTATTGCATGAAAGTTGAAAAAGTTTGAGAACATCAAAAGTATGAAACAATTGCTTTTGGCTTGTCATCAGGGTTGTGCATGATTTAATACTTTGTGTGATGAAGATGGAGCATAGCCAGACTATATGATATTGTAGGGATAACTTTCTTTGGCCATGTTATTTTGAGAAGACATGATTGCTTTATTAGTATGCTTGAAGTATTATTGTTTTTATGTCAATATTAAACTTTTGTTTTGAATCTTATGGATCTGAATATTCATGCCACAATAAAGAAAATTACATGGATAAATACGTTAGGTAGCATTCCACATCAAAAATTCTGTTTTTATCATTTACCTACTCGAGGACGAGCAGGAATTAAGCTTGGGGATGCATGATACGTCTCCAATGTATCTATAATTTTTAATTGTTCCATGCTATTATATTATCTATTTTGGATGTTTTACATGCATTATTATGCTTATTTATATTATTTTTGGGACTAAGTTATTAACCTAGAGCCCAGTGCCAGTTTCTATTTTTCCTTGTTTTTGAGTTTCGCAGAAAAGGAATATCAAATGGAATGAAACTTTATGATGATTTTTATTGGACCAGAAGACACCCAGAGGACTTGGAGTCCAAGCTAGAAGACGCACGAGGCAACGGAAAGGGTGGAGGGCCTTGTGGCCACCTCGGGAGTCCCCTGAACTACCTCTTCGTCCTGTATGTTCACATATATTACAAAACCATTAGAGAGAGCCACGAAAATACTTTTCCGCCACCACAACCTTCTGTTTCCGTTAGATCTACCGGAGGGGGATTCGATCACGGAGGGCATCTACATCAACCCTATTGCCCTTCCGATGAAGCGTGGGTAGTTTACCTCAGACCTACGGGTCCATAGCAAGTACCTAGATGGATTCTTCTCTCTCTTTGATTCTCAACACACTGTTCTCCTCGATGTTCTTCAAGTTCTATCCGATGTAATATTCTTTTGCGGTGTGTTTGTCGAGATCCGATGAATCGTGGATTTATGATCAGATTATCTATGAATATTATTTGAATCTTCTCTAAATTCTTATGTGCATGATTTGATATCTTTGTATTTCTCTTCGAATTATCGGTTTGGTTTGGCCAACTAGATTGGTATTTCTTGCAATGGGAGAGGTGCTTAGTTTTGGGTTCAATCTTGCGGTGCCTCACCCAGTGACAATGTAGGGCTAGCGAAGCACGTATTGTATTGTTGCCATCAAGGATAAAAAGATGGGGTTTTCATCATATTGCTTGAGTTTATCCCCCTACATCATGTCATCTTACTTAATGTGTTACTTTGTTCTTTTGAACTTAATACTCTAGATGCAGGCAGGAACTGGTCGATGTGTGGAGTAATAATAGTAGTTGCAGAATCATTTTGGTCTACTTGACATGGACGTGATGCCTATATGCCTAATCATTGCCTTGGATATCGTCATAACTTTACACTTTTCTATCAATTGCTCGACAGTAATTTGTTCACCCACCGTATTATTTGCCTTCATGAGAGAAGCCTCTAGTGAAACCTATGGCCTTCGGGTCTATTTTCCATCATATTTGCTTTCCTCTACTATTTTGCAATCTTTTATTTTCTGATCTATAAACCAAAAAACCCAAAAATATTTAGTTACCTTTTGTTTTAGCTATCTCTATCAGATCTCACCTTTGCAATTGACCGTGAAGGGATTGACAACCCCTTTATCGCGTTGGGTGCAAGTGTTTGATTGTTTGTGCAGGTGCATAGATTGGGGACTTGCTTGTACTGAAGGAAATATGCCCTAGAGGCAATAACAAAGTTATTATTTATTTCCTTATATCATGATAAATGTTTATTATTCATGCTAGAATTGTATTAACCGGAAACATAATACATGTGTGAATACATAGACAAACAAAGTGTCACTAGTATGCTTCTACTTGACTAGCTCGTTAATCAAAGATGGTTGTGTTTCCTAATCATAAACAAAGAGTTGTTGTTTGATTAATGGGATCACATCATTAGTTGAATGATCTGATTGACATGACCCATTCCATTAGCTTAGCACCCGATCGTTTAGTATGTTGCTATTGCTTTCTTCATGACTTATACATGTTCCTATGACTATGAGATTATGTAACTCCCGTGTGCCGGAGGAACACTTTGTGTGCTACCAAACGTCACAACGTAACTGGGTGATTATAAAGGTGCTCTACATGTGTCTCCAAAGGTACATGTTGGGTTGACGTATTTCGAGATTAGGATTTGTCACTCCGATCGTCGGAGAGGTATCTCTGGGCCCTCTCGGTAATGCATATCACTTAAGCCTTGCAAGCATTGCAACTAATGAGTTAGTTGCGGGATGATGTATTACAGAACGAGTAAAGAGACTTGCCGGTAACGAGATTGAACTAGGTATTGGATACCGACGATCGAATCTCGGGCAAGTAACATACCGATGACAAAGGGAACAACGTATGTAGTTATGCGGTCTGGCCGATAAAGATCTTCGTAGAATATGTAGGAGCCAATATGGGCATCCAGGTCCCGCTATTGGTTATTGACCGGAGACGTGTCTCGCTCATGTCTACATTGTTCTCGAAACCATAGGGTCCGCACGCTTAAAGTTACGATGACAGTTTCATTATGAGTTTATGTATTTTGATGTACCGAAGGTTGTTCGGAGTCCCGGATATGATCACGGACATAACGAGGAGTCTCGAAATGGTCGAGACATAAAGATTGATATATTGGATGGCTATATTCGGACACCGGAAGTGTTCCGGGGAAGTTTCGGATAAAACCGGAGAACCGGGGGGTTACCGGAAACCCCGGGGGGGGGGGGGGGTAATGGGCCTCATGGGCCTAAAGTGGAGAAGAGGAAAGGCAGCCAGGGCAGGCCGCGTGCCCCCTCTCCCCCTAGTCCGAATTGGACAAAGAGGGAAGGGCGGCGCCCCCCTTTCCTTCCTCTCCTCTCTCCCTTCCTTCCCCCTCTCCTACTTGGACAAGGAAAGGGAGGGGAGTCCTACTCCCGGTAGGAGTAGGACTCCTCCTGCGCGCCTCCTACTAGGGCCGGCCGCACCCCCCTTGGCTCCTTTATATACGGGGTCAGGGGGGCACCCTAGGACACACAAGTTGATCTTCGTGATCGTTCCTTAGCCGTGTGCGGTGCCCCCCTCCACGATATTACACCTCGATCATATTGTAGCGGTGCTTAGGCAAAGCCCTGCGACGGTTAAACATCAAGATCGTCACCACGCCATTATGCTGACGAAACTCCTCCTCGAAGCTTTGCTGGATCGTAGCCCGCGGTGCGTCATCGAGATGTACGTGTGTCAAGAACTCGGAGGTGCCGGAGTAACTGTGCTTGGATCGGTTGGACCGGGAAGACGTACGACTACTTCCTCTATGTTGCGTCAACGCTTCCGCTTCGGTCTACGAGGGTACGTAGACAACACTCTCCCCTCTCATTGCTATGCATCACCATGATCTTGCGTGTGCGTAGGAATTTTTTTGAAATTACTACGTTCCCCAACAGTGGCATCTGAGCCCAGGTTTTATGGTTTGATGTTGTATGCACGAGTAGAACACAAGTGAGTTGTGGGCGATATAAGTCATACTGCCTACCAGCATGTCATGCTTTGGTTCGCCGGTATTGTTGGATGAAGCGGCCCGGAGCGACATTACGCGTACGCTTACGCGAGACCGGTTCTCCCGACGTGCTTTGCACATAGGTGGCTTGCGGGTGACAGTTTCTCCAACTTTAGTTGAACTGGGTGTGGCTACGCCCGGTCCTTGCGAAGGTTAAAATGGCATCAACTTGACAAACTATCGTTGTGGTTTTGATGCGTAGGTAAGATCGGTTCTTGCTTAAGCCCGTAGCAGCCACGTAAAACTTGCAACAAACAAAGTAGAGGACATCTAACTTATTTTTGCAGGGCATGTTGTGATGTGATATGGTCAAGACATGATACTAAATTTTATTGTATGAGATGATCATGTTTTGTAACCGAGTTATCGGCAACTGGCAGGAGCCATATGGTTGTCGCTTTATTGTATGCAATGCAATCGCGCTGTAATGCTTCACTTTATCACTAAGCGGTAGCGATAGTCGTGGAAGCATAAGATTGGCGAGACAACAACGATGCTACGATGGAGATCAAGGTGTCGCGCCGGTGACGATGGTGATCATGACGGTGCTTCGAAGATGGAGATCACAAGCACAAGATGATGATGGCCATATCATATCACTTATATTGATTGCATGTGATGTTTATCTTTTATGCATCTTATCTTGCTTTGATTGACGGTAGCATTATAAGATGATCTCTCACTAAATTATCAAGAAGTGTTCTCCCTGAGTATGCACCGTTGCCAAAGTTCATCGTGCCCATACACCACGTGATGATCGGGTGTGATAAGCTCTACGTCCATCTACAATGGGTGCAAGCCAGTTTTGCACACGCAGAATACTCAGGTTAAACTTGACGAGCCTAGCATATGCAGATATGGCGTCGGAACACGGAGACTGAAAGGTCGAGCATGAATCATATAGTAGATATGATCAACATAATGATGTTCACCATTGAAAACTAATCCAATTCACGTGATGATCGGTTATGGTTTAGTTGATTTGGATCACATGATAACTTAGAGGATTAGAGGGATGTCTATCTAAGTGGGAGTTCTTAAGTAATATGATTAATTGAACTTAAATTTATCATGAACTTAGTACCTGATAGTATCTTGCTGATGTATGTTTGATTGTAGATAGATGGCACGTGTTGTTGTTCCATTGAATTTTAATGCGTTCCTTGAGAAAGCAAAGTTGAAAGATGATGGTAGCAATTACACGGACTGGGTCCGTAACTTGAGGATTATCCTCATTGCTGCACAGAAGAATTACGTCCTGGAAGCACCGCTGGGTGCCAGGCCTGCTGCTAGAGCAACACCAGATGTTATGAACGTATGGCAGAGCAAAGCTGATGACTACTCGATAGTTCAGTGTGCCATGCTTTATGGCTTAGAATCGGGACTTCAACAACGTTTTGAACGTCATGGAGCATATGAGATGTTCCAGGAGTTGAAGTTAATATTTCAAGCAAATGCCCGGATTGAGAGATATGAAGTCTCCAATAAGTTCTATAGCTGCAAGATGGAGGAGAACAGTTCTGTCAGTGAGCATATACTCAAAATGTCTGGGTATAATAATCACTTGATTCAGATGGGAGTTAATCTTCCAGATGATTGCGTCATTGACAGAATTCTCTAATCACTGCCACCAAGCTACAAGAGCTTCGTGATGAACTATAATATGCAAGGGATGAATAAGACTATTCCCGAGCTCTTCGCAATGCTGAAAGCTGCGGAGGTAGAAATCAAAAAGGAGCATCAAGTGTTGATGGTCAACAAGACCACTAGTTTCAAGAAAAGGGCAAAGGGAAGAAGAAGGGGAACTTCAAGAAGAACAGCAAGCAAGTTGCTGCTCAAGAGAAGAAACTCAAGTCTGGACCTAAGCCTGAAACTGAGTGCTTCTACTGCAAGCAGACTGGTCACTGGAAGCGGAACTGCCCCAAGTATTTGGCGGATAAGAAGGATGGCAAGGTGAACAAAGGTATATGTGATATACATGTTATTGATGTGTACCTTACTAGAGCTCGTAGTAGCACCTGGGTATTTGATACTGGTTTTGTTGCTAATATTTGCAACTCGAAACAGGGACCACGGATTAAGCGAACACTGGCAAAGGACGAGGTGACGATGCGCGTGGGAAATGGTTCCAAAGTCGATGTGATCGCGGTCGGCACGCTACCTCTACATCTACCTTCGGGATTAGTATTAGACCTAAATAATTGTTATTTGGTGCCAGCGTTGAGCATGAACATTATATATGGATCTTGTTTGATGCGAGACAGTTATTCATTTAAATTAGAGAATAATGGTTGTTCTATTTATATGAGTAATATCTTTTATGGTCATGCACCTTTGAAGACTGGTCTATTTTTGATGAATCTCGATAGTAGTAACACACATATTCATAATGTTGAAGCCAAAAGATGTAGAGTTGATAATGATAGTGCAACTTATTTGTGGCACTGCCATTTAGGTCATATCGGTATAAAGCGCATGAAGAAACTCCATACTGATGGGCTTTTGGAACCACTTGATTATCAATCACTTGGTACTTGCGAACCGTGCCTCATGGGCAAGATGACTAAAACGCCGTTCTCCGGTACTATGGAGAGAGCAACAGATTTGTTGGAAATCATACATACAGATGTATGTGGTCCGATGAATATTGAGGCTCGTGGCGGATATCGTTATTTTCTCACCTTCACAGATGACTTAAGCAGATATGGGTATATCTACTTAATGAAACATAAGTCTGAAGCATTTGAAAAGTTCAAAGAATTTCAGAGTGAAGTTGAAAATCATCGTAACAAGAAAATAAAGTTTCTACGATCTGATCGTGGAGGAGAATATTTGAGTTACGAGTTTGGTGTACATTTGAAACAATGCGGAATAGTTTTGCAACTCACGCCACCCGGAACACCACAGCGTAATGGTGTGTCCGAACGTCGTAATCGTACTTTACTAGATATGGTGCGATCTATGATGTCTCTTACTGATTTACCGCTATCGTTTTGGGGTTATGCTTTAGAGACGGCCGCATTCACGTTAAATAGGGCACCATCGAAATCCGTTGAGACGGCACCTTATGAACTATGGTTTGGCAAGAAAACAAAGTTGTCGTTTCTTAAAGTTTGGGGCTGCGATGTTTATGTGAAAAAACTTCAACCTGATAAGCTCGAACCCAAATCGGAGAAATGTGTCTTCATAGGATACCCAAAGGAGACTGTTGGGTACACCTTCTATCACAGATCCGAAGGCAAGACATTTGTTGCTAAGAATGGATCCTTTCTAGAGAAGGAGTTTCTCTCGAAAGAGGTGAGTGGGTGGAAAGTAGAACTTGATGAGGTAACTGTACCTGCTCCCTTATAGGAAAGTAGTTCATCACAGAAACCGGTTTCTGTGATACCTACACCAATTAGTGAGGAATTTAATGATGATGATCATGAAATTTCAGATCAAGTTACTACTGAGCCTCATAGATCAACCAGAGTAAGATCCGCACCAGAGTGGTACGGTAATCCTGTTCTGGAAGTCATGCTACTAGATCATGATGAACCTACGAACTATGAAGAAGTGATGGTGAGCCCAGATTCCGCAAAGTGGCTTGAAGCCATGAAATCTGAGATGGGATCCATGTATGAGAACAAAGTATGGACTTTGGTTGACTTGCCCAATGATCGGCAAGCAATTGAGAATAAATGGATTTTCAAGAAGAAGACTAACGCTGACAGTAATATTACTGTCTACAAAGCTCGACTTGTCGCAAAAGGGTTTCAGCAAGTTCAAGGGGTTGACTACGATGAGACCTTCTCACCCGTAGCGATGCTTAAGTCTGTCCGAATCATGTTAGCAATTGCCGCATTTTATGATTATGAAATTTGGCAGATGGATGTAAAAACTGCATTCCTGAATGGATTTCTGGAAGAAGAGTTGTATATGATGCAACCGGAAGGTTTTGTCGATCCAAAGGGAGCTAACAAAGTATGCAAGCTCCAGCGATCCATTTATGGACTGGTGCAAGCCTCTCGGAGTTGGAATAAACGCTTTGATAGTGTGATCAAAGCATTTGGTTTTATACAGACTTTTGGAGAAGCCTGTATTTACAAGAAAGTGAGTGGGAGCTCTGTAGCATTTCTGATATTGTATGTGGATGACATATTACTGATTGGAAATGATATAGAATTTCTGGATAGCATAAAGGGATACTTGAATAAGAGTTTTTCAATGAAAGACCTCGGTGAAGCTGCTTACATATTGGGCATTAAGATCTATAGAGATAGATCAAGACGCTTAATTGGACTTTCACAAAGCACATACCTTGACAAAGTTTTGAAGAAGTTCAAAATGGATCAAGCAAAGAAAGGGTTCTTGCCTGTGTTACAAGGTGTGAAGTTGAGTAAGACTCAATGCCCGACCACTGCAGAAGATAGAGAGAAAATGAAAGATGTTCCCTATGCTTCAGCCATAGGCTCTATCATGTATGCAATGCTGTGTACCAGACCTGATGTGTGCCTTGCTATAAGTTTAGCAGGGAGGTACCAAAGTATTCCAGGAGTGGATCACTGGACAGCGGTCAAGAACATCCTGAAGTACCTAAAAAGGACTAAGGATATGTTTCTCGTGTATGGAGGTGATAAAGAGCTCATCGTAAACGGTTACGTTGATGCAAGCTTTGACACTGATCCGGACGATTCTAAATCGCAAACCGGATACGTGTTTACATTAAACGGTGGAGCTGTCAGTTGGTGCAGTTCCAAACAAAGTGTCGTGGCGGGATCTCCATGTGAAGCGGAGTACATAGCTGCTTCGGAAGCAGCAAACAAAGGAGTCTGGATGAAGGAGTTCATATCCGATCTAGAGTCATACCTAGTGCATCGGGTCCAATGAAAATCTTTTGTGACAATACTGGTGCAATTGCCTTGGCAAAGGAATCTAGATTTCACAAAAGAACCAAGCACATCAAGAGACGCTTCAATTCCATCCGGGATCTAGTCCAGGTGGGAGACATAGAGATTTGCAAGATATATACGGATCTGAATGTAGCAGACCCGTTGACTAGGCCTCTTCCATGAGCAAAACATGATCAGCACCAAGGCTCCATGGGTGTTAGAATCATTACTGTGTAATCTAGATTATTGACTCTAGTGCAAGTGGGAGACTGAAGGAAATATGCCCTAGAGGCAATAATAAAGTTATTATTTATTTCCTTATATCATGATAAATGTTTATTATTCATGCTAAAATTGTATTAACCGGAAACATAATACATGTGTGAACACATAGACAAACAAAGTGTCACTAGTATGCCTCTACTTGACTAGCTCGTTAATCAAAGATGGTTATGTTTCCTAACCATAAACAAAGAGTTGTTATTTGATTAACGGGATCACATCATTAGTTGAATGATTTGATTGACATGACCCATTCCATTAGCTTAGCACCCGATCGTTTAGTATGTTGCTATTGCTTTCTTCATGACTTATACATGTTCCTATGACTATGAGATTATGTAACTCCCGTGTGCCGGAGGAACACTTTGTGTGCTACCAAACGTCACAACGTAACTGGGTGATTATAAAGGTGCTCTACAGGTGTCTCCAAAGGTACATGTTGGGTTGACGTATTTCGAGATTAGGATTTGTCACTCCGATCATCGGAGAGGTATCTTTGGGCCCTCTTGGTAATGCACATCACTTAAGCCTTGCAAGCATTGCAACTAATGAGTTAGTTGCGGGATGATGTATTACAGAACGAGTAAAGAGACTTGCCGGTAACGAGATTGAACTAGGTATTGGATACCGACGATCGAATCTCGGGCAAGTAACATACCGATGACAAAGGGAACAACATATGTAGTTATGTGGTCTGACCGATAAAGATCTTCGTAGAATATGTAGGAGCCAATATGGGCATCCAGGTCCCGCTATTGGTTATTGACCGGAGACGTGTCTCGGTCATGTCTACATTGTTCACGAACCGTAGGGTCCGCACGCTTAAAGTTATGATGACAGTTTCATTATGAGTTTATGTATTTTGATGTACCGAAGGTTGTTCGGAGTCCCGGATATGATCACGGACATAACGAGGAGTCTCGAAATGGTCGAGACATAAATATTGATATATTGGACGGCTATATTCGGACACCGGAAGTGTTCCGGGGAAGTTTCGGATAAAACCAAAGAACCGGGGGGTTACCGGAAACCCCGGGGGGTTAATGGGCCTCATGGGCCTAAAGTGGAGAAGAGGAAAGGCAGCCAGGGCAGGCCACGCACCCCCTCTCCCCCTAGTCCGAATTGGAAAAGGAGGGAAGGGCGGCGCCCCCCCTTTCCTTCCTCTCCTCTCTTCCTTCCTTCCCCCTCTCCTACTTGGACAAGGAAAGGGAGGGGAGTCCTACTCCCGGTAGTTGTAGGACTCCTCCTGCGTGCCTCCTACTAGGGCCGGCCGCAACCCCCCTTGGCTCCTTTATATACGGGGGCAGTGGAGCACCCTAGGACACACAAGTTGATCTTCGTGATCGTTCCTTAGCCGTGTGCGGTGCCCCCCTTCACAATATTGCACCTCGATCATATTGTAGCGGTGCTTAGGCGAAGCCCTGCGACGGTTAAACATCAAGATCATCACCACGCCGTCGTGCTGACGAAACTCCTCCCCAAATCTTTGCTGGATCGGAGCCCGGGGTGCATCATCGAGCTGTACATGTGTCAAGAACTCGGAGGTGCCGGAGTAACGGTGCTTGGATCGGTTGGACCGGGAAGACGTACGACTACTTCCTCTATGTTGCGTCAACGCTTCCGCTTCGGTCTACGTGGGTACGTAGACAACACTCTCCCCTCTCGTTGCTATGCATCACCATGATCTTGCGTGTGCGTAGGAAATTTTTTGAAATTACTACGTTCCCTAACATGTACCTCCTACTGGATCGATACATTGGTTCTCTAACTGAGGGAAATACGTATCCCTACTTTGCTGCATCACTCTTTCCTCTTCGAGGGAAAAACCAATGCAAGCTCAAGAAGTAGCATCCCCTCGTTATCGGTCAAGGATGATATATATACATATAGACCTTGGAGAGCCCACAGATATGTGCGGTGTCTATAAACCGCACAAGGAAGACGTGCTCGATCAGAACACTCGGCCCCCTATACCCTGCATGCGGCCCAAAAAATGTATGGGTCTGGTGTGTGATTATTTAAAATCTCGAAAGCACAAGTTCGATGGGGCACCAACTACATCAATAACATTACAAACTAAACATTGTACCCCCGCAACCAGGTTAAAGACGTACGATGTCGGTTCTGCAACTTCAAGGCGGGTGGGGGGGTACGGGGTGTCATCCAACGCATGTGCTGAAACTTGATTTGCTCTAACATAGCACACGGAGCAAAGAGTAAACCCTTCTCGTGCGTTGGGTCAAAGGGATAATTTGTGTGGGCCTAGAGATGTCGATCATTCTTCGATGTTTGAGAACAAAAAATAACCAATAAAAAACATATTCTACAAATTAGCAAAACAAAGATCCCAAGTTTTATATAATCGTCATGACAGGTCACTATAGAGACATTTAGATGATAAATGTCCATAGTGACTGTATCATGGCGTTTAAATGAAGCTTGAGATATGCAACTTCCCACCGGGTCACCCATCCTTAGACTACTCCAGCCCGAGCATGCTTAACTTCTACGTTCTATTCGACTAGGTTAGCGGATGGGAAACCGCCCCTTGCTGATAAGAATTGCCTCCTTGCCTTTAAGACATTTCACGTTGGTCACCCTATGGGACCTACTCCCTACTATCACACACGTTTGTGCTTTTAGAAATTGTGTGCAATATTTACATGGCCGGTGTGTCGCCGCCTAGCCTTCCGTGAGCACTGACATTGGCAGCGGGAAACCGATGGGAGAATAGGCGGGAAATCGACGGGAGGAGTGGCGGGAAACGGTAGCGTTTTTGGATATATATATATAACAACATTAATATGGAAAACTTAGTAGAGAAGGAAGCGTGAGCTAGCACGACGCATGCGCACAGTGCTTACCCACGGGTGATAGATGGTTGACTTGAACTGCTTTAAATATTCAGGGTTCGTTTGGCCTTTTTTATACATTATAATTAAGTTTATAAGCGTTAATTTAATGTGCATAATTCAAATTAGTGCACCAAAATGGCTAAAAAATCATACATGTGTCCTTGGATGCATGTTTAGGTCTCATGCAAAGAATGAGAACGAATTACAACTGTCTCGGCATCTGGCTCGGCCTCGGACATTGAGAATCTCGGTTTTTAAATCCCCATAAATCCAAAACTCACCCGAAAATCATGAAACTTGGCATGGTGTCACGACATGGCACATATATGTCGAGGAAAAAAATTGTCCATTTTGGGCAATTTTTATTACAAGCCTCTTACAAACCGGAGCTTCTCACAGGAATCCTCGTGGTTCCGAAAGGGAAATGTGTCCCCCTTGTGGGCGAAACGATAATCATTGCCTCTTTTCGACTTATATTTTTTCTACGGGCAACATGGAACGACAGGATGTCCGTGCTGAAATTTAAAATTATTCAGGGTTTGTTTGGCCTTTTTATACATTCATTGAGTTTCCTAGGCATTTAAAGTTCATAACACAAATCTAAACTACAAATACATGCTCTAGATCACCAAAATGGCTACAAAAATCATACATGTGTCCTTGGGTGCATGTTTAGGTCCCATGCAAGGAATGGGAATGAATTACAGTAGTACCGGCATCCTGGCTCGTCCTCAAACATTTGGAATCTTGATTTTTAAATCCCCGTAAATTCAAAACTCACCAGAAAGTCATGAAAGTTGGCATGGTGTCACGTAATGGCACATATATGTCATGGTAAAAACATTGTCCAATTTGGGCCGAGCTTTATTACAAACCGGAGCCTCTCGCAAGAACCCTCATGGTTTCGATAGGGAATGTGTTCCCTTGTGGGTGAAACGATAATCGCTCCCTCTTCTAGCCTTGTATTTTCTTCTACACGCAACATGGAACAACAGGAGATTCACACTGAACTTTGAAATTAATCAGGGTTCGTTTGACCTTTCTTATTCATTAATTGAGTTTTCCCTAGGCATTTAATGTCCATAATTCAAATCCGAACTGCAAATACATGCTCCAGTGCACCAAAATGGCTAGAAAAATCGCACATGTGTCCTTGGGAACATGTTTAGGTCCCATGGAAGGAATGAGAATGAATTCAACCATCTTGGTGTCCTGACTCGGCCTCAAACATTGCGAATATTGATTTTTAAATCTCCGTAAATCCAAAACTCACTAGAAAATCATGAAACTTGGCATGGTGTCACGGCATGGCACATATATGTCGTGGTAAAAAAATCGTCCAATTTAGGCCAAGCAATATTACAAGCCTCTTATAAACCAAAGCTTCTCGCAACCCTCATGGTTTTGGTAGGGAAACATGCCCCTCTTGTGGGTGAAACAATAATCGCTGCCTCTTCTCGCCTTGTATTTTGTTTTCTACAGGCAACATAGAATAACAGGAGTGTTGCGCTGATTTGAAACTGTTCAGGGTTCGTTTAGCCATTTTATATATTAATTGAGTTTTCTAGGCATTTAATGTAGTCCATAATTCAAATTTAAACTACAAACACATGCTCCAGTGAAGCAAAATGGGTGGAAATCATACATGTGTCATTGGGTACATGTTTATGTCTCATTGAAGGAATGGGAATGAATTACAAACGTCTCATCGTCTTGAAACATTGAGAATCTTGGTTTTTAAATCCCGATAAATCGAAAACTCACCCAAAAAACATGAAACTTGGCATGGTTTCATGACATGGCACATATATGCCGTGGTAAAAAATCATCCAGTTTGAGACAAGGTGCACATATTAATAGCCAACGAAGTCCTTTTGAAACAAATAGCTGACACTTTTAACCATTTAAGTGCGGTCACGCGTCCCTCTTTTCTTATGGGATAGTACTACCTCGGTCCTCGTTCATTGGTCATCTTTGTATTTTGTGCCAAAATTTAACCATACTCTGATGTGCATGCAGCTATTTGATTACATGGGAGGAGCGTGAGAAGTCCGACGTGCAGGCTCGACAGGATGCGTGCGAGCCCCGCAGGCTTGAGGGGACGCGGGTGACCTGTCCACCTCGCAGGCTCGATGGGTCACCTGCGAGCAGCAAGGCCACCCATGCTCACCGGGAAGCGAGCTCTTTGACCTCCGTTAACCAGCCGCCCGCCTCAGTCACAATTTCTTCATTAATGGCGGTCGAGCCGCTGTTTAACACACGGTTAATTAGAGCACCTGGATGAAGGGTGTTTGCTTGTGATCCTATGGCCCCGCTCAATGGTAGCATTTGCTTTGTTCATGTTTTCAACTCGTATTCCGGATAATTTAAAATGCCACGTAGGGCAACAGATAATATGATGACAAATAAAATGGCAACGGATAATACGACGACAAATAAAATGGCAACGAATACTACGACGACAAATTTACAATGGCGCGGATAATAATTGTCTTACATATTCCGAATAATTTAAAATGCCACATGCAGCAAAGCCCGGAAGACACGGGGGCAAGAGAAGAAGGAAAACACAGACAACGATCTGGGTCGCTATTGTCTCTACTCCTCGATGGATCACCGGGCAACGACATCCTCTAGCTCCTTCTTCAATTCCTCACGACTTTGCTTGACAGCAGCCACGGATTCCTCCACCTCCTGCTCGCGCTCGATCCAGAGCTTCCTCAAGTCACCCATCAGTTCCTCGACGTCCGCTTTCAGCGTCATCCCCGAGGCACTGCTCTGCTCATGCAGCTTCTTCCAGCCGACAGCCTCCTCCTCCGTCTCGGTAAGCGCCTTGAGGAGCGTCGCATTTTCACCCATGAGTTGCTCGACGAGTCCGGTCGTGTTCTCAACCGAGGCATCGCTAATCTCGAGTAGCTTCATCAAGTCTTCGACCAGCTCCTGTTGCTTAATGAAGCCAGCGAGAATGTCGTCGTCGCTGGCCAAGGACTTCATCAACGCCAGCTCGTCGCGATCACTGACGCAGTGAGTGTGCTTGTGAGAGCCCTCGCGTGCCGGTGAGAGCTCGTTCGAGGGCTCCACAGTGTGCTGGGACATCTCGGTTGCGGTTGCCGCGTAGCGGCGGGACCTCTCTAGTGCTTCCGCGACCTAGTCTTTGCTACCTGGTTATATGTCGACCCGAAACTCCTCCTACCGGTCATGGCGGGACGACTTGATAGGAAAGACCTGTTTTGTGGGTGATGAGGAGAGGAACTGTGAAGTAATTTTCGAGTGGGTAGTTTTCGTAGTCCGGTGCTAAGTGTAAAAACATTTAGGTTTCATAGGTGTGAAAAAATTTGCAATTACTTATTGCATTGTAATATGGAATGTGATGAGAAACAAGGTCAAAACCTATTCATGGTTCTGGGCTCGAAGCCCGTTTCTGTTGTTCTGGCTCATCGTAAAAAGTTCTTATGGATCAACCGTATGCCACGCATTGAAAGCCCAAAATGGTCCCCGGATGGCGTACATGGGCCCGCGTTCTCGGATGTACGTGTACATGTCTGCCCACTATCACACACGGCCAAGATATCACCATCATGTCCGATGGATGCGCCGTCGCGCCTCCCACGGGTGCCAGAAGGTTGACAAGAATTGCAATATGTAGGTGTGGTTGCTCGTCGTTGAGGCGGCCGTTGCGCCCTCTGCTCATCGTTTAGGCGGCCACGGCGCGCTCTGCTTGTCGTTGAGGCGGCCCCCTTCGTATTTTGTAGTACCAAACTTTGACCTTAGATTTAACTAAGAATATATTAATGCATGCCATCGAAAATAATATTGTTGGACGGCTATTCCCGGCTATGTTCATCTGCTATATGCAATAATTATGTGTGTGCTTGCTTGCCGTTTATGCGGTCACGGCGCGCTTTGCTCGCGTGCCTCTGCGCACTCTACTCGTCATTTAGGCGCCCTCAGGTCATGTCCCTCTGCGCGCTCTGCTCGCCGTTTAGGCGCCAAGGCTCGCACTGGTCGCGTCCCTCCTCGCGTGCTCTGTTAGCAGTTGGGGCCGGCACACAATCACGTTGGGGAAGGTTTAGTTATTTGATCTTAGATTATGTTAATTAATTATACCTCCAGAGCTAGAATCATCCAGCTATAGAGGTATAACTAATTAGCCTAAACTATGATCTCTGGCGCCCGTTCCCGTCGCGCAACTCCATCCTGTCATCGGCCGTTGGGGTATGCCGGTATGTGTAGGTAACTAGCTAACAAGTGGATCAATAGCGAGTCGCCGCCGGCGACCATTGTTATGGTTATTTATAGTTAGCAGCTGGCTAGGGGATTGGGGATTTTACAATTCACCCATGTGGAGTGCGGGAAACCTTTGTTGGAGCGCGGGAAGCCTTCAGTGGAGCGCGGGAAGACTAAGTGGAGCACACAACCCGATAACCATATGCGGTGTCACGTGTTACCACACACGTGTTAACATAAGGAAACGTAAGTGTAACTTACTAATCATCGCACACAAGTACTCGCACACGCATCGTGTGCGATACTCCTAGCCATTGCAAGCAACTAGTATGCATTTTTAAGGTTCTTATTACACACAGAATCGCACACGAATTAACACACCCTAATCTGGCTGACCATTTTTGTTGCATTCCCAAATAGCAAACAGTTCGTCTGGGTGAACTATATGCCGTGTATCGCACACACAATTATATAGCTGCCCGTTTATGTTGTTCTGTCTCGTCGCAAACAGTTCTTATGGATTAACCGTATATCACGCATCACACACCGAATTAGAATATGAAGCGTGTTTGATGTATCTGTCATCGCAAACGTTTTGCATCTTTTTTGACGGTTTTTTAACATCACCGTTTGTGATTAATGCATCGCACACAGTTTCATCGAAGTGTCTCTGATTGTAGTGTCGCGTTAGCAGCATCCTGCAGTAGTGTATACTCCGAGTGGTTGTTGGCTTCCGAGTGACCTTCAGGTTGCAGTATATCTGAACGGTGATCTGGTCTAGGGACCCAGTACACGGTGCATGGTGTCCTGGGTGTGCACGTCAGGCCTGTTACCCTATCCCTAGTACATGTCCTTGACAGAAGGCGCGCCGCCGTCATCGCCCCACCTTCACCGGAGCTGGACAAACCTTGTTGTAGTAGACAGTCGGGAAGTCATCGTGCTAAGACCCCAAAGGACGAACGCACCAGAGTAGCAATCATCGCCGATGAAGAGAGTTATAGATCGGAAGATCAAACATGTAACCACACGAACGAAGACGAACAAAAACATGATCCAAATAGATCCACCGAAGTCCAGCACCGACCGAATCTCGCCAAAATCTAACGGAGACACACCTCCACACATTCTTCGACGACGCTATTCGCACCATCGGGGCGGGGATTGGACATGGAGACATTATCCCTAGTGAGGGACATCGCCACCATCATAGAGCCCCAACCAAGACATTCAACCTAACAAAAACGAGAATTGGGTCCCTCCCGCCAGCAGGGGAGAGATCCTCTGCACCTCCATAGCCGAAAGGCCATCGGGGGTGGGGCGGATCAGTGGCGGCAGAGGTGGGAAGAGGAAGGAGACTTTTCTTGAGGAGGAGGAAAGACGATCTTTCCTTCTCTCTCCCTCTCTGGAAACTAGTTTATCTGCTATTCTATCCCAAACTATCGCTTTGGTTTTTTCTCGTCTACGCATAGCTTTTGTCTTATATGACTTTCCTATTTGCCCGCATGTTTTGTGTGTGTGTGTGGTTATTGTGTTTGTATCTTCTTGATACTTTATTTTTTGTTAACAAAATTCACCCTTTATCGAAAAGTTGAAAGGAATTTCATTCTTAGAAAACGGAGAACCATTGCCAGCTTGAAGTGCTAGGAGAGTAGCAGCGCCTCGAAGTGAATCCATGATCGCAAACTCTATATCTCGCATTAAGCGAGTGTCAAACGATCTCTCGCTAAAGGCTCTACAGTACTCGAGCTGGCCCATTCGTGCACAGTAAACAGAAAAGGAGAAGAGAAAATGAAGTGGGGCAAGATTCGAACCCTGGTCGCCTGGTTTAGAGCAACCGCAGCTAACCAGTAGGTTTCGTAATACAAATTAAACATTTTTGTAATATATAGTCAACATTTTTTCTATGCACGTTTTTAACATTTTCCAAATGCTTGATTAACATTTTTCATATACTTGTTCAACATTTTTTTTCAAAATTCTTGATTAATATTTTTATATAATGATAAAAAATCATCATTTTTTAGTACACAATCAACAAAAAATTTTATACACATTCAACATTTTTTCAATGCTTTTTTAGCACTTTTTAAATAGTTGTTCAACATTTTTTCTATACGTATTTAACATTTTCGAATGCATGATTAAAGAATTTCAAAACATTATGTGAAGTATATATTATTTAATATATGTGTTTATAATTTTTGGAAGTTTAAACAAAAGTAAAAAGAAGAAATAAAAATAAAAACAAAAAATGTGAAAGAAAAACGAAAAAAAAATAACAAGGATGTGTCCTCCAGCGCACCTGGGCTGGACCTTCTAGAGTTGCCCTGACGCGAGGGTTTCCCTATGTCTCACTTAAAGAGAGACATAGGGGCGCCCATCCATTATTGAGGTCACAACACGACTCACCCTAGCCTGCTTGTGGACCTACCCGGACCGGGCCCAAACTGGGGAGGCCCGACAAAACAAAATAGTCGGTCCGGTTTGTAGAAATAGGCTCGAAAACAGGCCCGGTCCTGTTTTGCCTCGGTCTGCTCGGTTGACCAAATTAATTTTTCTTGCATTTTTCTGAAATAAAGGGATGAGACCACTCCGTTTCGTACTCTGGTTTAGGGGAACTTTTGCTCCACGTAAGCTTTCGGCGAGTAAGAAACCACCTGAAACTTCCCGCTGTGTCGTCGCCCCAAAGGAATGTCGCCGCCCATCCGTCGTCGTCGCCCTCCCACGTCAACGCCACCCGTTGCCGCCCTCCCACGCTGCAGCCGCGCCACCACATGTCTCGTGCCGCCCTCTCCGAAGATCGTCACACCTTTTACTGATGGGCGGGCCCTAGGACATTTATCTAGTTGTGTTTCATGAAAAATAAAATAAAAAATATTTAGGGGAAGAAGTTTATGGGATCCCACAAAATAGCTTTCGGGAAACTAACCCTAAAATTTACAGGTTTTGTTGAAGTTGATCTTATGATGGCGCCTACCTAGCTAGAACATACGACCAGGGAGGTTTCTTTCCATCATGAATGATGGTGTAAATATTTTGATAAGATCTAACCCATCTTAGACTTCTTCTATTTTGTTGTAAAACAATTCTGTTTGATTGTGTTGGATTGGTCGGTGTCCACCACACAACATGCCTGGCCTGGACTATGCCTGGAGTGTGCCTGGTATTTGTTTGGTTGATGTCCTGGGAGATAAAATGTTTGTCTGGCCTCACCATACCAGCAACAGTGATTAGCCTGGCTCAATTGAAAAAGGAATATGTTTAGTCCAGGCACCGTGATTAGCTTGACCCAGGCCTCCAATTCATTGCGCCTGGGTGTGGCCTGGCCGTAATTAGGAGCTACTAGTAGTACGGTCTGGCATTTAAATATTCTGTGAAGTAGTCAATACACAGCAGCCTACGAGGACATGAACCAAACATACGTGCACCAGGGCAGCCTGGCCAGGCAAAAAATCCCATCGTCTCAGGCTACCTCCAGGCACCTGGTTTCCCAGGCATAATGTTCGGTCTTGACCCAAACAGGCCATATATGCATCATGTTATGCAGGGACTGGACATTCGTTTAGTATGGTTGTATCATCTCGGTATTATTGATTGCAAGAATGAAATGTCCTTTATCGATTTTTTTTATTGAAGCCATCGTATAAGTAATTTAAGCCCATAACTAGTGTTAATAGTAGATGAATTGAAATGGATGGACTGGAATGCTAAGCACCGTCTTCCCGGTCTAACCGATCCAAGCACCGTTATTCCGGTACCTCCGAGTTCTTGGCACACGTTCAACTCGATGACGCTTCCCGGGCTCCGATCCAGCAAAGCTTCGGGGAAGGAGTTCCGTCAGCACGACGGCGTGGTGACGATCTTGATATTCAACCGTCGCAGGGCTTCGCCTAAACACTGCTACAATATGACCGAGGTGGAATATGGTGGAGGGGGGCACCGCACACGGCTAAGGAACGATCACGAAGATCAACTTGTGTGTCTATGGGGTGCCCCCTGCCCCCGTATATAAAGGAGTAGAGGAGTGGAGGGCCGACCCTCTCTATGGCGCGCCCTAGGGGAGTCCTACTCCCACCGGAAGTAGGATTCCCCATTTCCTAGTCCAACCAGGAGTCCTTCCATGTAGTAGGAGTAGGAGACAAGGAAGGGAAAGGGAGAAGGGAAGGAAGGAGGGGGCGCAGCCCCTCCCCCTAGACCAATTCGGACTAGGCATTGGGGGGCGCGCGGCCTGCCCTAGGCAGCCCCTCTCTCTTTCCCGTATGGCCCAATAAGGCCCAATACTTCTCCCCCCGTATTCCCGTAACTCTCCGGTACTCCGAAAAATACCCGAATCACTCGGAACCTTTCCGATGTCCGAATATAGTCGTCCAATATATCGATCTTTACGTCTCGACCATTTCGAGACTCCTCGTCATGTCCCCGATCTCATCCGGGACTCCGAACTCCTTCGGTACATCAAAACTCATAATATAACTGTCATCGAAACCTTAAGCGTGCGGACCCTATGGTTCGAGAACAATATAGACATGACCGAGACACGTCTTCGGTCAATAACCAATAGCGGGACCTGGATGCCCATATTGGCTCCTACATATTCTACGAAGATCTTTATCGGTAAGACCGCATAACAACATACGTTGTTCCCTTTGTCATCGGTATGTTACTTGCCTGAGATTCGATCGTCGGTATCCAATACCTAGTTCAATCTCGTTACCGGCAAGTCTCTTTACTCGTTCCGTAATACATCATCCCGCAACTAACTCATTAGTTGCAATGCTTGCAAGGCTTAAGTGATGTGCATTACCGAGTGGGCCCAGAGATACCTCTCCGACATTCGGAGTGACAAATCCTAATCTCGAAATACGCCAACCCAACATGTACCTTTGGAGACACCTGTAGAGCTCCTTTATAATCACCCAGTTACGTTGTGACGTTTGGTAGCACACAAAGTGTTCCTCCGGCAAACAGGAGTTGCATAATCTCATAGTCATAGGAACATGTATAAGTCATGAAAAAGCAATAGCAACATACTAAACGATCGGGTGCTAAGCTAATGGAATGGGTCATGTCAATCAGATCATTCAACTAATGATGTGATCCCGTTAATCAAATAACAACTCTTTGTCCATGGTTAGGAAACATAACCATCTTTGATTAACGAGCTAGTCAAGTAGAGGCATACTAGTGACACTCTGTTTGTCTATGTATTCACACATGTATTATGTTTCCGGTTAATACAATTCTAGCATGAATAATAAACATTTATCATGATATAAGGAAATAAATAATAACTTTATTATTGCCTCTAAGGCATATTTCCTTCAGTCTCCCACTTGCACTAGAGTCAATAATCTAGATCACATCGCCATGTGATTTAATATCAATAGTTCACATCTTTATGTGACTGGTTCACATCTCCATGTGACTAACACCGAAAGGGTTTACTAGATTCAATAATCTAGTTCACATCGCTATGTGATTAAGACCCAAAAAGTGATCATGTTTTGCTTGTGAGAGAAGTTTAGTCAACGGGTCTGCCACATTCAGATCCGCATGTATTTTGCAAATTTCTATGTCAACAATGCTCTGCATGGAGCTACTCTAGCTAATTGCTCCCACTTTCAATATGTATCCAGATTGAGACTTAGAGTCATCTGGATCAGTGTCAAAACTTGCATCGACGTAACCCTTTACGACGAACCTTTTGTCACCTCCGTAATCGAGAAACATATCCTTATTCCAGTAAGGATAATTTTGACCGTTGTCCATTGATCTACTCCTAGATCACTATTGTACTCCCTCTCTTAACACAGTGTATGGTATACAATAGATCTGGTACACAGCATGGCATACTTTATAGAACCTATGACTGAGGCATAGGAAATGATTTTCATTCTCTTTCTATCTTCTGCCGTGGTCGGGCTTTGAGTCTTACTCAACTTCACACCTTGTAACACAGGAAAGAAACTTTTTCTTTGACTGTTCCATTTTGAACTACTTCAAAATCTTGTCAAGGTATGTACTCATTGAAAAAACTTATCAAGCGTCTTGATCTATCTCTATAGATCTTGATACTCAATATGTAAGCAGCTTCACCGAGGTCTTTCTTTGAAAAACTCCTTTCAAACACTCCTTTATGCTTTGCAGAATAATTCTACATTATTTCCGATCAACAATATGTCATTCACATATATTTATCAGAAATGTTGTAGTGCTCCCACTCACTTTCTTGTAAATACAGACTTCACCGCAAGTCTGTATAAAACTATATGTTTTGATTAACTTATCAAAGCGTATATTCCAACTCCGAGATGCTTGCACCAGTCCATAAATGGATCGCTGGAGCTTGCATATTTTGTTAGCACTTTTAGGATTGACAAAACCATCTTGTTACATCACATACAACTCTTCTTTAATAAATCCATTAAGGAATGCAGTTTTGTTTATCCATTTGCCAGATTTCATAAAATGCGGCAATTGCTAACATGATTCAGACAGACTTAAGCATAGATACGAGTGAGAAACTCTCATCGTAGTCAACACCTTAAACTTGTCGAAAACCTTTTGCGACAATTCTAGCTTTGTAGATAGTAACACTACTATCCGTGTCCGTCTTCCTCTTGAAGATCCATTTATTATCAATGGCTTGCCGATCCTCGGGCAAGTTCACCAAAGTCCATACTTTGTTCTCATACATGGATCCTATCTCAGATTTCATGGCCTCAAGCCATTTATCGGAATCTGGGCTCATCATCGCTTCCTCATAGTTCATAGGTTCGTCATGGTCAAGTAACATGACCTCCAGAATAGGATTACCGTACCACTCTGGTGCGGATCTCACTTTGGTTTACCTACGAGATTCGGTAGTAACTTGATCTGAAGTTACATGATCACCATCATTAGCTTCGTCACTAATTGGTGTAGTAGTCACAGGAACAGATTTCTGTGATGAACTATTTTCCAATAAGGGAGAAGGTATAATTACCTTATCAATTTTTCTACTTTCCTCCCACTCACTTCTTTCGAGAGAAACTCCTTCTCTAGAAAGGATCCATTCTTAGCAACGAATGTCTTGCCTTCGGATCTGTGATAGAAGGTGTACCCAACTGTCTCCTTTGGGTATCCTATGAAGACATATTTCTCCGATTTGAGTTTGAGCTTATCGAGATGAAACTTTTTCACATAAGCATCGCAACTCCAAACTTTAAGAAACGACAGCTTAGGTTTCTTGCCAAATCATAGTTCACACGGTGTCGTCTCAACGGATTTAGATGGTGCCCTATTTAACGTGAATGCAGCTGTCTCTAATGCATAACCCCAAAATGATAGTGGTAGATCGGTAAGAGACATCATAGATCGCACTATATCTAATAAAGTACGGTTATGACGTTCGGACACACCATTACACTATGGTGTTCCAGGTGGCGTGAGTAGCAAAACTATTTCACATTGTTTTAATTGAAGGCTAAACTCGTAGCTCAAATATTTTACCTCTGCGATCATATCGTAGAAACTTTTATTTTCTTGTCACGATGATTTTCCACTTCACTCTGAAATTCTTTGAACTGTTCAAATGTTTCAGACTTATGTTTCATCAAGTAGATATCCCCATATCTGCTCAAATCATCTGTGAAGGTCAGAAAATAATGATACCTGCTGCAAGCCTTAATATTCATCGGACCACATACATCAGTATGTATGATTTCCAACAAATCTGTTGCTTGCTTCATTGTTCCGGAGAATGGCGTTTTAGTCATCTTGCCCATAAGGCATGGTTCGCAAGCATCAAGTGATTCATAATCAAGTGATTCCAAAAGCCCATCAGCATGGAGTTTCTTCATGCGCTTTACACCAATATGACTTAAACGGCAGTGCCACAAATAAGTTGCACTATCATTATTAACTTTGCATCTTTTGGTTTCAATATTATGAATATGTGTATCACTACGATCGAGATCCAACGAACTTGTTTCATTGGGTGTATGACCATCGAAGGTTTTATTCATGTAAACAGAACAACAATTATTCTCTGACTTTAATGAATAACCATATTGCAATAAACATGATCAAATCATATTCATGCTCAACGCAAAAACCAAATAACACTTAATTAGGTTCAACACTAATCCCGAAAGTATAGGGGAGTGTGCGATGATGATCATCTCAATCTTGGAACTACTTCCAACACACATCATCACTTCACCCTTAACTAGTCTCTGTTTATTCTGCAACTCCTGTTTCGAGTTACTACTCTTAGCAACTGATCCAGTATCAAATACTGAGGGGTTGCTATAAACACTATTAAAATACACATCAATAACATGTATATCAAATATACTTTTGTTCACTTTGCCATCCTTCTTATCCGCCAAATACTTGGGGTAGTTCCGCTTCTAGTGACCAGTCCCTTTGCAGTAGAAGCACTTAGTCTCAGGCTTAGGACCAGACTTGGGCTTCTTCACTTGAGCAGCAACTTGCTTGCTGTTCTTCTTGAAGTTCCCCTTCTTCCCTCTGCCCTTTTCTTGAAACTAGTGGTCTTGTCTACCATCAACACTTGATATTTTTCTCGATTTCTACCTTCGTCAATTTCAGCATTACGAAGAGCTTGGGAATCGTTTCCGTTATCCCTTGCATATTATAGTTCATCACGAAGTTCTACTGACTTGGTGATGGTGACTAAAGAATTCTGTCAATCACTATTTTATCTAGAAGATTAACTCCCACTTGATTCAAGCGATTGTAGTACCCAGATAATCTGAGCACATGCTCACTGCTTGAGCGATTCTCTTCCATATTTTAGCTATAGAACTTGTTGGAGACTTCATATCTCTCAACTCGGGTATTTGCTTGAAATATTAACTTCAAATCCTGGAACATCTCATATGGTCCATGACGTTCAAAATGTTTTTGAAGTCCCGATTCTAAGCCGTTAAGCATGGTGCACTAAACTATCAAGTAGTCATCATATTGAGCTAGCCAAACGTTCATAACGTCTGCATCTGCTCCTGCAATAGGTCTGTCACCTAGCGGTGCATCAAGGACATAATTCTTCTATGCAGCAATGAGGATGAACCTCAGATCACGGATCCAATCCGCATCATTGCTACTAACATTTTTCAACACAATTTTCTCTAGGAACATATCAAAATAAACACAGGGAAACAAGAGCGCGAGCTATTGATCTACAACATAATTTGCAAAATACTACCAGGACTAAGTTCATGATAAATTTAAGTTCAATTAATCATATTACTTAAGAACTCCCACTTAGATAGACATCCCTCTAATCCTCTAAGTGATCACGTGATCCAAATCAACTAAACCATGTCCGATCATCACGTGAGATGGAGTAGTTTCATTGGTGAACATCACTATGTTGATCATATCTACTATATGATTCACGCTCGACCTTTCGGTCTCCGTGTTCCGAGGCCATATCTGTATATGCTTGGCTCGTCAAGTATAACCTGAGTATTCCGCGTGTGCAACTGTTTTGCACCCGTTGTATTTGAACATAGAGCCTATCACACCCGATCATCACGTGGTGTATCAGCATGAAGAACTTTCGCAACGGTGCATACTCAGGGAGAACACTTCTTGATAATTAGTGAGAGATCATCTTAAAATGCTACCGTCAAACTAAGCAAAATAAGATGTATAAAAGATAAACATCATATGCAATCAAAATATGTGACATGATATGGCCATCATCATCTTGCGCCTTTGATTTCCATCTCCAAAGTACTATCATGATCTCTATCGTCACCGGCATGACACCATGATCTCCATCATCTTGATCTATATCAATGTGTCGTCACGTGGTCGTCTCGCCAACAATTGCTTTTGCAACTATTGCTATCGCATAGCGATAAAGTAAAGCAATTATTGAACGCTTGCATCTTATGCAATAGAGAGACAACCATAAGAATTTTGCCAGTTGCCGATAACTTCAACAAAACATGATCATCTCATACAACAACTTATATCTCATCACGTCTTGACCATATCACATCACAACATGCCCTGCAAAAACAAGTTAGACGTCCTCTACTTTGTTGTTGCAAGTTTTACGTGGCTGCTACGGGCTTAGCAAAAACCGTTCTTACCTACGCATCAAAAACCACAACGATAGTTTGTCAAGTTGGTGCTGTTTTAACCTTCGCAAGGACCGGGCGTAGCCACACTCGGTTCAACTAAAGTTGGAGAAACTGACACCCGCCAGCCACCTGTGTGCAAAGCATGTCGGTAGAACCAGTCTCGCGTAGCGTATGCGTAATGTCGGTCCGGGCCGCTTCATCCAACAATACCGCCGAACCAAAGTATGACATGCTGGTAAGCAGTATGACTTATATCGCCCACAACTCACTTGTGTTCTACTCGTGCATATTACATCAAACCATAAAACCTAGGCTCGGATGCCACTGTTGGGGAACGTAGTAATTTCAAAAAAATTCGTACGCACACGCAAGATCATGGTGATGCATAGGAACGAGATGGGAGAGTATTGTCTATGTACCCTCGTAGACCGAAGCGGAAGCATTGATGCAACGTAGAAGAAGTAGTCATACGTCTTCCCGGTCCAACCGATCCAAGCACCGTTACTCCGGTACCTCCGAGTTCTTGGCGCACGTTCAGCTCGATGACGCTCCCCGGGCTCCGATCCAGCAAAGCTTCGGGGAAGGAGTTCCGTCAGCACGACGGCGTGGTGACGATCTTGATGTTCAACTGTCGCAGGGCTTCGCCTAAGCACCGCTACAATATGACCAAGGTGGAATATGATGGAGGGGGGCACCGCACACGGCTAAGGAACGATCACGAAGATCAACTTGTGTGTCTATGGGGTGCCCCCTGCCCCCGTATATAAAGGAGTGGAGGAGGGGAGGACCGGCCCTCTCTATGGCGCGCCCTATGGGAGTCCTACTCCCACCGGGAGTAGGATTCCCCCTGTCCTAGTCCAACTAGGAGTCCTTCCATGTAGTAGGAGTAGGAGACAAGGAAGGGGAAAGGAGAAGGGAAGGAAGGAGGGGGCGCAGCCCCTCCCCCTAGCCCAATTCGGACTAGGCATTGGGGGGCGCGCGGCCTGCCCTAGGCAGCCCCTCTCTCTTTCCCGTATGGCCCAATAAGGCCCAATACTTCTCCCCCCGTATTCCCGTAACTCCCCGGTACTCCGAAAAATACCCGAATCACACGGAACCTTTCCGATGTCCGAATATAGTCGTCCAATATATCGATCTTTACGTCTCGACCATTTCGAGACTCCTCGTCATGTCCCCGATCTCATCCGGGACTCCGAACTCCTTCGGTACATCAAAACTCATAATATAACTGTCATCGAAACCTTAAGCGTGCGGACCCTACGGTTCGAGAACAATGTAGACATGACCGAGACACGTCTCCGGTCAATAACCAATAGCGGGACCTGGATGCCCATATTGGCTCCTACATATTCTACGAAGATCTTTATCGGTCAGACCGCATAACAACATACGTTGTTCCCTTTGTCATCGGTATGTTACTTGCCTGAGATTCGATCGTCGGTATCCAATACCTAGTTCAATCTCGTTACCAGCAAGTCTCTTTACTCGTTCCGTAATACATCATCCCGCAACTAACTCATTAGTTGCAATGCTTGCAAGGCTTAAGTGATGTGCATTACCGAGAGGGCCCAGAGATACCTCTCCGACATTCGGAGTGACAAATCCTAATCTCGAAATACGCCAAACCAACATGTACCTTTGGAGACACCTGTAGAGCTCCTTTATAATCACCCAGTTACGTTGTGACGTTTGGTAGCACACAAAGTGTTCCTCCGGCAAACGGGAGTTGCATAATCGCATAGTCATAGGAACATGTATAAGTCATGAAGAAAACAATAGCAACATACTAAACGATCGGGTGCTAAGCTAATGGAATGGGTCATGTCAATCAGATCATTCAACTAATGATGTGATCCCGTTAATCAAATAACAACTCTTTGTCCATGGTTAGGAAACATAACCATCTTTGATTAACGAGCTAGTCAAGTAGAGGCATACTAGTGACACTCTGTTTGTCTATGTATTCACACATGTATTATGTTTCCGGTTAATACAATTCTAGCATTAATAATAAACATTTATAATGATATAAGAAAATAAATAATAACTTTATTATTGCCTCTAGGGCATATTTCCTTCAGACGTTCGACTACATCAACCGCGTTTCTTAATGCTTCTGCTTTCGGTCTATGAGGATATGTTGACATACTCTTCCCTCTCGTTGCTATGCATCTCCTAGACAGATCTTGCATGATCGTAGGAATTTTTTTGAAATATTGCGTTCCCCAACAGCGGCGCCTCCTCCAACCACGGCGCCCCCGACGTTGGCGCCTGCGGCCCCCTCGGCGCCAGCGCCCCCCCCCCCCCCCCCGGCACCTGTGGCCGGTCCGGTCACCCACGCCCGAGCTCGCGCTACCGTCTCGGATGACTACGTCCATGCGGCGTCCACCTCTGAGTCGTCGCCGTTGTCGTCCTCCGTTCGAGCCGCTCTTCGTGACCCGCTCTGGATGGTTGTGATGCAAGAGGAGTTTGATGCCCTGTTGCGCAACCGGACGTGGCAGCTTGTTCTCCATCCCTGGCACGCCAACGTGATTACCGGGAAGTGGGTCTTTGAACACAAGCTCCGTCCTGATGGTACCCTTTATCACTACAAAGCGCGCTGGGTCGTTTGTGGCTTCCGACTGCGTGCTGGCATCGACTTCACCGACACCTTCGCTTCGGTCATGAAGCCCGGCACAATACGCACGGTTCTCCACTTTGCGGTCTCCCGTGCTTGGACGGTGCACCAGATGGACGTCTCCAATGCCTTCCTCCATGGTCACCTCGAGGAGCAGGTCCTCTATTAACAGCCCACCGGGTTTGTTGACCCGGCACTTCCCGACCACGTGTGCCTGCTTTCGCGGTCCTTGTACGGACTCAAGCAGGCTCTGCGCGCTTGGTACCAGCGCATCGCGGCGTTTCTCCACCAGCTTGGGTTCCGCTCTACCCGCTCAGACGCCTCGCTCTTTGTCTATCATGGGGGCTCTGACACGGCCTACTTGCTGCTCTATGTCGACGACATCATCCTGGCGGCATGTACGGCTGGCCTCCTCAGCTAGCTCACGGCTCGTCTTCACGCTGAGTTCGCCATCAAGGACTTGGGTCCTTTGCACTACTTCCTTGGTGTCGAGGTGGTGCGCCGTCCGGATGGCTTCTTCCTTCATCAGTGGAAGTACGCTCACGAGCTCCTGGAGTGCGCCGGCATGCTTAACTGCAAGCCCGCCGCTACACCTGTTGATACGAAGGCCAAGCTTTCTACCACAGATGGTTCTCCTGCTTCGGATGCTGCTTTCTATCGGTCTATCATTGGTGCTCTCTAGTACCTCACTCTGACTCGACCGGAGATCCAGTATGTCGTGCAGCAGGTGTGCCTTCATATGCATGCTCCTCGAGACGTTCACTGGGCTGTCGTCAAGCGGATTCTTCGCTACATCTGTGGCACTATGGATCTTGGCGTGACGCTTCACGCCTCCACCGACACCGCCCTCACCGCCTACTCAGATGCAGACTGGACAGGCTGCCCTGACACTCGTCGCTCCACTTTGGGCTATTGTGTCTACCTTGGACCCTCACTTATCTCGTGGTCGTCCAAGCGGCAGCCTACGGTCTCTCGTTCCAGTGCTAAGGCTGAGTATCCTGCGGTGGCCAGCACCGTCGCCGAGTGTACGTGACTTCGCCAGCTGCTTCAGGAGCTCTCTTGTCTTGTTGACCGTGCCACGGTGGTCTACTGCGACAACGTCTCGGCGGTCTACCTCTCCGCTAACCCGGTGCATCATCGACGGACCAAGCATATTGAGTTGGATATTCATTTTGTTCGGGAACAAGTGGCCCTTGGCCATATTCGTGTTTTACACGTCCCTACTTCCCAACAATTTGCCGATATCCTGACCAAGGGCTTGCCTACGGCGTCATTTGAGAAGTTCTGGTCCAGTCTTTGCGTCAGCCGCGGTGCCGCTTTGACTGCGGGCGGCGGGGGGGGGGGGGGGGGGGGGTGTTGAGTATATGTGTTATGTGCATATTGTATATTGGGCCCGCCTCCTAGTTTCTTGTATAGTTGAGGTTCGTGGCCCACCTTTGTACATCATATATACGTGCCTATGCATGAAGAGCAATACATCGTGCAATCATACAATGATCACATGCAGTTCTCCTTCATGGTTTCTGCATGGTTCGGAAAGAAAAAAATATAACTGCTCCTCTACTCTGTGTCTTCCAAGAAATGTAATGTCGGTCAAGCACATGCTAATGTGTCATGTTAATTACTTAGTGGAGAAGATATGTGTTATATTTTCTAATGGAAACTTAAGAAGTTGGACCATCAATTAAGTTCTAGCAGCCAGCAGGAACTATTGCAATTGGTTGATAAGTTCCTCTCGTAGGAGTACTTGACTTGTTCTATTTGCTCACATGCAGCATATCACCACACGCTGTTCCTTGCGCCAGCTCTGTCAATCTGCGGCTATTTAAGCACACCCATCCATGCTTCCATTGGCAAAGCAACTCACAATGGCTTCCTCTTCCTCATTGTTTTTCCTTGCAGCCCTCCTTGCGCTGGCCTCATGGCAGGCCACTGCCTATGATCCTAGCCCTCTTCAGGACTTCTGCATTGCCGACATGAAGGCGCCTGGTATGCACGTGCGCGTATACATGTGTGTCCTTAATTCTAGTGATGTTGTAGTTAATGTCGTGATAGCCTAGCATTGATCACACATGGAAGGTTACTACATGCTGATAATATATAGTTATAAAAGCATTATTACCACATGCTCAAGCCATACGCATTTCTTACTTTCTAAGCTTTATGCAACTTTCTCTATGCATGCAGTGCGAGTAAATGGATTTGCTTGCAAGGACCCAATGGCCGCAACCCCGGAAGACTTCTTCAACGCAGCCATGCTCGATCAGCCTAGGGATACTAAGGGCAGCAAGGTCAGGTCTAACGTCACCAACATCAATGTCATAAATTTCCCCGGCCTCAACACCCTCGGCATCTCGCTGGCACGCATCGACTATGGACCGTTAGGCGTGAACACGCCACACATACACCCCCGTGCCACTGAGCTCCTCACAGTGCTCGAGGGGACACTCTACCTTGGATTTGTCACATCCAACCCAAACAGGCTCTTCTCCAAGATAGTGAAGAAGGGTGATGTATTTGTATTCCCAAAAGCAATGATCCACTTCCAAATGAACCTAGCGCATGACAAGCCAGCAGCCGCGTTGTCCTCGCTCAGCAGCCAAAACCCTGGAGTTATTTCTATTGCCAATGCAGTATTTGGATCAAAGCCACCGATTTCGGATGATGTCTTAGCCACGGCATTTCAAGTGGAGAAGGATCTGATTCACTGGCTCCAATCTCAGTTCAGGGGGAACACCAACTACTAAATATTCTCTTTTATCTGGGCATATGGGAAGTTAATATGTAATGATATATAGAATAAATGGCATGCAATATGTATGCATGCATGGTTGCGAGCTGTGAATTTTCATTTCCTTTTTGAATCGTGACAAGATATGTTTTTTGTCGGATTCATGTCATAATGTGCTGGTGATGTTTTCACTGTTTAATGAATGGAATACAGAGGTGCTCCTTTCTCTCGTTTCTGATATAGAGATCCACGATGTTAATGACAAAGCATAAATGATTGGGCACGCATGTTATTTCTAGACACAGTTTACATGTACATGAAACTTGTTTTTGCCTGACAAGGTAATTTGTTTACTGAAACCAAGAGATGCAAACTTGTTCCATGGCGAGAAATCATTTGGCATGCTCGAAAATTAAGACGTCAACCTTTAACGGATTAAGCAGCATAGATGGAAGAGCAGGAATATAAGTAATTGTTATGATGTATTTTAGTGTCAAAAAAACGTCTTACATTATAGAATAAAGGAAGTAGTTGCTCGCTACCAAGTACCTGCATTTCCAATAATGGTTACAGGTAAACACGAAAGATGGGGCACACGCAGACACGCTGGGGCTATCCATGAGTATCATTAATTGATCAATAAATCCAAGCAGTGTTGAGCTACATCCATACGCTTCTTTTGTGCTTACCCTTTTTTTGTTCTTGATAGATTGCGTAGTAGCATGGTTATTACAACAAGTTATCAGCACCATAGTGCTTGGTAATCACGTGCTCCCACACATTATTTGAATTTTACTCAGGTATTAATCGCTTTGTTTTTTATCTTGATTGAACAACGCCGCCATCAAAACAACTGTTATTGGTGATCCTAAGAAATAAAAACAAAGCAACATGCACGGGAGGGATCTGGCAAAAGTACGCTTGTGTGTCGATCCTTTTCTGAAGATGTTGTTGTTAAACCATCTTATTGTTTGTGTGGTGTCATGAAATGGTTGGTACGGATATGATTATTGTCAGGGGCGGAGCTACCTCCCGGCGATCCCGGGCAGCTGCCCGGGCTGCTCCGGCCATTCTCCACTAAGTAATACACATAAACCATGATTAATATCACTAATTACAGGGACAAATTCTGAACAACATTACTGTATACAGGCTTTGCCCCGGCTCCTTGAGCTGGCTGGCTCCGCCATTGACGTTACGTACGTATGCACATGCATCCATGCATACGGAAGACCTTTTATTTATGTGAAGCATATCTTTGAAAGGGCTGATACTAATCTTGCTTGTGCCCCTATATACAACTCTACCTAGTATATACATATCCTCAAATTCTCAGATATCACTGACTTCTCTACTGTTGAATAGGTCACCATTTTTCTTAACTTGCACGCAATGTCCACGAATTGAGCAAGTGTAAACTTAACTAAGAGTGTGCACTGTTACACGGAGCTCATCGCAAATGGATAAATATTTAGTGGAAAATCTCCCTGGTGGAACCCTAAATCCCTTGGAATACACTACTCCCTCCGTCTCGAATTACTTGTGACAAAAATGATAAAGTCTGATATATTTAGGTAAACGTTTGGGCGCGGTGCGCTGACCGAACGATTCGGCCGGTCGCTTCATCGCGCAACGCGCTGGCGCATGGGCCCCGTGCAACAGCTCACCCACCACTCAGTCCCACTCATTCGTTCCCCACGCCCCACTCTCTCCTTCCCAGTCCAATCCAAGCCGGGGCAACTACGCCACCACCCGACGGCCACGGTTCTGCAACGGGGCGCCGGGGACTGACAGTGGTGGGATGCTTTCAACGGCGGCGGTGGATGCTACAACCGTGAGGGATCGCTGGAGCTGCACCGACCTCGACCGGCAACATGGCGGGGGGGGGGGGGGGGGGGCATCGGTGCTAGAGAAGATGTGCCATGGCCGTGTGCCACCTATCCCCCTCGTCCTCATGGCGCACCCCATGGCCGTGCTACAATCCGGCGATGGTGAGGCTTGTGGCAAAGATGACAGTGTGTGATTTTTGCTACAACAAGCAACGAAAAAGCTACCATCGGCGACGAGATTTGCTGCAATGGCGACGATGCAGTTTGTAGGGGGGCGACAGCAGCGCTGTGATGTTTGCTGCAACCGGCAGCGGAAAAAGCTACCACCGGCGGTCAATTTTGCTACAACCACCGTTTTTGCTACAACCAGCGATTTTTGCCCAAATGAAAAAAGTTGCAACCGCTTCCATGAAAGCTTCAACCCTACATTTAAAAAGCTTCAACCAGTTTACATGAAATTGCTAGAACCGGCTTTTCTTCCTCGACGATGGCCATGCCGTCTCGCTGTAGCAAATTTTCTGCGTTCTAGGTTGAAGCACCGTCGTCGCCATTGTTTTTGCCAGTTGCAGCTTCCTCGCAGCATGGTCACACCATTTATTTGCTGATGGTTCCCGCAATCGGCGTCTGGCAGTCTCTCGTCGTTGAAACAAATTACATTGCCGGTTTCAGCTTTTGTGCATACAGTTGTAACATCGACGGTGACGGCATCAAGGCTTCCACTACTGCTCTGGTCGGTTGCAACTTTCCTGGCGGTCGGTTCCAGCTTTTTATCACCACGGTTGTAGCACCACTGGTGATCGATTCCAGCATGCATCGCCAGAGTCGCGTTGTAGCCGTCTCCAACACCGGCAGTGGCCTGCAGAGCATGAGCGGCGTCCTAGGGCGATATTTTTTGCTACAACCAGAGGCCTTTTTTGTTGTGAGCAGCGATGGAATTTGCCACCACTGATGTACATGGTGGCAGCAAGGATACGAGTGGTGGCGCCGGCGAGGCTACGAGCGGTGGCGGGGAGGCTTTGAGCGCCGCTGGCGAGTGGTGGTAGCGGGGGCTCGAGCGAGAGGAGAGTGCAGCTGTTGCATGGGTGGAGCCGGGGACGAAGGCGGCGACCGGCGACGAGGACGGCCGGCGAGGGCGCCGCGAGGGTGCTTCAACCTTGGTCGCGGGAGGGGGGCAGGGCGTCGGACGTCGCTGTGGGCCGTTGCAATTTTGATTGGAGAGGAACAACCAGGAGGAGGACGAAGCAAGGGGGGTCAAATCTGATGGCTCTTAATCATGGTATCGGGTGGCTGGGGCTCGACCGGCCGAACGGTTCGGCCGGCCGCAGACGCGTATAAACACCTATATATTTAGAATTAAAATACGTCTAAATATATTCATTTCTGTAACAAGTAATTTCAGAAAAAGGAAGTATAAAATATGATGCCAATCACCATGGTGCGTCGGCAGATCGCAATCCTTTAAGCTGTCGTAATTTAAAACTACATAATATGTACAATGGTTGATGCCGGAATGAAACCAAACGCTGCGAGCATCATTTTTTGCCACAACACGAAACTTCCGCGATATTTTTATAAATAGTGTGGCAATTAAGTGAACGGGATAATGGCCAATGGGTACCATGATGATGACTTGTGTGTACCTTGTCCTTAGCCACCTTTGTTAGGTGGCACATCATGATCACAACTGTACTTAGTCGTCCAAAAATATGTAGCTGGTCTGCTACGTGCATATATAAGGTTCCTACTATTATGCTACAGCACCTAGCAAGGAAACTATATGTGTATGAAAATATCTTTCAAGAAAGTTTACTCATAAAAGTTTCAAGTATTTTTAGAAAAACTAGACATGAGGGGGAGAAGCCCCTACAGCTTTTAATTAAAATTATTAAGATTAAAAAAAATGTGAGACCCACGTTAGAACCGAGGTTCAAACCCGTGCGGACTAGAAGACAACATTGCACTCTGACTAGTGGGACTTAAAAGCAACTCTAGCAGACCCTGCATCCCGCCGGCCCGTAAAATGCATTTGCAGTAGCTCGGGCTGTCATAGATACAGACCCCCAAACAGATCCGTAAAAAAAATATTCATGAAATATATTTTTTACGGGTTGGCTTTGCGGGCTCTGCTCTTTGCGCCGCTGCATCCTGCATATCATTAACCTGCAAATATCAAATCCAATATAATTGAACAATCAAAAACAAACTGAATTATTCAAATCAAACATAATACAGTAATCATCTGCATTACAAATAATTATTTAAATCACCGTAGTAAACTTAAATAATGCAATACAACACTTGTCATGAATACAAATACAAATAAATACAAAAATGGTGCTCAGTGAGATTTTTCTGAAGTTGAAAGTGTGTGTCTATATTTTCAATCTCCTTGTATGTCTGAAGAAAAGCTCTAATGCGATTTGGGTCTTTGGCTGGTTTGACACGACTATCCACATTGTCGTAAAAGAATTTTAAGTTCATTTCTCTCTCATCTTTAAGAATCATATTGTGCAGGATAACACAGCATGTCATGATGTTCTTTAAGGTTTTCTTATCCCAAAAACGAGCAGGACCACGGACAATGGCAAATCTAGATTGCAAAACAGCGAATGCTCTTTCAATGTCTTTTGGCCTGCCTTTTGCACCCTTGCAAATTCACATTGTTTTTTTTGTTTTGGGTTCTTTGATGCTCTTGACAAATGTGCACCAAGGAGGGTATATACCATCAGCAAGATAGTACCCCTTTGTGTATTCATGCCCATTGATAGTGTAGTTGCAAGCAGGAGCATCACCACTAACAAGCCTAGCAAACAAATGAGACCGTTGCAACACATTGATATCATTGAGAGTGCCCAGCATACCAAAAAAGCAATGCCAAATCCATAAATCCTCGGATACTACGGCCTCTAGCACAATTTTTGCATCACGAGACTTGCCACAATACATTCCTTGCCAAGTCTTGAGGCAATTTTTTCAATTCCAATGCATACAATCAATGCTACCTAGCATGCCAGGCCAACCTCTCCTCTCATTAGATGCCATCAATTTCTTTGTGTCATCTTCATTGGGTGCCCGAAGATACTCAGGACCAAAGACACGGACGATCGTTTTAGCAAATCTATGCACAGATTCCATTGTGCTATATTCACCAATGCGAAGATACTCATCGGCATAGTCAGCCGGAACGCCATATGCAATCACCCGCATAGCTGCGGAGATTTTTTGATATGCACTAAATCCCTTTAAGCCCACGACATTCCTTCTTTGAGTAAAATACCGGCAATTTGCCTCGCAAGCTTGAACAAGTTTCACAAAGAGGGATCGGAGCATTCGGTACCTTCTCCGGAAAAAGTGCAGAGGATATGTAGGATTCTCCGCGAAATAGTCTTGCATCAACATCTCGTTCCCAAGATGGTGATTCCGAGGAATGCACAGACGCCTGACAGTCGATCCTCGCCTCCTCTTCCGGTGCTCGTCTTCATGCTCCTTCACGGCAAGCGCCATGACTAATGTTTGCTGCCGAAAGGTTGCAAGCATGGTCTTGACATCTGAGTCGTCTGAATCGGACAAATCGGATAGTAAGAACTTCTCGCACGGGCTAAACTCCATCTACACGCACACCGGCGCGTCAATCAACTACACAGCTCGCAAAAAATCACAAAAAGGGACTAACCGATGGCGGGTGATCCCGGACGGCGACGAGGGGGCGCACTCGACGGTGGTCGTTCCCCGACGGCGGCGGCGACGGGGGGCGGCTCTTCTCGCCAGATCCGGAGGGGCGGTGTAGCGGCTCGGCGTGGGAGGGTGTGGGCGGCCCCGCGGCGCGATTCCGCCCGCAGATATGATCGGAATCGTCGGCGGCGAGCGGCGGCGAAAAGAGGGGGAAAAGAGCGCGGGGCTGAAATGTTCCTCTCGCCAACTGCTTCTCTCTGATACAGGGCACCGCAGGCGCGAGGGGAAAATCCGCGTTTTCCCGGGTTGGGGTCGGGAATTTTCCCCGCCCCTCAAAATTGTTTGCGGACTGGGGTGGGATATGGGGTCTGGTTGGGCAGGTTTTCTGGTCCATACCCGCATTTTGACGGTTATTTTACAGATCGGGGACGGATGCGGGATCTGCTAGAGTTGCTCTAAGAGCCCGTTCACATGTTTCAAGTATCTAATCTGAGCATTCCATAAGTTTTAATATTCAAGTAAAAACTGATTTGCCTATTTCTCCAAGGATAGCCTTTTTCTGCAATATCGGGCATAGCGAGAGGAGGTGAAGATAAATGTAGGTACGGGTTTAAAAATATCTTCTTCTCACAACTACTTGAATTAGAGAAGACTCGTTTATGTGTCGTGTTTTGCCTAGAAGGCCCCCTTCTGATATTCTTTTGTTTGTGCGGTCATTTGTTGTTGTTTCGCTAAGTCGTTTGTATTTTTTTCTTCTTCTTCTATTATGATCGTTGAGTATATGTGTTATGTGCATATTATATATCGGGTCCGTCTTTTAGTTTCTTGTATAATTAAGGTCCATGGTCCATCTTTATACGTTCTATACGTGTCTATGCACGAATAGCAATACATCGTGTAATCATACATGGCATCGGTTTTTTAGGTTTCTTTCGCTCCTCCACTGTAGTCGTCGCGCGTCTCCTCCGCACCGCCGTCGCCACCACCTCCCAGCCGCCGCAGCTCGCGCGCCCTCCGCGCCGGCCGCCGCTCCCGCATATCCCTCCCGTTGCCATGCTCGATCCAGCTGCCCCGATCGATCCCGCGCTCGCCCGCCGCCCGCTGTCTACCAACCGCGTAGCCGCTGCGTGACGCACCGCCCGCCCACTGCGTAGCCGCCAGCCGCCCGCTGCATCTCCCGCTTTAGCCGTGCCGCCCGTTAAGTCGCTTTCGCCCGCCGCCCGCCACGCAATCCCACGTCGTCGCCCCGCCAAGTCGCTTTCAGCCGAGCTGCCCATCAAGTCGCTTCGCCCGCCTGCCAAGTCGCTTTCGCCCGCCGCCCGCCAGCCCACCCCCACGCTGCATCGCGCTGCTGCCAACTTGCCGCTCGCTTCTGAAGCCCGCATCGCTGCTGCCGCACGCCCGCATCACTAACCGCCCGCCTGCCCGCATCGCTGCTACCCGCCCACGCACATTACCAGGTTGCTGCTGCTGCGCGTGTCGCTGCCAAGCCGCCGCGTATCGCCCACCAGGCGGCGTCTCCCCCGCGCGCGCCACTCCGGCCACCCGCCAGCCCCGATGGCGTCCACCGGCCCGTCCGCCGCCGGCGCCGTATGGCGCGTCCGGCGTTGCCCCGCCAGCCCGTCCCGACTTGCCGCCCAGCTCGGCTCCGCTACCCCCATTGACGTACGTCGTCGCCCCACCGCCTGCGCTCTTCGGCCAGCCCGTCGTCGCCCCGTCGTTGTCATCGACTCTGCCCGTCGACCCCTTGCTGTTGCGCGGGGTGTTCGACGCGCCCGTGTACAGGGCTCCCGGGTACTGATGGGGGTCGTCAGCAGGCCAGCACTCGCTCGCTGGGCTGCAGCCAGACGGCGCCCAGCACCTACAGCATCTGTCAGCGGTCCAACAGGTTTTTATGGCGGGCCATCCGGCCTATCCGACACCGCCATCGCAGCCAGGGCTGCTTCCCATACTGTCTGGAAAGTACCCAATGCCGCTGCCGAGCGGTGGCTACAGCTTCCCCATGGCATCTCCATCCCCCTCGCCGGCCCTGCCGCCGGCGCCCTGGGACCCGGTGCTCCTTCCCGCACTGCATGCCGCTCCTACGCCGAACAACTACACCAAAGGTGATGATTGGTACATGGACACCGGGGCTACGGCTCACATGTTTGCTCGTCCTGGTAATCTTGCCTCCTTCACTCCCGTCACCACCGACCGCTGCATCATTGTCGGTGACGGTTCCACACTCCCTATCACACATGTCAGGCACACTTCTTTTCCTTCTAATTTCATGCCTATTACTTTGTCTAACATCCTTGTGTCACCTCATTTTATTAAGAACCTTGTTTCCGTTCGTGTTTGACTCGTGAAAATCCTGTTATTGTTGAATTTAATGAGCTTGGGTTTTGTGTCAAGGACGCTCGAACCAGGATGGTACTTCACCGATGTGACAGCCTCGACGAGCTCTATCTGGTGCATTCACCGTCCACCTCCGCCATCGCACCGGTTGCTCTCTCCACCCGCGTCGATCTCTGGCACGCTCGTGTGGGTCATCCCAACCCCGTCACACTTCGTCATATTCTTAGGAGTTTCAGTTTCAGTTGCCATAAGATAGAGGATCACACCTCATGCATGTCGTGTCGGCAAACATGTTCGCCTCCCGTTTAATAACTCCACCACCATAGCTTCTTTTCCTTTTCAGTTGATTCATAGCGATGTATGGACCTCTCTGGTTCGTAGTAATTCAGGCTATTTATATTATCTGGTTATCCTTGATGATTATTCTCATTATGTGTGGACTTTTCCTTTGCATAGAAATTCGAATTCACTCTCCACTTTGACGGCTTTTTACTCCTATGTCAGCATGCAGTTTGGGCGTCCCATCCTTGCTCTTCAGACTGACAATGGAAAAGAGTTCAACAACCTCGCTTTCCGCACTTTTCTATCGCACCACGACACAGTTTTTCGTCTCACATGCCCGTATACTTCCCAGCAGAACGGTCGAGCCGAACGCGTCCTTCGCACTCTGAATGAGTGCGTTCGCACACTCCAGTTCCATGCTAACATCCCGCCTCGTTTTTGGCCGGACGCACTCGCTACTGCTTCTCTTCTCCTTAACCTTCGCCCTTGCCACCCACGGTGGAACTATGCACCTCACCATCTTCTCTTCGGTACGCCCCCATCTTATGATGGCTTGCGTATTTTCGGGTTCCTTTGCTATCCTAACACAGCCGACTCTGCTCCTCACAAACTCGCACCTCGTTATGTCGCTTGCATCTTCATCGGCTACCCCTCCAAATCCTAGGGATATCGGTGCTACGATCCCGTCTCCCACTGTGTGTTCACTTCCCGACACATTTACTTTGATGAGCATGTGTTTCCGTTTCACCAGGTACCCCCGGCTGTTCCTCCCGCCACCGGTGACGTGGGCTCCTCGACGCCTCTCCCAGGGTGCTCGCACGCCTCTCTTGGCCCGCCCTGGCTTTGAGGCACGCCCCCGCATGCGGCTGAAGGAAATATGCCCTAGAGGCAATAATAAAGTTGTTATTTATATTTCCTTATATCATGATAAATGTATATTATTCATGCTAGAATTGTATTAACCGGGAACTTAGTACATGTGTGAATACATAGACAAACAGAGTGTCACTAGTATGCCTCTACTTGACTAGCTCGTTAATCAAAGATGGTTAAGTTTCCTAGCCATAGACATGAGTTGTCATTTGATGAACGGGATCACATCATTAGAGAATGATGTGATTGACTTGACCCATCCGTTAGCTTAGCACTATGATCGTTTAGTTTATTGCTATTGCTTTCTCCATAACTTATACATGTTCCTACGACTATTATATTATGCAACTCCCGAATACCGGAGGAACACTTAGTGTGCTATCAAGCGTCACAACGTAACTGGATGATCATAAAGATGCTCTACAGGTGTCTCCGATGGTGTTTGTTGAGTTGGCATATATCGAGATTAGGATTTGTCACTCCGATTGTTGGAGAGGTATCTCTGGGCCCTCTCGGTAATCAGGGGCGGAGCTGGGCCCCGGGCACCCAGGGCCCAGGCCCGGGGCGTGGAAAAATTATTAGGCTATAGTTATATAGATTTTTTTGCAGGCCCGGGGCGCAGCCCAGTGAAAAAGAAGAAGGCCCAAAGGCTTGGTGGACTGCTTTGCCAGAAACGCACGCACGTATGGCAACAACACACCCCACGATCCAGCAGGCACTAGGCACAGGAGACGAAACGATCGCGCGGCCGCCGCCGCCCGCCGAGTCGCACACACGAGGGCGGCACAACCGATCTCCAGGAGCAGCAGGGACACCAGCGCCCACGCCGCCGTTCGCCGTGGCTCCGCCCCCGGCACACGCTGCACACCCAGTTTTTGCTCCCAGGCTGTAGGTCGCCCGTCACAGCCTTCCTGTTCGTCGTTCTCCTGCTGCGGCACTCCTTCATTGCCGGCTGCGGTAGCTTCTAATTTTCTTTGATGCTTTCCTTGTTTCCTCGTTGATTCTTTCTACTTGTACCATGTTTTGTTTGCATGAGTTGTATCAGTGTACAAACTGCTCTAAACTGAAATTTATGCCATGTTCTTTTGTATCCAGTCATATATGTATGATATTGTTGAACCCAAATTGATGTAATTGTCAGTTTTATTTCATATATTGTAGAAAAAGAAGATGAAGAGATTTTTTTCACCGGTGTCCGCAACGGGGCTGTCTACACCTATCATTTCAGATGGAGGGAATCAAGTGGCCGAGGAAACTGAATCAACACCAGAAATAGAAACAATTGTAGAAATGGGACCACCGCATTCGACTTCAAGCAACCCACCTGCAATGACAACTCAAGAGAGAAACAATCATGATATTCCTGCTGATGCCCTTGGTCAATTCCGTAAAGGTGATATTGAAGTTGATCCTGGTCTTAGAAAACCAATTGAAAGTTTAGATCCAGACATTAGGGATGCTGCTAGAAGGATTTATATAAATATGGGTCCATGCCAACCAACTGATCATAAATATAAAAAAAACACCCCAAGGAAAATCTTCAAAAACAAGAAGCTTTCATGCTAGTTGGTTCAAGAACCATGGCGATTGGTTGGAATATAGTGTTCATAAAGAAGCAGCCTTTTGTTTTTATTGCTTTCTTTTTAAGCAACCAAGAGCGGAAAATTATGGTATTGAGGCATTCACAAGAGTAGTATTTAGAAATTGGAAGGATGGACCTAGTGTTCTTGATACACATGTTGGTAAACATAACAGTGCTCACAATAAAGCTAGACAACATTATGAGGCTTTCAAAAATCAAAGGCAATGTGTGGCACATGTGATGGATCGTGGTACCAAAAACAGTGAAGAAGACTACAAAGCTCGTCTTATCATTATTTTGGGTATTATCAGATTTCTTCTATTACAAGGTCATGCTTTTCGTGGTCATGATGAGAGTTCAAGTTCAAATAATAGGGGGAACTTTTTGGAGATGATGAGTTGGTATAGGAAGAAGGATCCTATTGCTAGGACTTTGCTTGATAGTGCGGGTGGGAACCATTTGATGACTTCACATGAGATACAATTTCAATTGTGCCAAGCTTGCGCGGAAGAGACCACCAAATCCATTATTGCTGATATCGAAGATAGGAATTTTTCTTTACTTGTTGATGAATCCAGAAATGCATCCATAAAAGAACAAATGGCTATGGTTGTAAGGTGACTAACTTTGTATTTGTTATATTAATTGTTGTTTTCTTCATCACTAATAGTAACACCTAATTGTTTGTTTGCCTATTTGTCTCATGTAGGTATGTTAACAGTCATGGGTATACGATTGAGAGATTTATTGAGATCAAGCATGTTGCTGACACAAGGGCAACTTCTCTAAAGGCAGCTTTGGATGGTATGTTTCTTGAGCATGGCTTGTCTATGTCTAAATTGAGAGATCAAGGGTATGATGGAGCTTCTAACATGAGAGGGCAATTTCGTGGGTTGCAAAAGTTAATACAAGATGAAAATCCTTATGCATTTTATATCCATTGCTTTGCCCATCAGTTGCAGTTAGTGGTTGCTGCTGTGGCCAAGTGTTGTTCTTCTGTAACGGATTTCTTTAACCACATAACTTTGATTGTCAACACTATCAATGCTTCTTGTAAGAGACATGATGAACTAGCCCAACAACAACATGAAAATATCGTAAGCCAGTTGGAGTCAGGGGAGATTTTTTCAGCAAGAGGGAAAAATCAAGCGACCAATCTTGTTCGACCCGGGGATACACGGTGGGGCACACATCATAAAACTTTGTGTCGATTTCTAACTATGTGGAAATCTGTTTTGCAAGTGTTAGAGAACATTCATGATGATGCAGAAAATTTAACACAAAGAAGCACAATAGGTGGCTTGATTTCTCAGATGGAAAGCTTTGAATTTGTTTTCATGTTCCATCTTATGATCAATCTATTGGGCAAAACTAATGAGTTGTCACAATGTTTGCAAAGGAAAGATCAAAACATTGTTCTTGCAGTGAGTTTGATTGGTGTCACATTGCAGAAACTTCAAGATATAAGGGAAAATGGTTGGGATCAACTCTTGGAAGAGACGAACGACTTTTGTGTTAAACATAACATTATATTGCCTAACATGGATGATACAATTCCTGCTCGAGGTCGTTCAAGGGGGCGTGGTGGTCAAATGGTAACTTACTATCATCGCTTCAGATATGAATTGTTCAATGTTGTGCATGACCAAGTTATTACTGAGTTAAATAACCGCTTTGCTGAGAGATCTACTCAACTGTTAAGATGCATTGCATGTCTTGATCCAAGGAACTCTTTTGCTAATTTTGATGAAGACAAACTTGTTGAGCTTGCTAAGTTGTATGCTGATGACTTCTCCACATATGAGATTTCTTTTGTCCTTAGAAACCAGCTTGGAACATTCATCGCTGATGTGAGAGCTAATCCAGATTTTGTGAGTTGTAATGACCTTAGTAATCTTGCTATGAAGATGGTTCAGACTGGTAGGCACATTGTTTTTCCTTTGGTATATCGCCTCATTGAGTTGGCATTGATTTTGCCTGTTGCAACCGCATCAGTGGAAAGAGCTTTCTCAGCAATGAGTATTATCAAGACTGAGTTGAGGAATAGGATGAGTGATGATTGGCTGAATTATAGGATGGTGTGCTATATTGAGCGAGATGTATTTGCAACTATTGATGATGATGATATTGCATATCGCTTTCAATCATATAGGTCTCGCAAAGGGCTCTTACCTCATCGAAGTGGTACGCTTTAAATATGTATCAATGTTAATTGTTTCACTTGATGTTTATGCCTTCTCATGTGATATTTTGCTTTTTATGCCGTGAAGGTGTTGACTCTTCTTCCACTATTGATGAGGTTATGCGAGGCATTGATGAAGAAAATCATTAATTTGGTACTCTTTTTTTATCATGTACTGTTCTTTCAAGTTTTTATCTATTTTGTTGTATTGTTAAGCATTGAGTTTAAATTATAAATTTTAATGCAACTGAGCCATATTTTGTATGGGGTATCCTTTAAGGTAGCTAAAACCCTTTTGGGCGTTAAGATTTTTCCTCGCGATGAATTTTTTTTTGGGCCTGGGGCTTGGTCCAATCCTGGCTCCGCCACTGTCGGTAATGCACATCACTATAAGCCTTGCAAGCAATGTAACTAATAAGTTAGTTGCGGGATGTTGCATTACGGAACGAGTAAAGAGACTTGCCAGTAACGAGATTGAACTAGGTATGATGATACCGATGATCGAATCTCGGGCAAGTAACGTACCGATGACAAAGGGAATAACGTATGTTGTTATGCGGTTTGACCGATAAAGATCTTCGTAGAATATATAGGAACCAATATGAGCATCCAGGTTCCGCTATTGGTTATTGACCGGAGATGAGTCTTGCTCATGTCTACATAGTTCTCGAACCCGTAGGGTCCGCACGCTTAATGTTCGATGACGATCGGTATTATGAGTTTATGTGTTTTGATGTACCGAAGGTAGTTCGGAGTCCCGGATGTGATCACGGACATGACGAGGAGTCTCGAAATGGTCGAGACATGAAGATTGATATATTGGAAGGTTATGTTTGGACACCGGAATGGTTTCAGATGAGTTCGGGCATATACCAGAGTACCGGGGGGTTACCGGAACCCATCGGGGGCTTAATGGGCCTACATGGGCTTTAGTGGAAGAGAGGGGAGGCGGCCAAGAGGTGGGGGTGTACCCCCCCCCCCCAAGCCCAATCCGAATTGGGAAGGGGGCCGGTCCCCCTTTCCTTCTTCTCCTCTTCCCTTTCCTTCCCCCTCCTATTAGGACTAGGAAAGGGGGAAACCTACTCCTAGTAGGAATCCCCCCCTTGGGGGCGCATCATGAGGCCGGCTGGCCCCCTCCTCCCCTCCTTTATATACGAGGGAGGGGGCACCCCATAGACACACAAGTTGACAATTGTTTTAGCCGTGTGCGGTGCCCCCTCCATAGATATACACCTCGGTCATATCATCGTAGTGCTTAGGCAAAGCCCTGCGCCGGTAACTTTATCATCACCATCAACACAACGTCGTGCTGACGAAACTCTCCCTTGGCCTGATAACCCACAAGTATAGGGGATCACAACCGTTTTCGAGGGTAGAGTATTCAACCCAAATTTATTGATTCGACACAAGGGGAGCCAAAGAATATTCTCAAGTATTAGCAGCTGAGTTGTCAATTCAACCACACCTGGAAACTTAATATCTGTAGCAAAGTATTTTAGTAGCAAAGTAATATGATAGTAGTGGTAATGATAGTAAAAGGTAACGGTAGCAAAAGTAATGTTTTTGGTATTTTGTAGTGATGATAGCAATAGCAACGGAAAAGTAAATAAGCGAAGAACAATATATGGAAAGCTCGTAGGCAATGGATCGGTGATGGAGAATTATGCCGGATGCAGTTCATCATGTAACAATCATAACCTAGGGTGACATAGAACTAGCTCCAGTTCATCAATGTAATGTAGGCATGTATTCCGAATATAGTCATACGTGCTTATGGAAAAGAACTTGCATGCCATCTTTTGTCCTACCCTCCCGTGGCAGCGGGGTCCTAACGGAAACTAAGGGATATTAAGGCCTCCTTTTAATAGAGTACCGGAATAAAACATTAACACATAGTGAATACATGAGCTCCTCAAACTACGGTCATCACCGGTAAGTATCCCGATTATTGTCACTTCGGGGTTAACGGATCATAACACATAATAGGTGACTATAGACTTGCAAGATATGATCAAGAACTCTCATATATTGATGAAAACATAATAGGTTCAGATCTGAAATCATGACACTCGGGCCCTAGTGACAAGCATTAAGCATAGCAAAGTCATAGCAACATCAATCTCAGAACATAGTGGATACTAGGGATCAAACCCTAACAAAACTAACTCGATTACATGATAGATCCCATCCAACCCATCACCGTCTAGCAAGCCTACGATGGAATTACTCACGCACGGCGGTGAGCATCATGAAATTGGTGGTGGAGGATAGTTGATAATGACGATGGCGACGGATTCCCCTCTCCGGAGCTCCGAACGGACTCCAGATCAGCCCTCTTGAGATTTTTTTTAGGGCTTGGCGGCGGCTCCGTATCGTAAAACGTGATGAATTCTTCTCTTTGATTTTTTTCTCCCCAAAACCAAATATATAGAGTTGGAGTTGAGGTCGGAGGAGCTCCAGGGGGGCCACGAGGTAGGGGGCGCGCCCTAGGGGGGCAGGCGTGACCCCCACCCTTGTGGACAGGTGGTGGGCCCCCTAGCCTTCATCTTTTGCAAGGATTTTTTATATTTTCTGAAAAGTTGTTCCGTGAAGTTTCAGGTCATTCTGAGAACTTTTGTTTCTGCACATAAATAACATCATGGTAATTTTGCTGAAAACAACGTTAGTCCGGGTTAGTTCCATTCAAATCATGCAAGTTAGAGTCCAAAACAAGGGCAAAAGTGTTTGGAAAAGTAGATACGACGGAGATGTATCAACTCCCCCAAGCTTAAACCTTTGCTTGTCCTCAAGCAATTCAGTTGATAAACTGAAAGTGATAAAGAAAAACTTTTACAAACTCTGTTTGCTCTTGTTGTTGTAAATATGTAAAGCTAGCATTCAAGCTTTCAGCAAAGATTATAACTAACCACATTCACAATAACGCTTAGGTCTCAAGTTTACTCATATCAATGGCATAATCAACTAGTGAGCAATAATAATAAATCTCGAATGACAACACTTTCTCAAAACAATCATAATATGATATAATAAGATGGTATCTCGCTAGCCCTTTCTGAGACCACAAAACATAAATGCGAAGCACCTTTAAAGATCAAGGACTGACTAGACATTGTAATTCATGGTAAAAGAGATCCAGTCAAGTCATACTCAATGCAAACTAATAGTAATGAATGCAAATGACAGCGGTGCTCTCCAGCTGGTGCTTTTTAATAAGAGGAGGATGACTCGGCATGAAAGTAAATAGATAGGCCCTTCGAGGAGGGAAGCAGGGATTTGTAGAGGTGCCAGAGCTCGCTTTTGAAATAGAGGTGAATAATATTTTGAGCGGTATACTTTCATTGTCGACATAACAACCAAGAGATGCCGATATCTTCCATGCTACACACATTATAGGCGGTTTCCAAACAGAATGGTAAAGTTTATACTCCACCTTCCACCAACAAGCATCAATCCATGGCTTGCTCGAAACAACGAGTGCCTCCAACTAACAAGAGTCCCAGGGAGAGTTTTGTTTGCAATTATTTTGATTTAGTTTGCATAAAGCATGGGACTGGGCATCCCGGTGACCAGCCATTTTTCTCATGAGTGAGGAGCGGAGTCCACTCCTCTTGAGAATAATCCGCCTAACATGGAAGATACAGACAGCCCTAGTTGATACATGAGCTATTCGAGCATACAAAACAGGATATTTATTTGAAGGTTTAGAGTTTGGCACATACAAATTTACTTGGAACGACAGGTAAATACCGTATATAGGTAGGCATGGTGGACTCATATGGAATAACTTTGGGGTTTATGGAGTTGGATGCACAAGCACTATTCCTGCTTAGTACAGGTGAAGGCTAGCAAAAGACTGGGAAGCGACTAGATAGAGAGCGACAACAGTCATGAACATGCATTAAAATTAATCAACACCGAATGCAAGCATGAGTAGGATATAATCCACCATGAACATAATATCGTGAAGGCTATGTTGATTTTGTTTCAACTACATGCGTGAATATGCGCCAAGTCAAGTCACTTAAATCATTCAGAGGAGGGTACCACCCTATCATACTACATCACAACCATTTTAATAGCATGTTGGCACGCAAGGTAAACCATTATAAGCTCCTAGCTAATCAAGCATGGCACAAGAAACTATGATCTCTAGTTGTCATTGCAAACATGTTTATTCATAATATGCCGAATCAGGAACAATGAACTAATCATATTTACAAAAACAAAAGAGGTCGAGTTCGTACCAGCTTTTCTCATCTCAATAAGTTCATCATATATCGTCATTATTGCCTTTCACTTGCACGACCGAATGATGTGAATAATAATAATAGTGCGCGTGCATTGGGCTAAGTTGGAATCTGCAAGCATTCAATAAACAGGAGAAGACAAGTCAATATGGGCTCTTTTGTCAGATTAATAATAATGCATTTAAGAGCCACTTCAACAATTTAATTATGGTCTTCTCCTATCGACCCCCAAAGAAAAGAAAAGAAATCAAACTATTTACACGGGAGAGCACCCAACAAGCAAGAGAAGAACAGGAAATCTTTTTGGGTTTTCTTTTTAATTACTACTACAAGCGTGGAAAATAAACTAATTAAAAACTACAACTATTTTTTTTGGTTTTTCTTAAGGTTTATCAAACACACAAGAAAAAGCATAAAAAGGGAAATAAACTAGCATGGATGATACAAAGAAAAAGTATGAGCACCGACATCTAGCAATGAGTGTGTGAACATAAATGTAATATCGGTGAGAAATACGTACTCCCCAAGCTTAGGCTCTTGGCCTAAGTTGGTCTATGGCCACGGCTGACCTGGCGGATATCCATAATAGTAGTTGGGGTCATACTGCAATGAAGAAGACTCCGATTGCCACTGGTTGGCAATCATCTCCGGATCCCACTGGTAATTAGACTGTCATGGAGGATCAACTTGTGGTTCTGGCTCTGACTCTGTGGCTGATGTAGGGTTCCGATAGGTGTGAATAGCCTCTAACGGAACAAGGTACTGGCCTGCAGATAAATCTAACTAGGTAGGAGCAGGCAGGGTAATAGTCTCGGGATGATGTTTATCAAAGAACAATTTGTATTTAAGCTCTCCTTCCCTATTCTTAACAATAAAATCATGTGCCACCATACTCTTATAATCTAAATAAATACGAGGCAACACTTTTTCTTCCTTCTTATAATGCCTAATAGGTATGTTAAAATGTGAAGCTAGGCGTGAAGCATAGATGTCTCCAAAAATGGGGCCCGTTGTACGGTTCAGACTTCATCGTTTAGCAATAATGCCGCCCATACTAACAGAGTTATCACTAAATAAACCGTGGAGCAAAATAATAATGTCAGGAACACTAAGGTTTCCACAGTTTCCGCAACCAATTAAGCAACGACTCGCAAATAATGCAAAATAGCGTAAAACAGGAAAATGTATGCTAGTGATTCGTGCATCGGAAACCTTCCTCGTTTCCGCTACAGTGATGATACCAATAAACCCATCCACATCGCTGCGATGTGGTTCCTCTGTCGTGCCCCACCAAACAAACCCGACAAAAATCATAAAGTGACATCTCCTTATGCTCATCATATAAATAAAACTCCACCGTAGGTGGTGAGCTCCTAGAATGTAAATGAAAGTTTTGCACAAAGATATTTGTGAGTAAGATATACAAATCGTGTTGGTCGTGGAGGAAAGCGGTGAGGCCTGCATTCTTAGCCAATTCATAAAAATCTTCATAAATCTCGGCTGCTCTCAAGAAATCGTCGGAAGGCCATTCACACGAGCGAACCTCCGCGGTGCGAGGCAGATTATACTTGGGCTTTTGTTCCTTTGCCTTCGAGCTTCGGCTCGATGAGCCCCTCAAAAGTCTCTTCATTATTCTCCGAAAAATTCTGAATTTTTTAGTAACTTCAAAATAAAAGTAAACCAAACTCAATAATATTGATAGCAACTACTCCTACAAGTGCCTAGGGCCTATATCATGCATTAAAACAACTTTTGACCATATAAATTTGACATGCAAGCTCAAGAACATGGTCACCTAGGCAGCAAAAATTTGCAATGATAAAGCACTAGAAAAAAAACTAATTGGACCAATAGAGGAGTCACATACCAAGGAACAATCTCCCCAAGCAGTTTTGTGAGAGGTGCTTTGAGCAAGGAGATAAAAAATGGCAGCAAAACGAGCTTGGACTCGGGTATGAACTGGATATTCGTGTTTGGGGGAGAAAGAAGGAGTGTGTGGGTGAAAGGATAAGTGGAGGAGGGCCACCGTGGGCCCACGAGGCAGGGGCGCGCCCTCCACCCTCGTGGGCAGGTGGGTGACCCCCCTGATGTGTTCTCAGTGCCAGATATTCTCAAATATTATAGAAAAAATCATATTTAAATTTCATGGCATTTGGAAAACTTTTATTTTCGGGGTATTTTTATATTGCACGAATAATCAGATAACATACAGAAAAATACTATTTTTATTTTATTTAATATAAATGACAGAAAGTAAAAGGAGGGCAGAGAAGATTGTGCCTTCTAGTTTCATCCATTTCATGATCATCAAAAGGAATCCACTAACAAGGCTGATCAAGTCTTGTTAACGAACTCATTCCGAATAACATGGAACCGGAGAAATTTCGAATAACACTATGTTACCTCAACAGGGATATGCACATCCCCAATAATAAGAATACCATATTTCTTCTTGACAGTAGGAAGAGGAAATTCAAAACCTCCAAATATAATCGATGGAATTTTTCCAATAGAGTTGATACTATGAACTTCAGGTTCTTTTCCTCGGAAAGTGTACCGTATGCTCATTTCCATTAACGTGAAAAGTGACATTGCCTTTAGTGCAATCAATAAGAGCCCCTGCAGTATTCAAAAAGGGTCTTCCAAGAATAATAGACATACTATCGTCCTCGGGAATATTAAGAATAACAAAGTCCGTTAAAATAGTAACGTTTGCAACTACAACAGGCACATCCTCACAAATACCGACATGTATAGCAGTTGTTTTGTCAGCCATCTGCAAAGATATTTCAGTAGGTGTCAACTTATTCAAATCAAGTTTACGATATAAAGAGAGAGGCATAACACTAACACCGACTCCAAGATCACATAAAGCAGTTTTAACATAGTTTCTTTTAATGGAGCATGGTATAGTTGGTACACCAGGATCTCCAAGTTTCTTTGGTATTCCACCCTTAAAAGTGTAATTTGCAAGCATGGTGGAAATTTCAGCTTTCGGTATATTTCTCTTATTTGTAACAATATCTTTCATATACTTAGCATAAGGATTCATTTTAAGCATATCAGTTAAACGCATACGCAAAAGATAGGTCTAATCATTTCAGCAAAGCGCTCAAAATTCTCATCATCCTTTTTCTTGGATGGTTTAGGAGGGAAAGGCATGGGTTTCTGAACCCATGGTTCTCTTTCTTTACTGTGTTTCCTAGCAACAAAGTCTTTCTTATCATAACGTTGATTCTTTGATTCTGGGTTATCAAGATCAACAGCAGGTTCAATTTTTATATCATTATCATTACTAGGTTGAGCATCATCATGAACATTATCATTAACATTATCACTAGTTTCAGGTTCATTACCAGATTGTGTTTTAGCATCAGAGATAGAAATATCATTTGGATTCTCAGGTGGTTGAGCAATAGGTTCACTAGAAGCATGCAAAGTCCTATCATTTTTCTTTTTCTTCCTTTTAGAAGGACTAGGTGCATCTATATTATTTCTCTGAGAATCTTGCTCAATTCTCTTAGGGTGGCCTTCAGGATACAAAGGTTCCTGAGTCATTTTACCACCTCTAGTCATAAATTTAATAGCATTATCATTATTCTTACTATTCAATTCATTGACCAAATCATTTTGAGCTTTAAGTACTTGTTCTACTTGAGTGGTAACCATAGAAGCATGTTTACTAATAAGTTTAAGTTCACCTTTAACATTAGCCATATAATCACCTAAGTGTTCAAGCGTATCAGAATTATATTTCAATTGTATACCAAAATAAGCATTAAAGTTTTCTTGTTTAACAATGAAATTGTCAAACTCATCTAAGCATTTTCTAGCAGACTTATAACGAGAGATATCACCTTCATCAAATCTATAGAGAGAATTTACCTTTACTACCTGTGTCGGGTTATCAAGACCATGAGTTTCTTCAATAGGTAATGGATTAAGATCATATGTTTCTTCAACAGGCGGTAAATTAAGACCATGTATTTCTTCAATAAGAGGTAAATTCTTAACATCTTCAGCTTTAATACCTTTTTCTTTCATAGATTTCTTTGCCTCTTGCATATCTTCAGGACTAAGAAATAGAAGTAGAAGTAGTTTCATCATAGGTATCAAGTGGCACAGTAGTATCAAGCATAGAAGTAGTTTCATCATAGGTATCATGTATAGCAGAAGTGGCATCATCAATAACATGTGACATATCAGAACGAAGAGCAAAAGCAGGTTTAGGTGTCGCAAGCTTACTCAAAACAGAAGGTGAATCAAGTGCAGAGCTAGATGGCAGTTCTTTACCTCCCCTCGTAGTTGAGGGATAAATCTCAGTTCTTGGATCTTTCAAGTTCTTCATTATGATAAGCAGATATAAATCCCAAGTGACTCAAAGAATAGAGCTATGCTCCCCGGCAACGGCGCCAGAAAATAGTCTTGATAACCCACAAGTATAGCGGATCGCAATAGTTTTCGAGGGTAGAGTATTCAACCCAAATTTATTGATTCAACACAAGGGGAGCCAAAGAATATTCTCAAGTATTAGCAGCTGAGTTATCAATTCAACCACACCTGGAAACTTAATATCTGCAGCAAAGTATTTTAGTAGCAAAGTAATATGATAGTAGTGGTAACGGTAGTAAAAGGTAACGGTAGCAAAAGTAATGTTTTTGGTATTTTGTAGTGATGATAGCAATAGCAACGGAAAAGTAAATAAGCGAAGAACAATATATGGAAAGCTCGTAGGCAATGGATCGGTGATGGAGAATTATGCCGGATGCGGTTCATCATGTAACAATCATAACCTAGGATGACACAGAACTAGCTCCAGTTCATCAATGTAATGTAGGCATGTATTCCGAATATAGTCATACATGCTTATGGAAAAGAACTTGCATGACATCTTTTGTCCTACCCTCCCGTGGCAGCGGGGTCCTAACGGAAACTAAGGGATATTAAGGCCTCCTTTTAATAGAGTACTGGAACAAAGCATTAACACATAGTGAATACATGAACTCCTCAAACTACGGTCATCACCGGTAAGTATCCCGATTATTGTCACTTCGGGGTTAACGGATCATAACACATAATAAGTGACTATAGACTTGCAAGATAGGATCAAGAACTCTCATATATTAATGAAAACATAATAAGTTCAGATCTGAAATCATGGCACTCGGGCCCTAGTGACAAGCATTAAGCATAGCAAAGTCATAACAACATCAATCTCAGAACATAGTGGATACTAGGGATCAAACTCTAACAAAACTAACTCGATTACATGATAGATCCCATCCAACCCATCACCGTCCAGCAAGCCTATGATGGAATTACTCATGCATGGCGGTGAGCATCATGAAATTGGTGATGAAGGATGGTTGATGATGACGATGGCGACGGATTCCCCTCTCCGGAGCCCCGAACGGACTCCAGATCAGCCCTCCCGAGAGGTTTTAGGGCTTGGCGGCGGCTCCATATCGTAAAACGCGATGAATTCTTCTCTCTGATTTTTTCTCCCCAAAACCAAATATATAGAGTTGGAGTTGAGGTCGGAGGAGCTCCAGGGGGCCCACGAGGTAGGGGGCAGGCGTGCCCCCCACCCTCGTGGACAGGTGGTGGGCCCCCTGGCCTTCATCTTTTGCAAGGATTTTTTATATTTTCTGAAAATTTGTTCCGTGAAGTTTCGGGTCATTCCGAGAACTTTTGTTTCTGCACATAAATAACATCATGGTAATTCTGCTGAAAACAGCGTCAGTCTGGGTTAGTTCCATTCAAATCATGCAAGTTAGAGTCCAAAATAAGGACAAAAGTGTTTGGAAAAGTAGATACGACGGAGACGTATCACGGCTTCAACTAGATCAAGAGTATGAGGGACGTCACCGAGCTGAACGTGTGCAGATCGCGGAGGTGTCGTGCGTTCGGTGCTTGATCGGTTGGATCGTGAAGACGTTGTTGGGGAACGTAGTAATTTCAAAAAAATTCCTACGCACACGCAAGATCATGGTGATGCATAGCAACGAGATGGGAGAGTGTTGTCTACGTACCCTCGTAGACCGAAGTGGAAGCGTTGATGCAACATAGAGGAAGTAGTCGTACGTCTTCCCGGTCCAACCGATCCAAGCACCGTTACTCCGGTACCTCCGAGTTCTTGGCACACGTTCAGCTCGATGACGCTCTCCGGGCTCCGATCCAGCAAAGCTTCGGGGAAGGAGTTCCGTCAGCACGACGGCGTGGTGATGATCTTGATGTTCAACCGTCGCAGGGCTTCGCCTAAGCACTGCTACAATATGACCGAGGTGGAATATGGTGGAGGGGGGCACCGCACACGGCTAAGGAACGATCACGAAGATCAACTTGTGTGTCTATGGGGTGCCCCCTGCCCCCGTATATAAAGGAGTGGAGGAGGGGAGGGACGACCCTCTCTATGGCGCGCCCTAGGGGAGTCCTACTCCCACCGGGAGTAGGATTCCCCCTTTCCTAGTCCAACTAGGAGTCCTTCCATGTAGTAGGAGTAGGAGACAAGGAAGGGGAAGGGAGAAGGGAAGGAAGGAGGGGGCGCAGCCCCTCCCCCTAGTCCAATTCGGACTAGGCCTTGGGGGGGCGCGCGGCCTGCCCTAGGCAGCCCCTCTCTCTTTCCCGTATGGCCCAATAAGGCCCAATACTTCTCCCGGCGAATTCCCGTAACTCTTTGGTACTCCTAAAAATACCCGAATCACTCGGAACCTTTCCGAAGTCCGAATATAGTCGTCCAATATATCGATCTTTACGTCTCGACATTTCGAGACTCCTCGTCATGTCCCCGATCTCATCCGGGACTCCGAACTCCTTCGGTACATCAAAACTCATAATATAACTGTCATCGAAACCTTAAGCGTGCGGACCCTACGGTTCGAGAACAATGTAGACATGACCGAGACACGTCTCCGGTCAATAACCAATAGCGGGACCTGGATGCCCATATTGGCTCCTACATATTCTACGAAGATCTTTATCGATCAGACCGCATAACAACATACGTTGTTCCCTTTGTCATCGGTATGTTACTTGCCTGAGATTCGATCGTCGGTATCCAATACCTAGTTCAATCTCATTACCGGCAAGTCTCTTTACTCGTTCCGTAATACATCATCCCGCAACTAACTCATTAGTTGCAATGCTTGCAAGGCTTAAGTGATGTGCATTACCGAGAGGGCCCAGAGATACCTCTCCGACATTCGGAGTGACAAATCCTAATCTCGAAATACGCCAACCCAACATGTATCTTTGGAGACACCTGTAGAGCTCCTTTATAATCACCCAGTTACGTTGTGACGTTTGGTAGCACACAAAGTGTTCCTCCGCTAAGCGGGAGTTGCATAATCTCATAGTCATAGGAACATGTATAAGTCATGAAGAAAGCAATAGCAACATACTAAACGATCGGGTGCTAAGCTAATGGAATGGGTCATGTCAATCAGATCATTCAACTAATGATGTGATCCCGTTAATCAAATAACAACTCTTTGTCCATGGTTAGGAAACATAACCATCTTTGATTAACGAGCTAGTCAAGTAGAGGCATACTAGTGACACTCTGTTTGTCTATGTATTCACACATGTATTATGTTTCTGGTTAATACAATTCTAGCATGAATAATAAACATTTATCATGATATAAGGAAATAAATAATAACTTTATTATTGCCTCTAGGGCATATTTCCTTCAGACGTTCGACTACATCAACCGCGTTTCTTAACGCTTCCGCTTTCGGTCTATGAGGATACGTTGACATACTCTTCCCTCTCGTTGCTATGCATCTCCTAGACAGATCTTGCATGATCGTAGGGATTTTTTTGAAATATTGCATTCCCCAACAGCGGCGCCTCCTCCAACCACGGCGCCCCCGATGTTGGCGCCCGCGGCCCCCTCGGCGCCAGCGCCCCCCCCCCCCCCCCCCCCCCGGCGCCTATGGACGGTCCGGTCACCCACGCCCGAGCTCGCGCTATCGTCTCGGATGACTACGTCCATGTGGCGTCCACCTCTGAGTCGTCGCCGTTGCCGTCCTCCGTTCGAGCCGCTCTTCGTGACCCGCTCTGGAAGGTTGTGATGCAAGAGGAGTTTGATGCCCTGTTGCGCAACCGGACGTGGCAGCTTGTTCTCCATCCCCGGCACGCCAACGTGATTACCGGGAAGTGGGTCTTTGAACACAAGCTCCGTCCTGATGGTACCCTTTATCACTACAAAGCGCGCTGGGTCGTTCGTGGCTTCCGACTGCGTGCTGGCATCGACTTCACCGACACCTTCGCTCCGGTCATGAAGCCCGGCACGATACGCACGGTTCTCCACTTTGCGGTCTCCCGTGCTTGGATGGTGCACCAGATGGACGTCTCCAATGCCTTCCTCCATGGTCACCTCGAGGAGCAGGTCCTCTATTAACAGCCCACCGGGTTTGTTGACCCGGCACTTCCCGACCACGTGTGCCTGCTTTCGCGGTCCTTGTACGGACTCAAGCAGGCTCTGCGCGCTTGGTACCAGCGCATCGCGGTGTTTCTCCACCAGCTTGGGTTCCGCTCTACCCGCTCACATGCCTCGCTCTTTGTCTATCATCGGGGCTCTGACACGGCCTACTTGCTGCTCTATGTCGATGACATCATCCTGGCGGCATGTACGGCTGGCCTCCTTAGTCATCTCACGGCTCGTCTTCACGCTGAGTTCGCCATCAAGGACTTGGGTCCTTTGCACTACTTCCTTGGTGTCGAGGTGGTGCGCTGTCCGGATGGCTTCTTCCTTCATCAGTGGAAGTACGCTCACGAGCTCCTGGAGTGCGCCGGCATGCTTAACTGCAAGCCCGCCGCTACACCTGTTGATACGAAGGCCAAGCTTTCTACCACAGATGGTTCTCCTGCTTCGGATGTTGCTTTCTATCGGTCTATCATTGGTGCTCTCTAGTACCTCACTCTGACTCGACCGGAGATCCAGTATGTCGTGTAGCAGGTGTGCCTTCATATGCATGCTCCTCGAGACGTTCACTGGGCTGTCGTCAAGCGGATTCTTCGCTATATCTGTGGCACTATGGATCTTGGCGTGACGCTTCACGCCTCCACCGACACCGCCCTCACCGCCTACTCCGATGCAGACTGGGCGGGCTGCCCTGACACTCGTCGCTCCACTTCGGGCTATTGTGTCTACCTTGGACCCTCACTTATCTCGTGGTCGTCCAAGCGGCAGCCTACGGTCTCTCGTTCCAGTGCTAAGGCTGAGTATCCTGCGGTGGCCAGCGTCGTCGCCGAGTGTTCGTGACTTCGCCAGCTACTTCAGGAGCTCTCTTGTCTTGTTGACCGTGCCACGGTGGTCTACTGCGACAACGTCTCGGCGGTCTACCTCTCCGCTAACCCGGTGCATCATCGATGGACCAAGCATATTGAGTTGGATATTCATTTTGTTCGGGAACAAGTGGCCCTTGGCCATATTCGTGTTTTACATGTCCCTACTTCCCAACAATTTGCCGATATCCTGACCAAGGGCTTGCCTACGGCGTCATTTGAGAAGTTCTGGTCCAGTCTTTGCGTCAGCCGCGGTGCCGCTTTGACTGCGGGCGGCGGGGGGGGGGGGGGGGGTGTTTAGTATATGTGTTATGTGCATATTGTATATTGGGCCCGCCTCCTAGTTTCTTGTATAGTTGAGGTTCGTGGCCCACCTTTGTACATCATATATACGTGCCTATGCACGAAGAGCAATACATCGTGCAATCATACAATGATCACATGCAGTTCTCCTTCATGGTTTCTGCTTCGGAAAGAAAAAAATATAACTGCTCCTCTACTCTGTGTCTTCCAAGAAATGTAATGTCGGTCAAGCACATGCTAATGTGTCATGTTAATTACTTAGTGGAGAAGATATGTGTTATATTTTCTAATGGAAACTTAAGAAGTTGGACCATCAATTAAGTTCTAGCAGCCAGCAGGAACTATTGCAATTGGTTGATAAGTTCCTCTCGTAGGAGTACTTGACTTGTTCTATTTGCTCACATGCAGCATATCACCACACGCTGTTCCTTGCGCCAGCTCTGTCAATCTGCGGCTATTTAAGCACACCCATCCATGCTTCCATTGGCAAAGCAAATCACAATGGCTTCCTCTTCCTCATTGTTTTTCCTTGCAGCCCTCCTTGCGCTGGCCTCATGGCAGGCCACTGCCTATGATCCTAGCCCTCTTCAGGACTTCTGCATTGCCGACATGAAGGCGTCTGGTATGCACGTGCGCGTATACATTTGTGTCCTTAATTCTAGTCATGTTGTAGTTAATGTCGTGATAGCCTAGCATTGATCACACATGGAAGGTTACTACATGCTGATAATATATAGTTATAAAAGCATTATTACCACATGCTCAAGCCATACGCATTTCTTACTTTCTAAGCTTTATGCAACTTTCTCTATGCATGCAGTGCGAGTAAATGGATTTGCTTGCAAAGACCCAATGGCCGCAACCCCGGAAGACTTCTTCAACGCAGCCATGCTCGATCAGCCTAGGGATACTAAGGGCAGCAAGGTCAGGTCTAACGTCACCAACATCAATGTCATAAATTTCCCCGGCCTCAACACCCTCGGCATCTCGCTGGCACGCATCGACTATGGACCGTTAGGCGTGAACACGCCACACATACACCCCCGTGCCACTGAGCTCCTCACAGTGCTCGAGGGGACACTCTACCTTGGATTTGTCACATCCAACCCAAACAGGCTCTTCTCCAAGATAGTGAAGAAGGGTGATGTATTTGTATTCCCAAAAGCAATGATCCACTTCCAAATGAACCTAGCGCATGACAAGCCAGCAGCCGCGTTGTCCTCGCTCAGCAGCCAAAACCCTGGAGTTATTTCTATTGCCAATGCAGTATTTGGATCAAAGCCACCGATTTCGGATGATGTCTTAGCCACGGCATTTCAGGTGGAGAAGGATCTGATTCGCTGGCTCCAATCTCAGTTCTGGGGGAACACCAACTACTAAATATTCTCTTTTATCTAGGCATATAGGAAGTTAATATGAATGATATATAGAATAAATGGCATGCAATATGTATGCATGCATGGTTGCGAGCTGTGAATTTTCATTTCCTTTTTGAATCGTGACAAGATATGTTTTTTGTCGGATTCATGTCATAATGTGCTGGTGATGTTTTCACTGTTTAATGAATGGAATACAGAGGTGCTCCTTTCTCTCGTTTCTGATATAGAGATCCACGATGTTAATGACAAAGCATAAATGATTGGGCACGCATGTTATTTCTAGACACAGTTTACATGTACATGAAACTTGTTTTTGCCTGACAAGGTAATTTGTTTACTGAAACCAAGAGATGCAAACTTGTTCCATGGCGAGAAATCATTTGGCATGCTCGAAAATTAAGACGTCGACCTTTAACGGATTAAGCAGCATAGATGGAAGAGCAGGGATATAAGTAGTTGTTATGATGTATTCTAGTGTCAAAAAAACGTCTTACATTATAGAATGAAGGGAGTAGTTGCTCACTATCAAGTACCTGCATTCCCAATAATGGTTACAGGTAAACACGAAAGATGGGGCACACGCAGACACGCTGGGGCTATCCATGAGTATCATTAATTGATCAATAAAGCCAAGCAGTGTTGAGCTACATCCATACGCTTCTTTTGTGCTTACCCTTTTTTTGTTCTTGATAGATTGCGTAGTAGCATGGTTATTACAACAAGTTATCAGCACCATAGTGCTTGGTAATCACGTGCTCCCACACATTATTTGAATTTTACTCAGGTATTAATCGCTTTGTTTTTTATCTTGATTGAACAACGCCGCCATCAAAACAACTGTTATTGGTGATCCTAAGAAATAAAAACAAAGCAACATGCACGGGAGGGATCTGGCAAAAGTACGCTTATGTGTCGATCCTTTTTTGAAGGTGTTGTTGTTAAACCATCTTATTGTTTGTGTGGTGTCACGAAATGGTTGGTGCGGATATAATCATTGTTATCGATCGTAGGTCAGATTGCTTTGAATTTTTTTTTCTTTTTTACTCGCCTATACATAGCCTTTTTGGGGGAGTGGAGGGGGGGGGGGGGGGGTTCTCATTACTTAAGGAGGCTTCTTAGCCATAACCAAGTTTACAACAAAGTCCATTCCAACATTTAGCCAAACTGTGGGTCCGAAGGGTACTACGCCCATACGCAACCAGCTCATGGCTAACATTATTTTGCTAGCTGCTACAATGAGTAAATAAAATCTCCGTAGCATCAAGATCTACCAACCTGTTGATCTCCATAATGAGTGAGCGGTGCCTTGATGTACCTGTCGTGGTTACTGTGAGCGTGGCCACCACCTTTGCACTATCCAGTTCAACTATGATTAGCAAGTCTGTCCGGTGCAAGGCCAAATATATCCCTTCTCTACAGGCTGCTAGTTCCGCCTTCAAAGCACCATCACAAGTACGGATCTCCCTACATGCCCTATAGATAATCTCGTCTTTATCATCACGGAGAATTATACCACCGCCAACCGTGTCTACACATAGCTTTGGTCTCATATAACTTTGTTATTTGCGGGCATATTTTTTGAATGCATGTGTTTGTATTGGTTGTGTGCATTTTAACTAACTATGCAGAGAGGGAATATTCACTCATTGTATTTGTATTATTCTAATGCTTTATTTGAAGCTAATAAAACTCACCCCCTGTCAAAAATGTACTGAGAAAGCTGAGTCAGTTATCGACATGAAACCATTGTCGGTCAGTCATCAAGAATTGACCATACTGGTACTTAGTTCAGTAACGAAAGAGACCTATAATAAATCGATGAATTCCATTTCGTGCACATGAACGCAACCACCTGGCACATATATATAATCTTTGCTTGTGCACCTAACAGAAATACGTGGACCAGAGACGTCTCCATCGTTGAATCTGTCGCCATCTTTCCTGGGAGTGGTTACTTGCACGCAAGCGAACGCAGTCGTAGCATGGCCTCTCTTAGGTGGACGCCAAACCATATTTACAAACACATAGTACATGTAGAGGAGATGGTACAACTGTACAAGCATGCCAGCTTTCAGGGTCAAAACTTGATGTTGATCTCGTGATCCGAGGTCAACACACCAACACATGAGGAGATGTCTTCTTGCCCTGTGAGATGTTGATCCAATCCAAAATGCTTAACTGATTATGCGGCAGAGGACGCGGGATTGAAAATGAAATGTTGACAAGTGCTTAGTCTGTGGACATTGCGCACTATCATTTTTTATCTTTTTGCGGGGGGGCTGATTGCATTAATTAACAAAGTATTACAATCATCGGCAGGCGGCCCCGGAGTGAACCCTAGGCGCCGCCAGCGAGCTCCCTTCCGTCCCCACCTCCTCGCCGCCGCCGACGGACGTCGCCGGGCGAAGCCCGCGCGGCTCGGCGGCGCGGCTTGGCGGCGGCGGGGTCCTTCCCTCCTCCAGATCGGGCAGGGGCGGCGCGGGCCGTCTGCTACGGCGGGAGCTCGGCGCGGCGCTCGCGCGGGTCCGCGTGCTGGCATGGGCGGCCGCGTTCAGGAAGGCGCTCGGGGTGGCCCGAGTAGGCGTGCAGGGCGCGGCTCAGGCGCGCTAGGCCTCCGGCGGCGCGGATCTGGCGCCTTGCGGGGGCTCACGGTCGGGGAGTCTGGCCTCCTGGTTGCACGGCGTTGCGGCTCCGGCGTGCGGTGACCTCGAGGCTGCGCCTCCGGCGGGTGGCGGCCACGGTGGCGTCGTTGGCACGATCCGGGGTTGCGGCCCGGCGGCTCCTTCCCAGCGAGTGGGGGTGGGGCGGCGCCCCCCCTTCCTGCCTTCTGCTCCTTCGTCTCCACGTTGGTCGGCTTCCTGCTGTCTCCTGGGGGCTGCTGCGGTGCTGCGTCATGGTGGGCGCGAGTCTGGGGAGCTGTGGGGCGAGATGGGACTGGAGCGGCCGGCGTGCCGGCTCTAGTTTTGGTAGTGGTCGAAGTTTGCCGACGTCCCCGTCCCCGATATGGCGATCTTGACCTCAGTGGACCGATTCGGGTCCTGTGCGCTTGTGCTCTGGGAGAAATCCCTGATCACCCATGTGAGCCGACCACGACGGCGCCACCCCGGCGTCGTATACCTTCCTAGAGGTGTGGTCTCCGAGCTATGTCGCGTGGATCTGCTTCGGCGTGGTTCAGGCCGTCTTGTTGTACGGATGTGCTCAAACTACGGGTGAGAACCTTGCATCGACTACGTCGATGTCGGCGGCAGCGGCGTCTATGGACGTCGCCTTCCTCGCATGAGGTGTCGTTGTGGAGCTCCAGCACCTACGGTACTTTGCTTTGTAGTCACCGGGTGAAAACCTAAGATCGGGCTCGCCGGATCGGATGATGGTGTTGCATCTTCGACAGCACTTCCTCCTTGGAGGCGTCATCTTGGGGGGCCAAAAGCGACGGTTCCTGTTGCGGCGTGTGGTTGAGGGTGCTGCGTTTGGTGGTGGTGGTGCAGCGAGCTTGGGGCCGACGGTGGTGTGTTTCTTCTTCATGTGTTTCTCATTGGATGTCCTTCGCGTGGTCTCCGTCCTGTTGTTGTGCATGCTCAAGACCCTCCCATGGTTGCCGTTGTGCTGCGGCGAGCTTTGGGCTCTTGGTGCTATGTTGGCTCACCTTTGCTCAATGACGACACAATGATGCCTCCCCAATCTGCTAATCGTTTCGACCGCCCGTGGCGGATCTCCTAGTCAAGGTTCGTGTTAAGGTTTGGCACTCCTTGATTATGGTTCATCCTCTATGGTGCCGTGGGGCTCGGTACGCACGCCAGTGCGGTGCGTTAGGTTGTTTGTAGAGTCTTAGTATTGTGATCCCTCGACAGCACCCCACATCTACTTGTGTCTCTCGTGGTGTTGATCTTTCTGCCTGCTAGCTAGGTCTTGCCTTCTCCTGGGTGGCATTTTTTCTCATCTTCTGTAACCTTGTTACTTGTACGGTTTTCGGCCCGGTTTCCCTCATAAACGGGGTCAACTTGTTTAGGCTTTTGATCTGGTTTCCCTTATAAATTGGATCAGCCAAAGTTAAGGGGTGTCTCTTGGCTTTGGCAGCTTTTTGAGCAATATATTCAAGTGGGGATTCTCCCCCCCCCCCCCCCCGGTGACCGTTCAAAAAAACAATCATCTGAATCACTAACTTCCGAAGGAAAATTCCCTTGCCAACGAGCAGTGCGCTGCTTATCCTCTTTCACTCACTATGTCCAAGGCAGCGCAAGAGGTGAAACCGTGAAAGAGGTGTTACTTGTTACCCAGACAACTTTGAAGCTAAGTATCTCGGGCTCCAAGCGCCAGATGGGAGATGAATAAACAAAGGTTCAAAAGCTTGCAGGAGAGACTGCAAAAGCGACTGCTTCAATGGGGTGAAATTTACCTTTCTCAAGGTGGGAGGGAGATCATGTTAAAAGCCGTTGCGCATGCACTGCCAGTGTATGTGATGGGTGTTTTCAAACTCCCAGTCGGGCTTTGTGATGACCTAACAAAGATGATGACGAACTTTAGATGGGGCGCGGACAAAGGAAAACAATGCGCTCACTGGATCTCTTGGGAGTTGGGACCGTATGCTCCGGCCAAAGACGATGAGAGGAGTGGGGTTCAAGAACCCGCGGCTCTTTAATCAAGCATTGTTACCCCCAACAAGGAAAGTGCAAGGAGATTCCTCCCAGAATAGTTCACCACTTGCTTGCGCTTCACCATGTCTTCTTTCTAGTGCTGCTTAATTAGCAAGAGATTCTCCACATAACTAGAGAGGAATCTCCTTGAAGCTTCAACTGATACCTTAGGTTTATCATGTGTTATCTCATTCTGAACGTGTCATATCCCCCATAAGAGCATGAGTACCATCAACCCTTGCTTCTCATTTATCTCATAAAGCAGTCGAAGAAGCCATTCATCCCCATCAAAGAGAAGCATGCTTTCGTCGGGGAGATCCCAATTTGAGCGCATAGCATCCACATCCTTTTCGCATGAGGGCACTTGGCAAGAGCATGATATGTCGATTCCTCCTGTACCCCGCATATAACACAATCGCCATGTGATTCCAGCAAATTTCCATGCAAGTATGTGTATTTTTAGCAGTGCAGAGCATTTCCAAATGAGCTTTGAGGCTGGGCGTGTATCGTCGGGGTACACATTTGTCGCAACAATCCTATGTTCATCCATAATAACCTATAGGCCAAGCGCATAGGCAGTACGAACAGAGAACAAATAGTGTTGGTCAAGATGCCAGGCGATAATGTCTTCCTCAAGGCACCTCAATGGTTTGATATTTAGAACATATGCAATGTCCACATGGAAGAAGTGTTGCTATATGAGTTGAGCAGTCCATGAAGGCATGCATGAACCAACTATCAGCCATCTGGAAATCGCGACCTAGAGCAAGCGACATCGATGCCGTGTGGTAATCGACCGGTATGATGCACTGCGAGGCACCTATGGGTCATGCCATGCCCGGATGCTGGCCCCATTATCTACATGCCAAATACTACCTTTCTTTAGGAGCCGCAAACCATACACGACCATGTGCCTAGTCGAGGAAGCATTCCATGTGAATACTATGTACATGAGGAACCCATTCGGGTAGTACTTTGCACGAAGCACCTACGCACATAAGTTATTAGTTAGATGTCAGGCTTGTTGGGGGTAACAATGCTTGATTAAAGAGCTGCAAGTTCTTGAACCCCACTCCTCCCATCGTCTTTGGCCGGAGCATATTGTCCCAACTCCGAAGAGATGCAGTGAGTGTGCCGTTTTTCTTTGTCCGCGCCCCATCAAAAGTTTATCACCATCTTTGTTAGCTCAACACAAAGCCCGGCTGGGAGTTTGAAAACACCCATCATGTACACTAGCAGTGCATGCGCAACGGCCTTTAACATGATCTCCTTCCCACCTTGAGAAAGGTAAATTTCACCCCATTGAAGCAGTCGCTTTGGCAGTCTCTCCTGCAAGCTTTTAAATTTTTCTTATTCATCTCCCATCCGGCGTCGGGAGCCTGAAATATTTAGCTTCAAATTGTTTGGGTAACAAGTAACACCTCTTTCATGGTTTCACCTCTTGCGCTGCCTAGGACACGCTGAGTCAAAGAGGATAAGCAACGCAATGCGTGTTGGCTAGGGAATTTTTCTTCGGAAGTTATTGATTCCGATGATTGTAAGGCTGGTCGTAATGGTAGTATTATGACTAGTATCATGTATGCCAACTAGGCAATTTTAATAAAGTGTCATAATATTAAATGAAGAAAGAGAGGGTGGAGTATCATATCATAATACCGTATCATAATAAATGCTATGCTACTTTGTGTCATGCATAGCAATAAATAGAGTACTACATGATACTAATATGTGATACTATGCATTAGGGAGGTAGTATCATACACTAGTATCATATGCATGATACTAGTATATGATACTTCCCATTATAACCAGCATAATACTTTGTTTAATTAATGCAATCGGATAAAAAAATTATGGTGTGCAATGTCCACAGACTAAGCACTCGCCAACATTTCATTTTCAATCCCACGTCGTCTGCCGCATAATCGCATAATCAATTAAGCATTTTGGATTGGATCAACATCTCACAGGGCAAGAAGACATCAACTCATGTACTGGTGTGTTGACCTCGGATCACGAGACCAATATCAAGTGTTGACCCTGAAATTTGGCATGTTTGTACAGTTGTACCATCTCCTCTACATGTATGCGTTTGTTAGAATTTCTCAGAACATATGAATATGTTTTGGTGTCCATATAAGGCTGGTCGTAATGGTAGTATTATACTAGTATCATGCATGCCAACTAGACAATTTTAATAAAGTGTCCTAGAATTAAATGAAGAAAGAAAGGGTTGAGTATCATATCATGATACCGTATCATAATAAATGCTATGCTAGTATGTGCTATGCATGACAATAACTAAAGTATTACATGATACTAATATATGATACTATGCATTAAGGAGGTAGTATTATACATTGGTACCATATGCATGATACTATTCCCTCCGTTCCAAAATACTTAATTTCCATTTGTCCAAAAATGAATGTACCTATATACTAAAACATGTCTAAATACATCTATATTTTGATACATAAAAGTCATGTATTGTGGAACAGAGGAGTAGTACTCCCTCCATTCCACAATATAGTGTTTCCTCTATCCACGTGCTTCAACTTTGACCATAAATTCAACTACCAAGACTGATTGCGGCGGGAGCAAAAATTATATCAATGAATTCGTATTCGAAAGAAGTTTTCAATTATATAATTTTTTTCTCCTGCCGCAGTTGGTCTCATTGGTTAAATTTATGATCAAAACTGAACCTCTAAAAATACGGACGCACTATATTTTGAAATAGAGAGAGTATATAATACCCCGTTACAACCAGCCTACCGCTACGACTGCATTCATTTGCGTGCAAGTAAGACGATTCAATGATGGAGACGTCTTTGATCCACGTAGCTGTGCACAAGCAAGATTATAAATATATGGGGCCAGGTGGTTGTGTTCTGGTGCACGAAACGGATTTTCTTAATTTATTAGAGCAATTTTAATGGGCCGATTCAAATGGATGACGTATTTGTCCGTTTTTTATTCGTTTGGGTCGGCCGTCCGCCTGACGTCCGCCTAGTTTTGTATTTGGGTCGACAGTGCGTCCAACGTGTTGATCCATTTCATGTCCGCATTCAACTTTTTTTAAAGGTCCGCGGCCAATCATGCCAGCGGGCATGTCTGATGCCGGCACCATGTTAGCGCCGACATACAATGTCGTCTTCAGAAAATATCATCACAGTTCATGTTGGCGCACTCGCCAGCCGGTCGGCACACATGCCAGCACACAAAAAAGGTGGAACTTGAGTTCGACCATGCCATCGCGGCTCCCATGGTCATGCCAGCACACCTGCCAGCATACAAAAAGATGGCGCTCGCCGCCATAGATCACTCGTCGTCGAACTTAAGCATGTCGGCCTGCATCTTCTCGAACCACAGCCTCTTCCTTGGCGACACGGTGTTGAGATCCACCTTCATGATCTCCACCCCGGGCATCATGCTCGTGAGAGCCACTTCTTTCGCCTTGGTCTTGGCGTTGGCGGCCTCGATCTCTAGCATCTTGGCTTGCTTCTTCGCCTCTAGCTCGTGTTGGGGAACGTAGTAATTTCAAAAAATTTCCTACGCACACGCAAGATCATGGTGATGCATAGCAACGAGGGGGAGAGTCTGATCTATGTACCCTTGTAGATCGCAACGGAAGCGTTGACACAACGTAGAGGAAGTAGTCGTACGTCTTCTTCCCGATCCGACCGATCCAAGCACCGTTACTCCGGCACCTCCGAGTTCTTAGCACACGTTCAGCTCGATGACGATCCCCGGGCTCCGATCCAGCAAAGCTTCGGGGAAGAGTTTCGTCAGCACGACGGCGTGGTGACGATCTTGATGTACTACCGACGCAGGGCTTCGCCCAAGCACTACAACGATATGATCGAGGTGGAATTTGGTGGCAGGGGGCACCGCACACGGCTAAGGAACGATCTCAATGATCAACTTGTGTGTCTAGAGGTGCCCCCTGCCCCCGTATATAAAGGTTGCCAGGGGAAGGGCTGGCCGGCCAAGCTATGGAGGCGCAGGAGGAGTCCTACTCCTACCGGGACCCCCCCCCCCCCCAATCCTATTCCTAATAGGACTCTCAAGTGGAAAGAGGGGGAGAGAGGTGGCCGGCCACCTCTCCTAGTCCTAATAGGACTAGGGGAGGGGGAGGCGCGCAGCCCACCTTGGGCTGCCCCTTTCACCTTTCCACTGAGGCCCAATAAGGCCCATTTGGTTTCCGGGGGGTTCCGGTAACCTTCCGGTACTCCGGTAAAATCCCGATTTCACCCGGAACACTTCCGATGTCCAAACATAGGCTTCCAATATATCAATCTTTATGTCTCGACCATTTCGAGACTCCTCGTCATGTCCGTGATCACATCCGGGACTCCGAACAACCTTTGGTACATCAAAATGCATAAACTCATAATAACTGTCATCGTAACGTTAAGCGTGCGGACCCTACAGTTCGAGAACAATGTAGACATGACCGAGACACGTCTCCGGTCAATAACCAATAGCGGGACCTGGATGCCCATATTGGCTCCTACATATTCTACGAAGATCTTTATCGGTCAGACCGCATAACAACATACGTTGTTCCCTTTGTCATCGGTATGTTACTTGCCCGAGATTCGATCGTCGGTATCCAATACCTAGTTCAATCTCGTTACCGGCAAGTCTCTTTACCCGTTCTGTAATACATCATCCCGCAACTAACTCATTAGTTGCAATGCTTGCAAGGCTTGTATAATGTGCATTACCAAGAGGGCCCAGAGGTACCTCTCCGACAATCGGAGTGACAAATCCTATTCTCGAAATACGCCAACCCAACATCTACCATTGTAAACACCTGTAGTACTCCTTTATAATCACCCAGTTACGTTGTGACGTTTGGTAGCACCCAAAGTGTTCCTCCGGCAAACGGGAGTTGCATAATCTCATAGTCATAGGAACATGTATAAGTCATGTAGAAAGCAATAGCAACATACTAAACGATCGGGTGCTAAGCTAATGGAATGGGTCATGTCAATCCGATCATTCAACTAATGATGTGACCTCGTTAATCAAATAAAAACTCTTTTGTCTATGGTTAGGAAACATAACCATCTTTGATTAATGAGCTAGTCAAGTAGAGGCATACTAGTGACACTCTGTTTGTCTATGTATTCACACATGTATTATGTTTCCGGTTAATACAATTCTAGCATGAATAATAAACATTTATCATGATATAAGGAAATAAATAATAACTTTATTATTGCCTCTAGGGCATATTTTCTTCAGTCTCCCACTTGCACTAGAGTCAATAATCTAGATCACATCACCATGTGATTAACATCGATAGTTCACATCATCATGTGATTAACACCCATATTTCACATCGCCATGTGACCAATACCCAAAGGGTTAACTAGATTCAGTAATCTAGTTCACATCGCTATGTGATTAACACCCAAAGAGTACTAAGGTGTGATCATGTTTTGCTTGTGAGAGAATCTTAGTCAAGGGGTCTGCCACATTCAGATCCACATGTATTTTGCAAATTTCTATGTCAACAATGCTCTGCATGGAGCTACTCTAGCTAATTGCTCCCACTTTCAACATGTATCTAGACCGAGACTTAGAGTCATCTAGATTAGTGTCAAAACTTGCATCGGCGTAACCCTTTACGACGAGCCTTTTGTCACGTCCATAATCGAGAAACATATCCTTGTTTCACTAAGGATAATTCTGACCGCTGTCCAGTGATCTACGCCTAGATCACTATTGTACTCCCTTGCTAAATCAGGGCAGGGTATACAATAGATCTGGTATACAGCATGACATACTTTATAGAACCTATGGCCAAGGCATAGGGAATGACTTTCATTCTCTTTCTATCTTTTGCCGTGGTTGGGCTTTGAGTCTTACTCAACTTCACACCTTGTAATACAGGCAAGAACTCTTTCTTTGACTGCTCCATTTTGAACTACTTCAAAATCTTGTCAAGGTATGTAATCATTGAAAAACACTTATCAAGCGTCTTGATCTATCTTTATAGATCTTAAAGCTCAATATGTAAGCAGCTTCACCGAAGTCTTTCTTTGAAAAACTCCTTTCAAATACTCCTTTATGCTTTACAGAATAATTCTACATTATCTCCGATCAACAATATGTCATTCACATATACTTTATCAGAAATGCTGTAGTGCTCCCACTCACTTTCTTGTAAATACAGGCTTCACCGCAAGTCTGTATAAAACTATATGCTTTGATCAACTTATCAAAGCATGTATTCCAACTCTGAGATGCTTGCACCAGTCCATAGATGAATCGCTGGAGCTTGCATATTTTGTTAGCACCTTTAGGATTGACAAAACCTACTGGTTGCATCATATATAACTCTTCTTCCAGAAATCCATTCAGGAATTCAGTTTTGACATCCATCTGCCAGATTTCATAAAATGTGGCAATTGCTAACATGATTCGGACAGACTTAAGCATAGATATGGGTGAGAAACTCTCATCATAGTCAACACTTTGAACTTGTCGAAAACCTTTTGCGACAATTCTAGCTTTGTAGATAGTAACACTACTATCAGCGTCCGTCTTCCCCTTGAAGATCCATTTATTTTCTATGTCTTGCCGATCATCGGGCAAGTCACCCAAAGTCCACACTTTGTTCTCATACATGGATCCCATCTCAGATTTCATGGCCTCAAGCCATTTCTCGGAATTTGGGCTCATCATCGCTTCCTCATAGTTCGTAGGTTCGTCATGGTCAAGTAACATGACCTCCAGAACAGGATTACCGTACCACTCTGGTGCGGATCTCACTCTGGTTTACCTACGAGATTCGGTAGTAACTTGATCTGAAGTTACATGATCATCATCATTAGCTTCCTCACTAATTGGTGTAGTAGTCACAGGAACAGATTTCTGTGATGAACTATTTTCCAATAAGGGAGAAGGTACAATTACCTTATCAAGTTTTCTACTTTCCTCCCACTCACTTCTTTCGAGAGAAATTCCTTCTCTAGAAAGGATCCATTCTTAGCAACGAATGTCTTGCCTTCGGATCTGTGATAGAAGATGTACCCAACTGTCTCCTTTGGGTATCCTATGAAGACATATTTCTCCGATTTGAGTTTGAGCTTATCGAGATGAAACTTTTTCACATAAGCATCGCAACTCTAAACTTTAAGAAACGACAGCTTAGGTTTCTTGCCAAACCATAGTTCATACGGTGTCGTCTCAACGGATTTAGATGGTGCCCTATTTAACGTGAATGCAGCTGTCTCTAATGCATAACCCCAAAACGATAGTGGTAGATCGGTAAGATACATCATAGATTGTACTATATCCAATAAAGTACGGTTATGACGTTCGGACACACCATTATGCTGTGGTGTTCCAGGTGGCGTGCGTAGTGAAACTATTTCACATTTTTAACTGAAGACCAAACTCGTAACTCAAATATTTTACCTCTGCGATCATATCGTAGAAACTTTTTATTTTCTTGTCACAATGATTTTCCACTTCACTCTGAAATTCTTTGAACTGTTCAAATGTTTCAGACTTATGTTTCATCAAGTAGATATCCCCATATCTGCTCAAATCATCTTGTGAAGGTCAGAAAATAATGATACCTGCTGTAAGCCTTAATATTCATCGGACCACATACATCAGTATGTATGATTTCCAACAAATCTGTTGCTGGCTTCATTGTTCCGGAGAACGGCGTTTTAGTCATCTTGCCCAAAAGGCATGGTTCGCAAGCATCAAGTGATTCATAATCAAGTGATTCTCAAATCCCATCAGCATGGAGTTTCTTCATGCGCTTTACACCAATATGACCTAAACGGCAGTGCCACATATAAGTTGCACTATCATTATTAACTTCGCATCTTTTGGTTTCAATATTATGAATATGTGTATCACTAAGATCGAGATCCAATGAACTATTTTCATTGGGTGTGTAACCATATAAGGTTTTATTCATGTAAACAGAACAACAATTTATTCTTTTACTTAAATAAATAACCGTATTACAATAAACATGATCAAATCATATTCATGCTCAACGCAAACACCAAATAACACTTATTTAGGTTCAACACTAATCCTGAAAGTATAGGGAGTGTGCGATGATGATCATATCAATCTTGGAACCACTTCCAACACACATCGTCACTTCACCCTTAACTAGTCTCTGTTCATTCTGCAACTCCCGTTTCGAGTTACTACTCTTAGCAACTGAACTAGCATCAAATACTGAGGGGTTGCTATAAACACTAGTAAAGTACACATCAATAACATGTATATCAAATATACTTATGTTCACTTTGCCATCCTACTTATCCGCCAATCACTTGGGGTAGTTCCGCTTCCAGTGACCAGTCCCTTTGCAGTAGAAGCACTTAGTCTCAGGCTTAGGATCAGACTCGGGCTTCTTCACTTGAGTAGCAACTTGCTTGCCGTTCTTTTGAAGTTCCCCTTCTTCCCTCTGCCCTTTTCTTGAAACTAGTGGTCTTGTCTACCATCAACACTTGATGTTTTTCTTGATTTCTACCTTCGTCAATTTCCGCATTACGAAGAGCTTGGGAGTCGTTTCCGTTATCCCTTGCATATCATAGTTCATCACGAAGTTCTACTAACTTGGTGATGGTGACTAGAGAATTCTGTCAATCACTATCTTATCTGGAAGATTAACTCCCACTTGATTCAAGTGATTGTAGTACTCAGACAATCTGAGCACATGCTCACTAGTTGAGCGATTCTCCTCCATCTTTTAGCTATAGAACTTGTTGGAGACTTCATATCTCTCAACTCGGGTATTTGCTTGAAATATTAACTTCAACTCCTGGAACATCTCATATGGTCCATGACGTTCAAAACGTCTTTGAAGTCCCAATTCTAAGCCATTAAGCATGGTGCACTAAACTATCAAGTAGTCATCATATTGAGCTAGCCAAACGTTCATAACGTCTGCATCTGCTCCTGCAATAGGTCTTTCACCTAGCGGTGCATCAAGGACATAATTCTTCTGTGCAGCAATGAGGATAAACCTCTGATCACAGATCCAATCCGCATCTTTGCTACTAACATCTTTCAACACAATTTTCTCTAGGAACATATCAAAATAAACATAGGGAAGCAACAACGCGAGCTATTGATCTACAACATAATTTGCAAAATACTACCAGGACTAAGTTCATGATAAATTTAAGTTCAATTAATCATATTACTTAAGAACTCCCACTTAGATAGACATCCCTCTAATCCTCTAAGTGATCACGTGATCCAAATCAACTAAACCATAACCGATCATCACGTGAGATGGAGTAGTTTTCAATGGTGAACATCATTATGTTGATCATATCTACTATATGATTCACGCTCGACCTTTCGGTTTCCGTGTTCCGAGGCCATATCTGCATATGCTAGGCTCGTTAAGTTTAACTTGAGTATTCCGCATGTGCAAAACTGTCTTGCACCCATTGTAGATGGACGTAGAGCTTATCACACCCGATCATCACGTGGTGTCTGAGCACGACGAACTTTGGCAACGGTGCATACTCAGGGAGAACACTTCTTGATAATTTAGTGAGAGATCATCTTATAATGCTACCGTCAATCAAAACAAGATAAGATGCATAAAAGATAAACATCACATGCAATCAAAATATGTGACATGATATGGCCATCATCATCTTGTGCCTTTGATCTCCATCTCCAAAGCATCGTCATGATTTCCATCATCACCGGCATGACACCATGATCTCCATCATCTTGATCTATATCAATATGTCGTCACATGGTCGTCTCGCCAACTATTGCTCTTGCAACTATTGCTATCGCATAGCGATAAAGTAAAGCAATTATTTGGCGCTTGCATCTTATGCAATAAAGAGACAACCATAAGGATTTTGCCAGTTGCCGATAACTTCAACAAAACATGATCATCTCATACAACAACTTATATCTCATCACGTTTTGACCATATCACATCACAACATGCCCTGCAAAAACAAGTTAGACGTCCTCTACTTTGTTGTTGCAAGTTTTACGTGGCTGCTACGGGCTTAAGCAAGAACTCATCTCACCTACGCATCAAAACCACAACGATAGTTTGTCAAATAGACTCCGTTTTAACCTTCGCAAGGACCGGGCGTAGCCATACTCGGTTTAACTAAAGTTGGAGAAACAGTCACCCGCAAGTCACCTATGTGCAAAGCACGTCGGGGAAACCGGTCTCGCGTAAGCGTACGCGTAATGTCGGTCCGGGCCGCTTCATCCAACAATACCGCCGAACCAAAGTATGACATGCTGGTAGGCAGTATGACTTATATCGCCCACAACTCACTTGTGTTCTACTCGTGCATATAACATCAAACCATAAAACCTAGGCTCGGATGCCACTGTTGGGGAACGTAGTAATTTCAAAAAAATTCCTACACACACGCAAGATCATGGTGATGCATAGCAACGAGGGGTAGAGTCTGATCTACGTACCCTTGTAGATCGCAACGGAAGCGTTGACACAACATAGAGGAAGTAGTTGTACGTCTTCTTCCCGATCCGACCGATCCAAGCACCGTTACTCCGGCACCTCCGAGTTCTTAGCACACGTTCAGCTCGATGACGATCCCCGGGCTCCGATCCAGCAAAGCTTCGGGGAAGAGTTCCGTCAGCACGACGGCGTGGTGACGATCTTGATGTACTACCGACGCAGGGCTTCGCCTAAGCACTACAACGATATGATCGAGGTGGAATTTGGTGGCAGGGGGCACTGCACACGGCTAAGGAACGATCTCAATGATCAACTTGTGTGTCTAGAGGTGCCCCCTGCCCCCGTATATAAAGGTTACCAGGGGAAGGGCTGGCCGGCCAAGCTATGGAGGCGCAGGAGGAGTCCTACTCCTACCGGGAGTAGGACTCCCCCCCCCCCCAATCCTATTCCTAATAGGACTCCCAAGTGGAAAGAGAGGGAGAGAGGTGGCCGGCCACCTCTCCTAGTCCTAATAGGACTAGGGGAGGGGGAGGCGCACAGCCCACCTTGGGCTGCCCCTTTCACCTTTCCACTAAGGCCCAATAAGGCCCATTTGGTTCCCGGGGGGTTCCGGTAACCTCCCGGTACTCCGGTAAAATCCCGATTTCACCCGGAACACTTCCGATGTCCAAACATAGGCTTCCAATATATCAATCTTTATGTCTCGACCATTTCGAGACTCCTCGTCATGTCCGTGATCACATCCGGGACTCCGAACAACCTTCGGTACATCAAAATGCATAAACTCATAATAACTGTCATCGTAACGTTAAGCGTGCGGACCCTACGGTTCGAGAACAATGTAGACATGACCGAGACACGTCTCCGGTCAATAACCAATAGCGGGACCTGGATGCCCATATTGGCTCCTACATATTCTACGAAGATCTTTATCGGTCAGACCGCATAACAACATACGTTGTTCCCTTTGTCATCGATATGTTACTTGCCTGAGATTTATCGTCGGTATCCAATACCTAGTTCAATCTCGTTACCGGCAAGTCTCTTTACTCGTTCTGTAATACATCATCCCGCAACTAACTCATTAGTTGCAATGCTTGCAAGGCTTGTATAATGTGCATTACCGAGAGGGCCCAGAGGTACTTCTTCGACAATCGGAGTGACAAATCCTATTCTCGAAATACGCCAACCCAACATCTACCATTGTAAACACCTGTAGTACTCCTTTATAATCACCCAGTTGCGTTGTGGCGTTTGGTAGCACCCAAAGTGTTCCTCCGGCAAACGGAAGTTGCATAATCTCATAGTCATAGGAACATGTATAAGTCATGAAGAAAGCAATAGCAACATACTAAACGATCGGGTGCTAAGCTAATGGAATGGGTCATGTCAATCAGATCATTCAACTAATGATGTGACCTCGTTAATTAAATAACAACTCTTTTGTCTATGGTTAGGAAACATAACCATCTTTGATTAACGAGCTAGTCAAGTAGAGGCATACTAGTGACACTCTGTTTGTCTATGTATTCACACATGTATTATGTTTCCGGTTAATACAATTCTAGCATGAATAATAAACATTTATCATGATATAAGGAAATAAATAATAACTTTATTATTGCCTCTAGGGCATATTTCCTTCAGCTCGAACATCTTGGCTTACTTCTCGGCGTTCTGATCAAGCCTTCTCCTTTGGATCTCCATGAAAGCATCCATTTGCTCCGCCATGAAACGTCGGCACTCCTCCTCCCTTGAGTCCTTCTTATTCATCATGCCGTCCACGCTTGCGATCAAAGCGTTAGTGGCCGCATCTTGCTTGTCCTCCTTCTTGGAGTTGGTCTTCCCCCGCGGCCGTGTCGGCTCGCCCTCCCCAACATTCTCCACGGCTTCCTTCCCCTCACGCGACTTGAGGGCAGCATATTGCGCCTTGAACTTCTCCTCGTCCTTGATGACCCGATAGCGATGGGAAAGGTTGAAGCACTTGCCATTGTGTTGAACCTTGAATGCCTCCAAAGCTTGAAATGCCTATAAAATGTTTCCATGCAAGCATGTGGGCAAGTGATATGCAAATGAACACGCAAAGAATGAACTTGATGGCACAAAAGAGGACGGCTTGCTTGCTAGCATACCATGTCCTGCATGCCGATGCCGCTCACGGGGCGGGCCTTGACGCTCTCAAGAGTGGCGCAAAACTTGTTGCACTCTTGTTGGATCACCCTCCACCACTTGGAAATGGAGACCCGCCCACGCGTGCTCACAAACTGGTAAGGTGGAAACTTCTTGCGCTCATGAAACTCTCGATGGACACGAATCCAAAAGGTTGAATGCTTTTGCTCGGCACACATATTGGGGTCTTGTCCAATGTCTCACCAACACTCACAAAGAAGCTTGTCCCCGGTCGCCGTGTATGCCTTCGTGCGCTTGCTCTTGCGCTTCGGCTTAGGACTGGCGGCTTGGTTGGCGAGCTCGTCCTCGAACAAAGGCTCCACTTCCATGTCGCACTCGTCCTCTTCCTCTAGCACGTAGTTGTCCGGGAACTCGTGGTCGAGGGGGAAGCCGTCCAGGTCGATGCCGACCTGATCACGCATGAAGGCCGCCTGATCGGGATCATAACCAGCGTCCGGCATGAACGCCCCACGGCCGTCCTGGCTTTGTGTCTCGTCGGGATCGTAGCCAGCGGCCGGCGCATCGCCCTCGAAGATGAGGTTCTGCATGTAGTCCTCTGAAGGAAATATGCCCTAGAGGAAATAATAAAGTTATTATTTATTTCCTTATATCATGATAAATGTTTATTATTCATGCTAGAATTGTATTAACCGGAAACATAATACATGTGTGAATACATAGACAAACAGAGTGTCACTAGTATGCCTCTACTTGACTAGCTCGTTAATCAAAGATGGTTATGTTTCCTAACCATGGACAAAGAGTTGTTATTTGATTAACGGGATCACATCATTAGTTCAATGATCTGATTGACATGACCCGTTCCATTAGCTTAGCACCCGATCGTTTAGTATGTTGCTATTGCTTTCTTCATGACTTATACATGTTCCTATGACTATGAGATTATGCAACTCCCGTTTGCCGGAGGAACACTTTGTGTGCTACCAAACGTCACAACGTAACTGGGTGATTATAAAGGAGCTCTACAGGTGTCTCCAAAGGTACATGTTGGGTTGGCGTATTTCGAGATTAGGATTTGTCACTCCGAATGTCGGAGAGGTATCTCTGGGCCCTCTCGGTAATGCACATCACTTAAGCCTTGCAAGCATAGCAACTAATGAGTTAGTTGCGGGATGATGTATTACGGAACGAGTAAAGAGACTTGCCGGTAACGAGATTGAACTAGGTATTGGATACCGACGATCGAATCTCAGGCAAGTAACATACCGATGACAAAGGGAACAACATATGTTGTTATGCGGTCTGACCGATAAAGATCTTCGTAGAATATGTAGGAGCCAATATGGGCATCCAGGTCCCGCTATTGGTTATTGACCGGAGACGTGTCTCGGTCATGTCTACATTGTTCTCGAACCGTAGGGTCCGCACGCTTCAGGTTTCGATGACAGTTATATTATGAGTTTATGAGTTTTGATGTACCAAAGGAGTTCGGAGTCCCGGGTGAGATCGGGGACATGACGAGGAGTCTCGAAATTTCGAGACGTAAAGATCGATATATTGGACGACTATATTCGGACTTCGGAAAGGTTCCGAGTGATTCGGGTATTTTTCGGAGTACCAAAGAGTTACGGGAATTCGCCGGGAGAAGTATTGTGCCTTATTGGGCCATACGGGAAAGAGAGAGGGGCTGCCTAGGGCAGGCCGCGCGCCCCCCCAAGGCCTAGTCCGAATTGGACTAGGGGGAGGGGCTGCGCCCGCTCCTTCCTTCCCATCTCCCTTCCCCTTCCTTGTCTCCTACTCCTAGTACATGGAAGGACTCCTAGTTGGACTAGGAAAGGGGGAATCCTACTCCCGGTGGGAGTAGGACTCCCCTAGGGCGCGCCATAGAGAGGGCCGGCCCTCCCCTCCGCCACTCCTTTATATACGGGGGCAGGGGGCACCCCATAGACACAAGTTGATCCACGTGATCATATTCTTAGCCGTGTGTGGTGCCCCCTTCCACCATAATCCTCGATAATATTGTAGCGGTGCTTAGGCGAAGCCCTGCGATGGTATTACATCAAGATCGTCACCACGCCGTCGTGCTGACAGAACTCTTCCCCGACACTTTGCTAGATCGGAGTCCGAGGATCGTCATCGAGCTGAACGTGTGCTAAAACTCGGAGGTTCCGTAGTTTCGGTGCTTGATCGGTTGGGCCGTGAAGACGTACGACTACATCAACCGCGTTGTGCTAACGCTTCCGCTGTCGATCTACAAGGGTACGTAGATCACACTCTCCCCTCTCGTTGCTATGCATCACCATGATCTTGCGTGTGCGTAGGAATTTTTTTGAAATTACCACGTTCCCCAACAGTGGCATCCGAGCCTAGGTTTTGTGTGTTGATGTTATATGCACGAGTAGAACACAAGTGAGTTGTGGGCGATATAAGTCATACTGCTTACCAGCATGTCATACTTTGGTTTGGCGGTATTGTTGGACGAAGCGGCCCGGACCGACATTACGCGTACGCTTATGCGAGATCGGTTCTCCCGACGTGCTTTGCACAAAGGTGGCTAGTGGGTGACAGTTTCTCCAACTTTAGTTGAACCGAGTGTGGCTACGCCCGGTCCTTGCGAAGGTTAAAACAGCACCAACTTGACAAACTATCGTTGTGGTTTTGATGCGTAGGTAAGATTGGTTCTTGCTTAAGCCCGTAGCAACCACGTAAAACTTGCAACAACAAAGTAGAGGATGTCTAACTTGTTTTTGCAGGGCATGTTGTGATGTGATATGGTCAAGACATGATGCTAAATTTTATTGTATGAGATGATCATGTTTTGTAACCGAGTTATCGGCAACTGGCAGGAGCCATATGGTTGTCGCTTTATTGTATGCAATGCAATTGCGCTGTAATGCTTTACTTTATCACTAAGCGGTAGCGGTAGTCGTGGAAGCATAAGATTGGCGAGACGACAGCGATGCTACGATGGAGATCAAGGTGTCGCGCCGGTGACGATGGTGATCATGACGGTGCTTTGAAGATGGAGATCACAGGCACAAGATGATGATGGCCATATCATATCACTTATATTTTGATTGCATGTGATGTTTATCTTTTATGCATCTTATCTTGCTTTGATTGACGGTAGCATTATAAGATGATTCCTCACTAAATATCAAGATAAAAGTGTTCTCCCTGAGTATGCACCGTTGCCAAAGTTCGTCGTGCCTACACACCACGTGATGATCGGGTGTGATAAGCTCTACGTCCATCTACAACGGGTGCAAGCCAGTTTTGCGCACGCAGAATACTCAGGTTAAACTTGACGAGCCTAGCATATGCAGATATGGCCTCGGAACACTGAGACCGAAAGGTCGAGTGTGAATCATATAGTAGATATGATCAACATAGTGCTGTTAACCATTGAAAGCTACTCCATTTCACGTGATGATCGGTTATGGTTTAGTTGATTTGGATCACGTGATCACTTAGAGGATTAGAGGGATGTCTATCTAAGTGGGAGTTCTTAAGTAATATGATTAATTGAACTTAAATTTATCATGAACTTAGTCCTGGTAGTATTAGCATATCTATGTTGTAGATTAATAGCTCGCGTTGTTGCTTTCATATGTTTATTTTGATACGTTCATAGAGAAAAATTGTGTTGAAAGATGTTAGTAGCAATGATGCGGATTGGATCCGTGATCTGAGGTTTATCCTCATTGCTACACAGAAGATTATGTCCTTGATGCACCGCTAGGTGACAGACCTATTGCAGGAGCAGATGCAGATGTTATGAACATTTGGCTAGCCCAATATGATGACTACTTGATATTTTAGTGCACCATGCTTAACGGCTTAGAATCGGGACTTCAAAGACGTTTTGAACGTCATGGACCATATGAGATGTTCCAGGAGTTGAAGTTAATATTTCAAGCAAATACCCGAGTTGAGAAATATGAAGTCTCCAACAAGTTCTATAGCTAAAAGATGGAGGAGAATAGCTCAAGCAGTGAACATGTGCTCAGATTGTCTGGGTACTACAATCACTTGAATCAAGTGGGAGTTAATCTTCCAGATAAAATAGTGATTGACAGAATTCTCTAGTCACCATCACTAAGTTAGTAGAACTTCGTGATGAACTATAATATGCAAGGGATAACGGAAACAATTCCCAAGCTCTTCGTGATGCTGAAATCGACAAAGGTAGAAATCAAGAAAAACATCAAGTGTTGATGGTTAACAAGACCACTAGTTTCAAGAAAAGGGCAAAGGGAAGAAGGGGAACTTCAAGAAGAATGGCAAGCAAGTTGCTGCTCAAGTGAAGAAGCCCAAGTCTGGTCCTAAGCCTGAGACTAAGTGCTTCTACTGCAAAGGGACTGGTTACTAGAAGCGAAACTACCCCAAGTGATTGGCGGATAAGAAGGATGGCAAAGTGAACATAAGTATATTTGATATACATCTTATTGATGTGTACTTTACTAGTGTTTATAGCAACCCCTTAGTATTTGATACTAGTTCAGTTGCTAAGATTAGTAACTCGAAACGGGAGTTGCAAAATAAACAGAGACTAGTTAAGGGTGAAGTGACGATGTGTGTTGGAAGTGGTTCCAAGATTGATATGATCATCATCGCACACTCCCTATAATTTCGGGATTAGTGTTGAACCTAAACAAGTGTTATTTGGTGTTTGCATTGAGTATGAATATGATTTGATCATGTTTATTGTAATACGGTTATTCATTTAAGTAAAGAGAATAAATTGTTGTTCTGTTTACATGAATAAAACCTTATATGGTTACACACCCAATGAAAATAGTTCGTTGGATCTCGATCGTAGTGATACACATAATCATAATATTGAAACCAAAAGATGCAAAGTTAATAATGATAGTGCAAATTATTTGTGGCACTGCCGTTTAGGTCATATTGGTGTAAAGCGCATGAAGAAACTCCATGCTGATGGGCTTTTGGAATCACTTGATTATGAATCAGTTGATGCTTGCGAACCATGCCTCATGGGCAAGATGACTAAGACTCCGTTCTCCGGAACAATGGAGCGAGCAACTGACTTATTGGAAATAATACATACTGATGTATCTGATCCGATGAGTGTTGAGGCTCGCGGCGGGTATCGTTATTTTCTGACCTTCACAGATGTTTTGAGCAGATATGGGTATATCTACTTGATGAAACACAAGTCTGAAACATTTGAAAAGTTCAAAAAAATTCAGAGTGAAGTGGAGAATCATCGTAACAAAAATAAAAAGTTTCTACGATATGATCGCAGAAGTAAAATATTTGAGTTACGAGTTTGGCCTTCAGTTAAAAACAATGTGAAATAGTTTCACTACTCACGCCACCTGGAACACCACAATGTAATGGTGTGTCCGAACGTCATAACCATACTTTATCAGATATGGTGCGATCTATGATGTTTCTTACCGATTTACCAATATCGTTTTGGGATCATGCATTAGAGACAGCTGCATTCACGTTAAAAAGGGGCGCCATCTAAGTCCGTTGAGACGACACAATCTGAACTGTGGTTTGGCAAGAAACCAAAGTTGTCATTTCTTAAAGTTTTGGGTTATGATGCTTATGTGAAAAAGTTTCATCCTGATAAGCTCAAACCCAAATCGGAGAAATATGTCTTCATAGGACACCCAAAGGAGACTATTGGGTACACCTTCTATCACAGATCTGAAGGCAAGACATTCGTTGCTAAGAATGGATCCTTTCTAGAGAAGGAGTTTCTCTCGAAAGAAGTGAGTGGGAGGAAAGTAGAAAAACTTGATAAGGTAATTGTACCTTCTCCCTTATTGGAAAATAGTTCATCACAGAAATCTGTTCCTGTGACTACTACACCAATTAGTGAGGAAGCTAACGATGTTGATCATGTAACTTCAGATCAAGTTACTACCGAATCTCGTAGGTAAACCAGAGTGAGATCCGCACCAGTGTGGTACAGTAATCCTATTCTGGAGGTCATGTTACTTGACCATGACGAACCTACGAACTATGGGGAAGCGATGATGAGCCCAGATTCCGATAAATGGCTTGAGGCCATGAAATCTGAGATAGGATCCATGTATGAGAACAAAGTGTGGACTTTGGTGGACTTGCCCGAGGATCGGCAAGCCATTGATAATTAATGGATCTTCAAGAGGAAGATAGACACGGATAGTAGTGTTACTATCTACAAAGCTAGAATTGTCGCAAAAGGTTTTCGACAAGTTCAAGGTGTTGACTACGATGAGAGTTTCTCACTCGTATCTATGCTTAAGTCTGTCCGAATCATGTTAGCAATTGCCGCATTTTATGAAATCTGGCAAATGGATAAACAAAACTACATTCCTTAATGGATTTATTAAAGAAGAGTTGTATGTGATGCAACAAGATGGTTTTGTCAATCCTAAAGGTGCTAACAAAATATGCAAGCTCCAGCGGTCCATTTATGGACTGGTGCAAGCATCTCGGAGTTGGAATATACGCTTTGATAAGTTGATCAAAGCATATAGTTTTATATAGACTTGCGGTGAAGCCTGTATTTACAAGAAAGTGAGTGAGAGCACTACAACATTTCTGATAAGTATATATGAATGATATATTGTTGATCAGAAATAATGTAGAATTATTCTGCAAAGCATAAAGGAGTGTTTGAAAGGAGTTTTTCAAAGAAAGACCTCGGTGAAGCTGCTTACATATTGAGTATCAAGACGCTTGATAAGTTTTTTCAATGAGTACATACCTTGACAAGATTTTGAAGTAGTTCAAAATGGAACAGTCAAAGAAAAAGTTTCTTGCCTGTGTTATAAGGTGTGAAGTTGAGTAAGACTCAAAGCCCGACCACGGCAGAAGATAGAAAGAGAATGAAAGTCATTCCCTATGCCTCGGTCATAGGTTCTATAAAGTATGCCATGCTGTGTACCAGATCTATTGTATACCATACACTGTGTTAAGAGAGGGAGTACAATAGTGATCTAGGAGTAGATCAATGGACAGCGGTCAAAATTATCCTTACTGGAATAAGGATATGTTTCTCGATTACGGAGGTGACAAAAGGTTCGTCGTAAAGGGTTACGTCGATGCAAGTTTTGACACTGATCCAGATGACTCTAAGTCTCAATCTGGATACATATTGAAAGTGGGAGCAATTAGCTAGAGTAGCTCCATGCAGAGCATTGTTGACATAGAAATTTGCAAAATACATGCGGATCTGAATGTGGCAGACCCGTTGACTAAACTTCTCTCACAAGCAAAACATGATCACTTTTTGGGTCTTAATCACATAGCGATGTGAACTAGATTATTGAATCTAGTAAACCCTTTCGGTGTTAGTCACATGGAGATGTGAACCAGTCACATAAAGATGTGAACTATTGATGTTAAATCACATGGCGATGTGATCTAGATTATTGACTCTAGTGCAAGTGGGAGACTGAAGGAAATATGCCCTAGAGGCAATAATAAAGTTATTATTTATTTCCTTATATCATGATAAATGTTTATTATTCATGCTAGAATTGTATTAACCGGAAACATAATACATGTGTGAATACATAGACAAACAGAGTGTCACTAGTATGCCTCTACTTGACTAGCTCGTTAATCAAAGATGGTTATGTTTCCTAACCATGGACAAAGAGTTGTTATTTGATTAACGGGATCACATCATTAGTTGCATGATCTGATTGACATGACCCATTCCATTAGCTTAGCACCCGATCGTTTAGTATGTTGCTATTGCTTTCTTAATGACTTATACATGTTCCTATGACTATGAGAATATGCAACTCCTGTTTGCCGGAGGAACACTTTGTGTGCTACCAAACATCACAACGTAACTGGGTGATTATAAAGGAGCTCTACAGGTGCCTCCAAAGGTACATGTTGGGTTGGCGTATTTTGAGATTAGGATTTGTCACTCCGAATGTCGGAGAGGTATCTCTGGGCCCTCTCGGTAATGCACATCACTTAAGCCTTGCAAGCATTGCAACTAATGAGTTAGTTGCGGGATGATGTATTACGGAACGAGTAAAGAGACTTGCCGGTAACGAGATTGAACTAGGTATTGGATACCGACGATCGAATCTCAGGCAAGTAACATACCGATGACAAAGGGAACAATGTATGTTATTATGCGGTCTGACCGATAAAGATCTTTGTAGAATATGTAGGAGCCAATATGGGCATCCAGGTCCCGCTATTGGTTATTGACCGGAGACGTGTCTCGGTCATGTCTACATTGTTCTCGAACCGTAGGGTCCGCACGCTAAAGGTTTCGATGACAGTTATATTATGAGTTTATGAGTTTTGATGTACCGAAGGAGTTCGGAGTCCCGGATGAGATCGGGGACATGACGAGGAGTCTCGAAATGTAGAGACGTAAAGATCGATATATTGGACGACTATATTCGGACTTCGGAAAGGTTCCGAGTGATTCGGGTATTTTTCAGAGTACCGGAGAGTTACGGGAATTCGCCGGGAGAAGTATTGGGCCTTATTGGGCCATACGGGAAAGAGAGAGGGGATGCCTAGGGCAGGCCGCGCGCCCCGCCAAGGCCTAGTCCGAATTGGACTAGGGGGAGGGGCTGCGCCCCCTCCTTCCTTCCCATCTCCCTTCCCCTTCCTTGTCTCCTACTCCTAGTACATGGCAGGACTCCTAGTTGGACTAGGAAAGGGGGAATCCTACTCCCGGTGGGAGTAGGACTCCCCTAGGGCGCGCCATAGAGAGGGCCGGCCCTCCCCTCCTCCACTCCTTTATATACGGGGGCAGGGGGCACCCCATAGACACAAGTTGATCCACGTGATCATATTCTTAGCCGTGTGCGGTGCCCCCTTCCACCATAATCCTCGATAATATTGTAGCGGTGCTTAGGCGAAGCCCTGCGATGGTATTACATCAAGATCGTCACCACGTCGTCGTGTTGACGGAACTCTTCCCCGACACTTTGCTGGATCGGAGTCCGGGGATCGTCATCGAGCTGAACGTGTGCTAAAACTCGGAGGTGCCATAGTTTCGGTGCTTGATCGGTCGGGCCGTGAAGACGTACGACTACATTAACCGCGTTGTGCTAACGCTTCCGCTGTCGATCTACAAGGGTACGTAGATCACACTCTCCCCTCTCGTTGGTATGCATCACCATGATCTTGCGTGTGCGTAGGAATTTTTTTGAAATTACCACGTTCCCCAACATCCTCGAATCCTCGTCGACGGCGGACGGCATTTCCTCGAACAGGTTGCAGGCGTCCGGGAGCCCGCCAGCTGGCGTCTGCCGCGCGCGTTTCCTCGTGCCGCCGGATGACGAGCCACCGACCAGCGGGGTGGCGTTGAGGTCGATGGGTGATGTCTACTACACAACCTTCTTCTTGTAGACATTGTTGGGCCTCCAAGTGGAGAGGTTTGTAGGACAATAGAAAATTTCCCTCAAGTGGATGGCCTAAGGTTTATCAATCCGTAGGAGGCGTAGGATGAAGATGGTCTCTCTCAAGCAACCCTGCAACCAAATAACAAAGAGTCTCTTGTGTCCCCAACACACCCAATACAATGGTAAATTGTATAGGTGCACTAGTTCGGCGAAGAGATGGTGATACAAGTGGTATATGGATAGTAGATAAATGTATTTGTAATCTGAAATAATAAAAACAGCAAGGTAGCAAGTGATAAAAGTGAGCGTAAACGGTGTTGCAATGCTTTGAAACAAGGCCTAGGGTTCATACTTTCACTAGTGTAAGTCCTCTCAACAATACTAACATAATTGGATCATAAAACTATCCCTCAACATGCAACAAAGAGTCACTCCAAAGTCACTAATAGCGGAGAACGAACGAAGAGATTATGGTAGGGTACGAAACCACCTCAAAGTTATTCTTTCCAATCAATCCGTTGGGCTATTCCTATAAGTGTCACAAACAGCCCTAGAGTTCGTACTAGAATAACACCTTAAGACACAAATCAATCAAAACCATAATGTCACCTAGATACTCCAATGTCACCTCAAGTATCCGTGGGTATGATTATACGATATGCGTCACACAATCTCAGATTCATCTATTCAACCAACACATAGAACCTCAAAGAGTGCCCCAAAGTTTCTGCCGGAGAATCACGACGAAAACGTGTGCCAACCCCTATGCATAGGTTCATGGGCGGAACCCGCAAGTTGATCACCAAAATATACATCAAGTGAATCACATGATATCTCATTGTCACCACAGATATCCACGGCAAGACATACATCAAGTGTTCTCAAATCTTTAAAGACTCAATCCAATAAGATAACTTCAAAGGGGAAACGCAATCCATTACAAGAGAGTAGAGGGGGGAGAAACATCATAGGATCCAAATATAATAGCAAAGCTCGCGATACATCAAGATCGTATCACCTCAAGAACACGAGAGAGAGAGAGAGAGAGAGAGAGAGAGAGAGATCAAACACATAGCTACTAGTACATACCCTCAGCCCCGAGGGTGGACTACTCCCTCCTCGTCATGGAGAGCACCAGGATGATGACGATGGCCACCGGAGAAGGATTGCCCCCTCCGGCAGGGTGCCGGAATAGGGTCCCGATTGACTTTTGGTGGCTACGGAGACTTCTGGCGGCGGAACTCTCGATCTAATCTCCGTTCTGGAAGTTTTAGGGTATATGGAGTTATATAGGCATAAGAAGCACGTCAGGGGAGCCACGGGGGCCCCACGAGGCAGGGGCGCACCCTAGGGGGGTGGGCGCGCCCCCCACCCTCGTGGGCAGCTCCCGTATCTTCTGACGTGGGGTCCAAGTCCATCACGTGTGTTTCCTTCCAAAAATAACTTCTCAAGTTGATTTCGTTCCGTTTCGACTCCGTCTGATATTCCTTTTTTTCAAAACACTGAAATAGGCATAAAACAGCAAATCTGGGCTGGGCCTCCGGTTAATATGTTAGTCCCAAAAATAATATAAAAGTGGATAATAAAGCCCAATGTTGCCCAAAACAGTAGATAATATAGCATGGAGCAATCAAAAATTATAGATACGTTGGAGACGTATCAAGCATCCCCAAGCTTAATTCCTGCTCGTCCTCAAGTAGGTAAATGATAAAAAGAGAATTTTTGATGCGGAGTGCTACTTGGCATAATTTCAATGCAAATCTTCTTAATTGTGGTATGAATATTCAGATTAGAAAGATTCAAGACAAAAGTTTATATTGACATAAAAACAATAATACTTCAAGCATACTAACTAAGCAATCATGTCTTCTCAAAATAACATGGCTAAAGAAAGCTATCCCTACAAAATCATATAGTCTGGCTATGTTCTATCTTCACCACACAAAATATTTAAATCATGCACAACCCCGATGACAAGCCAAGCAATTGTTTCATACTTTTGATGTTCTCAAACTTTTTGAATCTTCACGCAATACATGAGCGTGAGCCATGGATATAGCACTATAGATGGAATAGAATGGTGGTTGTGGAGAAGACAAAAAGGGAGAAGATAGTCTCACATCGACTAGGCGCATTAACGGGCTATGGAGATGCCCATCAATAAATATCAATGTGAGTGAGTAGGGATTGCCATGCAACGGATGCACTAGAGCTATAAATATATGAAAGCTCAACAAAAGAAACTAGTGAGTGTGCATCCAACTCGCTTGCTCACAAAGACCTAGGGCATTTTGAGGAAGCCCATCATTGGAATATACAAGCCAAGTTCTATAATGAAAGATTCCCACTAGTATATGAAAGTGACAACATATGAGACTCTCTATATGAAGAACATGGTGCTACTTTGAAGCACAATATATGAGACTCGCTATATCATGGTGCTACTTTGAAGCACAAGTGTGGAAAATGGATAGTAGCATTGCCCCTTCTTTTTTTTGGCCTTTCCTTTTTTTTGCCTTTCCCCCTTTTTTTATTTGGCCTTTCTGTCTTTTGGCCTTTCCTTTTTTTGGGACAATGCTCTATTGATGATGATCATCACACTTTTATTTTCTTATAACCCAAGGATTACAACTCGATACTTAGAACAAGATATGACTCTATATAAATGCCTCCGGCGGTGTACCGGGATGTGCAATGATGCATGAGTGACATGTATGAAAGAATTATGAACGGTGGCTTTGCCACAAATACGATGTCAACTACATGATCATGCAAAGCAATATGACAATGATGAAGCGTGTCATAATAAATGGAACGGTGGAAAGTTGCATGGCAATATATCTCGAAATGGCTATGGAAATGTCATAATAGGTAGGTATGGTGGCTGTTTTGAGGAAGGTATATGGTGGGTTTATGGTACCGGCGAAAGTTGCGTGGTACTAGAAAGGCTAGAAATGGTGGAAGAATGAGAGTGTGTATGATACTGGCGAGAGATGCGCGGTATTAGAGAGGCTAGCAATGGTGGAAGGGTGAGAGTGCGTATGATCCATGGACTCAACATTAGTCATAAAGAACTCATATACTTATTGCAAAAATCTACAAGTTATCAAAGCAAAGTACTACGTGCATGCTCCTAGGGGGATAGATTGGTAGGAAAAGACCATCGCTCGTCCCCGACCGCCACTCATAAGGAAGGCAATCAATAAATAAATCATGCTCCGACTTTATCACATAACGGTTCATCATACGTGCATGCTACGGGAATCACAAACTTCAACACAAGTATCTCTCAAATTCACAACTACTCAACTAGCATGACTCTAACATCACCATCTCCATATCTCAAAACAATTATCAAGTATCAAACTTCTCATACTATTCAACACACTCATAAGAGAATTTTATTATTCTTGAATACCTAGCATATTAGGATTTTAAGCAAATTACCATGCTATTTAAGACTCTTAAAATAATCTAAGTGAAGCATGAGAGTTCATCTATTTCTTCAAAATAAAACTACCACCATGCTCTAAAAGATATAAGTGAAGCACTAGAGCAACAACAAACTACTCCGAAAGATATAAGTGAACATCAATGAGTAGTCGAATAATTATGCAACTATGTGAAGACTCTTTAACATTTAATAATTTCAGATCTTGGTATTCTATTCAAACAGTAAGCAAAGCAAAATAAAATGACATCTAAGAATGGCAAACATCATGTGAAGAAGCAAAAACTTAGGATCAACCAATACTAACCGATAGTTGTTGAAGAAGAAAGGTGGGATGCCAACCGGGGCATCCCCAAGCTTAGACGCTTGAGACTTCTTGAAATATTATCTTGGGATGCCTTGTGCATCCCCAAGCTTGAGCTTTTGTGTCTCCTTAATTCCTCTCATATCATGATCTCCCTAAATCTCAAAAGCTTCATCCACACAAAACTCAATAAGGACTCGTGAGATAAGTTAGTATAAACCATTGCAAAAACCTTATCATACTCTACTGTAGCAAATCCCTAAAATTATTATTCAACATTGAATACTAAATACCTTTGCATATTTAATAGTCCTATCCTCAAATAGAATCATTAAAGAAGCAAACATATGCAAATAATGCAAACATAACAGCAATCTGCCTAAACAGGATAGTCTGTAAAAAATGCTGCAACATCCATACTTCCCTAGCTCCAAAAATTATGAAATAAAATTCCCACTGTAGTAAATTTATCAGAGCTTAATATGCAAAATGTTTCAACATTTTATCACATTCTGACTTTTCCAGAGAATTATTGCAACAGCGGTAAACTTTTTGTTTTCAAACAGCAACATGTATACTTGTAACATAGGCATAGTAAAGGCTATCAATGCCACTTTTATTGAAATAAAAGATGCAAAACATTATTCTAAATAACAGAAATCAAATCTTAACAAAATAAATTGATGCTCCAAGCAAAACACATATCATGTGGCGAATAAAAATATAGCTCCAAGTAAAGTTACCGATGAACGAAGACGAAAGAGGGGATGCCTTCCGGGGCATCCCCAAGCTTAGGCTCTTGGATAATCTTGAATATTACCTTGGGGTGCCTTGGGCATCCCCAAGCTTAGGCTCTTGCCACTCCTTATTCCATAGTCCATCGAATCCTTACCCAAAACTTGAAAACTTCACAACACAAAACTTAACAGAAAACTCGTAAGCTCCGTTAGTATAAGAAAATAAACCACCACTTCAAGGTACTGTAATAAACTCATTCTTTATTTATATTGGTGTTAAAACTAATGTATTCCAACTTCTCTATGGTTTATAAACTATTTTACTAGCCATAGATTCATCAAAATAAGTAAGCAACACATGAAAAACAGAATCTGTTAAAAACAGAACAGTCTGTAGTAATCTGGATCAAACGTATACTTCTGGAACTCATAAAATTCTCAAATAAATTTCTGGACCTAAGGAATTTATCTATTAATCATCTGCAAAAAGAATTAACTAAATAGCACTCTTCAAATAAAAATGGCAGCAATTCTCGTGAACGCTAAAGTTTCTGTTTTTGACAGCATGATCAACAAGACTTTCCCAAAGTCTTCCCAAAGGTTCTACTTGGAACAAACACTAATTAAAAGCATAAAACCACATCTAAGTAGAGGCTAGATGAATTATTTATTACTAAATAGGAACAAAAAGCAAGGAACTAAAATAAAATTGGGTTGCCTCCCAACAAGCGCTATCGTTTAACGCCCCTAGCTAGGCATGATGATTTCAACGATGCTCACATAAAAGATAAGAATTGTAACATAAAGAGAGCATCATGAAGAATATGACTAGCACATTTAAGTCTAACATACTCCTATGCATAGGGATTTTGTGAGCAAACAACTTGTGGGAACAAGAATCAACTTGCATAGGAAGGTAAAACAAGCATAACTTCAAAATTTTAAGCACATAGAGGGGAAACTTGATATTATTGCAATTCCTACAAGCATATGTTCCTCCCTCATAATAATTTTCAGTAGCATCATGAATGAATTCAACAATATAACCAGCACCTAAAGCATTATTCTCATGATCTACAAACATATAAAATTTACTACTCTTCACACAAGTAAAATTCTTCTCATGAATAATAGTGGGAGCAAACTCAATAAAATAACTATCATGTGATTGAAAATTGAAATTAAGATGACAAGTTTCATTGTTATAATTATTCTTTGAAGCATATGTGTCATCATAATAATCATCATAGATAGGAGGCATGCTTTCATCATGATAAATTTGCTTATCAAAACTTGGGGGACAAAAAATATCATCTTTATCAAACATAGCTTCCCCAAGCTTGTGGCTTTGCATATCATTAGCATCATGAATATTCAAGGAATTCATACTAACAACATTGCAACCATGCTCATCATTCAAATATTTAGTGCCAAATATTTTATAGATTTCTTCTTCTAGCACTTGGGCACAATTATCCTTTCCATCATACTCACGAAAGATATTAAAAATGTGAAGCATATGAGACAAACTCAAATCCATTTTTTGTAGTTTTCTTTTATAAACTAAACTAGTGATAAAACAAGAAACTAAAAGACTCGATTGCAAGATCTAAAGATATACCTACAAGCACTCACCTCCCCGGCAACGGCGCCAGAAAAGAGGTTGATGTCTACTACACAACCTTCTTCTTGTAGACGTTATTGGGCCTCCAAGTGGAGAGGTTTGTAGGACAGTACCAAATTTCCCTCAAGTGGATGACCTAAGGTTTATCAATCCGTAGGAGGCGTAGGATGAAGATGGTCTCTCTCAAGCAACCCTGCAACCAAATAACAAAGAGTCTCTTGTGTCCCCAACACACCCAATACAATGGTAAATTGTATAGGTGCACTAGTTCGGCGAAGAGATGGTGATACAAGTGGTATATGGATAGTAGATAAATGTATTTGTAATCTGAAATAATAAAAACAGCAAGGTAGCAAGTGATAAAAGTGAGCGTAAACGGTATTGCAATGCTTTGAAACAAGGCCTAGGGTTCATACTTTCACTAGTGTAAGTCCTCTCAACAATACTAACATAATTGGATCATAAAACTATCCCTCAACATGCAACAAAGAGTCACTCCAAAGTCACTAATAGCAGAGAACGAACGAAGAGATTATGGTAGGGTACGAAACCACCTCAAAGTTATTCTTTTCAATCAATCCGTTGGGCTATTCCTATAAGTGTCACAAACAGCCCTAGAGTTCGTACTAGAATAACACCTTAAGACACAAATCAATCAAAACCCTAATGTCACCTAGATACTCCAATGTTACCTCAAGTATCCGTGGGTATGATTATACGATATGCGTCACACAATCTCAGATTCATCTATTTCACCAACACATAGAATCTCAAAGAGTGCCCCAAAATTTCTACCGGAGAATCACGACGAAAACGTGTGCCAACCCCTATGCATAGGTTCATGGGCAGAACCCACAAGTTGATCACCAAAACATACATCAAGTGAATCACGTGATATCCCATTGTCACCACAGATATCCACGGCAAGACATACATCAAATGTTCTCAAATCTTTAAAGACTTAATCCGATAAGATAACTTCAAAAGGGAAACTCAATCCATTATAAGAGAGTAGAGGGGGGAAGAAACATCATAGGATCCAAATATAATAGCAAAGCTCGCGATACATCAAGATCATATCACCTCAAGAACACGAGAGAGGGAGAGATCAAACACATAGCTACTGGTACATACCCTCAGCCCCGAGGGTGGACTACTCCCTCCTCGTCATGGAGAGCACCGGGATGATGAAGATGGCCACCGGAGAAGGATTGCCCCCTCCGGCAGGGTGCCGGAACAGGGTCCCGATTGACTTTTGGTGGCTACGGAGGCTTCTGGCGGCGGAACTCTCAATCTAATCTCCGTTCTGGAAGTTCTAGGGTATATGGAGTTATATAGGCAGAAGAAGCACGTCAGGGGAGCCACGGGGGCCCCACGAGGCAGGGGGTGCGCCCTTCACCCTCGTGGGCAGCTCACGTATCTTCTGACGCGGGGTCCAAGTCCATCAGGTGTGTTTCCTTTCAAAAATAACTTCTCAAGTTGATTTCGTTCCGTTTCGACTCCGTCTGATATTCCTTTTCTTCAAAACACTGAAATAGGCATAAAACAGCAAATCTGGGCTGGGCCTCTGGTTAATAGGTTAGTCCCAAAAATAATATAAAAGTGGATAATAAAGCCCAATATTGCCCAAAACAGTAGATAATATAGCATGGAGCAATCAAAAATTATAGATACGTTGGAGACGTATCAATGGGCGCAGGCGCGAGCGTGGAAGGCGCGACCACGCTCACGTCGGGCGAGCACTCCTCGGAGAGGCAGGAGGCCTGTGGGTAGACGTGGAAACCGGGGATCGGGTTGCAAGCCAACACGCGGGGCGAGTCGGGCAGCACCATCCGAGGAAACGCCGATGAGCTAGTGCTGGCCGCGGCGACAGCGGCTTGGACGAGGCCGTGCTGGCTAGGGTTTAACCCTAGCATGTAGAGCGTCTCCCTCGTTGCCGCCCCGACGCGGGCGTTGGTGACCTCCTGCTGCGCGGTGGCCTCATCCCTCGCGTCCGCGACGTGCCTCCGGCCCTTCCTCTTGGCCGACTCCCTTACCCGCTATTCGGGCGTCAACGCCTTCTTCGGCTTGGTCGCGGCGGCAGTCTTGCGCGAGGCACGAGGCTTGCCTTTCCCGGAGGGGGCGGCGGTGCCGGACGAGGGAGGCGAGGCCGACTGCGGTGTCGAGGTCGATGGCATCGTCCATGGTTGGTTGGGGGCGGGAGCGCGCGCGGTCGGAAGTGTTTTCGGGGAAAATGGAGAGAAAGGGTGATGGCTCCCACAGACCGGCGGGCTCGGGAAGAGGAGTAGGCGTGCGCACGTCCATCTCGTGTTCGCGCCGACGCAAATCTGGCTCAAAATTGGGCTGGAAATGGGTCGCCAGCGGACGAAAAACGAAGACCCGTCCGTTTGGGTCGGCGCATTGGGCCGACTTTTCTGTCTGCGCCGACCCAAACGGACGGCCGCAGACGAAATGAGTCACCCCATTGGAATTGCTCTTATAGGTCTCTTTTGTGACTGAACTAAGCAGACAATTCAGGCGGTGATATAATTCTTGCCATAGATGCAAAACGCTGGAGCTGATGTAAATGGTCTGCGTCATGCCCTGTGACGGGTATGTGCAGTACACTGGATACAAATATCTTCATCACACCCACCAGGATTTCGCACCAGACATTTAAGTGAAGTGTTAAAGCGTGGCAGACCCTCCATCTGGTCATCATTTAATTGGTCTGCGTCACATTAACATGCCAAAGTAGTCATGACAGTATTTTGCATGTGGATTCGCTTGTATCCATCTCCATAAGATGACTATCTACCAACACATGTACGCGTACTTTGCCGAGTTAAACTGTGTATTGTCTGGGTATTCATTCAGTCACTATGTTAAATGCTAATCTCTTTGCATGAATGGACCATTCAGATTTCATCCTTGCGCAAAGTCCTAAAAGTCCTACCAACACCAAGTCCTATATTAATTGCTAATCTCTCCTCAACGACGCTTAAGAGCAAGGGCGACCTTGCCAACACCACGCCTGTACGAGAAAGAGCGACCGTGGGCTGTTCAGACCACAAACCCAGATCAGACATACCAAGCTCACACTACGAGATGAACAACACAACAGAAGATCACAGCAGATTGCATGTTCGTCCTTTCGCGTGTTACAACCATGTTATCTACAGCAAGCTAGACGAGCATTCAGTGGGAACAGGCAGAACCAGGCATCCAGATGTTCTCTAGTTTCAGGTTTACATCTCTGAAAAATACACACACCTAACCGTTTCAGATTCAGAGCGGATTGCGTCAGGAGAAAAAGCTCACACGCTAAACAAGCCCCTCCGGCAGGGGCGAGAAACACAAGAGCAAATGAAGTGCAAGCAAACAGGTTTTCCCTACAAATGGGAACAACTGGGGTAACAGGAGAAACCAAACACGAGACCACCAACTATCTGGGGTCTGTTGCTTCCAGCCAGTCATCATCTGAAACCAACAGCATAGTGATCAGATCAAATGTATCTCACGACGATTGACAGGTCAGGTATTATCACATGACATTTGGATATAGTATATACATACTAGACACTTACTGTGCGGCGGCGGTAGGCTACCTCTTCCGCTTCCCGCCTGAGCCTCCGACGGCCTTCCCTGCAGACCCAGGAGCTTTTGATCTTGCTGCTGGCGCCTTCTTTGCGCTCGACCCGTTGCCATTGCTCTTCAGGTTGAGCTGCACTTGAATTCCTGCGAGTGGAATCCAACATATAAATTAGTTATTATATATCCTGACGATAATAACAATATCAAACAAGGCAGAATATGACAAATAACCTTTCTTATTATCACTCTGCAGGTCCAGTTTTGGCTTCGAGTCACCAGGCACAAGTTCATCTGAAAGAAAAACAGGAGCAGTCAATGCGCTGAAAATTGATTAGTACAAAAAATAAACTAGGTATGACTCTGCTGCGCCGATCAGTACAGCGGTGATACAAAAAACTACCATCCAAAATTACATCGTTGATGCTATATATGAGGCGTGTATAAATATGAACACAGCACTGTTTGGTTTATTTGACAGGCATAGCTACACAAACATTTCCAAGATCAGAGAAGACAAAGTTTCTTGTGATGGAACAACAATTCCATGACCCTCCCAACAGTTTTCCAGCATTACTAAAGAACATTAGGTGTACCCAGAAAAGAAAAGAGCATCAGGCACCGAGAAATTTGCTAGCATCTGCGACAGATCTATAAGCCTGGCTGAAGACCAGATTCCAAGTTTCTCGTTGAATTTCTGCCCCTGCTGCAAACCCATTTATGCTTTTACGCAAGTAGGAATATATTAGGTACAGCAACAATACTCTGCAGAAAATAATTCTTCTAGCCGTGCATTGCATGTTACAGATATTGCACTCTGATATCCCACTTTTCACAGAACAAACTACATGGGAGTAGGCCTGAATTTGGTGGTAATACAAACTAAAAAAAGAGCCTGACTGACCACTGTGATCCTTCCGACTGAATGTTAGAAGTTTGGAGCAAATAAGTACAGACAAAACGTAGTCTTATTACAGATAAAGACATACTGTATGGCATGTTACAGATGAAATAACGAACGAAAATGCATACGAAGATGCTGTGGCAGTACTGGCATCAGCACTGTTTCAGGTAATGCTGTGGTAGTACTGGCATCAGCATTGTGTCAACAGATTTATTTATATTCCTAAAACAGAACACACTAATCAATATGTACAACAGCAAGCATTAAAGATTAAAGATTCTCTTTTGGTACAATATATCCATTTACGGAGAAAAAAGCACATACCATCATTTTCAGCATCAGACAATTCCTCTTCATCACCTTCTGCAGATGCTACTCCAGTTTCTTCAGGCAAACTCTCATCCAATGGCTCCAGGATTGCTGCCACTCGTTTCTTTAAAGTTTTTTTCATGCCCGGAATATTTATTAGATCTGCTGATCGAACAACACGAGAGCTACTTCCTTGTTTGTATGCCTTCGTCAAGGCACTTTTGACAGCTGGTTGAATACCATCCATAGGATTTGGATGGCCCTGCAGAACAAAAATATATTCAGCACCATGTAAAGGAAAGAGGGTAATCAAATTACATTGAAACAACATTGCTCAACTAAGAATCCTGCTTGGATGCTTCAACAAATTAATTTGAGCAGTGAACTGAGTTGTAATGATAAAGATCTGAATTGAACAACAATGCACCACAAAACAAATAAAGGACCTAATCTTTGACAAACTACATAAGTTTGTGGAGTTGATGGCAAATACTACGATACTGAAACATACATTGTCCGACCAAGTAGATTCTATTGTTTCTTTGTTGTATTTTTTAACCTCTGTATTCTCATCACTACTGCACGAATTATCATGTCCACATTTCCACAACATCACAAGCTTCATATTTCACTGATGTTTTCAAGCAATTTTTATAGCTCCCACGATGCAAACTATGAAAACATTACACAGAAGGTAAATGCAACAGTTGCAGATGCAACTACCACAAACACGTTCTCAAAATAATTAGCACAGTGCAACATAGTTTACATCATCTAGAATATCTACAATGCATAACTTTAACATTACATTAAACCAAATACGTTTAAGTATATGTATTATCTATTAACTAATTTGCCACTCAAAGAGACAGTTAATGAACACCATCAGGCAGTTTTTAGAATAATAACCAACCTTAAATTTAGATAATTCAACAAGCGTGTCAAAGTCTTCCTGACTTAAAGAGTAGGTATCCATAAACTCCACCACCTTTTGGACAGCCTCCTCCTGCAGGAAATTACAAACATAAGATCACAGGCAGATTTCTCAGATAAAGGTTTCCCCATGGGAGATGCCATGCGTGATTACTGCATTGCAAACGAACAGCCAATAGTGTGCGTGCAGAGTGCATATTTTGCCAACAAAAGAAATACTAATTCTAAGATGATAATAGTTGAATTGAGAAAGCATGCAAGGTTGCAAGCCTTTGTGTGTCAAACCCCGCCTAGCCTCTTGACAAAATCCTTAAATAACAAAAATAAGATTTCTCCTCTTTTTATTAAAAATATAATTAGCCAATTCATCATGCATTACTTCCTCATAAGGAGCAGACCTGTCAAGGCACAATTCGTACAATATACAGCAATATGCTTGAACAAATGCAGCAGTTGACATATGATATTTCGATGAATCTTCTATGGAAGCTTTGAACAAAAAATCAATTTTATGCTTCACTCATTGAGTGAATGATCAAGAATAGTCCAAAAAGGTTATGATAAACAATACCTTAGGCATTGTCTTCAGTGGGTCAGTCAACTGTCTCAAGAGAAGAGTGAGATAATCGAGCCTCAACGCCTCCCTGCAGATCCCAACAATTACAAGACTGAGACTACAATGAAACTATAGCACAGATCCTTTATGGTCTTTCAAATTACAACTTTTGTCAAAGGATCTTGAGTTCTGGTAAATGATTAGTTGTTTACAACACAAAGACGGATCTGTTTTTTCAGCTTACATGGTTTGAAATAGAAAATCATAATCTTCCATCTCGAAGATGTGACCAAGGCAAGTTAAGAGAAGGGTAAGGCACCCCCCCCCCCTCCCCCCCCTCCCCCCCCCCCCCCCCTTTAATTCACTGACTGTTAAGGCACTTGTTCATAAGTAGTTACATTGGAAAATGAGCAAGCCATGTCCAGCAACTAATAGTTGGCTGGTCACTTAAAAGAAATCCATGGCCCATATTTTTTCCTAGCAGATGATAATGTGGTCCTTAACTCATGCTGAAAGTTCCATATCATTTTATCATGGTTACAAGTAATAAAACAATTAGCCAAGAAAATCATTGGCTTGTTTTTTTTTGTTCTCTGATCTATATCGATAATCCAGCAATCAATGTACATAAGTACCCTACTCTTTACCAGTGAAACATGGTTTTGGTGGTTCCAGGATAAGTACCAATTTTACTACTAATCCAGAAACTTGACAAAGTAGGATTCGGCAGAAAGCAAGATAGTTTTGGACTATACCCACCTATCCAAATTAGCTTGCTGTGATGCAAGAATATGACTATGGACATCTTCCAGTAGCCTTTTGTTTTTGTTAGTAGTTGAGTACTTGCCCAACCATCCACCAAACCTATTAAAGTTTCGTTCACCCTGCAGAAAATCAGTATCCAAATCAGTCTACTAAAATTCAGGAAAAATAGAATATACTCAATAGTAGTAATGGATGCTTAGGGTTTGAACTTTACTGCTTCAAGGACTTCTCTATTTCCATGCATCAAAGCAGCACTGAAATTTTTTGAAAGAGATTAGAAAACCGTGTTGAAACATTCGAATAAATCAATACCGCTACATATTAACCATTGGGAAAGATCAATGCACATACGGTACTATTGATGAAGCCAAACAAGCAGCTTGGGACAGCTGCCACTGTCGATATCTTCTTATTTGCACATTAACAATATCACCGTCCGCTATAGACTCAGCGGCACGGGCAAGATAATTCATTCTTTTAACACCACTGTCATCCTTCCCAGCGGCACTAGGCCGATAATTGATATAATTTTCCTACAATGGCACATATTAGCACGCGAATATAACCAGGCTTAATGATAGAAGCAACTAGGGTCACAATAATTCAAAGACAGAACCAGTCCTAAAGCACATATTTGCACACAATTCTGGTACACGCCAACTCAACTATCATGTGTAGTTCAATACAGCAACTAATAGCTGGAATTTCTTTCATATAATAGCTGAGATGATTGAAAAGAAAAAATGAAAGCTAGCATCCAAGCTTTCCAGGAGAAACGTGTCAACATATGCGAAGCTGTAACAGCATTGCTATGAAATGGGAATGCCTTCATGTTGACCAATTCAGAAATATTAGCCTAAGTTAGATGATGCACTAACAGTGCAGAGGCACGGTTGTGGGCTTCAGCAAGAGCGACCGGCCTCCAAGCATCACTAGCAGTGGAGCTTAGCTCATAGAGCTTAGGGGTGTGGCATGTGACATGGTTACCTACTCGCAGTCTTGTAGATTGACTTATTGTACCTATCAATCCAAAAAAAGTCAAGAAACAAAAGTAGTCTGATGGATAACCTTAGGCACGCTACAATTTGTTAGGTGTGTGTTTGGTTTCTAGCCACAGTTATGGCTTGCCACGCTTTCTCATCCACATAAACATAACTTTCCGCCACACTTGTGGTTTCAGTTACCATGTATTGTCTAAGGGTTAGTTGTGGTATGATCAACCTTGAAGCAAATAAGACCTAAATTTGCAACAAAAAACATAGATGCAATTTAGGCTCAACACTTAAATTGCACGCTATGACAGACTACTGATTACTATAAATTAAAAGAGTCAACATTTCAAAAAAAATTCAACCATGAACTCTAACCACATTATTGGCATGTTGCCACCATGAACAAGCAAAACTGAAAAAATAAAAAACAAAAGCAAATTATTCAAACGGTTCTAGAGTTCGCAGTTGAAAAGTGAATTTTGGCCATAGTTCAGGCTTGAAAAGTGGAATTTTTTCATTACAATTATACAAGCATAAGTAGCTCTGCATTCAGTACACAGAAAAGGAATACATAGTAATAAAAAAATCATGATGCAAACACGAAGGATTAACATTTGCACAGATGACAAAAACAAATTTGATTCAAAACCTGGATAATAAGGGGAACTAAATCAGGATCGCTCATGCTCAAGTCGATTCTCTCATCCATCCTTAGTCTCCCACCATTGAAACCAAATAGCCTGAAAGTTGAATAAATAACCATGAAGAACACTAGGTTTGAAAGCCATTCAAGCAATTAACCAAGTATAAGCATAGATACATTTAATTAGACAGGAACGAGCATGGAACTAAGTGAATGAAAAAATATCATTTGCTCTGCTTAAATCTCACTAAATCTATATAAAAAAGATAAAAGCGAACTGACGAATTAATTGCAGGGGCAAACAGTTCTAACTTCCAAGTGTTTAAACTAGTTGGGAGCTTAGCCATTACAAAAAGCTACTGAGTCTTGTTCTCCTAAAAATACCAAGATCTCTAGGGCGTCATCTTCTTTTGACCGCTTCTAGGGCTGCATCTCAGTACATGTACAAACATTTTATCCTAAATCAATTTAGCAACAAATGAAACCTTTAGATGAAGCTCAACATCATCAGCACCAGCATCATCATGTACTTAAGTCAGGTACTTTTCCAACGGATGTACAGTAGAAACTAGGAAAATGGTGGAGTTTGGTTTTTTTAAAGGCAGCCCGGTGCAGGTAGCTCCCGCTTGCGCAGGGTCCGGGGAAGGGGCAGACCACTTCGGGTCTATTGTATATCTGTAATGTGATATGTTCCCAATGCTAATAAAAAGTAACCCATCCCCAAAAGAAATGACTAGATCAAATACATTTGCATTAATAAGATCAAAATAGGGCGAGCAGAGTAAGTGATCGGAAAACTTTGTTAATCCTTAACACTTCCATAATTAGACAGGGTATGTACTTTCACACCAAACGTTAATTAATCAATAAACATGAAGAGGTCATTGAAAGACTGACAATAAAAATTCTAAATAACTCCATAGAATGACATTGATATACTAAAAAGAAGGAATAATACTTGTCCACAGCCGTGAAGGGAGAGATATCTTCATCTTTTGAGCTACTATTAAGACGCAACCTTATATCATCATATTTGACCACAGACTGAGAGAGACTCATATATTGCAAATGGTTGAGTGCCATGCGAATATCCCCATGTACTCTTTCTGCAAGCTCTTCCATTGCATTCTAGCAGATGAGAAACCATATATTAGCAACTGAACGTGAAATATGCAAAGAATATTAAGTGATTTAGTATTTGAATTAGTTGAGCTATGTTTCCACTTTTTTTGAAGTTTTGATCATCAATAAGAACAGAACCCTGAGAACATATTGAACACACCTCTTGAGCTTGAATGCCTTCTTTTCTGGCAATCTCCATCAACCTCTTGCCCATCTGTTGAGTACAGAAGTTAAAACCAACCCCAAAACAGTTTTTTTGTTAGAAATACAAAAAGTGCTGAACCTGCCCCGTATTAGTATATATAGTGTGAGATGGGAGAAGTAAACCAGAAAAAACATAAAGTCAAAAATGAAGCAACTTTTGCCAACAATTAGAAAAAAATACCAAAATGAATATAACCACGTTTTCTTTTGTTCAGAAAAAACATTAAGAAGGCGGATTTTATCAGATTAACTGGGTAGCAGCAAGCAATTGAGAACAGCAGTTCAGTTGTCACAGGTAAGGGCAATAATAGGGTAATAGACAATAGTAGGAAAGCAAACAATAATTTACATCAATCATTAGAATATGGTGGCATGAAATAACCTGCTGCTTTGTTGGTTTCCTGAAGTTGAGTAGCAAACAGTAATTTACAAGGCTCTTCAGCTTCTGGCTATAACGATCATTACAAATGCAAACTATAGGAATCTTCGATATCTTGATGCTGGCAATAAGATCAGCAACTCCACCTCTATCACCAGCAGACATACCGTCAACTTCGTCCATGATGAGTACAGCCTTAGGCTTCTTTGTCCTGTGAAATTGCTCCACACTTCATATAACAATAAAAATAAATCAAAGTGCAAAAGTTCAGGATATTGTAGTACAGACCGGTTGTCACTATAATTCAGAGTAGCATTGCTGATAAGCTCTTTGATAGAATTTGATGTGCTCCCCCCAACACCTTTCTCGATCTTGGAGTCTGCTTTACCACGGCTATCACTTGCATTAACCTGTTATGCATACATTACTCATTTAAATTTATGACTCAAAGGTAAATAAAGAACACATAATTACCTGAAAGATAAATAAGTGAAGTATGCAAGAACAAAGACACACCTCAATGGCCTGCAATCCAAGCATCTGACTAACAACTTTTGCAGTTGTAGTCTTGCCAATACCTGGAGGTCCACTCAGCAATACAGCTTTTTTAGCTCCACCATCGGCCTGCTTCTTTCCTTTGCCCTTTTGGCCAGAATGAAGGAATTGATCCTCCCAACTTTTCAACCAATCATGAAGTTGTTTAACCTATATACATTAGAAGTTTGTCAATGCTCCCTGGAAAAAAACAATCCTTCATACTAAGTAACGTGTGCATAGATGTACATGACCAAAATAACCAAAATGCAGAACTTCTCACCATTGATTGGTTGCCAACTATGTCGTTTGGAACTTTTGGCCGATATTTCTCTGTCCATTGCAAAGAACCGCGGTCAACAACCTTGACCTTTTGGTTGTTGGTGGAGTTGCTTTCTTTATTACTCTTTGAGGGAGTACTCTTGCCCATGGTACCGACTTGATCAACAGCTAAAAATTCAAAATCAAGATATGCATAAGCATCAACAACATGAGAAATGCCAATGTTAAGAAAATAAATCATACCAATGGCATGTTATTTGCAGGATCAACCTAACATCTACTCCCTCCATCCCAAAATAAGTGTCGCTGATTTAGTATAATTTTGTACTAAATCAGCGACACTTATTTTGGGACGGAGGGAGTACAAAGTTAGGAGTGAACTACCACGGTAATTATGTTCCAGGTTAATGCAATTAAGCAGGATTATGTTTGTCCTATAAACTATAGATGCATTACAATTTAAAAGTTCCTGGTTACCTCTTCTTTCAGCTTTAACTGGAGAGCTCTTCGTCTGTGACTTCAGTAGCTTTTCTGAATTGCTGTTACCTTCATGTTTGTTTACAGGAGCCTTTGCAGGCTTTGATTTCCGGATCATATCAAATAAACCATCTTCAGTCAAGAACGGGACTCTGCAATAAACATGAGCATGTATCAAGCAGTGACAATTAAAAACAAACTTACAGAATCCTTCTCAAAATAAAGCTATCAAGTAATACCCCAGATCTTTTGCTTTATTAGATTTCACTCCCCCAATATCTTCATCAGCCAATAGGTAACTCTGCCAACAAGCGAGATGTCATGTTGTCAACAAAGATATAAGCCATTAATACTTACAGCAGCAACTTTTATAATACATACCGTCTTTTTACTAATTGAACCGGTAACACGTCCCCCGTAACGCTTTATTAGATCACCCGCTTCCTCCCGTTCAAGACTGCAGATAAACAGAAAATTATGATTATTTACTGGCAAGATCATCTCAATAAAGAAAGTTGGAAGTGTTAAGATAATTATGTGCATTGGCCGTTGCATGATCAGAAAACAAAACACTTCGGTATAAAAAATGAAGAAAGTAACTCGCACCTGTCAAGGGTACCACTTATGACAAATGTCAGACCAGCTAAACAGTCAGGGGCACCCTCTGGGACTTCCTACAGAACATGGAATGAACGGTTTAGGGTTGAACCATTCAGAACATGGAATGAACAGTTTAGGGTTGAGCATTTCAGAAACTTGTGACAAGAACTATGAATTACCTTCTCCCCTTTGTGAGGGGGATCCTTCCTTTCACCAAAATTCATGAAACCTCTCCCACCCCCTCCTCTACCTCTTCCCCCAGGAGTAGCTCCTGCTCCTCTGCCTCCTCTTCCCCTTGCAGCTGCTTTGGAAGGGGTCTTGTCATCTTCATCCATCCTATCCTCCTCACCATCATCATCAAGACCAGTAGTAGTCTTCCCATGAGCCATTCCTCCTCCTCTTCCAACCCTTCCCCTTCCCCTTCCTCTTCCCCTTCCAGCTGCTTTGGAAGGGGTCTTAGCATCTTCATCCATCCTGTCCTCCCCACCACCATCATCATGACTAGTAGTCTTTCCATGGGCTGCTCCTGCTCCTCTTCCTCCCCTTCCCCTTCCTCTTCCCCTTCCAGCTGCTTTGGAAGGGGTCTCGGCATCTTCATCCATCCTTTCGTCCTGGTCATCATCATTAGATGCAGCCTTCAACTTCTTTAATGGTGGTGGCTTCACTGGAGTTTTCTTTTTCGAAGGCGCCACAAAGTCGTCGTCGTCGTCTTCTTCATCCTTAAGGGCCTTGTTTGCTGCGAAAGGCTTGATGTCATCCTCAAGGTCCTCGCTGCTTTTCTGAAGTTTTCTTTTAGAAGAACTCTTCTCAGCAACATCTGCATCTTTTTCTGTTTTGGGTGCAAAGTACTTGCTTGTCTTCCTTCTAGCTGAAGCATCTTGATTGCCAGACACCTGCATGATCCAGATACAGTATTTGATTACAGGTGACGTATATAAACTGGGGGACATCAAATAATTTAGGTCAGTGGAGAATTAAAGCGAGCCATTGGTCTAACTGCGACGGTGGTACAAGAACATACCCAGCTTAGAATCTGATTGACAGTACTATCTGTCAATACATTCTTATATCATGGACTCATGGTGCACAACCAGACATGAAACATCAAAGTCAGTTCTTAAACTGTATAAACAGTGCATGCGAAAATCAAATCTAGAATCTTTCTGGGTGGTCTGTATCTATATATAACGATATTAATGTATGGTTTGCACAAAAGATTCCAACACTGATTAGCAGAAAGAATAGAGCATTTTAGCAGTTATGGTTGGGCTACTGCCGCAGGAAATGCATTAATCTAGGATTCCTAAACTGTAGGACCGAGGAAAATCGAGTTGCTGAGCCGATGCACTGAATCCTGGACAGCAATGCTAGAGAAAACAAACCGCTAAAGAAGACCTAGAAAAACACCGAACCAGCCAGATGAATGAAGAAGTAGAAAGAAAGAAGTCAGCATTCTACCGAAGATGTCGCGGCCTTCTCGGGGATGCTGAGCACAGGCTTCTTGACCGCCGCCGGTGCGGCGCCGGCGGCAGAGGGCTTGGCCGCACCGGCATTCTTGTCGTGCGGCTTCATGAACCATTTCCTGATGTCCGACGACTGCGCCACAAGAAATCCAAGAAGGGCGAAACCGTCAGCCGAGAAGAGCGGATCGAGAAACCGACCTTCCGCGTCGAACCAAGAAACCTGGATTAGCGAGGGGCCAAGAAAGAACTCACCATGTCAGTCTTGGCCGGGAAAAGCCCTGCCCCGGCGCGCGAACTTGCCGGTTCTTGGCTCAATCGCCACGGGGAACCCTCTAGGGTTTTAGGGGCGCGGGCGTCGTCGCCTCCTTGGCCCTCGCTTTGGGTCGATTGGCGCCGCTGGGTATTGGCGACACAGGCAAGCCGGGGGCTGACAGGAGAGGAGGAGGGGGGAGGCGGCGGCGGCAGTGCGGGGTGGTCTCGGGTGGATGGGAGGGCGGAGGGGAGGGAGACTGCGGGTCGGCGACGGCGGACGGGGGCTTGGCGACGGGTGGGCGTTCGGGTTTACCCGAAAATTGTCAACAAAAAAACGGAAATTCGGGAGGTGGGGAATGGGAGATGTGGTCGCGCGGACGAGCGAAGCAGTGCCGGTGCGGCCTCAAGGGACTAGGTCACGAGAAAATTCAGGCCTTATGCTATGTTGGGCTGGGCCTTCCCTACAGGCAGCGATTTTGCTGGGCCTTTTTTTCCTAAATTCGGGTTATTCGGCTTGTTCGGGTACCGGGACTATAAATCCGAATTTCTAGAAATCAGAGCACTCTTTGCAAAGGTCGCTCTCACCTTTTCAGGTTGCGACAAACAACACACTGCATGTACGTCTGTCGCAACCTACGAGTTTTTCATTTTTCCGTAGATCCGATTATTTAAAAAGGTTTATCTTTTAAACCGTGTATCCAAATCTCGAACCGTTTTCCACCACTTGATTCCTCGCGTCAATATTTTCAAAATTAGATCACATATTGATGGTTTGGACGAATCTTTTTTTCACAAAAAAACGAAAAAACCGAACCACCTTTCCAGAAGATGCACGACCCTGCCTCTTGCGAAAGCAAATCCGTACTTCTCACGGAAAGGGAAAAAACACGTTTTTTTTCATTTCTGAGAGGCACGGTCATGCCTCTCCCGAAAGCCAAAAAAATGTTTTTTCACACAAAAAATGATTCTTTTTGTTCAAAAGCTAAGAAAGATAGTTGGAAAACCGAAAAGGCGAAAAAGAAACGGAAAAAACATCTAAAAAACCGAAAACACGTGCAGAAAAATTTAAAAAAATCAGAGGGAGCGCGACACACGGCGACGACTAAGAGCGCGCCAAGTGGCGCGCTCTAAGCTCACCCCAGGTGACTCTTGCGGGGGCTCCCGAAGGAGTACTCCCTCGTTAGTTGCTCCTCGAATTTTCTTAATAAATTTCGGGTTTCTAGAGTTGTTACTCGGAAATGTGTTCGGGTATCGGGTTCTATGCCCAGTGTGAGCGACGGGTGGCAAATGAGAGAGCAGTTGATGTGAAACAACGGCGAGCCGAGGGTGACAAGGCGGTGGAGGGTCGAGCGCAACCGCCCCGGATCTAAGGCTCCCGACTTGGTCCGGCCCATTAGCGGCCGAGTTTTTCCACGGCCTTTTTATTCGGTTCTCTCCTCAAGTTTTTTTCTTCGTCTTTTCTGTTTTATTTTTCTTTCATTTTTTTGTCATTTTTTGTTTTCATTTTTCTAGAAACCGTGTTATGCCTGGTTTCCGCTTCTTTTTTCTTTTCTTCTTTCTTTTATATTTTTAGGAAATAAATGGTTATATAAAAATGTGTGGTTTTTAAAAAATTGCATGAATATTTTGAAGCTAAGTGAACATGTCCTAAAATTACAATAACACTATTTTCAACATGTGACCACTTTCCTGGCACACAAGGAAGGGTCGAATCGACGCTGTGCAGCCAGTGGCGGAGCTACATTCATTTATTTTTAACTCTGAGCTACATGCATTACTGAGGCGACGCCCTAGCATATTTAGTGAAGGAAAGAGAATTAAATGCTTGAATTAAGAAGAGCATAGCATTTGCTCTCCTCCCCCAGATGCATATTTTCTCTCAGACCCCCCCCCCCCCCTTGATTCTCCGCTAACTCCACCACTATGTGCAGCACTAGATTGTGTGTTCGTTCGGCTGCGACGACCTAATGATTTAATGCGGAGATGCTGAATTTTGTGGAGGCGCGGCGAGAGGAGCAAGAAAGGGCGACCGGCACCATAAAATAAGCCCCCACCGTGATCGTCAAATCCCTACCTTCCTATCCATGCAATGCCGACAAGAAGGCACCAAAGTCTCAGTCAAATGATACGAAGACGAGGCCGGAGACATCATCCTCACAGGCTGACGTGTTGGGTCCATGCAAAGGCCAACTGGAGCCCTGACATCCAACGTTGTCAGAATCGCGATTCTGTTATACGATTCTACGACTTTACGATCCAAACTAACCCTTATGATTCTACGAATTTAGTTCATAAAATCTACGTTTCTACGATCTTGATAGTGAAGATTCTACGATTTGCGATCTTACCATCGGAGCTTCGATCCGATTCAAAATCGCGATTCTGACAACCTTACTGACAGCCCTCCCTTTATATGAAGTTTAGGGCATCTTCATGGGGTACTCCAAATCAGACACAACAATAGACCGTTGACAAAAATATGGAAGCCGTTCAGCCAACCATGTGCACCAAACTCCGCTCATGTCCACGCATGGTTTTTTTCTACACTCGCAACACTTAAAATAATTATAGATATATAGAAATAATTCTTCAAGTAGTGCAAATATTCGAATGCAATAATAGTTCAGATATAAATATTACTCTCTCCCATAATGTAAGACGTTTTTTGACACTGCGCTAGTGTAAAAAAAGCCTTACATTATGGGAGAATGATCTTAACATTAAGTTTTGAAATAAAGTAGTTCACATCTGAATTCAACTTGTGTCCACATATGTTATAGTTCTCTTCTTTGAGCGAACACAGATGCTTAATTAGATCATTATGAAACTACTCATGAGTTCCTCCATGTCTAATCCATTGATGCATTTGGCTAAAATCCTGGAACATCATCGGATTATGCTCAGGAAGTTGGATAGATCATCCATGTGCTCAAATTTCGGACCTCCGTCAACTCCTTCATCGTTATTTCTCCAGTCATGATGTGCATGATCACACAAGTTACCATCACCCTCCACAACATCATCTCTGAATCCCATAATTGCAAAATAGTCTTGGAGCATTCCAAATGCCCTCTTCACATCATTTCTAGCTCTTTCTTATCTTTGGGCAAAGTGGGCTCTTTTGTGAGTGTTTGGCTCAAATATGGTCTTGGCAAAGGTCGCCCACAGAGAATAGATACCATCTATTTGATTGTAGCCCATATTATAGTCATGACCATTGATGCTATAGTTGCATGAAGGAGTTTGCCCCACAGTCAACCTAGCAAACAATGGGGACTGTTGCGAGACGTTGATGTCATTGTGAGATATGGGCATTACAAATAAAGAGTGTCAAATCACTACTAGGGAAAAGTCTGTACACAGAATCTTACCAGTAGCGCGCTTTAAAACAAGGCGCTGCTGCTACATACCAGTAGCGCGTGTCGACGAAACACGTTGCTGGCATAGATGTAGCAGTAGCGCCTATGATAAGCCGCGCTACTGCTATAATTGCCACGACCCCGCCGCGAAGCTAGTTATAGCAGCAACGCCTTAATACAAAGAGTGCTACTGTTACAGATCATAGCAGTAGCGCATTCTCACTATAACCGCTACTGCTAAGTTTACTACAAAATTTAGTCCCACCTCGCTCCGCAAACAGGGTTTTTACCACCTTAAATATGTTATTTCTCAAACTATCACAACCACTTGGTCTTCATTGAACTCTATGTGTAGAATTTGTGGCCGCAATATGAGTCTTCTTCGGTTTCTAAACCGGTGAGGACTCATATTGACAATTCAGATTGTACACAAAAAGATCATTGATGATCAATGTATTTTTATGTATATTTTTACATGTTTAGACATAGCAGTAGCGCGTTTTGGCTGTAAGGGGCTATTGCTAGGTCTTTTAGCAGTAGCGTGTTTCTCTATAGAGCGCTAATGCTAAGCCATTCTATCTTTCCCAACCGGCCGCCCCTTACTCTCCTCTCTCCACTCACACTCACTCGATCTCCCCCCTCAATCCCCCCGCGCCGGTCCTCCCCCGCCGGTCGTCGTCGCCTACCCCTTCTCCCTCTGCGCCGCCGTCACCTCCTCCTCCTCCCTGGACTCGGTAATCCTTCGTCGGCCGCCCTCCTCCTCCGTCCTCCCTCCACTCCTCCGTTCGCCGTCGGCCGGCCACTCCTCGCTCCGCATTCCTCCTCCGTCCTCCTCCCTCCTCTAGTCGCACCTCCTTCTCCTGTTGGGGAACGCGGTAATTTCAAAAAAAATCCTACACACGCGCAAGATCATGGTGATGCATAGCAACGAGAGGGGAGAGTATCGTCTACGTACCCTCGCAGACCGTAAGCAGAAGCGTTATGACAACGCGGTTGATGTAGTCGTACGTCTTCACGATCGACCGATCTAGTACCGAAGATACGGCACCTCCGCGGCCTGCACACGTTCGGCTCGGTGACGTCTCGCGAACTCACGATCTAGTAGAGCTTCGAGGGAGAGTTTCGTCAGCACGACGGCGTGATGACGATGATGATGTTGCTACCGGAACAGGGCTTCGCCTAAGCACCGCTACGATATTACCGAGGTGGATTATGGTGGAGGGAGCACCACACACGGCTAAAGATCAATGATCAACTTATGTGTCTATGGGGTGCCCCCTCCCCCGTATATAAAGGAGTGGATGAGGGGGAGGGCCGGCCCTCCTATGGCGTGCCCCATGGGGAGTCCTACTCCCATCGGGAGTAGGATTCCCCCCCCCTTCCATGTAGTAGGAGTAGGAGAAGGAAGGAGGAAAGAGGGAGAAGGAAAGGGGGGCGCCCCCCCCCCCTTCCTAGTCCAATTCGGACCAGAAGGGGAGGGGCGCGCGGTCGGCCCTGGCGGCCCCTCCTCTCTTTCCACTAAGGCCCATTAAACTCCCCGGGGGGTTCCGGTAACCCCCCGGTACTCCGGTATATGCCGGAACTTCACTCATAACTCTTCCGATGTCCAAACATAGTCGTCCAATATATCGATCTTTATGTCTCGACCATTTCGAGACTCCTCATCATGTCCGTGATAAAATCCAGGACTCCGAACTACCTTCGGTACATCAAAACACATAAACTCATAATATCGATCATCACCGAACGTTAAGCGTGCGGACCCTACGGGTTTGAGAACTATGTAGACCTGACCGAGACATGTCTCTGGTCAATAACCAATAGCAGAACCTGGATGCTCACATTAGTTCCTACATATTCAACGAAGATCTTTATCGGTCAAACTGCATAACGATATACATTGTTCCCTTTGTCATCGGTATGTTACTTGCCCGAGATTCGATCGTCGGTATCTTAATACCTAGTTCAATCTCGTTACCGGCAAGTCTCTTTACTCGTTCCGTAATGCTACATCCCATAACTAACTCATTAGCTACATTGCTTGCAAGGCTTATAGTGATGTACATTACCGAGAGGGCCTAGAGATACCTCTCCGACAATCGGAGTGACAAATCCTAATCTTGATCCATGCCAACTCAACAAATACCATCGGAGACACCTGTAGAGCACCTTTATAATCACCCAGTTATGTTGTGACATTTGGTAGCACACAAAGTGTTCCTTTGGTATTCGGGAGTTGCATGATCTCATGGTCATAGGAACATGTATAGTTATGGAGAAAGCAATAGCAACAAACTAAATGATCATCGTGCTAAGCTAACAGATGGGTCAAGTCAATCACATCATTTTCTAATGATGTGATCCCGTTAATCAAATGACAACTCATGTCTATGGTTAGGAAACATAACCATAATTGATTCAACGAGCTAGTCAAGTAGAGGCAAACTAGTGACACTTTGTTTGTCTATGTATTCACGCATGTACTAAGTTTCCGGTTAATACAATCCTAGCATGAATAATAAACATTTTTCATGATATAAGGAAATATAAATAACAACTTTATTATTGCCTCTAGGGCATATTTCCTTCAGTCTTCCACTTGTATTAGAGTCAATGATCTTGGTTACATTGTAATGATTCTAACACCCATGGAGTCTTGGTGCTGATCATGTTTTGCTCATGAGAGAGGCTTAGTCAATGGGTCTGCAAATTCAGATCCGTATGTACCTTGCAAATCTCTATGTCTCCCTCCTTGACTTGATCACGGATGGAATCGAAGCGTCTCTTGATGTGCTTGGTTCTCTTGTGAAATCTGGATTCCTTTGCCAAGGCAATTGCACCAGTATTGTCACAAAAGATTTTCATTGGACCCGATGCACTAGGTATGACACCTAGATCGGATACGAACTCCTTCATCCAGACTCCTTCGTTTGCTGATTCCAAATCAGCTATGTATTCCGCTTCACACGTAGATCCTGCCACGATGCTCTGCTTGGAACTGCACCAACTGACAGCTCCACCATTTAATAAAAACACGTATCTGGTTTGTGACTTAGAGTCATCCGGATCAGTGCCAAAGCTTGCATCGACGTAATCGTTTACAATGAACTCTTTGTCACCTCCATAAACGAGAAACATATTCTTAGTCATTTTCAGGTATTTCAGGATGTTCTTGACCGCTGTCCAGTGATCCACTCCTGGATTACTTTGGTACCTCCCTGCTAAACATATAGCAAGGCACACACCATGTCAGGACCCCGATTCCAAGTCACACGATCTAGCCAGTAACACCTCATATCACTTTGCGGCCTCACGCACGGTATTCTCACGGGTGTCGCCTTACCATGGCCTGGGACCGTTTGCGCCTTTTGACTCACGTATATGATAGTGTCGCTAGCATCCATATGACAGAGAACCCGGGCCGACATGACTAGTCGTGAACCCAAAGTGGCACTAACTTACGGGGACAGGCATACATGAATCAACATCGAGCATGTCGGTCAACAGTGTGTGAATCCGGGCTGTAGCATTGGGCTAACAGGACTCTGGTGAACCGGGCTGTAGCAGGCTAGGCAGGACTCCGGATGTCACTGCGTGACATTTCCCCGAAGGGACAGACACAGGAACGAAGTGAATCACATGCCGGCCAGTCAAGTGTTCCGAAGCAGTAGTGCTGGGCTAGCAGGACTCCGGTGAACCGGGCTGTAGCGTACTACTATGGCTCATGGAAGTACAAGACTACATTTCCCCATAAGAGAGGCTACCAAGGATAAACAACTAGGTTGTTGGATCCCACACATACCAAGCATTTCAATCATACACACAATATGCTCAATATGTGCAATACAACATGGCATCACAACAAGACTCTACGACTCAGAGAATTTATTCATTAGGCTCCGAGGAGTGAGATATTACAAACATGGGTCTCATGGTCCAATAATCATAGCATACAACCAAAGCACATGCGGAAGCTTAACATGTCTGAGTACAGACATCTATAAATGAAAAAGGCTGAGAAGCCTGACTATCTACAAGACCCTCCCAAGGGTACAAGATCGTAGCTGAGGTAACAAGCTAACCGTCGAAGTCCACACGGAACTACTAGCGAGACTGACGTCTCTCTGCAAAACATAAAATAGGCAAACGTGAGTACAAATGTACCGAGCAAGACTTACATCAGAACTATCTACATATGCATCGGTATCAACAAAGGGGTGGTGGAGTTTAACTACAGCAAGCCAGCTTTGACTCGGTGGCTATCCTGAACTATGACTGCAAGTAATTCTTTTGAGGTGGCGCACACCAGTCCACATATTCACCATACCAATACACCACTATGGATCCGCTCCCGTCTCCCTGCTAGAACGCCATCCATAGCACTCACACTTATCTTGCGCATTTTAGAGTATCCACTTTCACTTGTCTATGAACTATGCAAGGGGTCCAAGTTTCCATATCCGAGGAATCCGGCTATTCGAATAGATAATGATAACCCTGAAGGGGTGTACTTCTTCACACACGCTCTCGCCACTTATCGCCCTGTACACGTCATGTACCTCGGCAACCTTCAAGCGGAAGCCGGGCGAGGGAGTCGGCCATGACCTGACTAACCCACAAGTCTCTAGTCCAGGTTTATCGCCTATTCGGGTTCCATCCGCAAGGAGATCCGGCCGGGGTGTCGCTCACGGCCCCAAACGATGTGAGCAGGGTTCCCAAGCCCACCATCCGGGTGCCACTTGGTACACCGTGCCACCGTGCCTAGTCTGTCCCAAGACCACCTGTACCGGGTGCCACTTGGTAGACTACTAACACTACCTACAAACACCAGAAACCAGTTGCAACTCCTGGACAGAGATCGAGTTGATTAATAAGCCGAGAGGGGCCGAGTTACCGGAACCCAATGTGTGGTAGTAACTGTTCATGGATCACAAACACAGAACTCAGTTCTTGAGGACGGCTGCAATGAGACAACCCACCATGTACTCCTACATGGCCTCTCACCGCTACCTTTACCAAATCGTGTTCACACACTTAGCTCACACAGTAGGACATGTTCAACACCATTTCAATTCATCCCCAATGAATCAGACCTGACTCAACTCTAAGCAGTAGCAGGCATGAAAAACAACATGAATGAGTAGGCACATCAGGGCTCAAACAACTCCTACTCATGCTAGTGGGTTTCATCTATTTACTGTGGCAATGACAGGTCATGCAGAGGAAAGGGGTTCAGCTACCGCAACATGTAACAATTGAAATGTTGTTGTCCTAATGCAGTAAAAGAGAGCAGGAGCGAGAGAGTGGGATTGTATCGGAATGAACAAGGGGGTTTGCTTGCCTGGCACTTCTGAAGATAGTATAGCTCTTCATCGGTGTCATCGATCACGTCATCGGAAACATCGTCTACTGAGAGGGGGCAATTACCGGCAAACAAGGAAGAATACAATCAATGCAATGCAACAATATGATGCATGATCATGACATGGCAATATGCTGTGATTTGGGCTAATGCAACAGAAAGTCATTTTAATTGAAGTGGAATTCAAAACTACATCAAATTCCAACTCCAAACCTATTATGAAATCTATCCTAATCATGTTTCATCCTAAATAGTGGGGTTAACTTGCTCAAACATGCATGAAAATGGTATAGATGGATTCCTTGAATTTTTCTGATAATTTTTCATATATAAATTATTTGATTTGGAGTTACGGTTGAATTTCTATGATTTTCAGAAGTTTGGCGTATTTTCTGAAATTTATAAATCATTTCTGATTTATTTTAATTCTAGAAAACTTTACTGCGTCATCATGACATCAGCAGGTCAACAGGGCGTGGTCCAGGTCAAACCTGACGTGTGGGGTCCACACGTCAGTGTAACAGGGCAAGAACAGAGGCTGACCTATGGGTCCAGGTCAACGCTGACGTGGCATGGTGAACTGACAGGTGGGGCCGGCTGGTTTAATCTAAGCTAATCAGGGAATAAATCCCAGGGTTAGTTAGGGCATGGGGCCTAGTAGTCAGTGAGAGAGGGGTTGGTTAGCAGAGTCATTAGTGGCTAATGACGGCGCCACGTTGGCTTCGCCGGAGTTCCGCCGGCGGCGACCAAAACGCGGCGGAGGGCTTCGGGATTTCACTGCGGGGGCCGGTTTGGCACGCGGAAAGCATCTACGGGAAGCTAGCAGGGTGGCGCATCCAACGGTGGAGGCGGTCGGAGCTGGGGTGGCCTGCAGAGGCACTGGCGACGAGCGAGGCGGCGGCCGGAGCTCGGCTTCGTGCAAGCGTGGCGCTAGAGCAGGAAGGCGAGCGCGTAGAGGGCTAGACGGCCTCCTGGAGGAACTAGGAGCGCGATGCGATGCAAGGGCGTGGGTGATTCGAGCTCGGGCCACGGCGGCGACAAAGCCGGGCGGCGGTGAGCTCCGGTCATGGCAGGAACGGCGCTACGGCACGCAAACGACAATGGGAGAAGGGGTAGAAGGGAGAGTGGCTCACGGCGCTTGCAACAGAAGGTTCGACATGGTCAGGGCAGCTCTGGAGGTGGCGCATCGATGACGGCGATCTCCGACGATCCGAGGGCGAAGACGACGATGTGAAGGAGACACAGAGCTTCCGGCGAGGCGTGGCTCGCTGAGGATGAACAGGAGAACGAGGTGGAGCTCTTGGACATGGCGGCAGGGTGAGGCAGTGACGGTGGCTGCGTTGGCGAGCGGTGCCGTCCTATGACGCGCTCGGGGAAGAGAGCAGAGACGGAGAGGGGGTCCTGGGAGAGAGGGGGGGTCAGCACGGGCCTCGTCCACGTCTCCTGGGCGCGGGGTTGGGAGGAAGGGGGCGTGGACACGGCGAAGCCGGAGGTGACCGCGCGTGTGCCGGCACGCGGCGAGCACGCGCCCTCCTGCCCACTGGCAGGAGGTGGGGGACGATTGGCAGATGGGCCTGGTGGGCTGCTACAGAGCCAGGCCAGGCTAGGTAAGCCTAGGTAAGCTTTCTGTCTTTCTTAATTTCTGTTATGTTTTCTATTATTTATTATTTGCTACTATTTTGCAAATTCAAAAGAATTCAAAACAATGCCAAATATTCTCTGACCATTTTTATGTTGCTTATGGACCTTTCCAAAAGCACACAAAAATATATCAGAGGCATTTGGAGATATATTCCATATATTAAGAATATAAACCCAAATTCAAATACATTAGTGATTTAAATTCAGTGCCCAAAATATTCCACAAAAATGTTCACTATTTTTGGTTTGGTCTCAAGCCTTGCCAAAAATTATCAAACATTGATGGAAGCATTTTGGGTTCAATGAATGCAATTTAAAGGGTTCTTGCCCTTCTTTTAGATTGATTTCTGAGGCTTTCACTTTCCTCATTTCAAGTTTCTTGAAATTAACAGGATGCATGATGCTCACTGATGCAACTATCTGCAAACAATTCTAGGGCTGTGACAACTCACCCCCACTAAACAAGAATCTCGTCCCGAGATTCAAGACGTGAGGTAAGAAGACAGAGAGGACACAAAGCTAGCACAATCTTCATGATCCAATTTCCCTTCTCGAAGATGTTAATTTGTTGCTTCATGTTGATCTTGACGTGTTTGCCTTCGAGATCTTTGTCCAACACGAGGATGACAGGAAGAAACTCTATAGGAATCGATCTTCTCGAAGATCGAGCACTCAAGATCAACTCATGGAGGGAGGCGAAAAAAACGTCTCTTGAGCTGAGACACAAGACACGCATCAGGGGGGAAAGGAAACAGATGGTGATGGCTCAATTTGGTTGACAACAATTCCGCGCTTAATTAGATGGTGAGGGGGGTTTCAAAGTAGTGAGGAGTTAAGTTGCCCATGATACCATAACGGGGCACCTTAGTGGAAGTGACTCGTAGAACTATTCCCTTAAGTGGCAAAAAGAATTACTTTTGATACCAAGATCATTGAAACTTTTTATGCCAGCCTAAGGCAATCACAAATGATGGTTTGAAGGAGTTCGAAGGAATGGCATACTCAGATCGGAAAGGAAACTATGGTTATGGAACAACTCGGCAAACGGGAGGCACATTCCAACTGATACCGAGGATATAACCTAGTGTCTGAGTATGCTCTCAAGAACTTGAGCATTTCCAAACTCATCAAGGTTTTACCAACATCCGTGCCAAGGATCTTGGCAACACATCATACTACCATGATGAATAATGATGGAGGAAGCATATGCAAAGGAAGAATAACACTTTCTCAGGTGTGTCCTTAGCACTGCCAAGGAACAAGACCTGGATGATTGACCGAGAGACATTTAGCACTCCGCTTCCAATGTTCTCCTTGATGTTCTAGCTTCCACGGTCATGTTAAAAAAACATCAACATGGCCATCAAGAAAGGTCGGACTTCGGGAGCACGAAATCCATAAGGAACAACTTCTAGAATAAGTCATGCGAAATCCTCATGGGGAGTGACCAAATGGCTTAATACTACAATAATAGTGCTTCCAACTAGGTGCGTCCACTTCACTGGAACCTATATCATAGTTCTTGGAAGAAGTTCCAACCATCATATCTGCCTGAGATTCAGATCTGTTTGGTAGCGGAATATTTCAGACAGCATGTCCGGAAAGGAAAGGTTGCAACACAAATCGACGAGATGATGTTGCGGGATTCTCGGGAAATGAACTACGATAGTAAGATCCAAAACATGAGTTGGTTCTGCTACATACATGTGAACACATTGTCCAAGACAAGCATGACCACGTAGAAGTCTTACAACAAAACACTACCAAGTTCAGGTGGGGAACCATCAACAAGGATAACAAAGTCCTTGCATAAGGCATGCTCTTAAGAAGGAACTTCTTCTCCTTGAACAAATCAATCAGTGGCTTGGTGTGCTAGGGAATACATATGGAGTGGAGGTAATTAATCTACCAAACCATATAATACGTTCGCACATGCATAACTAACTTGGGACGGTACCAGAGGAAACAAAACAATCTTTCTCGAACTTATGGCGGCAACTTGCTCCAAATGCACATGAATTCGAGGAAGTCACTTCTTCCATCCAAGCATAAGCTTCATGAACGGAACACGAAGGCATTGCTTACAAAGTTTCCAATACTAGGTTGATGTTCAACATGAATCATGGGGGAGACAAAATGCTACTGATGGGCTCAACAGCAACTCATCGGAATTTCCATATCATTGGACTTCCACCATCATGTGAACACGGTGATAGCATTGGTTAGACCCAAAGGATGTAATGGTGTATGCTCGAGGGATCAACCATGAGTAAGACAACATTACGAACATCGTTGGTTCTGATTTGATTTGACGATAGCCCATACCCAAATCAAAGTTGATAAGACAATAGGTCCAACAACTGATCACAGGGACCAATCGATGAAGATATCATCTTTCTTCAACACACACACACACACACACACAAAGATATCCCTTATCATGAACTAAGTCAGACAAGCTTCCATCTTCCAACTCTCCAAGTTGTTGTTTAGCTTAACCAACTAGCTCGGGGGTATCCAACACAAATTCTTGGAGAATGGATGTTTTAGAGAAAAACCAACATGATCACGAACTCAACATAGCGATCAGGGAACAACCTGGTAATACTTCCGAGAAGATATTCAAAAAATCATGAACCACCGAAATGTTATTAAGCTCGAGAGCAATCTTGCTTTCAAGGCAAGATGATATGATCAAAAGAGTGAGGGATTGACACAATCCTAACTCATTGATCGAAGAGTGCACCGGAAATAAGGACTAGGTAGCACGATCAATCTTAGGATGATGATTCAATAACCAGCACGCTAAGAATGAGAGTGTTGTCCATTAACTACCAAGCAACGAAGTTGCTAGGAGTATTGATTTCACACATCACAGTACACTCGTCGGCACTCCGGTTACAATAACACAGAACCGAGGAATGAACAATGATGGCAAGAAGTATTACTGCGTCAAGAATTCATAAGAGGTGGTGCAATTCTCATGACACTCCTGACATAAATATGGTAACACTCCAAGGTAGAGCAAAGCAAAAGCTGGATTGGCATTTTGATCTGTGGAATACAATTGCTTTGACCCAATCCTAGATATGGATGAGGTACTGGAGTTTGTTTCTCCTAGTCATTCCGGAATAGAATGGCTTGACGGATCACATGAATAATAGGCATCGATAACACCAATGCACAACTACTCTTGATCAACAATTGATAGATGAAGGTCAGATAACAACTAAAGAGGGACAACTCAAAGGAACATAGATCTTTCTGAGTTGTAGATGCATAGATTAGCATGTCGAACGAGTTCAACATAATTCTTCCGGATAACCCATGCAGAAAGGTAGAACTGGCAGGATCACAATTATGAATGGAGAACTCCTCAAGAGTACTCTGATTATGATCTTTTGATCCAACAAACTTCTGCCATAAGTGGTTCATAGTATTTGGAAGGAGGAAATACCACAGACCTCGAGGACTAATGCAAAGGTTAATAATAACCTAAAGGAATGAGCAAACACTATCAACATGAAGTAAGTAGGGTGAATCTCGGGTTGAAAACCCATAAATAGAAGGCCTACTAACTAAATGGCATCACGAGATGCTTTCGAGGATGGTGGCCAGAATCATCACACCGGGAACACAAAACATGGCTAGATTACTGGGTGACTCCCTAAAACACCTAGGGTCGTAATAATAGCCCCAACATATATACCAAGGCAATAGAGTACCTCAACTCACCGATTAGTGTGATTAATCTGGCCCAAATGGACATCAGGAACATGGAGGGATGATTGCGAGTGCATCAGACTATTTAGAAACCTGGGATGACTCGTACAACATAACGACTGTAAATGCTCAAGAAGATTTGAGACATCCTGCAAAATGGTGGCATAACCACTCAACATCACAATATCAAGATTCTGAGATCAACTGTCATCACATGGAGGTAGTAGAAACTGAACTGGGGCTTGAACTCAACAATCCTAGGCAACTACGGTTTAGTAACACGTCATCCTGAGAGATAGAAGAGAAGCCTAGTTCTTAACCCCGTAGAAATATAAGATTACTCAGATCAGAAGGTCATGAGGATAAAGGAGTAAAAAGAGCCTTACGTTCCCTTCCACAATCAATTCCCTTATATAACTAAAGCATTTCTAGACTCAACTTCGACCAGTTTGGCTGGATAATCCTACAGGCAGTCAGGCTCTAATACCAAAACTGTCAGGACCCCGATTCCAAGTCACATCGATCTAGCTGGTAACACCTCATATCACTTTGCGGCCTCACGCACGGTATTCCCATGGGTGTCGCCTTACCATGGTCCGGGACCGTTTGCGCCTTTTGGCTCATGTATATGATAGTGTCGCTAGCATCCATATGACAGAGAACCCGGGCCGACATGACTAGTCGTTAACCCAAAGTGGCACTAACTTACGGGGACATGCATACATGAATCAACATCGAGCATGTCGGTCAGCAGCGTGTGAATCCGGGCTGTAGCATTGGGCTAACAGGACTCCGGTGAACCGGGCTGTAGCAGGCTAGGCAGGACTCCGGATGTCACCACGTGACATTTCCCCGAAGGGACAGACACAGGAACAAAGTGAATCACATGCCGGACAGTCAAGTGTTCCGGAGCAGTAGTGCTAGGCTAGCAGGACTCCGGTGAACCGGGCTGTAGCAGACTACTATGGCTCATGGAAGCACAAGACTACATTTCCCCATAAGAGAGTCTACCAAGGATAAACAACTAGGTTGTCGGATCCCACACATACCAAGCATTTCAATCATACACACAATATGCTCAGTATGCGCAATACAACATGGCATCACAACAAGACTCTACGACTCAGAGAATTTATTCATTAGGCTCCGAGGAGCGAGATATTACAAACATGGGTCTCATGATCCAACAATCATAGCATACAACCAAAGCACATGCGGAAGCTTAACATGTCTAAGTACATACATCTATAAATGAAAAAGGCTGAGAAGCCTGACTATCTACAAGACCCTCCCAAGGGTACAAGATCGTAGCTGAGGTAACAAGCTAACCGTCGAAGTCCACATGGAACTACTAGCGAGACTGACGTCTCTCTGCAAAATATAAAATAGGCAAACGTGAGTACAAATGTACCAAGCAAGACTTACATCAGAACTATCTACATATGCATCGGTATCAACAAAGGGGTGGTGGAGTTTAACTGCAGCAAGCCAGCTTTGACTCGGTGGCTATCCTGAACTATGAATGCAAGTAACTCTTTTGAGGTGGCGCACATGAGTCCACATATTCACCATACCAATACACCACTATGGATCCGCTCCCGTCTCCCTGCTAGAACGCCATCCATAGCACTCACACTTATCTTGCGCATTTTAGAGTATCCACTTTCACTTGTCTATGAACTATGCAAGGGGTCCAAGTTTCCATACCCGAGGAATCCGGCTATTCGAATAGATAATGATAACCCTGCAGGGGTGTACTTCTTCACACACGCTCTCGCCACTTATCGCCCTGTACACGTCATGTACCTCGGCAACCTTCAAGCGGAAGCCGGGCGAGGGAGTCGGCCACGACCTGACTAACCCACAAGTCTCTAGTCCAAGTTTATCGCCTATTCGGGTTCCATCCACAAGGAGATCTGGCCGGGGTGTCGCTCACGGCCCCAAACGATGTGAGCAGGGTTCCCAAGCCTACCATCCGGGTGCCACTTGGTACACCGTGCCACTGTGCCTAGTCTGTCCCAAGCCCACCTATAACGGGTGCCACTTGGTAGACTACTAACACTACCTACAAACACCAGAAACTAGTTGCAACTCCTGGACAGAGATCGAGTTGATTAATAAGCCGACAGGGGCCAAGTTACCGGAACCCAATGTGTGGTAGTAACTGTTCATGGATCACAAACACAGAACTCAGTTCCTGAGGAAGGCTGCAATGAGACAACCCACCATGTACTCCTACATGGCCTCTCACCGCTACCTTTACCAAATCGTGTTCACACACTTAGCTCACACATAGTAGGACATGTTCAACACCATTTCAATTCATCCTCGATGAATCAGACCTAAGTCGACTCTAAGCAGTAGCAGGCATGAAAAACAACATGAATGAGTAGGCACATCAGGGCTCAAACAACTCCTACTCATGCTAGTGGGTCTCATCTATTTACTGTGTCAATGACAGGTCATGCAGAGGAAAGGGGTTCAGCTACCGCAGCATGTAACAGTTGAAACGTTGTTGTCCTAATGCAGTAAAAGAGAGCAGGAGCGAGAGAGTGGGATTGTATCGGAATGAACAAGGGGGTTTGCTTGCCTGGCACTTCTGAAGATAGTATAGCTCTTCATCGGTGTCATCGATCACGTCATCGGAAACATCGTCTACTGAGAGGGGGCAATTACCGACAAACAAGGAAGAATACAATCAATGCAATGCAACAATATGATGCATGATCATGACATGGCAATATGCTGTGATTTGGGCTAATGCAACAGAAAGTCATTTTAATTGAAGTGGAATTCAAAACTACATCAAATTCCAACTCCAAACCTATTATGAAATTTGCCCTAATCATGTTTCATCCTAAACAGTGAGGTTAACTTGCTCAAACATGCATGAAAATGGTACAGATGGATTCCTTGAATTTTTTTTGATAATTTTTCATATATAAATTATTTGATTTGGAGTTACGGTTGAATTTCTATGATTTTTAGAAGTTTGGGGTATTTTCTGAAATTTATAAATCATTTCTGATTTATTTTAATTCCAGAAAATTTTACTGCGTCATCATGACATCAGCAGGGCAACAAGGCGCGGTCCAGGTCAAAGCTGACGTGTGGGGTCCACATGTCAGTGTAACAGGGCAAGAACAGAGGCTGACATGTGGGTCCAGGTCAACACTGACATGGCATGGTGAACTGACAGGTGGGGCCGGCTGGTTTAATCTAAGCTAATCAGGGAATAAATCCCAAGGTTAGTTAGGGCATGGGGCCTAGTAGTCAGTGAGAGAGGGGTTGGTTAGCGGGGTCATTAGTGGCTAATGACGGCGCCACGTTGGCTTCGCCGGAGTTCCGCCGGCGGCGACCAAAACGCGGCGGAGGGCTTCGGGATTTTGCTACGGGGGCCGGTTTGGCGCGCGGGAAGCATATACAGGGAGCTAGCAGGGTGGCGCATCCAACGGTGGAGGCGGTCGGAGCTGGGGTGGCCTGCAGAGGCACCGACGACGAGCGAAGCGGCGGCCGAAGCTCGGCTTCGTGCAAGCGTGGCGGTAGAGCTGGAAGGCGAGCACGTAGAGGGCTAGATGGCATCCTGGAGGCACCAGGAGCATGATGCGATGCAAGGGCGTGGGTGATTCGAGCTCAGGCCACGGCGGCGACAAAGCCGGATGGCGTGAGCTCCGGTCATGGCAGGAATGGTGCTACGGCACGCAAACGACAATGGGAGAAGGGGTAGAAGGGAGAGTTGCTCACAACGCTTGCAACGGAAGGCTCGGCATGGTCGGGGCAGCTCTGGAGGTGGCGCATTGATGACGGCGATCTCCGGCGATCCAAGGGCGAAGACGACGACGTGAAGGAGACACAGAGCTTTCGGCGAGGCGTGGCTCGGTGAGGATGAACAAGAGAACGAGGCAGAGCTCTTGGACATGGCGGCAGGGTGAGGCAGTGAGGGTGGCTGCGTCGGCGAGCGGCGCCGCCCTATGACGCGCTCGGGGAAGAGAGCAGAGAGGGAGAGGGGGTCCTGGGAGAGAGGGGGGTCAGCACGGGCCTCGTCCACGTCTCCTAGGCGCGGGGTTGGGAGGAAGGGGGCGTGGACACGGCGAAGTAGGAGGTGGCCGCACGTGTGCCGGCGCGCGGCGAGCACGCGCCCTCCTGCCCACTGGCAGGAGGTGGGGGACGATTGGCAGATGGGCCTGGTGGGCTGCTACAGAGCTAGGCCAGGCCAGGTAAGCCTAGGTAAGCTTTTTGTCTTTCTTAATTTCTGTTCTATTTTCTATTATTTATTATTTGCCACTATTTTGCAAATTCAAAAGAATTCAAAACAATGCCAAATATTCTCAGACCATTTTTATGTTGCTTATGGACCTTTCCAAAAGCACACAAAAATATATCAGAGGCATTTGGAGATATATTCCATATATTAAGAATATAAACCCAAATTCAAATACATTAGTGATTTAAATTCAGTGCCCAAAATATTCCACAAAAATGTTCACTATTTTTGGTTTGGTCTCAAGCCTTTCCAAAAATTATCAAACATTGATGGAAGCATTTTGGGTTCAATGAATGCAATTTAAAGAGTTCTCGCCCTCCTTTTAAATTGGTTTCTGAGGCTTTCACTTTCCTCATTTCAAGTTTCTTGAAATTAACAGGATGCATGATGCTCACTGATGCAACTATCTGCAAACAATTCTAGGGCTGTGACACACCAGGTCTGGTACACATCATTGCATATATGATAGAACCTATGGCTGAGGCATTTATAGGGAATGACTTTAATTTTCTCCCTATCTTCTGCAGTGGTCAGGCATTGAGTCTGACTCAATTTCACACCTTGTAACATAGGCAAGAACCCTTTCTTTGACTGATCCATTTTGAACTTCTTCAAAACTTTATCAAGGTATGTGCTTTGTGAAAGTCCAATTAAGCGTCTTGGCCTATCTCTATAGATCTTGATGCCCAATATATAAGCAGCTTCACCGAGGTCTAACAAGTACCATGGTTGATCGTATGGTATGTTATACTAACTGTAGTAATTTGATGATATATATATATGCTTTATTGTTATACTTACAAATGCAAATTATCCGATGATATGCTTAGTGTAGAGTCCAATGATATGTTGTGTGGAATCTAGTCGATGATATGCTTTAGTTAGAGTCCGATCACATGCTTATTAGTGTAGAATCCAAGGAACTATTAATAATGTAGATAATCCATATATACTTATTAGTAGAATTCATGCTTAGTACAAATGTGTAGTACTGTGTCTTTTGATAGTGTAGAAATCTATACTTAATAGAAATATATTTGCAAGAGTTTGTGCGAGGCTATTTGTTAATTGATATGTTTTTGTTATTCAGAAATTGCCAAAGAGCCTATTTGTGAGTTGTGGTATCGAGCCCGATGAAGAAGGCTCACCTGGACTACGCCTTACCGCAAGGGGCTCCATCACCACCTGTACTTACCGCATGGACACGGATGGTCGCACACACTTAAGCTCGGTTGGGTGGAAGAGCTTCCTCATTGGCAAAAATCTTTGTGTTGGACATGCCATCCTAATTACTATCAGGAACACCCACTACCCAGGCTTGAGGATGATGATCGCCGTCGATATCATCTAGAACTACATTTGTGTGTGGCTGTATGACTATATATAGCTAGTAGAACTGCTATATATGTGTGGCTGTAAGACTACCTAGTACTGCTTGAGGATGCATGTTGACTATATATGAAATTGTTATCTAGTACTACCTAGTACCTATAATGCTTTATGAAATTGATATCTATTAGTACCTAGTATCTGGAAATTACAATTTATTGAAACTAAAATGGGGTAGGAGGCAGGGGGGAAATGATGAAAGATACAACAGTAGCGCGGGGATAGGAAAGCGCTACACCTAACTAATAGTAGCGCCTTACCGAAAAGCGTTGCTGATATAGTTAATAGTAGTAGCACGGGTACAGACCGCGCTAGTACTAACAGTTAGCTGTAGCATCGTAGTAGTAGCGCGACCACCCATGCATCCTTGTTTGCAGTTATGGATAGTTCTTCCTGTATTTCTTGCACTCACGAGGACGAGGTCCTCAACTTTAAACAAAGGGGAGGAGAAAATTTAAAAGATGCTTGATATAGAATTTGCAATGCTCATAATAGATCTATCCGTAAGCAATCTACCGTTGTGCTTTTGCGTTGTTTTTATGTTGACATCACCACTTGGTATAGATTCATCCTTGATACGATTACTGGTGGAAATTTCTTAATGAGTCCTCCTTTTGATGCTCTTAATGCTATGGGAAATTTAGTGGCCTCCCCACCTCTTATGGTTAATGAAACAATTTTGACTCTTGAGCATGTCATGGAAAGACTAGATGCTATTGAAAAGAAACTACTCACCGAAGATCATATGGAAATTATACATAAAAAGATGCATAATTTTGCTACTAATCTTGGGTCAAAAGCGGGCAATATCTTTAAGTTGTTAAAAGAGAGGGGTACATTAATCCATGAAAGAATAGAAGAAAGTCCGTCTCGGATCGATAAATTGGAAGAAATCTTTAGTAATCTCAGCACGACTTTCACTACCACTAAAATTATTGAGGAAACTCCCATAAAGAGTAGGAGATCTAGGAACAAGGGTGCATCTTCTAGTAATAATGATAAGGAAGACCTTAAGATGATTAGCATCCATCCAGACTTTGTTGAAGTGATAAGCGATCCTTTTTGTAAGAATGAAATATTTAAATTTACTCCAAGGAGTATTGCTATTGAAGGTCTTTATGCTAAATCTTTGAAGGATTATAAGTGCTTGATTGAAGATTTGGACAAAGATGAGAAAACTTAGATCCTTGCTTTATGCCTAGCTAAGGGCGTAAAACTATAGCGCTTCTTGGGAGGCAACCCAATGAATAAATTTTATTTTTGCTTTTTTGCTTCCTGTTTTTGTGTATTAGCACAATTATGCTACTATTATGATTGAGTTTTTTATGTTTTAATTAGTGTTTGTGCTAAGTAAAGCATTTAGGGTCTTCTTGGGTGATAGTTGTTTGATCTTGCTGAAAAATCAGAAACCTTTATGCTCACAAAATTAATTTTCATTTTTTACCAGAGAGCGATAAAATACCCATTCCACTTGAAGTAGATCAATATACAAATTGCTCAGGACATCCTATTTTGTAGAATTTTTGGAGTTACAGAAGTATTCGAAATAGTAAGATTGCTACAGACTATTCTGTTTTGACAGATTCTGTTTTCTTTGTGTTGTGTGCTTATTTTGATGGCTCTATGGTTTTCTTTGATGATTTTTTGCCATAGAAAAGTTGGAATACAATAGATATAATACAAAAACAAAATATTAATTGGTTTGATACAATACTTATAGTAGTGATTTATTATTCTTATACTAACGGATCTCACGAAGGTTTTATTGAGTTTTGTGTGATTGAAGTTTTCAAGTTTTGGGTTATCTTACGATGGAAGAAAGAATGATAGAAGAGCCTAAGCTTGGGGATGCCCCGGCATCCCAAGCTATTATCCAAAAAAGAGCAACCAACTAATCTTGGGGATGCCTCCGAGTGGCATCGCCGCTTTCTTCCAATGATCATCGGTATTTTACTTGAAACTATATTTTTATTCGTCACATGATATGTGTTTTGCTTGGAGCGTCTTGTATGATATGAGTCCTTGCTTGTTTTATTTTGTGTTTTAAGTCATCAATCCTTGCTGGACACACCTATTTGAGAGAGCCAAAATTATGTCATGACTTGTTAGAATTGCTCTCTTGCTCCACTTAGATTTATTTGAGAGTTAGTAAAATTTTGAAGAAATCCACACTTGATTCACTTAAAATATTTTGAGAGAGAGAAAATTTGTTATGCTCATGATATTCACTTATATTAGTTTGAGCTTATGAAAAGCAACACATGGAAATTAGTCCCAAAGTGATAGATATCCAACAAGGATAAAGAAAAAAATGTCATGAAGATCATTGGACAAAATAAACTTGATTCTTAGTAATAGTTTTGAGATATGATGATGTGATATGTTAGTCATCTTCATGAGTAATTATGCTTTAGTAAGAATATTGGTGTTAAGGTCTGTGATTCCCTATGCATGCACTGAAGGAAATATGCCCTAGAGGCAATAATAAAGTTGTTATTTATATTTCCTTATATCATGATAAATGTTTATTATTCATGCTAGAATTGAATTAACCGGAAACTTAGTACATGTCTGAATACATAGACAAAACAGAGTGTCCCTAGCATGTTTATTATTCCCTATGCATGCACGAAAGTCAATAGTCATGCAATGAAATTATATCCTACTTGTGGTGCATTATTCGGTGTTATTTATGTTGGGGGACGCGGTAATTCAAAGAAAAAATCCTACGCACACGCAAGATCATGGTGATGCATAACAATGAGAGGGGAGAGTATCGTCTATGTACCCTCATAGACCGTAAGTGGAAGCGTTATGACAACGCCGTTGATGTAGTCATACGTCTTCACGATCGACCGATCTAGTACCGAAGATACGGCACATCTGTGATCTGCACACGTTCGGCTCGGTGACGTCCCGCGAACTCATGATCTAGTAGATCTTCAAGGGAGAGCTTCGTTAGCACGACGGCGTGATGACGGTGATGATGTTGCTACCGGAACAGGGCTTTGCCTAAGCACCGCTACGATATTACCAAGGTGGATTATGGTGGAGGGGGCACCGCACACGGCTAAAGATCAATGATCAACTTGTGTGTCAATGGGGTGCCCTCCTCCCCGTATATAAAGGAGTGGAGGAGGGGGAGGGCCGTCCCTCCTATGGCGCGCCCCATGGGGAGTCCTACTCCCATCGGGAGTAGGATTCCCCCCTTTCCATGTAGTAGGAGTAGGAGAAGGAAGGAGGAAAGAGGGAGAAGGAAAGGGGGGTGTCACCCCACCCCCTTCCTAGTCCAATTCAGACCAGGGGGGGGCGCAGCCGGCCCTGCCAGCCCCTCCTCTCTTTCCACTAAGGCCCATAAGACCCATTAAACTCCCCGGGGGGTTCCGGTAACCCCCCGGTACATGCCCGAACTTCACTCGGAACCCTTTCGATGTCCAAACATAGTCGTCCAATATACCGATCTTTTTGTCTCGACCATTCCGAGACTCCTCGTCATGTCCGTGATCAAATCCGGGACTCCGAACTACCTTTGCTACATCAAAACACATAAACTCATAATACCGATCATCACCGAACGTTAAGCGTGCGGACCCTACGGGTTCGAGAACTACGTAGACATGACCAAGACATGTCTCCGGTCAATAACCAATAGCGGAACCTGGATGCTCATATTGGTTCCTACATATTCTGCGAAGATCTTTATCGGTCAAACCGCATAACGATATACGTTGTTCCTTTTGTCATCGGTATGTTACTTGCCCGAGATTCGATCGTCGGTATCTCAATACCTAGTTCATTCTCATTACCGGCAAGTCTCTTTACTCGTTCTGTAATGCTACATCCCGTAACTAACTCATTAGCTACATTGCTTGCAAGGTTTATAGTGATGTACATTACCGAGAGGGCCCAGAGATACCCCTTCGACAATCAGAGTGACAAATCCTAATCTTGATCCATGCCAACTCAACAAACGCCATCGGAGACACTTGTAGATCACCTTTATAATCACCCAGTTACGTTGTGACGTTTGGTAGCACACAAAGTGTTCCTCCGATATTCGGGAGTTGCATGATCTCATAGTCATAGGAACATGTATAGTTATGGAGAAGGCAATAACAACAAACTAAATGATCATCGTGCTAAGCTAACAGATGGGTCAAGTCAATCACATCATTTTCTAATGATGTGATCCCGTTAATCAAATGGCAACTCATGTCTATGGTTAGGAAACATAACCATCATTGATTCAACGGGCTTGTCAAGTAGAGGCAAACTAGTGACACTTTGTTTGTCTATGTATTCACGCATGTACTAAGTTTCCGGTTAATACAATTCTAGCATGAATAATAAACATTTATCATGATATAAGGAAATATAAATAAAAACTTTATTATTGCCTCTAGGGTATATTTCCTTCAGTCTCCCACTTGCACTAGAGTCAATGATCTTGATTACATTGTAATGATTCTAACACCCATGGAGTCTTGGTGCTGATCATGTTTTGCTCGTGAGAGAGGCTTAGTCAACGGGTCTGCAACATTCAGATCCGTATGTATCTTCCAAATCTCTATGTCTCCCTCGTTGACTTGATCGCGGATGGAATTGAAGCATCTCTTGATGTGCTTGGATCTCTTGTGAAATCTGGATTCCTTTGCCAAGGCAATTGCACCAGTATTTTCACAAAAGATTTTCATTGGACCCGATGCACTAGGTATGACACCTAGATCGGATATGAACTCCTTCATCCAGACTCCTTCATTTGCTGCTTTCGAAGTAGCTATGTATTCTGCTTCACACATAGATCTTGCCACGAGGCTCTGCTTGGAACTGCACCAAATGACAGCTCCACCATTTAATAAAAACACGTACCGATTTCTGATTTGGAGTCATCCGGATCAGTGTTAAAGCTTGCATTGACGTAACCGTTTATGACGAGCTCTTTGTCACCTCCATATATGAGAAACATATCCTTAGTCCTTTTCAGGTATTTCAGGATGTTCTTGACCGATGTCCAGTAATCCACTCCTGGATTACTTTGGTGCCTCCCTGCTAAACTTATAGCAAGGCACACATCAGGCCTGGTACACAACATTGCATACATGATATAGCCTATGGCTGAAGCATAGGGAACACCTTTCATTTTCTCTCTATCTTCTGTAGTGGTCGGGCATTGAGTCTGACTCAACTTCACACCTTGTAATACAGGTAAGAACCCTTTCTTTGCCTGATCCATTTTGAACTTCTTCAAAACTTTATCAAGGTATGTGCTTTGTGAAAGTCCAATCAAGCATCTTAATCTATCTCTATAGATCTTGATGCCCAACATATAAGCAGCTTCACCGAGGTCTTTCATTGAAAAATTCTTATTCAAGTATCCTTTTATGCTATTCAGAAATTCAGTATCATTTCCGATCAGCAATATGTCATCTACATATAATATCAGAAATGCTACGAAGCTCCCACTCACTTTCTTGTAAATACAGGCTTCTCCAAAAGTCTGTACAAAACCATATGCTTTGATCACGCTATCAAAGCATATATTCCAACTCCGAGAGGCTTGCACCAGTCCATAAATGGATCGCTGGAGCTTGCACACTTTGTTAGCACCTTTTGGACCGACAAAACCTTCTGGTTGCATCATATACAACTCTTCTTTAAGGTATCCATTAAGGAATGCAGTTTTGACATCCATTTGCCAAATTTCATAATCATGAAATGCGGCAATTGCTAACATGATTCGGACGGACTTAAGCATCGCTACGGGTGAGAAGGTCTCATCGTAGTCAACTCCTTGAACTTTTCGAAAACCTTTTGCAACAAGTCGAGCTTTGTAGACAGTAACATTACCGTCAGCGTCAGTCTTCTTCTTGAAGATCCATTTATTCTCTATGGCCTGCCAATCATCGGGCAAGTCAACCAAAGTCCATACTTTGTTCTCATACGTGGATCCCATCTCAGATTTCATGGCCTCAAGACATTTTGCGGAATCTAGGCTCATCATCGCTTCCTCATAGTTCGTAGGTTCGTCATGGTCAAGTAACATGACTTCCAGAACAGGATTACCGTACCACTCTGGTGCGGATCTTACTCTGGTTGACCTACAAGGTTCGGTAGTAACTTGATAAGAAGTTTCATGATCATCATCATTAGCTTCCTCACTTACTGGTGTAGGAATCGCTGGAACTGATTTCAATGATGAACTACTTTCCAATAAGGGAGTAGGTACAATTACCTTGTCAAGTTCTACTTTCCTCCCACTCACTTCTTTCGAGTGAAACTCCTTCTCTAGAAAGGATCCATTCTTAGCAACAAATATCTTGCCTTCGGATCTATGATAGAAGGTGTACCCAACAGTCTCCTTTGGGTATCCTATGAAGACACATTTCTCCAATTTGGGTTCGAGCTTATCAGGCTGAAGCTTTTTCACATAAGCATCGCAGCCCAAACTTTAAGAAACGACAACTTGGGTTTCTTGCCAAACCACAGTTCATAAGGTGTCGTCTCGACGGATTTAGATGGTGCCCTATTTAACGTGAATGCAGCTGTCTCTAAAGCGTAAACCCAAAACGATAGCGGTAAATCAGTGAGAGACATCATAGATCGCACCATATCTATTAAAGTACAATTACGACGTTCAGACACACCATTACGCTATGGTGTTCCAGGTGGCGTGAGTTGCGAAACTATTCCGCATTGTTTCAAATGAAGTCCAAACTCATAACTCAAATATTCACCTCCACGATCAGATCGTAGAAACTTGATTTTCTTGTTACGATGATTTTCCACTTCACTCTAAAATTCTTTGAACTTTTCAAATGTTTCAGACTTATGTTTCATCAAGTAGGTATACCCATATCTGCTCAAATCATCTGTGAAGGTGAGAAAATAATGATATCTGCCGTGAACTTCAATGTTCATTGGACCACATACATGATTATGTATGATTTCAAATAACTCCGTTGCTCGCTTCATTGTTCCAGAGAACGGAGTTTTAGTCATCTTGTCCATCAGGCATGGTCCGCATGTACCAAGTGATTCATAATCAAGCGATTCCAGAAGTCCATCAGAATGGAGTTTCTTCATGTGCTTTACACCAATATGACCTAAACGGCAGTGCCACAAATAAGTTGCACTATCATTATTAACTCTGCATCTTTTGGTTTCAATGCCATGAAATGTGTATCACTACTATCAAGATTTTGTAAAAATAGACCACTCATCAAGGGTGCATGACCATAAAAGATATTACTCATATAAATAGAACAACAATTATTCTCCAATTTAAATGAATAACCGTCTCGCATTAAACAAGATCCAGATACGATGTTCATGCTCAATGCTGGCACCAAATAACAATTATTCAGGTCTAAAACTAATCCCAAAGGTAGATGTAGAGGTAGCGTGCCGACAGCGATCACATCGACTTTGGAACCATTTCCCACGCGCATCGTCACCTCGTCCTTAGCCAATCTTCGCTTAACTCAGAGCCCCTATTTTGAGTTGCAAATGTTAGCAACTGAACCAGTATCAAATACCCAGGCACTACTGCGAGCATTAGTAAGGTACACATCAATAACATGTATATCAAATATACCTTTCACTTTGCCATCCTTCTTCTCCGCCAAATACTTGGGGCAGTTCCGCTTCCAGTGACCAGTTGCTTTGCAGTAGAAGCACTCAGTCTCAGGCTTAGGTCCAGACTTGGGTTTCTTCACTTGAGCAACAACTGGCTTGCTGTTCTTTTTGAAGTTCCCCTTCTTCCCTTTACCGTTTTTCTTGAAACTGGTGGTCTTGTTGACCATCAACACTTGATGTTCCTTCTTGATTTCTACCTTCGTAGCCTTTAGCATTGCGAGGAGCTCAGGAATCGTCTTATCCATCCCTTGCATATTATAGTTCATCACGAAGCACTTGTAGCTTGGTGGCAGTGATTGAAGAACTTTGTCAATGACACTATCATCAGGAAGATTAACTCCCAATTGAGTCAAGTGGTTGTGGTACCAACACATTCTGACTATAAGTTCACTGACAGAACTATTCTCCTCCATCTTGCAGCTGTAGAACTTATTGGAGACTTCATATCTCTCAATCTGGGCATTTGCTTGAAATATTAACTTCAACTCCTGGAACATCTCATATGCTCCATGACGTTCAAAACGTCGTTGAAGTCCCGGTTCTAATCCGTAAAGCATGGCACACTGAACTATCGAGTAGTCATCAGCTTTGCTCTGTCAGGTGTTCATAACATCTGACGTTGCTCCTGCAGCGGGTTTCTCACCTAGCGGTGCTTCCAGGACGTAATTCTTCTATGTAGCAATGAGGATAATCCTCAAGTTATGGACCCAGTCCGTGTAGTTGCTACCATCATCTTTCAACTTAGCTTTCTCTAGGAATGCATTAAAATTCAACGGAACAACAGCACAAGCCATCTATCTACAACAACATAGACATGCAAAATACTATCAGGTACTAAGTTCCTAATAAATTAAAGTTCAATTAATCAAATTAATTAAGAACTCCCACTTAGATAGACATCTCTCTAATCATCTAAGTTATCACGTGATCCATATCAACTAAACCATGTCCGATCATCACATGAGATGGAGTAGTTTTCAATGGTGAACATCACTATGTTGATCATATCTACTATATGATTCACGCTCGACCTTTTGGTCTCCAGTGTTCTCAGGCCATATCTGCATATGCTAGGCTCGCCAAGTTTAACCCGAGTATTCCGCGTGTGCAAAACTGTCTTGCACCCGTTGTATGTGAACGTAGAGCTTATCACACCCGATCATCACGTGGTGTCTCGGCACGACGAACTGTAGCAACGGTGCATACTCAGGGAGAACACTTATACCTTGAAATTTAGTGAGAGATCATCTTATAATGCTACCGTCGAACTAAGCAAAATAAGATGCATAAAGGATAAACATCACATGCAATCAATATAAGTGATATGATATGGCCATCATCATCTTATGCATTTGATCTCCATCTCCAAAGCACCGTCATGATCACCATCATCACCGGCTTGCCACCTTGATCTCCATCGAAGCATCGTTGTCGTCTCGCCAACTATTGCTTCTACGACTATCGCTACTGCTTAGTGATAAAGTAAAGCAATTACATGGCGATTGCATTTCATACAATAAAGCGACAACCATATGGCTCCTGCCAGTTGCCGATAACTGTGTTACAAAACATGATCATCTCATACAATAAAATTTAGCATCATGTCTTGACCATATCACATCACAACATGCCCTGCAAAAACAAGTTAGATGTCCTCTACTTTGTTGTTGCAAGTTTTACGTGGCTGCTACGGGCTGAGCAAGAACTGTTCTTACCTACGCATCAAAAACCAGAACGCGGTATAGTGATTGTTTTTTGATCTTCTGAAAGAACCCTGTTCATTTAATACGATTCAACTAAAGCTGGAGAAATAGACACCCACTAGCCACCTATGTGTGAAGCACATCGGTAGAACCAATCTCGCGTAAGCGTACGCGTAATGTCGGTCTGGGCCGCTTCATCCAACAATGCCGCTGAATCAAGAATCAACTAGTGACGACAAGCAATATGTATATACCCACGCCCACAACTCCTTTGTGTTCTACTCGTGCATATAGCATCTATGCATAAACCTGGCTCGGATGCCACTATTGCGGAACACGGTAATTTCAAAAAAATTCCTACGCACACGCAAGATCATGGTGATGCATAGCAAAGAGAGGGGAGAGTATCATCTATGTACCCTCATAGACCATAAGCGGAAGCATTATGACAACGCGGTTGATGTAGTCGTATGTCTTCATGATCGACCGATCTAGTACCGAAGATACGACACCTCTGCGATCTGCACACGTTCGGCTCGGTGACATCCCGCAAACTCATGATCCAGTAGAGCTTCGAGGGAGAGCTTCGTTAGCACGACATCGTGATGACGGTGATGATGTTGCTACCGGAATAGGGCTTCTCCTAAGCACTGCTACGATATTACCGAGGTGGATTATGGTGGAGGGGGGCACCGCACACGACTAAATATCAATGATCAACTTGTGTGTCTATGGGGTGCCCCCCTCCCCGTATATAAAGGAGTGGAGGAGGGGGAGGGCCGTCCCTCCTATGGCGCGCCCCATGGGGAGTTCTACTCCCACCGGGAGTAGGATTCCCCCCTTTCCATGTAGTAGGAGTAGGAGAAGGAAGGAGGAAAGAGGGAGAAGGAAAGGGGGGCGCCGCCCCCCCTTCCTAGTCCAATTCAGACCAGAGGGGGAGGGGCGCGCGGCCGGCCCTGCCAGCCCCTCCTCTCTTTCCACTAAGGCCCATAAGGCCCATTAAACTCCCCGGGGGGTTCCGGTAACCCCCCCGGTACTCCCGTATATGCCCGGACTTCGCTCGGAACCCTTCCGATGTCCAAACATAGTCGTCGAATATATTGTTCTTTATGTCTCGACCATTTTGAGACTCCTCGTCATGTCCGTGATCAAATCTGGGACTCCGAACTACCTTTGGTACATCAAAACACATAAACTCATAATACCGATCGTCACCAAATGTTAAGCATGCGGACCCTACGGGTTCGAGAACTATGTAGACATGACCGAGGCATGTCTCCGGTCAATAACCAATAGTGGAACCTGGATGCTCATATTGGTTCCTACATATTCTACGAAGATCTTTATCGGTCAAATCGCATAACGATATACATTGTTCCCTTTGTCATCAGTATGTTACTTGCCCGAGATTCGATCGTCGGTATCTCAATACCTAGTTCAATCTCGTTACTGGCAAGTCTCTTTACTCGTTCCATAATGCTACATCCCGTAACTAACTCATCAGCTACATTGCTTGCAAGGTTATAGTGATGTACATCACCGAGAGGGCCCAGAGATACCTCTCCGACAATCGGAGTGACAAATCCTAATCTTGATCCATGCCAACTCAACAAACACCATCAGAGACACCTATAGAGCACCTTTATAATCACCCAGTTACGTTGTGACGTTTGGTAGCACACAAAGTGTTCCTCTGGTATTCGGGAGTTGCATGATCTCATAGTCATAGGAACATGTATAGTTATGGAGAAAGCAATAGCAACAAACTAAACGATCATCGTGCTAAGCTAACGGATGGGTCAAGTCAATCACATCATTCTCTAATGATGTGATCCTGTTAATCAAATGACAACTCATGTCTATGGTTAGGAAACATAACCATCATTGATTCAACGAGCTAGTCAATTAGAGGCAAACTAGTGACACTTTGTTTATCTATGTATTCACACATGTACTAAGTTTCCGGTTAATACAATTCTAGCATGAATAATAAACATTTATCATGATATAAGGAAATATAAATAACAACTTTATTATTGCCTCTAGGGAATATTTCCTTCAATTTATGCTTAATCATTGCTTATGAGATTATCCGTTTCTTAGTTGATCGCTTCCCAATCTTTTGCTAGCCTTCATTTTGCACCAAGTATGTTCTCTACTTGTGCATCCAAAATCCTTTAAACCAGTTTTTCCACATGAGTCCACTATATCTACCTATTTGCGATATTCTTTTGCCGTTCTAAGCAAATTTGCATGTGCCATCTCTAATTTTCAAAATAAACTTCTCTTTTGTGTGTTTGTTTCACTCACGGAACGGTAACGGGTGGCTAATATTTTCCATGCTGGAAGTGTTATTCTCAAGATGAGTGTGTATTCACTTGTCATTGCACGAGAGTAAGGAAAAGGTCTTAGGGATGCCCAGTCCCGAAATGCAAAAATGAATTTACTTTATGTTGTCGAATAATAAATTCCTTGGAAAATGTTGGTATGGAGGGCACCCATGGATACGGTTAGCCATGGAAAGTGAAAGTATGATGAAAAAAGGAATAAACTTTATTTTCTGTTTGGGACCCGCCTATGGCATATCTAGCATGGAAAGTGTTGGGAACTCTATGTCGTTTTCGTTGGTGGGATGGATACACCTCCCAAAATGTTTTTATCGCTAATTTTTCGCTTTGAGCTCTGGCACCTCTACAAATCCCTACTTCCCTCTACGAAGGGCCTTTCTTTTACTTTATGCAATTTTTATTTTAAAATTTGAGTCTCCATCTTCTCTTATAAAAAGCACCAACTAGGAGCAACATGATCGTACTTAAGTATTGGGTGTAGCTAATATTCGATTGTGTTTCATGAACGTATCAATGTTTGAGCATGATGGGCTAGGGATAACTTATTTTAGCATTGATATTTTGAAAGACATGGTTGCCTATTGATATGCTTGAGTATCTAAATTATTATGTCAAAACTAGACTATTTCTTTGAATCACATAAAAAGTCCAAATGTCCATGCTATAAAGAAAAGAATATGATATGACATGTTAAACAACACTCCACATAAAAAAATATGTTTTTATCACTTACCTACTCGAGGACAAGTAGGAGTTAAGCTTGGGGATGCTGATATGTCTCCAATGTATCTATAATTTTTGATTGTTCCATGCTGTTTTATTATCAATCTTGGATGTTTTATAATCATTTTATAGTCATTTTATATCATTTTTTGGTACTAACCTATTGACATAGTGCCAAGTGCCAGTTCCTGTTTTTTCTGTGTTTTTTTACATCACAGAAACTCAATATCAGACGGAGTCCAAATGCCACGAAACTTTACGGAGATATTTTATGGACCAAAAGGAACATGTTGGGCCCTGGTTGCACCTATGGGATAATGACCCACAAGTTTAGGGGATCAATTGTTGCTCTTTTCGATAAGTAAGAGTGTCGAACCCAACAAGGAGCAGAAGGAAATGGCAAGTAGTTTTCAGTAAGGTAATGTCTGCAAGTGCTGAAATTGTAAGTAGCAAGTAGTTTGATAGCAAGATAATTTGTAACGAGCAAGTAACGATAATAGTAACAAGTATGCAGGAAGTTAGCCCAATCCTTTTTAGGCAAAGGACAGGCCAAAACGGTCTCTTATAATAAGCAAAACGTTCTTGAGGGTACATGGGGATTTCATCTAGTTACTTTCATCATGTTGGTTTGATTTGTGTTCACTACTTTGATAATTTGATATGTGGGTGGACCGGTGCTTAGGTGCTGTTCTTACTTGAACAAACCTCCTACTTATGATTAACCCTCCCGCAAGCATCCGCAACTACGAGAAAAGTATTAAGAATAAATTATAACCCTAGCATTAAACTCTAGGATCCAATCGGTCCCTTACGGAACAGTGCATAAACTGGGGTTTAAGTTTTCTGTCACTCTTGCAACCCACCATCTATTTACTACTCCACAATGCACTCCCTTAGGCCCAAATATGGTGAAGTGTCATGTAGTCCATGTTCACATGACACCACTAAGGGAATAACAACATACATACTATCAAAATATCGAACACATATCAAATTCACATGATTACTTGCAACATGATTTTTCCCATGACCTCAAGAACAAAGGTAACTACTCACAAATAATAATCATGCTCAAGATCAGAGGGGTATTAATATGCATAATGGATCTGAACATATAATCTTCCACCAAATAAACCATATAGTAATCAACTACAAGATGTAATCAACACTACTAGCCACCCCTAGCAACAATCTATAGTTCTAGTAACAAGATTGCATACAAGAGATGAACTAGGGTTTGAGATGAGATGGTTCTGGTGAAGATGTTGTTGGATATTGCCATCCCCAAGATGGGAGAGTTGTTGGTGATGATGATGACGATGATTTCCCCCTCCGGAAGGGAAGTTCCCCCAGCAGAATCGCTCCGCCGGAGGGCAAAAGTGCTCCTGCCCAAGTTCCACCTCGAGGCGGCGGCGCTTTGTCCCGAAAGTCCTCTCTTGATTTTTTCTAGGTCAAAACCACTTATATACCAGAAGATGGGCACCGGAGGTGGGCCGAGGAGGCCACAACCCACCAGGGCGCGCTTGGGGGGCCTGGCGGGCCCATGTGGGTTGTGCCCACCTGGTGGCCCCCTCTGGTGTTTATTGGCTCCAATATTCCTCAAATAATTCATAAAAATTCTCTATAAAGTTTCAGCTCATTTGGAGTTGTGCAGAATAGGTGGCCTGACATAGCTTTTCCAGGTCCAGATTTCCAGCTGCCGGAATTCTCCCTCTTGGTGTGTTCCTTGCAAATTATGAGAGAAAAGGCATTAGAAATACTCCAAAAAGCATTATTATGGATAAAAACATTATAAATAATAGTAAGCAAAAATGATGCAAAATGGACGTATCAACTCCCCCAAGCTTAGACCTCGCTTGTCCTCAAGCGAAAACCAAAATCGAAAAATGTGTCCACATGCTTTGAGAGAGAGGTGTCGATAAAAACAAAATACGAACATAGAAGCATCATGTTGATTATTATAACAACAACATCATTAAACATAGGACTTTTATCATATAACTTTTATCATATACTTCTAATGAATAAGTAATAGTTCATCACACAATCAAAGTATAAAGCAAAAACTCTATTAGAAACCGACAAACTATGTTCTCAGTCAACTTTTGCAACTGCAATTCATCATCTTTTCAGGAAGAGTCACGTGTCAGAGCCTTTAGGCAAGTCCACATACTCAACCATCATATAGTCTTCTATGATTGCTAACACTCACCTTGTACCCATGAGCAAAATGTTTCAACCGGACACATAGAAAGATAGGGGCTTATAGTTTTGCCTCCCAACATACTCACCTCAAGGGTGATGTCAACATTAATAACTCATGCCATCTATATTCAACTGGACATATGTGCCTAGATCTTTCCTCACCACATGATGCTTGCCAAGGGAGAAAAGTAAAAGGAATAGAGGGACTCTTTGCATAAAAGTAAAAGATAGGCCCTTCGCAAAGGGAAGCAGAGGTTGGCATGCGCTTATTTGTTTGTATGCTCAATCCCTTAGTGCAAGAGAACGTCACGTTGTATTGCCCCTTAAGATGACAACCTTTATTATGCAGTTTGTCGCTTTTATTCTTTGCCATCCAAGTTCGTACGACGCTCAATTTTCTCTTACACTAAATGATGTCACACTTCTAGAAGCAACTTTTATTGCCTTTTTGCACCGATGACAACTTACTTGAGGGATCTTGCTCAATCCCTAGGTAGGTAGGGTGGAGACTTGAAAAAGATTTGGGTTTAAGGGTTTTTGGATGCACAAGTAGTATCTCTACTTAGTACAGATTTTTTGGCTAGCAAAGATAGGGGGCAAGCACCACATGTTAAAGGATCTATGACAATATGACTTCTATGTGAATATAAACAAACATAAATCATTGTCTTCCTTGTCCAACGTCAACAATTTTGGCATATAATATTTTGATGAGGGCTCACAATCACAAAAGATTTCTAGGATAGTATATCTATATGTGAATCTTCTCTTCCCTTATTAATTATTTCATGAGTTGCATAATTTACTAATGCTATGTTTGTCAATCCCTAATATTTTTTTACTTATACTTTTCCTTATGTGGTGCTATCACCTACCATAGGATTAGTATATAATACTATTGATTTATTTCCTTTCTTCATTTGTTTCCTTTCTCTTTTCCTTAATTTATTTCTTTTCTTTATTTGCAACATGAAAGTGAAGAGAGCAAAAACTAAAGCTAACTTTATTACATAACTTGCACACGATTACAATGATAGATCACTAAGCAAACTTTCAAAAGAAGAAAGGATCAAATTAAACTTTATTTCATCTGAAAGCAAAAGATTGAACTAAGATAAATAAAAGCAAAAAGATAGTGGGATGATACGATACCGGGGCACCTCCCCCAAGCTTGGCGGAAGCCAAGGGGAGTGCCCATACCCGATACTCAATTCTCTTTTTGGTGGTGAAGGAGATGATGGTGGTGATGAAGGAGAGATCTTGTCCTTGGAGGAGCTTGAAGAGGCCATGGTATATGGAATCTGACAGAAAACAACAAGGAAAAAGAGAACAGAGGATTTCTCCGTGATACGGTGATCAACAGGTTCGGGAAGTATATACATATTTTTTATCTTGCAGGGCAAGTATACGGTAGAAAAATGGAGTACGGGAGGTGTCCCAGGTGGGCACAACCCACCTGGGCGCGGCGCGCCCTGGTGTCTTGTGCCCACCATGGTACGCTTCCTGGGAGTTTCTTTATTTCCAAAATTTTAAAATATTCCAAAACTAATAAAAAATATTTTTGCAGATTTTTGGAGTCTGTTTACTTACTGTATCACGTACCTCCTTCTTTTCACGATTCTGGAGTGTTCCGGAAGGACTCCTTTATGTGTTATTCTGGTGTCAAAGTTTGGATAATGTTACTTTCAACATTAATAGGCGTACCTGAGATATAATGCTTTATTCATTGCCCATTGACAACCTTCGGGTTAGTGCCTTCGAAATTATTTATTTTGATGGATCTAGACTGGTAAACCTCCTCGATGACATAAGGGCCTTCCCATTTTGAGAGGAGCTTCCCTACAAAAAAACTAAAACGAGAGTTGTACAAAAGAACATATTCTCCAACTTTAAACTCACGCTTTTGGATTCTTTTTTCATGCCATCTTTTAACCTTTTCTTTGAACAACTTTGCACTTTCATAAGCTTGGGTTCTCCATTCATCTAATGAGCTTATATCAAATAACCTCTTTTCACCAGCAAATTTGAAATCATAATTGAGTTCTTTAATTGCCCAATAAGTGTGACGCCCCCGATTCAATCGTACACTAATCATACACACAAACGTGTACGATCAAGATCAGGGACTCACATGAAGATATCACAAAAACTCTACACATAAAATAAGTCATACAAGCATCATATTACAAGCCAGGGGCCTAAAGGGCTCGAATACAAGAGCTCGACCATAAACGAGTCCATGGAAGCAACAATATCTGAGTACATATTCTACGAAGATCTTTATCGGTCAGACCGCATAACAACATATGTTGTTCCCTTTGTCATCGGTATGTTACTTGCCCGAGATTCGATCGTCGGTATCTCAATACCTAGTTCAATCTCGTTACCGGCAAGTCTCTTTACTCGTTCCGTAATACATCATCTCACAACTAACTCATTAGTTGCAATGCCTGCAAGGCTTATGTGATGTGCATTACCGAGAGGGCCCAGAGATACCTCTCCGACAATCGGAGTGACAAATCCTAATCTCGAAATACGCCAACCCAACATTCACCTTTGGAGACACCTGTAGAGCTCCTTTATAATCACCCAGTTACGTTGTGACATTTGGTAGCACACAAAGTGTTCCTCCGGTAAACGGGAGTTGCATAATCTCATAGTCATAGGAACATGTATAAGTCATGAAGAAAGCAATAGCAACATACTAAACGATCGGGTGCTAAGCTAACGGAATGGGTCAAGTCAATCACATCATTCTCCTAATGATGTGATCCCGTTAATCAAATAACAACTCTTTGTCTATGGTTAGGAAACATAACCATCTTTGATTAACGAGCTAGTCAAGTAGAGGCATACTAGTGACGTTTGGTTTGTCTATGTATTCACACAAGTATTATGTTTCTGGATAATACAATTCTAGCATGAATAATAAACATTTATCATGATATAAGGAAATAAAATAATAACATTATTATTGCCTCTAGGGCATATTTCCTTCAGTCTCCCACTTGCACTAGAGTCAATAATCGAGATTACACAGTAATGATCCTAACACCCATGGAGCTTTGGTGCTGATCATGTTTTGCTCGTGGAAGAGGCTTAGTCAACGGGTCTGCTACATTCAGATCCGTATGTATCTTGCAAATCTCTATGTCTCCCACCTGGACTAGATCCCGGATGGAATTGAAGCGTCTCTTGATGTGCTTGGTTCTCTTGTGAAATCTGGATTCCTTTGCCAAGGCAATTGCACCAGTATTGTCACAAAAGATTTTCATTGGACCCGATGCACTAGGTATGACACCTAGATCGGATATGAACTCCTTCATCCAGACTCCTTCGTTTTCTACTTCCGAAGCAGCTATGTACTCCGCTTCACATGTAGATCCCGCCGCAACGCTTTGTTTAGAACTGCATCAACTGACAGCTCCATCGTTTAATGTAAACACGTTTCCGGTTTGCGATTTAGAATCGTCCGGATCAGTGTCAAAGCTTGCATCAACGTAACCATTTACAATGAGCTCTTTGTCACCTCCATATATGAGAAACATATCCTTAGTCCATTTTAGGTATTTCAGGATGTTCTTGACTGCTGTCCAGTGATCCACTCCTGGATTACTTTGGTACCTTCCTGCTAGACTTATAGCAAGACATACATCAGGTCTGGTACACAGCATTGCATACGTGATAGAGCCTATGGCTGAAGCATAGGTAACATCTTTCATTTTCTCTCTATCTTCTGCATTGGTCGGACTTTGAGTCTTACTCAATTTCACACCTTGTAACACATGCAAGAATCCTTTCTTTGCTTGATCCATTTTGAACTTTTTCAAAACTTTATCAAGGTATGTGCTTTGTGAAAGTCCAATTAAGCGTCTCGATCTGTCTCTATAGATCTTGATGCCCAATATGTAGGTAGCTTCACCGAGGTCTTTCATAGAAAAACTTTTATTCAAGTATCCTTTTATGCTATCCAGAAATTCTATATCATTTCCGATTAGTAATATGTCATCTACATATTAAAGGAAATATGCCCTAGAGGCAATAATAAAGTTATTATTTATTTCCTTATATCATGATAAATGTTTATTATTCATGCTAGAATTGTATTAACCGGAAACATAATACATGTGTGAATACATAGACAAACTTAGTGTCACTAGTATGCCTCTACTTGACTAGCTCGTTAATCAAAGATGGTTATGTTTCCTAACCATGAACAAGGTCTTGTTATTTGATTAACAAGGTCACATCATTAGTTGAATGATCTGATTGACATGACCCATTTCATTAGCTTAGCACCCGATCATTTAGTATGTTGCTGTTGCTATTCTTCATGACTTATACACGTTCCTATGACTATGATATTATGCAACTCCCGTTTACCGGAGGAACACTTTGGGTACTACCAAACGTCACAACGTAACTGGGTGATTATAAAGGAGTACTACAGGTGTCTCCAAAGGTAGATGTTGGGTTGGCGTATTTCGAGATTAGGATTTGTCACTCCGATTCTCGGAGAGGTATCTCTGGGCCCTCTCGGTAGTACACATCACATAAGCCTTACAAGCATTGTGACTAATGAGTTAGTTGCGAGATGATGTATTACGAAACGAGTAAAGAGACTTGCCAATAACGAGATTGAACTAGGTATTGGATACCGACGATCGAATCTCGGGCAAGTAACATAACGATGACAAAGGGAACAACGTATGTTGTTATGCGGTCTGACCGATAAAGATCTTCATAGAATATGTAGGAGCCAATATGAGCATCCAGGTCCCGCTATTGGTTATTGACCGGAGATGTGTCTCAGTCATGTCTACATTGTTCTCGAACCGTAGGGTCCGCACGCTTAACGTTACGATGATAGTTATTATGAGTTTATGCATTTTGATGTACCGAAGTTAGTTCGGAGTCCCGGATGTGATCACGGACATGACGAGGAGTCTCGAAATGGTTGAGACATAAAGATTGATATATTGGATGACTATATTCGGACACCGGAAGTGTTCCGGGTGATTTCGGAGAAAACCGGAGAGCCGAAGGGTTACCGGAACCCTACCGGGAGAAGTAATGGGCCTTATGGGCTTTAGTGGAGAGAGAGAAGGGCTGCCAGAGGAGGGCCGTGCGCCACCTCCTCCCTGGTCCGAATTGGACTAGGGGAGGGGGGCGGCGCCCCCCCTTTCCTTCTCCCACTCCACCTCTTTCCCCCTCCTAGTAGGAGTCCTCCTCCTAGTAGGAGGAGGACTCCTCCTTGGCGCGCCACACCTGGCCGGCCGGCCTCCTCCCCTTGCTCCTTTATATACGGGGGCAGGGGGCACCCCAAGACACACAAGTTGATCCACGTGATCGTTCCTTAGCCGTGTGCGGTGCCCCCTGCCACCATATTCCACCTCGATCATATCGTTGTAATGCTTAGGCGAAGCCCTGCGTCGGTAGAACATCAAGATCATCATCACGCCGTCGTGCTGACGGAACTCTTCCCCAAAGCTTTGCTGGATCGGAGCCCGGGGATCGTCATCGAGCTGTACGTGTGCTAAGAACTCACAGGTGCCGGAGTAACGGTGCTTGGATCGGTCGGATCAGGAAGAAGACGTACGACTACTTCCTCTATGTTGTGTCAACGCTTCCGTTGCGATCTACAAGGGTACGTAGATTAGACTCTCCCCCTCGTTGCTATGCATCATCATGATCTTGCGTGTGCGTAGGAAAATTTTGAAATTACTACGTTCCCCAACAGTGGTATCAGAGCCTAGGTTTTATGGTTTGATGTTATATGCACGAGTAGAACACAAGTGAGTTGTGGGCGATACAAGTCATACTGCCTACCAGCATGTCATACTTTGGTTCAGTGGTATTGTTGGACGAGACGACCCGGACCAACCTTACGCGTACGCTTACGTGAGACCGGTTCCCTCGACGTGCTTTGCACATAGATGGCTTGCGGGCGACTGTCTCTCCAACTTTAGTTGAACCGAGTATGGCTACGCCCGGTCCTTGAGAAGGTTAAAACGGAGTCTATTTGACAAACTATCATTGTGGTTTTGATGCGTAGGTGAGATTGGTTCTTGCTTAAAGCCCGTAGCAGCCACGTAAAATTTGCAACAACAAAGTAGAGGACGTCTAACTTGTTTTTGCAGGGCATGTTGTGATGTGATATGGTCAAGACATGATGCTAAATTTTATTGTATGAGATGATCATGTTTTGTAACTGAGTTATCGGCAACTGGCAAGAGCCATATGGTTGTCGCTTTATTGTATGCAATGCAATCGCGATGTAATGCTTTACTTTATCACTAAACGGTAGCGATAGTCGTGGAAGCATAAGATTGGCAAGACGACAACGATGCTACGATGGAGATCAAGGTGTCGCGCCGGTGACGATGGTGATCATGACGGTGCTTCGGAGATGGAGATCACAAGCACAAGATGATGATGGCCATATCATATCACTTATATTGATTGCATGTGATGTTTATCTTTTTATGCATCTTATCTTGCTTTGATTGATGGTAGCATTATAAGATGATCTCTCACTAAATTATCAAGAAGTGTTCTCCCTGAGTATGCACCGTTGCGAAAGTTCTTCGTGCTGAGACACCACGTGATGATCGGGTGTGATAGGCTCTACGTTCAAATACAACGGGTGCAAAACAGTTGCACACGCGGAATACTCAGGTTATACTTGACGAGCCAAGCATATACAGATATGGCCTCGGAACACGAAGACCGAAAGGTCGAGCGTGAATCATATAGTAGATATGATCAACATAATGATGTTCACCGATGAAACTACTCCATCTCACGTGATGATCGGACATGGTTTAGTTGATTTGGATCACGTGATCACTTAGACGATTAGAGGGATGTCTATCTAAGTGGGAGTTCTTAAGTAATATGATTAATTGAACTTAAATTTATCATGAACTTAGTACCTGATAGTATCTTGCTTGTTTATGTTGATTGTAGATAGATGGCTCGTGCTGTTGTTCCGTTGAATTTTAATGCGTTCCTTGAGAAAGCAAAGTTGAAAGATGATGGTAGCAATTACACGGACTGGGTCCGTAACTTGAGGATTATCCTCATTGCTGCACAGAAGAATTACGTCCTGGAAGCACCGCTGGGTGCCAGGCCTGCTGCTGGAGCAACACCAGATGTTATGAACGTCTGGCAGAGCAAAGCTGATGACTACTCGATAGTTCAGTGTGCCATGCTTTACGGCTTAGAATCGGGACTTCAACGACGTTTTGAACGTCATGGAGCATATGAGATGTTTCAGGAGTTGAAGTTAATATTTCAAGCAAATGCCCGAATTGAGAGATATGAAGTCTCCAATAAGTTCTATAGCTGCAAGATGGAAGAGAACAGTTTTGTCAGTGAGCATATACTCAAAATGTCTGGGTATAATAATCACTTGATTCAATTGGGAGTTAATCTTCCAGATGATTGCGTCATTGACAGAATTCTCCAATCACTGCCACCAAGCTACAAGAGCTTCGTGATGAACTATAATATGCAAGGGATGAACAAGACTATTCCCGAGCTCTTCGCGATGCTGAAAGCTGCGGAGGTAGAAATCAAAAAGGAGCATCAAGTGTTGATGGTTAACAAAACCACTAGTTTCAAGAAAAAGGGCAAAGGGAAGAAGAAGGGGAACTTCAAGAAGAACGGCAAGCAAGTTGCTGCTCAGGAGAAGAAACCCAAGTCTGGACCTAAGCCTGAAACTGAGTGCTTCTACTGCAAGTAGACTGGTCACTGGAAGCGGAACTGCCCCAAGTATTTGGCGGATAAGAAGGATGGCAAGGTGAACAAAGGTATATGTGATATACATGTTATTGTTGTGTACCTTACTAATGCTCGCAGTAGCACCTGGGTATTTGATACTGGTTCTGTTGCTAATATTTGCAACTCGAAACAGGGACTACGGATTAAGCGAAGATTGGCTAAGGACGAGGTGACAATGCGCGTGGGAAACAGTTCCAAAGTCGATGTGATCGCGGTCGGCACGCTACCTCTACATCTACCTTCGGGATTAATATTAGACCTAAATAATTGTTATTTGGTGCCAGCGTTGAGCATGAACATTATATCTGGATCTTGTTTAATGCGAGACGGTTATTCATTTAAATCAGAGAATAATGGTTGTTCTATTTATATGAGTAATATCTTTTATGGTCATGCACCCTTGAAGAGTGGTCTATTCTTGTTAAATCTCGATAGTAGTGATACACATATTCATAATGTAGAAGCCAAAAGATGCAGAGTTGATAATGATAGTGCAACTTATTTGTGGCACTGCCGTTTAGGTCATATCGGTGTAAAGCGCATGAAGAAACTCCATACTGATGGACTTTTGGAACCACTTGATTATGAATCACTTGGTACTTGCGAACTGTGCCTCATGGGCAAGATGACTAAAACACCGTTCTCCGGTACTATGGAGAGAGCAACAGATTTGTTGGAAGTCATATATACAGATGTATGCGGTCCGATGAATATTGAGGCTCATGGCGGATATCGTTATTTTCTCACCTTCACAGATGATTTAAGCAGATATGGGTATATCTACTTAATGAAACATAAGTCTGAAACATTTGAAAAGTTCAAAGAATTTCAGAGTGAAGCTGAAAATCATCGTAACAAGAAAATAAAGTTTCTATGATCTGATCGTGGAGGAGAATATTTGAGTTACGAGTTTGGTGTACATTTGAAAAATTGAGGAATAGTTTCGCAATTCACGCCACCCGGAACACCACAGCGTAATGGTGTGTCCGAACGTCGTAATCGTACTTTACTAGATATGGTGCGATCTATGATGTCTCTTACTGATTTACCGCTATCGTTTTGGGGATACGCTCTAGAGACGGCCGCATTCACGTTAAATAGGGCACCATCAAAATCCGTTGAGACGACGACTTATGAACTATGGTTTGGCAAGAAACCAAAGTTGTCGTTTCTGAAAGTTTGGGGCTGCGATGCTTATGTGAAAAAGCTTCAACCTGATAAGCTCGAACCCAAATCGGAGAAATGTGTCTTCATAGGATATCCAAAGGAAACTATTGGATACACCTTCTATCACAGATCCGAAGGCAAGACTTTTGTTGCTAAATTCAGAAACTTTCTTGAGAAGGAGTTTCTCTCGAAAGAAGTGAGTGGGAGGAAAGTAGAACTTGACGAGGTAACTGTACCCGCTCCCTTATTGGAAAGTAGTAGATTACAGAAAACTGTTTCTGCAACACCTACACCAATAAGTGAGGAAGCTAATGATAATGATCATGAAACTTCAGAACAAGATACTACTGAACCTCGTAGATCAACCATAGCAAAATCCGCGCCAGAGTGGTACAGTAATCCAGTTCTGGAAGTCATGCTGCTAGATCATGATGAACCTACGAACTATGAAGAAGCGATGGTGAGCCCAGATTCCGCAAAATGGCTTGAAGCCATGAAATCTGAGATGGGATCCATGTATGAGAACAAAGTATGGACTTTGGTTGACTTGCCCGATGGTCGGCAAGCAATTGAGAATAAATGGATCTTCAAGAAAAAGACTGACGCTGATGGTAATGTTACTGTCTATAAAGCTCGACTTGTTGCAAAAGGTTTTCGACAAGTTCAAGGGGTTGACTACGATGAGACCTTCTCACCCGTAGCGATGCTTAAGTCTGTCCGAATCATGTTAGCAATTGCCGCGTTTTATGATTATGAAATATGGCAGATGGATGTCAAAACTGCATTCCTGAATGGATTTCTAGAAGAAGAGTTGTATATGATGCAACCGGAAGGTTTTGTCGATCCAAAGGGAGCTAACAAAGTGTGCAAGCTCCAGCGATCCATTTATGGACTGGTGCAAGCATCTCGGAGTTGGAATAAACGCTTTGATAGTGTGATCAAAGCATTTGGTTTTATACAGACTTCTGGAGAAGCCTGTATTTACAAGAAAGTGAGTGGGGGCTTTGTAGCATTTCTGATACTATATGTGGATGACATATTGCTGATTGGAAATGATATAGAATTTCTGGATAGCATAAAGGGATACTTGAATAAGAGTTTTTCAATGAAAGACCTCGGTGAAGCTGCTTACATATTGGGCATTAAGATCTATAGAGATAGATCGAGACGCTTAATTGGACTTTCACAAAGCACATACCTTGACAAAATTTTGAAAACATTCAAAATGGATCAAGCAAAGAAAGGGTTCTTGCCTGTGTTACAAGGTGTGAAGTTGAATCAGACTCAATGCCCGACCACTGCAGAAGATAGAGAGAAAATGAAAGATGTTCCCTATGCTTCAGCCATAGGCTCTATCATGTATGCAATGCTGTGTACCAGACCTGATGTGTGCCTTGCTATAAGTTTAGCAGGGAGGTACCAAAGTAATCCAGGAATGGATCACTGGACAGCGGTCAAGAACATCTTGAAATACGTGAAAAGGACTAAGGATATGTTTCTCATATATGGAGGTGACAAAGAGCTCACCGTAAGAGGTTACGTTGATGCAAGCTTTGACACTGATCCGGAAGATTCTACATCGCAGACCGGATACGTGTTTACATTAAACGGTGGAGCTGTCAGTTGGTGCAGTTCTAAACAAAGCGTCGTAGCGGGATCTACATGTGAAGCGGAGTACATAGCTGCTTCGGAAGCAGCGAACGAAGGAGTCTGGATGAAGGAGTTCATATCCGATCTAGGTGTCATACCTAATGCATCGGGTCCAATGAAAATCTTTTGTGACAATACTGGTGCAACTGCCTTGGCAAAGGAATCCAGATTTCACAAGAGGACCAAGCACATCAAGAGACACTTCAATTCCATCTGGGATCTAGTCCAGGTGGGAGACATAGAGATTTGCAAGATACATACGGATCTGAATGTTGCAGACCCGCTGACTAAGCCTCTTCCAAGAGCAAAACATGATCAGCACCAAGGCTCCATGGGTGTTAGAATCATTACTATGTAATCTAGATTATTGACTCTAGTGCAAGTGGGAGACTGAAGGAAATATGCCCTAGAGGCAATAATAAAGTTATTATTTATTTCCTTATATCATGATAAATGTTTATTATTCATGCTAGAATTGTATTAACCGGAAACATAATACATGTCTGAATACATAGACAAACTTAGTGTCACTAGCATGCCTCTACTTGACTAGCTCGTTAATCAAAGATGGTTATGTTTCCTAACCATGAACAAGGTCTTGTTATTTGATTAACGAGGTCACATCATTAGTTGAATGATCTGATTGACATGACCCATTTCATTAGCTTAGCACCCGATCGTTTAGTATGTTGCTGTTGCTATTCTTCATGACTTATACATGTTCCTATGACTATGAGATTATGCAACTCCCGTTTACCGGAGGAACACTTTGGGTACTACCAAACGTCACAACGTAAGTGGGTGATTATAAAGGAGTACTACAGGTGTCTCCAAAGGTAGATGTTGGGTTGGCGTATTTCGAGATTAGGATTTGTCACTCTGATTCTCGGAGAGGTATCTCTGGGCCCTCTCGGTAATACACATCACATAAGCCTTGCAAGCATTGTGACTAATGAGTTAGTTGCGAGATGATGTATTACGGAACGAGTAAAGAGACTTGCCAGTAACGAGATTGAACTAGGTATTGGATACCGACGATTGAATCTCGGGCAAGTAACATACCAATGACAAAGGGAACAACGTATGTTGTTATGCGGTCTGACCGATAAAGATCTTCGTAGAATATGTAGGAGCCAATATGGGCATCCAGGTCCCGCTATTGGTTATTGACCGGAGATGTGTCTCAGTCATGTCTACATTGTTCTCGAACCGTAGGGTCCGCACGCTTAACGTTACGATGACAATTATTATGAGTTTATGCATTTTGATGTACCGAAGTTAGTTCGGAGTCCCGGATGTGATCACGGACATGACGAGGAGTCTCGAAATGGTCGATACATAAAGATTGATATATTGGATGACTATATTCGGACACCGGAAGTGTTCCGGGTGATTTCGGAGAAAACCGGAGAGCCGGAGGGTTACCGGAACCCTACCGGGAGAAGTAATGGGCCTTATGGGCTTTAGTGGAGAGAGAGAAGGGCTGCCAGAGGAGGGCCGCTCGCCACCTCCTCCCTAGTCCGAATTGGACTAGGGGAGGGGGGCGGCGCCCCCCTTTCCTTCTCCCACTCCACCTCTTTCCCCCTCCTAGTAGGAGTCCTACTCCTACTAGGAGGAGGACTCCTCCTTGGCGCGCCACACCTGGCCGGCCGGCCTCCTCCCCTTGCTCCTTTATATACAGGGGCAGGGGGCACCCCAAGATACACAAGTTGATCCACGTGATCGTTCCTTAGCCGTGTGCGGTGCCCCCTGCCACCATATTCCACCTCGATCATATCGTTGTAGTGTTAGGCGAAGCCCTGCGTCGGTAGAACATCAAGATCGTCATCACGCCGTCGTGCTGACGGAACTCCTCCCCGAAGCTTTGCTGGATCGGAGCCCGGGGGTCGTCATCGAGCTGTACGTGTGCTAAGAACTCGGAGGTGCCGGAGTAACGGTGCTTGGATCGGCCGGATCGGGAATAAGACGTACGACTACTTCCTCTATGTTGTGTCAAAGCTTCCGTTGCGATCTACAAGGGTACGTAGATCAGACTCTCCCCCTCGTTGCTATGCATCATCATGATCTTGCGTGTGCGTAGGAAAATTTTGAAATTACTACGTTCCCCAACACATATAATATCAGAAATGCTACAGAGCTCCCACTCACTTTCTTGTAAATACAGGCTTCTCCAAAAGTCTGTATAAAACAAAATGCTTTGATCACACTATCAAAGCGTTTATTCCAACTCCGAGAGGCTTGCACCAGTCCATAAATGGATCGCTGGAGCTTGCACACTTTGTTAGCTCCCTTTGGATCGACAAAACCTTCCGGCTGCATCATATACAACTCTTCTTGCAGAAATCCATTCAGGAATGCAGTTTTGACATCCATTTCCCAAATTTCATAATCATAAAATTCGGCAATTGCTAACATGATTCGGACAGACTTAGGCATTGCTACGGGTGAGAAGGTCTCATCATAGTCAATCCCTTGAACTTGCCGAAAACCTTTTGCGACAAGTCGAGCTTTGTAGACAGTAACATTACCGTCAGCGTCAGTCTTCTTCTTGAAGATCCATTTATTTTCAATTGCTTGCCGATCATTGGGCAAGTCAACCAAAATCCATACTTTGTTCTCATACATGGATCCCATCTCAGATTTCATGGCTTCAAGCCATTTTGCGGAATCTGGGCTCACCATCGCTTCTTCATAGTTCATAGGTTCATCATGATCTAGTAGCATGACTTCCAGAACAGGATTACCGTACCACTCTGGCGCGGATCTTACTCTGGTTGATCTACGAGGTTCAGTAGTATCTTGTTCCGAAGTTTCATGATCATTATCATTAGCGTCCTCACTAATTGGTGTAGGTGTCACAGAAACAGGTTTCTGTGATGTACTACCTTCCAATAAAGGAGCAGGTACAGTTACCTCGTCAAGTTCTACTTTCCTCCCACTCCTTCTTTCGAGAGAAACTCCTTCTCCAGAAAGTTTCCGAAATTAGCAACAAAAGTCTTACCTTCGGATCTGTGATAGAAGGTGTATCCAATAGTTTCCTTTGGATATCCTATGAAGACACATTTCTCCGATTTGGGTTCGAGCTTATCAGGTTGAACCTTTTTTTACATAAGCATCGCAGCCCCAAACTTTCAGAAACGACAACTTTGGTTTCTTGCCAAACCACAGTTCATAAGGCGTCGTCTCAACAGATTTTGATGGTGCCCTATTTAATGTGAATGCGGCCGTCTCTGGAGCATATCCCCAAAACGATAGCGGTAAATCAGTAAGAGACATCATAGATCGCACCATATCAAGTAAAGTACGATTACGACGTTCGGACACACCATTACGCTGTGGTGTTCCGGGTGGCGTGAGTTGTGAAACTATTCCACATTGTTTCAAATGTACACCAAACTCGCAACTCAATATTCTCCTCCACGATCAGATCGTAGGAATTTTATTTTCTTGTTACTATGATTTTCAACTTCACTCTGAAATTCTTTGAACTTTTCAAACGTTTCAGACTTATGTTTCATTAAGTAGATATACCCATATCTGCTTAAGTCATCTGTGAAGGTAAGAAAACAATGATATCCACCACGAGCCTCAACATTCATCGGACCACATACATCTTTATGTATGATTTCCAACAAATCTGTTGGTCTCTCCATACTACCGGAGAACGGTGTTTTTGTCATCTTACCCATAAGGCACGGTTCGCCAGTACCAAGTGATTCATAATCAAGTGGTTCCAAAAGCCCGTCAGTATGGAGTTTTTTCATGTGATTTACACCGATATGACCCAAACGACAGTGCCAAAAATAAGTTGCACTATCATTATCAACTCTGCATCGTTTGGCTTCAACATTATGAATATGTGTGTCACTACTATCAGGATTTAATAAGAATAGACCACTCTTTAAGGGTGCATGACCATAAAAGATATTACTCATATAAATAGAACAACCATTATTCTCTGATTTAAATGAATAACCGTCTCGCATCAAACAAGATCCAGATATAATGTTCATGCTTAACGCTGGCACCAAATAACAATTATTTAGGTCTAATACTAATCCCGAAGGTAGATGTAGAGGTAGCGTGTCGACTGCAATCACATCGACTTTGGAACCGTTTCCCACGCGCATCGTCACCTCGTCCTTAGCCAATCTTCGCTTAATCCGTAGTCCCTATTTCGAGTTGCAAATATTAGCAACAGAACCAGTATCAAATACCCAGGTGCTACTGCGAGCATTAGTAAGGTACACATCAATAACATGTATATCACATCTACCTTTGTTCACCTTGCCATCCTTCTTATCCGCCAAATACTTGGGGCAGTTCCGCTTCCAGTGACCAGTCTGCTTGCAGTAGAAGCACTCAGTTTCAGGCTTAGGTCCAGGTTTGGGTTTCTTCTCTTGAGTAGCAACTTGATTGCTGTTCTTTTTGAAGTTCCCCTTCTTCTTCCCTTTGCCCTTTTTCTTGAAACTAGTGGTCTTGTTGACCATCAACACTTGATGCTCCTTCTTGATTTCTACCTCCGCAGCTTTGAGCATTGCGAAGAGCTCGGGAATAGTCTTATTCATCCCTTGCATATTATAGTTCATCACGAAGCTCTTGTAGCTTGGTGGTAGTGATTGGAGAATTCTGTCAATGACGCAATCATCTGGAAGATCAACTCCCAATTGAATCAAGTGATTATTATACCCAGACATTTTGAGTATATGCTCACTGACAGAACTGTTCTCCTCCATCTTGCAGCTATAGAACTTATTGGAGACTTCATATCTCTCAATCCGGGCATTTGCTTGAAATATTAACTTCAACTCCTGGAACATCTCATATGCTCCATGACGTTCAAAACGTCGTTGAAGTCCTGATTCTAAGCCGTAAAGCATGGCACACTGAACTATCGAGTAGTCATCAGCTTTGCTCTGCCAGACGTTCATAACATCTGGTGTTGCTCCAGCAGCAGGCCCGGCACCCAGCGGTGCTTCCAGGACGTAATTCTTCTGTGCAGCAATGAGGATAATCCTCAAGTTATGGACCCAGTCCGTGTAATTGCTACCATCATCTTTCAACTTTGCTTTCTCAAGGAACGCATTAAAATTCAACGGAACAACAACATGGGCCATCTATCTACACTCAAACATAAACAAGCAAGATACTATCAGGTACTAAGTTCATGATAAATTTAGGTTCAATTAATCATATTACTAAAGAACTCCCACTTAGATAGACATCCCTCTAATCCTCTAAGTGATTACGTGATCCAAATCAACTAAACCATGTCCGATCATCATGTGAGATGGAGTAGTTTCATTGGTGAACATTGTTATGTTGATCATATCTACTATATGATTCACGCTCGACCTTTCGGTCTCCGTGTTCCGAGGCCATATCTGTATATGCTTGGCTCGTCAAGTATAACCTGAGTATTCTGTGTGTGCAACTGTTTTGCACCCGTTGTATTTGAACGTAGAGCCTATCACACCCGATCATCATGTGGTGTCTCAACACGAAGAACTTTCGCAACGGTGCATACTCAGGGAGAACACTTCTTGATAATTAGTGAGAGATCATCTTAAAATGCTACCGTCAATCAAAGCAAGATAAGATGCATAAAAGATAAACATCACATGCAATCAATATAAGTGATATGATATGGCCATCATCATCTTGTGCTTGTGATCTCCATCTTCGAAGCACCATCGTGATCACCATCGTCGCCGATGCGACACCTTGATCACCATCGTAGCATCGTTGTCGTCTCGCCAATCTTATGCTTCCATGACTATCGCTACCGCTTAGTGATAAAGTAAAGCATTACAGCGCAATTGCATTGCATACAATAAAGCGACAACCATATGGCTCCCGCCAGTTGCCGATAACTTGGTTACAAAACATGATCATCTCATACAATAAAATTTAGCATCATGTCTTGACCATATCACATCACAACATGCCCTGCAAAAACAAGTTAGACGTCCTCTACTTTGTTGTTGCAAGTTTTACGTGGCTGCTATGGGCTTAGCAAGAACCGTTCTTACCTACGCATCAAAACCATAACGATAGTTTGTCAAGTTGGTGCTGTTTTAACCTTCGCAAGGACCGGGCGTAGCCACACTTGGTTCAACTAAAGTTGGAGAAACTGACACCCGCCAGCCACCTGTGTGCAAAGCACGTCGGTAGAACCAATCTCGCGTAAGCGTACGCGTAATGTCGGTCCGGGCCGCTTCATCCAACAATACCGCCGAACCAAAGTATGACATGCTGGTAAGCAGTATGACTTATATCGCCCACAACTCACTTGTGTTCTACTCGTGCACAACATCAATGCATAAAAACCTGGCTCGGATGCCACTATTGGGGAATGTAGTAATTGCAAAAAATTTCCTACGCACACGCAAGATCATGATGATGCATAGCAACGAGAGGGGAGAGTGTTGTCTACGTACCCTCGTAGACCGTTCGCGGAAGTGTTATATCAACGCGGTTGATGTAGTCATACGTCTTCATGTCCGACTGATCCAAGTACCGAAAGCACGGCACCTCTGAGTTCTGCACACATTCGGCTCAGTGACGTCCTCGCCTTCTCGATCCAGCAAGAGGGGCGAAGTAGTACATGAGTTCCGGCAGCACGACGGCGTGGTGACGGTGTTGGTGAAGAACAATCTCCGCAGGGCTTCGCCTAAGCACTACGAAAACTATGACGGAGGATAAACTAGAGGGGACGGGGTTGCTGGCACATGGCTTGGTGTTTCTTGATGTGTCTTTGGTGCTAGCCCTGCCCCTCTATTTATATGTTGAGCCCTGGGGTCGAAACTTGGAGTAAAAGCCTCCACAAAGTCGGTTTCACCCGAAAGGCAAGAGTCCTTCTCGGACTCCAGGGCCAGACGCCAGGGTTCCCGGCGTCTGGACCTAGACGCCAGGGACCCTGGCGTCTGGCCCCAGGACTCCGCAAAACTTCCCTTTTGCGCTTTCCAAAAACCCTGTGGGCTTTCCCCTTTGGCCCAAATAAAGTGTTCTCGTACCCAAACATTTCGGGAAACATCCGGAACCCCTTACGGTGATTTCCGGAACCCTTCCGGTGACCAAACACTATTATCCCATATATCAAATTTTGTCTCCGGACCATTCCGGAGTTCCTCGTCATGTCCGTGATCTCATTCCGGACTCCGAACAACATTCGGTCACCAACATACATAACTCACATAGTACTATATTGTCAACGAACGTTAAGCGTGCGGACCCTACGGGTTCGAGAACTATGTAGACATGACCGAGACACCTCTTTGGTCAATAACCAATAGCGGGACCTGGATGCCCATATTGGCTCCTACATATTCTACGAAGATCTTTATCGGCCAGACTGCATAACAACATACGTTGTTCCCTTTGTCATCGGTATGTTACTTGCCCGAGATTCGATCGTCCGTATCTCAATACCTAGTTCAATCTCGTTACCAGCAAGTCTCTTTACTCGTTCCGTAATACATCATCTTGCAACTAACTCATTAGTCGCAATGCTTGCAAGGCTTATGTGATGTGCATTACCGAGAGGGCCCAGAGATACCTCTCCGACAATCGGAGTGACAAATCCTAATCTCGAAATACGCCAACCCAACATTCACCTTTGGAGACACATGTAGAGCTCCTTTATAATCACCCAGTTACGTTGTGACGTTTGGTAGCACACAAAGTGTTCCTCCGCTAAGCGGGAGTTGCATAATCTCATAGTCATAGGAACATGTATAAGTCATGAAGAAAGCAATAGCAACATACTAAACGATCGAGCGCTAAGCTAAAGGAATGGGTCAAGTCAATCACATCATTCTCCTAATGATGTGATCCCGTTAATCAAATAACAACTCTTTGTCTATGGTTAGGAAACATAACCATCTTTGATTAACGAGCTAGTCAAGTAGAGGCATACTAGTGACGTTTGGTTTGTCTATGTATTCACACAAGTATTATGTTTCCGGATAATACAATTCTAGCATGAATAATAAACATTTATCATGATATAAGGAAATAAAATAATAACATTATTATTGCCTCTAGGGCATATTTCCTTCACTTCCGAAGGGTCTTTGTCTCCTACATCAACTGGCAATTGCTCTACTTGCGAGCCATTAGATTCATCAAATTTCACATCTACCGTCTCTTCAACCTTTCGGGTGAAATTGTTGTAGACACGGTATGTGTGAGAGTTTGAGCCATAACCAAGTAGGAAACCTTCATGAGTCTTAGGAGAAAATTTAGAACGACGATGTTTATCAAGAATGTAGCACTTTGAGCCGAATACTCGAAAGTATCCAACTTTTGGTTTGTTACCGGTGAGGAGCTCGTATGCCGTCTTGCCGAGTAGCTTGTGAAGATACAAGCGATTTGTTGCATGATAAGCTGTTTCAACCGCTTCCGCCCAAAAGTTCTTTGGCGTCTTGTACTCATCAAGCATCGTTCTCACCATTTCAATGAGTGTCTGGTTCTTCCTCTCAACAACTCCATTTTGTTGAGGTGTGTATCTAGCCGAGAACTCATGTGAAATCCCTTCTTCGTCAAGAAAGGTGTCCACATTTGTGTTCTTGAACTCCGTTCCATTGTCGCTGTGAACCTTCTTGCTTTTCACTTAAAATTGATTTTGGGCCTTCCAAGCAAAGTTCTTGAAGATCTTTTGGACCTGCGATTTATCATAGAGAAAGAACACCCACGTAAATCTTGAAAAATCATCAACTATAACTAGACCAAAAGAATTTCCACCGGGACTTTTGTAAGCGTTAGGACCAAAAAGATCCATGTGAAGTAGCTCGAGTGGTCTTCTCATGGTCATGATGTTCTTCACGGGATGCCTTCCTCCAACCTGTTTACCTGCTTGACAACCACTGCAAAGTCTATCCTTATCAAATATGACATCGTTAACGCCAAGGATATGATTTTCTTTAATAAGCTTGTCAAGGTTTCGCATACCAACATGACCTAATCATCTATGCCATAACCAACCTTTAGAGGATTTAGCAATTAAGCAAGTTCTAGGTTGAGCCTTTTTAGTGAAATCAACAATGTAAAGATCACCTCTACGTATTTCGGTAAAGACCATTTTACGATTGTCTCTACGAAACACTTGGCAATCTACTTCCGTGAATAAAACATTGAAACCGAAATCAGCAAGTCTAGATACTGAAAGTAAATTGTAGCCAAGAGATTCAATGAGCATGACATTTTGTATGGAGCTATCATGTGAGATGGCCACCTTACCTAGGCCAACCACCTTACCCTTTGAGTTATCACCAAAGGTGACATACTTTCGAGGGCCGTCGTTTTCAGGAAGCTCACGGAACATATCTTTATCTCCGGTCATATGATCAGTACATCCACTATCAAGGGCCCATTCCTTTCCTCCGGCCATGTAGCCGCGAAGATTTTCCATAAGACCAAATTGTCTCATTGCATCATCAAGGTCATAGTCACTATCATCATCATCCTCATCAGAGTATTCATGTTCAACATCATCTTGTGATTGATCAATTCCTAGAGAGGGCAATTCATTAGATAAATGATCATTTCTATAGTTATCTTTATGAATTCTAATAGCTCTGGAAATGATATTGCTAATGATTCCGACATCTCCTTTGGCACTCGTAAGATTTGTAAGCTCAAATAAGCAGTCACCAAATTTGGAATCATTGGAATTCATCTTAATCAAGGCAATGGATTTATGGAGAATTTCATCTAGATCTTTCAAGGAATAATTTGGAAAGAGTTCCTCAAGAAATTTCCATATGGTGTAGGCACACTTAAGAGTAGGCAAACATCCAATCAAGTTTCTAGGCAAGCCTCTAGTGATAAGATTAACAGTTCTAAGATTGCGAATCATGTCAATTGACTCATCAAGGGTAGGGTGCATGGGATCAACATGAGGTGCACAAGGGCTAGCAATATACTTGCTCAGATGATATTCATTGAAAGTCTCAAGCATTTCATTTTTCCACTCACAAAAATATTCTCCATCAAGAATAGGCACTCTACGTCGAAGGCTCCCCAAAGTAGACTCATCCATCTTCCTCCAATGGTGTTTAAACGAAGGCAATGGAGACCAAAGCTCTGATACCAATTGAAAGGATTGAGAAGAGGTGTCTAGAGGGGGGGGGGGGTGATTAGACACTAAGTGCTAAAAGTTGCAGTTTTTAATTTTCTTAAGTTGAAGTGGAGTTCAGGCACAAGTTTAACAAACACAATACATATCAAGCAAGCATGCAAAGAGTATATGAGCAACGGAAAGTAAAGCATCCAACTTGCAAGAATGTAAAGGGAAGGGTTTGGAGGATTCAAACGCAATTGGAGACACGAATGTTTTTGTCATGGTTCTGATAGATGGTGCTATCGTACATCCATGTTGATGGAGACTTCAACCCACGAAGGGTAACGGTTGCGCGAGTCCACGGAGGGCTCCACCCACGAATGGTCCACGAAGAAGCAACCTTGTCTATCCCACCATGGCCATCGCCCACGAAGGACTTGCCTCACTAGCGGTAGATCTTCATGAAGTAGGTGATCTCCTTGCCCTTACAAACTCCTTGGTTCAACTCCACAATCTTGTCGGAGGCTCCCAAGTGACACCTAGCCAATCTAGGAGACACCACTCTCCAAGAAGTAACAAATGGTGTGTTGATGATGAACTCCTTGCTCTTGTGCTTCAAATGATAGTCTCCCCAACACTCAACTCTCCCTCATAGGATTTGGATTTGGTGGAAAGAAGATTTGAGTGGAAAGCAACTTAGGAAGGCTAGAGATCAAGATTCATATGGTAGGAATGGAATATCTTGGTCTCAACAGGGGGTGTAGGTGGTTCTCTCTCAGAAAATATGTATTGGAAGTGTAGGCATGTTCTGATGGCTCTCTCCACAAATGAAGAGGTGGTGGAGGGGTATATATAGCCTCCACACAAAATCTAACCGCTACACATAACTTCCCAAACTGGTGGGACCGAATGGTTAAACTCGGTCGGACCGATTCAGCAAAGCTAGTGACCGTTAGGGTTTTTGGTGGGACCGGCATGCAGCTTGGTAGGACCGATATGATTAGGGTTAGGTCATAACGTAATCTCAGTGATACCGATTACACAAACTCGGTGAGACCGATTTTGGTAATAAGCTAACCAGAGAGTTGGTCAGGTAAACTCGGTGAGACCGATCGCTCATTTTGTGAGACCGAAATGTTACAAAAGGGAAACAAAGAGTTTACATTGCAATCTCGGTGGGACCGATCGCAAGTTTCGGTGAGGCCGAAAGTATTGCAATAGGCAACAGAGAGTTTGCAATCCCATCTCGGTGAGACCGAGATCCCTATCGGTGAGACCGATTTACCTATGGTTTGTGGCAGTGGCTATGACATTTGAAACTCGGTGGTGCTGGATAGGAAGAATCGGTGGGGCTGAGTTTGACTTTTGGTTTAGGTCATATGTGGATGTGAGAAAGTAGTTGAGGGCTTTGGAGCATATCACTAAGCATTTGAGCAAGAGCCTCATTAAGCAACACCTCATCCCTCCTTGATAGTATTGGCTTTTCCTATAGACTCATGTGATCTTGGATCACTAAAATAGAAAATGTAGAGTCTTGAGCTTTGAGCTTGAGCCAATCCTTTGTCCTCAGCATTTTGAAGGGGTTTCACATCCTCTAGTCCATGCCACTTCACTGTTGAACTTATCTGAAACATACTAGATAAAAATGTTAGTCCAACAAGAGATATGTTAACATTAATTACCAAAACCACCTAGGGAGCACTTGTGCTTTCACCCTTGATCCCGAAGTGGTGAGCACCCTTCATTGGTGTAACTCAAAGATAAGCCTTTTCGCCAGGCTGGTAGACCATGCCTTTGTGATGACAGTCATACTGACTTTTCTGACGTGACTGAGCAGTCTTGAGATTCTCGCGAATAATGCGGACTTGTTCTTCGGCATGTTGGATAATATCCAGACCGAAGAGTGGACGTTCCCCAGTTTCTGACCAGTTCAGAGGGGTTCGACACTTTCGTCCATATAACACTTCGAAGGGGGCCATCTTCAGACTAGCCTGATAGCTATTATTATAAGAGAACTTAGCATACAAGAGAGATTCCTCCCATTTCTTGCTGAAGGAAATAACACACGCTCGGAGCATGTCTTCGAGGATTTGGTTGACACGTTCAACTTTTCCTTGCGACTAAGGATGAAACACAGTACTGAACGACAGATGAGTTCCCATAGCTTCTTAGAAACTTGCCCAGAATCTTGAAGTGAACAAGCTGCCATGGTCCGAATTGATAACCAGTGGAATACTGTGAAGTGAAACAATTCTAGACATGTAGAGAGTTGCAAGCTGACTAGCAGTGATCATTTCTTTGGCCGCTAGAAAATGTGCAACTTTAGAAAGCCGATCAACGACGACAAGAATAGCATCATTACCTTTCTGCGATTTGGGAAATCCAGCGACGAAGTTCATTTCAACATGGTCCCATTTCCATTCAGGAATAGTGATAGGTTGCAGATTTCCAGCAGGCCTTTGATGCTCTGCTTTGATATGACGACAAACATCACACTCATCAACATAATGAGCAATGTCTTGCTTCATATTAGACCACCAAAATCTCTGACGGATGTCTTGGTACATCTTTGTACTACCGGGATGAATAGACAAAGGCGTATCATGAGCTTCTTCATAACCTCCTGTGTCATATCATAGTTTTCCTCTGAACATGGCACCACTAGGCGGCCCTTGAAGTACAAGATGCCATCATCAGCAATAGTGAAGAACGAGGGCCTTCCTTCAGCGAGGTAGCGCTTAATCTTGTGGGTTTGAGAGTCATAATTCTGTAGCACTTTGATGCTGTCCACGAGATCAGGTTTAGCAACCAGGGTATTGAGAGATACCTTGAGAAACAATGTGGAGGTTCATCTTGCGGCACTCTGGAGGAGGGGGTACGAGTGCACCGGAAGGAACTATATGGAGGTTCAGCTTTCTGAATTCTTTAACAAGCGAGGGTTGAACTTTTTGGACCTGGAGGTGGTTGCAGTAAGACTTGCGGCTCAAGGCATCATCCATTACATTAGCCTTGCCTCGTGTATAGGAAATACCCAAGTCAAAGTCTGCAACAGTCTCCATCCATCTCTGCTGACGGAGGTTCGGGTCTGGCTGAGTAAACTGATACTTTAGACTTTGGTGATCGGTGAAGATCTCGCATCGATTGCCGAGAAGGTAATGTCGCCACTGTTTTAGTGCATGAATGACAACAACAAGCTCGAGGTCGTGAACTGGGTAGTTCTCTTCGTGAGGGCGCAATTGACGAGAGGCATAAGCAACCACTTTGCGCTCTTGCATTAGGACACAGCCTAATCCTTGACGGGAAGCGTCGCAGTAAATGACGAAGTCCTTCTTAGTATCAGGTGGAGCAAGCACTGGGGCAGAAGTCAATGATAATCCCCAAGTGCAGGGAATCATCGTAGCAATTCCCAAAGGTGGAAGTGATAAGTATGGAGTGTCGAACCCACAAGGAGCTAAAGGTAAGATCAATATTCTCTCAAGTCCTATCTGCCACTGATACGACTCTATGTACACCGAACGTTTGCTTCCAACTAGAAACGAGAAATAAAACTATGTTGTGGGTATGAAGAGGATAACTTTGCATGGTAACGGAGAGATAAAATATAAAAGTAGGTGTTGTTATCTTAAAGTTAGAATATATTACTAAATATTATAAATAGCGAGTGTGGAATAATGGTGGGTCAGTGTGCGGAATTGTCCTAGGCAATTGTTAACAAGACCGATAGTCCTCATTGCAATTTCATATGAGGGAGAGGCATAAGCTACTCTTCTTGGATCATATGAACTTATGATTGGAACTCTAGCAAGCATCCGCAACTACTAAAGATCATTAAGGTAAAACCCAACCATAGCATTAAAGCATCAAGTCCCCTTTATCCCATACACAACAACCCCCTTACTCGGGTTTATGCTTCTGTCACTCAAGCAACCCACTATAAGCGAATCATGAATGTATTGCAACACCCTACAGCGGGAATCCCTCATGCTTGCGCGACACAGAGGGCACAATAGGACAGCACCAAAATAAAACATACAACTCATACCAATCTAGATCATCAATCAACCCAAAGACAAATGATATTTACTCAAAACATCATAGGATGGCAACACATCATTGGATCATAATATGTGGCATAAAGCACCATGTTCAAGTAGGGATTACAGCGGGGTGCAGGAGAGTGGACCGTGTAAAAGAGATGAGGATGGTGATGTTGATGAAGACGGTCACCGCGGTGATGATTCCCCTCCCGATGGCACTCTGGCGCCACCGATAGAGAGGAGGAGAGGTTCTCCCCCTTGTGCTTCCTCCTCCATGGCCTCCCCCTGGATGGGGAGAGGTTCCCCCTCTAGTCCTTGGCCTTCATGGTGATGATGGCCCCTTCGGGATCCTCCTCCATGCCCTCCGGTGATGATGGCCCCCTCCAGCAGGGTGCCAGAGAGGGCCTAGATTGATTTCTCATGGCTACAGAGGCTTGCGGCGGCGGAACTTCCGATCTAGGTTAATTTCTGGAGGTTTAGGTATTTCTAGGAGAGGTTGGCGTCAAGAACAAGTCAGGGGGCCCCATGGGAAGTCCACGAGGCACAGGGGCGCGCCCAGGGGGTGTGGGCGCGCCCCCACCCTCGTGGGGCCCATGGGACTCCCTTCCGGTAGTTTTTTGTTCCAATATTTTTTATATTTTCCAGAAAAATTTCCGTTGATTTTCATCGCATTCCGAGGAATTTTATTTCTGCACAAAAACAACACCAGGGTAGTTCTGCTGAAAACAACGTCAGTCCCGGTTAGTTCTAACCAAATCATACCAAAATCATATAAAACTATTGTAAACATGGGATGAATACTTCATAAATTATAGATACGTTGGAGACGTATCAGTCAACTTGTCTTTGAGTGCCTGGAAACTTTCCTGACACTTGTCTATCCATTGAAACTTGACGCCCTTATGCAACAGGTTAGTCAGAGGCCTGGTGATCTTGGAGAAGTTCTCGAAGAATCGACGACAATAGCTGGCGAGTCCGAGAAAATTTCTGACTTGCTTGACATTCTTTGGAGGAGTCCAATCGAGAATAGCCTGGACTCGTTCAGGGTTGACGGCAATACCATCCTTGGAGATGACATGCCCAAGATAGGTTACTTCAGGAAGCCAGAATTCACACTTGGAGAACTTGGCATATAGTTGATGCTCTCGATGCTTTTCCAACACAAGACGAAGATGTTCAACATGATCTTCTTTGTTCTTGGAAAGTACAAGGATATCATCCAGATAAACCACGACAAACTTGTCAAGGTAATCCATGAATATATAGTTCATTAGGTGAGAGAAGGTGGCTAGAGCATTGGTTAAGCCGAAAGACATGACAGTGTACTCGTATGATCCAAATCGAGTCATGAAGGTGGTCTTTGGGATATCCTCTTCACGAACACGGATCTGGTGGTAACCCAATCTCAAGTCAAGTTTAGAGAACACTGATGAACCAGCCAGTTGATCATACAGTTCATTGATCCGAGGGAGGGGATATTTGTTCTAAATGGTGGCTTGGTTAATAGGACGGTAGTCGTGGACCAATTGATTTGTCCCATCCTTCTTCTTAACAAAGAGAGAAGCTGCTCCCCAAGGAGAGAAACTAGGGCGAATGAAACCTTTGTGAAGAGATTTGTTGATTTCCTCCTTAAGCTCAACGAGTTCATGCGACGACATCTTGTAGGGTCGTTTGGCTATAGGAGTGGTGCCTGGTTTCAAGTCGATGATGAATTCGACAGCTCTAGCAGGGGGAATCCCGGGAAGTTCTTCAGGAAAGACGTCTTGGAATTCACGAATGACGGGAATGTTCTCAATGCCCTCGAGTGGTGCAACATTCAATGCATTCAAGGCATAAAGCCGTGCCTCAACATTTTGCCCCAGATGAGCCTAGTAAGTAACTATTTCATCAGAAGGGTGTAGCAGATGGACGGTCTTAGTGGCGCAAACTATAGAAGTAGTATGCGCTTTCAACCAATCCATTCCCAGAATGAGATCAATGCTACAGGACTTCAGTACAATGGGAGAGACAAGGAATTCCAGTCCTTCGATTTCAACGGGGACGTCGTTGCAAATCATGGAGGTCCGACATTGGCCCGCAGGGGTGTGTACTAATAGCGAAGCGTTCATATCTTCACTTTTAATGCCATGCATGAATGCAAAATCCTCTGACACGAATGAATGTGATGCACCTGTATCAAATATAACGGATGCTGGTACTGAATTTATGAGGACTGTACCCATCACAATAGCAGGTTGGTCTTGAGCTTCATTCAGATCAACGTGGTTGGCATGAACACGACCATAAGACTTGGCATTGTTGTTGCGAGGCTGGTTGCTTCCACGACCAGTTGCTGGAAGGGCCAGTTGATTCTGGTTCTGGTTGCATTCCCTAGCACGGTGTCCTGGTTGACCACACCTGAAGCACATGCCATTATTGGGAGTGGGAGCAAGAGCTCGGGGTGGTGGTGCTGGAAACCTTGGTTGCCTAGGTGGTGGAGGAGGCAGACGAGGTGCAGCATAGGCATGCCTTGGAGCAGGTGCAGTTGGCTGGTACATGCTGTTGGGAATCCATATCATACGCTTGAGCCTGTGTCACGGTTGCGCCTGTGAGAGCTCTGGTGTTCCCGCAGACCAGTTTTGACATTGATGGCCTTGTTCACCAAGGTGGCAAAATCAGCAAAGTCATGCACTAGTAGTGCGAGCTTGATGTCAGCTTGTAGTCCATCACGGAACTTCTCCTATTTGTGAGTATCAGTTGCAATGTCTTCTTCAGCATAGCGGGACAAGTCCAGAAACTCCCGCTGATAAGCTTCCATAATTTTGTTTCCTTGGGTGAGGCTGCGGAACTCACGCTTCTTCCGGTACATGACTCCCTGAGGAATGAAGTGGGCACGAAAAGCAGCTTGGAAGTCTGGCCAGGTAATGATTGTTCCAACCGGTAGAGTACGCTTGTGGCTGTCCCACCATTGAGTAGCGGGTCCCTTTAGAAAGAAGGAAGCAAAGGTGACATAACTGGCAGGGGCTACATCAGCAGACTCCATCTCATAGGTGATGTCATGGAGCCAGTCATCAGCATCCAGAGGCTGAGTTGAGCTGCGATAGATGGTTGGGTTGAGGCGCATGAAATCCTGCAGAGTCACTTGGGCTGGCTGCTGGTTCATATTAGGGTGAGGGAACTGAGCCATCATATTCTCCATGAATTGGCGATTCAGCTCAAGCTATTGGATCATACCAGCCATGTACTCATGCGGTGGTGGGGCATAGCCACCACGACCACGACCACCTGGTCTAACCATCATGCTAAAGTTTAACAGGGGTAGTTCAGCATTGGGAAATTTGCAAAGATAAGAATCATTTATGATGAAACATGCATAATGAAAGAAGCATGATAGATACTACATAGTAGTCGGCATATCTTACAAAAGGGATCATGCATAGAGTTTGGTACATAGAGTTCAGTACATAGACTGAAGACATCATAGGCGGCACGCAGGCTCGCGGCGAATGCATCTAATACTAATAAGCAAGCCTACATCAGTCCCAGGAGGAACTGTGGAGGTAGGTGTAGCCTGACAGCTGGTAGTGACACGACGGGAAGTCCTCCGCCTCAGTAGTCTGGGGTCCGCGGATACTTTGGTGCAGAACCCGACGCTCAGGTGGTAGAAGAGGACCAAGTGCAGGAGAGTAGCCTCCCACATCTGGCCAGCCGACACCCTGGGGCATCACGGTCCTGGCTGGGTAGATCGTAGATCGCGACAACTCACCACATCGGACTAAGGGGTGCAACAACGTTAGAGCATGGTAAAGGTGCTGATGGGTGGTGTACAACTCATGGCGAAGAGCTCGGTTAGCTCTATCCAGCCCATCAGCATGCAGAACCAGGTTTTGATGGTAGAAGGGCTCTCGGGTGATAGTGGAGTAGGCAGCGGTGTAGTATCCCTCTGCACCAACATCGGATGCGATAGTGATAACCCACAAGTATAGGGGATCGCAACAATTTTCGAGGGTAGAGTATTCAACCCAAATTTATTGATTCGACACAAGGGGAGCCAAAGAATATTCTCAAGTATTAACAGCTGAGTTGTCAATTCAACCACACCTAGAAACTTAATATCAGCAACAAAGTATTTAGTAGTAAAGTAATATGATAGTAGTGGTAAAAAGTAACGGTAGCAGTTTTGGTTTTATAGTGACTGTAACAGTAGCAACGGAAAAGTAAATAAGCGAAGAACAACATATAAAAAGCTCGTAGGCAATGGATCAGTGATGGATAATTATGTCGGATGCGATCGATCATGCAACAGTTATAACATAGGGTGACACAGAACTAGCTCCAGTTCATCAATGTAATGTAGGCATGTATTCCGAATATAGTCATACGTGCTTATGGAAAAGAACTTGCATGGCATCTTTTGTCCTACCCTCCCGTGGCAGCGGGGTCCTATTGGAAACTAAGGGATATTAAGGCCTCCTTTTAATAGAGTACCAGACCAAAGCATTAACACATAGTGAATACATGAACTCCTCAAACTACGGTCATCACCGGTAATGGTCCCGATTATTGTCATTTCGGGGTTAACGGATCATAACACATAATAGGTGACTATAGACTTGCAAGATAGGATCAAGAACTCACATATATTCATGAAAACATAATAGGTTCAGATCTGAAATGATGGCACTCGGACCCTAGTAACAAGCATTAAGCATAGCAAAGTCATAACAACATCAACCTCAGAACATAGTGGATACTAGGGATCAAACCCTAAAAAAACTAACTCGATTACATGATAAATCTGATCCAACCCATCACCGTCCAACAAGCCTACAATGGAATTACTCACGCACGGCGGTGCGCATCATGAAATTGGTGATGGAGGAAGGTTGATGATGACGATGGCGACGGATTCCCCTCTCCGGAGTCCCGAACGGACTCTAGATCACCCTTCTCGAGAGAGTTTAGCGCTTGGCGGTGGCTCCGTATCGTAAAATGCGATGAATCCTTCTCTCTGATTTTCTCTCCCCGAAAGTGAATATATGGAGTCATGATGGACGTCGGTGGAGTGTCAGGGGGCCCACGAGGTAGGGGGCACGCCCAGGGGGGTAGGCGCCCCCACCCTCATGGACAGGGTGTGGGCCCCATGACGTGGATTCTTCTTCCAGTATTTTTTATATATTCCAAAAATAATCTCCGTTGATTTTCAGGTCATTCCAAGAACTTTTATTTCTGCACAAAAATGACACCATGGCAATTCTGCTGAAAACAGCGTCAGTCCGGGTTAGTTCCATTCAAATCATGCAAGTCAGAGTCCAAAACAAGGGCAAAAGTGTTCGAAAAAGTAGATACGGCAGAGACGTATCAACTCCCCCAAGCTTAAACCTTTGCTTGTCCTCAAGCAATTCAGTTGATAAACTGAAAGTGATAAAGAAAAACTTTTACAAACTTTGTTTGCTCTTGTTGTTGTAAATATGTAAAGCCAACATTCAGGTTTTCAGCAAAGATTATGAACTAACCATTTTCACAATAACATTTAGGTCTCATGTTCACTCATATCAATGGCATAGTCAACTAACGAGCAATAATAATAAATCTCGGATGACAACACTTCCTCAAAACAATCATAATATGATATAACAAGATGGTATCTCGCTAGCCCTTTCTGAGACCGCAAAACATAAATGCAGAGCACCTTTAAAGATCAAGGACTGACGAGACATTGTAATTCATGGTAAAAGAGATCCAGTCACAGTCATACTCAATGTAAACTAACAGTAATGGATGCAAATGACAGCGGTGCTCTCCAACTGGTGCTTTTTTATAAGAGGACGATGACTCAACATAAAAGTAAATGGATAGGCCCTTCGCAGAGGGAAGCAGGGATTTGTAGAGGTGCCAGAGCTCGGTTTTGTAATAGATATGAATAATATTTTGAGCGGTATACTTTCATTGTCAACATAACAACCGAGAGATCTCGATATGTTCCATGCTACACACATTATAGGCGGTTCCCAAGCAGAATGGTAAAGTTTATACTCCCCCACCACCAACAAGCATCAGTCCATGGCTTGCCCGAAACAACGGGTTCCTCCAACTAACAACAATCCTGGGGGAGTTTTGTTTGCAATTATTTTGATTTGAGCATGGGACCGGGCATCCCAGTGAGCAGCCATTTTCTCGTGAATGAGGAGCGGAGTCCACTCCTCTTGAGAATAACCCACCTAGCATGGAGGATACAGAAAACCCTAGTTGATACATGAGCTATTCAAGCATACAAAACATAATGTTTATTTGAAGGTTTAGAGTTTGGCACATACAAATTTACTTGGAACGGCAGGTAGATATCGTATATAGGAAGGTATGGTGGACTCATATGGAATAACTTTGGGGTTTATGGAATTGGATGCACAAGCAGTATTCCCGCTTAGTACAAGTGAAGGCTAGAAAAAGATTGGTAAGCGACCAGCTAGAGAGCGACAACAGTCATGAACATGCATTAAAATTAATCAACACCGAATGCAAGCATGAGTAGGATATAATGCACCATGAACATAAATATTGTAGAGGCTATGTTGATTTTGTTTCAACTACATGCGTGAACATGTGCCAAGTCAAACCACTCGAATCGTTCAAAGGAGGATACCACCCTATCATACCACATCACAACCATTTTAATAGCATGTTGGCACGCAAGGTAAACCATTATAAACTCCTAGCTAATGAAGCATGGCATACGCAACTACAATCTCTAATTGTCATTGAAAACATGTTTCATTCATAATAGGCTGAATCATGAACGATGGACGGATCATATTTACAAAAACAAGAGAGGTCGAGTTCATACCAGCTTTTCTCAACTCAATCAGTTCATCATATATCATCATTATTGCCTTTCACTTGCACGACCGAATAGTGTGGATAATAATAATAGTGCACGTGCATTGGACTAAGCTGGAATCTGCAAGCATTCAATTCAAGGGAGAAGACAAGTAATATGGGCTCTTTGTTAGATCAACCATAATGCATATAATAGCCACTCAACATTTTCATTATGGACTTCTCCTCTCGACCCCCAAAGGAAAGAAAAGAAACAAAACTATTTACACGGGAAAGCTCCCAACAAGCAAAAGAAGAACGGGAAATCTTTTTGGGTTTTCTTTTTAATTACTACTACTACAGGCATGGAAAGTAAACTAGTTAAAAGCTACAACTAATTTTTTGGTTTTTCTGAAGGTTTTTCAAACAGATAAGAAGAAAGCTTAAAAAGAAAATAAACTAGCATGGATGATACAATGAAAAAGTATGAGCACCGACAACTGGCATGAGTGTGTGAACATGAATGTAATGTCGGTGAGAGATACGTACTCTCCCAAGTTTAGGCTTTTGGCCTAAGTTGGTCTATGCCCATGGATCAAAGTTGTAGCCGGGGTCGTATTGAGATGCAATGGCAATTGCCCGATGAGCTGCAGCTTGGAGGCGAGCTGCCTCTACCCTCCTCTCATACTCGGTCGCCTTCTCCCTGGTTATAACATATCTCCCTTTTGCCTGAAAGTCAAAGAAAGCAGGAGCAGGGAGAGCGACGTGATAGGTGCGTCGTCTGTTCAAGATTAGTCGGTACTGGAGGAACTGATTGTTCCTCTCAACAAACTGATGACGGACCATGGCATTATAATCTAAATAAGCAGGAGACAACTCAATATCATTTCCACGTATGGGTATCTCAAGAAAATCAGCTACACGGGCTGCATAAATTCCACCAAAGAAATCTCCATCAATACTATTATTATGCAACCTACGTGCAACAATGGCCCTCCAAGTTATATTGTCTATCTCCTAATACAACACTCTTGAGAACACTAAGATCTGGCACACACATGTGACATGCCTCATCCTTACCATTTATGCATCTACCTATAAAGAGAGCAAAATAATGTATAGCAGGAAAATGAATGCTCCCTATGGTAGCTTGCGTGATTTCCCTAGATTCCCCCACAGTGATACTAGCAAGAAAATCCTTATATTCATATTTACGAGGTTCACTAACATTACCCCATTGTGGGAGTTTACAAGCAGTATTAAAATCTTCTAAGTCCATGGTATAAGATTTATCATAAAGATCAAACATGACAGTTTGAGAATTGCGTGATGATGGTAGTACTGATGGCACTTATTTGCCACAAAGCTCTCAAGATCGGCGTTACGCACATATGTGTCAAATTCCTCCTTGATTCCTGATTGAACCATGAAGTCCTATGACGGCCATTCACAAGGCCGCACTTGAGCATCTCTTGGTAGTTCATTGTCCGGCTCGCGTATTGCGGGCCTGGGGCCTTGCTTCCTTGAGGAACCACCTTGGTACATTTTCCTAAACATATTTCTTCCTCTAAAAATTTCTGAATTTTTTAGTAACTTAAAATAAAAGTGAACCAAACTCAACAAAATTGATAGCAACTACTCCTACAAGTGCCTAGAGGCTATATCATGCATTAAAACTACTTTTGACCACATAAATTTGACATGCAAGCTCCAGAACAGGGTCACCTAAGCAGCAAAAATTTGCAATAAATAAAGCACTAGAACAAAAACTAATTGGACCATTGGAGGAGTCACATACCAAAGAACAATCCCCCAAAGCAGTTTTGTGAGAGGAGCTTTGAGCAAGGAGATCGAAAATGGCAGTAAGATGAGCAAGAACTCGGGTTTGAGCTAGCTAGTAATTTTTTTAGGAGGAAGGAGTGTGTGGTGGCTAGAATAAGTGGAGGGGACCCACGTGGGGTCCACGAGGCAGGGGGTGCGCCTAGGGGGTGGGCGCGCTCTCCACCCTCGTGGGCACGTGGATGCTCCCCCTGCTGTGTTCTCAGTGCCAAATATCCTCAAATATTCTAGAAAAAAAAATCATATTTCATTTTCAGGACATTTGAAGAACTTTTATTTTCGGGGTATTTTTTATTGCATGGATAATTCAGAAAACAGACAGAAAGTACTATTTTTGCTTTATTAAACTAAATAACAGAAAGTAAAAGGAGGGTACATAGAGTTGTGTTTTCTAACTTCATCCATCTCATGCTCATCAAAAGGAATCCACTAACAAGGTTGATCAGGTCTTGTTAACAAACTCATTTCGAATAACATGAAACCAGATAAATTTCGAATAACACTAGGTTACCTCAACAAGGATATGCACATCCCCAACAATAAGAATATCATATTTCTTCTTGACAGTAGGAAGAGGTAATTCAAAACCTCCAATAGTAATCGTTGAAATTTTTCCAATAGAATTGATACTGTGGACTTGAGGTTGTTTCCTTGGAAAGTGTACCCTATGCTCATTACCATTAACATGAAAAGTGACATTGTCTTTGTTGCAATCAATAACAACCCCTGCAGTATTCAAAAAGGGCCTTCCAAGAATAATAGACATACTATCGTCCTCGGGAATACCAAGAATAACAAAGTCCATTAAAATAGTAATGTTTGCAACCACAATAGGCACATCCTCACAAATACCGACAGGTATAGCAGTTGATTTGTCAGCCATTTGCAAAGATATTTCAGTAGGTGTCAACTTATTCAAATCAAGTCTACGATATAAAGAGAGAGGCATGACACTAACACCGGCTCCAAGATCACATAAAGCAGTTTTAACATAGTTTCTTTTAATGGAGCATGGTATAGCCGGTACTCCGGGATCTCCTAGTTTCTTTGGTATTCCACCCTTAAAATTGTAATTAGCAAGCATGGTGGAAATTTCAGCTTGCGGTATCTTTCTTTTATTTGTAACAATATCTTTCATGTATTAAGCATAAGGATTCATTTTAAGCATGTCAGTCAAACACATACGCAAAAAGATAGGTCTAATCATTTCAGCAAAGCGCTCAAAATCCCCATCATCCCTTTTCTTGGATGGTTTAGGAGGAAAGGGCATGGGTTTCTGAACCCATGGTTCTCTTTCTTTACCGTGCTTCCTAGCAACAAAGTCTCTCTTATCATAGTTGATTCTTTGATTGTGGGTTATCAAGATCAACAACAGGTTCAATTTCTACATCATTATCATTGCTAGGTTGAGCATCAACATGAACATCATCATTAACATTATCACTAGGTTCATGTTCATTACCAGATTGTGTTTCAGCATCAGAAATAGAAATATCATTGGGATTCTCAGGTGTGTCAACAACAGGTTCACTAGAAGCATGCAAAGTCCTATCATTTTTCTTCTTATTCTTCTTAGAAGAACTAGGTGCATCAACATTAGTTCTCTGAGAATCTTGCCCAATTCTCTTAGGATGGCCCTCAGGGTACAAAGGTTCCTGAGTCATTTTACCACCTCTAGTCATAACTCTAACAGCATTATCATTCTTCTTATTATTTAATTCATTGAGCAAATCATTCCGAGCTTTAAGTACTTGTTCTGCTTGAGTGGTAACCATAGAAGCATGTTTACTAATAAGTTTAAGTTCACCTTTAACATTAGCCCTATAATCACTCAAGTGTTCAAGCATATCAGCATTGTGTTTCAATTGTCTACCAACATAAGCATTGAAGTTTTATTGTTTAACCATAAAGTCATCAAACTCATCCAAGCATTGGCTAGCAGATTTATTGCGAGGAATATTACCATCATCAAATCTATAGAGAGAGTTTACCTTTACTTCCTGTGTCGGGTTATCAAGACCATGCATTTCTTCAATAGGTGGTAAATTCTTAACATCTTCAACTTTAATACCTTTTTCTTTCATAGATTTCTTTGCCTCTTGCATATCTTCAGGACTGAGAAATAGAATACCCCTTTTCTTCGGAGTTGACTTAGGAGTTGGTTCAGGAAGTGTCCAATTATGTTCATTAGTCAACATATTATTCAATAGCAATTCAGCTTGATCAACAGTTCTTTCCCTGAAAACACAACCAACACAACTATCCAGGTAGTCTCTGGAAGCATCGGTTAGTCCATTATAAAAGATATCAAGTATTTCATTTTTCTTGAGAGGATGATCAGGCAAAGCATTAAGTAATCGAAGAAGCCTCCCCCAAGCTTGTGGGAGACTCTCTTCTTCAATTTGCATAAAATTATATATTTCCCTTAAATCAATATTATGTGTCGGTGCAGAGCTAGATGGCAGTTCCTTACGTTCCCTCGTAGTTGAGGGAAAAATATTGGTTCTTTGATCTTTCAAGTTCTTCATAGTGATAAGAAGATATAAATCCCAAGTGAATCAAAGAATAGAGCTATGCTCCCCGGCAACGGCGCCAGAAAATAGTCTTGATAACCCACAAGTATAGGGGATCGCAACAGTTTTCGAGGGTAGAGTATGCAACCCAAATTTATTGATTCGACACAAGGGGAGCCAAAGAATATCCTCAAGTATTAGCAGCTGAGTTGTCAATTCAACCACACCTGAAAACTTAATATCTGCAGCAAAGTATTTAGTAGCAAAGCAATATGATAGTAGTGGTAAAAGTAATGGTAACAGTTTTGGTTTTATAGTGATTGTAACCGTAGCAATGGAAAAGTAAATAAGCGAAGAACAATATATAAAAAGCTCGTAGGCAATGGATCAGTGATGGATAATTATGTCGGATGTGATCGATCATGCAACAGTTATAACATAGGGTGACACAGAACTAGCTCCAGTTCATCAATGTAATGTAGGCATGTATTCTGAATATAGTCATACGTGCTTATGGAAAAGAACTTGCATGACATCTTTTGTCCTACCCTCCCGTGGCAGCGGGGTCCTATTGGAAACTAAGGGATATTAAGGCCTCCTTTTAATAGAGTACCGGACCGAAGCATTAACACATCGTGAATGCATGAACTCCTCAAACTACGGTCATCACCGGTAATGGTCCCGATTATGTCACTTTGGGGTTAACGGATCATAACACATAATAGGTGACTATAGACTTGCAAGATAGGATCAAGAACTCACATATATTCATGAAAACATAATAGGTTCAGATCTGAAATGATGGCACTCGGGCCCTAGTGATAAGCATTAAGCATAGCAAAGTCATAGCAACATCAATCTCAGAACATAGTGGATACTAGGGATCAAACCCTAACAAAACTAACTCGATTACATGATAAATCTGATCCAACCCGTCACCGTCCAACAAGCCTACGATGGAATTACTCACGCACGGCGGTGAGCATCATGAAATTGGTGATGGAGGAAGGTTGATGATGACGATGGCGACAGATTCCCCTCTCCGGAGTCCCGAACGGACTCCAGATCAGCCCTCCCTAGAGAGTTTAGGGCTTGGCGGCGACTCCGTATCGTCAAACATGATGAATCCTTCTCTCTGATTTTTTCTCCCCGAAAGTGAATATATGGAGTCGAGATGGACGTGGTGGAGCGTCAGGGGGCCCACGAGGCAGGGGCGCACCTAGGGGGTAGGCGCGCCCCCACCCCCGTGGACAGGGCGTGGCACCCCTAACGTGGATTCTTCTTCCAGTATTTTTATATATTCCAAAAATAATCTCCGTTGATTTTCAGGTCATTTCGAGAACTTTTATTTCTGCACAAAAATAACACCATGGCAATTCTACTAAAAACATCGTTAGTCCGGGTTAGTTCCATTCAAATCATGCAAGTTAGAGTCCAAAACAAGGGCAAAAGTGTTTGGAAAAGTAGACACGATGGAGACGTATCAGATAGCAATGTGCCCGATAGGGGAGGTGTCCAACTCCCGATACTCTCCATGAAGACGTGTCAGAGCAGCATAAGCAGCATCGTGGGCTGCCATATCGATGGTCACTCCAACACCATGAGCAGTGTGCAGCACAGTAGTGGAGTCATACTCCCGAGAGTAGAGGTGGATGATGGCATGGTACTGCTCCTGGTTAAAGACCTGGTACTGCTCGTACACGGTGTACTCAGGGTGCCAGCGATAACTCAGATAGGTCATCATCTCAGCTAACATAGCAGGTGAACCTGGGACACCAATGGCCGTCGTATGGTGCACGACCTGCCTCGTGGGTTCCATATGAAAACAAAGATGTTTCAAAGGAGTCAAATGACTGTGTGGGTATTGTTCAAAATACTACTCTAAGGAATAACTAGGGCTTATCCAACTTTGGGGTGAATGTGGTCACGAGATCCTAATGCTAGAGTTAGCAAATTTGTTTAACCCGAGTAGAAGAGAGTTCAGAGTCCCGGAGTAAAGATCGAGGAGTAAAAGATTCTAATACCACCCAAATGGCGACGTGGGCCCGTAAGACACACAACCATGTTAGTAAAAAGTTTTTCAATGTCTAGACTCAACTTCGGCCAAGGAGTGTGGAAGAGGGATTCCTACAGACAGTCGGCTCTGATACCAACTTTTGATGCCCCCGATTCAATCATACACGCAAACGTGTACGATCAAGATCAGGGACTCACGGGAAGATATCACAACACAACTCTAGAAATAAAATAAGTCATACAAGCATCATATTACAAGCCAGGGTCCTCGAGGGCTCGAATACAAGAGCTCGATCATAGACGAGTCCGCGGAAGCAACAATATTTGAGTACAGACATAAGTTAAACAAGTTGCCATAAGATGTCTAGCACAAACTGAGATACAGATCGAAAGAGGCGCAAGCCTCCTGCCTGAGATCCTCCTAAACTACTCTTGATCATCGGCGGTGGCCTGCATGTAGTAGTAGGCACCTCCAGCGTAGTAGGAGTCATCGTCGACAATGGTGTCTGGCTCCTGGGCTCCAACGTCTGGTCGCAACAACCAGGTATAGATAGGGGAAAAAGGGGGGCAAAGCAACCGTGAGTACTCATCCAAAGTACTCGCAAGCAAGGAGCTACACTACATATGCATTGGTATGAATGAAATGGGTAGTATATGTGGACTGAAATGCAGAATGCCAGAATAAGAGTGGGATAGCTAGTCCTATCAAAGACTACGCTTCTGGCAGCCTCCAACTTGAAGAAGTAGAAGTGATTAGATGGTAAGTTAACCAAGTATCATCGCATAGCATAATCCTACCCGGCGATCCTCCCCTCGTCGCCCTGTGAGAGAGCGATCACCGGGTTGTATCTGGCACTTGGAATGGTGTGTTTTATTAAGTATCCGGTTCTAGTTGTCATAAGGTCAAGGTACAACTCCGGGTCGTCCTTTTACCGAGGGACACAACTATTCGAATAGGTAAACTTCCCTGCAGGGGTGCACCACATAACCCAACATGCTCGATCCCTCTGGCCGGACACACTTTCTTGGGTCATGCCCGGCATCGGAAGATCAACATGTCCCAGCCCTACCTAGGCACAACAAAGAGGTCAGCATGCCAGTCTAAATCATATGCTTGCAGGGGTCTGGGCCCATCACCCATTGCACACCTACACATTGCGAGGGCGGTGGAAGCAGACCTTGCCTCCCTAACACAAGAGCATGCGTTCCAGTCCAGTCTGGCGCGAGCTGCTCAGTTGCTTACATCAAGAAGGCTTCGGCTGATACCATGATGTCGAGTGCCCATAACTGTTCCCGCGTAGTTGGTTAGTGCGTATAGGCCAGTGGCCAGACTCAGATGAAATACCAAGATCTCGTTAAGTGTGTTAATTGAATTTACCGCGGACGCCGACCAGGGCCAGGCCCACCTCTCTCCTAGGTGGTCCCAACATGCCTTGTTGCTCCGGCACAAAGGTCCACTCAAAGGGACGTCAGGACAAACGTCCTTTCGGTCCCAATCCGTGAATCACTCGCGGGTACTCTTCGAGCCGACCCGACTTTAGTCACCACATGTATCATATACTATGTATATAGGTATATACCCGTGATCACCTCCCGAGTGATCACGACCCGATAGTATAGCATGGCAGACGGACAAAAATGTAGGGCCACTGATGGAATACTAGCATCCTATACTAAGCATTTAGGATTGCAGGTAAAGGTAACAACGGTAGTAGCAAAGACAGGCTATGCATCAGGAGGATTAACGAAAAGCAGTAACATGCTACACTACTCTAATGCAAGCAGTGGAGAGAAGAATAGGTGATATCTGGTGATCAAGGGGGGGGGGATTGCTTGGAAGCTCTGCCGAGAAAGAGGGGTCGTCAACACCGTAGTCGTACCGGGTAGCAGTGGCGTCGGTCTCAGTGTCTAGCCAGAGAAGATGGGGAAGAAACAATAAATATAATGCAAACATATGCATGACGATGCATGACATGACAATGAGCATTGCTAGGTGTGCCCTAACACGGTAGTAGGTGATATCGGCGAAGGGGGAAACATCGGGGAAAGTATTCCCGGTGTTTCGCGTTCTCGGACAGATGAACCGGAGGGGGGAAGTTGCATGCTCGCTATGCTAGGGTTGTGTGGCGGACGAACGGGCCGCGTATCCGGATTCGTCTCGTCGTTTTGAGCAACTTTCATGTACAAAGTATTTTCATCCGAATTATGGATTATTTTATATGATTTTCTAAAGTTCTAATTATTTTTAGAATTTATTTAACTATTTAATTCTAACATTATCCAAAATAGTGTCTGCTGATGTCATCATGATGCAATGCTGAGGTCATCAGTCAATAGTGCAGTTGACTGGATCAAATCTGACCTGTGGGTCTAGTGGGACCCACGTGTCACTGACTGGGGCATGCCCAGTCAACATAGTTGACTGGGTCAACTGGGCCCAGGGGGCCAGGGGTCAGTGGCTGAGCGGTGAGACCCGCGGCGCCACGTCGGCGCTGAGTTAGCGCGGCCACCGGAGTGCGCCGGCGAGCCCAGACGCGGTGGCGAGCTTCGGCGAACTCGGAAACAGGCCACGATGGACCAAATCGGGCGCAGCCAGGCTTTCTGGAACGGCCTCTTCGCGCCGTGTCCGATGGAGAAGAGCACGGCGGCAGGGGTGGTCGCAATGGGCGCCGGCGATGACGCCGGGCGGCAACGGTTGTGGGCTTTCGACGAGACGGAGCTGCAGTGCGCGTGTGAGTAAACGGGGAGGCTAGGCGAGGCCTAAGCAATGCGGTGAAGCAGATGGGCAGCAAGACGAGGCCGTTGGTCGTCGGAACAAGGCTGGCGACGAGCTACGCGGACGCCACGGCTCGAGCAAGTTTGAAGGCGGGGCTGCGGGGAACGGTTTGTCGCGGGGGTAGGTGCGTCCGAACGCACGCGATAGCACGCATCGGGTGGCGGTGGTCGCAGGCACGGTGGGTGGCCGGGGTTGAGTGGTGCTTCGAGGTCAGGCGACGGCCGGAATCAGAGCTCGACGGGGACGGAGCTAGGAGCAGCGAGGGGATGCACTAGAGAGAGCATCGGTGTCACGGTGGTGTAGGGAGCACGATTACGCGAGCCGCACGTGTAGTGACCGCGATAGCAAGCTCGACGGCGAAGCCGTAGCTCGGCAATGGTGGTGCATCACACACGACTAGTTACGGCATGGAAACGAAGAAAGGACGCGGGGGGGGGGGGGGGAGCTCACCGAGTGGCCAAGAAAAGCCCTCGACAACTTTGTAGCAGCAGCAGTTGCCGGAGACGACCGAGTTCACCGGCGACAGAGGTGAAAGGGGCATCTCGATCCGCTCCTTGCAGTGGCTCCCGTCTCTCTCCGGTGGTTGCAGACGGCGTAGAGGACGAAGGCGGAGCGAGCTGGCACGGTGGTGAGGCGAGGAGGTCGCCGTGGCCGCGAGTCCTACGACGGCGAGATCATGGTGACGCTTGGATGCGGTGGGGAAGGAGGAAGTGGCGAGGTGGACCTGAGGGGAGAGGGAGAGGCCGAGAGGGAGGGCGAGGGTGAGTGGGAGAGGGAATCGAGGAGGCGGGGGCGTGGCAGCCTTATCCCGTTGGCGGGGACGGCGAGGTGGTGGGATGGGGATGCGCCCTGCTCATGGAGTGGTCGAGGGAACAACGCGCGGGGAAGGAGGCGACAAGGGGGAACCGGGGAGTGGGCTGGCCCGGATGGGCCGGTTGGGCTGGCCGGCTGTTGGCTAGCTGGGCCATTCGGCCCAGGGAGAGGGGGGTCTTTTTCCCTTCTACTGTTTTCTGTTTGTATTTTTATTTTCTATTTATTTTTACTTTACTATTTTATTTTAGTTTCACATTTATATTAGTTTTATAAATTTATGAAAGTATTCCCTAATTTAGTATATGTAATAAGCCACATTCCGAACATTTTAGTTTTGATGTTTGAGAACTTTTACTGTTTGCCATATTTTGAATTTGATTTTTGAACCGATTTTTGAACTAACTCGAGATTAGTAACAGTAACGGAGGTGACATAGCATCATTAGCATAGGTTTCACTATAGCTTAATTATCCGGGCGTTACAATAAGCCTTATGTTCTAACTCAATAGGTAAATGACAAGCTTTTTCATAAACCATTTTATAAGGGGACATACCCATAGGATTTTTATAAGTTGTTCTATAGGCCCAAAGTGCATCATCTAATTTCTTAGACCAATTCTTCCTGGACCTATTAACAGTCTTTTGCAAAATTGATTTTATTCTCTATTGCTAAGTTCAACTTGACCACTAGACTGAGGATGATAGGGTGATGCAATTCTATGGTTAACATCATACTTAGCAAGCATTTTATGGAAAGCACCATGAATAAAGTCTGAACCACCATCAGTCATGAAATATCTAGGGACTCCAAACCTTAGGAAAATAACTTCCTTAAGCATTTTAATAGAGGTGTTTTGATCAACACTACTAGTTGGAATAGCTTCTACCCATTTAGTAACATAATCAACAGCAACCAAAATATGTGTATACCCATTAGAGGAAGGAAAAGGTCCCATCTAATCGAATCCTCAAACATCAAAATGTTCAACAGCAAGTGAATAATTCATAGGCATTTCTTGACGCTTACCGATATTACCTATTCTTTGACATTCATCACAAGAAGAGACAAACTTACGGGCATCCTTGAAGAGAGTAGGCCAATAAAATCCAGATTGCAATACCTTGCGAGCAGTTCTATCTCCAGCATGATGCCCTCCATAAGCCTCAGAGTGACATTTTGGTAGGATTTGTCCATGTTCATGCTCAGGTACACAACGTCTAATAATACCATCTAATCCTTCTTTATAAAGATGTGGGTCATCCCAAAAGTAATGTCTTAAATCATAGAAGAACTTTTTCTTTTGTTGGTATGTAAAGCTAGGTGGTAAATATTTAGCAACAATGTAATTAGCATAGTCAGCATACCAAGGAGTACTATTAGAAACATTTATTGCAGCTAACTGCTCATCAGGAAAACTATCATCAATAGGAAGTGGGTCATCAAGCACATTTTCAAGACTAAACAAATTATCAACTATGGGGTTCTTAGCTCCTTTTCTATCAATGATATGTAAATCAAATTCTTGTAACAAGAGAACCCAATGAATACGTCTAGGTTTAACATCTTTCTTTTCCATAAGATATTTAATAGCAGCATGGTCTGTGTGAACAATTACTTTGGAATCAACAATATAAGGTCTAAATTTATCACAAGCAAACACCACTGCTAAGAATTCTTTTTCAGTAGCAGCATAATTTCTTTGAGCATTATCTAGAGTTTTACTAGCATAATGGATAACATTCAATTTCTTATCAACTCTTTGTCCTAGAACAGCACCAACATCATAAATCACCAGCATCACACATAATTTCAAAACGCAAGTTCCAATCAGGTGGTTGAACAATAGGTGCAGATATTATGGATTTCTTGAGTGTTTCAAAGGCTTCTATACAATCATCATAAAAAACAAAAGGAACATCCTTTTGCAAAAGACTAGTGAGAGGCCTAGAAATTTAGAGAAGTCTTTAATAAACCTCCTATGGAAACCAGCATGACCTAGGAAACTACGAATACCTTTGATGTCCTTAGGACATGGCATTTTCTCAATTGCATCAACCTTAGCTTGGTTCACTTCAGTACCTCTTTCAGAAATTTTATGACCCAAGACAATGCCTTCATTAACCATAAAGTGGCACTTCTCCCAATTCAAAACAAGATTTGTTTGTTCACATCTCTACAAAATTCGCTTAAGATTGCTTAAACAATCATCACAAGACTTCCCATAAACAGAAAATTCATCCATGAAAACCTCACAATCTTTTCACAAAAGTCAGAGAATATAGCAGTCATACATCTTTGAAAGGTGGCAGGTGCATTACATAAACCAAAAGGCATACGTCTATAAGCATAGGTTTCAAATGGACAAGTAAAAGTGGTATTTTCTTGATCAGGTTGAGAAACAGGTATTTGTGAAAAGCCAGAATATCCATCTAGGAAGCAAAACTGTGTGTGCTTAGATTATCTTTCAAGCATTTGATCAATAAAAGGCAAGGGGTAATGATCTTTTTGTAGTTGCTTTGTTTAATTTTCTAAAATCAATTACCATTCTATAGCCTGTAACAATTTTTTGTGGAATAAGTTCATTCTTATCATTAGGAACAATAGTAATACCTCCTTTCTTAGGAACACAATGAACACGACTTACCCATCTACTATCAGCTATAGGATAAATTATACCTGCTTCCAGAAGTTTTAAGATTTCCCTTCTTACCACTTCTTTCATCTTCGGATTTAACCGACGTTGGTGATCAACAACTGGTTTAGCATCAGGTTCCATATTAATTTTGTGATGATATAGAGTGGGACTAATGCCCTTTAAATCATCAAGAGTATATCCAATAGCGGCCCGGTGCTTCCTTAGAACTTTCAATAATCTTTCTTCTTCATGTTCTGAAAGGTTAGCACTAATAATAACATGATATATCTTCTTTTCATCAAGATAAACATATTTCAAAGTGTTTGGAAATTGTTTTAATTCAAACATAGGATCACCTTTAGGTGGAGGAGGACCTCCCAGAGTTTCAATAGGCAAATTGTGTTTAAGCATAGGACGTTGTTCAAAGAAAACTTTATCTATTTCATTTCTTTCATGCATATGTAAATCATTCTCATGGTCTAGCAAGTATTGTTCTAAACGATCAGTAGGTGGCACAACAATAGAAGGAATACCAATTAATTCATCTTTACTAGGCAATTCTTTTTCATGATGATTTCTACTAAACTTGGAAAAATTAAACTCATGAGACTCATCACCAAAGCTAACACCCACAGTTTGTTTCTTACAATCTATCTTAGCATTAACTGTGTTCAAGAAAGGTCTACCAAAGATAATGGGGCAGAAGTCATCTTGTGGGGAACTAAGAACAAGAAAATCAGTAGGGTATTTTATTTTCCCACACAAGACTTCAACATCTCTAATAATCCCACAAGGTGATATGGTGTCTCTATTTGCAAGTTTAATAGTAACATCTATGTCTTCTAACTCTGTAGGTGCTATGTATTTCCTAATTTCTTAATACAAAGTGCAAGGGATAACACTCACACTAGCACCCATGTCACATAAACCATGATAACATTTATCTCCTATTTTATCTGAAATGACAGGCAGGCCAACAACTGGTCTATTTTATCCCCTTTTCAGGTTTAGCAATTCTAGCAGCTTCTGCACAGAAGTAAATAACATGCCCATCTATATCTTCCTCCAAGAGATCTTTAACCATAGCGACATTAGGTTCTACCCTAATTTGTTCATCGGGTTTAGGCGTTCTAACATAGCTTTTGTTAACCACAGTTGAAACTTTAGCATGTTCCTTTATCCTAACAGGAAAAGGTGGTTTCTCAATATAAGTAGAAGGAACAACTGGATCAATGTTATAAAGTATAGCTTCTTCTTTAACTGGTACTAGTTCTTTAATTTCTTCTCTAATAAGTGGGTGATATTTAAACCACTTCTCTTTAGGGATTTCAACTTGAGTAGCAAATGATTCACAAAGGAGGCTACTATCTCAGATTCAAGTCCATATTTAGTGCTAAACTTTTGAAAAGCATCAGTATCCATAAAAGATTTAACACAATCATACTTAAGTTTAATACCTGACTCTTTACCTTCGTCGAGTTCCCAATCTTCAGTGTTGCGTTTAATTCTTTCCAAAAGATCCCACCAGAATTCAATAGTCTTCTTCATAAATGAGCCAGCAGAAGAAGTATCAAGCATGGTTTGATCATTACGAGAAAGCCGAGTATAAAAATTCTAGATAATAATTTCTCTTGAGAGCTCATGGTTGGGGCATGAATATAACATTGACTTAAGCCTCCCCCAAGCTAGAGCGATACTTTCTCCTCCACGAGGCCAAAAATTGTATATATAATTCCGATCACGATGAACTAGATGCATGGGATAATTTTTTTGGTGGAACTCCATTTTCAAACGATTCCAATTCCATGATCCAATATCATCACATAGCCTATATCATGCCAATGCTTTTTCCTTCAAAGATAAAGGGAAAACCTTTCTCATCACGTCATCTCCGGGTAAACCTGCAAGCTTAAACAATCCACAAATTTGTTCCACATATATCAAGTGTATATCAGGATGTTCAGTTCCATCTCCTGCATAAGGATTAGCTAGCAGTTGTTCTATCATACCCGAAGGAATTTCATATTCAATATTTTCAGTAGGTGCGTTAGGTTGAGAGGTGGATAATTGTGGTTCCGGACCAGGTGAAGATACCCCGAACAAACCCCTCAAAGGATTGTTTTCCATAGTAACAAGTGACAGTAAATTTCAACACACCATATAAATGTTTCCTTACCGAATTCCACTTACCAAAGGTGCTTCGCTCCCCGGTAACGGCGCCAGAAAATAGCCTTGATGACCCACAAGTATAGGGGATCAATTGTAGCTCTTTTCGATAAGTAAGAGTGTCGAATCTAACGAGGTGCAAAAGGAAATGACAAGTAGTTTTCAGTAAGGTAATGTCTGCAAGTGCTGAAATTGTAAGTAGCGAGTAGTTTGATAGCAAGATAATTTGTAACGAGCAAGTAACGATAATAGTAACAAGTATGTAGCAAGGTAGCCCAATATTTTTGAGGCAAAGGATAGGCCAAAACGGTCTCTTATAATAAGCAAAGCGTTCTTGAGGGTACACGGGAATTTCATCTAGTTACTTTCATCATGTTGGTTTGATTTGTGTTCAGTACTTTGATAATTTGATATGTGGGTGGACCGGTGCTGAGGTGTTGTTCTTACTTGAATAAACCTCCTACTTATGATTAACCCTCCCACAAGCATCCTCAACTACAAGAAAAGTATTAAGAATAAATTCTAACCATAGCATTAAACTCTAGGATCCAATCGGTCCCTTACGGAATAGTGCATAAACTGGGGTTTAAGTTTTCTGTCACTCTCGCAACCCACCATCTATTTAATACTCCACAATGCATTCCCTTAGGCCCAAATATGGTGAAGTGTCATGTAGTCCATGTTCACATGACACCAGTAAGGGAATAACAACATACATACTATCAAAATATCAAACACATATCAAATTCACATGATTTCTCCCATGACCTCAAGAACAAAGGTAACTACTCACAAATAATAATCATGCTCAAGATTAGAGGGGTATTAATATGCATAATGGATCTGAACATATAACCTTCCACCAAATAAACCATATAGTAATCAACTACAAGATGTAATCAACACTACAAGTCATCCCCTAGCAACAATCTATAGTTCTGGTAACAAGATTGCATACAAGAGATGAACTAGGGTTTGAGATGGGATGGTGTTGGTGAAGATGTTGATGGAGATTGCCCTCCCAAAGACGGGAGAGTTGTTGGTGATGATGATGACGATGATTTCCCCCTCTGGGAGGGAAGTTCCCCTGGCAGAATCGCTCCGCCGGAGGGCAAAAGTGCTCCCGCCCAAGTTCCGCCTCGAGGCGGCGGCGCTTCATCCTGAAAGTCCTCTCCTGATTTTTTAGGTAAAAACCACTTATATACCATAATATGGGCATTGGAGGTGGACCGAGGAGGCCACAACCGTCGGGGGTGTCGTGCGACATATGCCAAATGATGGCGTATCATGGTGGGGGATAGTAAGACGTCGCCGGTGCGAGGAAACGGGATGAGGCGTAGACACGTACGCCGGCGAACTTAACCCAGGTTCGTGGCTATCCTAGGAGAGAACACCCCTAATCCTGCTCCGCGGGGTCTCCGCATGATCACCCAAGCAATAATGGTGACTACAAGCTTGCTCCTTGAGCTGTTTCTCTAGAGGGGGAGGAAGAACAAGGCTAGCCCTAGCTTCCTCTCTCTATGTGAGTGTGTGTGTGTGTGTTCTCAGGTCTAAACCCTTTGTGTAGGTGCCCTGGGGTGTTTATATAGGCCTACCCCCAAGGGTACAATGGTAATCCGGCCGGGTGTAGGACTCGGCTGTTAGTGTCTATGATCGCCGGATTCTCCGCCGGCCGCTGGGGCCCGCCGCCTGGTGGGGCCCGCCGGCTGTCTCGTACTTCATCGACAGGTCGTGCCCGCCGCTTGCGGGTCTTGCCGGCTGCTTAGCACTATGGTAATGCCACTGATGATGTGTGTTTTGTTGGGGAAGGCGTGGCTATAGTACCGCCGCCTGGCGGGCGTTCACTGTAGCCACCCCCCGTCTCTTCTGATTAACGGCGCATAGACTTTGAGGGAAGGGGAGGGCCGCCTGCTGGGAGTTGGCCCCCCCTCGTGCTGACTGGTCAGAGCTCGCCATCCTCTGGCTTCTCACGGATAGGTAGGGCCCACCGCCTGCGGGCCATACCGACCGCTCGTAGTGGGAGCATGGCCTTCTCTGCCATTAGTGATGTCATGGGCTGCAAGGCAACAGTGCCACGCCGGACGGGGATGTCCACCCGGTATGCTGCACTGTGGGCTCGCTCTGTCCTGGATTCAGGGGTGGCAGGCGGTACTGTAGCCACGCCCGTCTCGTCGCCATAATGTGGTGCAAACTTTAAGGGTGTGAGGGGCCACCTGCTAGGAGCCGGCCTCTCTGGAGGCCGCCTGCTAGGAGTCGGCGCGTCTCATGGCTTTCTTCTGAGGTCCGCCGCCCTCTGGTAGCCGGCCGCCTGGACCAGTCGGCCAAGAGAAGGCGGCTCTTCGGCCTTGAGGCTTGAGGGGCGCAGCCGGCCCCGATGTCTTGAATCGCCAGAGGAAGTAGATGAAGCTACCCGTGGTCATTTACTTCGACAGTAGTCCCCGAAACTGGTGATCTAGTTCCGTCCGACCTCCGAGGCACCGACTGGTGGAAGTCGGTCATGGCCAGGCAGACCGCCTGATGATTTCGAAACACCGTGGTGGGAGCCAGGTGGCGCACTAGCCGTGCGCTACGCTCGCCGCCCTTTGCTTGCGCCACACGGCGCCAGCCAGCTGGGCCGGCCTGCCAGCCCACGCACACGATAGGACGTCACCGCAGGCTGGGCCCCGCCACTACGGGGCCTCAGCGCGCCCGCACGGATCCAGTGCGTCCGAGGCGAACGGTTGGGATTCCGTGACGCAGTAACTAAACGTCGTTACTGTGTGGTTAAATCGGGGTTGTGGGGTCGTGGGCGCAGTTAATCCCATGACCCCCACATTCTCGCCCCCTCGGCTTCGAAGCCTGGGGCTATAAGTAGGGGGGGGGAGGGGGGTGGCAGACGCACGTGCGCCCTCCTCTCCCCTTTTCCTTCCTCTTCTTGCTGCCGCCGCTGCTCTCCTGCATCTTGCCAAAGCGCCGCCACAACTCATTGTTGCCGAGCGCGTCTCCCCCACAACATTGCTGCTCCGCCGTGGGCGCGCTCACTTGTCGTCGTTCCGCACCTCCGTTGACCCTAAGCCCCATGGCGTGGGCCGGTGCTTGGGATGGCTCCAACGTCCACGAGGACCACATCACCTTCCTCCTTCAGACGCGGCGGCTGCCCGGCGAGAACTACGTACGGGCACGTCCTCCGCCCGAATCGGAGATCTCTCCGGCGCCGCAGGAAGGCGAGCGCGTCGTCTTCCAGTCGCACTTCATCTGCAGCCTCAGTCTGCCGGCGAGCGACTTCCTTCGCGCCTTTCTTCACTTATATTGCTTCCAGCCTCACCACCCGACGCCAAACACAGTGGTGTTGCTGTCGGCCTTCGTCACGCTTTGCAAGGGTTACCTCAGCATCCCCCACCCTTGAGCTGTGGGGGAGTTCTTCTACACCAAACTCGGCACCACCACCAAGAACGAGGCGGCCCAGTGTGGAGCCTTCGTCACGCTGCGACGTCCGGGTGCCGTGAACTTCTTCCTGGCCATCATCTTGACGCAGTCGGTCAAGATGTGGCAGCAGTCTTACTTTTATGTGAAGAACGTCCACCTGGAGCACGACTTCGTCAACCTACCGGCTTATAAAGCCGTTCCGCCGGCTGAGCCCCGCACCAACTGGACCTTCAAGCCGAAGATGCCGTCGTCCACCTCCCTTGCTGCCATCGCCCGGCTCAGGGAGATGACGGAGTTGGAAGGACTCAAGACTTCGGACCCGCTGACCGCCTTCGTGGTGCACCGGGTGCTCCCCTTCCAAACCCGGCCTCACATGATCAGCCGAATGAGCGGGCACCGAGACCCGTGCCAGATGTGCACCAAGGAGATGCCGGACGTGGAGGTGGCCTGTCTAGTGAACTTCATCTTGAACTACAAGCTCTCGGAGGAAGAGTGGCAATTCGGCAAGCGGCCATACTCCCATGCAAACCCACCGCCCGCGGTAACTCCTTAACTCTTTTTTCTTTTTATCTACCAGGTTCTACTATTGCCGCCTGATCAGCTGGTCACTGTGCAGATCCTCACATCTCAGCCGGTAGCCGACGCCTTGGAGGAGGGCCAAGAGTACCTGCCGGACCAGACTGTGAGCGACGTGGATGACCCTGACTTGGGGGCGGCCGCCTTGGAGAGGACGACACTACAGGCGGTGGCGGCGGAGAAGGTGGCTCCAGAGGAGGCAGCGTCACGTGGCCGAATGATGACGAGGAGGAATACGAACCACGCTGCCCTCACGACGCCGACAAGGCGGGCGCGAGCTCGTCAGCCGCGCCGACCGCACCAGGCGGCACACAGAAGCGCCGGGCCACCAAGCCGCTATTCGGCAGCCGGCCAAAGAAGCCGAAGAACCCGACCGCCGCGACCAAGAAGCAGGAGGCCGCTGCAAAGGTAACCCAGTTCCAAAGGGCTCCGAAGCAGCCCCCAACGGTGTCCGCGTAAGTGTCTGACTCCTGTTGCGTTTTTCCTTTCGTCTTTCTTGCAAAACTCTTTCTGAATTTCTTCTCGTCTTATTTGAATAGGGCCCCACTCTCTCTTGAGTGGCCAGCCTCTGCCTCCATCATTGGGGGGCCGGAGGGCTCCGCCAACACCCGCCGCATGGACCCGAGCGCCGAGCTCCAGGCAGCAACGGAGCGGAATGCGCGGGAGGTGCCTGAGGAACTGGAGGAGGTTGAGCGGCAGAAGGCGGCGGCGGCTAAGGCGACGCAGGAAGAAGCGACGCTGCGGCCAGGGAGCGGGCGGACGCGGCCGCCAAGGCCCATGCCGACGCCGCGGCCAAGGAGCGGGCGGACGCAGTCGCCAAGGCACGGGTGGAAAAGGCCACACGCGGCCAGGAGCCGCAACTTGTCATTCCTCTACGCGCCGCTCCGCCGGTGCTAGGGACCCAGGTGCCGACTAGAGGAGCCGGCGACGAACGACCAGTCGCGGAGGGCGGAGGAGGTGAAGCCGTCGTCTTGGGGGCGGAGGAGCCCCTGCAAGCACCGACCGCCGAGGCAGATGACGACCAGCCCGACGCTTCGCAGGTGCCGCCAGCCGGCGGCGAGCTGGTGGTGGGAGCGAGCCCCGTGGCCCGTACTCTGATATGCCGGCGCATGGTGAAGGCGACGTCGGCGCCACAGACGCAGGAGATCGAGGCCGTGAGCTCGTCGGCCCCAGACGCAGAGGCCACCAACGTTGTTCTGCCGGAGTGGATGCTTGGGGGCGGGATGGGCATGTTGAACAGGGCGGCGCAGGATGTCCAGGCCCAGGTCCAAGCCCAAGGCGCCGCCCTCCAACAGTACATGAAGGAGTTCTTGGCGACGTGTACCGCCATCTGGGTATGTCTCTTGATCGCTTGTTTCTGATTCTTGTATTTGCTTGAAATCTTCTGTGGGGGTGCGCTAGCGCACCCACTGGGTGTAGCCCCCGAGTTTCGGGTCGGCTTCTGAGTAGGCGGCTCAGAACTTAGGGTAAGTTCCGAGTACTAACTTTCTCTTTTTTCTTCTCTTGTCTTTGTTGTAGGACTATCACAACATCCATGAGGCTGCCTTCACCTCTCATGTCCGGGAGCTGGCCAAGCGAATTGCTAAATTGGCCGACAGCGGGAGTAAGTGCTTCATCCTTATTCTCGCGGGGGCACGCTAGCGCACCCGCGGGGTGTAGCCCGCCGAGATTCGGACCGACTGCTGAGCAGTCGGGCCGGATCTTCCAGCGACTACTCTTTTTTCCTTTTGTTATCTTGTTGATTGTCCTTTCTTTTTTGTCTTCTACAGGAGCCAATGCCACCTTACAGCAGCAACTGGGCAAAGCGCAAACCGTGTTGCGCGCCAAGGAGGAGGAGCGCAACAAGATGGAGTAGGAGCGCGACCGCCTGGCCAAGAAATTGGCTAACCAGGCGGACCGGCACCAGACGGAGCTATAGAAGCTCAAGGATGCGGAGGTGGTTCTCGAGGCCGAGTTCGAGACTCAGCGCTCGAACTGGGTCGATAGGGAGAAAGCTCTGACCGACGGCTATGGCGAGATCGAGGACATGCTCAACGGTGAGTTGTTCTTCCCTTTCCTCCGCCTGCTGACTTCTCATTTGAGCCGGCTTTCGACTTCATACTTCTTTTTTCTTTTTGTGCAGAGTATTTTCCTAGTCACGCCGTTGCCGCCAGCGAAGCCATCAAGGCTCGCCGCGACGAGCGAAGGTTGACTGGTGCGGAAATCGCGCCCAACACCCCTCGGACCCTCGCCGAGCAGCTGCTTGCTGTCCAAGCTCATCTCCAACCGGCCCATCGGGCGCTCCGCCGTCTGCAGCGCGCCGGGGCCCAGGTGGTCTCCGTCCTCTGGCCAGGCGCTCTGGCACTGCGCACCCCCGATCGGACCTCCGACTGGTTAGAGGTGGCCATCGGTCGCTTCGAGGTGTGGAAGGGCTCCGCAGCCCGGGAAGGTGCACGGCGGGCTTTGGAGTTCATCAAGGGGTGCTACCCTGGGCTGAATCTAGCCCAGTTGGCCACTCTCCATGCTGAAGCCAGCAAGGAGTTGGCGGCGGTGGCGCTCGAGCTCTATCATCGTGCCGCGGCGATAGCCGAGTACACGGACACCAGTGTCTTCCTCCCCGAGCTGAATGAGGTGGGCGCCGAGGTGCTGCCCAACTGGTTCGGGCTGAACCCGGCAGACGACGAGGACTCGGTGGAGGAGATTGCCTCTAGCGATGAAGGTGAGGAAGAGGAGGATGAGGACGATGAAGACGATGTGCCGGATGATGGAGGCGGCAACCGGCCTCAACCTGACCAAATCTTGACCAACGAGCAGCACGCTGGTGAGCCGAGTGCTGCCGGTGCTGACCAGGCCATGACCAACCAGGCGGCCGTTCCACCCCAGAGTCTCGACCTCCATCAACCCCTCTGATCCGGCTGCTGCTCCTCTGGCCTAGGCGGCCAAGTTATCTTTCTTTCCTATTTTGTAATCTATTTTGAACAAACTTGTTAGATTCGTGCAGTTCCACCCGCTGGTGGTGTATTCAAACTATGTTGAATGCTGGCCAAGGGCCTTTTGCTGTGTAAATTATCTTTGCCGATTTCCACCTGTCTTGCTTTTCTGCTCTTTTGGCTTTTCCCTTTGCCGCCTTCCCTTAGCTGCCCTCTTGCCAACCGGACAACCACTCCGTAGTCTGTGGCTGGGTCAAGTACTTGGCCGTTTTGGGAAGGCAAGTACTTAGCCTTTGTAGAGCGTAGCAAGTTAAGTTTTAGAAACCGGCCGGCCGGCTGCTCAACAGCCGGTCGGTGAGGCGAGGAGCCGGCTTGGTCTATGCGAATGCTTTGGTCCTTAGCCATTTTCGTGTGGGCACCGTTTCCTGCCTTTAACTCTTGCTAGCCGGACAGTGGCTCTGCGAGCTGCGGCTGATGGCAAGAGAGGGCTTAGGTGCCGGCACACTACTTGTCTGACTGCAAGTAGCATTGACATAGTACAAGGCGGCAAGCCCTCAAGATGACTAGATGAACCCGGTGCTAGGCAGAATAACGAAATAACACATTCATAGGCATAGAACTTATCATATATAGATAAAAAGGGTAGCCCCCGAGTGTTCCTCGAGGGACCGATGTCTTAGCGCTTAATACAAAAGGTAGCATGGTACATACTGCATTAACTGTAAAATCTTCGGAGGAGGTTTTCATTCCATGGACGCTCCGATTCCTTGCCTGAGTCATCCCTCTTGCACGCTCTAGGCTCCTATGCGTCGATGAGGTAGTAGGAGTCATTGCCCAATGCTTTGCTGATGATGAACGGGGCTTCCCAAGGGGCTGAGAGCTTGTGCTGGCCGGTTGTTCGCTGGATCAGCCGGAGCACAAGGTCTCCCTCTTGGAACGATCTTGGCTTGACCTTCCGACTGTGGTAGCAGCGCAGACTCTGCTGGTAGATGGCGGACCGGCTGAGTGCTAACAGCCTGCCCTCTTCCAGCAGATCAACACCGTCTTCTCTTGCTTCTTTCGCCTCCGCCTCCGTGTACATGGTGACGCGAGGTGAGTCGAACTCGATGTCAGTTGGGATGACGACCTCGGCCCCGTACACGAGGAAGAATGGAGTGAAGCCGGTTGATTTGTTCAGAGTGGTGTGGAGGCTCCAGAGGATGACTGGCAGCTCATCAACCCAGCAGCCGACCGAGCGCTCCAGTGGCTCGACCAGTCGGGGCTTGACGACGGAGAGGATGAGGCCGTTTGCTTGCTTGACTTGGCCATTTGACTGCGGATGGGCAATGGATGCTAAGTCCAGTCGGATGCCCTGCGTCATGCAGAAACGGGCCAAGGCTCCCTTGGCAAAGTTCATGCCATTGTTGGTGATGATGTTGTGTGGCACATCGTATTGGACGGTGATATCTGCAATGAAGGTCACAGCAGTTAGACTGTTCAGTTTCTTGATTAGCTTTGCTTCAATCCATTTGGTGAATTTGTCCACAGCAACAAGCAGATGGGTCATGCCACCGCGTGCTGTCTTGAACGATCCTACCATGTCCAGCCCCCACACGACAAAAGGCCAAGTGAGGGGGATGGTCTTGGGTGCAGAAGCCGGTAGATATTGCTTGGTGTTGAACTTCTGGCACCCTTTGCAATGCTTGACCAACTCCCTGGCGTCCTCCAAAGCAGTCGGCTAGAAGAAACCATGGTGGAAAGCTTTGGCGACAAGGGACCTGGAGGCCGCGTGGTGGCCGCACTCACCTTGGTGGATATCTTTGACGATTGCTTGACCCTTCTCTGGTTCTATGCAGCGTTGGAAGACTCCAGGTATGCTGCGCCTGACAAGCTCTCTTTTTACTATCGTGTAGGCTCCTGCTCGGCGCTGGACTTGCCGGGCCAAGATCTCGTCAGCCGGCAGTTCTCTGGTCACCAGAAACTTGAGGATGGGCTGTGCCCATGATGGTGCTTAAATTTCTTCAACTGCCACTACGACCACTTGTACTAGGGTGGTTGGGTTGGGGGTGGTGGGTTGGGGTCGGCGGCTGCTTGCTGCGTTGTTGAAGTCTCCGGGCTAACTACCGCAGCTCCCGAGCCGGGCTATGAAGTCCCCGGGCCGGGTGCGACTGTTGTAGTCCCAGAGCCGCTTGGTGGAGTCCCCGGGCCGGTTGCTGCAGCCCCCGGGCTGGGCTGTGAAGTCCCTGGGCCGGGTGCGACTGCCGCAGTCCCCGTGCCGCCTGCTGAAGTCCCCAGGCCGGCTGCTGAAGCTCTTGAGTCGGATCCGACTGCTTCGGGAGCAGCCGACATGAAGATGGACTCAGATTCTGGAGAAGGCTTGATTGATGGCTTGCGGAGGCACTGAAGGGAGACGCCAGCTGGTATTGCTTGACGGGTGGAGCCGATCCGTGCCAAGGTATCAGCTGGCTCGTTTTTGTTCCATGGCATGTGAAGGAACTCGCACCCCTCAAAATATCCGCTGAGCTGCTGAACAAGGAAGCAATAACTTGCCATGTTTGCATCCTTGGCGTCCCAGTCACCAGACGACTGTTGGACCACCAAGTCGGAGTCGCCGTAGCACAGAATCCGGCGGATGCCGATCTCTTTGGCCAGCCGGAGGCCGTGTACTAGCGCCTCATACTCGGCCACGTTGTTGGAGGCAGCGAAGTGAATTTGCAATGTGTATTTGAGCTTGTCACCCTTGGGAGAGGTGAGAACAACACCGAGTCCCAAGCTGGTGCGCATCTTCAAGCCATCAAAGTGCATCCACCAATGGGTGGAGTCCGAAGCTGGCGGTAGGTACTGGGTCTCGGCCCAGTCGACGAGGAAGTCGGCCAGTGCTTGGGACTTGATGGTGGTGCGTGGCTGGTAGAAGATAGTGTAGGGGGGCAACTCGATGGCCCATTTGGCCACCCGACCAGAGGCATCTCTGTTGCCTATGATCTCGGCAAGTGGGGCAGTGCAGACAACCGTGATGGGGTGCTATTAAAAATAGGGCCTCAGCTTCTTGGCGGCAAAGTGCACGCCATAACACATCTTCTGGTAGTGGGGATAGTTCTGCTTTGAGGTTGACAGCACCTCGCTCAAATAATACACAGGCCTCTGGACCGGCTGTGCCCTAGCGGCCTCTGGGCGCTCCACTACCATGACAGTGCTGACCACCCAGCTGGTGGCGGCGATGTAGAGGTACATGGGTTCTTTAGCAGCCAGGGCCGCCAGGACAGGCAGGGTAGTCAACATCTTCTTCAGCTGGAGGAAGGCCTCATCTGCCTTATCGTTCCACTCGAAGTGAGTGGTTTTCTTCATGAGTTGGTACAGGGGAGGAGCCTTCTCACCCAATCGACTGATGAAGCGGCTGATGGATGCCAAGCAACCGGTGAACTTCTGGACATCTCGCAGTCGGGTGGGTTTCTCCGTCCTCTCAATGGCTTTGATATTCACAGGGTTGCACTCGATGCCGTGTTCTGAGACTAGGAAGCCAAGGAGTTGGCCGACTGGTACCCCAAAGGCGCACTTCTCCGGGTAGAGCTTGATCTGAAACCGGCGCATATTTTCAAAAGTTTCCTTGAGATCTTCCAAGAGGGTACTGCGCTTCTCCGTCTTCACCACAATATCATCTACATAGACGTGGGCATTCCCACCGAGCTGCTTGAGGAGGCATTTCTGCATGCAATGCTGAAAAATGGCACCAACATTTCTCAAGCCAAATGTCATAGTCAGGTAGCAAAAGGCTCTGAATGGTGTGATGAAGGTGGTCTTCAGGCGGTCTGCCGGGTTCAACTTTATCTGGTGGTAGCCTGAATAAGCATCAAAAAAACTCAATAGCTCGCATCCGGCTGTGGAGTCTATCACTTGGTCGATCCGAGGCAAAGCAAACGGATCTTTGGGGCAGGCTTTGTTGAGGCTGGTATAGTCAATACACACGCGCCATTTGTTGTTCTTCTTCAGTACAAGGACTGGGTTGGCAAGCCACTCCGGAAAAAATACTTCCGTGATGAAGCCGGCTGCCAGAAGCCGGGCTATCTCTTCACCAACAATTCTTATCTTCTCATCCGACAGTCGGCAGAGGGGTTGTTTGACTGGCTTGGCATCTGATCTGACATGTAGCTTGTGCTTGGCGAAATCCGTCGGAACACCTGGCATGTCTTTGGGAGACCATACGAAGATGTACCGATTCTCATGAAGGAAATCGACAAGCTCGCTTTCGTATTTGTTGTCAAGATTGGCCCCTATGACAGTGTGCCTTTCCGGGTGCTCTGGGTCCAAGGGAATCTTCTTTGTCTCTTTGGCTGGCAGGAAGGAGCCCTGGGTCTCTGACTCTTTGGGCTCTAGTGACATGTTCGGCTGCTTGCTGACCATGGCCACCACCCGGTCCAGGAGCTTCTTCTCAGCATCGATCACAAGGGACTCGGCTAGCCGGCTGCTAGCTGCAGCACAGTCAACCGACTTCTCATAATCTCCGGATATCGTGATAATGCCCTTGGCTCCTAGCATCTTCATCTTGAGGTAGGCATAGTGTGGTACCGCCATGAACTTGGCTAGAGCCGGCCCGCCTAGAAGTACATGATAAGGGCTCTCGAGGTCCACCACCTCAAACCAAATTGCCTCGCGGCGGAAATGATATTTGTCTCCGAAGACGACATCTATCTTGATCTTGCCGATTGGTGAGCAGGACAGGCTAGGCACAATGCCATGGAAAATAGTCCGACTGGGCTGGAGCTGCCTCTCTTTGATACATAACTTCCCCATGGTATCGCGATAAAGGATGTTGATGTTGCTACCGCCGTCTATCAGAAATCAGGAGAAGCGAGCAGCTCGCCTCTCCGTTGCAAGGGTGGCATCCAGCACCACAGCATAGGAACTCGGAGAGGGCATCACCTCCGGGTGGTTAGCACGGCTCCAACTAATGGGCTTCTCGGACCAGTGCATGAATTCTGGAGCACTTGAAGCAACGGCGTTTACCTCTCGGTGCTGCTGACGCCGGCTGCACCAGTCGCCAGCAACACTGGTGAACACGATGTAGGATCCGTGCTCTTCGGGGTAGTCATCTTGAACATCGCCAACTGCTAGATGAGCCGCCGACTGTTGGGGAGGAGGCGGCGGTGGGCCAGCAGGCAGAGGGGGCAGCAGTCCTTCGCCCTTGGAGATTCGGGTGAGCCAGTGGCACTTCCGAGTGGTGTGATTGGACGGCTTCCCGCTGCTGTGGAATTTGTAGGGAGCATCGAGGGTCTGCTCGTAGGAGAAGGCGGGTAGCCAAGCAGGCTTGCCGCCCTTCTGATGCTTGGGGACTGGTTGTCCTTTAGGCTGCTGGTCTTAGACTGTTGCCACCTGCCGGCTAGTGGAAGCCGGCTGCAGGGCCTTGCGCTTGTTGTCGTTCGGCTGATGTCGCCGAATGTTGTCGGCATCCGGTGTCCTAGGAGCCGAAGGGAACACTTTTCCGGAAGCATCCACTCGGAGCTCTGACTTCATGGAGGAGTCGGTAGTGGCGTACTTGTCTGCTATGATCAGTAGTTCATTGAGCATAGCGGGCTTGTCGCAGAGGAGTCGGTGCTTGAGCAAGGTGCCCTCTCGGCACCCGGCGGTGAAGTACTCGATTGCCTGGACCTCGTGCACCCCTTCACAGGAGTTGCGCAGTTCAGCCCACCACGTCAGGTAGTCGCGGGTGGACTCATCCGGGCCTTGAATGCACAGCGAAAGCTTGCGGGGCTTGGGCGGCCGCTTGTAGGTGCTGGTGAAGTTGCAGATGAACACTTTGGTGAAATCCACCCAGATGTTGACGTTGTATGGCTTGAGGCTATTCAGCCATGTCCGGGCCGTGCCCTGGAGCATGAGCGGAACGTATTTCACGGCAATGCGCTTGTTGCCATTCGCTGTGCTGACGGCTGTGGAGTAGTCAACCAGCCAATCCTCCGGCTTCACGGAGCCGTTGTACTTGGGCGTGTCTCTTGGGAGAAAGAACCCTTTGGGGAAGGGCTCATCGTGAATGCAGGTGCCGAAGCAAGGCGGGCCCATCACATCTTCTTCTTCTAATGCCAGGGATCGCGCCAGGCGGTCAATTCGATGGCGGGCATCGTTCTCTCCAACTCCTTCTCGGCGGCCTAGCCGATCACCGAGTGTCGGGTGGTCAACAAGCGGCGGGGAAGCGTGCCTCTCCCTTCGAGGAGGCGGATAGTTGTCCCGTTGTTCCACTGCTTGTGGGCGGCCATCTTGGTCGCGCTCGATGGTGATGCGTGTCCGGTTGTGGCTGGCAGCCAGCTCCTTGTCTCGTCTGTCGCAGACGTCGCCTGTTGGCGCCCTGGAGGTCGCGCCATGCTCTTGGCGAAGGGGCGGGTTCTCAACCCGTTGGTCGGGCTCTTCTGCATGGCAGCCGGCTTCTTGCTGCGCGACAGCCGCGTCGATAAGCTGTTGAACATGCTCCATCATGTAGTGACGCGCATCGCCCTCCAGGTGATCCAGCTCATCTGTTGCCGCCTGGGCAGTACGTATGTTCTCCATTGGCATGGCGTAGACAGGGTGGTCTACCCCAAACATGCTGGTGACGGCACCGCCTTGCTGTCGGACCATGCCCATGCGGCTGGGCCAGCCAGCAGTCAGCGTGCCGCCTACATCATGGTCGATCTCGTGCTGGAAGGCCTCGAAGAGGCGTCTCATGGTGGCCAACTTCTTGGCGTTCTCAACGAGCGAGACACGGCAAGCCTCCAATGTCTCGGCATTGGCGTCTGTCGCAATGGGCGTGGACAGGTCCCGCATTGCCGCCTGCAATGGGTCCTGGCCGGATCCACCGGAGGCTCCATCGTGGCTGATGACAAGAACCTCCGTGACGATGCTGCCGTTGCTCTCCGCGCGTGGGAGTGGATCGTCGATGACCACCATGTTGGCGGGGAAGGAGTCGAAGGAGGTCGTGTCGGTGTCGACAAGCATCGGGTCGGTGGAGCCAACCGACTCTAGGTCAGTGGCGGGCTCGTTGGTGATGTGGAGCTTGCCAAGGAGGTCGACGAAGCAGCTCTCGTAGCTGGCTGCTCCCGCGTCAGGTGCAGGCTCGTTGGAGAGGCAGATCTTGCCAACAAGATCGGCGAGGCTGGCCACCGCGCAAGCGACTTCTGCGCCATGCAGCGTGTCGGCACAAACGCCATCAGGCGTGCCGGGCTGACTCCGCTCGCTAGGGAGGAACAAGGTTCCCGTCCAGAACAGATCTCCAGACGACGGTGCACCAGGCCACATGGTGGGCGCCAAATGTCGGGGGTGTCGTGCGACATATGCCAAAGGATGGCTTATCATGGTGGGGGATAGTGAGACGCCGCCGGTGTCAGGAAATGGGATGAGGCGTAGACACGTACGCTGGCGAACTTACCCAGGTTCGGGGCTCTCCTAGGAGATAACACCCCTAATCCTGCTCTACGGGGTCTCCGCATGATCACTCAAGCAACAATGGTGACTACAAGCTTGCTCCTTGAGTTGTTTCTCTAGAGGGGGAGGAAGAACAAGGCTAGCCCTAGCTTCCTCTCTCTATGTGAGTGTGTGTGTATTCTCAGGTCTGAACCCTTTGCGTGGTTGCCCTGGGGTGTTTATATAGGCCTACCCCCCAGGGGTACAATGGTAATCCGGCCGGGTGTAGGACCCGACTGTTAGTGTCTATGATCGCCGGCTTCTTCGCCGACCGCTGGGGCCCACCGGCTGTCTCGTACTTCAGCGACAGGTCGTGCCCGCCGCTTGCGGGTCTTTCCGGCTGCTTAGCACTGTGGTAATGCCACTGATGATGTGTGTTTTGTCGGGGAAGGCGTGGCTACAGTGTCGCCGCCTGGCGGGCGTTCACTGTAGCCACCCCCGTCTCTTCTGATTAATGGCGCATAGACTTTGAGGGAAGGGGAGGGCCGCCTGGTGGGAGTCGGCCTCCCCTCGCGCCGACTGGTCAGAGCTCGCCGTCCTCTAGCTTCTCACGGACAGGTAGGGCTCGCCGCCTGCAGGCCGTACCGATAGCCCGTAGTGGGAGCATGGCCTTCTCTGCTATTAGTCATATCATGGGTTGCGTGACAACAGTGCCGCGCCGGACGGGGATGTCCACCCGGTACGCTACACTATGGCCTCACTCTATCCTGGATTCGGGGGTGGCTGGCAGTACTGTAGCCACGCCCGTCTCGTCGCCATAATGTGGTGCAAACTTTGAGGGTGTGAGGGGCCGCCTGCTAGGATCCGACCTATCTGGAGGCCGCCTGCTAGGAGTTGGCCTGTCTCATGGCTTTATTCTGAGGTCCGCCGCCCTCTGGCAGCTGGCCGCCTGGGCCAGCGGGCCCTGAGAAGGCAGCTCTTCGGCCTGGAGGCTTGAGGGGCGCAGCCGGCCCCGATGTCTTGAATCGCCAGAGGGAGCAGATGAAGCTACCCGTGGTCATTTACTCTGACAACAACCTACCAGGGCGCGCTTGGGGGGCCTGGCGCGCCCAGGGGGTTGTTCCCACCTGGTGGCCCCCTTTGGTGTTTATTGGCTCCAATATTCCTCAAATAATTCATAGAAATTCTCCGTAAAGTTTCAGCTCATTTGGAGTTGTGCAGAATAGGTGGCTTGACGTAGCTTTTCTAGGTCCAGATTTCCAGCTGCCGGAATTCTCCCTCTTGGTGTGTTCCTTGCAAATTATGAGAGAAAATGCATTAGAATTACTCCAAAAAGCATTATTATGGATAAAAACATAATAAATAATAGTAAGAAAACATGATGCAAAATGGATGTATCAGGGGAGTCCCGAGGGGGGAGGGGGCAACCCACCAGTGCGCGCCAGGAGGCCCAAGCCCGCCCTGGTGGGTTGTGCCCACCTCAGATGCCCCTCGGACCGCCTCTTTACTCTATAAATACCCCAAAAATACTAGAACCCTAGAAGCGTCGACGAAATATTCATCCAGCCGCCGCAGAGTCCAGAACCACCAGATCCAATTTGGACACCATCTCGGATGGGGTTCACCACCTTCATTGGTGCCTCTCCGATGATGCGTGAGTAGTTCTTTGTAGACCTTCGGGTCTGTAGTTAGTAGCTAGATGGCTTTCTCTCTCTCACTAAATTCTCAATGCAATGATGTCTTGGAGATCCATATGATGTAACTCTTTTTGCGGTGTGTTTGTTGGGGTCTGATGAACTTTGAGTTTATGATCAGTCATATCTTTTTATATCCATGAAAGTTATTTGAGTTTCTTTGATCTCTTATATGCATGATCTCTTATAGCCTCGTATTTCTTCTCCGATATTTGGGTTTTGTTTGGCCAACTTGATCTATTTATCTTGCAATGGGAAGAGGTGCCCGGTAGTGGGTTCGATCTTACGGTGCTTGATCCGAGTGACAGAAAGGGAAACACCACATATGTATCGTTGCTACTAAGGTTAAAAAGATGGGATCTATATCTAAGCAATAGATAAACAGATCTTTTCTACATCATTTCGTCGTTCTTATTGCATTACTCCATTTTCCATGAACTCAATACACTAGATGCATGCTGGATAGCGGTCGATGTGTGGAGTAATAGTAGTAGATGGGCAGGAGTCGGTCTACTAATCTTGGACGTGATGCCTATGTAATGATCATTGCCCGGATATCGTCATAATTATTTGAGGCTCTATCAATTTCCCAATAGTAATTTGTTTACTCACCGTTTGCTATCTTTCTCGAGAGAAGCCACTAGTGAAACCTACGACCCTGAGTCTTCTTTCTCATATATTTGCTTGCGATCTACTTTTCCTTTGCATTTTTATTCAGATCTATTAAACAAAAAATACAAAAATACTTTGCTGCACTTTATTTTATTTACGATCTATTATTTCAATCTACTACAAATTTCTGGCATCGTTAGCCGAAAGGGATTGACTACCCCTTTAACACGTCGGGTTGCGAGGTGTTGTTATTTGTGTGCAGGTGCTGTTTATGTTGTGTTAATTGGTTCTCCTACTGGTTTGATAACCTTGGTTTCATCACCGAGGGAAATACCTACCTTCGCTGTGCTACATCATCCCTTCCTCTTTGGCGAAATACCGACGTAGTCCTAGCAGACAAGAGCTTTTTGGCACTATAGTGAGGGAACAATTAGTGGTGAGTTGATCAGCTTCTCCTTCAGAGCAGAAAGACCCAAGCTGGCTGTCATTTATATCAACCTGGAGGAAGATGATGGAGATGATGAGGAAGATGAAGATGATGAGGACCCACTTGATGAAGATTATGAGGACCCACTTCATGAAGCCATCATAGCTCAAAGAATGAGGCTAAGCGAGGAGGAGGTGTGCAACCTATGGGACATAATTCCGCCACGTGATGACTTTGTCGGGGCGCCATTCATGACCCGCCTAACAAGTACCATGGTCGATCGGCATGATATGGCATGTTATACTAACTTCAGTAATTTTATTATATATATATATATATATGCTTTATTGTTATTCTTACAAATGCAAATTATCCGATGATATGCTTAGTGTAGAGTCCAATGATATGCTATGTGGAATCTAGTCGATGATATGTTTTAGTGTAGAGTCCGATCACATGCTTATTAGTGTAGAATCCAAGGAACTATTAATAGTGTAGATAATCCATATATACTTATTAGTAGAAATCATGCTTAGTACAAATGTGTAGTACTGTGTCTTTTGATAGTGTAGAAATCTATACTTAATAGAACTATATTTGCAAGAGTATGTGCGAGGCTATTTATTAATTGATATGTTTTTCTTATTCAGAAATTGCCAAAGAGCCTATTTGCAAGTTGTGGTATCGAGCCTGATGAAGAAGGCTCGGCCGGACTACGCCTTACCGCAAGGGGCTCCGACACCACCTGTACTTACAGCATGGACACGGATGGTCGCACACACTTAAGCTCGGTTTTGCGGAAGAGCTTCCTCGTTGGCAAAAATCTTCGTGTTGGACATGCCATCCTAATTACTATTAGGAACACCCACCGTCCAGGCTTGAGGATGATGATCGTCATCGATATCATCTAGAACTACATTTGTGTGTGCGGTTGTATGACTATATATAGCTAGTAGAACGGCTATATATGTGTGGTTGTAAGCATACCTAGTACTGCTTGAGGATGCATGTTGACTATATATGAAATTGTTATCTAGTACTACCTAGTACCTATAATGCTTTATGAAATTGATATCTAGTAGTACCTAGTATGTGGAAATTGCAGTTTATTGAAACTGAAACGGGGTAGGAAGCAAGGGAAAAATGATGAAAGATACAGCAGTAGCGCGGGGATAGGAAAGCGCTACAGCTAACTAATAGTAGCGCGTTACCGAAAAGCGTTGCTGATATAGTCAATAGTAGTAGCGCGGGTACAGACCGCGTTAGTACTAACAGTTAGCTATAGAGCCGTAGTAGTAGCTGGCCACCCGTGCTGCTGATAGCCTAAAAACCAGGCTACTACTAGGGTTTTCCCTAGTAGTGAATCCAAAGGTCTTGTGATGCAACCGCTTCAAGAATGATGATGGGCTTCTTAACATGACCTAGATATTGCCCTTGTTTAGCATATGACAGTTCTTCCATTTCTAGCGCGTGCAATCGAGGGATCTTAGCATACATGGCCACCCTCTTTGCTTTCGAGAGTGCCATGAAGCATTTGGTGTCTACAACAGTTGATTCTTTCAAGTATTGCGGTCCAATCATATGGACCACCGCAGTAGCAAACCTGATCATGGCATCTCCGCATGTGCTTCCAGACATCCTAAGGTACTCGGGCTATGAATATGCGGCCATGCCATAGGTAAGCATCCTCAATGCAGCTATGCACTTCTGGTAACTAGTGAAGTCTGTCGGGGAACGGAGCATGCAATTTCAAAAAAATTCCTATGCTCACACAAGATCTATCTAGGAGATGCATAGCAACGAGAGGGGGAGAGTGTGTCCACGTACCCTAGTAGACCGAAAGCAGAAGCTTTAGCTTAATGCGGTTGATGTAGTCGAACGTCTTCTTGATTCAACCGATCAAGCACTGAACGTACGACACCTCTGAGTTCTGCACACATTCAGCTCGATGACGTCCCTCAAACTCTTGATCCAGCAAAGTGTCGATGGAGAGTTTCATCAGCACGGCGGCGTGGTGACGGTGATGATGATGTGATCTGCGCAGGGCTTCACCTAAGCACTATGACAATATGACTGGAGGAGTAAACGGTGGAGGGGGGCACCACACACGGCTAAGAAACAATTGATGTGCTTAGAGGTGCCCCCCGCCCCTGTATATAAAGGAGGGAGAGGGAGGAGGCCGGCCTAGGCGCGCCCCCAAGGGGAGAGGAGTCCTAGTAGGACTCCAAGTCCAAGTCGGACCCCCTTCCTTTTACTGGAGGGGAAAAGTGTTGGGGAACGCGGTATTTCAAAAAATTTCCTATGATCACGCAAGATCTATCTAGGAGATGCATCGCAACGAGAGGGGAGAGTGTGTCTATGTACCCTCGTAGACCGAAAGTGGAAGCATTTAGTAACGCAGTTGATGTAGTCGAACGTCTTCGCGATCCAACCAATCCAAGTACCAAACGTACGACACCTCCGCGATCAGCACACGTTCAGCTCGGTGACGTCCCTCAAACTCTTGATCCAATTGAGGCCGAGGGAGAGTTTTGTCTGCATGACGGCGTGGTGATGGTGATGATGAAGTTTACCGGCGCAGGGCTTCGCTTAAGCACTACAATGATATGACCGAGGTGTGTAACTGTGGAGAGGGGCACCGCACACGGCTACGAGAAACTTTTGTGTGCCTTTGGGGTGCACCCTACCACGTATATAAAGAGGGGGAGGAGAGGTGGCCGGCCCTAGAGGGGAGCGCGCCATGTGGGGAGTCCTACTTGGACTCTCGGTCCAAGTAGGATTCCTTCCCCCCCTTTCCTAGTCCAAGTAGGAGAAGAAGGGAAGGAGGAAAAGAAGAGAAGGAAGGAGGGGGTGCCGCCCCCTCCCCTTGTCCAATTCGGACTGGGCAAGGGGGGCACCACCTCTGGCCGGCCCTCTCTCTTCTCCACTAAGGCCCAAGATGGCCCATTAACTTCCGGGGGGGGGGGGTCCGGTAACCCCCGGTACTCCGAAACTTATCCGAAACGACCCAAACCATTCCGGTGTCCGAATGTAGCCTTCCAATATATGAATCTTTATGTCTCGACCATTTTGAGACTCCTTGTCATGTCCGTGATCTCATCCGGGACTTCGAACAAACTTTGGTTCATCAAAGCACGAAACTCATAATACAAATCGTTATCGAACGTTAAGCGTGCGGACCCTACAGGTTCGAGAACTATGTAGACATGACCGAGACACATCTCTGATCAATAACCAATAGCGGAATCTGGATGCTCATATTGACTCCTACATATTCTACGAAGATCTTTATCGGTCAAACCGCATAACAACATACGATGTTCCCTTTGTCATCGGTGTGTTACTTGCCCGAGATTCGATCGTCGGTATCATCATACCTAGTTCAATCTCGTCACCGGAAAGTCTCTTTACTCGTTCTGTAATGCATCATCCTTTAACTAACTGATTAGTCACATTGCTTGCAAGGCTTATAGTGATGTGCATTACCGAGACGGCCCAGAGATACCTCTCCGAAACACGGAGTGACAAATCCTAATCTCGATCTATGCCAACTCAACAAACACCATCGGAGACACCTGCAGATCATCTTTATAATCACCCAGTTACGTTGTGACGTTTGATAGCACACTAAGTGTTCCTCTGGTATTCGGGAGTTGCATAATCTCATAGTCATAGGAACATGTATAAGTCATGAAGAAAGCAATAGCAATAAACTAAACAATCATAGTGCTAAGCTAATGGATGGGTCTTGTCCATCACATCATTCTCTAATGATGTGATCCCATTCATCAAATGACAACACATGTCTACGGCTAGGAAACATAATCATCTTTGATTAATGAGCTAGTCAAGTAGAGGCATACTAGGGACACTCTGTTTGTCTATGTATCCACACATGTACTAAGTTTCCGGTTAATACAATTCTAGCATGAATAATAAACATTTATCATGATATAAGGAAATATAGATAACAACTTTATTATTGCCTCTAGGGCATATTTCCTTCAGTCTCCCACTTGCACTAGAGTCAATAATCTAGATTACATAATAATGAATAATGATTCTAACACCCATGGAGTGTTGGTGTTGATCATGTTTTGCTCGTGAGAGAGGCTTAGTCAACGGGTCTACAACATTAAGATCCGTATGTATCTTGCAAATCTCTATGTCTCCCTCATTGACTTGATCGTGGATGGAATTGAAGCGTCTCTTGATATGCTTGGTTCTCTTGTGAAATCTTGATTCCTTTGCCAAGGCAATTGCACCAGTATTGTCATAAAATATTTTCATTGGACCCGATGCACTAGGTATTACACCTAGATCGGATATGAACTCCTTCATCCAGACTCCTTAATTTGCTGCTTCCAAAGCAACTATGTACTCCGCTTCACACGTAGATCCCGCTACGACACTCTGCTTGGAACTGCACCAACTGACAGCTCACCATTCAATATAAATATATATCCAGTTTGTGACTTAGAGTCATCTGGATTAGTGTCAAAGCTTGCATCAACGTAACCGTTTACGACGAGCTCTTTTTCACCTCCATAAACGAGAAACATATTCTTAGTCCTTTTCAGGTATTTCAGGATGTTCTTGATCGCTGTCCAGTGATCCACTCCTGGATTACTCTGGTACCTCCCTGCTAAACATATAGCAAGGCGCACATCAGGTCTGGTACACAGCATTGCATACATGATAGAACCTATGGCTGAGGCATATATAGGGAATGGCTTTAATTTTCTCTCTATCTTCTGCAGTGGTCAGGCATTGAGTCTGACTCAACTTCACACCTTGTAACACAGGCAAGAACCCTTTCTTTGACTGATCCATTTTGAAATTCTTCAAAACTTTATCAAGGTATGTGCTTTGTGAAAGTCCAATTAAGCGTCTTGATCTATCTCTATAGATCTTGGTGCCCAATATATAAGCAGCTTCCCCGAGGTCTTTCACTGAAAAATTCTTATTCAAGTATCCTTTTATGCCATCCAGAAATTCTGTATCATTTCCAACCAACAATATGTCATCCACATATAATATCATAAATGCTACAGAGCTCCCACTCACTTTCTTGTAAATACATGCTTCTCCAAAAGTCTGTATAAAACCATATGCTTTGATCACACTATCAAAGCACATATTCCAACTCTGAGAGGCTTGCACCCGTCCATAAATGGACCGCTAGAGCTTGCACACTTTGTTAGCACCTTTTGGATCGACAAAAGCTGCTGGTTGCACAATATACAACTCTTCTTTAAGATATCCATTGAGGAATGCAGTTTTGACATCCATTTGCCACATTTCATAATCATAAAACGCGACAGTTGCTAATATGATTCAGACAGACTTAAGCATCGCTACGGGTGAGAAGGTCTCATCGTAGTCAACTCCTTGAACTTGTCGAAAACCTTTCGCAACAAGTCGAGCTTTGTAGACAGTAACATTACCGTCAGCGTCAGTCTTCTTCTTGAATATCCATTTATTCTCTATTGCTTGCCGATCATCGGGCAAGTCAACCAAAGTCCATACTTTGTTCTCTTACATGGATCCCATCTCAGATTTCATGGCCTCAAGCCATTTCGCGGAATCCGGGCTCATCATCGCTTCCTCATAGTTTGTAGGTTCATCATGGTCAAGTAACATGACCTCCATAACAAGATTACCGTACCACTCTGGTGCGGATCTTACTCTGGTTGAACTACGAGTTTCGGTAGTAACTTGATCAGAAGTTTCATGATCATCATCATTAGCTTCCTCACTAATTGGTGTAGGGATCACTAGAACTGATTTCTGTGATGAACTACTTTCGAATATGGGAGAAGGTACAATTACCACATCAAGTTCTACTTTCCTCCCACTCACTTCTTTCAAGAGGAACTCCTTCTCTAGAAAGGATCCATTCTTAGCAACGAATATCTTGCCTTCGAATCTGTGATAGAAGGTGTACCCAATAGTCTCCTTTGGGTATCCTATGAAGACACATTTCTCCGATTTGGGTTCGAGCTTATCAGGTTGAAGCTTTTTCACATAAGCATCGCAGTCCCAAACTTTAAGAAACAATAACTTGGGTTTCTTGCCAAACCACAATTCATATGGTGTCATCTCAAACGGATTTCGATGGTGCCCTATTTAACGTGAACGCAGCCGTCTCTAAAGCATAACCCCAAAACAATAGCGGTAAATCAGTAAGAGACATCATAGATCACACCATATCTAATAAAGTGTGGTTACGACATTCGGACACACCATTACGCTATGGTGTTCCAGGTGGCGTGAGTTGCGAAACTATTCCACATTGTTTCAAATGAAGACCAAACTCATAACTCAAATATTCACCTCCACGATCAGATCATAGAAACTTTATTTTCTTGTTATGATGATTTTCCACTTCACTCTGAAATTCTTTGAACTTTTCAAATGTTAAAGACTTATGTTTCATTAAGTAGATATACCCATATCTTCTCAAATCATCTGTGAGGGTCAGAAAATAACGATACCCGCCGCGAGCATCAACACTCATCGGATCGCATACATAAGTATGTATTACTTCCAATAAGTCTGTTGCTCGCTCCATTGTTCCGGAGAATTGAGTCTTAGTCATCTTGCCCATGATACATGGTTCGCAAGCATCAAGTGATTCATAATCAAGTGATTCCAAAAGCCCATCAGCATGGAGTTTCTTCATGTGCTTTACACCAATATGACCTAAACAGCAGTGCCACAAATAAGTTGCACTATCATTATTAAACTTGTATCTTTTGGTTTCAATACCATGAATATGTGTATCACTACTATTGAGATTCAATAAAAAGAGGCCACACATCAAGGGTGCATGACCATAAAAGATATTACTCATATAAATAGAACAACCATTATTCTCTAATTTAAATGAATAACCGTCTCGCATCAAACAAGATCCATATATAATGTTCATGCTTAACGCTGGCACCAAATAACAATTATTCAGGTCTAAAACTAATCCCGAATGTAGATGTAGAGGTAGCATGCCGACCGCGATCACATCGACTTTGGAACCATTTCCCACGCGCATCGTCACCTCGTCCTTAGCCAATCTTCATTTAATCCATAGCCCCTATTTCGAGTTGCAAATATGAGCAACAGAACCAATATCTAATACCCAGGCGCTACTACGAGCATTAGTAAGGTACACATCAATAACATGTATATAAAATATACCTTTCACTTTGCCATCCTTCTTATCTGCCAAATATTTGGGGCAGTTCTGCTTCCAGTGACCAGTCCCTTTGCAGTAGAAACAATCAGTCTCAGGCTTAGGTCCAGACTTGGGTTTCTTCACTTGAGCAACAACTTGCTTGCTGTTCTTCTTGAAGTTCCCCTTCTTCCCTTTGCCCTTTTTCTTGAAACTAGTGGTCTTGTTGACCATCAACACTTGATGCTCCTTCTTGATTTCTACCTCCGCAGCCTTTAGCATTGCGAAGAGCTTGGGAATTGTCTTATCCATCCCTTGCATATTATAGTTCATCACAAAGCTTTTGTAGCTTGGTGGCAGTGATTGAAGAACTCTATCAATGACACTATCATCAAGAAGCTTAACTCCCATTTGAGTTAAGTGGTTGTGGTACCCAGACATTCTGAGTATATGTTCACTGACAGAACTATTCTCCTCCATCTTGCAGCTATAGAACTTATTGGAGACTTCATATCTCTCAATCTGGGCATTTTCCTGAAATATTAACTTCAACCCCTGGAACATCTCATATGCTCCATGACGTTCAAAACATCATTGAAGTCCCGGTTCTAAGCTGTGAAGCATGGCACACTGAACTATTGAGTAGTCATCAACACGCGTTTGCCAGACATTCACAATGTCTGCAGTTGCTGGCACGGGTGGTACACCTAGAGGTGCTTCCAAGACGTAATTCTTCTGTGTAGCAATGAGGATAATCCTCAAATTACGGACCCAGTCCGTGTAGTTGCTACCATCATCTTTGAACTTAGCTTTCTCTAGGGACGCATTAAAATTCAAAGGAACAGTAGCACAGGCCATTGATCTACAACAACATAGACATGCAAAATACTATCAGGTACTAAGTTCATGATAAATTAAAGTTCAATTAATCATATTACTTAAGAACTCCCACTTAGATAGACATCTCTCTAGTTATCTAAATGATCATGTGATCCATATCAACTAAACCATGTCTGATCATCACGTGAGATGGAGTAGCTTTCCATGGTGAACATCACTATGTTGATCATATCTACTATATGATTCACGCTCGACCATTCGGTCTTAGTGTTCCGAGGCCATATCTGCATATGCTAGGCTCGTCAAGTTTAACCCGAGTATTCTGCTTGTGCAAAACTGGCTTGCACCCATTGTATGTGAAAGTGTAGAGCTTATCACACCCGATCATCACGTGGTGTCTCGGCACGACGAACTGTAGCAGCAGTGCATACTCAGGGAGAACACTTGTACCTTGAAATTTAGTGAGAGATCATCTTATAATGCTACCATCGTACTAAGCAAAATAAGATGCATAAAGGATAAACATCACATGCAATCAATATAAGTGATATGATATGGCCATCATCATCTTGTGCCTTTGATCTCAATCTCCAAAGCACCATCATGATCACCATTGTCATCGGCTTGACACCTTGATCTCCATCGTAGCATCGTAGTCGTCTCGCCAACTACTGCTTCTACGACTATCGCTACCGCTTAGTGATAAAGCAAAGCAATTACATGGCAATTGCATTTCATACAATAAAGCGACAACCATATGGCTCCTGCCAGCTGTCGATAACTGTTACAAAACATGATCATCTCATACAACAATTTATATATCATCACGTCTTAACCATATCACATCACAACATGCCCTGCAAAAACAAGTTAGCCGTCATCTACTTTGTTGTTGCAAGTTTTACGTGGCTGCTACGGGCTTCTAGTAAGAACCGTTCTTACCTACACATCAAAACCACAAAGATTTTTCATCAAGTGTGTTGTATTAACCTTCAACAAGGACCGGGCGTAGTCAAACTCGATTCAACTAAATCTGGAGAAACAGACACCCACTAGCCACCTGTGTGTGAAGCACGTCGGTAGAACCAGTCTCATGAATGAGGTCATGTAATGTTGGTCCGGGCTGCTTCATCCAACAATGCCGCCGAATCAAAGTAAGATGTTGCTGGTAAGCACTATGACTATTATCGCCCACAACTCATTGTGTTCTACTCGTGCATATAACATCTACGCATAGACCAGGCTCCGATGCCACTGTTGGGGAACGCAGTATTTCAAAAAATTTCCTACAATCACGCAAGATCTATCTAGGAGATGCATAGCAACAAGAGGGGAGAGTGTGTCTACGTACCCTCGTAGACCAAAAGCGGAAGCATTTAGTAACGCGGTTGATGTAGTCGAACGTCTTCGCGATCCAACCGATCCAAGTACCAAACGTACGGCACCTCCGCGATCAACACACGTTCAGCTCGGTGACATCCCTCGAACTCTTGATCCAATTTAGGTTGAGGGAGAGATTCATCAGCACGATGTCATGGTGACGGTGATGATGAAGTTTACCGGCGCATGGCTTTTACTAAGCACTACAACGATATGATCGAGGTGTGTAACTGTGGAGGGGGGCACCGCACACGGCTAAGATAAACTGTTGTGTGCCTTTGGGGTGCCCCCTCCCACATATATAAAGGGGGGAGGAGAGGTGGCCGGCCCTAAAGGGGGGCGCGCCATGGGGGGATTCCTACTTGGACTCCCGGTCCAAGTAGGATTCGTTCCCCCCCTTCCCTAGTCCAAGTAGGAGAAGAAGGGAAGGAGGAATAGAAGAGAAGGAAGAAGGGGGCGCCGCCCCCTCCCCTTTTCCAATTCGGACTGGGCATGGGGGAGAGGGGCGTGTGCCACCTCTGGCCGGCCCTCTCTCTTCTCCACTAAGGCCCATGATGGCCCATTAACGTCCCGGGGGGTGGGGGGGGGGAGGTTCTGGTAACCCCCGGTACTCCGAAATGACCCGAACCATTCCGGTGTCCGAATGTAGCCTTCCAATATATGAATCTTTATGCATCGATCATTTCGAGACTCCTCGTCATGTTCGTGATCTCATCCGGTGTAACGCCCCAGTTATACTTTCCCAATTTGTACTCCAACTCTTGCCGTTTCCGGCATTAAGTTATATTTTATTCTCGGGTTCGGGTCTTTGTCTCCGTGTGTGGTTTATGTTTTCGTGCATCTCATATCATCTCATCACGTGCATTGCATTTGCATACATGTTCATCTCATGCATTCGAGCATTTTCCCCGTTGTCCGTTTTGCATTCCGGCGCTTCGCTCTCCTCCGGTGGCCATTTCTAGCTTTCTTTCGTGTGTGGGGATTAAACATTTCCGGATTGGACCGAGACTTGCCATGCGGCCTTGGTTCACGACCGATAGACCGCCTGTCAAGTTTCGTATCATTTGGACTTCGTTTGATACTCCAACGGTTAACCGAGGGACCGAAAAGGCCTCGTGTGTGTTGCAGCCCAACACCCCCAAAATTTGTCCCAAAACCCACCAAACTTTGCTCCATGTCCTAGAGCGTTCGATCACGATCGCGTGGGCGAAAACCGCACCTCATTTGGACTCTCCTAGCTCCCTCTATGCCTATTTAAAGGCCCCCCATTTTCGGATCTCGTCTTCCTCCCCGTCCTCGAAAAAAAAAACAGATCAACCCCCCCCCCCCACCGACGGACGTGTCCGGATCCGACCGGACAGCGTCCGCCCGATCCGCCTCACCCAACCCGCGTCCGCCACGTGGCCCGCCGCCGCCGCCACCGATAGTCCCGGCGCGGGGCCCGAGGCCGCCGCCCGCGCCCACCTCCGCCGCCCCGTCGCCGTACCCGCCGCCGCCGCCGCCACACGCCGCCCGCACCCCCGTCGGCTGCCGCCGCCCCCGCACCGCCGGCCGCGCCGCCTCCACGCCGCGCCGCCGCGGGACGCCGCCCCCGCCGACGCCGCCGTCCGCCGCCGCCCCGGCCTCTCCCCGCTGCTCCGCCGGCCTTCGTCCCCATCTCCGGCGAGCTCTCAGATCCAAAAATTCTCGGTTGACTTTTGACCTAATTTTTTCTAGATTTTATGCCTACTTTGACCTGCCATATCTTTGCATCGGTAGCTCCGTTTTGGGCATATGATATATCAAAATCTTCGTCTCGACGAGTACATCATTTCATTCCATTGCATAATTTGCATTTGAGGTCATCTTGGTGCCCAAAATGCTGTTGGAAGGAGGCATCATGAGTTAAATTGCAGACCCGTTAGCCCTACATTGACTTTTGTCATTTTTGCCATGATTATTGTGTGCATGATATGCCTGTGCCCCTTTGGGATGAATTGTTAAGCATGTTGTCTTCTTTCCAGAGGTGCCTCCCATGCATTTTTAGGATGTGTGTGTTGTCTTGTGCAAGCTTGCAAAGTGGGGTACCTGAGTTTACTGATTTCAGAGACTTAGTGAAAATCACTAAGTCTGGGATGTTTTAGTTCACGATGCTATATGTCCAGCTTGTTTCCTAGTGATCCGTGCCTCTTTTGAGGATGATCAGTAAGAGTGATTTGTTATGCTTGTTGTGCTTAATCCATCCATGTCTTTACTTGTTATGTTGGAGCACCCTAGGTTGACTCAATCGAGCTCAACTTTTGCATAGTTGTTGTTTTGGGCAGATCGTGAACTCTTTTGCGATTTTGCCGGAGCTATTGCTAGTGATCCATGCATGATATGCCATTGTTCTTGCCATGTCTAGCTAGAATTTTGTGCCTTCTTAATGTATATATGCCTGCCTTGCCATGACTTGCACCGTAGTGAGAGCATCGAGCTCGTTTATATGCCTCCGTGAGTTATGATTTCAGCATGTCCCAGTTTTCACTAAGTCTGAAAACTGGTTGTGTTTCATTGATGTTCGTGTGCTCGGTAGAGTATTTTGTGAACCCTTTTGGCCCCAGGTCATTTTGGGTGTTTTGTTAAGCTTGTTGAGTAGCTCCATGCCATGCTCTTACTTGCCATGTTCAGGTTTTGCTTCATGTTGTTTTGCTGCTCCGAAGAGAGCATCGTGGTCTGAAATTTCAGACTAGCGTTAATTTCGCTAAGTCTGAAATCTGTTTTGCTTATTCAGTTTTGCCATGCTTGTTTGAAGCCCTTAATGGATGAATTTGCCTATGCCTTAGTCCGGGTGATTTGTTAAGATTCTTGTGTACATCATTGCCATGCAATTTTTTTTCATGTTTGGTGGCTGTAGCATGTTCATTTCATTGCATTTAGGAGCCTACTTGCTGTAAATCGCAGATCGGTTCGTTTCGTAAAACGCTTGCCATTTCCAAACCGTAGCTCCAATTGCCATGATCTTTATATCGTTTTCAGGGGATTTCTTCCCCTCTATCCAGTGGCACACTTGGTTTTCCAAGTTGAGGCCAGGTTCATGCATTTCCTGTCACGTCTTGCATTTTGCATCCCGCATCGCATCCCGCATAGCATATCATCTTTGCATATTATTGGTTGCCCTTGCACGTGCTTGATTGTATCCTTGTTGCTTGTTTGTGTTTTTGGGTAGAGCCAGGAGACGAGTTCTCTAACGAGGAGCCCGTTGAGTTTGCTTTTGAGGATCCAGTCAACTCTGACAACTGTGCAGGCAAGATGTTCATACCCTCGAAATCACTACTATCTTTGCTATGCTAGCTTGCTCGCTCTTTTGCTTTGCCAATGCTACGATGCCTACCACTTGCTTGTCAGCCTCCCAATTGCCATGATTGAGCCTCTAACCCACCTTTGTCCTAGCAAACCGTTGATTGGCTATGTTACCGCTTTGCTCAGCCCCTTCTTATAGCGTTGCTAGTTGCAGGTGAAGATTGGAGCCGTTCCTTATTGGAACATTATTTTACTTGTTGGGATATCATTATATGGCTATGTTATCTTTATTCATCTATATACTTGGTAAAGGGTGGAAGGCTCGGCCTCTCGCCTAGTGTTTTGTTCCACTCGCCGCCCTAGTTTCCGTCATATAGGTGTTATGTTCCCGGATTGTTGCGTCCCATACGCGGTTGGGCTATAATGGGAACCCCTTGATAGTTCGCCTTGATTAAAGCTTTTCCAGCAATGCCCAACATTGGTTTTACCATTTGCCACCTAGCCTCTTTTCCCTTGGGTTTCCGGAGCCCGAGGATCATCTTTATTTTAGCCCCCCACGGGCCAGTGCTCCTCTGAGTGTTGGTCCGAAATGAGCTGCCTGCGGGGCCACCTCGAGGAAACTTGAGGGTTGGTTTTACTCGTAGCTAGTCTCATCCGAGTGTGCCCTGAGAAAGAGATATGTGCAGCTCCTATCGGGATTTGTCGGCACATTCGGGCGGTGTTGCTGGACTAGTTTTGACCTGTCGAATCATCTTGTTGTACCGGGATACCGAGTCTGATCGGTGGGTCCTGGGTGGAGGTCTATTCCTTCGTTGACTGTGAGAGCTTGTTATGGGCTAAGTTGGGACCCCCCTGCAGTGATTGATCTTTTGAAAGCCGTGCCCGCGGTTATGGGCAGATGGGAATTTGTTAATGTCCGGTTGTAGACAACTTGAACCTTAAATAATTAAAATGAATCAACCGAGTGTGTTGCCGTGATGGCCTCTTCTCGGCGGAGCCCGGGAGGTGGACACGGTGTTGGAGTTATGTTTGCGTAGACTGCTCTAAATAGTTTTCCGCTCGTGCTTTGCCTCCTCTTCTCGCTCTCCTTTGCGAATAAGTTAGCCACCATATATGCTAGTCGCTTGCTGCAGCTCCACTTTACATTACCCCTTTCCTACCTATTAAGCTTAAATAGTCTTGATCGTGAGGGTGCGAGATTGCTGAGTCCTTTGTGGCTCACAGTTTACTATTACACTAGATGCAGGGACCGATGACACCTCTCCGGATGGCGCGCTCGAGCTGAAGTGGGACTACGACGAGGACTCTCAGCGTTACTATGTGTCGTTTCCTGATGATCAGTAGGGATGCCTATTCGGGGCTAGATTCAGGGCCTAGTCGCTTGTTGGGGGTCTTTTCTATTTTGGCACCATAGTCGGGCCATGAGTGATTGTATGATGGATGTTATTTATGTACTTTGATGTGACGTGGCGAGTGTAAGCCGACTATGCTATTATTCCCCTTTATATTATATATGTACATGGGTTGTGTAATGATTCCCGACTTGCGACATTGCTTTCAATGCGCCTATATCTCTAAGTCGTGCCTCGACACGTGGGAGATATAGTCGCATCGAGGGTGTTACAAGTTGGTAATCAGAGCCTTCCCCGACCTTAGGAGCCCCATTGCTTGATCGTTTTTAGCAGCCGAGTTGTGTCTAGAAAAATGTTTTGAGTCCTTAGGAATTATATATCGGAGAGCTTAGGAATTCTTTTTACTTCCCAGTCTCCTCATCGCTCTGGTAAGGCATCCTGACGTAGAGTTTTGACTCTTCTCTTCTCAAATTTCACAAAAAATTTTTTTTAGGATCACGCGAGTATCTTGGTTTTGTTCCGATGGCTTATGATGAGAATACTGTCTTGGTGCCTCCTGTCAGGGGTTTAGTGGAAGTGTCCAGGGGAGTTGAGCTCTGAGGTGTTGTCATCATAATTCTATCGTTGCAATTCTGGTATACTTGAGATATGTGCGCGACATCGAAAATCTCCTTTATGCAGTTCGTTGGTGAGATAACCTCGACGCCACCCAGTACTGGGGCGGGAGTTCGGGAGTATCGCCATAACTTGTATAACGGATGCTTTTTGAAGGTTGAGATAGATGGTTTCCGAAGGTTTCTTGGTTATGTGTTGAACGATGGATGCAGCTGGATGTAGGATTTGCTAGCTTGGGTGAGATATTATGCTTCCCCTGTATCCCCAACACCTAATTGCATAACCGGAAAGTTTCGGGAGTTTCATAGGTGGGAATTCAAGTAGCCTTAGGATATCTTTCCAACAGATGTGTGATATGAAATTGGGGTTCGACGTCTAGTGGTTCGCCTATTCACGGTCGATTTTATAGTGGTCTCGTTGTGTCTTAAAGAGTCCTTGGCTATGCTGACTCGGGGACGCTTCGTATGTCATGTGCACTGCCTTGTACATGATGGTGCTGTACGGTCGAGCCCGTGTAGGTCCTACCACGAAAACTTCGGACGAAATTTCTATCATGTGTTTGTTCCGGCTTATTCCGCAAGCCAACCCTTGGTTTTATTTCGAGTTGTGGCATTCGTTCTGCTTCGACGTCATATGTTGATTCCACCCCTTGTTGATGTACCTCTTCTACCTGATTCTTCGTGGCTTCGCAATTTAGGAATATGTGACCACTTCAAGAGAAGTGCATTCGTTCATTTTGTTCGGATGTGAAGACTTTATGTTGCAATTTTCATTCCGTTGGATTCACCTTCAATATTTCTATATTTGTGTGCTAACGGTGGTCAACCTCTTCAGGATGGCTCCCGCTAAGAGCACCAGTCAGAACCAGAATCAAGATCCGCCGCCACCTCCGCCTCCTCCGGAAGCATGGCAAGCTGTGATGGCCGCTACTAATGCAAATACACAGCTGATCATGCAAATCATCCAAGAGCGGAATCAAAGCAGTCAAGCGAATCAAGGCAACAACCAGAACCATTTTGCAACTCTGAATCAGTTCCTTGCAACTGGTCCAAAGACGTTCAGCAACTGCGTTGAGGCTACCGATGCTGATGATTGGTTAGTCGATCTGGGCAAGCATTTTGAATGCAGCAACGTCAGACCTGAAGATTTCGTCAAGTTCGCGTCTTTCCAGCTCAACGATCAGGCCGCAGAGTGGTTTCAGCAGTACCGGGATTCCAGAGGTGGACGTTTGATCACTTGGGATGATTTCCGTCATGATTTCCGAGCTCATCACATTCCTCAAAGTGTGAGTGAAAGCAAACGTGAAGAATTCTGCAATCTGAAGCAAGGCTCTTTGTCTGTCTATGACTACAACAAGTTGTTCCAGAAGCTCGCCCGTTTTGCCAAGCAGGATGTTCCTGGCGAGAAGAGGATGATCTATCAGTTCAGGGGTGGTCTTCGTGAAGAAATTCAGCTCGCTCTTGTCCTCTTCGAGCCGCTGAGATACGATGAGTTCTACAACATGGCACTGAAGCAAGAGGCTGCTAAGTTAAGGTGTGATGCTTCCAGGAAGCGAGTCAGAGACACTACGCCTTCTTCCTCTACTCAAGTGGCCAAGCAGCAGAAGTTTTGGCTTCCTCCTCCTCCGTTCCATCAGCTGTATCAGCAGAAGAGCAAAGGTGGCAGTGGTTCATCCCACCCACCCAACCCAGGCTTTCAGAACAAGACTTCGTCTCAAGCTTCAAGATCGAGTGCTCCGTACCACCGTCCGCTCTCAGAGGTCACGTGCAACAAGTGCCAACAGAAGGGTCACTACGCCAACAAGTGTTTCAACCAGAGGCGTCTTCCTCCTCCTCCTCCTGTCAGGTCGGCAAGTACAGCTGTGGTCAAGCATAACCCCAAGTCCGCCAAGGTCAATATGGTGAATGCAGCTCAGGCAAAGGATTCGTCTGATGTGATCATGGGTAACCTTCCTGTTAATGATATTCCTGCAAAAGTTCTTTTTGACTCTGGTGCATCGCATTCCTTCATGTCATTCCCATTTGCATCGGAGAACAATTTTAGCACTAAGGCATTACCTAGAGCTATGCAAGTCGTCTCTCCAGCTAAGCGTCTGAGTTCTACTATGATGATTTCGGATATCTCTATCATGTTGGGTGATTTCAAGTTTCTGGCTTCTCCAATGGTTCTTGGCAATTCTGATATCGATCTTATTCTTGGGATGGACTGGCTCTCTAAACATAAAGCTCAGCTTGATTGTGCGGCCAAGCAGATTCAACTGACTCATTTGTCTGAGGAAGTAATTGTCTTTGCTGCTCGGGATAATACCATCCGGTTGTTCTCTCTCAATGAGAAGGGTGAATTGGATGCTATTTTGCAGATTCCGGTTGTTTGAGAGTATCAAGATGTCTTCCCAGAAGAACTCCCAGGCATGCCTCCAAACTGGCCGGTTGAATTTGTTATTGAACTTGAGCCCGGTACGGAACCTGTGTGCAAACGTCCCTACAAGCTCGGCCCCGAAGAGTTGAAGGAGTTGAAGAAACAACTCGATGTTCAAGAAAGAATGGGTCTCATTCAGCCTAGTACTTCTCCGTGGGGTTGTGGTGTTCTTTTTGTGAAGAAGAAGGATGGAACGGACCGACTTTGTGTTGATTATCGTCCATTGAACAAGAAGACCATCAAGAACAAATATCCACTTCCCAACATCAATGAGCTATTTGAACAACTCAAGGGTGCCCAAGTATTCTCCAAGCTTGACCTCCGTATGGGTTATCATCAAATTCGCATTCGTGAGCAAGATATTCCCAAGACGGCGTTCAGAACAAGCTATGGGTCATATGAATACACTGTCATGTCTTTTGGCCTCGCCAACGCTCCTCCGACGTTCTCTCGCATGATGAACTTCATCTTCAACCCCTACACCAACGACTTCGTTCTGGTCTATCTCGACGACATTCTGGTTTTCTCGAAGAACAAGGAAGATCATGCCAAACATTTGCGCTTGGTTCTTGACAAGCTAAGGGAACACCAGTTCTACGCCAAGTTCTCCAAGTGTGAATTTTGGCTCGATGAGGTTCTTTATCTTGGCCATATCATCTCTGCCAAGGGCATTTCCGTGGATCCTGAGAAGGTGTCTGCAATTGTTAATTGGGAACCTCCTCAGAACGTGAAGCAACTCCGTAGCTTCCTCGGTCTTGCAAGTTACTGCCGAAGATTCGTTGAAAACTTTTCCAAGATCGCGAAGCCTCTCTCAAATCTTCTTCAGAAGCACGTCTAGTACATTTGGTCTCCGGAGTGTGATATTGCTTTCAACGCTTTGAAAGAGAAATTGATCACTGCTCCAGTTTTAACTCTGCCTGATGAAACCAAGCCGTACGAGGTCTTTTGTGATGCCTCTCTCCAAGGTCTCGGTGCTGTACTGATGCAAGAGAAGGAAGTTGTTGCTTATACCTCTCGCCAGTTGAAGCCTAATGAGAAGAACTACCCCACTCATGATCTTGAGTTGGCGGCAGTTGTGCACGCTTTGTTGACTTGGAGACATCTTCTATTGGGAAGAAAAGTGGACATTTTCACTGATCACAAGAGTCTCAAGTACATCTTCACTCAGCCTAATCTCAACCTCAGGCAGACTCGATGGGTCGAAATAATTCAAGAGTACAATCCGAGTATCGAGTATACTCCAGGCAAGGCTAATGTGATTGCTGACGCTTTGAGCAGAAACGCATATTGCAACAGTCTGATTCTCAAGCCTTATCAACCCGAGCTCTATGAAGCTTTCCGCAAACTTAATCTGCAAGTTGTTCCTCAAGGTTTCCTCGCCAACCTTCAAGTCTCTCCTACCTTGGAAGACCAGATTCGCCAAGCCCAGCTTCTTGATGCTATGGTGAAAAAGGTGAAGATTGGTATTGCAAAGAGTCAGTCCAAGTACAAGTGCCACCGACTTGATGACAAGGACACTCTATTCTTCGAGGATCGAATTGTTGTGCCCAAAGGTGAACTTCGTAAAGTGATCATGAACGAGGCTCACAACTCTCTCCTCTCCATCCACCCTGGTAGCACGAAGATGTATCAAGATCTGAAGCTAACTTATTGGTGGACTCGAATGAAGCGCAAGATCGCTCAATTCGTGAATGAATGTGATGTCTGCAGAAGAGTGAAAGCAGAACACCAAAGGCCAGCAGGTCTCCTCCAACCTCTTGCCATTCCAGAATGGAAGTTTGACCACATTGAAATGGACTTCGTGACTGGGTTTCCAAAGTCCAAGCATGGCAATGATGCTATATTCGTTGTCATCGACAAGCTCACCAAAGTGGCTCATTTCCTGCCTATCAAAGAGTCAATCACTGCAGCTCAATTGGCGGAGCTCTATACCTCTCGAATTGTCTCTCTGCACGGTATTCCTCAAGTGATATCTTCAGACCGTGGCAGCATCTTTACCTCCAACTTTTGGGATTCTTTTCAGAAGGCCATGGGCACCAACATTCGCTTCAGCACTGCTTTCCATCCTCAAACAAGCGGTCAAGTCGAGCGTGTCAACCAGATTCTTGAAGATATGCTCAGGGCTTGTGTTATCTCCTTCGGCATGAAGTGGGAGGATTGCCTTCCTTATGCTGAATTCTCGTACAACAACAGTTTCCAAGCAAGTTCGGGCAAGGCCCCATTTGAAATTCTGTATGGTAGGAAGTGCCGTACACCTCTCAACTGGTCTGAAACCGGTGAACGTCAGTTGTTGGGTAATGACCTGATCACAAAGGCAGAAGAAATGTGCAAGGTCATTCGTGATAAACTCAAAGCAGCCCAATCCCGCCAGAAGAGCTACTATGATAGTAAGCACCATGATTTGGCTTTCGAGATCGGAGATCATGTCTACCTCCGCGTCTCTCCTATGAAAGGGACTCGGCGCTTCGGTATCAAAGGGAAGCTTGCCCCCAGATACGTCGGGCCTTTCAAGATCGTCAGCAAGAGGGGCGACCTCGCCTATCAACTCGAGCTTCCTGCAACCTTTGCCAATGTTCATGATGTGTTCCATGTCTCCCAACTCCGAAAGTGCTTCAAGACGCCTGAGCGCACCGTCAACTTCGAGGACATTGAGCTCCAAGAAGATCTCTCCTATCGTGAGCACCCAGTTGCAATCCTTGAAGAGACTGAACGCAGAACTCGCAACAAGTCAATTAAATTTCTCAAAGTCAAGTGGTCACACCATTCCGACCGTGAAGCTATCTGGGAACGCGAGGATCACCTCCGTTCTGAGTACCCGGAGTTCTTTCAGTCCTAGATCTCTGGACGAGATCTTTTCGTAGTGGTGGAGTGTTGTAACGCCCCAGTTATACTTTCCCAATTTGTACTCCAACTCTTGCCGTTTCCGGCATTAAGTTATATTTTATTCTCGGGTTCGGGTCTTTGTCTTCGTGTGTGGTTTATGTTTTCGTGCATCTCATATCATGTCATCACGTGCATTGCATTTGCATACATGTTCATCTCATGCATTCGAGCATTTTCCCCGTTGTCCGTTTTGCATTCCGGCGCTTCGTTCTCCTCCGGTGGCCATTTCTAGCTTTCTTTCGTGTGTGGGGATTAAACATTTCCGGATTGGACCGAGACTTGCCATGCGGCCTTGGTTCACTACCGGTAGACCGCCTGTCAAGTTTCGTATCATTTGGACTTCGTTTGATACTCCAACGGTTAACCGAGGGACCGAAAAGGCCTCGTGTGTGTTGCAGCCCAACACCCCCCAAATTTGTCCCAAAACCCACCAAACTTTGCTCCATGTCCTAGAGCGTTCGATCACGATCGCGTGGGCGAAAACCGCACCTCATTTGGACTCTCCTAGCTCCCTCTATGCCTATTTAAAGGCCCCCCATTTTCGGATCTCGTCTTCCTCCCCGCCCTCCTCAAAAAAAAAACAGATCAACCCCCCCCCCCCCCACCGACGGACGTGTCCGGATCCGACCGGAAAGCGTCCGCCCGATCCGCCTCGCCCAACCCGCGTCCGCCACGTGGCCCGCCGCCGCCGCCACCGACAGTCCCGGCGCGGGGCCCGAGGCCGCCGCCCGCGCCCACCTCCGCCGCCCCGTCGTCGTACCCCGCCGCCGGCGCCGCCACACGCCGCCCACGCCCCCGTCGGCTGCCGCCGCCCCCGCACCGCCGGCCCCGCCGCCTCCACGCCGCGCCGCCGCGGGACGTCGCCCCCGCCGCCGCCGCCGTCCGCCGCCGCCCCGGCCTCTCCCCGCTGCTCTGCTGGCCTTCGTCCCCATCTCCGGCGAGCTACAGTAAAAACCGGCGAACTCCGAAGTCCGTGCCCGATCTGGATCTCAGATCCAAAAATTCTCGGTTGACTTTTGACCTAATTTTTTCCAGACTTTATGCCTACTTTGCCCTGCCATATCTTTGCATCGGTAGCTCCGTTTTGGGCATATGATATATCAAAATCTTCATCTCGACGAGTATATCATTTCATTCCATTGCATCATTTGCATTTGAGGTCATCTTGGTGCCCAAAATGCTGTTGGAAAGAGGCATCATGAGTTAAATTGCAGATCCATTAGCCCTACATTGACTTTTGTCATTTTTGCCATGATTATTGTGTGCATGATATGCCTGTGCCCCTTTGGGATGAATTGTTAAGCATGTTGTCTTCTTTCCAGAGGTGCCTCCCATGCATTTTTAGGATGTGCGTGTTGTCTTGTGCAAGCTTGCAAAGTGGGGTACCTGAGTTTACTGATTTCAGAGACTTAGTGAAAATCACTAAGTCTGGGATGTTTTAGTTCACGATGCTATATGTCCAGCTTGTTTCCTAGTGATCCGTGCCTCTTTTGAGGATGATCAGTAAGAGTGATTTGTTATGCTTGTTGTGCTTAATCCATCCATCTCTTTACTTGTTATGTTGGAGCACCCTAGGTTGACTCAATCGAGCTCAACTTTTGCATAGTTGTTGTTTTGGGCAGATCGTGAACTCTTTTGCGATTTTGCCGGAGCTATTGCTAGTGATCCATGCATGATATGCCATTGTTCTTGCCATGTCTAGCTAGCATTTTGTGCCTTCTTAATGTATATATGCCTGCCTTGCCATGACTTGCACCGTAGTGAGAGCATCGAGCTCGTTTATATGCCTCCGTGAGTTATGATTTCAGCATGTCCCAGTTTTCACTAAGTCTGAAAACTGGTTGTGTTTCATCGATGTTCGTGTGCTCGGTAGAGTATTTTGTGAACCCTTTTGGCCCCAGGTCATTTTGGGTGTTTTGTTAAGCTTGTTGAGTAGCTCCATGCCATGCTCTTACTTGCCATGTTCAGGTTTTTCTTCATGTTGTTTTGCTGCTCCGAAGAGAGCATCGTGGTCTGAAATTTCAGACTAGCGTTAATTTCGCTAAGTCTGAAATCTGTTTTGCTTATTCAGTTTTGCCATGCTTGTTTGAAGCCCTTAATGGATGAATTTTCCTATGCCTTATTCCTGGTGATTTGTTAAGCTTCTTGTGTACATCATTGCCATGCAATTTGTTTTCATGTTTGGTGGCTGTAGCATGTTCATTTCATTGCATTTAGGAGCCTATTTGCTGTAAATCGCAGATCGGTTCGTTTCGTAAAACGCTTGCCATTTCCAAACCGTAGCTCCGATTGCCATGATCTTTATATCGTTTTCAGGGGATTTCTTCCCCTCTATCCAGTGGAACACTTGGTTTTCCAAGTTGAGGCCAGGTTCATGCATTTCCTGTCACGTCTTGCATTTTGCATCCCGCATCGCATCCCGCATATCATATCATCTTTGCATATTATTGGTTGCCCTTGCACGTGGTTGATTGTATCCTTGTTGCTTGTTTGTGTTGTTGGGTAGAGCCGGGAGACGAGTTCGCTAACGAGGAGCCCGTTGAGTTTGCTTTTGAGGATCCAGTCAACTCTGACAACTGTGCAGGCAAGATGTTCATACCCTCGAAATCACTACTATCTTTGCTATGCTAGCTTGCTCGCTCTTTTGCTTTGCCAATGCTACGATGCCTACCACTTGCTTGTCAGCCTCCCAATTGCCATGATTGAGCCTATAACCCACCTTTGTCCTAGCAAACCGTTGATTGGCTATGTTACCGCTTTGCTCAGCCCCTTCTTATAGCGTTGCTAGTTGCAGGTGAAGATTGGAGCCGTTCCTTATTGGAACATTATTTTACTTGTTGGGATATCATTATATTGCTATGTTATCTTTATTCATCTATATACTTGGTAAAGGGTGGAAGGCTCGGCCTCTCGCCTAGTGTTTTGTTCCACTCTTGCCGCCCTAGTTTCCGTCATATCGGTGTTATGTTCCCGGATTGTTGCGTCCCTTACGCGGTTGGGCTATAATGGGAACCCCTTGATAGTTCGCCTTGATTAAAGCTTTTCCAGCAATGCCCAACATTGGTTTTACCATTTGCCACCTAGCCTCTTTTCCCTTGGGTTTCCGGAGCCTGAGGGTCATCTTTATTTTAGCCCCCCACGGGCCAGTGCTCCTCTGAGTGTTGGCCCGAAATGAGCTGCCTGCGGGGCCACCTCGGGGAAACTTGAGGGTTGGTTTTACTCGTAGCTAGTCTCATCCGAGTGTGCCCTGAGAAAGAGATATGTGCAGCTCCTATCGGGATTTGTCGGCACATTCGGGCGGTGTTGCTGGACTAGTTTTGACCTGTCGAATCATCTTGTTGTACCGGGATACCGAGTCTGATCGGTGGGTCCTGGGTGGAGGTCTATTCCTTCGTTGACCGTGAGAGCTTGTTATGGGCTAAGTTGGGACCCCCCTGCAGTGATTGATCTTTCGAAAGCCGTGCCCGCGGTTATGGGCAGATGGGAATTTGTTAATGTCCGGTTGTAGACAACTTGAACCTTAAATAATTAAAATGAATCAACCGAGTGTGTTGCCGTGATGGCCTCTTCTCGGCGGAGCTCGGGAGGTGGACACGGTGTTGGAGTTATGTTTGCGTAGACTGCTCTAAATAGTTTTCCGCTCGTGCTTTGCCTCCTCTTCTCGCTCTCCTTTGCGAATAAGTTAGCCACCATATATGCTAGTCGCTTGCTGCAGCTCCACTTTACATTACCCCTTTCCTACCTATTAAGCTTAAATAGTCTTGATCGCGAGGGTGCGAGATTGCTGAGTCCTTTGTGGCTCACAGTTTACTATTACACCAGATGCAGGGACCGATGACACCTCTCCGGATGGCGCGCTCGAGCTGAAGTGGGAGTACGACGAGGACTCTCAGCGTTACTATGTGTCGTTTCCTGATGATCAGTAGGGATGCCTATTCGGGGCTAGATTCAGGGCCTAGTCGCTTGTTGGGGGTCTTTTCTATTTTGGCGCCGTAGTCGGGCCATGAGTGATTGTATGATGGATGTTATTTATGTACTTTGATGTGACGTGGCGAGTGTAAGCCAACTATGCTATTATTCCCCTTTATATTATATATGTACATGGGTTGTGTAATGATTCCTGACTTGCGACATTGCTTTCAATGCGCCTGTATCTCTAAGTCGTGCCTCGACACGTGGGAGATATAGTCGCATCGAGGGCGTTACATCCGGGACTCCGAACAAAATTCAGTTCATCAAAACATGAAACTCATAATACAAATTGTCATCGAACGTTAAGCGTGCGGACCCTACGGGTTCGAGAACTATGTAGACATGAACGAGACTCATCTCTGGTCAATAACCAATAGCGGAACCTGGATGCTCATATTGGCTCCTACTGTTGGGGAATGTAGCATTTCAAAAAATTTCCTACGATCACGCAAGATCTATCTAGGAGATGCATAGCAACGAGAGGGGAGAGTGTGTCTACATACCCTCGTAGACCGAAAGTGGAAGCGTTAAGTAACGCGGTTGATGTAGTCGAACGTCTTTGTGATCCAACCGATCAAGTACCGAATGCATGGCACCTCCGCGATCTGCACACGTTTAGCTCGGTGACGTCCCTCGTACTCTTGATCCAGCTGAGGCCGAGGGTGAGTTTCGTCACCACGACAACGTGTTGATGGTGATGATGAAGTTATCGACGCATGGCTTCTCCTAAGCACTACGACAATATAACCGAGGTGTAATGCTGTGGAGGGGGGCACCAAACACGGCTAAAGATCAACTTGTGTGTCTATGCGGTGCCCCCTCCCTCGTATATAAAGGAGGGGAGGAGGAGGAGGGCCGGCCTCAAGGGGTGCGTCCAAGGGGAGATTCCTACTCCTAGTAGGAGTAGGTTTCCCCCGTTCCTAGTCCAAGTAGGAGAAGAAGGAAGGAGAGGAAGAAGAGAAGGAAAAGGGAGCCGCCCCTAGCCCTACTCCAATTTGGTTTGGGCTAGGGGGGCGCACACCACCTCTTGGCCTGCCTCCTCTCTTCCACCACTAGGCCCATGAGGCCCAATAACTTCCCCGGGGGGGTGTCGGTGTCAAAACCAGCGGATCTCGGGTAGGGGGTCCCGAACTGTGCTTCTAAGGCAGATGGCAATAGGAGGCAGGGGACACGATGTTTTACCCAGGTTCGGGCCCTCTTGATGGAGGTAAAACCCTACGTCCCGCTTGATTTATTCTTGATGATATGAGTATTACAAGAGTTGATCTACCACGAGATCGGAGAGGCTAAACCCTAGAAGCTAGCCTATGGTATGATTGTATGTTGTCCTACGAACTAAAACCCTCCGGTTTATATAGACACCAGAGGGGGCTAGGGTTACACAAGGTCGGTTACAAAGGAGGAGATATACATATCTGTATTGCCTAGCTTGCCTTCCACGCCATGTAGAGTCCCATCCGGACACGAGACGAAGTCTTCGATCTTGTATCTTCATAGTCCAACAGTCCGGCCAAAGGATATAGTCCGGCTGTCCGGAGACCCCCTAATCCAGGACTCCCTCAGTAGCCCCTGAACCAGGCTTCAATGACGATAAGTCCGGCGCGCAGTGTTGTCTTCGGCATTGCAAGGCGGGTTCTTCTCCAAATTTCGAGTGTTCGTAAGCAGTGTCCGGCCTCATAAATGTTAAACCTCTTGGCTTCTGTGCCCAATAAGGGCTATCTCCCACGCGTCGAATGAATACGAGGCGCCAGGGCGTTTTTACATTCGCCCCCCTAGCCAGGTAAATAAATTGTCTATTAAAAGGATGGGGATTCTTAGATACGATCCATACCATCCCCCCCGGCGAGAATCCATCAGAGCGCGTTTCCGAAAGATCCATTCCAGCATGGCCGACCTCCGCAGCTCTTCCTCCCGCCCCGTAGCCCTAAGCCCGGTGATTGGGAGAGGTGTTCAGTCCCACACAGTCGATTGGTCGAACTGCAGACCAAGGGATTTCTTCCTCCGGCGTATATGGTGCCCGTCCGAGCCGGGCTCGCCACCTACAATGGCGGGGAGCAAGCGGAGAGCTTCCCCGGCCCCTCTACGGGGGAGCGGGTATGCCTTGTCCCCTATCTCTTGAGGGGACTCGGATTTCCAATTCATCCGTTCCTCCGCGGGCTCCTGGAGTTCTACGGCCTCCAATTACACAATTTCACCCCTGCCTCCATTCTACATATCGCCGGCTATGTTGCTCTCTGCGAGTTGTTCCTGGGCTGCGAGTCTCACTTCTAGCTGTGGAAAAGGCTATTTTGCCTCGTCCCTCGCACACAGAGGGGGTCACTTTATCAAGTGGGCGGAGCCGAAATATGGCGCATCGCTGGTACCGGATACCTGTCCGGTACCCCGAAGAAGTCGTCCGAAGACTGGCCTTCAGAATGGTTTTATATGGAGGACGTTCCCCTTCCGGACCCTGTTCGGCGTGGTCTTCCTGAGTTCAGCAATGCTCCTCTGAAGAAACGCCGAAGTTGGCGCCCACGGAGCCCCCAGGTGGAAGACAATGGAGAAGTTCTCTGCCTGATGAACCGGATTAAAGCACTGGCTCAATCAGGATTGACAGTAATCGAAGTTATGTCGATTTGCATAATGCGGGGAGTGCAACCACTTCAATATCGTGGGCACCCCTTGTGGTGTTCTAACGGGGCGGATGACGCCACCCGCTGCGGGCGTAAGGGTCCGGACAATGCTGCCGCTTTAGCAAAAAATTTGTCCGAATTGTTCAAGGGAGAGGAAGAGGAGTTCATCCGCATCAAGCCACGGGATGGATTCTCCATGTACAATCCTCCAAGCTGGGTAAGTCATATCTCCTTACTCCCATTTTTTCCGCATTCTTTGTCGTAAGTATTCACCTTGCCACTTTGCGGCAGGAACTGCGAAAAGCCATAAAGGAGGTCAGCAACCCTTCTCCACAACCAGAGGATCCTGACCGGGCCCTCGACTCCGGACTTGAAGAAGATCCGGTTATATTCGTGGAGCTGATAGACCGGCAGTTCTATCAGTTAAGCTGCGATGATGCCATGGTGGCCATTACGACCGACTATCCCGGACTGCTTCCTGCATCGCACATAAGAAAACCAAAAAATCCCAACTCCAAAAACTAGGATCCCCTATTAGACACTTCACCTACCATATACATATGGCATTTTTACAGGGAAGGCATTTGGGATGCCCTGCCGGACCAGCAGCAACTTGCCAACAAGAGGCACCGAGGCCAGGCAGGCCAAAAAGGAAGGCGGTCAGGACAGAGACGCCGGAGCAAAGGTATAATAGAAACCCCACTCCGTCGTTGTCATCTTTCTCGAAATGTAATGACGCCCGTGTTTCTTTAACAGAAAAAACGCTCGCCGGAATATGTCCGGCGATGTTGCTAATCACGCTTGCACTAGTCGGGCGCCAGGACCGGACATAGAGGCGGAAGCCGATATGGGGCGGGCGCCGGATAATCCCCCTATAGAGGATGCGGATAGATTATCCGCTACAAACTCAGAAGTGGAAAGCGCCATGAATCATAGGCGCCGCCGGGCCGTACTCCGTGACGCTTGTTTCTCACCAGAGGCATTTGATGCCTTCAATTCTGGAGAGGCGTACCTCCGCGCTGCTCAAGATGGTCTAGCCAGAGCAACGGATCAATATGTAAAGGATGTACGGGTAAGTAAATCTGATGATTTATATGTATCAGTAGCCCTTGAGACTTGAAACAGTTAGCAGAACTGATTTAAGGATCATCTTTATTGTGCAGGTTCTTACAGAGAAGAATACTAGGCTGTCACAGGAGCTGGAGGAATGCAAGACCCAACTGCGGGCCGCTGTTGCCCCATTGCAGGAACCGAAAAAGTCTCCCGCTGGTAACATTTACTTTAAAGAATGATGGTTAACATATAGTGTGTGGCGTGGCTGCAGATCTAAGAATAGATGTTGCAGATGAATCCGGAGAAAATCCGGAGGACCAGCATGTCGTGCGATAGCTAGAGGCTGGCAAACGCGTGCTGACTGAGGTTAGGCGGGAGAAAAACAATCTCCAAGACACCAATATCAAGCTAAGCGTGGAACTAAAAGACGTTCGAGCCTAGCTTGCAGACTCCGAGAAGGAGAATAAGCGGCTTCGATGCAGCATTTTTTGTAAGTGCTTGAACGAATCCTTTTGAAGGAGTTCGGCGAAGAAGCCGACTAACAGCGTTATGTCTGTAGTTATGCTGACGGGTCGTCCCGCGGAGGAAATGCCTGGGTCTGCGGGTGATCTTCTATCCGAGCTCTCACATCTGCACGAACAAGTTCGGCAGGTGATGCAAGGTGTTGCCCAGGCCTTGTGGCCATCCGTCTCCCTGCCAGAAGGCATTGCAGAGCTTACGGAGAAGCTCAAGGGAGCATGGCGGCGCTTCCGATTATGGAAGATATCGGCCTGCCGACAAGGTGCCAGAGAAGCCTAGGCCATGGTGAAGACGCGGTATACCAAGGCTGACCCAAATCACATGGCCGAGGTCGGACCTGTGGGGCCCAACGGAAAAGAGATCCCCGTTAGCTTAGTTTATGGGCAAGTAGAATTAGCCGCAAAGTATTCCCAACAGGATTGTAGGCTAGACCTCCTGTTGGATGGTATAGAAGAGGAATTTAGTCAGTCTGCATGGCTATGTAATTAAAGTGACATGTATAATGCCTTCCGGATTGTAGATCATTTGTCTTGGCGGACCTTTTCGCTTCCACCTCGGGACCCGATAGTCCGGAGTGTATCCGAATACCCGCTCAGTTATATAAGAACCGGGGTATGCGTGGATACCAGGCGTAGGGGTCATTAGTGCTTGAACGGACAAGTTCCCAACTAGTTATGTTATATTACATGGGTAGTAAGAAACATCTTCCAGGGAGAATAGTTCTGTTAAGGCTTCCTTTCCTTGGGTATGCATGCCCTAAGGTGCATGTCCGGACTGCGATAAGAAACGCAGGAAAAAACATCTAGGGGTAGATATGGAAAATAAAAAATCATCTTTTGTTCACCGACCGAATATTCCCTTAAGAACGCTAGCTTTCGGCTTCACCCAGTCTGAGGTACACATCCGGCTGACCCGGCAGTAACAATCACAGAGGTGCTCCCCTTATGCCCTAGCCGAACTAACGGGAACGTAGGGCATAAATACAAGAGCCAGGCAACCCAGCTTGGCCAAAACTTAAGTCATATCGATGCATATAATGGCGAAAAAGGTACATGCGGAAGCATAACACATGTGCGGGGCATGAGGCCCAGATAAGTAATTAAGCTTTTGTGAAAGAAGCCCCCAGGTATGATGAGCGCGGCTAGCGCATCTATAATGTGCAAGCGAGGCACACGTTGGCCCTTGAAGGCCTAGAGAAAGAATAAAAGAAAGAAAGAAAAACAAGACAGATAATGTATATGCAAAAAATGGACAGAGGAAGGGGACGAACATAGAGTCCGGCGCTAGGCGTAGAATCTTCGGAGCCTGGCCGCGTTCCATGGGTTCGGCTCGAGTCGATTAGTCGATGCATCCTGCAGTCGGTACGCTCCACCATTCAGAACTTGGTCAATAATGAAGGGACCTTCCCATTTGGGCTCGAGCTTGTTCATTTTCTTATCCGGCAGGCGTAGAACTAGTTCGCCAACGTTATAAGTTTTGGCCCGTACTTCTTTGCTTTGGTATCTGCGAGCCTGTTGCTGATAAAATGCGGAACGGGCTTTTGCTACGTCGTGCTCCTCCTCCAGGGTGTCCAGACTGTCCTGCGGATCGAGCTCGGCTTCTCTTTCTTCTTACATGCGCACCCGGGGTGAGTCATGAATTATGTCATAGGGCAAGACTGCCTCTACGTCGTACACCATAAAGAAGGGTGTATATCCGATACTACGATTCGGTGTGGTCCGCAGCCCCCAGAGTACAGAGTCGAGCTCCTCTACCCAGTGCGTGTTAGACTCCATTAAGGAACGCACTAATCTGGGTTTAATGTTGCTCATTATAAGACCGTTTGCTCGCTCAACTTGGCCGTTGGTTTGTGGGTGATAGGCTGAAGCATAATCGAGCTTGATGCCCATTTTGCTGCACTAGAGTTTTACCTCATCGACAGTGAAGTTCGTGCCGTTGTCAGTGATGATGCTGTGGGGGACGCCATAACGGTGTACGACCCCGGATATGAAGTCTATCACCAGTCCAGATTCGGCTATTTTAACAGGTTTGGCCTCTATCCATTTGGTGAATTTATCCACCATGACCAGTAAGTATTTTTTCTTGTGGGTTCCCCCTTTAAGGGGTCCAACCATGTCAAGCCCCCAGACCGCGAAGGGCCACGTAATGGGGATTGTTTGGAGGGCGGTGGGTGGCATGTGGCTTTGATTTGCAAAGAGCTAGCAACCGACGCAACGTTGGACCAAGTCCTGTGCATCTGCCCGGGCCGTTGGCCAATAGAATCCTGTACGGAAGGCCTTGCGGTGTGGTGACCGCCGAGTCCGGCGTGAATTTCTGCCAAAAGGTTCCGCCCTTCCTCTTTGGAGATGCACCTTTGAAGCACTCCGGTAGTGCTTTTTTTATACAATTCTCCCTCATGGACCCTGTAGGCCTTAGATCGCCACACTATGCAGCGTGCCTCATTTTGGTCCTCCGGGAGTTCCTGCCTAGTTAGGTAGGCTAGGAATGGTTCTGTCCACGGGGCTATGCTGGCCATTATTACGTGGGCTGAAGGTGTTATTTCGGTGGCGGAGCCTCCGATTGTGTCAGAGTGTTCGATATCGGGTATTTTGGCCGGGTCCGGACTATTGTTACCGGTGTCCCCTTCCCATACTATGGATGGCTTGAACAGCCTCTCCAAAAATATGTTGGGGGGACCGCATCGCGTTTTGCACCGATGCGGGCGAGGATATCCGCCGCCTGATTGTTTTCCCGAGCCACATGGTGAAATTCGAGCCCCTCGAGCCGAGCTGACATTTTTAGGACGGCATTTCGGTAGGCCGCCATTTTCGGATCCTTGGCGTCAAAGTCTCCATTTATTTGGGATATTGCGAGGTTTGAATCCCCACGCACCTGCAGGCGTTGAATGCCCATGGAGACTGCCATCCGAACACCATGCAACAGAGCTTCGTATTCGGCTGCATTGTTGGAGTCTGTATACAATATTTTTAGTACATATTGAACGGTATCTCCGGTTGGGGACGTCAGGACGACGCCAGCCCCTAGACCAGCCAGCATTTTAGAACCGTCGAAGTGCATGATCCAATTGGAGTATGCGCCATACTCTTTAGGGAGTTCGGCCCCCGTACATTCGGCGACAAAGTCGGCCAATACTTGCGACTTAATGGCTCATCGAGGTTTGTATGTTATGTCGAACGGGAGGAGCTCAATGGCCCATTTAGCAATCCGGCCCGTAGCGTCGCGGTTGTTGATAATATCATTAAGTGGCACTTCCGAGGCTACTGTAATCGAACACTCTTGAAAGTAGTGTTGCAGCTTCCGGGATGCCATGAATACCTCATAGGCTATCTTTTGATAATGTGGGTACCGTGATTTGCATGGAGTGAGGACAGTGGATACATAGTATACCGGCTTTTGAAGAGGGAATTTATGTCTGTTAGCTTCTCATTCGACGACGAGCACTGCGCTTACAACTTGATGAGTTGCCGCAATGTACAACAGCATTGGTTCGCCGATGTTTGGCGCGGCCAGGATTGGGTTGGTTGCCAAAATGGCCTTTATTTCTTCCAATCCGGCTGTGGCAGCGTCCGTCCACTCGAAGTGTTTGGTGCGCCGAAGGAGGCAATAAAGGGGTAAAGCCTTTTCTCCTAAGCGGGAGATAAAGCGGCTTAGAGCCGCCACGCATCCAGTTAACTTCTGGATTTGTTTGAGGTCTGTTGGGGTAGCCAACTGTGACAAAGCTCGGATTTTGGCCGGATTAGCTTCAATACCTCTACTGGAGACAATGAAACCCAGGAGCTTTCCGGCTGGTACGCCGAAAACGCATTTTTCCGGATTGAGCTTGATGTCGTATGTTCGGAGGTTGTCGAATGTGAGCCTCAAGTCATCTATCAAAGAGTCGACGTGTTTGGTTTTGACGACCACATCGTCTACATATGCCTCTACTGTTTTGCCGATTTGTTTCTCCAGACATGCTTGGATCATGCGCTGATATGTTGTGCCAGCGTTTTTGAGCCCAAAAGCCATTGTGTTGAAACAGAAGGGACCGTATGGTGTGATGAATGCCATTGCAGCTTGGTCGGACTCCACCATCTTGATTTGGTGGTAACCGGAGTATGCGTCGAGGAAACACAATGACTCGTGTCCTGCGGTAGCATCAATAATTTGATCGATGCGGGGGAGGGGAAGGGATCCTTTGGGCAAGCTTTATTTAGGTCCTTGAAATGGACACAAAGGCACCAACATTTGTTCTTCTTTGGTACCATCACCAGGTTTTCTAGCCAGTCCGGGTGTTTTATTTCTTTGATGAATCCGGCCTCCAATAACTTGGCTAGTTCCTCTCCCATGGCCTGTCTTTTAGGTTCGAAGAAACGCCGAAGAGCTTGCTTGACCGGCTTGAATCCCTTTAGGATATTGAGGCTATGCTCGGCCAGCCTGCGTGGGATTCCTGACATGTCTGAGGGATGCCAGGCGAATATGTCCCAATTCTCACGCAGGAACTCTCGTAGTGCGGCGTCCACGACGGGGTTTAACTGTGCCCTGATGGAGGCTGTTTTTGTAGGGTCCATTGGATGGACTTGGAATTTGACTATTTCATCCGCTGGTTTAAAAGAGGTGGACTTGGATCTCTTATCAAGGATCACATCGTCCCTGTCCACTGTGGAGCATAGCGTGGTTAATTCCTCGGCAGAGAGGGCTTCGGATAATGCCTTGAAGGCCAGTGCGGCTGTTTTGTTTTCGGCGCGGAGTGCTGTGTCCGGATCACTGGCGAGGGTGATGATTTCGTTGGGCCCGGGCATTTTGAGCTTCATGTACCCATAATGGGGTACGGCTTGGAAGATCGTGAACGCCTCATGTCCTAAAAGGGCGTGGTATCCACTGCTGAACGGGGCCACTTGAAATGCAATTTTTTCAGACCTATAGTTCTCTGGCGTACCGAATACCACATCTAGTGTGATTTGCCCAGCGCATCGTGCCTCCCGACTGGGTATGATTTACCTGAAGGTTGTGCTACTTTGCTCAATGCGGTTCCAGTCTATTTCCATTTTTTGAAGAGTTTCCTCATAGATGAGGTTTAATCCGCTGCCGCCGTCCATGAGTACTTTGGTGAGTCGAAAGCCGTCCACAATTGGACTGAGGACTAGTGCGGCTGGTGCTCAGGCTGTTCAGAATTTAGGTTCGTCACTGGCATTCAAGGTAATAGCCATGTCACTCCATGGATTTATTGCTGCTACGTGGCAGATTTCGGCCATGCTGCGGAGTGTTCTCTTGCGCCTATTATTTGACGCGAAGGTCTCAAAGACTGTTAACACCGTATTATTATCCACGGAATGGTGTTCTGTGGCATTTGGGATAAGAATATCCTCACCACTTTTGGCCACCTGCCGGAGTATCCAACATGCTCTAAGGTTGTGCGTTGGTATTATATCCGCTATACTATGAATTTTGCAGGGTCCGTTAAGCCATCCCTCCAGTATGGTTCCATGCCTTGTAGAGGTTTTTTGTTTCTTTGCAACTAGCTCGGGTGTCTTACGATAGTGCACCCTTTTACTTCGGACTGGGTGTATATTCGGAGCCGGATTATCCCAAAATTTCGTTTCGGTTTTCCAGGCGCTTTCCATCGCATAGTACTTTCGTACTATGGACGCCAAGTCAGCGAAGCGTGATATGTCATGGCGACTTAAGGCGTTAAGGATTCCCTTGTCCGTGCAATTATTGCAGAAAAGTGAGATTGCATCTTCCTCACGACAGTCCTTAACCTTGTTCATCACAAGGAGGAATCTGGCCCAATGATGATGTACTGTTTCATGGGGCTCTTGCCTGATGTGGGAAAGATCATTTATGTCTGGGTGGGTGGGTGGATTTGAGTCCGAACCCCCACCCGATCTGAGACCCAGGGGCCGAGGAGTTTCCAATCTTGGAAGTTCAGGTTCCGGAGTGCTGCCCGATAAGTCTGGCCTGCTGCCTGATTCTAGGTTCAAGGCTTGGGTGATGTCCTCCCGTAAGCGGGTATCCGGCTCGGAGAGCTCAGGAATCCGGACATAGTTAGTCCTCAAAATAGAGGAAGAGTTGCCGCATTGTTCCTCCACCACCGCAACGTGATGGGTGACCGATGGAGAGTTAATCTCCCTTTGATCGGGTTTAAGCCCAATCCGATCATAGTCCGTAGCGACTCCCAAGGCGGCGATGCGATCCAAGAGTTCGGTTAGGGAAGAGAGCTCCATTGGATCCATCTGCTCGGCGAATTCTGAGCCGACGTGGAGGCCATTTCTGATGACCCGAGAAGTCATTGTCGGTGCAGCGGCCGAACAGGCAGTCATGATGAAACTACCTAGCCGGAGAGTTTGGCCGACAGCCAGAGCTCCCCCGGCGGTAATGTTGTTTTTAACAACAAGATGAGGCATCCTTCCTTACGGCGACGTCATAGAGGAACTCTCAATGAAAGCACCAATGTCGGTGTCAAAACCGGCGGATCTCGGGTAGGGGGTCCCGAACTGTGCGTCTAAGGCGGATGGTAACAGGAGGCAGGGGACACGATGTTTTACCCAGGTCCGGGCCCTCTTGATGGAGGTAAAACCCTACGTCATGCTTGATTTATTCTTGATGATATGAGTATTACAAGAGTTGATCTACCACGAGATCGGAGAGACTAAACCCTAGAAGCTAGCCTATGGTATGATTGTATGTTGTCCTACGGACTAAAACCCTCCGGTTTATATGGACACCAGAGGGGGCTACGGTTACACAAGGTCGGTTACAAAGGAGGAGATATACATATCCGTATTGCCTAGCTTGCCTTCCATGCCAAGTAGAGTCCCATCCGGACACGAGATGAAGTCCTCAATCTTGTATCTTCATAGTCCAACAGTCCGGCCAAAGGATATAGTCCGGCTATCCGGAGACCCCCTAATCTAGGACTCCCTCAGGGGGGTTCCGGTAACTCCCGGTAGTCCGAAACTTATCCGAAACAACCTGAACCATTCCGGTGTCTGAATGTAGCCTTCCAATATATGAATATTTATGTCTTGACCATTTCGAGACTCCTCGTCATGTCCATGATAACATCCGGGACTCTGAACAACCTTCAGTACATCAAATCACATAACTCATAATACATATCGTCATCGAATGTTAAGCGTGCGGACCCTATGGGTTCGAGAACAATGTAGACATGACCGAGACTCATCTCAGGTCAATAACCAATAGCGGAACCTGGATGCTCATATTGGATTCTACATATTCTACGAAGATCTTTGTTGGTCAAACGGCATAACAACATACGTTGTTCCCTTTATCATCGGTATGTTACTTGCCCGAGATTCGATCCTCGGTATCATTATACCTAGTTCAATCTCATCACCGACAAGTCTCTTTACTCGTTCTATAATGCATCATCCCGCAACTAACTCATTATTCACATTGCTTGCAAGGCTTATAGTGATGTGCATTACCGAGAGGGCCAGAGATACCTCTCCGATACACGGAGTGACAAATCCTAATCTTGATCTATGCCAACTCAACAAATACCACCGGAGACACCTGTAGAGCATCTTTATAATCACCCAGTTACGTTGTGACATTTGATAGCACACAAGGTATTCCTCCGGCATCCGGGAGTTGCATAATCTCATGGTCGAAGGAATATGTATTTGACATGAAGAAAGCAATTGCAATAAAGCTGAACGATCAACATGCTAAGCTAATAGATGGGTCTTGTCCATCACATCATTCTCCTAATGATGTGATCCCGTTCATCAAATGGCAACACATGTCTATGGTTAGGAAACTTAACTATCTTTGATTAACGAGCTAGTCTTAGTAGAGGCTTACTAGGGACATGATGTTTTGTCTATGTATCCACACATGTATCAAGTTTCCAGTTAATGCAATTCTAGCTTGAATAATAAACATTTATCATGATATAAGGAAATATAAAATAACAACTTTATTATTGCCTCTAGGGCATATTTCCTTCAATCTCCCACTTGCACTAGAGTCAACAATCTAGTTCACATCGCCATGTGATTTAACACCAATAGTTCACATCTTTATGTGATTAACACCCAAAGAGCACTAAGGTGTGATCATATTTTGCTTGTGAGAGAATTTTAGTCAACGGGTCTGCCACATTTAGATCCGTATGTATTTTGGAAATTTCTATGTCTACAATGCTCTGCATGGAGCTACTCTTGCTAATAGCTCCCACTTTCAATATGTATCCTGATAAAGACTCAGAGTCATCCAGATCGGTGTCAAAGCTTGCATCGACGCAACTCTTTACGATGAACTCTTTATCACCTCCATAACCGAGAAACATTTTGTAAGTGCATCTAGTGCCACCCCTAGTTGGTTTTGGAGTATTGACGACAAACCTGGTTGAGGGACTAATGTGTTTGTGAGAATTGCAGGACAACACAGGTAGTAGTCCCTCATTGATTCGGTTTACCTACTGGAGATGACCCCTAAAAATGTATGAAGACATTGAAGACAAAGGTGGTATGTGAAGACATTCACATTGAAAACTATGACAAGAGAAGACATTGCGTGAAGACTATGGAGCACGAAGACTTAGTTGTTTTGTTGTTTCCTTTTCTTCTTTGTTGAGTCATAGGAACCACCGTACTGTTAAGTGGGGTCCCAGTGAACAAAGTCAGAGTGGCTGAAGTGATGCTTAACCAAAATCCTATGTCTTCGAGCGACAATGAGAGCAAATCTTATCTAGAGCTGGATAAGTCAGCTTTACTTGTAGCCCAATTAAAGTTGACGCATGTGTTTGAAATCTGACGGTTGGAACACATGTCAGTTCCTTAGTGACCCAGGGTCATTTCAGACAAATCAGGTCGGGTTGCCTAGTGGCTATAAATAGCCCACCCCACACCATAAATTGGTGGCTGCTCAGAGTTAGTGCATGGCTTTTGTCGTTTGAGAGCAACCCACCTCGAAGCCTTTGAGAGAGAAATCCTTGCGAGGACAGAGCCCTAAACACCCAGAGCCAAAGAGTGTTAGGCATCACTAAAGTCTTCCTATCTGTGTGATCTGAAGACTTGTTACACTTGAGGATTGTGAATCCTCCAGCCGGTTAGGTGTCGCGTTCTGAGCATCCAAGAGTCATTGTGGATCGCCGGTGAACGAAGTCTGTGAAGGTTTGGAAGTCTACCTTGAAGACTTACCAAAGTGATTGAGCGAGGACTGGGTGTCCTTGGATCAAGGGGAATAAGGTGAAGACGCGGTCTTCTGAGTTGAATCTCAGCCTCCCTAACTAGACGTACAGTTGTCACAACAACTGGAACTGGTCCAACAAATCCCTTGTCTTCACCAAGCAACTGGTTCTATCCTTTCCTTCTCTTTATTTACAGTTGGTCCTTGTGAAGTCATTGCCTGCTTGCATTATCTGTTTGTCTTCACTGTGTGACTGTTTGTTCTGATTGGCTTCATACTATCTTCCATCCAGATCCATAGTGCCTAGCTGCTATTAGTCTTCGTGCTTTCACTTCATTGTATACTTGACTATGGCTTGCCTAGTGTAGTCTACCTTCCGCTGCATGTTAATAGGTTCATTTCTATCGTTTGTCTTTGAAACTTCCATGTTTTGAAGACTTTCATAAAAATCACCTATTCACCCCCCTCTAGTCGATCACTAGCACTTTTAATTGGTATCAGAGCAAGGTACTCCCTTGTTCTGTGTGATTCGGTTTAACCACCTGAAGTTTTAGCTATGTCGACTGCAGGGATAATCAAAGTCTCCGTTGCGTGCCCCGTCTTCGATGGAACTGAATATCCCTACTGGAAGAATAAGATGCACATGCATGTTGAATCCATTGATGTCGACCTCTAGTATGTCATCAAGAATGGCGTTCCCAAGGCTGGTGAAGGTGTCACCGCTGCTGATGTCAAGAAGTTCATTCAACTAGATTCCACTGCCAAGAACATCATCTGTGGTCATCTGACCAAAGGGCAGTATGGCCGTGTGAGTGCTCTGGAAACATCGAAGCTAGTCTGGGACTGGCTCTCCAAGGTCAACGAAGGCGTCTCAACCCAGAGAGATCAAAGGATCAGGGTCCTTCGCAACCTCTTCAACCGCTTCAAGAGAAACGACAATGAGAATGTTCAGCTCACGTTTGATCGCCTCACTGACATCACAAATGAGCTTCAAGCTCTCGGCGCTACTGAGATCACCAAGCATGAAATCCTCAAGACACTCCTGAGATCACTTGACAGCTCGTTTCACACCCTAGCCCTGATGATTCAAGAACGCCCTGACTTCAAGACACTCGATCCGTCTGACATACTTGAAAGGCTCAACACACATGAGTTTCAGCTTTCTAAGAAAAGAGATATCTACGGTCCCAACTATGGCCGAACTCGCGCCTTGAAGGCAAAAGTTGTTTCCTCATCTGAAGAAGAATCTGACTGCAGTTCTGATGATACTGAAGACATTGGAAAGGAGCTTGCTATGCTTGTGAAGAAGTTCCAGAAATTCACCAAGAAGAAAGGCTTTAGAAAGTCTTCATGATCCAGCTCAAGGAATGATGAAGCTTCTACTCATGACTACAAGAAGAGAACATGCCACAAGTGCAAGAGACCTGGTCACTACATCTCTGAGTGTCCGCAGTGGGACAATGAGAACAACAACAAGAAGAAGAGCAAGGAATATGATTCTGACGACAAGAAGAAGAAGAAATACTCAAAGCCTTCTTCCAAGTCTTCCTCAAAGTCTTCATCACACAAGAAGAGCTCATCTGGCAAGGATCCTGCGTTTGTTGGCAAGGAAATGGATTCAGAGGAGGAGTCTTCTTTTGAGGAGGCGGAGGTGGAGTCTTTGGAGGAGTCCGACTCTGGCGTTGCAAGTCTGGCTACAGCCTACGTTGCCAAGTCCATCTTCAACAGTGAAGACAATGACTTCGTCACCGATGTCGATGCTAATGACAAGGACAACTCCGCTCCCACCTATTGCCTCATGGCACGCGGTGCCAAGGTAAACACACGCGATGCTCACTATCAAACATCCAGTGAAGATGACTCTGATTGTGGTTCCAAACCCAGCTACAAAACACTTGCTAAAATTGCAACTGAACAACAGAAAGCTATGGAACATATTCAAAAACTGTTAGACAAAAGCAATGACCTGTTGGACGCTGAAATGACTCGATCTCAGTCCTTAATTGAAGACATAAAAAATCTTCATGTTAAGTATGAGGAACTTGAAAGTCGTCATGAAACGCTCTCAACAACTCATGAAAAGCTTTCCTATGATTATCTTCAAAGGAAGCAAGAACTTGAGAAATTGAGAGCGGTTCATGAAGATCTTCAAAAGGAAAACGAGTCACTTCACGCTGAACAGATCAGTCCCGCTCAGGAAGGATTTGAACCACCATGTCTTAAATGCCTTGAGCGTGATAACACTACTTCTGTTGCTGAATGTTCTACTGCTGCTACTGTTGCAATATCTTCAACTGTTGATGTGGTAACTAACCCCTCTGCCGAGGATGCCACTACTATTGCTGATGAAAATGCTAGGTTGAAGACATTGCTTGAAACAGGGATGTATAAAAGTCTTAAAGGGCATCAGACACTATGTGATGTCCTCCAAAGGCAGATTCTGAACCGAAACCCTAGGAAAGAGGGTGTTGGGTTCGAAAGGAAAATGAATGCGGATGGCTCTTACTGGAAGCCTGAGAAGTACGCCAAAACCACATGGGTTGCTGCAAAGGAACCTTCAGTGGATCCATCCACCCTATCTGGCTTCACTTGTGCTAATCCTATTATCATTGATGAATCATTTGATGCAAACTATAAACTATTTAAGAATCAGAATGGTGAAGTGTTTGCTAGGTATATTGGTACTAACTGTAGGAATGGGCCACCTATGAAGAAAGTATGGGTGCCCAAAAGGTGTCTGGAGAATCTTCATGTGAATGTCGTCATGACACCACAAGGGAAGAAGACAAACCCCAGACCACAGGCTTCATATGGTCCAAAGGCTTCATACAGACAGAGGACTCACCTGAGTCGCACTAACACAAATGTTTTGCAGGGAAATCATACCCAGGCCTATGAATATGAGCATGTTTCATCGAATTGCCATGTTCATAAGACCAAGAACTACTCTGCTTATTCCTATGAGTATTATTCACCTCCTGCAAAACTATTTGCTAGGGCTTCAAAGCCAAAGTTCTCAGATGCTGCACTTAGACTCATTGCTTCGAAGCCACCCTTGAAGATGTGGGTGGCTAAGAAAGCTTAACTCTCTTTTGCAGGGAAAGGTCTCCAGCCAAAAATCAAATGCGTCTAAAGCTATTGCTGGGGACCTAAAACATCTTGTAGGGCACAAGATCAAATGCCCAAATGGTCTTATTATGTATATTGTTCCCGAGTCGCTTGCTATTTGTCCTATCAATCCTAACCTCGATCTAAGCTTTCATAATCCACTTGCTCGTCAAATGTTTATGCTTCACAATGCTCTTCGTGAAGCCTATCCCCCTAACTGCACTGTAGGGTATGACACCAGCTGCTTCAGAATGGATTATTGATAGTGGATGTACTAATCACATGACTAGCGAACGAAGTCTTCTCATGGACTCAACCTTACGTCCATCTGACAAAAGTCACATCACATTTGCTGATACTGGTAAAGGCAAGGTATTGGGTCTAGGTAGAGTTGCAATCTCAAAGGATCAGCACATGGATAAAGTGATGCTTGTTGAATCCCTTGGTTTCAACTTAATGTCTGTCTCAATGCTTTGTGATTTGAACATGATTGTGATATTTGGAAAATATTGTTGCCTTGTTCTAATGGAATCTGACAAGTCTCTAGTCTTTGAAGGGTATCGGAAAGATGATTTGTACATGGTAGATTTCTCAGCAGGACCACAGCTTGCCGTATGTCTTCTTGCAAAAGCTTCAGAGTGCTGGCTCTAGCATCGGAGGCTAGGGCATGCTAGCATGAGGAACTTGCATACTCTTCCGAAGAAGAAGCACGTCATAGGCATCGAGGGTGTCAAGTTCAAGAAGGATCACTTATGCGGTGCCTGCGAAGCTAGAAAGATGACGAGGGCCAAGCATCCCTCGAAGACAATCATGACAATGACTCAATCCTTCGAACTGCTACACATGGACCTCTTCGGCCCTACTCACTACTCTACCCTTACTACTACTGCTTGTCTCTATGGCTTCGTCATTGTTGATGATCATTCAAGATATACATGGGTACATATAATTCTCTACAAGACTGAAGTGCAGGATGTCTTCAGACGCTTCGCCAATCGAGCCATGAACAACTATGGCGTCAAGATCAAGCACATCAGAAGTGACAATGGCACTGAATTCAAGAACACCGGCCTCGACACTTATCTTGATACACTGGGCATCACTCGTGAGTTCTCAGCTCCGTACACGCCGCATCAGAATGGCATCGTGGAATGCAAGAACAGAACACTCATTGAGATGGCTCGGACAATGCTCGATGAATACAAGACACCAAGAAAGTTCTGGCCTGAAGCTATTGATACTACATGCCATGTCATCAACCGTGTTTATCTTCACAAGCTTCTGAAGAAAACATCCTATGAACTCATCACAGGTAAGAAGCCAAATGTCAGTTACTTCAGAGTATTTGGTGCTAGGTGCTGGATCAAGGATCCACATCACACTTCAAAATTTGCACTGAAAGCACATGAAGATTTTATGCTTGGTTACGGAAAGGATTCGCACTCCTACAGAGTCTTCAACCTCTTTCACTATAAAGTGGTTGAAACTATGGATGTGCGGTTCGATGAGACTAACGGCTCGCAAAGAAAGCACTTGCCAAATGTGCTAGATGAAATTCCACCCAGTGAATCCATCAAGCTTATGGGAACTGGAGAAATCATACCGTCTGAAGTACAGCCTGAAGAGGAACTTATCATTTCTGCACCTAATCAACCTGAAGACAATGCTCAGCCTGAAGACAATCCTTCAAATGATGACAATGATCAGCAAGAGCAAAATCTTCGTCCAGTTCATCCTCGTGTTGCAAATGAAGTACAGATTGAGAAGATAATTGATAGCATCAATGCACCTGGTCCACTCACTCGTTCAAGGGCAACACAACTAGCAAATTTCTATGGGCACTTTGCATTCGTCTCAATATCTGAACCCAAGAGAGTTGATGAAGCCTTCATGGAACCTGAATGGATTCAAGTTATGCAAGAAGAGCTTCAACAGTTCGAGCTGAATAATGTATGGGAACTGGTCAAGCGTCCTGATCCTCGTAAACACAATACCATAGGCACTAAATGGATATATCGCAACAAGCAAGATGGGCATGGTCAAGTTGTCAGAAACAAGGCTCGTCTCGTTGCTCAAGGATACACTCAAGTTGAAGGAATTGACTTTGATGAAACATTTGCCCCTGTGCCTAGGCTTGAAGCTATTCGCATACTGCTAGCTTATGCAAATCATCATAACATCCTTCTGTATCAAATGGATGTGAAGAGTGCCTTTCTCAATGGCAAGATTGAAGAAGTGTATGTTGCACAACCGCCTGGTTTTGAAGATCCAAAACATCCTGACATGGTTTACAAGCTCAACAAGGCACTGTATGGCCTCAAACAAGCCCCTCGTGCTTGGTATGACACACTCAAAGACTTCCTGAAGAGCAAAGGCTTCAAACCTGGTTCCCTGGATCCCACACTCTTCATGAAGACGTATGATGGTGAACTGTTTGTGTGCCAAATATATGTGGATGACATTATCTTCGGCTGCACTAATCAGAAATACAGTGATGAGTTTGGACACATGATGCAAGAGCAATATCAGATGTCCATGATGGGTGAGCTGAAGTTCTTCCTTGGTCTTCAAATACGACAGAAACGCAACGGCATCTTCATATCTCAAGAGAAATACCTCAAAGATTGCCTGAAGAAGTTTGGAATGCAAGACTGCAAAGGTTATACGACGCCAATGCCAACCAAAAGTCATCTGGGTCCTGACGCCAATGGTAAAGAGTTCGATCAAAAGGTATACCGCTCCATGATTGGTTCTTTGCTTTATTTATGTGCATCTAGGCCAGATATCATGCTTAGTATTTGCATGTGTGCCCGATTCCAAGCGGCACCAAAGGAATCGCATCACTTAGCTGTGAAGCAAATTCTTTGATATTTGGCTTACACCCCAACACTAGGATTATGGTATCCAAAGGGCTCAGAGTTTGATCTAGTTGGATTCTCGGATGCTGATTATGCTGGTGACAAGGTGGATCGCAAGTCTACATCAGGCACATGTCACTTTCTGGGATGATCACTTGTGTGTTGGTCTTCAAAGAAGCAGAACTGTGTATCTCTCTCCACTGCTGAATCTGAATACATTGCTGCTGGATCTTGCCGCGCTCAGCTTCTATGGATGAAGCAAATACTCAAAGACTATGGCATTCATCTGAAGCAAGTGCCACTCTACTGCGACAATGAAAGCGTCATCAAGATTGCCAACAACCCAGTTCAGCACTCGAAGACAAAGCACATTCAGATCCGTCATCACTTTCTTAGAGATCATGTCATGAAGGAAGATATTGATATCATTCACGTCAACACTAAAGAGCAACTGGCAGATATCTTCACAAAGCCCTTGGATGAGAAAAGGTTTTTGCAAGTTGCGGTGTGAGCTAAATATCTTGGAACCCTCAAATGTCATGTGATCATGCACACATCCTAACACTTATGCATGTTGATGACTTAGATGTGCAACACACGAAGTAACATATATCTTCAACTAATGAAGACTTACACTCTAAGTGTGAATACATTAACACGGAATTTGACTTTGGAGCGCCACGATAATTGTGCACTGTGTCTGAGTCTAATACTTCCTATACGGTGGGTAACGCCACCACCAAACTTTTGCTTGAAGTATTTTCTGTTGGTGTTACATTTACAAAATCTTCGCGTTTGGTTTGTCTTCAATATTAACATGACTTCATGTTTATCTTCACTATATTGATTTGGTCCTATTCGGATATATTCATATATTAGCGTTCTGTCCTCTACAGCATTCACTTATAGCTATGTCTTCTCGTTTTGAATCTTTTGAATTAAGTGAATGTGATCGGACCCTAACCTTTCTGTGCTCCCATCTCAAATCTATCTATCCAAATCATATGCATTCTATTGAAACTGTCGAATGTCTTCTCTGCGTCCTTGTCAGCAGAAGACATAGAGACAAACATTAAATCTGATTTAAATGCTCTATCATTTTGCCTGAAACCCGGAGAAGCGGGAACGACCACCCGACAATCCAGGTGTGCGTGGGCACGTGGAACAACCTCCAATGTGTTGCATGTTCGCCATGTGTCCTTCAGATGTGAACCGCCAGGGGCATCTGTGTAATAACGTTGCACCGTCCCTGTCCTTATAAATACATGCCACACCCCAGTCATTATCTCTTCTTCCACTTCTCCTTCTCGCACAAACCCTAGCGCCACCGCTTGCCCTCGACGACGCCGGCAACGAAGCGCTTAGCTGTCGTGACCTCACCGACGCCGTCCTCACGCCGGCCACGGACATCATCTTCTCCGCCGTCACTGTAGGTGTCCTCTGTTGCCAAGTTAGGGCACAGAAGATCGAACTGCTCAGCCTCATCTCCTACTCCGTCTAGCAGTTCCTCGAGTGGTAAATAAAAACTCTTTTTACAGTACTTTTTGATCCGATAGATTCATCTTTTTCAACCACAAGTGGTTTCTGTCCCAACAAATTGAATCTATCCTTTTCTGAATCTCATAACATGCCAAGTATGTTCACTTATGCTTCACAAAGTAGTTAGATTCCTCACTTGTACTTATTCATGGATTCGTACAAATCTGGAACCAACTCTCTACATATGAGTGAATGTCTTCGCACTATGAGGTCAATGTCTTCTAAACTGATTGATCTTCAAAATCTTCTGAGAATGCATATGACCTCTTCCCCTTCCCTCGCATCTCTAATGCTGTCACAGGTACATGTCCGTGGGAGAATCCATTGGTTCTCATAGTCTGTATTCATTTGTAGAGTTCTTGCAGCATCACATCAATTCTCCCGGAGCTAATTCTTGTCTGACCAGCAGAAGGAAGCCTTTGCATGTTCTGAAGCCTTTCAGTCTGAACTTCATGGCAACAGAAAAATCAGTCAGGAAGGGCGGCAGACAGCGCCGTGAAAACACTGCTAAGGACCTGCCACCGGATCTCTATGAACTATACAAGTCAGATCCAGAAGAGACCTATGGAGAACGCAAGAACCGAATCCAATGGATTCGAAGACATTGGGCAGAGGAATGGTTCAAGTACAAATTTGTCACTGACGAATATGCTGAAAAGAATGCCATCAAGGGCCCCTGGGGAGATATTATATACAAAGGTCTTCAGCCCAAGTCGAAGTCTGAAGCTATTGCTCAAGGCTTCTACCCCTGCATGATCCATGGACCTCAGCCTGCTAATGCCGACCCATCCTCTATGTTATGGTGTCGTGAAGACAATCTCTTTAAGCGCAACTTCCTGTTTGCCAAAACTTCTGCCAAAGAGAACAAGAAGTCACTAGGGTTAGACTTCAACCCTGGTCCCTCTGCTCCTCGTGCCGATGGCACACGTGATGGTGAACCCAATATTGTTGGGCCCTTCTACAACCTTGAAGGTCTCATCATTCACATTCAGAATCAAGGGGCAGTCGTGGATCACTCTATAGATGACGTTGATTCTGACGAAGCGCCTGCACCACTGAAGCCTGTGAAGCAAAAGAAACCAAAGGCTTCAAAGCCCTCCTCCGCACCAAAGGTCTCGCGGTCAAAGCCTTTATCCACTGCACCTCCTGAAGCCAATGTGCAGTCTGAAGATCTCTCTCGCATCTCCAAGTCTGACAAGATGAAGAAGCCCATGCAACCAACTGGTCAAGCATTGACCCCTGCTGCCGTTCTGAGGAACGAGAACGAAGCCATTGATCTGTCTAGCGATGACAATCTTGGCAATGATGCTCTTGAGCTGCTTATAAAGAGCAAGCAAGAGGCGGAAATCTTCAATGATCTTCCCCTCTTTGATGTGGAGATCCTGTACAAGTTCATTGATGAGTGGTTTGATAGCCCAGACCTCAGTTTTGATGATCTTCAGCTCCCAATTGGCATCAGCATCTCTTTCCATGGAGCCATTTCTCCTGAGCTGGCTCTTGCACAGAAAATTGTTGAGATGAAGCACAAGATTGATTATGAAAAGGCTCAGTTCAAGAAGCACATGGCCAAGCTCAACGTGGAAGACGTCCAAAACTTCAAGGTCATGCTGCATGAGCTCAAGGAGGCATTCCACAAGAAACGTGAAGAAGCTAAAGGTTCTCGAGAGTGCATGAAACACCTGGCTGCCAAATGTGTTCGAGGCTACAATGAAGCTAAAAAGCGCAAGGCTTTGGGGCGACCAGGCATCGACCCCAGAATGGCTGCCAAGAAGAATAAGAAGCATATTGTGGCCCAACCAGAAGCATCAAGGCAGGAAGAACCTCACATTGTCTTCCCGGCCAGCATGACATGCTCGAAGCCTAAAGTCCCCATAGTGGCTTTGGAGCTTAAGAAAACTAGGGCAGCTGAAGCCGAAGCCCGAAAGCGCAAGACCAAGGCCACCACTGATGATGCTCCACCGACTAAGAAGAGAAAAACCAAGAAGAAAGATCGGGCTGCTCCCATAGAGCCCCTTGTCGTCGAGCCAATCTCAATTGCTCGTCCTGCGTCTGAACACCGTGAGCGCCAGTTGATAGTTCATGAGCCTGCTTCCACAGAGGCTCCAGAAGTTGAAGACATTCTAGCTGTTGACCCCATCGCAGCTGAAGACATTGGTCATCAAGACAATGTTGAAGATGATGAAGTCCTTCCTCAGATCGAACAAAATGTGGTATCATCGCCTGTTCTCATGAACATCGAACTCATCAGCATTGGTCGTCCATTGACGCCAATTGCTCAGGATGACTCATGGGCTGATCACCCATAAGACTCCCCCCATCGAGAAGAATCACCAAGTACTCCCCCACCTCAAGTCACCACTTCCATGCTTGAAGACAATGACTTTGTGGCCCAACCAACTCCATCTTCATGAGCGTCGCCAGCGTTCCGCAGGCTTCGCAAAGGACCAAGGCCACAGGTCACTTTGTCAAGTGTTCCAGAAGGAGAAGAGCGCCAATCCGTTTCACGACAAGTCTTTCCTGAAGCCTTTCCTACTGCGAACATCCCCGAGTATGAAGCCAAAGCGGCTGAAGATATTCCGGCTGCATCAGCCGATGAACAAGAGCCAAGACATGAAGAAGAACATGTTGCTACACCCCAACCAACCCTGAAGTTGTTCTCGAGGAGAACGTGTCCGACCCTCCGGCTACTCGAGTGGGGGTTGATAACATTGAGGCGACAACCAACACCCATACTGAAGCCAATGACGTTGTCATGGCTGAAGCTACTGTGGCTCCTGAAGTTAATGTGGTGCCAGAAGTGATTGCACCTGCCAATGTTGCTCCTGTACCGCCTCCACGGCCACACACCCTTGAGGAAGAATTCTATCAAGGCCAACTTACCACCGTCCGCTGGCCCATTCTGGTTCCTCCACCTGCTGCCGGTCCGCAATTTGACTATCATGTGGAGCACATGCCTCAGGTCCAGAAACCAAAGCCAAGGCTGCCAAGGTTTCCAGGTACTGCAACTTCACCAGGATCGTTTAATCTGAATGGCTTCAAGGCACACAACACATTCTTTGACAGTGCCAAGAACCCCTACACAAGGCCAAGAATCTCCTCAGATCGATTCTGGAGTTATCAGCAGCGCAGCTACTATTCCTGCATCTTATACAATCAGGGGCGCATTTTCCCTTATATGCGCCTAAACAGCGAAGCCATGGCTGGCCTGCCTTGCCTAGAAGAAGCCCTTGACTGCTTCAGAGATGCTGGCCTTCTACAATTTGTGACTGCCAAAGAACATTAGAATGAAGAGCTTCTGCTACAATTCTACGCTACCCTTCACATTCGCGGCTACAACAGGGATCCGAAGACATGGATCCTTGAGTGGATGACGGGCGATGTACATCATGAAGCTAAAGCCCAAGACATCATCGAGCTTACAGCCCTGCCCACTCCTGGCGAACATTACGAATCAGGTTGTCAGCTGCACCAAAATGCTTTGGAGAGCATCTTCAAGAAGCCAGAGCCGAACATGAGTCAAATGCTGAGCATGATGAAGCCACTGCCACAAGACGCTGACTATCCTAGGGAGTTCTTTGTTGAAGACCTAGAGTATCTGCCCCGCACTATTTATCATATTATCAGGTGAACTCTCTGGCCGGTCAAAGGACATTCTCTTGTAGCAAAGCTTGAAGGAGCAATGAAGACATTGGTTTTCTATATCTTCAATGGCATCAGCTTTAATGCTCAAGACTTCTTGATTAGACAATTGGCTGCATCTGGCTCTGATATCTTTGGTCTGAAGTTCTATGCTCCATGGGTAATGCGCCTCATCAAGCTTCACTCTGCTATCAACTATCCGCCGTCTACGCGCAATCACCTTATATTCTTGCCAGAGGTTGATCTGTCGGTCGAAGCCATTTACCCAGAACCTGCAAAGGAGCCAATTTGTCTTCACAATGTCGATCATCAAAGCTTCACCCAGCCCATTGAAGGAGTTTAGGCCATTTCACGTGTTTATCCCTTGGCTGGCAATACACGTGCCCCTCGCACCCAAACTGAAGCCACTGAAAGCACCATTGCTCAAAGGCCTCGGAAGTGATATCATGTTCTCAATGACCGAGAGCTTCTCATCGCTCTACATCATAAACATGACAAGCATCATGACTGGCTTAAGCGTCAGATGCAAAGCCTCTTGGTGGACGTCAATCGCATTCGCAATCTTGCCACCAAGAATGCCTTTGTTACACATGAAACCTATCAGAGGTCATGGAAGAGTTTGATGTTGCTCAGTGCTGAAGCTGATCTTCAAGACGATGGCTTCACAGAGATATTCAAGTTTGACTCAACTCCTCCAAGGAATGCTCACTTGCGTCACACTCCCTCACTCGAAGACTCTGACTATTCTTCCTCAGCTGCAACAGTTAATGCCAGAGTCATTGATGACCAAGATGATGCTACTTCACCACCTCCAACTTCGGTGCATATCGACACTGCACCAAGTTCGTCTGCACCACCAAACCTCAACGGCGACCCTGCTGCATCACCTACTCCACATGGGAACGAGTAGCAAACTCTATGTCTTCAAACCTTTTTGGTCATTACTGACAAAAGGGGGAGAAGCATATGAGTTGATAGTCTTCAAGCGGGTCCATATGGGTGGTTGCTATACTTTTGCTACATTTGCCAAGTGCTTACAACTCTCGTTTTTGATACATTTGGTTCTTTTGAGTTGTAACACTTAAACTTGATGGTTGTCTGCTACCTTTTCGTCAACTATGTGATGCGATGATAAATTCCGCATGTGCGATGATAAATCCCGCACGAAGTCATTTTGCAGACGTCCATTTTTCATTATGCATGTCATTATCTTCGTTTTATCCTTTCATGCATGATGAATTGTCTTCATAAGTAGCAGAGGAGCTCGCAAATACAACCTGCCATGTGCATTTGCATTCAAAAGCAAAATACTTATATGCACATCTTCAGGGGGAGCCTTTCTGCTACTTACGAAGACAATACCTAAATCCTTTACAATTTCACATACTTTTATCCCCGTTGAAAACTTCATCCAGTTTGTCATTAATCACCAAAAAGAGGGAGATTGTAAGTGCATCTACTGCCACCCCTAGCTAGTTGGTTTTGGAGTATTGACGACAAACCTGGTTGAGGGACTAATGTGTTTGTGAGAATTGCAGGACAACACAGGTAGTAGTCCCTCATTGATTCGGTTTACCTACCGGAGATGACCCCTAAAAATGTATGAAAACATTGAAGACAAATGTGGCATGTGAAGACATTCACATTGAAGACTATGACAAGAGAAGACATTGCGTGAAGACTATGGAGCGCGAAGACTTAGTTGTTTCATTGTTTCCTTTTCTTATTTGTTGAGTCATAGGAACCACCATACTATTAAGTGGGGTCCCAGTGAACAAAGTCAGAGTGACTGAAGTGATGCTTAACCAAAATCCTATGTCTTCGAGCAAAGACAATGAGAGCAAATCTTATCCAGAGCTGGATAAGTCAGCTTTACTTGTAGCCCAAGTAAAGTTGCCGCGTGTGTTTGAAATCTAACCGTTGGAACACGTGTCAGTTCCTTAGTGACCCAGGGTCATTTCAGACAAATCAGGTTGGGTTGCCTAGTGGCTATAAATAGCCTACCCCCACACCATAAATTGGTGGCTGCTCAGAGTTAGTGCACGGCTTTTGTCGTTTGAGAGCAACCCACCTCGAAGCATTTGAGAGAGAAATCCTTGCGAGGACAAAGCCCTAAACACCCAGAGCCAAAGAGTGTTAGGCATCACTGAAGTCTTCCTGTCTGTGTGATCTGAAGACTTGTTACACTTGAGGAATGTGAATCCTCCAGCCGGTTAGGCGTCGCGTTCTGAGCATCCAAGAGTCATTGTGGATCGCCGGTGAATGAAGTCTATGAAGGTTTGGAAGTCTACCTTGAATACTTACCAGAGTGATTAAGCGAGGACTGGGTGTCCTTAGCTCAAGGGGAATAAGGTGAAGACACGGTCTTCTGAGTTGAATCTCAGCCTCCCTAACCAGACGTACAGTTGTCACAACAACTGGAACTGGTCCAACAAATCCCTTGTCTTCACCAAGCAACTGGTTCTATCCTTTCCTTCTCTTTATTTACAGTTGGTCCTTGTGAAGTCATTGCCTGCTTGCATTATTTGTTTGTCTTCACTGTGTGACTATTGTTCTGATTGGCTTCATACTATCTTCCATCCTGATCCATGCCTAGCTGCTATTAGTCTTCGTGCTTTCACTTCATTGTATACTTGACTATGGCTTGCCTAGTGTAGTCTACCTTCCGCTGCATGTTAATAGGTTCATTTCTATCGTTTGTCTTGGAAACTTCCATGTTTTGAAGACTTTCATAAAAATCGCCTATTCACCCCCCCTCTAGTCGATCACTAGCACTTTCACATTTCCTTAGTCCTCTTTAGGTACCTAAGGATAATTTTGACCGCTGTCCAGTGATCTACTCCTGGATCACTATTGTACCCCTTTGCCAAACTCATGGCAAGGCACGCAACAGGTCTGGTACACGGCATGGCATACTTTATAGAACCTATGACTAAGGCATAGGGAATGACTTACATTCTATCTTTATATTCTACTCTGGTCGAGTTTTGAGTCTTACTCAACTTCACACCTTGTAACACATGCAAGAACCCTTTCTTTGACTGGTCCATTTTCAACTGCTTCAAAAATTTATCAAGGTATGTGCTTTGTGAAAATCCTATTAAACGTCTCGATCTATCTCTTTAGATCTTGATGCCCAATACATAAGTAGCTTTACCGAGGTCTTTCATTGAAAAATTCTTATTCAAGTATCCTTTTATGCTATCCAGAAATTCTATATCAATTCCAATCAACAATATGTCATCCACATATAATATCGGAAATGCTACAGAGCTCCCACTCACTTTCTTGTAAATACAGGCTTCACCGTAAGTCTGTATAAACCCATATGCTTTGATCACCTCATCAAAGTGTATATTCCAACTTCGATATGCTTGTACCAGTCCATAGATGGATCGCTGGAGCTTGCACACTTTGTTAACACCTTTAGGATTGACAAAACCTCTTGATTGCATCATATAAAACTCTTCTTTAAGAAATCCATTAAGGAATGCAGTTTTGACATCCATTTGCCATATTTCATAAAATGCAGCAATTGCTAACATGATTCGGACAGACTTAAGCACCGCTACGAGTGAGAAAATCTCATCGTAGTCAACACCTTGAACTTGTCGAAAACCTTTTGCGACAAGTCGAGCTTTGTAGATAGTAACACTATCATCAGCGTATGTCTTCCTCTTGAAGGTCCATTTATTCTCAATGGCTTGCCAATCATTGGGCATGTCCACCAAAGTCTACATTTTGTTCTCATACATGGATCCTATCTCAGATTTCATGGCCTCAAGCCATTTATCGAAATCTGGGCTCATCATCACTTCCGCATAGTTCATAGGTTCGTCATGGTCTAGTAACATGACTTCTAGAATAGGATTACCATACCACTCTGGTGCGGAATGTGCTCTAGTTGACCTACGAGGTTCGGTAGTAACTTGATCTGAAGTTTCATGATCATCATCATTAGCTTCCTCTCTAGTTGGTGTAGTCATCACGAGAACAGATTTCTCTGATGAGTTACTTTCCAATTTGAGAGAAGGTACAATTACCTCATCAAGTTCTACTTTCCTCCCACTCACTTCTTTCGAGAGAAACTCCTTCTCTAGGAAGGATCCACTCTTAGCAACAAAGATCTTGCCTTCGAATCTGTGATAGAAGGTGTACCCAACAGTTTCTTTTGGATATCCTATGAAGACGCACTTCTCTGATTTGAGTTTGAGCTTATCAGGCTGAAACTTTTTCACATAAGCATCGCAACCCCAAACTTTAAGAAATGACAGATTTGGTTTCTTGCCAAACCATAGTTCATACAGTGTCGTCTCAACGGATTTAGATGGTGCCCTGTTTAACGTGAATGCATCTATCTCTAATGCATAACCCCCAAAATGATAGTGGTAAATGGGTAAGAGACATCATAGATCGCACCATATCTAATAAAGTACGGTTACGACGTTCGGACACACCATTACGCTATGGTGTTCCAGGTGGCGTGAGTTGCGAAACTATTCGACATTGTTTCAACTGAAGGCCAAACTCGTAACTCAAATATTTCGTCTCCGCGATCAGATCGTAGAAACTTTATTTCTTGTTACGGTGATTCTCCACTTCACTCTGAAATTCTTTGAACTTTTCAAACGTTTCAGACTTGTGTTTCATTAAGTAGATATACTCACATCTGCTTAAATCATCTTTGAAGGTCAGAAAATAATGATACTCGCCGCAAGCCTCAACACTCATTGGATCGCATACATCAGTATGTATTATTTCTAATAAGTCTATTGCTCGCTCCATTGTTCTGGAGAACGGAGTCTTAGTCATCTTGCCCATGAGGCATGGTTTGCAAGCATCAAATGATTCATAAGCAAGTGATTCCAAAAGTCCATCCGCATGGAATTTCTTCATGCGCTTTACACCAATATGACCTAAACGGCAGTGCCACTAGTATGTTGCACTATAATTATCAACTTCGCATCTTTTGGCATCAATATTATGAATATGTGTATTACTGCGATCGAGATTCAATAAACCATTCACCTTAGGTGTATGACCACAGAAGGTTTTATTCATGTAAACAGAATAACAATTATTCTTTGACTTAAATGAATAACCGTATTGCAATAAAATGATCCAATCATATTAATGCTCAACACAAACACCAAATAACATTTATTTTGGTCCAACACTAATCTCAAAGGTAGAGGGAGTGTGCGATGGTGATCTTATCAACCTTGGAATCATTTCCAACACACATAGTCACTTCGCCCATAACTAGTCTTTGTTCATTTTGCAATGCCTGTTTCGAGTTACTAATCACAGCAACTAAACCGGTATCAAATACCCTGGGGTTACTATGAACACTAGTAAAGTACACATCAATAACTTGTATATCAAATATAACTTTCACTTTGCCATCCTTCATATCCACCAAGTATTTGGGGTAGTTCCGCTTCCAGTGACCATTTCCTTTGCAGTAGAAGCACTCAGTTTCAGGCTTGGGTCTAGCTTTGGGCTTCTTCATGGGAGTGGCAACTTGCTTGTCATTCTTCTTGAAGTTACCTTTCTTTCCCTTGCCCTTTTACTTGAAACTAGTGGTATTGTAAACCATCAACACTTGATGCTTTTCTTGATTTCTACCTTCACCAATTTCAGCATCGCAAAGAGCTCGGGGAATCGTTTTTGTCATCCCTTGCATATTATAGTTCATTACAAAGTTCCAGTAACTTGGTGATAGTGACTAGAGAACTCTGTCAATCACTATCTTATCTGGAAGATTAACTCCCACTTGATTCAAACGATTGTAGTACTCAGACATTCTGAGCACATGCTCACTGGTTGAGCTATTCTCCTCCATCTTGTAGGCAAAAATACTTGTCAGAGGTCTCATACCTCTCGACTCGGGCATGAGTCTGAAATACCAATTTCAGCTCTTGGAACATCTTATATGCCCCATGGCGTTCAAAACATCGTTGAAGTCCCGGTTCTAAGCCGTAAATCATGGTGCACTAAACTATCAAGTAGTCATTGATAACCCACAAGTACAGGGGATTGCAACAGTTTTCGAGGGTAGAGTATTCAACCCAAATTTATTGATTCGACACAAGGGGAGCCAAAGAATATTCTCAAGTATTAGCAGTTGAGTTGTCAATTCAACCACACTTGAAAGACTTAATATCTGCAGCAAAGTATTTAGTAGCAAAGTAGTATGGAAGTAACGGTAATGGTGGCAAAAGTAACAGTAGTAGTTTTCCTAGAATTCGTAACAGTGGAAACAGAAAAGTAACTAAGCAAAGATCAATATGTGAAAAGCTCGTAGGCAATGGATCAATGATGGATAATTACGTTGGATGCGATTCCTCATGCAACAGTTATAACATAGGGTGACACAGAACTAGCTCCAGTTCATCAATGTAATGTAGGCATATATTCCGAATATAGTCATACGTGCTTATGGAAAAGAACTTGCATGACATCTTTTGTCCTACCCTCCCGTGGCAGGGGGGTCCTATTGGAAACTAAGGGATATTAATGCCTCCTTTTAATAGAGTACCAGACCAAAGCATTAACACTTAGTGAATACATGAACTCCTCAAACTACGGTCATCACCAGAAGTGGTCCCGATTATTGTCACTTCAGGGTTACCGGATCATAACACATAGTAGGTGACTATTGACTTGCAAGATAGGATCAAGAACTCACATATATTCGTGAAAACATAATAGGTCCAGATCTGAAATCATGGCACTCGGGCCCTAGTGACAAGCATTAAGCATAGCAAAGTCATAGCAACATCAATCTTAGAACATAATGGATTACATGGTAAATCTCATCCAACCCATCACCGTCCAGCAAGCCTACGATGGGATTACTCACGCACGGCGGAGAGCATCATGAAATTGGTGATGGAGGAAGGTTGATGTTGACGATGGCGATGGATTCCCCTCTTTGGAGCCCCGAACGGACTCCAGATCAGCCCTCCGGATGAAGATTAGGGCTTGGTGGCGGCTCCATATCGTAAAACACGATGAATCCTTCTCCTCTATTTTTTTCTCCCCGAAAGTGAATATATAGAGTTGGAGTTGAGGTCGGTGGAGTCTCAGGGGGGCCACAAGGCAGGGGGCGCGCCCCAGGGGGGCGCCCTGCACCCTCATGGACAGGGTGTGGGCCCCTGATGCTGATTCTTTCACTAGTATTTTTTATTCATTCCAAAATGTGTCTCCGTGGATTTTCAGGTCATTCCGAGAACTTTTATTTCTGCACAAAAGTAACACCATGGCAATTCTTCTGAAAACAGCGCCAGCCCGAGTTAGGACCATTCCAATCATGCAAGTTAGAGTCCAAAACTAGGGGAAAAGTGTTTGGAAAATTAGATATGTCGGAGACATATCAACTCCCCCAAGCTTAAACCTTTGCTTGTCCTCAAGCAATTCAGTTGACAAACTGAAAGTGATAAAGAAAAACTTTTACAAACTTTGTTTGATCTTGTTGTTGCAAATATGTAAACCCAGCATTCAAGTTTTCAGCAAATATTATGAACTAACAATATTCACAATAACATTTAGGTCTCATGTTTACTCATATCAATGGCATAATCAACTAGCGAGCAATAATAATAAATCTTGGATGACAGCACTTTCTCAAAACAATCATAACATGATATAACAAGATGGTATCTCGCTAGCCCTTTCTGAGACCGCAAAACATAAATGCAGAGCACCCCTGAAGATCAAGGACTGACTAGACATTGTAATTCATGGTAAAAGAGATCCAGTCACAGTCATACTCAATGTAAATTAATAGCAATGCATGCGAATGACGGCGGTGCTCTCCAACTGGCGCTTTTTAATAAGAGGATGATGACTCAACATAAAAGTAAATAGATAGGCCCTGCGCAGAGGGAAGTAGGGATTTGCAGATGTACCAGAGCTCGAGTTTTGAAACAGAGATAAATAATATTTTGAGTGGTATACTTTCATTTTCAACATAACAACCAAGAGATCTCGATATCTTCCATGCTACACACATTATAGGCGGTTCCCAAACAGAATGGTAAAGTTTATACTCCCCCACCACCAACGAACATCAATCCATGGCTTGTCAAAAACAACGGGTGCCTCCAACTAACAACAATCCTGGGGGAGTTTTGTTTGCAATTATTTTGATTTGAGCATGGGACTGGGCATCCCTGTTTCCAGCCATTTTCTCGTGAGTGATGAGCTGAGTCCACTCATCGTGAGAATAACCCACCTAGCATGAAAGATATAGACAACCCTAGTTGATACATGAGCTATTCGAGCATACAAAACAGAATTTCATTTGAAGGTTTAGAGTTTGGCACATACAAATTTAGTTGGAACGGCAGGTAGATACCGCTTATAGGAAGGTATGGTGGACTAATGTGGAATAACTTTGGGGTTTATGGAAGTGGATGAACAATGAGTATTCCCGCTTAGTACAGCTGAAGGCTAGAAAAAGACTGGGAAGCGACCAACTAGAGAGCGACAACAATCATGAACTTGCATTAAGATTAATCAACAATGAGTGCAAGCATGAGTAGGATATAAATCACCATGAACATAAATATCGTGGAGGCTATGTTGATTTTGTTTCAACTACATGCGTGAACATGTGCCAAATCAAGCCACTCGAATCATTCAAAGGATGATACCGCCCTATCATACCACATCACAACCATTTTAATAGCATGTTGGCACGCAAGGTAAACTATTATAAACTCCTAGCTAATTAAGCATGGCATGGGAAACTATAATCTCTAATTGTCATTGCAAAACATGTTTCATTCATAATAGGCTGAATCAAGAATGATGAACTAATCATATTTACAAAAACAAGATAGGTCGAGTTCATACCAGCTTCTCTCATCTCAATCAGTCCATCATATATCGTCATTATTGCCTTTCACTCGCACGACCGAACGGTGTGGATAATAATAATAGTGCACGTGCATTGGACTAAGCTAGAATCTGCAAGCATTTAATACAAGGGAGAAGACAAGGTAATATGGGCTCTTGGTTAAATCAACAATAATGCATATGAGAGCCATCAACATTTTCATCATGGTCTTCTCCTCTTGATCCCCAAAGAATAAGAAAAGAAATAAAACTATTTACACGGGAAAGCTCCCAACAAGCAAAAGAAGAACGAGCAATCTTTTTGGGTTTTCTTTTAATTACTACTCTACAGGCATGGAAAGTAAACTAGCTAAAAGATACAACTATTTTTTTTTGTTTTTTCTTAAGGTTTTTCAAACACACAAGAAGAAGGCTTAGAAAAGAAAATAAACTAGCACGGGTAGTACAATGAAAAAGTATGAGCACCGACAACTAGAATGAGTATGTGAACATGAATGTAATGTCGGCGAGAAATACGTACTTCCCCAAGCTTAGGCTTTTGGCTTAAGTTGGTCTATGGCCACTGCTGGCCTGGTGGATATCCAAAGTTGTAGCTGGGGTCATACTGAGATGCAGCAGCTACTGCCTGAAGAGCTGCAGCTTGGAGGCGAGCTGCCTCCGTCCTCCTCTCGTACTCGTTCGCCTCCTCCCTGGTTATAACATATATCATGTTTGCCTAAAAGTTAAAGGAAGTAGGAGCAGGGAGGGCAACATGGATAGTGCGCTGTCTGTCAAAGATTAGTCGAGGAACTGTTCGTTCCTCTAAAGAAACTATTGGCGAACCATAGCATTATAATCTAGGTAAGCAAGAGGTAGCTCTATATAATTTTCATGTATGGGTACATTAAGATAATTAGCTACACGAGTTGCATAAATTCCACCAAACAAATCTCCAATTATACCGTTAAGATGCAACCTTCGTGCGACAATGGCCCCCCAAGTTATATTGTTTATCTCCTAATACCACACTCTTGAGGACACAAAGATCTGGAACGCACATGTGACAAGCCTCATCTTTACCATTAATGCATCTACCAATAAAGAGAGCAAAATAATGTATGGAAGGGAAATGAATGCTCCCTATGGTGGCTTGTGTGATTTCCCTAGATTCCCCCATAGTGATACTAGCAAGAAAGTCTTTATATTCATATTTGTGAGGTTCACTGACATTGCCCCACTGCGGGAGTTTACAAGAAGTATTAAAATCTTCTAGGTCCATGGTATATGATTTATCATAATGATCAAATAAAACAGTGTGAGAATTGCATGAGGATGTAAATTTAAACCTCCTCACAAATAAATCAGTTAGGTAGTGGTACTGCGGGCACTTATCTGACACGAAGTCCTCAAGATCAGCATTACACATATACGCGTCAAATTCATCCTTGAAGCCTTCCTGGACCATAAACTCCTCTGACGGCCATTCACAAGGCCGCACTTGAGCTTCCCTCGGTGGTTCATCGTCTGGCTCACGTATCGCGAGCCTTGGTCCTTGCTTCCTTGAGGAACCACCTTGGTACATTTTCCTAAACATTTTCTTTCTCTGAAAAATTTCTGAATTTTTTAGTGACTCAAAATAAAAGTGAACCAAACTCAACAAAATTGATAGCAACTACTCCCACAAGTGCCTAGAGGCTATGTCATGCATTCAAACTACTTTGGACCATATAAATTTGACATGCAAGCTCAAGAACAGGGTCACCTTAGCAGCAAAAATTTGCAATAAATAAAGTACTAGAACAAAAACTAATTGGACCATTGGAGGAGTCACATACCGAAAAACAATCTCCCCAAACAGTTTTGTGAATGGAACTTTGAGCAAGGAGATAAAAAATGGTAGCAAGATGAGCTAGAACACGGGTTTGAGCTATGGGAGGATTTTTTCTGGAGGAAGACGAAGTGAGCGTGGGTGCTGAAATAAGTGGAGGGGTCCATGTTGGGTCCATGAGGCAGGGGGCGGGTGCCCCCGGGGGGGCGCCCTGCACTCTCGTGGCCGAATGGTGGGGCCCCCTAGTGTGTTCTCAGTGCCAGCAATTCTTAAATATTCTACAAAAAATCATATTTCATTTTCAGGACATTTGGAGAACTTTTATTTTCAAGGTATTTTTATTGCAAGGATAATTCAGAAAACAGACATAAATTATTTTTTTTCTTTATTTAATCTAAATAACAGAAAGTAAAAGGAGGGTACACAGAGTTGTGCTTTCTAACTTCATCCATCTCATGCTCATCAAAAGGAATCCACTAACAAGGTTGATCAAGTCTTGTTAACAAACTCTTTCCGAATAACATGAAACCCGAGAATTTTCGAATAACACTAGGTTACCTCAACGGGGATGTGCATGTCCCCAACAATAAGAATATCATATTTCTTCTTGACAGTAGGAAGAGGGAATTCAAAACCTCCAATAGCTATCGTTGAAATTTTTCCAACGGAATTTATACTGTGGACTTGAGGTTGTTTCCTCGGGAACTGTACAGTATGCTCATTACCATTAACATGAAAAGTGACATTGCCTTTGTTCCAGTCAATAACAGCCTTTATAGTATTCAAAAAGGGTCTACCAAGGATAATGGACATACTATCGTCCTCAGGAATATCAAGAATAACAAAGTCCGTTAAAATAGTAAAGTTTGCAACCACAACGGGCACATCCTCACAAATACCGACGGGTATAGTAGTTAATTTATCGGCCATTTGCAAAGATATTTCAGTAGGTGTCAACTTATTCAAATCAAGTCTACGATATAAAGAGAGAGGCATAACACTAACACCGGCTCCAAGATCACATAAAGCAATTTTAACATAGTTTTTTTAATGGAGCATGGTATAATTGGTACTCCTAGATCTCCTAGTTTCTTAGGTATTCCACCTTTAAAAGTATAATTGGCAAGCATGGTGGAAATTTCAGCTTCTGGTATCTTTCTTTTATTTGTAATAATATCTTTCATATACTTAGCATAAGGATTCATTTTAAGCATATCAGTCAAACGCATACGCAAAAAGATAGGTCTAATCATTTCAGCAAAGCACTCAAAATCCCCATCATCCTTTTTCTTGGATGGTTTAGGAGGAAAAGGCATGGGTTTTTGAACCCACGGTTCTCTTTCTTTACCGTGCTTCCTAGCAACAAAGTCTCTCTTATCATAACGTTGATTCTTTGATTGTAGGTTATCAAGATCAACAGCAGGTTCAATCTCTACATCATTGTTATTGCTAGGTTGAGCATCAACATGAACATCATCATTAACATTATCAATAGGCTCATGTTCATTGCCAGATTGTGTTTTAGCATCAGAAATAGAAATATCATTGGGATTCTCATGTGTGTCAACAACAGGTTCACTAGAGGCATGCAAAGTCCTATCATTTTTCTTTTTCTTCTTCTTAGAAGGACTAGGTACATCAACATTAGTTCTCTGAGAATCTTGCTCAACTCTCTTAGGGTGGCCCTCAGGATACAGAGGTTCCTGAGTCAGTTTACCCCCTCTAGTCACAACTCTAACAGCATTATCATTTTTCTTATTATTGAATTCATTGAGCAAATCATCTTGTGCTTTAAGCACTTGTTCTACCTGAGTGGTAACGATAGAAGCATGTTTACTAATAATTTTAAGGTCACCTTTAACTCTAGACATATAATCACTCAAGTGTTCAACCATATAAGCATTATGTTTCAATTGTCTACCAACATAAGCATTGAAGTTTTCTTGTTTAACAATAAAATTATCAAACTCATACAAGCATTGGCTAGCAGACTTATTACAAGGAATATCACCTTCATCAAATCTATAGAGAGAATTTACCTTTACTACCTATGTCGGATTATTAAGACCATGTATTTCTTCAATAGGTGGTAAATTCTTAACATATTCAGCTTTAATACCCTTTTCTTTCATAGATTTCTTTGCCTCTTGCGTATCTTCAGGACTGAGAAATAGAATACCCCTTTTCTTCGGAGTTGGCTTAGGAGTTGGTTCAGGAAGTGTCCAATCATTATCATTACTCAATATATTATTCAATAGCAATTCAGCTTGCTCAACAATTCTTTCCCTGAAAACACAACCAACACAACTATCCAGGTGGTCTCTGGAAGCATCAGTTAGTCCATTATAAAAGATATCAAGTATTTCATTTTTATTGAGAGGATGATCAGGCAAAGCACTAAGTAATCGGAGAAGCCTCGCCCAAGCTTGTGGGAGACTCTCTTCTTCAATTTGCACAAAATTATATATTTCCCTTAATGAAGCTTGTTTCTTATGAGCGGGGAAATATTTAGCAGAGAAGTAATAAATCATATCCCGGGGACTACGCACACAACAAGGAGCAAGCGAATTAAACCATGTTTTAGCATCACCCTTTAATGAGAACGGAAATAACTTAAGGATATAGTAACGAATTTTTTCCTCATGAGTGAATAGGGTGGCTATATCATTCAATTTAGTAAGATGTGCCACAACAGTTTCAGATTCATAGCGATAAAAAGGACCAGATTCAACCAAAGTAATTAACTCAGGATCGATAGAGAAATCATAATCCTTATCGGAAATACAGATAGGTGAAGTAGCAAAAGCAGGGTCATATTTCATTTTAGCATTTAAAGACTTTTGTTTCAGCTTAGCTAACAGTTTCTTAAGATCATATCTATCTTTGTAAGCAAAAAGGTCTCTAGCAGTTACTTCATCCATAACATAACCCTCAGGCACATCAGGCAATTCATATCTAGGGAGAGAATCTTCATTATCACTTCCATCAATATTATCTGTTTCAATAATTTTATTCTCTCTAACCCTAGCAAGTTGTTCATCAAGAAATTCACCTAATGGCACAATATTATCAAGCATAGAAGTAGTTTCATCATAAGCATCATGCATAGCAGAAGTGGCATCATCAATAACATGCGACATATCAGAATCAATAGCAGGAGTAGGTGTCGCAAGTTTACTCAAAACAGAAGGAGAATCAAGTGCAGAGCTAGATGGCAGTTCCTTACCTCCCCTCGTAGTTGAGGGAAAAATCTTGGTTCTTTCATATTTCAAGTTCCTGATAGTGATCAACAGATATAAATCCCAAGTGACTCAAAGAATAGAGCTATGCTCCCCGGCAACGGCGCCAGAAAATAGTCTTGATAACCCACAAGTATAGGGGATCGCAATAGTTTTCGAGGGTAGAGTATTCAACCCAAATTTATTGATTCGACACAAGGGGAGCCAAAGAATATTCTCAAATATTAGCAGTTGAGTTGTCAATTCAACCACACCAGAAAGACTTAATATTTGCAGCAAAGTATTTAGTAGCAAAGTAGTATAGCAATCATAACAGTGGCAACGGAAAAGTAACTAAGCAAAGATCAATATGTGAAAAGCTCGTAGGCAATGGATCAATGATGGATAATTATGTCGGATGTGATTCCTCATGCAACAGTTATAACATAGGGTGACACAGAACTAGCTCTAGTTCATCAATGTAATGTAGGCATGTATTCCGAATATAGGCATACGTGCTTATGGAAAAGAACTTGCATGACATCTTTTGTCCTACCCTCACGTGGCAGCGGGGTCCTATTGGAAACTAAGGGATATTAAGGCCTCCTTTTAATAGAGTACCGGACCAAAGCATTAACACTTAGTGAATACATGAACTCCTCAATCTACGGTCATCACCGGAAGTGGTCCCGATTATTGTCACTTCGGGGTTACCGGATCATAACACATAATAGGTGACTATTGACTTCCAAGATAGGATCAAGAACTCACATATATTCATGAAAACATAATAGGTTTACATCTGAAATCATGGCACTCGGGCCCTAGTGACAAGCATTAAGCATAGCAAATATACAACAACATCAATCTTAGAACATAATGGATACTAGGGATCAAACCCTAACAAAACTAACTCGATTACATGGTAAATCTCATCTAACCCATCACCGTCCAGCAAGCCTACAATGGGATTACTCACGCACGGCGGAGAGCATCATGAAATTGGTGATGGAGGAAGGTTGATGATGACGATGGCGACAGATTCCCCTCTCCGCAGCACCGAACAGACTCCGAATCAGCCCTCCCGATGAAGATTAGGGCTTGGCGGCGGCTCCGTATCGTAAAACGCGATGAATCCTTCTCCTCTATTTTTTTCTCCCCGAAAGTGAATATATAGAGTTGGAGTTGAGGTCGGTGGAGTCTCAGGGGGCCCACGAGGCAGGGGGCGCGCCCTGCACCCTCGTGGACAGGGTGTGGGCCCCCTGATGCTGATTCTTTCGCCAGTATTTTTTATTAATTCCAAAACGTGTCTCCGTGGATTTTCAGGTCATTCCAAGAACTTTTATTTCTGCATAGAAATAACACCATGGCAATTCTGCTGAAAACAACGGCAGTCCGGGTTAGTTCCATTCAAATCATGCAAGTTAGAGTCCAAAACAAGGGCAAAAGTGTTTGGAAAAGTAGATACATTGGAGACGTATCAGTCATCATACCGAGCTTGTCAAACATTCATAATGTCTGCATCTGCTCCTGCAATAGGTCCATCACCTAGCGGTGCATCAAGGACATAATTCTTCTGTGCAGCAATGAGGATAATCCTCAAATCACAGAGCTAGTCCCCATCATTGCTACTAACATCTTTCAACATAGTTTTCTCTAGGAAAATATCATAAATAAAACGGGGAAGCTATACGCGAGCAATTGATCTACAACATAGATATGTAAATACTATCAGGACTGCGTTCATGATAAATTTAAGTTCAGTTAATCATATTACTTAAGAACTCACACTTAGATAGACATCCCTCTAATCATCTAAGTGATCACGTGATCCATATCAACTAAACCAAGTCCGATCATCATGTGAGATGGAGTAGTTTTCAATGGTGAACATCACTATGTTGATCATATCTACTATATGATTCATGCTCGACATTTCGGTCTCAGTGTTCCGAGGCCATATCTGCATATGCTAGGCTCATCAAGTTTAACCCGAGTATTCTGCGTGTGCAAAACTGGCTTTCACCCGTTGTATGTGAACGTAGAGCTTATCACACCCGATCATCACGTGGTGTCTCGGCACGACGAACTGTAGCAACAGTGCATACTCAGGGAGAACACTTGTACCTTCAAATTTAGTGAGAGATCATCTTATAATGCTACCGCCGCACTAAGCAAAATAAGATGCATAAAGGATAAGCATCACATGCAATCAATATAAGTGATATGATATGGCCATCATCATCTTGTGCCTTTGATCTCCATCTCCAAAGCACCGTCATGATCACCATCGTCACCGGCTTGACACCTTGATCTCCATCGTAGCATCATTGTCGTCTCACCAACTATTGCTTCTACGACTATCGCTACCGCTTAGTGATAAAGTAAAGCAATTACATGACGCTTGCATTTCATACAATAAAGCGACAACCATAAGGCTCCTACCAGTTGCCGATAACTTTTACAAAACATTATCATCCCATACAATAACGTATATCACATCATGTCTTGACCATATCACATCACAACATGCCCTGCAAAAACAAGTTAGACGTCCTCTACTTTGTTGTTGCAAGTTTTACGTGGCTACTACGAGCTTCTAGTAAGAACCGTTCTTACCTACACATCAAAACCACAATGATTTTTCGTCAAGTGTGTTGTTTTAACCTTCAACAAGGACCGGCTATAGTCAAAGTCGATTCAACTAAAGTTGGAGAAACAGACACCCGCCAACCACCTTTATGCAAAACAAGTTGCATGTCTGTCGGTGGAACCGGTCTCATGAACGTGGTCATGTAAGGTTGGTCCGGGCCGCTTCATCCAACAATACCGCCGAATCAAAATAAGACGTTGGTGGTAAGCAGTATGACTATGATCGCCCACAACTCTTTGTGTTCTACTCGTGCATATCATCTACGCATAGACCTGGCTCGGATGCCACTGTTGGGGAACACGGTATTTCAAAAAATTTCCTACGATCACGCAAGATCTATCTAGGAGATGCATATCAACGAGAGGGGAGAGTGTGTATACGTACCCTCATAGACCGAAAGCAGAAGCGTTAAGTAACACAGTTGACGTAGTCAAACGTCTTCACGATCCAATCGATCAAGTACCGAATGCACGGCACCTCCGCGATCTGCACACGTTCAGCTCGGTGACGTCCCTCGTACTCTTGATCCAGCTAAGGCCGAGGGTGAGTTCCATCAGCACAACGACCTATTGACGGTGATGATGAAGTTACCGACGCAGGCCTTCCCCTAAGCACTAGGACAATATGACCGAGGTGTAATACTGTGGAGGGGGGCACCGCACACGGCTAAAGATCAACTTGTGTGTCTATGGGGTGCCCCTCCCTCGTATATAAAGGAGGGGAGGAGGAGGAGGGCCGACCTCAAGGGGCGCGCCCAAGGGGGGATTCCTACTCCTAGTAGGAGTAGGTTTCCCCCTTTCCTAGTCCAAGTAGGAGAAGGAAGGAGAGGAAGAAGAGAAGGAAAAGGGGGGCTGCCCCCTAGCCCTAGTACAATTCGGTTTGGGCTAGGGGGGCGCACGCCACCTCTTGGCCTACCTCCTCTCTTCCACCACTAGGCCCATGAGGCCCAATAACTTCCCGGGGGGTCCCGTAACCCCCGGTACTCCGAAACTTACCTGAAACGACCTGAACCATTCCGGTGTCCGAATGCAGCCTTCCAATATATGAATCTTTACCTCTTGGCCATTTCGAGACTCCTCGTCAGATCCGTGATCACATCCGGGACTCCGAACAACCTTCGGTATATCAAATCACATACCTCATAATACATATCGTCATCGAACATTAAGCGTGCGGACCATACGGGTTCGAGAACTATGTAGACATGACCGAGACTCATCTCCGGTCAATAACCAATAACGGTACCTGGATGCTCATATTGGTTCCTACATATTCTACGAAGATCTTTATTGGTCAAACCGCATAACAACATACGTTGTTCCCTTTGTCATCGACATGTTACTTGCCCGAGATTCAATCGTCGATATCATTATACCTAGTTCAATCTCGTCACCGGAAATTCTCTTTATTCGTTCCGTAATGCATCATCCTGCAACTAACTCATTAGTCACATTGCTTGCAAGGCTTATAGTGATGTGCATTACCGAGAGGGCCCAGAGATACCTCTCCGATACACGGAGTGACAAATCCTAATCTCGATCTATGCCAACTCAACAAACACCATGGGAGACACCTGTAGAGCATCTTTATAATCACCTAGTTACGTTGTGATGTTTGATAGCACACAAGGTATTCCTCTGGTATCCGGGAGTTGCATAATCTCATAGTCGAAGGAATATGTATTTGACATGAAGAAAGCAATAGCAATAAAACTGAACGATCAACATGCTAAGCTAACAGATGTGTCTTGTCCATCACATTATTCTCCTGATGATGTCATCCCGTTCATCAAATGACAACATATGTCTATGGTTAGGAAACTTAATCATCTTTGATTAACGAGCTAGTCTTAGTAGAGGCTTACTAGGTACACGATGTTTTGTCTGTATATCCACACATGTATCAAGTTTCCGGTTAATACAATTCTAACATGAATAATAAACATTTATCACGATATAAGGAAATATAAAATAACAACTTTATTATTGCCTTTAGGGCATATTTCCTTCACCTATATATTCTACGAAGATCTTTATCGGTCAAACCGCATAACAACATACGTTGTTTCCTTTGTCAACGATATGTTACTTGCCCGAGATTCGATCGTCGGTATCATCATACCTAGTTCAATCTCGTCACCGGCGAGTCTCTTTACTCGTTCCATAATGCATCATCCGGTAGCTAACTCATTAGTCACATTGTTTGCAAGGCTTATCATGATGTGCAGGGCCCAGAGATACCTCTCCGATACTCGGAATGAAAAATCCTAATCTCGATCTATTCCAACTCAACGAACACCTTCGGAGATACCTGTAGAGCATCTTTATAAATCGCCCAGTTACGTTGTGACGTTTGATAGCACACAAGGTGTTCCTCCGGTATTCGGGAGTTGCATAATCTCATAGTCAAAGGAATATGTATAAGTCATGAAGAAAGCAATAGCAATAAAACTTAACGATCATTATGCTAAGCTAACGAATGGGTCTTGTCCATCACATCATTCTCCTAACGATGTGATCCCGTTCATCAAATGACAACACATGTCTATGGTCAGGAAACTCAACCATCTTTGATTAATGAGCTAGTCAAGTAGAGGCATACTAGGGACACTTTGTTTTGTCTATGTATTCACACATGTATCAAGTTTCCGGTTAATACAATTCTAGCATGAATAATAAATATTTATCATGATATAAGAAAATATAAATAACAACTTTATTATTGCCTCTAGGGCATATTTCCTTCAGTCTCCCACTTGCACTAGAGTCAATAATCTAGATTACATTGTAATGATTCTAATACCCATGGAGTCTTGATGCTAATCATGTTTTGATCGTGGAAGAGGCTTAGTCAACGGGTCTGCAACATTCAGATCCGTATCTATTTTGCAAATCTCTATGTCTCCCTCCTTGACTTAATCACGGATGGAGTCGAAGCGTCTCTTGATGTGTTTGGTTCTCTTGTGAAATCTGGATTCCTTCACTAAGACAATTGGTATTATCACATAGATATGCATATCCTTTTAACACATTCAAGGCTTGAACTTCACCCAATTTTTTGACCAGAAACCCAAGAACATCAACTAACTCTTGCCCTACTTTCTCCCCTAATCCTTCCAGGTTTCTCCTAGCAAGAGAACAGCAGGAACAAGCCAACACGACCCAAATTCTTTAGGATCCGTCCAGGACACATCTAGATGTGACATAGTTATGTCATATTTAAGCTCATGCCCACTCTCTTTGTGGTCTATTTTTTTTGTCTTAGTTTTTTTTTGTTTCTTGTTGCTGCATTATATATTTGTAGGAGCTTATATGTGACATCCTTAAAAAACATCTAGATGTGAATTAGACAAATTGAATTCTTTATACCATTTAGGGAGCGAGCATGTATACTGCAGAAATCAAAACTAAATTAACAGAGAAAAACATAGGGTGGATAGGGAAGAACGAGTAAAAAGGCGAGAACTTTACCATGCCTTCTGAAAGCATCAGGGCTTTGATCCCAGATTACGCAGAAACAAGACATTTATTCCCCGAGAGTACGGAATGCAAACAAATGAAACTTCTCAGGAGATAAATTCCCCTAATAGCATAATCTTCTATTCATAATGCAGCAATTGACTCCTGATGTGGATGAACAATTTATTCTTATGCAAAACATGATGCAAGCTGTATGATACTCAGACAATCAGATCCTGGATTTGTACAAAGGGGGTCATCTGCACGATGGTATTGCACGAAAATCTTGCACAAAGTATCATTATTCATCCCACTGGCTCATCTTACAACAGCAATTAATAACTTATGACACCATACAATATGTTACCATAAGTAGAGGCAGATCTAGATGTTGTGCCTTGGTAATGATCAAAGATGTGCTTTATTAGTCCACAGTTGAACTCCAGAAGCTACAAGAGCAGCAGGTGGAACAGGACCAAAATTTATGTGTCAAACAAAACAAGGCCCCAGAACAGGGTGCAAGTTTGGGGCTTCACGCCCTCATGTAAACTGGAATCATAATAAACTGACCAACAATTGAGAAATATATAGATACTCCAGGGCATACTGCTACATGTCAATACTCTAGGCTGCAAAACTAGAAGACAAGGAGAATCATTTTGCCTTCTCTTCGTATGGAATCGTCGTTCTCCTCGCTTCAAACAGATGCAGCGGCTCCCTGCTGTTTGTGTGCAAACTCGATGCCCTTCTCGATGCTGGCCTTCAGCTCAGGCTTCAATGCCTCGAGTGCATTGGCCTCGTACTCGGTTATTCCCTCCAGGTCCGAAGGAATGATGGACTCAACACCATTCTTGCCAATCTTAACTCTGGACGCAAAGAATGGCAGCTCAGTTAACTCAGACTGAACATACGTGCACTCATAAACATCTGGATCACCAGCCAGTGCACGGAGTGAAGACTCAACAAATCTGGCAGCAGCATAAGCCATGGACAGGGTAGCAGATCCAGCACCCGCTTTCGCCTCCACCACCTCTGTCCCAGCGTTCTGTATCCTCTTCGTCAGCTGTTCAGTTTCCTCGTCCGTGAAGGTGACAGATGGCCTCGTCTTTGACAACAAAGGCAGGATTGTAATTCCAGCATGACCACCAACAACTGGGACATCAACATCAATGAGCTTGAGGCCCTTCTTCTGAGCTACAAATGTGTTAGCTCGGACAACATCTAGGGTGGAAACCCCAAAAAGCTTCTTGGGATTGTAGACACCCTTCTGTTTCAGAATCTCAGCAGCAATCGGCACTGTGGAGTTGACTGGGTTGCTGATAATATGGATAAAGGCCTCGGGGCAATTGTCTGCAACAGCCTCAATAAGTGACTTGACGATGCCCGCATTGATGTTAAAAAGGTCATCACGAGTCATCCCTGGCTTTCTTGGGACTCCGGCGGGGATGACAACAACATCCACGCCTTTCAAGCAGCTGGCCAATTCCGCGGGGCCAGTGAAGTCCGTGACCTGAGAAGGCGTGTTGCAGTGGCTGAGATCAGCGGCGACTCCCTTGACATTTGCAATATCGTACAGGCGCAGTTCTGAGACCAGAGGAGACATCTTGATCAGCAGGCCCAATGGTTGGCCGATGCCCCCAGCAGCACCAAGCACCGCCACTTTGTAAGATGCCTCCGGTAGTATCCGGGCCACGGACTTTGCCTTTGGCGCAACCCTTGTGGTTACAGATGCCCGAAGGGATCCGGTCTTGCCCATGAATGAGGACCCCAATTCGAAGCTGATTGATGAGGACGCCTTTAAGCCACCGATGCCATGATTCCTTGCCTTTGAAACCAGAGCGGCCTGAGCGCCAACTGAACTGATGGTAGCAGATGATGCCATGTCCAACTGTAGGAACAGAATTGTATTAGTAGATTTGTAAAATGACAATAATATTAAAAAAAAACTCTTGCAAGCATCGATAGAACGGCTGATGACACACTACGGGAGCACACAATTGATCCAGATCTTCAACACTAATACATGATCCAGGGGCGGATCTAGTTGGTTGCCGGGTTGTGCACCCAGAAATTGTGAAGGTCCCCACTCCCTACCGTAGTGGGACTCATCGATTGATTCAACAACTAAGAGAAGTGATGCTGCGCTGGATGAAATCAACCTAGCTGTTGCTCGTACCTCGAAGGAAGGAAGGAGACCCAGTGGCCGGAGACTGGGACGGGGTGGAGGCAGCAGCAGGATGTCCGGGAGGCCGGGGAAGAAGGGGAACGGCGGTGGCGGCGTCGACGTGCGGCCCCAAGAAGATGGAGGAGGGCGCGGCGGTGACGATGAGGGATGGCAAGGCGGCGGGTGACGCTTTGGCGGAAGGGCAGGGGGGAGTGGGAAGAAAAAGAATGGGCCACCAACCACTGCCCGATCCCTCGCGTTGGTTTCATCGGACAGGTTTTTGGCCGTACGATGGGAGTCATTTCCGGCGTCAGAGTCCGCATAATGAACATTTCCTTCCCTTGGAACATTTGTACGAATAAATCGTATATATTTGTTATATTAAAGTATTCTGTCAGATGACTTAGTATACCAATCTTTATTTTCGATTTAAATTTGCTTTTACCGATCTTTCCATTGCACTGACTATTGTATTTCTTGATGATTATCAGATGTAAAATGCCCTTCCAATGTTTCTTTCTCAAAAAAGGGTAATATACTAAAAACCAGGTACTCTAACCTCTTCAAGCATGGTGAGCTCACCTGTAAAAAGTTGAAACACTCTAACAAAACCATTAAAAAAACAAGACACTGTAGCCTCTCTAGCAGTATCATACAAACCGAGTTTCAGAACTATTTCTTCAGACCATATACCATAGGACACTTACGCAAGCCTCTTGGCAAGGAAAGAAATTAAAATCATAATATATTCAAAATAGTTTCCATCGTAGTTCACCCTCGATGTTTAAATTATGAAGGTGTGAAGCTAAGCCTAAATCATCAAAAAACACAAAGCTTTGAAAATCAGAGGGTGCACTTCTCACATGAAAAAAGGGCGTTCAGAGTTACATCTTATATCTCTGACGGGCCATTGTTCATACAAACCGAGCATGGTCTACTCGTATTACTCTGAAGAGGTGCTTGGCTCTGCAAAGCCAGTACATCTCCAAAAGTAAGAAGCTAGACAAACACAACAGTCCATTTCCCTTTGGATCATGCTAACTATGTCTCTGCCACACTTCACGGAAGCTCATATCCTACCCAGGTTTCTCTCCCAGGAATTCAAATAGGGTCGTGCATGAATTCAAAGTTTGAATTTTGAATCGCAGATGACACATGTAAGGTCCAAACCTGCACAGCCCGTTCAATCGTTAGTTCTGGCATACATGAATTTGAATCACAGAACATATATTTAAGTCAGCCAACTACCAACCATCAGACGAAAAGTTCTAAGAATATTTTCAGCATGGGCGCATATCCTTATCTTTCTAACTTGTCCACGAAATCACTGGAAAACGAAATCACAGTATGTCCAGCATGAGCGAGTGTTCTGGGCACTCAGCTTCCCCTGAAAAAATCAACGTACCAAAATGCATCATCAGAGAACTACCCCCTAGATCAGTTCTGTTGCATATACTTGTTGACATCCTCACCGCACAAACACACGCTACTTTCTGCATGCATTTTGTCATATGTGACATTCAGCCTGCTTTTCCCGTATCTGATTCCAAAATAATTCTCCCAAGAATAAAGATTGTAAAAGTCATAAAACTCGCTCAAGGAGTTGAAGCTGGTGCCAAGAGCAGGTTTGATGACATTTTCTGTCGGGTTCTCTCTTCTCTGCGAACCCCCCTGTAGATTTCTCCAGGGTGCCTACTCTGCTCGGACAATGGGTCCTTTCTGGCGGAACCGACCCAACTCTAATTCTGCAGCCGACAAAAACAGATGTTCAGCAGTGAAAATATGACGCGTCTACATTTACAAATTCAATGTAACTAGATACAGATAGTACCAGAATCAAGCTCAGTGCTAAACAACAGTGCAGGGAATTTGTTCACACGCTAACAAGTACTAACCTCTTCGTCCAATTAGGGAATTTTGCCACTGGATTCTGCCGTTCCCACGACAACAGTCAGAGCCCCCTTCCAATCTCGCCGGCTGTTCGTGGATCGCTCCCGTCATCTGCAGTAGTCCTACTGACAAAGGCTCTGCTGCGGCTCCACAAACGACGCTGGCGTCGACTGTACCGCATGGATCGATTGGGGTCTCACTAGCCCCCATCGCTTCAAGAAAAGGGAACCTGGTTGCATCTCCCTGAGAATGAGAGATATGCCTGAATAGGGAGGCAAATGAACTACGGCACAGCTTGATGCATCACTTTACCTGTCAACAGGATCCAGCAAGAACTCCATCTTCCTCCACCTTCCTCTACAGACCTCGACTCGATTTCCAGCAGCCCAGATTGCAGGAGCATGTGTGCTTGGGCTTCAAAACACCCTCCCTACTTCCTAGACTGATTCCATCAAACTCGAGCCAGGAAGTTTCTTTGAATCGCTTCCGTTAGTGCTAGCCCTTAAATTAGCAGATTCATTCCACTGTCCTTCCTGTGCATACACTTCTGAAATCAAAGCACAAGTACCTGGGTCCTGTGGTCCGTGCTCAAGGAGCTCTTTGCTTATAATATGCCCAAGCAGTGTATTTCCATATGTTCTGCAAGCAGAGAGGAGAGCACAATACATGCTTGATTTATCAGTCAACGACAATAGCTTTATAAACTTGTATCCTTCTTCTAACTGTCCTGCCCGACCCAATAAGTCAACTATGCAACCATAGTGCTCTTCTTGTGGATGAACTGAATACAGTGAAATCATTGACTGAAAAATACACCAACCCTCCTTAACAAGGCCAGCATGACTGCAGGCAGAAAGCACAGAAGTGAATGTTAACTCATCAGGCTTAATTTTTTCCTCTTCCATTTGCTGAAACATTTCAAGAACCTTAAGATAAAATCCATGCATCCCATAAGCACTGATCACCGCATTCCATGAATCCAGGTTTTTGTGCTCCATACTGAAGAAAAGAGCTTCTGACAAATCCAACCTTCCACATTTAGCATATGCAGTTATCAAAGAATTTACGGTAATCGTATCTTTCTCCATGGAGGCATGGTAAAGAAAGCATTGAATTTCTTTTACACCCTTCAGATGTCCAAGCTCAGAGACAGCCTGAACTGCATACATAAGAGTGACAGAATCGGGCTTCTCCCCATGTTGCTGCATTAATTGACATAATCGAACAACCTCATCTGCACGCCCAAAAGATAAGCACCCCTTCATCATGGCTGTCCATGAAAACAAGTTTTTCTTTTCCAATGAGTCAAATACAATCTTTGTTGTGACAATTTCTCCGCAAATTGAATACATATGCAGAATTTGATTTGCAATGTCCACATCTGAAGAAAAGCCATGTCTAATTGCAAATCCGTGAATCCACCTTCCTCTTACTAAATCCCTTTGATCAGCAAAAGCCGCGAGCAGGCAAACAACAGTTGCAGAATTTGGTGCAATACATTCTTTCATCATATGATTGAGTAATGTGGTGGCTTCATCTGCCAGGCCGTTTTGCAGATAACCGTGTATCATCACGTTATAAGAGACTGCATCCTTAACCGTCAGTTGATCAAAGAGATGCCTGGATCTCACAACTCTTTTGCACTTGGAGTACACCTTGATAAGAGCAGTGGCCAAAACAAGATCCAGGGCTATAGTTCTTCTGATCAAGTAGGCGTGAATACTAGCAGCATAGCCACAATAGCATAATTCAGCACAAGCAGAAAGCACATTTGCAAAGGTTACTGAATCTGGAGTTACTTTATGATGATGTAGCATAACAGAAAAATACTGGATTGCATCCCTACTCTCTTGAGTTCTAGTAAGACCAGAAAGCACAGCGTTCCACGAAGCCACAGTCCCCTTTGAATTGTTCAAAAGAGCATATGCTAATTGATAAGCTCCGCATCGAGCATACATGTCAACAAGGCTTGTCTCTAGGACTTCATCTGAGACGCCAATTCCTCTCCTTATGGCATAGCAGTGCATTGATTTACCCAGTCGGAAGGCTCCCAAATTCCCAGCAACTTGCAATAAGCTTACCAGTGTCACACGGTTTACTTCCAAGTTAGTCCTTATCATTTCACTGGCAATTTCGAATGCATTCCACGCAGACGAATCCACTACATCAGAATAGCCAGAGATCATTGAAGTGTAAGCAACAATATCCTTGTCAAAGATCTCTTCAAACACTCGCTGTGAATCATCAATCTTGCCAAGCTTGGAGTATAACCCAACCAGCGAGGAACCGACAAATTTATCCCCACTCAGGCCAAGCTTCAGTGAATCTACATGCATTCCTTTGCCCAAAAACAAATTCCTGAGCTGAGTGCAGCTCTTCAAACCAAATGTAATAGTTTTCTCATTCAAACAAAACTGATGCAACTTCAGCCTCCTGTACAAAAGAATAACTTCCTCCAAATAACCAGCTCTGAAATAATCAACCATGGCAGAATTCCACAGGGCAAGATCGCCATTCACAATACTCTGAAAAACAAGCCTTGAATCAGGCAAGGAACCTAAATGTGCATACAAGCCAAGAATCTTAGACCCAAGGATCACATCCCAGCCAAGCCCGTGTGCCAAAACACGAGCATGCAGCTTCTTTAGAGACCGAACATCTGAACAGCTTTGGACCAGCAGAGCAAGCTTTTCAGCACCGCATACCTTCTTACTAGAACCCACAGTTGTACCACTGATAGATCCTGATAGCCTCCTAGCTGGCACTATAATCTTAACGAACTTTGACACAGACTGCATACTAGCTGAAGAAACTTACGATATGTAAAGAGGAAGCAATAGAGAGAGAAATTATTATGCCTTCGATTCACATTTTCCACCAATGCTGGAATCAAAATTTGCTTTTAAAGAAGGACCGCATCGCCTGCCATTTCGCCATTGCTGCCTAAATCAAAAATTCACAATGCATCAAAATCTCTATAAATTAATGGGTGGGGTGCACATCTAAATTTCCAGAACATCTCAATTCGTCACATGACATTCAAAACAGGACACACTGGACATGGGCGCTTGCACTAATCAGAAATAGGACATCAGTGCACTGGACATACCTGACCAAAACTAGGGGTCCAGGCAGTGCTCTAGGGCGTCGAGCGGGGCGTGCCAGCGTGGGCGTGCCGCGTGCGGGCGGTGCGGCTCCAACCGCCGAGAAGGCGAGGAGGAAGAGCCTCGGGCCGTCGGGAGCGGGCGCGGCCGCGCGGCGTGTCGGTGCGGGTGCTGGGCGTGCGGCCACTCCAGCTGCCGGCCGAGAAGAAGAGGAGGGCGGGGACGCGGCCGGGCGGCGCGTGGTCGTCTGCTCGATCTCTGGCTAGCGGATCAAGCCAGCGGAAGGAGAGAGAGAGAGAGGAACTGTGGACGGCCAGATGGGCAGAAGGATTCAGATCACACGGTGCATATGGCTTTTTTTTCTTTCTTTTTTTTTTCTTTTTTTGAGGAACGGTGCATATGGCTTCTTTGTATCCCATGGATTTAGAAACTTAGGAATGGAAAAGTACAATGAATTCTTGTACTAGGATTTATGAAAATGGAAAATTTACGATTTTTGTCTTTGGATGATGCAGAGGAAATGCACACAAGAATTTTAGAGGATTGAGGAGATAAAATAGAGAGGGATAAAGTATAAGTGCATTGGACTTTTGAAAGAAAAAATAAATGAGATTTGAGCTCATGTTTAGATTTCTATTAAAAGGAGTGTATAGAAACGAACCCCATAGGAATTTGGTGAACCCATTCCTATAAGCCAAAGGGCTTTTATAGGAAAAAAATATTGTGGATTGAAATCTGCCAGAATTCCTATAAAATTCCTTCACAACTTGTTTAGTTGGCGGAAATTGGTGGTAGGGAATGAAAATTTAAGGGGTACGAGACATATGATCCATTTTTTGGTTGGGGAAAAAATTTAGAGAGTAAAAAGGAATTAAGGAGATCAATTCCCATGTATATCTTCCCTGTTCTCGTCGATTAATTTACGTGAGCTTCCAAATTTCCCCTACTAATTTTTACCCCACACTAAACATGGATCTACAATTGAAAGTCAAATTTTCAAGGTTAATCCATAATAAATCCCACTTGTAAGCTCCAATTCCCTTTCCTTATTGTAGCCAAACACGTTGCGAAGTGGTGAAGCCACTGTATATGCGGTCTTTTGTTGTCAAATAAGGTACACCCATTGATAAAAAAATAAGTAAAAATAACCTATTATGTGAGCGTGTGCATACATTCAAAATTGTGTAAACTTATTTTGTTATGCAATCACCATGGTTTATCTGCCATACCATAGTGCACATGCTTTGCTATGAAACCATAATAAAAAAGTACGAGAAAATCATTTTTCAATTGAGTACAAATTCAACCATCGTTTCATATATGGGACAATGCAATGTTTTCAAATTCAATCCCTTTTAACTAGTATTTCAACTACATTTACAATAGCTACATTTCTAGTGATTATAATACCAATGGTGCACTAAATTGCACCATACACACATGCCAAACCATACACATCAACCCACAAGCAACTGATTTGAAGATGTGAAAGTAAAAACAAACTAGATTGTTGCCATCAATCAGTATAGTCTTTGGGAAAAAAGAAAGCATTTGAAAGTCCTGCTAGTTGCTACTCTTATACAAGAGTACTCCTTATATAAACCAATTTTTTTGTAGTGTACTTATCTAATATTTCAGGGGCAAGCAATGGCGAGTGTACCATGAATCTTTCCATAGGGCCGAACCGAATTTTCCCTTGCAAATAAGGTCGCAACTGATTAACAATAGGCAAAATAGTTATGAATTCATTTTCATAAGTTGAGATACCTCTATTGTGCAGCCCAAAGCTTGACTTGGGAAAACCAAAGGGTGTATTTGGATCAACACTGCCTCTATGCCATAATCTGAAGTGTTAGTTTCCCTTACAATAGAAGCATAGTCGTGGAAGTGTCTTCTAGCGCGCATCACTTTTTCTTCAGAGGGAACTTATTGGAGCTTGAGCTAGTCATCCATTCTCCCTGCCCAGTCGAGGTACTTGGCAGGGTCATGAGTCCCATAGAATGGTATCTCAATGTGGCCGTCGAAGTCGAAGTAACTATTGGTAGTAGCGGACTTGAACTTGGGAAACTTCTATTGTCAATAGTCTTGAGAGGCTTGTTGATGTCGCTCCTGATTACAAGTTTGTTGGTGGTCGTTGTCGTTACACCTCTTGATGTAGAGGTACATGACTTGTTGTACTTGTTGGTGGAGTCGCAATGGCCACCATCATCCTTATTGCTTGTGTGGTTCTATTCCATGGAGTGTACGGGATGAAGTTGTTGAGGCCTCGTTGTAATTTTTCAATGAATGCTCCACTCTCCCTATACATGACGGGAATCATGCAAATATTAAGTGGATAAATGCAAAGATCAATATCAAGTTACCTTATGCTCCAATCCTTGGAGGTAAAGGACAAAAGATTGACCAATATGTACCACCATAGAGTAAAATGGTGTTGATAAGTGTTCCCCTACACACACCTACAAACTCACGAAAAGGCTATATGTGGAGCTCGGTAAGGTTACTGGACCAAAATCAAGCAATAAGTGAATCAATATATTGAAATTATTAGGCAATATACAAAGAAACTCAAGGCAATGCAAAAATGTCTTCAAATATAGAATAAGGAAACAAAGGAACACACACGCAAAGATAATGGGGCTTGTGCAACCAAGGGAATGAGCTCGTATTGTACAAACATAGTGAGAGACACTAGCTTGATTGCATGTAGAGGGCAACAAATTCACAAAATTGGCACCACTCTGGCGACTCACAAACTTGACATTTCCCTATATGAAATGTCTTTTGGCACTTGTATCTCTTTGATCTTTCCCTTTTGCTTATAAGCTTTGCATATTTCTTTCTTTCCTTTTGATTTTTACAACTTTTATTCCTTTGCCTTTTCTTTGGGTCAAATCCAAGATGCAAGACTAACAATCATGAGATATGGCTAATATATTATACACAAGTTACCAAGTGATGCGCAAAGTAGATATCAATAAATCTTACTATGTGACACTGAAGATAGCAATGATGTATATGGTGAAGATGTCACTACAGTGCTCAAGTGTATGATGCCCAACAATACTAAAATATCTAGGATTGTTATGATCGAGGATATCACAGAGGGTAGAATGGGTTACCAAGGTAATGGCAAGGGAAGGCAAAGTTTGTGACAGAATGAATACCTTCGTCACACTTAACCTTTCACGGAGTCAGGGATAATCGACCTTGCTTTCGGTTGAAGGTGACAATGGATGAAATGGTTGTTATAGATGACATAGCTTGGGCGATGTACTTTGTGCTTGTCAATGTATATGATGCTGTTGGGGAACGTTGCATGGGAAACAAACATTTTCCTACGCTCACCAAGATCGATCTAGGAGATGAACAACTACGAGAGGAGAGATTGCATCTACATACCCTTGTAGATCGCTAAGCGGAAGCGTTAAGAAACGTGGTTGATGTAGTCGAACGTCTTCGCGATCCAATCACGATCCGTCCACGAACTCCCGATCAAGTGCCGAACTAATGACACCTCCGAGTTTAGCACACGTGCAGCTCGGCGGCGTCCTCTCCTTCTTGATCCAGCAAGAGAGAGAGAGAGAGAGAGAGAGAGAGAGAGAGGAGGTGGACGAGATCTGAACCAACACGATGATGTGGTGGTGGTGGTGGCAATGGAACTCCAGCAAGGCTTTGCCAAGCATGTACCAGTTAAATGTGATAGGAGTTGGGAGAGGCAATGGGCAAGGGTGAAGGGTTGGCTGCCGCCATGCGCCTCCCCCATCTATATATAGGCTAGGGGCAGGGGAGGGCGTCCAAAACCCATCTAGGGCCGGCCACAAGGTTGAAATCCCTTTAAACTTGGAGATAACATCTTATCTCTAGATTCAACCCTTTAAATTTAGAGATAAGACCTTATCTCTACATTTAAACAACATGTGCCTTGGGGAATCGGGGGGCCAGCCTAAGTGGGCTGTAGCCCCACCCCTCGGTCCATGTGGGCCCTTCCTAGTGAAGGAAATATGCCCTAGAGGCATTAATAAAGTTGTTAGTTATATTTCCTTATATCATGATAAATGTTTATTATTCATGCTAGAATTGTATTAACCGGAACTTAGTACATGTGTGAATACATAGACAAACAAGGTGTCACTAGTATGCCTCTACTTGACTAGCTCGTTAATCAAAGATGGTTAAGTTTCCTAGCATGGACAAAGAGTTGTCATTTGATGAACGGGGTCACATCATTAGAGAATGATGTGATTGACTTAACCCATCTGTTAGCTTAGCACGATGATCGTTTAGTTTACTGCTATTGCTTTCTCCATAACTTATACATGTTCCTATGACTATGAGATTATGCAACTCCCGTATACCGGAGGAACACTTAGTGTGCTATCAAACATCACAAGTAACTGGGTGACTATAAAGATGCTCTACAGGTGTCTCCGATGGTGTTTGTTGAGTTGGCATAGATCGAGATTAGGATTTGTCACCCCGTGTATCGGAGAGGTATCTCTGGGCCCTCTCGGTAATGCACATCACTATAAGCCTTGCAAGCAATGTGACTAATGAGTTAGTTACGGGATGTAGCATTATGGAACGAGTAAAGAGACTTGCCGGTAATGAGATTGAACTAGGTATGATGATACCGACGACCGAATCTCGGGCAAGTAACATACCGATGACAAAGGGAACAACGTATGTTGTTATGCGTTTTGACCGATAAAGATCTTCGTAGAATATGCAGGAACCAATATGAGCATCCAGGTTCCGCTATTGGTTATTGACCGGAGATGAGTCTCGGTCATGTCTACATAGTTCTTGAACCCGCAGGGTCTGCACGCTTAATGTTCGGTGACGATCGGTATTATGAGTTTATGTGTTTTGATGTACCGAAGGTAGTTCGGAGTCCCGGATGTGATCATGGGCATGACGAGGAGTCTCAAAATGGTCGAGACATAAAGATCGATATATTGGAAGCCTATTTTTGGACATCGGAATGGTTCCGGGTGAAATCGGGAATATACCGGAGTATCGGGAGGTTACCGGAACCCCCTGATACGTCTCCAACGTATCTATATTTTTTGATTGTTCCATGCTATTATATTATCTGTTTTGGATGTTTAATGGGCTTTAATATACCTTTTTATATTATTTTTGGGACTAACCTACTAACCAAAGGTCCAATGCAAATTGCTGTTTTTTTGCCTATTTCAGTGTTTCGCAGAAAAGGAATACCAAATGGAATCCAAACGAATGAAACCTTCGGGAGAGTTATTTTTGGAACAAACGTCATCCAGGAGACTTGGAGTGGACGTCAAGAAAGAAGTGAGGAGGCCACGAGGCAGGAGGCCGCGCCCCCACCCTCGTGGGCCCCTCGCAGCTCCACCGACGTACTTCTTCCTCCTATATATACCCATATACCCCGAAAACATCCAGGAGCACCACGAAACCCTATTTCCACCGCTGCAACCTTTTGTACCCGTGAGATCCCATCTTGGGGCCTTTTCCGGCGCTCCGCCGGAGGGGGAATCGATCACGGAGGGCTTCTACATCAACACCATAGCCTCTCCGATGATGTGTGAGTAGTTTACCACAGACCTTCGGGTCCATAGTTATTAGATAGATGGCTTCTTCTCTCTCTTTGGATCTCAATACAAAGTTCTCCTCGATTCTCTTGGAGAACTATTCGATGTAATTCTTTTTGCGGTGTGTTTGTCGAGATCCGATGAATTGTGGGTTTATGATCAAGATTATCTATGAACAATATTTGATTCTTCTCTGAATTCTTTTATGCATGATTTAAGTATCTTTGCAAGTCTCTTCGAATTATCAGTTTGGTTTGGCCTACTAGATTGATCTTTCTTGCAATGGGAGAAGTGCATAGCTTTGGGTTCAATCTTGCATTGTCCTTTCCCAGTGATAGCAGGGGCAGCAAGGCACGTATTGTATTGTTGCCATCGAGGATAAAAATATGGGGTTTATATCATATTGCTTGAGTTTATCCCTCTACATCATGTCATCTTGCCTAATGCGTTACTCTGTTCTTATGAACTTAATACTCTAGATGCATGCTGGATAGCGGTCGATGTGTGGAGTAATAGTAGTAGATGCAGAATCGTTTTGGTCTACTTGTCGCGGACATGATGCCTATATACATGATCATGCCTAGATATTCTCATAACTATGCACTTTTCTATCAATTGCTCGACAATAATCTGTTCACCCACCGTAGAATTTGCTATCTTGAGAGAAGCCACTAGTGAAACCTATGGCCCCCGGGTCTATCTTCCATCATATTATTTTCATATCTACTTGCTATTTTTATCTTTATTTATTTTGCAATCTTTATTTTCCAATCTATACCACAAAAATACCAAAAATATTTATCTTATTATCTCTATCAGATCTCACTTTCGTAAGTGACCGTGAAGGGATTGACAACCCCTTTATCGCATTGGTTGCGAGGTTCTTGTTTGTTTGTGCAGGTACTAGGCGACTTGCGTGCTACCTCCTACTGGATTGATACCTTGGTTCTCAAAACTGAGGGAAATACTTACGCTACTTTGCTGCATCACCCTTTGCTCTTCAAGGAAAAACCAACGCAAGCTCAAGAGGTAGCACCCCCCGGAAAGTATATGGGCCTTATTGGGCCATAGTGGGAGAGAGGAGACGGAAGCCTAGGATGGGGCGCCCCCCCAAGACCAATCCGAATTGGGTGGGGGGCCGACCCCCCTTTCCTTCCTCCTTCCTTCCCCTTCCTTCCTCTCCTAGTCCAACTAGGGAAGGGGGGGGGGAGTGAATCCTACTCCCGATGGGAGTAGGACTCCTCCAGGGCGCGCCATAGAGGGCCGGCCCTCCCCCCTTGAGGGAGTCCTGGATTAGGGGGTGTTCGGATAGCCGGACTATACCTTCAGCCCGACTCCTGGACTATGAAGATACAATATTGAAGACTTCGTCCCGTGTCCAGAAGGGACTTTCCTTGGCGTGGAAGGCAAGCTTGGCGATACGGATATGTAGATCTCCTACCATTGTAACCGACTTTGTGTAACCCTAACCCTCTCCGGTGTCTATATAAACCAGAGGGTTTTAGTCCGTAGGACAACATACACAACAACAATCATACCATAGGCTAGCTTCTAGGGTTTAGCCTCTCCGATCTCGTGGTAGATCTACTCTTGTACTACCCATATCATCAATATTAATCAAGCAGGACGTAGGGTTTTACCTCCATCGAGAGGGCCCGAACCTGGGTAAAACTTCGCGTCCCTTGCCTCCTGTTACCATCCGGCCTAGACGCACAGTTCGGGCCCCCCTACCCGTGATCCGCCGGTTTTGACACCGACATTGGTGCTTTCATTGAGAGTTCCTCTGTGTCGTCGCCGTCAGGCTTGATGGCTCCTACGATCATCAATAGCGATTCAGTCCAGGGCCTTCCTCCCCGGACAAATCTTCATCTTCGACGGCTTTGCACTGCGGGCCAATTCACTTGGCCATCTGGAGCAGATCGAAAGCTATGCCCCTGGTCGTCAGGTCAGATTTGGAAGCTTAAACTACATGGCTGACATCCGCAGGGACTTGATCTTCGACAGATTTGAGCCACTGCCGAGCGCACCGCACTGACACGACGAGCATGATCTAGCTGTGCCGTCGAACAGTGCCCTGGAGGCCGCACTCGCATCGGCTTCAACCCTTAATTCGGAGCCGACTGCGCCGATCGAGGATGGGTGGTTGGACGCCGCCTCGGGGGCCGCGATCCCAAAGGCGATCGAGCCGAACACCAGCCCCGCATTCTGCAAGACTCATGACTCCAAGGAGCCGGACTCCGAACCCTCCGCGCCCCTGCCGATCGAATCCGATTGGGCGCCGATCATGGAGTTTACTGCCGCCGACATCTTTCAGCACTCACCTTTCGGCGATATTCTGAAGACACTAAAGTCTCTCTCTTTATCAAGAGAGCCCGGGCCGGACTACGGTCAGCAAGGTTGGGATACGGACGATGAAGAAATTCAAAGCCCACCCACCACCCACTTTGTAGCCACTGTCGACGATTTAACCGACATGCTCGACTTCGACTCCGAAGACATCGACGGTATGGACGCCGATGAAGGAGACGATGAAGAACCAGCGCCTATTGGGCCCTGGAACGCCACCTTGTCATATGACATATACATGGTGGACGCACCAAAAGATGACGACGAGGAGCGGAAGGACACACTGAAGGCTTGTTCCCTCGAAAAGCAGTCAAAGCGGCGACGCAAGCACCGCCCCAAATCCCGCCTCGACAGAAATAGCGATCACACAGACCTAGCGCTGGAGCAGGGCGAACCGCTGCCGGACAACGGCAATCCGGATAATCAAACCGAACAAACAATTTCTATTAAGGATAATGGTCCGGACGACATAATGTCGGATAGGCACCCAGAGCAGCAGAATGCCCGTAAAAGGCTTGTTGCCAACGCGAGGAGTCTTAGAAAGCAAAAGCAAAGGCTCAAGGCCGCGCAAGACACACTCCAAATCAGATGGAGTAAAATACTCAACACTTCAGCGAGGTACGGCGACAATCGCCCCTCCAAGAGCTACCCAAAGCGGAAGCTGCTACCCGAATTCGATGAGGAGGCCTCAGACCCCCCACAACCAAATATCAAAGCAGCCACCTGGTCTGATAGACGGCCCCTCTACCAACACAGAGCGGCATACAACGCCGCTCACAATACAACACGCGACCCATGCGAGGGCTCGCACCCAAAGGACGGCGCAACAAGATCCATCTATGGACCACGCAAGCGCGCCCCAGCATACAATGCAACACAACAAACATCTAAACAATGCGGTACACCCAGCTACAGGGGTGTCGCACCCCCCCTATGTTTCACCGATGAGGTGCTGGACCATGAATTTCCAGAGGGATTCAAGCCCGTAAACATAGAGGCATACGACGGAACAACAGACCCTGGGGTCTGGATTGAGGACTACATCCTTCATATCCATATGGCTCGAGGAGATGATCTCCACGCCATCAAGTACTTACCCCTCAAGCTCAAAGGGCCAGCTCGTCACTGGCTCAAAGGCCTCCCCGAAAGCTCCATTGGAAGTTGGGAAGAGCTCGAAGACGCCTTTCGGGCAAATTTTCAAGGGACTTATGTCCGACCTCCGGATGCGGACGATCTGAGTCACATAACTCAACAGCCCGGAGAGTCAGCCCGAAAGCTTTGGAACAGGTTTCTTACTAAAAAGAACCAGATTGTCGACTGTCTGGACGCCGAAGCCTTGGCAACTTTCAAGCATAGCGTCCGTGACGAATGGCTCGCCAGACACCTCGGCCAGAATAAGCCGAGAATGATGGCCGCATTAACAAACCTCATGACCCGCTTTTGCGCGGGTGAGGACAACTAGCTAGCCATATGCAGCACCAGCGACCCCAGTACATCTGAAGTTAGAGATGGAAACGGGAAATCACGGCGCAACAGCAATAACAAACGCCGGAATAAAGAAGACATCACGAAGGGCACGACAGTAAATGCCGGATTCAAAAGCTCTCGGCCAGGTCAAAAGCCGCCCCCTAAAGGCACCAGGGATGAACTGTCCAGCCTCAACAAAATTCTGGACCAAGTATGTCAGATCCATAGTACCCCTGGTAAACCTGCTAATCATACCCACAAAGAATGTTGGGTCTTCAAGTAGTCCGGCAAGCTCAACGCCGTACACAAGGGGGAGGATACACCAAATGAAGACGAGGACGAGCCTCCTAAACAAGACATGGGGGAACAAAAGAAATTTCCACCAGAAGTCAAAACAGTAAACGTCTTACACGTGATCAAGGGAAAAAACAACACGGCACTCCCAGGAAAATATACCCAAGTGCCTGTCACCGCGAAGCCCTGCCACTGGTCGTCTCAAACGATCACTTTCGACCATCACGATTACTCAGCAAGTATCCGACACACAGGATGGGCTGCCCTGGTATTAAACCCAGTAATTGGCGGATATCACTTCACACGAGTCTTGATGGACGGCGGCAGCAGCCTAAACCTAATATATCAGGATACAATCCGCGGGATGGGGTTGGACCCAACACAAATTCGCCATAGCAATACTACCTTTAAAGGAGTAACGCCAGGCCCAGGGGCTCGTTGTACGGGCTCCCTCCTACTACAAGTTATATTCGGCTCCCCCGATAACTTCCGTCGCGAGCATTTAACTTTCCACATCGCTCCGTTTCAAAGTGGCTATCAAGCACTTCTCGGACGCGAAGCTTTCGCTCGCTTTAATGCAATACCACACTATGCCTCCCTCACACTCAAGATGCCCGGTCCACGTGGCATCATTTCAGTGCATGGAAATATCAAGCGATCTCTGCGCACCGAAGAGAGTGAGGCTGCCTTGGCAGCCGCACACTAAAGGCGCCCAGACCAGCGAAAGCATCCAATAGGTCGTCAAGACCTCAGACACAACTAATCAAGTCCGGCACCGCTACTTATATCGAATAAATGGTCACACCCCTATTTTGAAGGAAATATACCCTAGAGGCAATAATAAAGTTATTATTTATTTCCTTATATCATGATAAATGTTTATTATTCATGCTAGAATTGTATTAACCGGAAACATAATACATGTGTGAATACATAGACAAACAGAGTGTCACTAGTATGCCTCTACTTGACTAGCTCGTTAATCAAAGATGGTTATGTTTCCTAACCATGGACAAAGAGTTGTTATTTGATTAACGGGATCACATCATTAGTTGAATGATCTGATTGACATGACCCATTCCATTAGCTTAGCACCCGATCGTTTAGTATGTTGCTATTGCTTTCTTCATGACTTATACATGTTCCTATGACTATGATATTATGCAACTCCCGTTTGCCGGAGGAACACTTTGTGTGCTACCAAACGTCACAACGTAACTGGGTGATTATAAAGGAGCTCTACAGGTGTCTCCAAAGGTACATGTTGGGTTGGCGTATTTCGAGATTAGGATTTGTCACTCCGAATGTCGGAGAGGTATCTCTGGGCCCTCTCGGTAATGCACATCACTTAAGCCTTGCAAGCATTGCAACTAATGAGTTAGTTGCGAGATGATGTATTACGAAACGAGTAAAGAGACTTGCCGGTAACGAGATTGAACTAGGTATTGAGATACCGACGATCGAATCTCAGGCAAGTAACATACCGATGACAAAGGGAACAACGTATGTCGTTATGCGGTCTGACCGATAAAGATCTTCGTAGAATATGTAGGAGCCAATATGGGCATCCAGGTCCCGCTATTGGTTATTGACCGGAGACGTGTCTCGGTCATGTCTACATTGTTCTCGAACCCGTAGGGTCCGCACGCTTAAGGTTTCGATGACAGTTATATTATGAGTTTATACGTTTTGATGTACCGAAGGTTGTTCGGAGTCCCGGATGTGATCACGGACATGACGAGGAGTCTCGAAATGGTCGAGACATAAGGATTGATATATTGGAAGCCTATGTTTGGATATAGGAAGTCTTCCGGGTGAAATCGGGATTTTATCGGAGTACCGGGAGGTTACCGGAACCCCCCGGGAGCTATATTGGCCTTAGTGGGCCTTAGTGGAAGAAGAGGAGAGGCGGCCAGGGCTGGGCCGCGCGCCCCTCCCCCCTAGTCCGAATAGGACAAGGAGAGAGGGGGCCGGCGCCCCCCTCCTTCTCTCTCTCTCTTTTCCACCTCGCGAATCCTATTCCAACTAGGACTGGGGGGGGGGGAGTCCTACTCCCGGAGGGAGTAGGACTCCTCCTGGCGCGCCTCTCCTGGCCAGCCGCACCCCCCCCCTTTGACCCTTTATATACGGAGGCAGGGGCACCCCAGAGAAACACAAGTTGATCCACGTGATCATATTCTTAGCCGTGTGCGGCGCCCCCTGCCACCATAGTCCTCGATAATATTGTAGCGGTGCTTAGGCGAAGCCCTGCGACAGTAGTACATCAAGATCGTCACCACGCCGTCGTGCTAATGGAACTCTTCCCTGACACTTTGCTGGATCGGAGTCCGGGGATCGTCATCGAGCTGAACATGTGCCAGAACTCGGAGGTGCCGTAGTTTCGGTGCTTGATCGGTCGGGCCGTGGAGACGTACGACTACATCAACCAAACGCTTCCGTTGTCGATCTACAAGGGTACGTAAATCACACTCTCCCCTCTCGTCGCTATGCATCACCATGATCTTGCGTGTGCGTAGGAAATTTTTTGAAATTACTACGTTCCCCAACAGTGGCATCCGAGCCTAGGTTTTATGTGTTGATGTTATATGCACGAGTAGAACACAAGTGAGTTGTGGGCGATATAAGTCATATTGCTTACCAATATGTCATACTTTGGTTCGGCGGTATTGTTGGACGAAGCGGCCCGGGCCGACATTACGCGTACGCTTACACGAGACCGGTTCTCCCGACGCGCTTTGCACAAAGGTGGCTAGCGGGTGACAGTTTCTCCAACTTTAGTTGAACCAAGTGTGGCTACGCCCGGTCCTTGCGAAGGTTAAAACAACACCAACTTGACAAACTATCGTTGTGGTCTTGATGCGTAGGTAAGAACGGTTCTTGCTAAGCCCGTAGCAGCCACGTAAAACTTGCAACAACAAAGTAGAGGACGTCTAACTTGTTTTTGCAGGGCATGTTGTGATGTGATATGGTCAAGACGTGATGAGATATAAGTTGTTGTATGAGATGATCATGTTTTGTTGAAGTTATCAGCAACTGGCAAAATCCTTATGGTTGTCTCTCTATTGCATAAGATGCAAGCGTCCAATAATTGCGTTTCTTTATCGCTATGCGATAGCAATGGTTGCAAGAGCAATTGTTGGCGGGACGACCACGTGACGACACATTGATATAGATCAAGATGATGGAGATCATGGTGTCATGCCGGTGACGATATAGATCATGACAGTACTTTGGAGATAGAGATCAAAGAAGCAAGATGATGATGGCCATATCATGTCACATATTTTGATTGCATATGATGTTTATCTTTTATACATCCTATTTTTGCTTAGTTTGACGGTAGCATTTTAAGATGATCTCTCACTAATTATCAAGAAGTGTTCTCCCTGAGTATGCACCGTTGCGAAAGTTCTTCGTGCTGAGACACCACGTGATGATCGGGTGTGATAGGCTCTACGTTTAAATACAACGGGTGCAAAACAGTTGCACACGCGGAATACTCAGGTTATACTTGACGAGCCAAGCATATACAGATATGGCCTCGGAACGCGGAGACCGAAAGGTCGAGCATGAATCATATAGTAGATATGATCAACATAGTGATGCTCACCAATGAAACTACTCCATCTCACGTGATGATCGGACATGGTTTAGTTGATTTGGATCACGTAATCACTTAGAGGATTAGAGGGATGTCTATCTAAGTGGGAGTTCTTAAGTAATATGATTAATTGAACTTTAATTTATCATGAACTTAGTCCTGGTAGTATTAGCATATCTATGTTGTGGATCAATAGCTCGCGTTGTTGCTTTCATATGTTTATTTTGATATGTTCCTAGAGAAAATTGTGTTGAAAGATGTTAGTAGCAATAATGCGGATTGGATCCGTGATCTGAGGTTTATCCTCATTGCTGCACAGAAGAATTATGTCCTTGATGCACCGCTAGGTGACGGGCCTATTGCAGGAGCAGATGCAGACGTTATGAACGTTTGGCTAGCTCAATATGATGACTACTTGATAGTTTAGTGCACCATGCTTAACAGCTTAGAATCGGGACTTCAAAGACGTTTTGAACGTCATGGACCATATGAGATGTTCCAGGAGTTGAAGTTAATATTTCAAGCAAATACCCGAGTTGAGAGATATGAAGTCTCCAACAAGTTCTATAGCTAAAAGATGGAGGAGAATCGCTCAACTAGTGAGCATGTGCTCAGATTGTCTGGGTACTACAATCGCTTGAATCAAGTGGGAGTTAATCTTCCAGATAATATAGTGACTGACAGGATTCTCTAGTCACCATCACCAAGTTAGTAGAACTTCGTGATGAACTATAGTATGCAAGGGATGACGAAAACGAATCCCAAGCTCTTCGTAATGCTGAAATTAACGAAGGTAGAAATCGAGAAAAACATCAAGTGTTGATGGTAGACAAAACCACTAGTTTCAAGAAAAGGGTAGAGGGAAGAAGGGGAACTTCAAGAAGAACAGCAAGCAAGTTGCTGCTCAAGTGAAGAAGCCCAAGTCTGGTCCTAAGCCTGAGACTAAGTGCTTCTACTGCAAAGGGACTGGTCACTGGAAGCGGAACTACCCCAAGTGATTGGCGGATAAGGAGAATGGCAAAGTGAACATAAGTATATTTGATATACATGTTATTGATGTGTACTTTACTAGTGTTTATAGCAACCCCTCAGTATTTGATACTAGTTCAGTTGCTAAGAGTAGTAACTCAAAACGGGAGTTGCAGAATAAACAGAAACTAGTAAAGGGTGAGGTGATGATGTGTGTTGGAAGTAGTTCCAAGATCATCATCGCACACTCCCTATACTTTCGGGATTAGTGTTGAAACTAAATAAGTGTTATTTGTTGTTTGCGTTGAGCATGGATATGATTTGATCATGTTTATTGTAATACGGTTATTCATTTAAGTAAGAGAATAAATTGTTGTTCTGTTTACATGAATAAAACCTTATATGGTTACACACCCAATGAAAATAGTTCGTTGGATCTCGATCATAGTGATACACATAATCATAATATTGAAACCAAAAGATGCAAAGTTAATAATGATAGTGCAACTTATTTGTGGCACTGCCGTTTAGGTCATATTGGTGTAAAGCGCATGAAGAAACTCCATGCTGATGGGCTTTTGGAATCACTTGATTATGAATCAGTTGATGCTTGCAAACCATGCCTCATGGGCAAGATGACTAAGACTCTATTCTTCGGAACAATGGAGCGAGCAACAGATTTGTTGGAAATCATACATACTGATGTATGTGGTCCGATGAATATTGAGACTCGCGACATGTATCATTATTTTCTGACCTTCACAGATGATTTGAGCAGATATGGGGATATCTACTTGATGAAACATAAGTCTAAAACATTTGAACAGTTCAAAGAATTTCAGAGTGAAGTGGAAAATCATCGTGACAAGAAAATAAAAGTTTCTACGATATGATCGCAGAAGTAAAATATTTGAGTTACGAGTTTGGCCTTCAATTAAAACAATGTGAAATAGTTTCATTACACACGCCACGTGGAACACCATAATGTAATGGTGTGTCTGAACGTCATAACCATACTTTATTGGATATAGTACAATCTATGATGTTTCTTACCGATTTACCTATATCGTTTTGGGATCATGCATTAGAGACAGCTGCATTCACATTAAAAAGGGGCACCATCTAAGTCCATTGAGACGACACAATATGAACTATGGTTTGGCAAGAAACCAAAGTTGTCGTTTCATTAAAGTTTGGGGTTGCGATGCTTATAAGAAAAAGTTTCATCATGATAAGCTCAAACCCAAATCGGAGAAATGTGTCTTCATAGGATACCCAAAGGAGATAGTTGGGTACACCTTCTATCACAGATCCAAAGGCAAGACATTCGTTGCTGAGAATGGATACTTTCTAGAGAAGAAGTTTCCCTCAAAAGAAGTGAGTGGGAGGAAAGTAGAACTTGATAAGGTAATTGTACCTTCTCCCGAATTGGAAAGTATTTCATCACAGAAATCAGTTCCAGTGATGCCTACACCGATTAGTGAGGAAGTTAATGATGATGATCATGAAACTTTGGATCAAGTTACTACCGAACCTCGTAGGTCAACCATAATAAGATCCGCACCAGAGTGGTACGGTAATCCTGTTCTGGAGGTTATGTTACTAGACCATGACGAACCTATGAACTATGAAGAAGCGATGATGACCCCAGAGCCCGCGAAATGGTTTGAGGCCATGAAATCTGAGATGGGATCCATATATGAGAACAAAGTGTGGACTTTGGTTGACTTGCCCGATGACCGGCAAGCCATAGAAAATAAATGGATCTTCAAGAGGAAGACGGACATTGATAGTAGTGTTACTATCTACAAAGCTAGAATTGTCGCAAAAGGTTTTTCGACAAGTTCAAGGTGTTGACTACGATGAGAGTTTCTCTCGTATCTATGCTTAAGTCTGTCCGAATCATGTTAGCAATTGCCACATTTTATGAAATCTGGCAAATGGATAAACAAAACTGCATTCCTTAATGAATTTATTAAAGAAGAGTTGTATATGATGCAACCAGAAGGTTTTGTCAATCCTAAAGGTGCTAACAAAATATGCAAGCTCCAACGATCCATCTATGGACTGGTGCAAGCATCTCGGAGTTGGAATACACGCTTTGATAAGTTGATCAAAGCATATAGTTTTATACAGACTTGCGGTGAAGCCTGTATTTACAAGAAAGTGAGTGGGAGCACTACAACATTTCTGATAAGTATATGTAAATGACATATTGTTGATCGGAAATAATGTAGAATTATTCTGCAAAGCATAAAGGAGTGTTTGAAAGGAGTTTTTCAAAGAAAGACCTCGGTGAAGCTGCTTACATATTGAGCATCAAGATCTATAGAGATAGATCAAAACGCTTGATAAGTTTTTTCAATGAGTACATACCTTGACAAGATTTTGAAGTAGTTCAAAATGGAACAGTCAAAGAAAGAGTTCTTGCCTGTTTTACAAGGTGTGAAATTGAGTAAGACTCAAAGCCCGACCACGGCAGAAGATAGAACGAGAATGAAAGTCATTCCCTATGCCTCAGCCATAGATTCTATAAAGTATGCCATGCTGTGTACTAGATCTATTGTATACCCTACACTGTGTTAAGCGAGGGAGTACAATAGTGATCTAGGAAGTAGATCACTGGATAGCGGTCAAAATTATCCTTAGTGGAATAAGGATATGTTTCTCGATTACGGAGGTGACAAAAGGTTCGTCGTAAAGGGTTACATCGATGCAAGTTTTGACACTGATCCAGATAACTCTAAGTCTCAATCTGGATGCATATTGAAAGTGGGAGCAATTAGCTAGAGTAGCTCCATGCAGAGCATTGTTGACATAGAAATTTGCAAAATACATGCGGATCTGAATGTGGCAGACCCGTTGACTAAACTTCTCTCACAAGCAAAACATGATCACTTTTTGGGTCTTAGTCACATAGCGACGTGAACTAGAATATTGAATCTAGTAAACCCTTTGGGTGTTAGTCACATGGAGATGTGAACCAATCACATAAAGATGTGAACTATTGATGTTAAATCACATGGCAATGTGATCTAGATTATTGACTCTAGTGCAAGTGGGAGACTGAAGGAAATATACCCTAGAGGCAATAATAAAGTTATTATTTATTTCCTTATATCATGATAAATGTTTATTATTCATGCTAGAATTGTATTAACCGGAAACATAATACATGTGTGAATACATAGACAAACAGAGTGTCACTAGTATGCCTCTACTTGACTAGCTTGTTAATCAAAGATGGTTATGTTTCCTAACCATGGACAAAGAGTTGTTATTTGATTAACGGGATCACATCATTAGTTGAATGATCTGATTGACCTGACCCATTCCATTAGCTTAGCACCCGATCGTTTAGTATGTTGCTATTGCTTTCTTCATGACTTATACATGTTCCTATGACTATGAGATTATGCAACTCCCGTTTGCCGGAGGAACACTTTGTGTGCTACCAAACGTCACAACGTAACTGGGTGATTATAAAGGAGCTCTACAGGTGTCTCCAAAGGTACATGTTGGGTTGGCGTATTTCGAGATTAGGATTTGTCACTCCGAATGTCGGAGAGGTATCTCTGGGCCCTCTCGGTAATGCACATCACTTAAGCCTTGCAAGCATTGCAACTAATGAGTTAGTTGCGAGATGATGTATTACGAAATGAATAAAGAGACTTGCCGGTAACGAGATTGAACTAGGTATTGAGATACCGACGATCGAATCTCGGGCAAGTAACATACCGATGACAAAGGGAACAACGTATGTTGTTATGCGGTCTGACCGATAAAGATCTTCGTAGAATATGTAGGAGCCAATATGGGCATCCATGTCCCGCTATTGGTTATTGACCGGAGACATGTCTCGGTCATGTCTACATTGTTCTCGAACCTGTAGGGTCCGCACGCTTAAGGTTTCGATGACAGTTATATTATGAGTTTATACGTTTTGATGTACCGAAGGTTGTTCGGAGTCCCGGATGTGATCACGGACATAACGAGGAGTCTCAAAATGGTCGAGACATAAAGATTGATATATTGGAAGCCTATGTTTGGATATCGGAAGTGTTCCGGGTGAAATCGGGATTTTACCGGAGTACCGGGAGGTTACCGGAACCCCCCGGGAGCTATATGGGCCTTAGTGGGCCTTAGTGGAAGAAGAGGAGAGGCGGCCAGGGCTGGGCCGCGCGTCCCTCCCCCTAGTCCGAATAGGATAAGGAGAGAGGGGGCCGGCGCCCCCTCCTTCTCTCTCTCTCTCTCTCTCTCTCTCTCTCTCTCTCTCTCTCTCTCTCTCTCTCTCTCTCTCTCTCTTTTCCACCTCGCGAATCCTATTCCAACTAGGATTGGGGGGGGGGGAGTCCTACTCCCGGAGAGAGTAGGACTCCTCCTGGCGCGCCTCTCCTGGCCGGCCGCACCCCCCTTTGAGCCTTTATATACGGAGGCAGGGGCACCCCAGAGAAACACAAGTTGATCCACGTGATCATATTCTTAGCCGTGTGCGGCGCCCCCTGCCACCATAGTCCTCGATAATATTGTAACGGTGCTTAGGCGAAGCCCTGCGACAGCAGTACATCAAGATCGTCACCATGCCATCGTGCTGACGGAACTCTTCCCCGACACTTTGCTGGATCGGAGTCCGGGGATCGTCATCGAGCTGAACGTGTGCTAGAACTCGGAGGTGCCGTAGTTTCGGTGCTTGATCGGTCGGGCCGTGGAGACGTACGACTACATCAACCAAACGCTTCCGTTGTCGATCTACAAGGGTACGTAGATCACACTCTCCCCTCTCGTTGCTATGCATCACCATGATCTTGCGTGTGCGTAGGAAATTTTTTGAAATTACTACGTTCCCCAACATATTTGTCAATACAAGGGGCTCAACGCGCAGACAAGTGGCAATTTCTTCTCATCTTGAATTATACATGGTTTCTTTAAAAAAACTATCTTTTTGCACGACAACTTTTTCACCTAAATTCCTCTCTTTTACAGACGATCATCGTGCTACACCCGTCCAGGATATGGCACAACGGAGACACAGGTGCAGACGTGCAGCAGGGACCCACTCCAAGGATTCTTTTTAGATTAAGACCCTGCGTAAACCTTTTTTCCTATCTCTTGTTGATACATATCCACCGTTGAGAAGGATGCTGACGTCTTGGCATGTGGCCACGCTAGAACAATGCACGTACCTGGACACAAGGGGCTTCTTACAAAGGCCATTATTTTTATACCACTAAGACTGAATACCTTAGGGAGTGTTCGGCGTCGCGAGTTTGGCCTTATATGCATCAGCTCCGAATCATTGTCTTTGGTCAAATGTTGGGTTTGCCCGGCTCCTGTCTTTTGGTGCCTTACGTTCCGCTTTACCGGCTAAGGTAGCACCAGGAGAACTACTGCGATTGTGCCCTGGTTCATTCGGACTAGCACCTCAGTAGAGAAATCCGAAAACTGACTGTCATGATATAGCGTGAGACTGGTCAACCACTCGATGACTTGTTGGAATGTTAGAATTCCTCCGCCTTAACAAAGGGCCGTTTTCCGGCCAGGCATGTACGCACCCCAGGATCGGGAGAGTGCGGAGCCACCAGGGGCTATTTAGTAGCCCCACTATCAAACTCCTATGGCTAAGTGAAAGTGCTAAAGCATTATAGTCCGGTTGCCTCGCTCGCTCCGCTATCACCTCCTTAATAGGACCAAGATGATTGGGTTAAGTGTGCACGCGTGTTTTTGCGAGCACCTTCGCATTATGTGCGTGAGGGTTGTGTTGGGGAACGTAGTAATTTCAAAAAATTTCCTACGCACACGCAAGATCATGGTGATGCATAGCAATGAGAGGGGAGAGTGTTGTCTACGTACCAACGCAGACCGACTGCGGAAGCGATCACACAACGTAGAGGAAGTAGTCGTACGTCTTCCCGATCCGACCGATCCAAGCACCGTTACTCCGGCACCTCCGAGTTCTTAGCACACGTTCAGCTCGATGATGATCCTCGGGCTCCGATCCAGCAAAGCGTCGAGGAAGAGTTCCGTCAGCACGACGGCGTGATGACGATCTTGATGTACTACCGACGCAGGGCTTCGCCTAAGCACTACAACGGTATGATCGAGGTGGAATTTGGTGGCAGGGGGCACCGCACACGGCTAAGGAACGATCTCAAGGATCAACTTGTGTGTCTAGAGGTGCCCCCTGCCCCCGTATATAAAGGTTTCAAGGGGAGGGGCTGGCCGGCCAAGGTGGGAGGCGCAGGAGGAGTCCTACTCCTACCGGGAGTAGGACTCCCCCCTCCAATCCTAGTCCAACTAGGTTTCCTCAAGTGGGAAGGAGAGAGGGGGTGGCCGGCCACCTTCCCTAGTCCTAATAGGACTAGGGGAAGGGGGGAGGCGCGCAGCCCATGGGGCAGCCCTTTCACCTTTCCACTAAGGCCCATGTTGGCCCATTTGGCTCCCGGGGGGTTCCGGTAACCCTCCCGGTAATCCGGTAAAATCCCGATTTCACCCGGAACACTTCCGATGTCCAAACATAGGCTTCCAATATATCAATCTTTACGTCTCAACCATTTCGAGACTCCTCGTCATGTCCGTGATCACATCCGGGACTCCGAACAACCTTCGGTACATCAAAATGCATAAACTCATAATAACTGTCATCGTAACGTTAAGCGTGCAGACCCTACGGTTCGAGAACAATGTAGACATGACCGAGACACGTCTCCGGTCAATAACCAATAGCGGGACCTGGATGCCCATATTGGCTCCTACATATTCTACGAAGATCTTTATCGGTCAGACCGCATAACAACATAGGTTGTTCCCTTTGTCATCGGTATGTTACTTGCCCGAGATTCGATCGTCGGTATCCAATACCTAGTTCAATCTCGTTACTGGCAAGTCTCTTTACTCGTTCCGTAATACATCATCTCACAACTAACATCTTAGTTATAATGCTTGCAAGGCTTATGTGATGTGTATTACCGAGAGGCCCAGAGATACCTCTCCGACAATCGGAGTGACAAACCCTAATCTCGAAATACGCCAACCCAACATCTACCATTGGAGACACATGTAGTACTCCTTTATAATCACCCAGTTACGTTGTGACGTTTGGTAGTACCCAAAGTGTTCCTCTGGTAAACGGGAGTTGCATAATCTCATAGTTATAGGAACATGTATAAGTCATGAAGAAAGCAATAGCAACATACTAAACGATCGGGTGCTAAGCTAATGGAATGGGTCATGTCAATCAAATCATTCAACTAATGATGTGACCTCGTTAATCAAATAACAACTCTTTGTTCATGGTTAGGAAACATAACCATCTTTGATTAACGAGCTAGTCAAGTAGAGGCATACTAGTGACACTCTGTTTGTCTATGTATTCACACATGTATTATGTTTCCGGTTAATACAATTCTAGCATGAATAATAAACATTTATCATGATATAAGGAAATAAATAATAACTTTATTATTGCCTCTAGGGCATATTTCCTTCAGGTTGAAGCCGACGGCTGCAATCTTTCAGGTTATACACATGTATACATAAACGGCCGCCCAGGAGGCATCACATTACTTTCAGGCAAAAGTATAAAAATAGCCTTATAACAATGTATAAAAGCATTTCTCTTACAATGAGATTACATATCATTCAAACATAATATTTTTTGAGCACTGGGTCTCTATCAAACGAGCACCCTCAAGAACTTCTTCAAAGTAGTGCTCAGCAGCCATTCGGCCTATGGCCGAATCCCGCGCTGCAACAGTGGTAGCATCCATCTCCGCCCAGTATGCTTTAACACGGGCAAAGGCCATCCGCGCACCCTCTATGCATGCCGACCTTTTCATCGCATTTATGCGCGGCACCACGTTAAGGGACTGTTGCACCAAGCCGAAATAGCTGTTCGGTTTTGGCCTTTCCGGTCATAGCTGATCCACAACAGACCTCATGCCGAATCCGGCTACGACGCTTTGTTTAGAACTGCACCAACTGACAGCTCCACCGTTTAAAGTAAACACGTATCCGGTTTGCGATTTAGAATCGTCCGGATCAGTGTCAAAGCTTGCATCAACGTAACCTTTTACAGTGAGCTCTTTGTCACCTCCATATACGAGAAACATATCCTTAGTCCTTTTCAGGTATTTCAGGATGTTCTTGACCGCTGTCCAGTGATCCACTCCTGGATTACTTTGGTACCTCCCTGCTAAACTTATAGCAAGGCACACATCAGGTCTGGTATACAGCATTGCATACATGATAGAGCCTATGGCTGAAGCATAGGGAACATCTTTCATTTTCTCTCTATCTTCTGCAATGGTCGGGCATTGAGTCTGACTCAACTTCACACCTTGTAACACAGGCAAGAACCCTTTCTTTGCTTGATCCATTTTGAACTTCTTCAAAATCTTGTCAAGGTATGTGCTTTGTGAAAGTCCAATTAAGCGTCTTGATCTATCTCTATAGATCTTTATGCCTAATATGTAAGCAGCTTCCCCGAGGTCTTTCATCGAAAAACTTTTATTCAAGTATCCCTTTATGCTATCCAGAAATTCTATATCATTTCCAATCAGCAATATGTCATCCACATATAATATCAGAAATGCTACAGAGCTCCCACTCACTTTCTTGTAAATACAGGCTTCTCCAAAAGTCTGTATAAAGCCAAATGCTTTGATCACACTATCAAAGCGTTTATTCCAACTCCGAGATGCTTGCACCAGTCCATAAATGGATCGCTGGAGTTTGCATACTTTGTTAGCTCCCTTTGGATCGACAAAACCTTCTGGTTGCATCATATACAACTCTTCTTCCAGAAATCCATTCAGGAATGCAGTTTTGACATCCATCTGCCATATTTCATAATCATAAAATGCGGCAATTGCTAACATGATTCTGACGGACTTAAGCATCGCTACGGGTGAGAAGGTCTCATCGTAGTCAACCCCTTGAACTTGTCGAAAACCTTTTGCGACAAGTCGAGCTTTATAGACAGTAATATTACCGTCAGCGTCAGTCTTTTTCTTGAAGATCCATTTATTCTCAATTGCTTGCCGATCATCGGGCAAGTCAACCAAAGTCCATACTTTGTTTTCATACATGGATCCCATCTCAGATTTCATGGGTTCAAGCCACTTTGCGGAATCTGGGCTCACCATCGCTTCTTCATAGTTCGTAGGTTCATCATGATCTAGTAGCATGACTTCCAGAATTGGATTACCGTACCACTCTGGTGCGGATCTTACTCTGGTTGATCTACGTGGTTCAGTAGTATCTTGTCCTGAAGTTTCATGATCATCATCATTAGCTTCCTCACTAATTGGTATAGGTGTCGCAGAAACAGTTTTCTGTGATGTACTACTTTCCAATAAGGGAGCAGGTACAGTTACCTTGTCAAGTTCTACTTTCCTCCCACTCACTTCTTTCGAGAGAAACTCCTTCTCTAGAAAGTTTCCGAACTTAGCAACAAAAGTCTTGCCTTCGGATCTGTGATAGAAAGTGTATCCAATAGTTTCCTTTGGATATCCTATGAAGACACATTTCTCCGATTTGGGTTCGAGCTTATCAGGTTGAAGCTTTTTCACATAAGCATCGCAGCCCCAAACCTTAAGAAACGACAACTTTGGTTTCTTGCAAAACCATAGTTCATAAGGCATCGTCTCAACGGATTTTGATGGTGCCCTATTTAACGTGAATGCGGCCGTCTCTAAAGCATAACCCCAAAACGATAGCGGTAAATCAGTAAGAGACATCATAGATCGCACCATATCTAGTAAAGTACGATTACGACGTTCGGACACACCATTACGCTGTGGTGTTCTGGGTGGCGTGAGTTGCGAAACTATTCCACAATTTTTCAAATGTACACCAAACTCGTAACTCAAATATTCTCCTCCACGATCAGATCATAGAAACTTTATTTTCTTGTTACGATGATTTTCAACTTCACTCTGAAATTCCTTGAACTTTTCAAATGTTTCAGACTTATGTTTCATTAAGTAGATATACCCATATCTGCTTAAATCATCTGTGAAGGTGAGAAAATAACGATATCCGCCACGAGCTTCAATATTCATCGGACCACATACATCGGTACGTATGATCTCCAATAAATCTGTTGCTCTCTCCATAGTACCGGAGAACGGTGTTTTAGTCATCTTGCCTATGAGGCACGGTTCGCAAGTACCAAGTGATTCATAATCAAGTGGTTCCAAAAGCCCATCAGTATGGAGTTTCTTCATGCGCTTTACACCGATATGACCTAAACGGCAGTGCCACAAATAAGTTGCACTATCATTATCAACTCTGCATCTTTTGGCTTCTACATTATGAATATGTGTATCACTACTATCGAGATTCAACAAGAATAGACCACTCTTCAAAGGTGCATGACCATAAAAGATATTACTCATATAAATAGAACAACCATTATTCTCTGATTTAAATGAATAACCGTCTCGCATTAAACAAGATCCAGATATAATGTTCATGCTCAACGCCGGCACCAAATAACAATTATTTAGGTCTAATATTAATCCCGAAGGTAGATGTAGAGGTAGCGTGCCGACCGCGATCACATCGACTTTGGAACCGTTTCCCACGCGTATCGTCACCTTGTCCTTTGCTAGCGTCCGCTTATTCTGTAGTCCCTGTTTCGAGTTGCAAATATTAGCAACAGAACCAGTATCAAATACCCAGGTGCTACTGCGAGCTCTAGTAAGGTACACATCAATAACATGTATATCACATATACCTTTGTTCACCTTGCCATCCTTCTTATCCGCCAAATACTTGGGGCAGTTCCGCTTCCAGTGACCAGTCTGCTTGTAGTAGAAGCACTCAGTTTCAGGCTTAGGTCCAGACTTGGGTTTCTTCTCCTGAGCAGCAACTTGCTTCCTGTTCTTCTTGAAGTTCCCCTTCTTCTTCCCTTTGCCCTTCTTCTTGAAACTAGTGGTCTTGTTGACCATCAACACTTGATGCTCCTTCTTGATTTCTACCTCCGCAGCTTTCAGCATGGCGAAGAGCCTGGGAATAGTCTTGTTCATCCCTTGCATATTATAGTTCATCACGAAGCTCTTGTATCTTGGTGGCAGTGATTGGAGAATTCTGTCAATGACGCAATCATCTGGAAGATTAACTCCCATCTGAATCAAGTGATTATTATACCCAGACGTTTTGAGTATATGCTCACTGACAGAACTGTTCTCCTCCATCTTGCAGCTATAGAACTTATTGGAGACTTCATATCTCTCAATTCGGGCATTTGCTTGAAATATCAACTTCAACTCCTGGAACATCTCATATGCTCCATGATGTTCAAAACGTCATTGAAGTCCCGATTCTAAGCCGTAAAGCATGGCACACTGAACTATCGAGTAGTCATCAGCTTTGCTCTGCCAGACGTTCATAACATCTGGTGTTGCTCCAGCAGCAGGCCTGGCACCCAGCGGTGCTTCCAGGACGTAATTCTTCTATGCAGCAATGAGGATAATCCGAAAGTTACGGACCTAGTCCGTGTAATTGCTACCATCATCTTTCAACTTTGCTTTCTCAAGGAACGCATTAAACAGCACAAGCCATCTATCTACAATCAACATAAACAAGCAAGATACTATCAGGTACTAAGTTCATGATAAGTTTAAGTTTAGTTAATCAAATTACTTAAGAACTCCCACTTAGATAGACATCCCTCTAATCCTCTAAGTGATCACGTGATCCAAATCAACTAAACCATAACCGATCATCACGTGAGATGGAGTAGTTTTCAATGGTGAACATCGTTCTGTTGATCATATCTACTATATGATTCACGCTCGACCTTTCGGTCTCCGTGTTCCGAGGCCATATCTGTATATGCTTGGCTCGTCAAGTATAACCTGAGTATTCTGCGTGTGCAACTGTTTTGCACCCGTTGTATTTGGACGTAGAGCTTATCACACCTGATCATCACGTGGTGTCTGGGCACGACGAACTTTGGCAACGGTGCATACTCAGGGAGAACACTTCTTGATAATTTAGTGAGAGATCATCTTATAATGCTACCGTCAATCAAAGCAAGATAAGATGCATAAAAGATAAACATCACATGCAATCAATATAAGTGATATGATATGGCCATCATCATCTTGTGCTTGTGATCTCCATCTCCGAAGCACCGTCATGATCACCATCATCACCGGCGCGACACCTTGATCTCCATCGTAGCATCGTTGTCGTCTCGCCAATCTTATGCTTCCACGACTATCACTACCGCTTAGTAATAAAGTAAAGCATTACATCGCGATTGCATTGCATACAATAAAGCGACAACCATATGGCTCCTGCCAGTTGCCGATAACTTGGTTACAAAACATGATCATCTCATACAATAAAATCAGCATCATGCCATGACCATATCACATCACAACATGCCCTGCAAAAACAAGTTAGACGTCCTCTACTTTGTTGTTGCAAGTTTTACGTGGCTGCTACAGGCTTAAGTAAGAACTCATCTCACCTACGCATCAAAACCACAACGATAGTTCGTCAAATAGACTCCGTTTTAACCTTCTCAAGGACCGGGCGTAGCCACACTCGGTTCAACTAAAGTTGGAGAGACAGTCGCCCGCAAGCCATCTATGTGCAAAGCACGTCGAGGGAACCGGTCTCGCGTAAGCGTACGCGTAAGGTTGGTCCGGGTTGTCTCGTCCAACAATACCGCCGAACCAAAGTATGGCATGCTGGTAGGCAGTATGACTTGTATCGCCCACAACTCACTTGTGTTCTACTCGTGCAAATAACATCAAACCATAAAACCTGGCTCGGATGCCATTGTTGGGGAACGTAGTAATTTCAAAAAAATTCCTACGCACACGCAAGATCATGGTGATGCATAGCAACAAGAGGGGAGAGTGTTGTCTACGTACCAACGCAGACCGACTGCGGAAGCGATCACACAACGTAGAGGAAGTAGTCGTACGTCTTCCCGATCCGACCGATCCAAGCACCGTTACTCCGGCACCTCCGAGTTCTTAGCACACGTTCAGCTCGATGACGATCCTCGGGCTCCGATCCAGCAAAGCGTCGAGGAAGAATTCTGTCAGCACGACGGCGTGATGACGATCTTGATGTACTACCGACGCAGGGCTTCGCCTAAGCACTACAACGGTATGATCGAGGTGGAATTTGGTGGCAGGGGGCACCGCACACGGCTAAGGAATGATCTCAAGGATCAACTTGTGTGTCTAGAGGTGCCCCTGCCCCCGTATATAAAGGTTTCAAGGGGAGGGGCTGGCCGGCCAAGGTGGGAGGCGCAGGAGGAGTCCTACTCCTACCGGGAGTAGGACTCCCCCTCCAATCCTAGTCCAACTAGGTTTCCTCAAGTGGGAAGGAGAGAGAGGGTGGCCGGCCACCTTCCCTAGTCCTAATAGGACTAGGGGAAGGGGGGAGGCGCGCAGCCCATGGGGCAGCCCTTTCACCTTTCCACTAAGGCCCATGTTGGCCCATTTGGCTCCCGGGGGGTTCCGGTAACCCTCCCGGTAATCCGGTAAAATCTCGATTTCACCCGGAACACTTCCGATGTCCAAACATAGGCTTCCAATATATCAATCTTTACGTCTCGACCATTTCGAGACTCCTCGTCATGTCCGTGATCACATCCAGGACTCCGAACAACCTTCGGTACATCAAAATGCATAAACTCATAATAACTGTCATCGTAACGTTAAGCGTGCGGACCCTACGGTTCGAGAACAATGTAGACATGACCGAGACACGTCTCCGGTCAATAACCAATAGCGGGACCTGGATGCCCATATTGGCTCCTACATATTCTACAAAGATCTTTATCGGTCAGACCGCATAACAACATACGTTGTTCCCTTTGTCATCGGTATGTTACTTGCCCGAGATTCGATCGTCGGTATCCAATACCTAGTTCAATCTCGTTACTGGCAAGTCTCTTTACTCGTTCTGTAATACATCATCTCACAACTAACATCTTAGTTATAATGCTTGCAAGGCTTATGTGATGTGTATTACCGAGAGGGCCCAGAGATACCTCTCCGACAATCGGAGTGACAAACCCTAATCTCGAAATACGCCAACCCAACATCTACCATTGGAGACACCTGTAGTACTCCTTTATAATCACCCAGTTACGTTGTGACGTTTGGTAGTACCCAAAGTGTTCCTCTGGTAAACGGGAGTTGCATAATCTCATAGTTATAGGAACATGTATAAGTCATGAAGAAAGCAATAGCAACATACTAAACGATCGGGTGCTAAGCTAATGGAATGGGTCATGTCAATCAGATCATTCAACTAATGATGTGACCTCGTTAATCAAATAACAACTCTTTGTTCATGGTTAGGAAACATAACCATCTTTGATTAACGAGCTAGTCAAGTAGAGGCATACTAGTGACACTCTGTTTGTCTATGTATTCACACATGTATTATGTTTCCGGTTAATACAATTCTAGCATGAATAATAAACATTTATCATGATATAAGGAAATAAATAATAACTTTATTATTGCCTCTAGGGCATATTTCCTTCAGGTTGAAGCCGACGGCTGCAATCTTTCAGGTTATACACATGTATACATAAACGGCCGCCCAGGAGGCATCACATTACTTTCAGGCAAAAGTATAAAAATAGCCTTATAACAATGTATAAAAGCATTTCTCTTACAATGAGATTACATATCATTCAAACATAATATTTTTTGAGCACTGGGTCTCTATCAAACGAGCACCCTCAAGAACTTCTTCAAAGTAGTGCTCAGCAGCCATTCGGCCTATGGCCGAATCCCGCGCTGCAACAGTGGTAGCATCCATCTCCGCCCAGTATGCTTTAACACGGGCAAAGGCCATCCGCGCACCCTCTATGCATGCCGACCTTTTCATCGCATTTATGCGTGGCACCACGTTAAGGGACTGTTGCACCAAGCCGAAATAGCTGTTCGGTTTTGGCCTTTCCGGCCATAGCTGATCCACAACAGACCTCATGCCGAATCCGGACAACCTACTCAGTTCGGCCCATTCGGCTAATTGATCAGTCAATGAAAGCGGACGCTCGGGAGAATGGAATTGTGCCCAAAACAGCTGGTCCACTTCACGGTCCGTCTGACCCTGGAAGTACTTGGCCGCATCGGTAGCACTCACCGCCAAATCCATACACGCATCCTCCGAACTCCACAACTGATCCAGAGAGGCATACCGTGGATCTCCGAACTTCCTCCGCAACATAAAGGATTTCCCAGCTACAATATCCCCGGCTTCCCGCAGCTCCTCCTTCTTCGCCCTCATAGCAGATCGGAGGTCTTTTCTTGTCACAACAGCCTTCTCAAGGTCCGATGCCTTCGCTAGGTTTTCCTTTTCAAGAACCCGGCAACGGTCGGCGGCAGCTTTTTATTCTATGGCCATCTTGGCCATCTTATCTCGGCTCTCGCCATACGCGGCCTTCTCGGCTTTCAACTCTTCGGCCGCCTTCAAAGCAGCCACATTACCAACCCTCGCTTGTTCCTTGGCTCGGGCAAGTTCTGCCCGCAAGGCTTCAACAGTGGTAGCTCCATCTGCAGTCACAACATATTAAAGATACTGGCATCATGCTGCTCTTACTATGTGGCATTTACCAGATAATGACACTTACCCTGTGCCTCGTCAAGCCTTTTGTTAACAAGCTCGATGTCGGCGTCTGCCGCATCCAACTGCCGTTTTAAATGGGCAAACTCACCAGTCCGGCTAGCCACCGGAGCTTCCATCACCTGCACATAAAGGCAGTATGGTTATTACCTGGGAATAGATCCTCTGTTCGTCATCGTTTCCGACGACAACCAGAGTCGCAGGGACTACTATCTACACATGGCACACCTAGCATGTGCAGGACTATCATACATTATTTTACGTACCTCAAAGCCTGTCAGTAGACTCATAAAAGCTTCATGCAATCTGCTTTCGGCGGACGCGATTCTCTCCACCACCGTATCCATCAGCATACGGTGTTCATCTGAGATGGCCGCTCGCCCCACCAACTCCCTCAAAGCATCCGATCATACACTAGACGGTGTCGGACTCTTTTGTCTGCTCTGTTTGGGATCCGGACACTGGGAGCTCCGGGGGTCAATGGGATTATCTTCTGGCCCGCTTCCGGAGCGGAGGAGTCCGGAGGAGGCGTTTCGCTCTCCATCATCTCGGGAAGAAGATCCCCCGAAGACGAGCTCATTTGAGAGGGGCTAAGGCCCGAACTGCAAAAGATATATGCGGTGGTTATTTCCTCAGAATAAAAAATGGCATACCTGTGCTATTACAGTATTTCGGGTCACTTACGACTCGCTGGAGAATTGATCCCCCCGCGGACTTTGTGCGGCAAAAGCACCCCCCAAGGTAGGACCCTCTGTGGGAGACTTCTTCTCCCATTTGGAAGCTTTGGCTTCAGAATCCACGGGCGCAGTCCTTTTCCCCCTCCGGTCATCTTCCTTCATGGAGACGCTCGCTCCCTCGGTTAGAATGGGCAGCATTGGGGGCCCGCGCCCGCCCGTATTATCCTCCCCGGTATCTTCCTTTAAGGGCTCCGGGCAGGGTGCGACCAAGAGCATCTTTTCCAGTACCGGATTTTCCAAACCCTCAGGGAGGGGGGCCGAACACCGAATCAACTTCGCCTTTGTTAGCCAGTCCTGGTCAAAAAGCGAACTCTCAGAGATAACTTCGTAACAAATGAGAGATAGTATGTTCGGCCGGAAGATTCCTTACCTGTTCGGCGGCGCGGTTACTGCTCAGGCCCACGTCCTTAGTGATTTCCGGACACTCTACCTGAGGTCCGAAGAATGACTTGTACATCTCCTCGTGCGTCAGGCCAAGGAAATTTTGAATGACACACGGTCCCTCGGGATTGAACTCCCACAAGCAAAGGGGCCGGTGTTTGCAAGGTTGGACTTGACGAACCAGCATAACTTGTATTACCGCAACCAAACTGAAATCTCCATTGAAGAGATCTCGAATGCGGCTTTGCAGTATAGGCACGTCCTTGGCTGGACCCCAGCTCAATCCTCTGCTAATCCATGACATCAGTTGTGGTGGAGGGCCCTAGCGGAAAACAGGGGCGGCCGCCCACTTGGCACTTCTAGGAGCCGTGATGTAGAACCACTCCTATTTCCACAATTCAGACACCTCTGGAATGGAACCTTTGGGCCATGGAGCTCCCGTCATCTTGCGTATTGAGGCACCTCCACACGCCGCATGTCGCCCCTCGATCATCTTCGGCTTTACTTCAAAGGTCTTGAGCCACAGGCCAAAGTGAGGGGTAACCGGAGGAAGGCCTCACACACGACAATAAATGTCGTGATATGAAGAAAGGAGTCCGGAGCTAGATCATGGAAATCTAGCCCGTAATAAAACATCAAACCCCTGACGAAAGGATCCAAAGCAAGGCCTAGACCTCGGAGGAAGTGAGAGACGAACACCACGATCTCGTTGGGTTCGGGGGAGGGGACAGCCTGCCCTTGGGCAGGCAGCCGATGCGGAATCTCGACGGTCAGATATCTGGCCTCCCTCAATTTTTTGATGTCTTCTTCCGTGACGGAGGAAGGCACCCATCGGCCTTGAAGGCTAGATCCGGACATGACTGAAGGTCCGGAGCACCTGACCTGAACTTTGGGCGTTTGAGCTTGAGGTGGGGGAAGGATTCGATTGAACACGGGAGGAAAAAATAAAAGCCTTGTCCCTTTATAAAGAGGGTGAATATCAAGCGTCCTCTCCGTGTCCGTTTGGACTTGCCTATAATATAGGAGTCCTAGAAGTGGTTGGGTTACCCACGCCCGTATTGATGAGAATCCCAGAATAAGGGGACACGATCTCTACTTTAACAAGACGTGCCAAGGAAACCGCCTCGCATAACGCGCTGAGGTGGGATAATAAAACGACTCGGATAAAGGCTTGGCCGTGGTGTGTCACACTATGGAATACGTCAGCAGATTAGATTTGTGTAAATATTATTCTCTCTATGCCAATATGTGGGAACTTATTTTGCAGAGCCGGACACTATCTTTGTGTTCAAAATCTTCTATGAAGTACTTGGAGGAGGAACCCGCCTTGCAATGCCGAAGATAATCTGCGCGCCGGACTCATCGTCATTGAAGCCTGGTTCAGGGGCTACGCTACTGAGGGAGTCCTGGATTAGGGGGTGTTCGGATAGCCGGACTATACCTTCAGCCGGACTCCTGGACTATGAAGATACAAGATTGAAGACTTCGTCCCATATCCGGAAGGGACTTTCCTTGGCGTGGAAGGCAAGCTTGGCGATACGGATATGTAGATCTCCTACCATTGTAACCGACTTTGTGTAACCCTAACCCTCTCCGGTGTCTATATAAACCGGAGGGTTTTAGTCCGTAGGACAACATACACAACAACAAGCATACCATAGGCTAGCTTCTAGGGTTTAGCCTCTCCGATCTCGTGGTAGATCTACTCTTGTACTACCCATATCATCAATATTAATCAAGCAGGACGTAGGGTTTTACCTCCATCGAGAGGGCCCGAACCTGGGTAAAACTTCATGTCCCTTGTCTCCTGTTACCATCCGGCCTAGACGCACAGTTCGGGACCCCCTACCCGAGATCCGCCGGTTTTGACACCGACACCCCTCCTCCACTCCTTTATATACGGGGGAGGGGGGCACCCATAGACACACAAGTTGATAATTGTCTTAGCCGTGTGCGGTGCCCCCCTCCACTATAATCCACCTCAGTCATATCATAGCGGTGCTTAGGTGAAGCCCTGTTCCGGTAGCTTTATCATCACCGTTATCACGCCGTTGTGCTGATGAAACTCTCCCTCGACACTCAGCTGGATCTAGAGTTCGTGGGACGTCACCGAGCTGAACGTGTGCAGATCGCAGAGGTGCCGTACCTTCGGTGCTAGGATCGGTCGGATCGTGAAGACGTTCGGCTACGTCAACCGTGTTGTCATAACGCTTCCGCTTACGGTCTATGAGGGTACGTGGACAACACTCTTCCCTCTCGCTGCTATGCATCACCATGATAGATCTTGCATGTGCATAGGAATTTTTTTGAAATTACTGCGTTCCCCAACAGTGGCATCCGAGCCAGGTCTATGCGTAGATGTTATATGCACGAGTAGAACACAAAGGAGTTGTGGGCGTGGGTATATACATATTACTTGCTGTCACTAGTTGATTCTTGATTCAGCGGTATTGTTGGTGTTGGAAATATGCCCTAGAGGCAATAATAAAATGGTTATTATTATATTTCTTTGTTCATGATAATTATCTATTGCTCATGCTATAATTGTGTTATCCGGAAATCGTAATACATGTGTGAATACATAGACCACAACACGTCCCTAGTGAGCCTCTAGTTGACTAGCTCGTTGATCAAAAGATAGTCATGGTTTCCTGACTATGGACATTGGATGTCATTGACAACGGGATCACATCATTAGGAGAATGATGTGATGGACAAGACCCAATCCTAAGCATAGCCCAAAGATCGTGTAGTTCGTTTGCTATAGCTTTTCCGAATGTCAAGTATCATTTCCTTAGACCATGAGATTGTGCAACTCCCGGATACCGTAGGAGTGCTTTGGGTGTGCCAAACGTCACAACGTAACTGGGTGACTATAAAGGTACACTACAGGTATATCCGAAAGTGTCTGTTGGGTTGGCACGAATCGAGACTGGGATTTGTCACTCCGTATGACGGAGAGGTATCTATGGGCCCACTCGGCAATGCATCATCATAATGAGCTCAATGTGACCAAGTGGTTGATCACGGGATCATGCATTACGGTACGAGTAAAGTGACTTGCCGGTAATGAGATTGAACAAGGTATTGGGATACCGACGATCGAGTCTCGGGCAAGTAACGTACCGATTGACAAAGGGAATTATATACGGATTGATTGAATCCTCGACATCGTGGTTCATCCGATGAGATCATCGAGGAGCATGTGGGAGCCAACATGGGTATCCACATCTGTTGGTTATTGACCGGAGAGTCGTCTCGGTCATGTCTGCGCGCTCCCGAACCCGTAGGGTCTACACACTTAAGGTCCGGTGACGCTAGGGTTGTTGAGATATTAGTATACGGTAACCCGAAAGTTGTTTGGAGTCCTGGATGAGATCCCGGACGTCACGAGGAGTTCCGGAATGGTCCGGAGGTGAAGATTTATATATAGGAAGTCAAGTTTCGGCCATCGGGAAAGTTTCGGGGGTAATCGGTATTGTATCGGGACCACCGGAAGGGTCCCGGGGGTCCACTGGGTGGGGCCACCTATCCCGGAGGGCCCTATGGGCTGAAGTGGGAGGGGAACCAGCCCCTAATGGGCTGGTGCGCCCCCCTTGGGCCTTCCCCTGCGCCTAGGGTTGGAAACCCTAGGTGTGGGGGCGGCCCACTTGGCTTGGGGGGCAAGCCACCCCCTTGGCCGCCGCCCCCCCCCTTGGAGATTGGATCTCCTAGGGCCGGCCCCCCTAGGGACCCTATATATAGTGGGGGGGGGGAGGGAGGGCAGCCGCACCCTAGCCCCTGGCGCCTCCCTCTCCCTCCCGTGACACTCCTCCCTCTCCCTGAGCTTGGCGAAGCCCTGCCGAGATCACCGTTGCTTCCACCACCACGCTGTCGTGCTGCTGGATCTTCATCAACCTCTCCTTCCCCCTTGCTGGATCAAGTTGGAGGAGATGTCTTCCCAACCATACGTGTGTTGAACGCGGAGGTGCCGTCCGTTCGGCGCTAGGTCATCGGTGATTTGGATCACGACGAGTACGACTCCATCAACCCCGTTCTCTTGAACGCTTCCGCGCGCGATCTACAAGGGTATGTAGATGCACTCCCCTCTCCCTCATCGCTAGATGACTCCATAGATTGATCTTGGTGATGCGTAGAAAATTTTAAAATTCTGCTACGTTCCCCAACAGTTGGATGAAGCGGCCCAGACCGACATTACGCGTACGCTTACGCGAAACTGGTTCTACCGATGTGCTTTGCACACAGGTGGCTAGTAGGAGTCTGTTTCTCCAGCTTTAGTTGAATTGGATTCAATGAACATGGTTCTTTCTGAAGATCAAGAAGCAATAACTATACCGCATTGTGGTTTTTGATGCGTAGGTAAGAACGATTCTTGCTCAGCCCGTAGCAGCCACGTAAAACTTGCAACAACAAAGTAGAGGAGGTCTAACTTGTTTTTGCAGGGCATGTTGTGATGTGATATGGTCAAGACATGATGATAAATTTTATTGTATGAGATGATCATATTTTGTAACGGAGTTATCGACAACTGGCAGGAGCCATATGGTTGTCGCTTTATTGTATGAAATGCAATCGCCATGTAATTGCTTTACTTTATCACTAAGCGGTAGCGATATTCGTAGAAGCAATAGTTGGCGAGATGACAATGATGCTTCAATGAAGATCAAGGTGTCAAGCCGGTGACGATGGTGATCATGATGGTGCTTTGGAGATGGAGATCAAAGGCACAAGCTGATGATGGCCATATCATATCACTTATATTGATTGCATGTGATGTTTATCCTTTGTGCATCTTATTTTTCTTAGTTTGGCAGTAGCATTATAAGATGATCTCTCACTAAATTTCAAGGTATAAGTGTTCTCCCTGAGTATGCACCGTTGCTACAGTTCGTCGTGCCGAGACACCACGTGATGATCGGGGTGTGATAAGCTCTACGTTCACATACAATGGGTGCAAGCCAGTTTTGCACACACGGAATACTCGGGTTAAACTTGACGAGCCTAGCATATGCAGATATGGCCTCGGAACACTGAGACTGAAAGGTAGAGCATGAATCATATAGTAGATATGATCAACATAGTGATGTTCACCATTGAAAACTACTCCATCTCACGTGATGATCGGACATGGTTTAGTTGATATGGATCACGTGATCACTTAGATGATTAGAGGGATGTCTATCTAAGTGGGAGTTCTGAAGTAATTTGATTAATTGAACTTTAATTTACCATAAACTTAGTACCTGATAGTATTTTGCATGTCTATGTTGTTGTAGATAGATGACCCGTGTTGTTGTTCCGTTGAATTTTAATGCGTTCCTAGAGAAAGCTAAGTTGAAAGATGATGGTAGCAACTACATGGACTGGGTCCGTAACTTGAGGATTATCCTCATTGCTGCAAAGATGAATTACGTCCTGGAAGCACCGCTAGGTGACAAACCTGCTGCAGGAGCAACGCCAAATGTTATGAACACCTGGTAGAGCAAAGCTGATGACTACTCGATAGTTTAGTGTGCCATGCTTTACGGCTTAGAACCGGGACTTCAACGACGTTTTGAATGTCATGGAGCATATGAGATGTTCCAGAAGTTGAAGTTAATATTTCAAGCAAATGCCCTGATTGAGAGATATGAAGTCAATAAGTTCTACAACTGCAAAATGGAGGAGAATAGTTCTGTTAGTGAACATATATACTCAGGATGTCTGGGTACCACAACCACTTGACTCAGCTGGGAGTTAATCTTCCTGATGATAGTGTCATTGACAGATTTCTTCAATCACTGGCACCAAGCTACAAAATCTTCGTGATGAACTATAATATGCAAGGGATGGATAAGACGATTCCTGAGCTCTTCGCAATGCTAAAGGCTGCGAAGGTAGAAATCAAGAAGGAGCATCTAGTGTTGATGGTCAACAAGACCACCAGTTTCAAGAAAAAGGGTAAAGAGAAGAAGGAGAACTTCAAGAAGAACATCAAGCAAGTTGCTGCTCAAGTGAAGAAGACCAAGTCTAGACCTAAGCCTGAGACTGAGTGCTTCTACTGCAAAGGGACTGGTCACTGGAAGCGGAACTGCCCCAAGTATTTGGCAGAGAAGAACAATGGCAAAGTGAAAGGTATATTTGATATACATGTTATTGATGTGTACCTTACTAATGCTTGCAGTAGCACCTGGGTATTTGATACTGGTTCTGTCGCTAATATTTGCAACTTGAAACAGGGGCTACGGATTAAGTGAAGATTGGCTAAGGACGATGTGACGATGCGTGTGCGAAATGGTTCAATAGTCGATGTGATCGCCGTCGGCACGCTACCTCTACATCTACCTTCGGGATTTGTTTTATACCTAAATAATTGTTATTTGGTGACAGCGTTGAGCATGAACATTATATCTAGATCTTGTTTGATGCGAGAGGGTTATTCATTTAAATTAGAGAATAATGGTTGTTCTATTTATATGAATAATATCTTTTATGGTCATGCACCCTTGATCAGTGGTCTATTTTTACTAAATCTTGATACTAGTGATACACATATTCATAGTATTGAAGCCAAAAGATATAAGTTTAATAATGACAGTGCAACTTATTTGTGGCACTGCCGTTTATGTCATATTGGTGTAAAGCACATGAAGAAACTCCATGCTGATGGGCTTTTGGAATCACTTGATTATGAATGACTTGATGCTTGCGAACCAAGCCTCATGGGCAAGATGACTAAGACTTCGTTCTTCAGAACGATGGAGCGAGCAACAGACTTACTGGAAATAATACATACTGATGTATGCGGTCCGATGAGTGTTGATGCTCGCAGCGGGTATCGTTATTTTCTTACCTTCACAGATGATTTAAGCAGATATGGGTATATATACTTGATGAAACATAAGTCTGAAACATTTGAAAAGTTCAAAGAATTTCAGAGTGAAGTGGAAAATCATCATAACAAGAAAATTAAGTTTCTATGATCTGATCATGGAGGTGAATATTTGAGTTATGAGTTTGGTCTTCATTTGAAACAATGCGGAATAGTTTCGCAACTCACGCCACCTGGAACACCACAACGTAATGGTGTGTCCGAACGTCGTAACCGCACTTTATTAGATATGGTGCGATCTATGGTGTCTCTCACTGATTTACCGCTATCGTTTTGGGGTTATGCTTTAGAGACAGTTGCACTCACATTAAATAGGGCACCATCAAAATTCGTTGAGACGACACCTTATGAACTATGGTTTGGCAAGAAAGCCAAGTTGTCATTTCTTATAGTTTGGGGCTGTGATGATTATGTGAAAAAGCTTCAACCTAATAAGCTCGAACCCAAATCGGAGAAATGTGTCTTCATATGATACCCAAAGGAGACTGTTGGGTACACCTTCTATCACAGATCCGAAGGCAAGATATTCGTTGCTAAGAATGGATCCTTTCTAGAGAAGGAGTTTCTCTCGAAAGAAGTGAGTGGGAGGAAAGTTGAACTTGACGAGCTAATTATACCTACTCCTTTATTGGAAAGTAGTTCATCACTAAAATCAGTTCCAGTGATTCCTACACCAGTAAGTGAGGAAGCTAATGATGATGATCATGAAACTTCTGATCAAATTACTACCGAACCTCGTAGGTCAACCAGAGTAAGATCCGCACCAGAGTGGTATGGTAATCCTGTTCTGGAGGTCATGTTGCTTGACCAGGATGAACCTATACGAACTATGAGGAAGCGATGATGAGCCCAGATTCCGCAAAATGGCTTGAGGCCATGAAATCTGAGATGGGTTCCATGTATGAAAACAAAGTGTGGACTTTGGTTGACTTGCCCAATGATCGGCAGGCCATAGAGAATAAATGGATCTTCAAGAAGAAGACTGACGCTGACGGTAATGTTACTGTCTACAAAGCTCGACTTATTGCAAAAGGTTTTCGACAAGTTCAAGGAGTTGACTACGATGAGACTTTCTCACCCGTAGCGATGCTTAAGTCCGCCCGAATCATGTTAGCAATTACCGCATTTTATGATTATGAGATTTGGCAAATGGATGTCAAAACTGCATTCCCTAATGGATATCTTAAAGAAGAGTTGTATATGATGCAACCAGAAGGTTTTGTCGATCCAAAAGGTGCTAACAAAGTGTGCAAGCCCCAGTGATCCATTTATGGACTGGCGCAAGCCTCTCAGAGTTGGAATATATGCTTTTACAGTGTGATCAAGCATATGGTTTTATACAGACTTTTGGAGAAGTCTGTATTTACAAGAAAGGAAGTGGGAGCTCTGTAGCATTTGTGATATTATATGTGGATGACATATTGCTGATCAGAAATGATACTAAATTTCTGAATAGCATAAAAGGATACTTGAATAAGAATTTTTCAATGAAAGACCTCGGTGAAGCTGCTTATATATTGGGCATCAATATCTATAGAGATAGATCAATACGCTTAATTGGACTTTCACAAAGCACATACCTTGATAAAGTTTTGAAGAAGATCAAAATGGATCAAGCAAAGAAAGGGTTCTTGCCTATGTTACAAGGTGTGAAGTTCAGTCAGACTCAATGCCCGACCACTGCAGAAGATAGAGAGAAAATGAAAGTCATTCCCTATGCTTCAGCCATAGGTTATGTCATGTATGGAATGGTGTGTACTAGACCTGATGTGTGCCTTGCTATTAGTTTAGCAGGGAGGTACCAAAGTATTCCAGGAGTGGATACTGGACAGTAGTCAAAAACATCCTGAAATACCTAAAAGGACTAAGGATATGTTTCTCGTTTGTGGAGGTGACAAAGAGCTCATCGTAAAAGCTTACATTGATGCAAGCTTTGACACTGATCCGGATGACTCTAAGTCACAAACCGGATACATATTTTTATTAAATGGTGGAGCTATTTGTTGGTGCAGTTCCAAGCAGAGCATCGTGGCGGGATCTACATGTGAAGCAGAGTACATAGCTACTTCGGAAGCAGCAAATGAAGGAGTCTGGATGAAGGAGTTCACATCCGATCTAGGTGTCATACCTAGTGCATCGGGTCCAATGAAAATCTTTTGTGACAATACTGGTGCAATTGCCTTGGCAAAGGAATCCAGATTTCACAAGAGAACCAAGCACATCAAGAGACGCTTCAATTCCATCCACGATCAAGTCAAGGAGGGAGACATAGAGATTTGCAAGATACATACGGATCTGAATATTGCAGACCCGTTGACTAAGCCTCTCTCACGAGCAAAACATGATCAACACCAAGACTCCATGGGTGTTAGAATCATTACAATGTAGTCTAGATTATTGACTCTAGTGCAAGTGGGAGACTGAAGGAAATATGCCCTAGAGGCAATAATAAAGTTGTTATTTATATTTCCTTATATCATGATAAATGTTTATTATTCATGCTAGAATTGTATTAACCGGAAACTTTGTACATGTGTGAATACAAAGACAAACAGAGTGTCACTAGTATGCCTCTACTTGACTAGCTCGTTGATGAAAGATGGTTAAGTTTCCTAGCCATGGACAAAGAGTTGTCATTTGATGAACGGGATCACATCATTAGAGAATGATGTGATTGACTTGACCCATCCGTTAGCTTAGCACGATGATCGTTTAGTTTACTGCTATTGCTTTCTCCATAACTTATACATGTTCCTATGACTATGAGATTATGCAACTCCTGAATTCCGGAGGAACACTTAGTGTGCTATCAAACATCACAACGTAACTGGGTGACTATAAAGATGCTCTACAGGTGTCTCCGATGGTGTTTGTTGGGTTGGCATAGATCGAGATTAGGATTTGTCACTCCGTGTATCGGAGAGGTATCTCTGGGCCCTCTCGGTAATGCACATCACTATAAGCCTTGCGAGCAATGTGATTAATGAGTTAGTTACATGATGTAGCATTACGGAACGAGTAACGAGACTTGCCGGTAATGATATTGAACTAGGTATGATGATACCGACGATCGAATCTCGGGCAAGTAACATACCGATGACAAAGGGAACAACGTATGTTGTTATGCGGTTTGACCGATAAAGATCTTCGTAGAATATGTAGGAACCAATATGAGCTTCCAGGTTACGCTATTGGTTATTGACCGTAGATGAGTCTCAGGCATGTCTAATTAGTTCTTGAACCCGTAGGGTCCGCACGATTAACGTTCGGTGACGATCGGTATTATGAGTTTATGTGTTTTGATGTACCGAAGGTAGTTCGGAGTCCCAGATGTGATCATGGGCATGACGAGGAGTCTCGAAATGGTTGAGACATAAAGCCTATGTTTGGACATTGGAATGGTTTCGGGTGAAATCGGGAATATACCGGAGTACCGGGAGGTTACCGGAACCCCCCGGGAAGTATATGGGCCTTATTGGGCCATAATGGAGGAGAGGAGAAGGAAGCCTAGGAGGGGGCGCCCCCCCCCCCAATCCCAATCCAAATTGGGTGGGGGTCCGGCACCCCCTTTCCTTCCTCCTTCCTTCCCCTTCCTTCCTCTCCTAGTCCAACTAGGGAAGGGGGGGAGGGGATTCTACTCCCGGTGGGAGTAGGACTCCTCCAGGGCGCTCCATAGAGGGCCGGCCCTCCCCCTCCTCCACTTCTTTATATACGGGGGAGGGGGGCACCCCATAGACACACAAGTTGACAATTGTCTTAGCCGTGTGCGGTTCCCCCCTCCACCATAAACCACCTCGGTCATATCATAGCGGTGCTTAGGCGAAGCCCTGTTCCGGTAGCTTCATCATCACCGTCATCACACCGTCATGCTGACGAAACTCTCCCTCGACACTTAGCTGGATCTAGAGTTCGTGGGACGTCACCGAGCTGAACTTGTGCAGATCGCGGAGGTGCCATACCTTCGGTGCTAGGATCGGTCAGATCATGAAGACGTTCGACTACATCAACCGCGTTGTCATAACGCTTCCGCTTACGGTCTACGAGGGTACGTGGACAACACTCTTCCCCTCTCGTTGCTATGCATCACCATGATAGATCTTGCATGTGCATAGGAATTTTTTTGAAATTACTGCGTTCCCCAACACCTAGGTAATTGGGCCCCACGGTGGAACCCCTGGAACCTTCTAGAACCTTCCCGGTACAATACCGAAAAAACCGAACTTTTTCCGGAGCCCATAATATGACTTCCCATATATAAACCCTTACATCTGGATCATTTCGGAGCTCCTCGTGATGTCCCGGATCCCATCCAGGACTCCAAACAACCTTCGGAATTTCCACTATTAATATCTCAATACTACCCTAGCGCTACCAAGCGTTAAGCGTGCGACCCTACGGTTTTGAGAATCATGTAGACATGACCGATATACCTCTACGATCAATAACCTATAGTGGGACCTATATGTACATATTGGTTCCTACATATTCTACGAATATCTTTATTGGTCGAACCTCGATGTCAAGGATTCAACTATTCCCGTATATAGTCCCCTTCGTCCATCGGTATGTTACTTGCCCGAGATTCGATCGTCGGTATCCCTATACCTAGTTCAATCTCGTTACTGGCAAGTCTCTTTACTTGTTCCATAATACAAGATCACGTGGCTAACTCATTAGTCACATTGCTGGCAAGCTTACTGTGATGTTGTATCACCGAGTGGGCCCTGAGATACCTCTCCGTCATACGGAGTGACAAATCCCACTCTTGATCCATGCCAACTCAACAGACACTCCGAAAGATACCTGTAGAGCACCTTTATAGTCACCTAGTTATGTTGTCACGTTTGGTACACATAAGGTATCCCTCCGGTGTTAGTGAGTTTCATGATCTCATGGTCATAGGAACCCATACTTGACATGCAGAAAATGATAGCAATAAACTTGACACGATCATATGCTATGTTTATAGCTTGGATCTTGTCCATCACATCATTCTCCTAATGATGTGATCCCGTTATCAAATGACAACTCATGTCTATGGCTAGGAAACCATAGCCATGTTTGATCAACGAGCTAGTCCAGTAGAGGCTTACTAGGGGCATGCTGTTATCTATGTATCTACACATGTATTTGAGTTTCTGGTCAATACAATTATAGCATGGATAATAAAAAATTATCATGAATAAGGAAATATAATAATAATCACTTTATTATTGCCTCTAGGGCATATTTCCAATAGATGCCCAATGGTCACCGGATGATGCTTGGATAATGAAGCGATGACACGAGTGTGATGATTGGTGGAAGTGATTGGCATCAATGAAGTTCCTCCAAATTTTTGTTAGCCAAATGATTTGGAAATCAATGTGATGATCAAGAGCATGTCAATATCTTCAAGACAAGCCCAAGGGCACTCAAATTGGAGTATGGGAGTGTATGGCCAAAACGATGAACGAGTGTCAACTATTCTAGGGGTCGTGGGCACGTGGTCTAGGAGCCCAGTGGGCATGGGGTATCCAGAGAGGATACCAATAGATGCCCATGGGCACATGGGTGGCTAAAAAACATGATTTCGAAGGGAAAAGTGAAGGGGAAAAGAAAAAATGGGCCAAGGGCCAAGGAAGGTAGATCAAATAGTTTTGCAATGGATCCATGGATCAAAACCAACAAATTCGCACGAAATCCAATAAATCACAAGAAATTGGGTATGACTATTTTTGTGTGGATTTTCGAATTTGGGCAAGAAAAAAAATAAAATAAGGCTATAAGATGGAAGGGAGGGGTTTCAATTTTTGGCAACTTTGCTCATGATACCAAATCATATGGGGTAAGCCGCTCGGGGTGCCCGATCTTCATGAACTGGAGGCGGATTTGAGGAAGATCATGAAGAACATGGAGGAAAACGAGAAGAAACACAAGGGAAACAAGAAAAAATCAACACACAATGATGCAATACAAGATACACATAGGTAAATTCTTGAACCACATCATCCACAAGAGAGAGATGGAACAAGATAGAGTTCTTCCCTAAGTCCTAAGTCAAGGAGGGCTTTGAGTTCCACATGTGCAATCTTCTCCATGGAAAGAGGTCCTGTGCTCATGGGCCTTCACCCAATAGGTGGCATTGTACTCCTCGGAGTCTTCACCTAGTTGGTGGCCCTCTACTCCAATGGAGTCTTCTCCATTTTAAGGAAGCCCACAATTGTGAAGTAGATGAGCTAATATCTATCAATGTCTATTCTTGTCTTAGCTAACCCTAGATCTGAGGTGGGGCGAGGTATATATAGTCCTAGGCATGGATTGGTAAGTGAGGGGCAAAAAAAGATACATGCGCATTGCCAAAATAGCTGGTCGCGGGCAGGCTAATGGGCACGGGGTCTGTCACGGGTTCTCGAGAGAGGTTGGCGGCAAGACCCCATGGGCACTTGGTGAAGGAAATATGCCCTAGAGGCAATAATAAAGTTATTATTTATTTCCTTATATCATGATAAAGGTTTATTATTCATGCTAGAATTGTATTAACCGGAAACAAAATACATGTGTGAATACATAGACACACAGAGTGGCACTAGTATGCCTCTACTGGACTAGCTCGTTAATCAAAGATGGTTATATTTCCTAACCATGGACAAAGAGTTTTCATTTGATTAACGGGATCACATCATTAGTTGAATGATCTGATTGACATGACCCATTCCATTAGCTTAGCACCCGATCGTTTAGTATGTTGATATTGCTTTCTTCATGACTTATACATGTTCCTATGACTATGAGATTATGTAACTCCCGTGTGCCGGAGGAACACTTTGTGTGCTACCAAACGTCACAACGTAACTGGGTGATTATAAAGGTGCTCTACAGGTGTCTCCAAAGGTACATGTTGGGTTGACGTATTTCGAGATTAGGATTTGTCACTCCGATCGTCGAAGAGGTATCTCTGGGCCCTCTCGATAATGCACATCACTTAAGCCTTGCAAGCAATGCAACTAATGAGTTAGTTGCGAGATGATGTATTACGGAACGAGTAAAGAGACTTGCCGGTAACGAGATTGAACTAGGTATTGGACACCGACGATCGAATCTCGGGCAAGTAACATACCGATGACAAAGGGAACAACGTATGTTGTTATGCGGTCTAACCGATAAAGATCTTCATAGAATATGTAGGAGCCAATATGGGCATCCAGGTCCCGCTATTGGTTATTGACCGGAGACGTGTCTCGGTCATGTCTACATTGTTCTCGAACCCGTAGGGTCCGCACGCTTAAGGTTTCGATGACAGTTATATTATGAGTTTATACGTTTTGATGTACCGAAGGTTGTTCGGAGTCCCGGGTGTGATCACGGACATCATGAGGAGTCTCGAAATGGTCGAGACATAAAGATTGATATATTGGAAGCCTATGTTTGGATATCGGAAGTGTTCCGGGTGAAATCGGGATTTTACCAGAGTACCGGGAGGTTACCGGAACCCCCCGGGAGCTATATGGGCCTTAGTGGGCTTTAGTGGAAAAGGAAGGGGCAGCCCAAGATGGGCCGCGCGCCCCTCCCCTCCCTTGGTCTGAATAGGACAAGGAGAGGGGGCCGGCCCCCCTCTCTCTTTTCCCCCCTCCGCGAATCCTATTCCAACTAGGATTGGGGGGGGGGATCCTACTCCCAGAGGGAGTAGGACTCCTCCTGGCGCGCCTCTCCTTGGCCGGCCGCACCCCCCCCTTGATCCTTTATATACGGAGGCAGGGGAACCCCAGAGACACACAAGTTGATCCACATGATGTTATTCTTAGCCGTGTGCGGCGCCCCCTACCACCATAGTCCTCGATAATATTGTAGCGGTGCTTAGGAGAAGCCCTGTGACAGTAGTACATCAAGATATCACCACGCCGTCGTGCTGACGGAACTCTTCCCCGACACTTTGCTGGATCGGAGTCCGGGGATCGTCATCGAGCTGAATGTGTGCTAAAACTCAGAGGTGCCGTAGTTTCGGTGCTTGATCGGTCGGGTCGTGAAGACATACGACTACATCAACCAAACGCTTCCGTTGTCGATCTACTAGGGTACGTAGATCACACTCTCCCCTCGTTGCTATGCATCACCATGATCTTGCGTGTGCGTAGGAAATTTTTTGAAATTACTATGTTCCCCAACACTTGGGTCCAAAGGCCCGTGTCCACGGGATATCCAGAGAGCTTCTCAGCTGCTGGACTTTGTGTGGACGCGTGTTGATGCTTCCAGAACATGGCCTTGCTATTGATGGTTCCTTCTCCACTTCCATACTTCCATCTTAGATGACGTAGTTGTTCTCTTGTGCTTGACCTTCTCCGTGCCAAGTGTGACATTCGGCTTAAACCAAAAGGTTCACAAGGTAGGAGTGTCAAGTAGTATACTGATACGTCTCCAACGTATCTATAATTTTTGATTGCTCCATGCTATATTATCTACTGTTTTGGGCAATATTGGGCTTTATTTTCCACTTTTATATTTTTTTTGGGACTAACCTATTAACTAGAGGCCCGGCCCAGATTTGCTGTTTTATGCCTATTTCAGTGTTTCGAAGAAAAGGAATACCAAACGGAGTCGAAATGGAACGAAATCAACTGGAGAAGTTATTTTTGGAAGGAAACCTACCGGATAGACTTGGACCCTATGTCAGAATATGGAGGAGCTCACGAGGGTAGGGGAGCGCCCACCCCCCTGGGGCGCGCCCCCTGCCTCGTGGCCACCCCTTCGGTCCACTGACGTACTCCTTTCACCCATATATACCCACGTATCTCCAGAACGGAGATTAGATCGGGAGTTCCGCCGCCAGAAGCCTCCGTAGTACCGAAAACCAATCTAGACCCATTCGGGCACCCTGCCGGAGGGGGCAATCCTTCTCCGATGGCCATCTTCATCATCCCGGTGCTCTCAATGACGAGGAGGGAGTAGTTCTCCCTCGGGGCTGAGGGTATGTACCAGTAGCTATGTGTTTGATCTCTCTCTCTCTCTCTCTCTCTCTCTCTCTCTCTCTCTCCTGTTCTTGATTTGGCACGATCTTGATGTACCGCGAGCCTTGCTATTATAGTTGGATCTTATGTTTCTCCTCCCCCTCTTCTCTCTTTTAATGAATCGAGTTTCCCCTTTGAAGTAATCTATCGGATTGAGTCTTTAAAGATTTGAGAACACTTGATGTATCGGGTTCCCGGATGTGATCACGGACATGACGAGGAGTCTCGAAATGGTCGAGACATAAAGATTGATATATTGGAAGCCTATGTTCTGATATCGGAAGTGTTCCGGGTGAAATCGCGATTTTACCGGAGTACCGGGAGGTTACCGGAACCCCCCGGGAGCTATATGGGCCTTAGTGGGCTTTTGTGGAAAAGGAAGGGGCAGCCCAAGATGGGCCGCGCGCCCCTCCCCTCCCTTGGTCCGAATAGGACAAGGAGAGGGGCCCGGCCCCCCTCTCTCTTTTTGAAGGAAATATGCCCTAGAGGCAATAATAAAGTTATTATTTATTTCCTTATATCATGATAAATGTTTATTATTCATGCTAGAATTGTATTAACCGGAAACATAATACATGTGTGAATACATAGACAAACAGAGTGTCACTAGTATGCCTCTACTTGACTAGCTCGTTAATCAAAGATGGTTAAGTTTCCTAACCATGAACAATGTGTTGTTATTTGATTAACGAGGTCACATCATTAGTTGAATGATCTGATTGACATGACCCATTTCATTAGCTTAGCACCCGATCGTTTAGTATGTTGCTATTGCTTTCTTCATGACTTATACATGTTCCTATAACTATGAGATTATGCAACTCCCGTTTACCAGAGGAACACTTTGGGTACTACCAAACGTCACAACGTAACTGGGTGATTATAAAGGAGTACTACAGGTGTCTCCAATGGTAGATGTTGGGTTGGCGTATTTCGAGATTAGGGTTTGTCACTCCGATTGTCGGAGAGGTATCTCTGGGCCCTCTCGGTAATATACATCACATAAGCCTTGCAAGCATTATAACTAAGATGTTAGTTGTGAGATGATGTATTACGGAATGAGTAAAGAGACTTGCCAGTAACGAGATTGAACTAGGTATTGGATACCGACGATCGAATCTCGGGCAAGTAACATACCGATGACAAAGGGAACAACGTATGTTGTTATGCGGTCTGACCGATAAAGATCTTCGTAGAATATGTAGGAGCCAATATGGGCATCCAGGTCCCGCTATTGGTTATTGACCGGAGACGTGTCTCGGTCATGTCTACATTGTTCTCGAACCGTAGGGTCCGCACGCTTAACGTTACGATGACAGTTATTATGAGTTTATGCATTTTGATGTACCGAAGGTTGTTCGGAGTCCCGGATGTGATCACGGACATGACGAGGAGTCTCGAAACGGTCGATACGTAAAGATTGATATATTGGAAGCCTATGTTTGGACATCGGAAGTGTTCCGGGTGAAATCGGGATTTTACCGGATTACCGGGAGGGTTACCGGAACCCCCCGGGAGCCAAATGGGCCAACATGGGCCTTAGTGGAAAGGTGAAAGGGCTGCCCCATGGGCTGCGCGCCTCCCCCCTTCCCCTAGTCCTATTAGGACTAGGGAAGGTGGCCGGCCACCCCCTCTCTCCTTCCCACTTGAGGAAACCTAGTTGGACTAGGATTGGAGGGGGGAGTCCTACTCCCGGTAGGAGTAGGACTCCTCCTGCGCCTCCCACCTTGGCCGGCCAGCCCCTCCCCTTGAAACCTTTATATACGGGGGCAGGGGGCACCTATAGACACACAAGTTGATCCTTGAGATCGTTCCTTAGCCGTGTGCGGTGCCCCCTGCCACCAAATTCCACCTCGATCATACTGTTGTAGTGCTTAGGTGAAGCCCTGCGTCGGTAGTACATCAAGATCGTCACCACGCCGTCGTGCTGACGGAACTCTTCCTCGACGCTTTGCTGGATCGGAGCCCGAGGATCGTCATCGAGATGAACGTGTGCTAAGAACTCGGAGGTGCCGGAGTAACGGTGCTTGGATCGGTCGGATCGGGAAGACGTACGACTACTTCCTCTACGTTGTGTGATCGCTTCCGCAGTCGGTCTGCGTTGGTACGTAGACAACACTCTCCCCTCTTGTTGCTATGCATCACCATGATCTTGCGTGTGCGTAGGAATTTTTTTGAAATTACTACGTTCCCCATCAGTGGCATCCGAGCGTAGGTTTTATGGTTTGATGTTATATGCACGAGTAGAACACAAGTGAGTTGTGGGCGATATAAGTCATACTGCCTACCAGCATGTCATACTTTGGTTCGGTGGTATTGTTGGATGAAGCGGCCCGGACCGACATTACGCGTACGCTTACGCGAGACCGGTTTCCCCGACGTGCTTTGCACATAGGTGACTTGCGGGTGACTGTTTCTCCAACTTTAGTTGAACCGAGTGTGGCTACGCCCGGTGCTTGCGAAGGTTAAAACGGAGTCTATTTGACAAACTATCGTTGTGGTTTTGATGCGTAGGTGAGATTGGTTCTTGCTTAAGCCCGTAGCAGCCACGTAAAACTTGCAACAACAAAGTAGAGGACGTCTAACTTGTTTTTGCAGGGCATGTTGTGATATGATATGGTCAAGACGTGATGAGATATAAGTTGTTGTATGAGATGATCATGTTTTGTTGAAGTTATCGGCAACTGGCAAAAGCCTTATGGTTGTCTCTTTATTGCATGAGATGCAAGCGCCAAATAATTGCTTTACTTTATCGCTATGCGATAGCAATAGTTGCAAGAGCAATAGTTGGCGAGACGACCGTGTGACGACACATTGATATAGATCAAGATGATGGAGATCATGGTGTCATGCCGGTGATGACAGAGATCATGACAGTACTTTGGAGATGGAGATCAAAGAAGCAAGATGATGATGGCCATATCATGTCACATATTTTGATTGCATACGATGTTTATCTTTTATACATCTTATTTTTGCTTTGATTGACGGTAGCATTATAAGATGATCTCTCACTAAATTATCAAGAAGTGTTCTTCCTGAGTATGCACCGTTGCCAAAGTTCGTCGTGCCCAGACACCACATGATGATCGGGTGTGATAAGCTCTACGTCCATCTACAATGGGTGCAAGCCAGTTTTGCACACGCAGAATACTCAGGTTAAACTTGACGAGCCTAGCATATGCAGATATGGCCTCGGAACACAGAGACCGAAAGGTCGAGCGTGAATCATATAGTAGATATGATCAACATAACGATGTTCACCATTGAAAACTACTCCATCTCACGTGATGATCGGTTATGGTTTAGTTGATTTGGATCACGTGATCACTTAGAGGATTAGAGGGATGTCTATCTAAGTGGGAGTTCTTAAGTAATATGATTAATTGAACTTTAATTTATCATGAACTTAGTCCTGGTAGTATTAGCATATCTATGTTGTAGATCAATAGCTCGCGTTGTTGCTTTCATATGTTTATTTTGATATGTTCCTAGAGAAAATTGTGTTGAAAGATGTTAGTAGCAATGATACGGATTGGATCCGTGATCTGAGGTTTATCCTCATTGTTGCACAGAAGAATTATGTCCTTGATGCACCGCTAGGTGACAGACCTATTGCAGGAGCAGATGCAGACGTTATGAACGTTTGGCTGGCTCAATATGATGACTACTTGATAGTTTAGTGCACCATGCTTAATGGCTTTGAATCGGGACTTCAAAGACGTTTTGAACGTCATGGACCATATGAGATGTTCCAGGAGTTGAAGTTAATATTTCAAGCAAATACCCGAGTTGAGAGATATGAAGTCTCCAACAAGTTCTATAGCTAAAAGACGGAGGAGAATCGCTCAACTAGTGAGCATGTGCTCAGATTGTCCGGGTACTACAATCGCTTGAATCAAGTGGGAGTTAATCTTCCAGATAAGATAGTGATTGACAGAATTCTCTAGTCACCATCACCAAGTTAGCAGAACTTCGTGATGAACTATAATATGCAAGGGATAACGGAAACAACTCCCAAGCTCTTCGTGATGCTGAAATCAACGAAGGTAGAAATCAAAAAAAACATCAAGTGTTGATGGTTGACAAGACCACTAGTTTCAAGAAAAGGGCAGAGGGAAGAAGGGGAACTTCAAGAAGAACGGCAAGCAAGTTGCTGCTCAAGTGAAGAAGCCCAAGTCTGATCCTAAGCCTGAGAATAAGTGCTTCTACTGCAAAGGGACTGGTCACTGGAAGCGGAACTACCCCAAGTGATTGGCGGATAAGAAGGATGGCAAAGTGAACATAAGTATATTTGATATACATGTTATTGATGTGTACTTTACTAGTGTTTATAGCAACCCCTTAGTATTTGATGCTAGTTCAGTTGCTAAGAGTAGTAACTCGAAACGGGAGTTGCAGAATGAACAGAGACTAGTTAAGGGTGAAGTGACGATGTGTGTTGGAAGTGGTTCCAAGATTGATATGATCATCATCGCACACTCCCTATACTTGCGGGATTAGTGTTGAACCTAAATAAGTGTTATTTGGTGTTTTCGTTGAGCATGAATATGATTTGATCATGTTTATTATAATACGATTATTCATTTAAGTAAAAGAATAAATTGTTGTTCTGTTTACATGAATAAAACCTTATATGGTTACACACCCAATGAAAATAGTTCATTGGATCTCGATCTTAATAATACACATATTCATAATATTGAAACCAAAAGATGCGAAGTTAATAATGATAGTGCAACTTATTTGTGGCACTGCCGTTTAGGTCATATTGGTGTAAAGCGCATGAAGAAACTCCATGCTGATGGGATTTTGGAATCACTTGATTATGAATCACTTGATGCTTGCAAACCATGCCTTATGGGCAAGATGACTAAACGCCGTTCTCCGGAACAATGAAGCAAGCAACAGATTTGTTGAAAATCATACATACTGATGTATGTGGTCCGATGAATATTAAGGCTTGCAGCAGGTATCATTATTTTCTGACCTTCACAGATGATTTGAGCAGATATGGGGATATCTACTTGATGAAACATAAGTCTGAAACATTTGAACAGTTCAAAGAATTTCAGAGTGAAGTGGAAAAACCATCGTGACAAAAAAATAAAAGTTTCTACGATATGATCGCAGAGGTAAAATGTTTGAGTTACGAGTTTGGTCTTCAGTTAAAACAATGTGAAATAGTTTCACTACTCACGCCACCTGGAACACCACAGCATAATGGTGTGTCCGAACGTCATAACCGTACTTTATTGGATATAGTGCAATCTATGATGTTTCTTGCCGATTTACCACTATCGTTTTGGGGTTATGCATTAGAGACAGCTGCATTCACGTTAAATAGGGCACCATCTAAATCCGTTGAGACGACACCGTGTGAACTATGGTTTGGCAAGAAACCTAAGCTGTCGTTTCTTAAAGTTTGGGGTTGCGATGCTTATATGAAAAAGTTTCATCTTGATAAGCTCAAACTCAAATCGGAGAAGTGCGTCTTCATAGGATATCCAAAGGAAACTATTGGATACACCTTCTATCACAGATCCGAAGGCAAGACTTTTGTTGCTAAAATTCGGAAACTTTCTGGAGAAGGAGTTTCTCTTGAAAGAAGTGAGTGGGAGGAAAGTAGAAAACTTGATAAGGTAATTGTACCTTCTACCTTATTGGAAAGTAGTTCATCACAAAAATCTGTTCTTGTGACTACTACACCAATTAGTGAGGAAGCTAATGATGATGATCATGTAACTTCAGATCAAGTTACTACCGAATCTCGTAGGTAAACCAGAGTGAGACCCGCACCAGAGTGGTACAGTAATCCTGTTCTGGAGGTCATGTTACTTGACCATGACGAACCTACGAACTATGAGGAAGCGATGATGAGCCCAGATTCCGCGAAATGGTTTGAGGCCATGAAATCTGAGATATGATCCATGTATGAGAACAAAGTTTGGACTTTGGTTGACTTGCCCGATGATCGGCAAGCAATTGAGAATAAATGGATCTTCAAGAGAAAAGACGGACGCTGATAGTAGTGTTACTATCTACAAAGCTAGAATTGTCGCAAAAGGTTTTCGACAAGTTCAAGGTGTTGAGTACGATGAGAGCTTCTCACTCGTATCTATGCTTAAGTCTGTCCGAATCATGTTAGTAATTGCCGCATTTTATGAAATCTGGCAAATGGATAAACAAAACTGCATTCCTTAATGGATTTATTAAAGAAGAGTTGTATATGATGCAACAGAAGGTTTTGTCAATTTGAAAGGTGCTAACAAAATGTGCAAGCTCCAGCGATCCATCTGTGGACTGGTGCAAGCATCTCGGAGTTGGAATATACGCTTTGATGAGTTGATCAAAGCATATAGTTTTATACAGACTTGCGGTGAAGCCTGTATTTACAAGAAAGTGAGTGGGAGCACTACAAAATTTCTGATAAGTATATGTGAATGACATATTGTTGATCGGAAATAATGTAGAATTATTCTGTAAAGCATAAAGGAGTGTTTGAAAGGAGTTTTTCAAAGAAAGACTTTGGTGAAGCTGCTTACATATTGAGCTTCAAGATCTATAGAGATAGATCAAGACGCTTGATAAGTTTTTCAATGAGTACATACCTTGACAAGATTTTGAAGTAGTTCAAAATGGAGCAGTCAAAGAAAGAGTTCTTGCCTGTATTATAAGGTGTGAAGTTGAGTAAGACTCAAAGCCCGACCACGGCAGAAGATAGAAAGAGAATGAAAGTCATTCCCTATGCCTTGGCCATAGGTTCTATAAAGTATGTCATGCTGTATACCAGATCTATTGTATACCCTGCACTGATTTGGCAAGGGAGTACAATAGTGATCTAGGAGTAGATCACTGGACAGCGGTCAGAATTATCCTTAGTGAAATAAGGATATGTTTCTCGATTATGGACGTGACAAAAAGGTTCGTCGTAAAGGGTTACGTCGATGCAAGTTTTTGACACTGATCCAGATGAATCTAAAGTCTCAATCTGGATACATATTGAAAGTGGGAGCAATTAGCTAGAGTAGCTCCGTGTAGAGCATTGTAGACATAGAACTTGCAAAATACTTACAGATCTGAATGTGACAGACCCGTTGACTAAAATTATCTCACAAGCAAAACATGATCACACCTTAGTACTCTTTGGGTGTTAATCACATAGATATGTGAACTAGATTACTGACTCTAGTAAACCCTTTGACTGTTGGTCACATGACGATGTGAACTATGGGTGTTAATCACATGGTGATGTGAACTATTGCTGTTAAATCACATGGCGATGTGAACTAGATTATTGACTCTAGTGCAAGTGGGAGACTGAAGGAAATATGCCCTAGAGGCAATAATAAAGTTATTATTTATTTCCTTATATCATGATAAATGTTTATTATTCATGCTAGAATTGTATTAACCGGAAACATAATACATGTGTGAATACATAGACAAACAGAGTGTCACTAGTATGCCTCTACTTGACTAGCTCGTTAATCAAAGATGGTTAAGTTTCCTAACCATGAACAATGTGTTGTTATTTGATTAACGAGGTCACATCATTAGTTGAATGATCTGATTGACATGACCCATTTCATTAGCTTAGCACCCGATCGTTTAGTATGTTGCTATTGCTTTCTTCATGACTTATACATGTTCCTATAACTATGAGATTATGCAACTCCCGTTTACCAGAGGAACACTTTGGGTACTACCAAACGTCACAACGTAACTGGGTGATTATAAAGGAGTACTACAGGTGTCTCCAATGGTAGATGTTGGGTTGGCGTATTTCGAGATTAGGGTTTGTCACTCCGATTGTCGGAGAGGTATCTCTGGGCCCTCTCGGTAATACACATCACATAAGCCTTGCAAGCATTATAACTAAGATGTTAGTTGTGAGATGATGTATTACGGAACGAGTAAAGAGACTTGCCAGTAACGAGATTGAACTAGGTATTGGATACCGATGATCGAATCTCGGGCAAGTAACATACCGATGACAAAGGGAACAACGTATGTTGTTATGCGGTCTGACCGATAAAGATCTTCGTAGAATATGTAGTAGCCAATATGGGCATCCAGGTCCCGCTATTGGTTATTTACCGGAGACGTGTCTCGGTCATGTCTACATTGTTCTCGAACCGTAGGGTCCGCACGCTTAACGTTACGATGACAGTTATTATGAGTTTATGCATTTTGATGTACCGAAGGTTGTTCGGAGTCCCGGATGTGATCACGGACATGACGAGGAGTCTCGAAATGGTCGAGACGTAAAGATTGATATATTGGAAGCCTATGTTTGGACATCGGAAGTGTTCCGGGTGAAATCAGGATTTTACCGGATTACCGGGAGGGTTGGCGGAACCCCCCGGGAGCCAAATGGGCCAACATGGGCCTTAGTGGAAAGGTGAAAGGGCTGCCCCATGGGCTGCGCGCCTCCCCCCTTCCCCTAGTCCTATTAGGACTAGGGAAGGTGGCCGGCCACCCCCTCTCTCCTTCCCACTTGAGGAAACCTAGTTGGACAAGGATTGGAGGGGGGAGTCCTACTCCCGGTAGGAGTAGGACTCCTCCTGCGCCTCCCACCTTGGCCGGCCAGCCCCTCCCCTTGAAACCTTTATATACGGGGGCAGGGGGCACCTCTAGACACACAAGTTGATCCTTGAGATCGTTCCTTAGCCGTGTGTGGTGCCCCCTGCCACCAAATTCCACCTCGATCATACCGTTGTAGTGCTTAGGTGAAGCCCTGCGTCGGTAGTACATCAAGATCGTCACCACACCGTCGTGCTGACGGAACTCTTCCTCGACGCTTTGCTGGATCGGAGCCCGAGGATCATCATCGAGCTGAACGTGTGCTAAGAACTCGGAGGTGCCGGAGTAACGGTGCCTGGATCGGTCGGATCGGGAAGACGTACGACTACTTCCTCTATGATGTGTGATCGCTTCCGCAGTCGGTCTGCGTTGGTACGTAGACAACACTCTCCCCTCTCGTTGCTATGCATCACCATGATCTTGCGTGTGCGTAGGATTTTTTTTGAAATTACTACGTTCCCCATCACTTTTCCCCCCTCTGCGAATCCTATCCCAGCTAGGATTGGGGGGGGGAATCCTACTCCCAGAGGGAGTAGGACTCCTCATGGCGCGCCTCTCCTTCGCCGGCCGCACCCCCCTTGATCCTTTATATACGGAAGTAGGGGAACCCCAGAGACACACAAGTTGATCCACGTGATGTTATTCTTAGCCGTGTGTGGCACCCCCTGCCACCATAGTCCTCGATAATATTGTAGCGGTGCTTAGGAGAAGTCCTGCGACAGTAGTACATCAAGATCGTCACCACGCCGTCGTGCTGACGTAATTCTTCCCCGACACTTTACTGGATCGGAGTCCGGGGATCGTCATCGAGCTGAACGTGTGCTAAAACTCGGAGGTGCCATAGTTTCGGTGCTTGATCGGTCGGGCCGTGAAGACGTACGACTACATCAACCAAACGCTTTCGTTGTTGATCTACTAGGGTACGTAGATCACACTCTCCCCTCGTTGCTATGCATCACCATGATCTTGCGTGTGCGTAGGAATTTTTTTGAAATTACTACGTTCCCCAACAGTGGCATCCGAGCCTAGGTTTTATGGTTTGATGTTATGTGCACGAGTAGAACACAAGTGAGTTGTGGGAGATATAAGTCATACTGCTTACCAGCATGTCATACTTTAGTTCGGCGGTATTTTTGGACGAAGCGGCCCAGACCGACATTACGCGTACGCTTACGCGAGACAGGTTCTCCCGACGTGCTTTGCACATAGGTGGCTTGCGGGTGACAGTTTCTCCAACTTTAGTTGAACCGAGTGTGGCTACGCCCGGTCCTTGCGAAGGTTAAAACAGCACCAACTTGACAAACTATTGTGGTGGTTTTGATGCGTAGGTAAGATTGGTTCTTGCTTAAGCCCGTAGCAGCCACGTGAAACTTGCAACAACAAAGTAGAGGACGTCTAACTTGTTTTTGCAGGGCATGTTGTGATGTGATATGGTCAAGACATGATGCTAAATTTTATTGTATGAGATGATCATGTTTTGTAACCGAGTTATCGGCAACTGGCAGGAGCCATATGGTTGTCGCTTTATTGTATGCAATGCAATCGCGCTGTAATGCTTTACTTTATCACTAAGCGGTAGCGATAGTCGTGGAAGCATAAGATTGGCAAGACGACACCGATACTACGATGGAGATCAAGGTGTCTCGCCGGTGACGATGGTGATCATGACAGTGCTTCGGAGATGGAGATCACAGGCACAAGATGATGATGGCCGTATCATATCACTTATATTGATTGCATGTGATGTTTATTTTTATGCATCTTATCTTGCTTTGATTGACGGTAGCATTATAAGATGATCTCTCACTAAATTATCAAGAAGTGTTCTCCCTAAGTATGCACCGTTGCAAAAGTTCTTCGTGCTGAGACACCACGTGATGATCGGGTGTGATAGGCTCTACATTCAAATACGACGGGTGCAAAACAGTTGCACACGCGGAATACTCAGGTTATACTTGACGAGCCAAGCATATACAGATATGGCCTCGGAACACAGAGACCGAAAGGTCGAGCGTGAATCATATAGTAGATATGATCAACATAGTGATGTTCACCAATGAAACTACTCCATCTCATGTGATGATCGGACATGGTTTAGTTGATTTGGATCACGTGATCACTTAGAGGATTAGAGGGATGTCTATCTAAGTGGGAGTTCTTTAAGTAATTTAACTAATTGAACTTAAATTTATCATGAACTTAGTACCTGATAGTATCTTGCTTATGTATGTTTGATTGTAGATAGATGGCCCGTGCTGTTGTTCCATTGAATTTTAATGCGTTCCTTGAGAAAGCAAAGTTGAAAGATGATGGTAGCAATTACACGGACTGGGTCCGTAACTTGAGGATTATCCTCATTGCTGCACAGAAGAATTACATCCTGGAAGCACCGCTGGGTGCCAGGCCTGCTGCAGGAGCAACACCAGATGTTATGAACGTCTGGCAGAGCAAAGCTGATGACTACTCGATAGTTCAGTGTGCCATGCTTTACGGCTTAGAATCGGGACTTCAACGACGTTTTGAACGTCATGGAGCATATGAGATGTTCCAGGAGTTGAAGTTGATATTTGAAGCAAATGCCCGGATTGGGAGATATGAAGTCTCCAATAAGTTCTATAGCTGCAAGATGGAGGAGAACAGTTCTGTCAGTGAGCATATACTCAAAATGTCTGGGTATAATAATCACTTGATTCAGATGGGAGTTAATCTTCCAGATGATTGCGTCATTGACAGAATACTCCAATCACTGCCACCAAGCTACAAGAGCTTCGTGATGAACTATAATATGCAAGGGATGAATAAGACTATTCCCGAGCTCTTCGCAATGCTGAAAGCTGCGGAGGTAGAAATCAAAAAGGAGCATCAAGTGTTGATGGTCAACAAGACCACTAGTTTCAAGAAAAAGGGCAAAGGGAAGAAGAAGGGGAACTTCAAGAAGAACAGCAAGCAAGTTGCTGCTCAAGAGAAGAAACCCAAGTCTGGACCTAAGCCTGAAACTGAGTGCTTCTACTTCAAGCAGACTGGTCACTGGAAGCGGAACTGCCCCAAGTATTTTGCGGATAAGAAGGATGGCAAGGTGAACAAAGGTATATGTGATATACATGTTATTGATGTGTACCTTACTAATGCTCGCAGTAGCACCTGGGTATTTGATACTGGTTCTGTTGCTAATATTTGCAACTCGAAACAGGGACTATGGATTAAGCAAAGATTGGCTAAGGACGAGGTGACGATGCGCATGGGAAACGGTTCCAAAGTCGATGTGATCGCGGTCGGCACGCTACCTCTACATCTACCTTCGGGATTAGTATTAGACCTAAATAATTGTTATTTGGTGCCAGCGTTGAGCATGAACATTATAACTGGATCTTGTTTGATGCGCGAAGGTTATTCATTTAAATCAGAGAATAATGGTTGTTCTATTTATATGAGTAATATCTTTTATGGTCATGCACCCTTGAAGAGTGGTCTATTTTTATTGAATCTCGATAGTAGTAACACACATATTCAAAATGTTGAAGGCAAAAGATGCAGAGTTGATAATGATGGTGCAACTTATTTGTGGCACTGCCGTTTAGGTCATATCGGTGTAAAGCGCATGAAAAAACTCCATACTGATGGACTTTTGGAACCACTTGATTATGAATCACTTGGTACTTGCGAACCGTGCCTCATGGGCAAGATGACTAAAACACCGTTCTCCGGTACTATGGAGAGAGCAACAGATTTGTTGGAAATCATACATATAGATGTATGTGGTCCAATGAATATTGAGGCTCGTGGCGGATATCGTTATTTTCTCACCTTCAAAGATGACTTAAGCAGATATGGGTATATCTACTTAATGAAACATAAGTCTGAAACATTTGAAAAGTTCAAAGAATTTCAGAGTGAAGTTGAAAATCATCGTAACAAGAAAATAAAGTTTCTACGATCTGATCGTGGAGGAGAATATTTGAGTTATGAGTTTGGTGTACATTTGAAACAATGCGGAATAGTTTGGCAACTCACGCCACCCAGAACACCACAGCGTAATGGTGTGTCCGAACGTCGTAATCGTACTTTACTAGATATGGTGCGATCTATGATGTCTCTTACTGATTTACCGCTATCATTTTGGGGTTATGCTTTAGAGACGGCCGCATTCACGTTAAATAGGCCACCATCAAAGTCCGTTGAGACGACGCCTTATAAACTATGGTTTGGCAAGAAACCAAAGTTGTCGTTTCTGAAAGTTTGGGGCTGCGACGCTTATGTGAAAAAGCTTCAACCTGATAAGCTCGAACCCAAATCAGAGAAATGTGTCTTCATAGGATATCCAAAGGAAACTATTGGATACACCTTCTATCATAGATCCGAAGGCAAGACTTTTGTTGCTAAATTCGGAAACTTTCTGGAGAAGGAGTTTCTCTCAAAAGATGTGAGTGGGAGGAAAGTAGAACTTGATGAGGTAACTGTACCTGCTCCCTTATTGGAAAGTAGTACATCACAGAAAACTATTTCTGCGACACCTACCCCAATTAGTGAGGAAGCTAATGATACTGATCATGAAACTTCAGGACAAGATACTACTGAACCTCGTAGATCAACCAGAGTGAGATCCGCACCAGAGTGGTACGGTAATCCTGTTCTGGAAATCATGCTGCTAGATCATGATGAACCTACGAACTATGAAGAAGCGATGGTGAGCCCAGATTCCGCAAAATGGCTTGAAGCCATGAAATCTGAGATGGGATCCATGTATGAGAACAAAGTATGGACTTTGGTTGACTTGCCCGATGATTGGCAAGCAATTGAGAATAAATGGATCTTCAAGAAGAAGACTGACGCTGACGGTAATATTACTGTCTACAAAGCTCGACTTGTCGCAAAAGGTTTTCGACAAGTTCAAGGAGTTGACTATGATGAGACCTTCTCACCCGTAGCGATGCTTAAGTCTGTCCGAATCATGGTAGCAATTGCCGCATTTTATGATTATGAAATTTGGCAGATGGATGTCAAAACTGCATTCCTGAACGGATTTCTGGAAGAAGAGTTGTATATGATGCAACCAGAAGGTTTTGTCGATCCAAAGGGAGCTAATAAAGTGTCCAAGCTCCAGCGATCCATTTATGGACTGGTGCAAGCCTCTCGGAGTTGGAATAAACGCTTTGATAATGTGATCAAAGCATTTAGTTTTATACAGACTTTCGGACAAGCCTGTATTTACAAGAAAGTGAGTGGGAGCTCTGTAGCATTTCTGATATTATATGTGGATGACATATTACTAATTGGAAATGATATAGAATTTTTGGATAGCATAAAGGGATACTTGAATAAGAGTTTTTCAATGCAAGACCTCGGTGAAGCTGCTTACATATGAGGCATAAAGATCTATAGAGATAGATCAAGACGCTTAATTGGACTTTCACAAAGCACATACCTTGACAAAATTTTGAAGAAGTTCAAAATGGATCAAGCAAAGAAAGGGTTCTTGCCTGTGTTACAAGGTGTGAAGTTGAGTCAGACTCAATGCCCGACCACTGCAGAAGATAGAGAGAAAATGAAATATGTTCCCTATGCTTCAGCCATAGGCTCTATCATGTATGCAATGCTGTGTACCAGACCTGATGTGTGCCTTGCTATAAGTTTAGCGGGGAGGTACCAAAGTAATCCAGGAGTGGATCACTGGATAGCGGTCAAGAACATCCTGAAGTACCTGAAAAGGACTAAGGATATGTTTCTCATATATGGAGGTGACAAAGAGCTCATCGTAAACGGTTACGTTGATGCAAGCTTTGACACTGATTCGGACGATTCTAAATCGCAAACCGGATACGTATTTACATTAAACGATGGAGCTGTCAGTTGGTGCAGTTCTAAACAAAGCGTCGTGGCGGGATCTACATGTGAAGCGGAGTACATAGCTGCTTCAGAAGCAGCAAACGAAGGAGTCTGGATGAATGAGTTCATATCCGATCTAGGTGTCATACCTAGTGCATCGGGTCCAATCAAAATCTTTTGTGACAATACTGGTGCAATTTCCTTGGCAAAGGAATCCAGATTTCACAAGAGAACCAAACACATCAAGAGACGCTTCAATTCCATCCGGGTGTCTATAAAGGAGCTCTACAGGTGTCTCCAAAGGTACATGTTGGGCTGACGTATTTCGAGATTAGGATTTGTTACTCTGATCATCGGAGAGGTATCTCTGGGCCCTCTCGATAATGCACATCACTTAAGCCTTGCAAGTAATGAAACTAATGAGTTAGTTGCGAGATGATGTATTACGGAACGAGTAAAGAGACTTGCCGGTAACGAGATTGAACTAGGTATTGGATACCGATGATCGAATCTCGGGCAAGTAACATACCGATGACAAAGGGAACAACGTATGTTGTTATGCGGTCTGACCGATAAAGATCTTCATAGAATATGTAGGAGCCAATATGGGCATCCAGGTCCCGCTATTGGTTATTGACCGGAGCCGTGTCTCGGTCATGTCTACATTGTTCTCGAACCCGTAGGGTCCGCACGCTTAAGGTTTCGATGACAGTTATATTATGAGTTTATACGTTTTGATGTACCGAAGGTTGTTCGGAGTCCCGGATGTGATGACGGACATGACGAGGAGTCTCGAAATGGTCGAGACATAAAGATTGATATATTGGAAGCCTATGTTTGGATATCGGAAGTGTTCCGGGTGAAATCGGGATTTTACCGGAGTACCGGGAGGTTACCGGAACCCCCCGGGAGCTATATGGGCCTTAGTGGGCTTTAGTGGAAAAGAGAAGGGGCAGCCCAAGATGGGCCGCGCGCCCCTCCCCTCCCTTGGTCCGAATAGGACAAGGAGAGGGGCCCGGCCCCCCTCTCTCTTTTCCCCCCTCCGCGAATCCTATCCCAGCTAGGATTGGGGGGGGGGCATCCTACTCCCAGAGGGAGTAGGACTCCTCCTGGCGCGCCTCTCCTTGGCCGGCCGCACCCCCCCCCCTTGATCCTTTATATACGGAGGTAGGGGAACCCCAGAGACACACAAGTTGATCCACGTGATGTTATTCTTAGCCGTGTGCGGCGCCCCCTGCCACGATAGTCCTCGATAATATTGTAGCGGTGCTTAGGAGAAGCCCTGCAACAGTAGTACATCAAGATCGTCACCACGCCGTTGTGCTGACGGAACTCTTCCCCGACACTTTGCTGGATCGGAGTCCAGGGATCGTCATCGAGCTGAACGTGTGCTAAAACTCGGAGGTGCCGTAGTTTCGGTGCTTAATCGGTCGGGCCGTGAAGACGTACGACTACATCAACCAAACGCTTCTGTTGTCGATCTACTAGGGTACGTAGATCACACTCTCCCCTCGTTGCTATGCATCACCATGATCTTGCGTGTGCGTAGGAAATTTTTTGAAATTACTACGTTCCCCAACACTTGGTTCCAAAGGCCCGTGTCCACGGGATATCCAGAGAGCTTCTCAGCTGCTGGACTTTGTGTGGACGCGTGTTGATGCTTCCAGAACATGGCCTTGCTATTTACGGTTCCTTCTCCACTTCCATACTTCCATCTTAGACGACGTAGTTGTTCTCTTGTGCTTGACCTTCTCCGTGCCAAGTGTGACATTCGGCTTAAACCAAAAGGTTCACAAGGTAGGAGTGTCAAGTAGTATAACGTATCTATAATTTTTGATTGCTCCATGCTATATTATCTACTGTTTTGGGCAATATTGGGCTTTATTTTCCACTTTTATATTATTTTTGGGACTAACCTGTTAACCAGAGGCCCGGCCCAGATTTGTTGTTTTATGCCTATTTCAATGTTTCGAAGAAAAGGAATACCAAACGGAGTCGAAACGGAACGAAATCAACTGGAGAAGTTATTTTTGGAAGGAAACCTACCGGATAGACTTGGACCCTACGTCAGAATATGAAGGAGGAGCTCACAAGGGTAGGGGAGCGCCCACCCCCCTGGGGCGCGCCCCCTGCCTCGTGGCCACCCCTTCGGTCCACCGACGTACTCCTTTCACCCATATATACCCACGTATCTCTAGAACGGAGATTAGATCGGGAGTTCCGCCGCCAGAAGCCTCCGTAGCCACCGAAAACCAATCTAGACCCATTCAGGCACCCTGACGGAGGGGGCAATCCTTCTCCGGTGGCCATCTTCATCATCCCGGTGCTCTCAATGACGAGGAGGGAGTAGTTCTCCCTCGGGGCTGAGGGTATGTACCAGTAGCTATGTGTTTGATCTCTCTCTCTCTCTCTCTCTCTCTCTCGTGTTCTTGATTTGGCACGATCTTGATGTACTGCGAGCCTTGCTATTATAGTTGGATCTTATGTTTCTCCTCCCCCTCTTCTCTCTTTTAATGAATCGAGTTTCCCCTTTGAAGTAATCTATCGGATTTAGTCTTTAAAGATTTGAGAACACTTGATGTATGTCTTGCCGTGGATATCTGTGGTGACAATGGGATATCACGTGATTCACTTGATGTATGTTTTGGTGATCAACTTGCGGGTTCCGCCCATGAACCTATGCATAGGGGTTGGCACACGTTTTCGTCGTGATTCTCTGGTAGAAACTTTGGGGCACTCTTTGAGGTCCTGTGTGTTGGTTGAATAGATGAATCTGAGATTGTGTGATGCATATCGTATAATCATACCCACGGATACTTGAGGTGACATTGGAGTATCTAGGTGACATTAGGGTTTTGGTTGATTTGTGTCTTAAGGTGTTATTCTAGTACGAACTCTAGGGCTGTTTGTGACACTTATAGGAATAGCCCAACGGATTGATTGGAGAGAGTAACTTTGAGGTGGTTTCGTACCCTACCATAATCTCTTCGTTCGTTCTCCGCTATTAGTGACTTTGGAGTGACTCTTTGTTGCATGTTGAGGGATAGTTATGTGATCCAATTATGTTAGTATTGTTGAGGGAACTTACACTAGCGAAAGTATGAACCCTAGGCCTTATTTCCTATCATTGCAATACCATTTACGCTTACTTTTATCACTTGCTACCTTGCTGTTTTTATAATTTCAGATTACAAATACCTTTATCTACCATCCATATACCACCTGTATCACCATCTCTTCGCCGAACTAGTGCACCTATACAATTTACCATTGTATTGGGTGTGTTGGGGACACAAGAGACTCTTTGTTATTTGGTTGCAGGGTTGCTTGAGAGAGATCATCTTCATCCTATGCCTCCTATGGATTGATAAACCTTAGGTCATCCACTTGAGGGAAATTTGCTACTGTCCTACAAACCTCTGCACTTGGAGGCCCAACAACGTCTACAAGAAGAAGGTTGTGTAGTAGACATCAAGCTCTTTTCTGGCGCCGTTGCCGGGGAGGTGAGTGCTTGAAGGTATATCTTTAGATCTTGCAATCAAGTCTTTTAGTTTCTTGTTTTATCACTAGTTTAGTTTATAAAAGAAAATTACAAAAAACTGGAATTAAGTTTGCCTCATACGCTTCATCTTTTTAATATCTTTCGTGAGTATGATGGAAAGGATAATTGTGCTCAAGTGCTAGAAGAAGAAATCTATAAAATGTTTGGCACTAAATCTTTGAATGATGAGCATGATTGCAATGTTGTTAGTATGAATTCCTTGAATATCCATGATGCTAATGATATGCAAATCCACAAGCTTGGGGAAGCTATGTTTGATGAAGATGGTATTTTTTGTCCCCCAAGTTTTGACGAGAAAATTTATTATGATGAAAGCATGCCTCCTATCTATGATGATTATTGTGATGACACGTATGCTTTAAAGAATAATTATAACCATGAAACTTGTCATCTTGATCTTAATTTTCAATCACATGATAGTTATTTTGTTGAGTTTGCTCCCACTATTATTCATGAGAAGAATTTTGCTTGTGTGGAGAGTAGTAAATTTTCTATGCTTGTAGATCATGAAAAGAATGCTTTAGGTGCTGGTTATATTGTTGAGTTCATTCATGATGCTACTGAAAATTATTATGAGGGAGGAATATATTCTTGTAGGAATGGCAATAATATCAAGTTTCCTCTCTATGTGCTTAAAATTTTGAAGTTTTTCTTGCTTTACCTTCCTATGCAAGTTGATTCTTGTTCCCATAAGTTGTTTGCTCACAAAATCCCTATGCATAGGAAGTGGGTTAGACTTAAATGTGCTAGTCATATTCTTCATGATGCTCTCTTTATGTTTCAATTCTTATTTTTTTTATGTGAGCATCATTGAAATCATCATGCCTAGCTAGGGGCGTTAAACGATAGCGCTTGTTGGGAGGCAACCCAACTTTATTTTTATTCCTTGCTTTTTATTCCTGTTTAGTAATAAATAATTCATCTAGCCTCTGTTTAGATGTGGTCTTATGCTTTTAATTATTGTTTGTGCCAAGTAGAACCTTTGGGAAGACTTGGGGAAAGTCTTGTTGATCATGCTGTAAAAAACAGAAACTTTAGCGCTCACGAGAATTGCTGCCATTTTTATTTGTAGAGTGCTATTTACTTAATTATTTTTTAAGATGATTAATAGATACATTCCTCAGGTCCAGCAATTTATTTGAGAACTTTATGAGTTTCATAAGTATACGTTTGATCCAGATTACTACAGACTATTATGTTTTTGACAGATTCTGTTTTTCATGTGTTGTTTACTTATTTTGATGAATCTATGGCTAGTAAAATAGTTTATAAACCATATAGAAGTTGGAATACAGTAGGTTTAAAACCAATATAAATAAAGAATGAGTTCATTACAGTACCTTGAAGTGGTGTTTTATTTTCTTATACTAACGGAGCTTACGAGTTTTCTACTTTAAGTTTTGTGTTGTGAAGTTTTCAAGTTTTGGGTAAGGATTCGATGGACTATGGAATAAGGAGTGGCAAGAGCCTAAGCTTGGGGATGCCCAAGTCACCCCAAGGTAATATTCAAGGACAACCAAGAGCCTAAGCTTGGGTATGCCCCGAAAGGCATCCCCTCTTTCGTCTTCGTACATCGGTAACTTTACTTGGAGCTATATTTTTATTCGCCACATAATATGTGTTTTGCTTGGAGAGTCAATTTATTTTGTTAGTATTTTCTTTATGTTATTTAGAACAATGTTTTGCATCTTTTATTTCAATAAAAGTGGCATTGATAGCCTTTACTATGCCTATGTTACAAGTATACATGTTGCTGTTTGAAAACAGAAAGTTTACCGCTGTTGCAATAATTCCCTATAAAAGTCAGAATGTGATAAAATGTTGAAACCTTTTGAATATTAAGCTCTGATAAATTTACTACAGTGGGAATTTTCTTTCATAATTTTTGGAGCTAGAGAAGTATGGATGTTGCAGCATTCTTTACAGACTATCCTGTTTAGGCAGATTGCTGTTATGTTTGCATTGTTTGCATATGTTTGCTTCTTTAATGATTCTATTTGAGGATAGGACTATTAAATATGCAGAGACATTTAGTATGCAATGTAGAATAATAATTTTAGTGATTTTCTACAGTAGAGTATGATAAGGTTTTGGCAATGGTTTATACTAACTTATCTCACGAGTCCTTGTTGAGTTTTGTGTGGATGAAGCTTTTGAGATTTAGGGAGACCGTGATATGAGAGGAATTAAGGAGACACAAAATCTCAAGCTTGGGGATGCCCAGGGCACCCCAAGATAATATTTCAAGAAGTCTCAAGTGTCTAAGCTTGGGGATGCCCCGGTTGGCATCCCACCTTTCTTCTTCAACAATTATCGGTTAGTTTCGGTTGATCCTAAGTTTTTGCTTCTTCACATGATGTTTTCCATTCTTAGAATGTCATTTTATTTTGCTTTGCTTGATGCTTGAATAGAATACCAAGATCTTAAATTATTAAATGTTAGAGAGTCTTCACATAGTTGCATAATTATTCAACTACTCATTGATCTTCACTTAAATCTTTCGGAGTAGTTTGTCATTTGCTCTAGTGCTTCACTTATATCTTTTAGAGAATGGTGGTGGTTTTATTCTATAGAAATATATGAACTCTCATGCTTCACTTATATTATTTTGAGAGTCTTAATAGCATGGTAATTTGCTTAATAGTAACATGCTTGGTATTCAAGATTTGTGAAACTTTCTTTTGAGTGTGTTGAATACTAAGAGAAGTTGGATGCTTGATAATTGTTTTGAGATATGGAGGTAGTAATATCAAAGTCATGCTAGTAGAGTAATTGTGAATTTGAGAAGTGCTTGTGTTGAATTTGCAAGTCCCGTAGCATGCACGTATGGTAAACTTTATGTAACAAATTTGAAACATGAGGTGTTCTTTGATTGTCCTCCTTATGAGTGGCGGTCGGGGACGAGCGATGGTCTTTTTCTACCAATCTATCCCCCTAGGAGCATGCGCATAATGCTTTGGTTTTTGATGGATTGTAGATTTTTGAAATAAGTATATGAGTTCTCTATGACTAATGTTGAGTCCGTGGATTATACGCACTCTCACCCTTCCATCATTGCTAGCCTCTTCGGTACCGTGCATTGCCCTTTCTCACATTGAGAGTTGGCGCAAACTTCGCCGGTGCATCCAAACCCCGTGATATGATACGCTCTGTAACACATAAACCTCCTTATATCTTCCTCAAAACAGCCACCATACCTACCTATTATGGCATTTCCATAGCCATTCCGAGATATATTGCCATGCAACTTTCCACCATCCAGTTTATCATGACACATCCATCATTGTCATATTGCTTAGCATGATCATGTAGTTGACATAGTATTTGTGGCAAAGCCACCATTCATAATTTGTTCATACTTGTCACTCTTGATTCATTGCATATCCCGGTACACCGTCGGAGGCATCCATATAGAGTCATACTTTGTTCTAGTATCGAGTTGTAATCATTGAGTTGTAAAAAAATAAAAGTGTGATGATCATCATTCAATAGAGCATTGTCCCCCAAAAAAGGCCAAAGAAAAAAGAAGGCCCAAAAAAAGGAAAATAAATAAAAAGGGGCAATGCTACTATTCCTTTTTCCACACTTGTGCTTCAAAGTAGCACCATGTTCTTCATAGAGAGAGTCTCTTGAGTTATCACTTTCATATACTAGTGGAAATTTTCATTATAGAATTTTGCTTGTATATTCCAACAATGGGCCTCCTCAAGTGCCCTAGGTCTTCATGAGCAAGCAAGTTGGATGCACACCCACTAGTTTCTTTTGTTGAGCTTTCATACATTTATAGCTCTAGTGCATCCGTTGCATGGCAATCCCTACTCCTTGCATTAACATCAATCGGTGGGCATCTCCATAGCCCATTGATTAGCCTCGTTGATGTGAGACTTTCTCCTTTTTTGTCTTCTCCACATAATCCCCATCATCATATTCTATTCCACCCATAGTGCTATATCCATGGCTCGCGCTCATGTATTGCGTGAAGGTTTATAAGTTTGAGATTATTAAAGTATGAAACAATTGCTTGGCTGGTCATCGGGGTTGTGCATGATGAGAGCATTTTCTTGTGTGACGAAAATGAAACATGACTAAACTATATGATTTTCTAGGGATGAACTTTCTTTGGCCATGATATTTTGAGAAGACATAATTGTTTTATTAGTATGCTTGAAGTATTATTATTTTTATGTCAATATGAACTTTTGTCTTGAATCTTTCGGATCTGAATATTCATATCACAAGTAAGAAGAATTACATTGAAATTATGCCAACTAGCATTCCACATCAAAAATTATCTTTTTATCATTTACCTACTCGAGGACGAGCAGGAATTAAGCTTGGGGATGCTTGATACGTCTCCAACGTATCTATAATTTTTGATTGCTCCATGCTATATTATCTACTGTTTTGGGCAATATTGGGCTTTATTTTCCACTTTTATATTATTTTTGGGACTAACCTATTAACCAGAGGCCCAACCCAGATTTGCTGTTTTATGCCTATTTTAGTGTTTCGAAGAAAAGGAATACCAAACGGAGTCGAAACGGAACGAAATCAACTGGAGAAGTTATTTTTGGAAGGAAACCTACCGGATAGACTTGGACCCTACGTCAGAAGATGAAGGAGGATCTCACAAGGGTAGGGGGGCGCCCACCCCCTGGGGCGCGCCCCCTGCCTCGTGGCCACCCCTTCGGTCCACCGACGTACTCCTTTCACCCATATATACCCACGTATCCTAAAACTTCCAGAACGGAGATTAGATCAGGAGTTCCGCCGCCAGAAGCCTCCGTAGCCACCGAAAACCAATCTAGACCCGTTCCGGCACCCTGCCGGAAGGGGCAATCCTTCTCCGGTGGCCATCTTCATCATCCCGGTGCTCTCCATGATGAGGAGGGAGTAGTTCTCCCTCGGGGCTGAGGGTATGTACCAGTAGCTATGTGTTTGATCTCTCTCTCTCTCTCTCTCTCTCTCTCTCTCTCTCTCTTGTGTTCTTGATTTGGCACGATCTTGATGTACCGCGAGCTTTGCTATTATAGTTGGATCTTATGTTTCTCCTCCCCCTCTTCTCTCTTGTAATGAATCGAGTTTCCCCTTTGAAGTAATCTATCAGATTGAGTCTTTAAAGATTTGAGAACACTTGATGTATGTCTTGCCGTGGATATCTGTGGTGACAATGGGATATCACGTGATTCACTTGATGTATGTTTTGGTGATCAACTTGCGGGTTCCGCCCATGAACCTATGCATAGGGGTTGGCACACGTTTTCGTCGTGATTCTCCGGTAGAAAATTTGGGGCACTCTTTGAGGTCCTATGTGTTGGTTGAATAGATGAATCTGAGATTGTGTGATGCATATCGTATAATCATACCCACGGATACTTGAGGTGACATTGGAGTATCTAGGTGACATTAGGGTTTTGGTTGATTTGTGTCTTAAGGTGTTATTCTAGTACGAACTCTAGGGCTGTTTGTGACACTTATAGGAATAGCCCAACGGATTGATTGGAAAGAATAACTTTGAGGTGGTTTCGTACCCTACCATAATCTCTTCGTTCGTTCTCCTCTATTAGTGACTTTGGAGTGACTCTTTGTTGCATGTTGAGGGATAGTTATGTGATCCAATTATGTTAGTATTGTTGAGGGAACTTACACTAGCGAAGGTATGAACCCTAGGCCTTATTTCCTATCATTGCAATACCATTTACGCTCACTTTTATCACTTGCTACCTTGCTGTTTTTATAATTTCAGATTACAAATACCTTTATCTACCATTCATATACCACTTGTATCACCATCTCTTCGCCGAATTAGTGCACCTATACAATTTACCATTATATTGGGTGTGTTGGGGACAAAAGAGACTCTTTGTTATTTGGTTGCAGGGTTGCTTGAGAGAGATCATCTTCATCCTACGCCTCCTACGGATTGATAAACCTTAGGTCATCCACTTGAGGGAAATTTGCTATTGTCCTACAAACCTCTGCACTTGGAGGCGCAACAACGTCTATAAGAAGAAGGTTGTGTAGTAGACATCATATACCATCTTTGAGAGAGCCAAGTAAACACATGTAAAAGAGAAGATTTACCTTTTAATGTATGATGTCAGAGATGCATGTATCTCTTGATGATGGGGCACTTGACATGGTGATGCCTGTGGGATGCTCCACATCACTAGGTTTCACACATGATTCTCTCAATGCATCACCCTTCTTATATGCCATGGGTGGGCTCAAGTCACTCAGGTAGCCAGATCGTAGTGATGGTTGGGCCTTCTTTTTCATCTGGGCTGAGCTGGGCCTTCCTCAATGCTGGTGGTAGTAGTAGACGCCGTGATATTCCCCCATGGGCGGATCATGATCTTCCCCCTTGGCGGATGTCGGCGAGAGATGCCCTTTAGAGGAATGCTAGAAAGAAGTTGGACTGTGTATGTGTGCTTACCGCTTTGCTATACCGTGGGAGAGGAACACCCGCATTTTCGGCAACAAATGCACCTCTGTTGTGCATGTCGTGAACTAGTTAAAAGTAGATGTGGACTTTTGGCTCCGAAAAATCTAGGTTTTAGAACTAGCTGGACTATGGCTGTATTTGTTTTCTGTTGCCTTGTTCCTTCCGTTTATTGTTTCTGGTTCGCTTGGACTATAGTTTGTCGGTCATTTCTACGATGGGCTCTGGGCATGTTTGGTTCCCTTCCACAAAAACCAGCCTGAGTCAGGCACGAACCTCAGGCATCCGATTTTGAAGGCATGATCTATGCTTGAGTGAAGACCTGCCTGATAGGCCTCAATCCAAACAACCCCTCCGTCCTTTCGTCCTTCTGTAATTGAGACATGAGGCTCTCTTGCATGGTTAGAAAAAAAGGCAGACACTAACATAAATGGAAGAAAATAAGCTAAATAGTCATAATGAGAGCGGTCAATAGACACTTTTTTTGCGGAAAGGATTCAGAAGGTCCACCCCGAACATAATAAAAATTAAATTGAGATCCCTGGACCATTGAACGACCAATGTTGCCGCCAGGACGAGCCACCGCCGTGCCGTCGTCGTCATTCTCATACCGGCGTCGGCTTGGCCATGTCAATGAAAGTCAGGAAGTCTTCATGCACGTGCCACTAAGGACCAACGTCCTCGAGATGCAGTTGTCGTTGTTGAACCCTTGAATCAATCTGAAGAACCTGACACTCTTGCCATCAAGGATGCACAACGAGAAACTCTAACCTCGGCACCTCAAGGAGTTGGCAGAAATGTATGTCGAAGATCTACCTAATTCGTTCCTAAAAACCCTAAACTCAAAGAAGAAACGTCGCCTCTGCAAGTACTAAAACCCTAAACTATCTATTAGCCTTGCTAAAAAAAACCTATCTATTAGCCGTAGTCGAGGTACCAGTATTCTCCTCTTCGACAACCTCCGGAGCAGCAGACAAGGGGAAGATGAACCCACCGGCACGCCGGTAAGGATCGAGGGAGGAATATTTTGCCGTCGCCTTGCTAGAGGGAAAGAAAAGTTTTGTTCAGTAGGGACTTCAAAATTGTTTTACTAATAATATTTACGTAAAAGTAGCATGGTGTGAACAATCACTGAAGTGACCGTGGAGCCACCAATTCCAAGCGGCGCTCACACCACCTTACTTTGACACGTACTCAAAGATGACCGTTCGTTCGTTTTTTTCTGCAGAAAACTATCTCTTCACCATTTTCAGATTGCGCAAGAATCCAGTGAGCAAAAAAAGATGAGGTTCGGCGAGCAAGGAAGCAAGAGCAAGAAAAGATCCAGCGACGGAGAGTAAGGAAGATATTTTTACTAGTATGTGGAGAAGATTCTTCCCATGGCGAAAAACTAAAGCCCCTCTATGATCTTTTTGCTTTTTGTCCCATAGCTAAACCCCCAAAAAATCAAGCGGGCCACCTCAGTTGCCCAGCGATCCTCCACCAGCAGCATCATCCGCGCCGTCGTCGCCGCCTCCCCACCACACAAGCGCGCTCGCCTCTATCCACGCCTATATATGGCGACTCCTGCAAGCGCGAGAAGCTAGCCGATCTTTGAACTCAGCCGTCCTCCACACCTGCAAAACCAAAGGAATTGAGCAAGGAAGTACGTAGCTAGGCAGATATCATCGGAGGCACGCACGCACGCACGATGGCCACCATCTCTTCTTGCAGCCGCCTGTGCGGCGGCGGCGGCAGCAGCACCGCCTTCCACCGCCGCCGCAGCCGGCCCGCGCGGGCCGCCGTCGTCACCTGCCGGAGGTTCTCGGCCGTCGTCCGCGCGGCCGCGGCCGCCTCTGCCACCGCGGCGGCGCCCGTGTCCGTCGTGCCGCAGACCAAGGAGTAAGCTGGCTATCTCCACAGTTCTGCGCTCCTAGCTGAGTATGATGCATATTTTGTTGTGTGATTGACTCGTGGAGCCGGAATTGGTCTCCAGGGTGAAGCTTCCGACGTGGGCCGAGTTCGAGCTGGGGAAGGCGCCGGTGTACTGGAAGACCACCAACGGCCTTCCTCCAGCCCCGGTAATTATTCATTCTCCTTTGCATCGATCCATGCACATATCGACATAGTTCTATCTCCGAGCTTCGTCTTATCTTTAAATTTTTTTTGTGTGTGTGTGCGTGTGGCAGGGAGAGGGCCTGAAGATATTCTACAACCCAGGGACGAGCAAGCTGACACCCAACGAGCAGTTCGGCATCGCGTTTAACGGTAGCCAGAGCAAACCATACACGCTCCTGAATCCTGATATATACACCATTTTCTGTCGAAGTTCCTTGGACAAAATTGATCAATTTGATTGGCTTGTGCCTTGGTATATATGTAGCTGACCGATGGGGTGTTTAACCTGTATGCAGGGGGCTTTAACCAGCCGATCATGTGCGGCGGCGAGCCGAGGCAGATGACGCTGCAGGAGAGGGGGAAAGCCTGCCCCCCCATCTACACCATCAGGATCCGGGTGCCGCAGCATGGTCTGTACTCTGTACACACTTCTAGCCCAATTCCTTTTAGCTAGCTTATTATTATTATGGTTACTGATGCAGTCCTTGCTGCTGCAGCCATGTCTCTGGTTTTCTCCTTCACCAACGGAAATGAATGGGACGGGGCATACACCCTCAAGTTCAAGGTCCCCAAGCCATGGCTCGACAAGCCTCTGAGCTTCTTCAACGAGGTAATTAATTATATCTCTCAAACACTCCATGACAAAGGTCAAGAGTTGAAAATGCCTAGCCATCACCTTGCCACAGTGGGGCTTTCCGTGTTCATCATGTATGGTATGGAAGTGGGTAAGAACTAAGAACTTTGTGGTGCTGGTGCAGGGGCTGGCTGACGAGCTCAACATGGAGGGCGCCTGCGACAGGGCCATCTTCCCGGATGAGAACATCGTCATCACAAGCTGCGACATCGGCGGCTTCTACGAGGAGGGGGGAGACCGGTGCAAGCTGGACATCGTGAGCGGGTGCATGGACCCGACCTCGCACATGTTCGACCCGCTGGCCACCATCGACGACGGCTCCTGCCCGCTGGACCCTGATACGGAGGAGTGACCACCACCAAGACGACATGAGCAGCAGCTTCACAATATGTACTCATAAGATGAGGAGAGGAGAGCCACAATTGGTCGATGTGCGCGCCCTCCTCTCTCGTTTATATACTTGTAAAAAGGGAATGGTTGTGATACGATTGAAGGAAGAAGGATAGTACGACAGTGCGCACTAGGTGGACACGAGCGTTTCGCTGGAAACATGGATGCATGACATGTGCTGATTCTATCTCTGAAACAAATGTACATGAAAGGAAAAACAGCATAGTACCTGTTTTGTAAGGTGCAGGCATGGCCAGGGAAGTTCAGGAATTCTTTTTTTGGAGGGGAGTTCAGGATCTAAATAGTACTCCCTTCGCCCCATAATATAAGGTGTTATTACAACCGAATTGCATGGGTCGGAGGGAGAAGAGTATAGAGGAATTGAGCCCAAGCCTTATTACTTGAGTCGGAGCCAAATCTGCAAGAGCAATGTCATGCAAACAACGCAAAACTCAGACCAATGGATCCACTCCTCATGTCTATTTCCATACACAAATTGCTTTTTTCGCCAACTTGAGCAGCTCTAAATGTATTCATGGAGATCTATATGGCTTCCTTCTTCTCTGCACTTGCATAGGTTTCCGAGCTCCATCAGTGGTTGCACCCGCGTCGTCTCCCCTCATTTTAACTATAGCTATCCCCGAGGTACCCCCGCGTCGTCTCGCGCAGGCGACTCGGGGGCGATTAGGTTTTCCCCCGAGCGCCGCCACCCTCGTCTGCCTCCCCTCGTCGCCGTCACCGGCGGCCTCCGGCCGGCCCGCGGTGGCGGCAGGACCCCTTCCACCTCCTCCTCTGTCCATCCCCGCGTTGGTCCCCCTACCTGCTCGCCGCCTCTCCTCGTCCGGTGGACTGCTTCCTCTTGGAGCGGTCAGGTCTGGATCATACTGTTGCAGTGCTTGGAGGGGGTCGGTCTGGGATGGGGCCTCGGAGTGGTGCTCGTTGCGGTGGCTGGAGCGGCCGGCTTCGAGCGAGTTGCTCGCCTCTTCGGAGATGGGTGAGCGTGGCCCATTGGATCTGGGGCGGCGGCCCTTCCGGCGAGACTCCATTGGCTTGACCGGTGCTCGTTGGTGCTGGCCGTTCTTCTTCAGACGCGTGGGCGGCAGGTGGCGGCTGTGGTGCGGGCGTCTCGGCGGCGCCCGATCCAGATCTGAAGGCCTCCGTCTACTTCAACCAGGGCTGCCTCCGATGGTCCTGCTTTGGGCGGTCTTTGTCGCCGGAGTTGTACCTGTATGGTGGCTGGAGGTGGGAGGTGACTCCGGAGAAATCCGAGGCCAGCAGTGCTGGTCACGACGACGGCAACGCCCGAGGGCGCCGTACCCTTCTTGTAGGCGACGTCCAGGTCTCCTCCTTCCCCTCTTCCTTCCACCCAGCTCGTATGCCAGGCGAAAGCCCAAATCCTTGCCGGATCGAGCGACAGCGGCGCTCCGGGCGTCGGCACCCTCTTGAGGGTGTCGTTCGTGGTGAGCTTGGGTGGATGTGATGCTTTGGTTGCTTGGCGGTGGATTGGTCTTCAGCAGCCCTGCCGGTCTCGGCGGAGCGGTGCTTCATCCTACTCATTGATGGCGGCGTATCTCGGCGGCGCGGCGCAGTGGAGATTCGGCGTACGATGTGTGGCGATGGACTCGCGCAGGAGGACGAAGCTGTCTGGTGTTGTGGTGACGTCGATGGCTGAGTGGCCAGACAAGGTAGAAGCTTCAATTTGATCTGAAGACGGACCTGTGAAAGATGGCGGCGACGACACGAGTGCGTCTGACCGAATTGTGCCCCAGACCCGATATGTGGCTCGGCTGGGGCTTCCGAATGTGTTTCGGCTTCCGACTTTTGATGTTAGGCTTAGGTGAGTGGTCTGGGTAGTGGCCCAGCTAGCACCCCTTCATCATTTTGGATAGGAGTAGCAGCATATGTTGCCAAGATGGTGGATTCAGGCACATTGTTGTTATACTTTGTAAGGTCCTCAAGAAATAATCAATAAAGTGGCCGTATGCATCTCCCAGATGCAGAGGCCGGGGGTCATCCTCCTTTTCTGAAAAAAAACGGTGGTTGCACCCAACCCACCCTCCGCTGCACCTCGAGCACTGTTGCACCGGACCTGAGTATCACCGCTCCTCTCCGAGCTCCATCCCCGTGTTGACGCTCAAAAATGGCCCAAGGAACACCAAAGAAAGGAGCACAAAAGGGCTTGAGCCTACGGAACGGTTCACTCCTGGACGTCACTCCACAGGCGATGCCAGGAGCCAACCCTAGAGCCGCCGCCAGCCACCGTCCACTACGGCCTTCCCTGGCGCCGCTGATGCTAGCCTCTGCTGTGCTGGCCGCAGGACCCATCTCCGGAGGAGGTGGGGCTCCCCCGGGCACGGTGCAGAAGGTGGAGGTTGGCCCGTGTGGGGCGGCACTGATAGGGAAACGGATGGAAGGGCAGCGAACCTAGTGGTCTTGTCCCGTCCAACTCATCATTCTTCCTGCTGCCGGTGTTCCTTGACCTGTCCGCCTACGAATTTTAGACTCCTTCGTCGGAGGTCTTCATGGATTGGTGCATGGCACTCCTAGACTTCTGCACTGGATAGGATCTGGTTGTGCGCGTTTGGAAACATAAACCTGTGCAGCTTCAAGGGGGGTGCATCATGAAGCTCTGCTCTGTCGACGCCTTGGGGTATGTGGACATCGGCATCTATCATGCGATCTCCATGGTGTTGACAGATGTGGTGAATGTCAAGGTGGCTATAATTGGAGGACTAGAAGGTCTCGATGACTCAAGTCAGTTCAAGACGGCAGATAGTGGAGGAAGTGAGGTCTTGGATGCCATGAAGACAATACTTCACATGCTGTTATGCGGGCATGGTTCAGCTGTGGGACAATGCTCATCCAAACCGCACGCGTGATGCTTGTGAGCCTGGCGATTGGTGCTTTGCACTAGGCAAGTGGGTGTGGCAGCACTAGGGGACTTCAATTTTTGTGGTGCTCCTTGAGTACCGAGTCTTGATTTCTAGGGTGAAAACCCTAGGTCTGACCTTCTTTGGTTGTACCTGGCAAATGGCGACCGCTTCCTCGTTGAAGGCATTGTCTGGAAGTCTCAGACTTTCTCCTGGATGAAAACTTAAGATCTGTTTATGGGCGACGACGACGCTTATTCACGGTTCCCTTCCTGAAGGTGTCACTTTTGAAGAATCTCTCTTCTATCTTTTTGGATGTGTGCATCCGTGATGTCTCGACTAGTTCTTGACATTATGTTGGTGCAGGGGCTTCGCGTAATTGATATCTTTGGTATTAGTATCTTCCCTTTGTCGATTTTTTTTGGATAAACCTCTCTAAGAAGACAGAGGCTCCGTGGAGGGAGGTGTTTTGGTCAGCTATTCCAGGTCTTCTCCTACGTAGAAAGTTGTTGATGAAAGACCTAGGGGTAAAATGACAAGGAGGAGCTCGTGTGCAGTAATCTCAAAGGCAAGACAGTGCTACTAATGATTCGGGAGGTAATGCGATATCTGGTCATGTAGATGAGGTCATATCCATTCAATAAGAGTTAGACATGAACTTGCTACCTGGAAAAGAAGCCAGACAAAAAAATTTGGACAAGCAGAGAAGAAAAGCGCAACCGCAAGAGCAAAATGATACAAAAAAAATCAAAAACGGGAGATTTAGTATGATTCTAGAAAAATAGTAGAACATATCCATTATTAATCTTAGAGTGGTCCCACTTGTGTGGCCTAATCAGTGAGTGCCTGTAAAAAAGGAAACATGTGTGTCGCTCCTAAGACGGCGGCTTGGACGAACCCTAGTGCTGCCTCTCCACTCCCCTCGCCACTGTTGGGTGACGTCGTCAGGCAAAGCCCGTGCAATGGCCGACGGCGATAGGCCTCTTCCTCTCGCGCAACAAGGGGCCCGGCTTGTGCGGTGCATCGGCCCTGGATGGTGGGCTCTACTGGCGGCAGGCGGCGACCCCGAGACCTGGCGGCTGCAAGGGCAGCACGGTGGCCGGATCCGACGACTCACGATGGTTGCGCGACCTTGGATCAAGGCGGTGGTGCATGGCACGGATTTGGCATGGGGATGCGTTTGACTGGTGGCGGCGTGGTCTATGGTAGTGGAGCGAGAGCCCTTGTGTGCTTGTTAGGTAGGCAACTTGATGATGTGCCTTCGAGCAGCGCGAGCCATCTTTCTTGTTGGTTGGGGAGCACAATGATCAGTATCCATGGGTGGCACAACGGTTGGAGGATCTGCAGGGGCAACATGGGACGCGACTTGGGGACCCGTCATCTTATCCTAGGTTAGCAGAGTTCCAGTGGGGCTCCTAGGACCTAGGGCGACAAACATTGAGGGTGTGCCCTCGGTCGCATCTGGAGCTGCTAGATCTGGCCTGGTGGAGGCCCGCTGCCCTGGCTATGTGACGTGTCGCACGGCTTCGGTGACAATGTACGGGCTGGTGGCGCGTAGGCATGTTGTTGGGTGTAGCCGGCAAGCCCCATCCCCGGCCGCATCATTGGTTTGGTGCTAGATCTAGATGCGATCAAGCCCCACTTGTCGGCAATCCCCTCGTCACGTGGGCCTGCGGTCCAGCCCCATGCTAGTGATGTTCATGCCTACGTGCAACCTTGGTGGCGATCTTGTGGTCTGGCGGGAGGGGGAGGGGGGTTGGGATGCCGGGGTGACGCCCTGGATGGTGAGGTTGAACAGGTGGCTCCATGGTGGCACGTGGTGGCGTCTCCTCTTGCCTATGTGGGTAGCAAGGGGAGGGGTGACAGGTGCCCATGGTGTCGTCATGGCTTCGGCGATGGCGATCCCATGATCTGGAATTGGAGTCCTCGCATGGTGCCCCAACACTCATGGGTTAGGCCGACCTTGAGTCCATGGCTGGCACTTGTGTGGGTCCGAGCGAAAGCTCTGCGCTCCTGTGTCGACAATGGCGGCACCTACGGGTGTTGCTAGCCCCCCCCCCCCCCCCATGCCATGGGTCCGAGGTGAAAATCCTAGTTCGTCTCTGATGCTTGACGACGATGGTGCTCTGTGTCATCACCCTCTTGAGGGCATCATCGCAGACCCCGGCCCCTCTAGGTTGCAGATGGCCTATGACGCCGGGTTTTCCTTTTCCCTGGCATAGTGCATCTTCGTCTCTAACAAGGGTTGGATCTGATGATCTCCTATATTATAGACATGCCCATGTTGTCTCCGTTCTAGGTCATTGATGCCTCATTGCAGGAGCTACTCTCCATGGCCCGAGGCGAGGGTACTGTGTTAACGGTGTGTCATCCCTTTGCGAAGATGGCTCCGTGTGTTTGGTTCCTCGGTGTCTGGCGGTTTCTCATGACAGCATGGCTCCGGTCTTGTTTCCGTAGTCGTGGATGTAGTTTGTTAGGGGTGGCCCCTCCTGTTTTTCATCTTTGGTGTTTGGTTAGTGGCACTTGTGCCACTCACCGAGTGCTATTTTGTTTTTTTCGACATGCTTGTACGAGGGTTTACTCATCACTTTGTATCGGTTTGGTCGGTTGTGCGGCCTGTGCATGTATATATAAACGAGCGGGTGGGGAGGGAGGCAAAACCTATTTCGAATGTAGTCTCAGAGTGGCGGTAAGAGGGAAAAACTTGGTTAATGGACCTTGCCATCCAATTTTGATTTTCCATATTACACAATTTGGGGTTAGAAACACCAGTTTCAATCATGAATTTTGAAATGTTTGTAAATGTATTACTCCTAAATCATAATTACCAGTATTCCTTTTCCTATAACTGTTTTGTTATGTTATAAGGTGATGCATCAGGGTCACATTTCCACCTGCTCCGCCCCTGTCAAAATTGTGGAGTGTACAGAAAATATGGAGTGTATGAAACAAAGGCCCTGTTTGGTTCATAAGTCCTAGGACTTTTTTTAGTCCCAACTTATAAGTCCCAAGTCCTTAAAAAGTCTCTACCTGTTTGGTTTCTGGGACTTATAAGTCTCTATAAGACCATATTACAACTATAAGTCCCTATAAGTCCCTCCTTGAAAGTCTTAGAGGGTGTTTGTTTTCAGGGACTTATTGGTCTAGGGACTTAAATAAGTCCCTATAAGACCCATCTAAACCAAACATGAGGGACTTATAGGGACTTAAAGTGGACATTTGAGACTTATGAAATAAGGCCATGTTTGGTTCATAAGTCCTAGGACTTTTTTCCTGAGACTTATAAGTCTCTATAAGACCATGTTACAACTATAAGTCTCTATAAGTCTCTCCTTGAGAGTCTTATTTCATAAGTCTCAAATGTTCACTTTAAGTCCTAAGTCCCTCCTGTTTGGTTTGAATGAGATTTATAGGAACTTATTTAAATATCTAGACCAATAAATCCCTAGAAACAAACACCCTCAAAGACTTACGAGTAGAAGAAGTCAAGGAGCAAGGCCAGGATCCATGCGCGGGAGCTGCCCGCGCGTACAAGAGAGAAACAGTCCCACGGCGTGCCACCGTTTGTGCCAGAGAATGGCGCTGCTGCCTGCATGCTGCCCCCTCGATCTCTCCTCCCCACTCTCCATATATGGCCTCCCTCCCCGATCAGACCACCGACCTACCACACTCGCCACTGCCCTCTCCACTATGGAGCTCCTCCGCGCGGTCGTCCTGCTCTCCCTGGCGCTCCTGGCCAACGGCCGGGACACCGACCTCTCCCGGGACAGCTTCCCCAAGGGCTTCGTCTTCGGCACCGCCTCGTCGGCGTACCAGGTGGAGGGCAACTCCCTCAAGTACGGCCGCGGGCCCTGCATCTGGGACACCTTCCTCAAGTATCCAGGTCTGGATCCATGGTGGCATGGCGTCTCTGAACCAAGCCTTGCATGCGTGTGTGTGTGGCGACTCCTGAACTGAATGTGTGTTCTTGCGCCGTAGGTGCCACTCCCGACAACGCCACCGCCAACGTGACCGTCGACGAGTACCATCGCTACATGGTCAGTGATGGAGAAAAATCACTTATTTTCATTGTTTTTGAAAGTGGTTTCCGGTCGTGATCTGTTTGGGTTTTTGGTGGTGGTTTCCTTCAGGACGATGTGGACAACATGGTCAGGGTGGGCTTCGACGCCTACCGCTTCTCCATCTCCTGGTCGCGTATCTTCCCCAGTACGTCTCTCTTACGTGGTCGCACATTTCCTTCAGTCCCGTGATGCGTCTTCTTCTTCTTCTTCTTCTTCTTCTTCTTCTTCTTCTTCTTCTTCTTCTTCTTCTTCTTCTTCTTCTTCTTCTGAAACTCTTGACGAAAAAATGCAGATGGGATCGGGAGGATCAACAAAGACGGCGTGGACTACTACCACAGGCTCATCGACTACATGCTTGCCAACAGTACGATCCACCCATCCACCTCTGCGTTTCTCGAACTACTCACGACTCCGTTGAAATCTCTCTGTTGAACAACTGACGATTCCTTCTCTGCATGACGTTTCCCCATTGATCAGATATCACTCCGTACGTCGTGCTCTACCACTACGACCTGCCGGAGGTCCTCAACAACCAGTACAACGGCTGGCTCAGCCCCAGGGTCGTGTGAGTGTCCTGCAAAACCCTACAGCATAAGCACACATGTACTAGTATGTGTGATCTCTGCTTGATTCCAACGACTCGCCGCGCATTTTCTCGCAGGCCCGACTTCACGGCTTTCGCCGACTTCTGCTTCAAGACGTACGGCGACCGGGTGAAGAACTGGTTCACCATCAACGAGCCGCGGATGATGGCCTGGCACGGCTACGGCGACGGCTTCTTCGCGCCCGGCAGGTGCACCGGCTGCCGGTTCGGCGGCAACTCCGCCACGGAGCCCTACATCGCCGGCCACCACCTCCTCCTCGCGCACGCCGCCGCCGTCAAGGTGTACCGCGACAAGTACCAGCGCAGGCAGAACGGCACCATCGGCATCCTCCTGGACTTCGTGTGGTACGAGCCGCTGACCTACACCGTGGAGGACGAGTACGCGGCGCACAGGGCGAGGGAGTTCACCCTTGGCTGGTGAGGAACCACGCACGCATCTCACGGCGGCCGGCGACGACCGGACTTGACTGAAACTGAGCTGAGCTGAGCTGAGTTGAACTTGGCAGGTACATGCACCCGATCACCTTCGGCCACTACCCGGAGACGATGCAGAAGCTGGTGGGGACGAGGCTGCCCAACTTCACGGCGGAGCAGAGCAAGCTGCTGCAGGGCTCGGCGGACATCATCGGGATCAACCACTACACCACCTACTACGTCAGGCACCACGAGAACCTGACGCACATGAGCTACGCCACGGACTGGCAGGCCGAGCTTCTCTGTACGTCCGGTTAACCGAAACCCCACCCCACATGAATTGCTCCTCGCTCGTCCGCCTGTCTTAACACGTCTGATCATCTGCCTGTCCTTTCAGTCGAGCGCAACGGCGTGCCGATCGGAAGACAGGTAACGATCCTCAAATCCGACCACCAAAGAAACAAGGGTTGGACGGCAGAGCTGTAGTTGTAAATGACGCAAGAATTCGTGATTCATGCATGAACGCATTATTGCATTCAGGCGTTCTCGAAGTGGCTGTACGTGGTGCCCTGGGGGTTCTACAAGGCGGTGATGCACGTGAAGAACAAGTTCAGGGACCCCTTGATCCTCATCGGCGAGAACGGGATCGACCAGTCGGGCAGCGACACGCTGCCGCACGCGCTCTACGACACCTTCAGGATCGACTACTTCGACCAGTACCTCCACGAGCTGAAGCGCGCCATCGCCGACGGCGCCAGGGTGACGGGCTACTTCGCGTGGTCGCTGCTGGACAACTTCGAGTGGCGGATGGGCTTCACCTCCAAGTTCGGCCTCGTCTACGTCGACCGCAAGACCTTCACCCGGTACCCCAAGGACTCCACGCGCTGGTTCCGGAAGGTGATCAAGAGCGAGGAGTACTGAAGAGTCGGGCGGATCGTTCGTTCGTTCGTCCTAGCCTCCTAGGTAGCAGAGATTGTTTTTTTCTTCTTCTTTATAAAAAGAAGTGGTGCCAGATGGGTGAATAAAATGTCTTGTAGTTCAGTTTTGGTTGGATGAATAAGATGTCCTGTAATAGTTCAGATCAGTGAGAGTTCTTCAGTTATAGTTTCGGCTCTGGATTGTGCAAGTGAGGTTGATATCCAGTTCTAAATTTATCGTGTCGCTGCCATGTAAATTTTGCACGTCCGCGCGATATAGATCGAGATTTTTTCAACAGAGGGGCCTGACGAAAACACGAATTCAAAACATCGAAGATGCACAGTCAAAATTTCGGGAGAAACTTACAATATGTTCATAATCAATCATGGTGATACAGAGCGTAAAGGTGTGCAGATAGGCCCCATCAATCTTTAATCTCTTGTTTGCAGATGACTCGTTGATCCTTATGAAAACAAATATGAAGAATGCCCAAACTTTAAAGAGAATCCTGGACTTATATTGTGCTTCATCCGGACAATTGGTGTGTTTGGATAAATCTAGTGTTTTCTTTAGTCCCAACACTATTTTTTTTAGAATACACACGAGTGTGCGTATCATGCATTAAAGAGGAAGAAGGGAGACGGGTGAAGGAAATATGCCCTAGAGGCAATAACATTGTTATTATTTTATTTCCTTATATCATGATAAATGTTTATTATTCATGCTAGAATTGTATTATCCGGAAACATAATACTTGTGTGAATACATAGACAAACCAAACGTCACTAGTATGCCTCTACTTGACTAGCTCGTTAATCGAAGATGGTTATATTTCCTAACCATAGACATGTGTTGTCATTTGATTAATGGGATCACATCATTAGGAGAATGATGTGATTGACATGACCCATTCCATTAGCTTAGCACCCGATCGTTTAGTATGTTGCTATTGCTTTCTTCATGACTTATACATGTTCCTATGACTATGAGATTATGCAACTCCCGTTTACCGGAGGAACACTTTGTGTGCTACCAAACGTCACAACGTAACTGGGTGATTATAAAGGAGCTCTACAGGTGTCTCCAAAGGTACATGATGGGTTGGCGTATTTCGAGATTAGGATTTGTCACTCCGATTGTCGGAGAGGTATCTCTGGGCCCTTTCGGTAATGCACATCACATAAGCCTTGCAAGCATTGCAACTAATGAGTTAGTTGTGAGATGATGTATTACGAAACGAGTAAAGAGACTTGCCGGTAACGAGATTGAACTAGGTATTGAGATACCGACGATCGAATCTCGGGTAAGTAACATACCGATGACAAAGGGAACAGCGTATGTTGTTATGCGGTCTGACCGATAAAGATCTTCATAGAATATGTAGGAGCCAATACGAGCATCCAGGTTCCGCTATTGGTTATTGACCAGAGACGTGTCTCGGTCATGTCTACATTGTTCTCGAACCCGTAGGGTCCGCACGCTTAAGGTTTCGATGACAGTTATATTATGAGTTTATGCATTTTGATGTACCGAAGTTTGTTCGGAGTCCCGGATGTGATCATGGACATGACGAGGAGTCTCGAAATGGTCGAGACATAAAGATTGATATATTGGAAGCTTATATTTGGATATCAAAAGTGTTCCGGATGAAATCGGGATTTTACCGGAGTACCGGAAGGTTACCGGAACCCCCCGGGAGGTATATGGGCCTTAGTGGGCTTTAGTGGAAGAGAGGAGAGGTGGCCAGGGCTGGGCCGCGCGCCCCTCCCCCCCTAGTCCGAATAGGACAAGGAGAAGGGGGCGGCGCCCCCCCCCCCCCTTCCTTCTCTCTCTCTCCTCTTTCCCCCTCCCGAATCCTATTCCAACTAGGAAAGGGGGGAATCATACTCCCGGTGGGAGTAGGACTCCTCCTGGCGCGCCCTCCTCCTGGCCGGCCGCACCCCCCTTTGATCATTTATATACGGGGGCAGGGGGCACCTCTAGAGACACAAGTTGATCCACCTGATCATATTCTTAGCCGTGTGCGGTGCCCCCTTCCACCATAATCCTCAATAATATTGTAGCGGTGCTTAGGCGAAGCCCTGCGACGGTAGTACATCAAGATCGTCACCACGCCGTCGTGCTGACGGAACTCTTCCCCGACACTTTGCTGGATCGGAGTCCGGGGATCGTCATCGAGCCGAACGTGTGCTAGAACTCGAAGGTGCCGTAGTTTCAGTGCTTGATCGGTCGGGCCGTGAAGACGTACGACTACATCAACCGCGTTGTGCTAACGCTTCCGCTGTCAGTCTACAAGGGTATGTAGATCACACTCTCCCCTCTCGTTGCTATCAATCACCATGATCTTGCGTGTGCATAGGAATTTTTTTGAAATTACTACGTTCCCCAACAGTGGCATCCGAGCCTGGTTTATGTGTTGATGTTATATGCACGAGTAGAACACAAGTGAGTTGTGGGCGATATAAGTCATACTGCTTACCAGCATGTCATACTTTGATTCGGCGGTATTGTTGGACGAAGCGGCCCGGACTAACATTACGCATACGCTTACGCGAGACCGGTTCTCCCGACGTGCTTTGCACAAAGGTGGCTAGCGAGTGACAGTTTCTCCAACTTTAGTTGAACCGAGTGTGGCTACGCCCGGTCCTTGCGAAGGTTAAAACAGCACCAACTTGACAAACTATCGTTGTGGTTTTGATTCGTAGGTAAGATTGGTTCTTGCTTAAGCCCGTAGCAGCCACGTAAAACTTGCAACAACAAAGTAAAGGACGTCTAACTTGTTTTTGCAGGGCATGTTGTGATGTGATATGGTCAAGACATGATGCTAAATTTTATTGTATGGGATGATCATGTTTTGTAACCGAGATCGGCAACTGGCAGGAGCCATATGGTTGTCGCTTTATTGTATGCAATGCAATCGTGCTGTAATGCTTTACTTTATCACTAAGCGGTAGCGATAGTCGTGGAAGCATAAGATTGGCGAGACGACAACGATGCTACGATGGAGATCAAGGTGTCGCGCCAGTGACGATGGTGATCACGACGGTGCTTCGAAGATGGAGATCACAAGCACAAGATGATGATGGCCATATCATATCACTTATATTGATTGCATGTGATGTTTATCTTTTATGCATCTATCTTGCTTTGATTGACGGTAGCATTTTAAGATGATCTCTCACTAATTATCAAGAAGTGTTCTCCCTGAGTATGCATCGTTGCGAAAGTTCTTCGTGCTGAGACACCACGTGATGATCGGGTGTGATAGACTCTACATTCAAATACAACGGGCGCAAAACAGTTGCACACGCGGAATACTCAGGTTATACTTGATGAGCCAAGCATATACAGATATGGCCTCGGAACACGGAGACCGAAAGGTCGAGCGTGAATCATATGGTAGATATGATCAACATAGTGATGTTCACCAATGAAACTACTCCATCTCACGTGATGATCGGACATGGTTTAGTTGATTTGGATCACGTAATCACTTAGAGGATTAGAGGGATGTCTATCTAAGTGGGAGTTCTTAAGTAATATGATTAATTGAACCTAAATTTATCATGAACTTAGTACCTGATAGTATCTTGCTTGTTTATGTTTGATTGTAGATAGATGGCCCGTGCTGTTGTTCCGTTAATTTTAATGCGTTTCTTGAGAAAGCAAAGTTGAAAGATGATGGTAGCAATTACACGGACTGGGTCCGTAACTTGAGGATTATCCTCATTGCTGCACAGAAGAATTACGTCCTGGAAGCACCGCTGGGTGCCAGGCCTGCTGCAGGAGCAACACCAGATGTTATGAACGTCTGGCAGACCAAAGCTGATGACTACTCGATAGTTCAGTGTGCCATGCTTTACGGCTTAGAATCGGGACTTCAATGACGTTTTGAACGTCATGGAGCATATGAGATGTTCCAGGAGTTGAAGTTGATATTTCAAGCAAATGCCCGGATTGAGAGATATGAAGTCTCCAATAAGTTCTATAGCTGCAAGATGGAGGAGAACAGTTCTGTCAGTGAGCATATACTCAAAATGTCTGGGTATAATAATCACTTGATTCAATTGGGAGTTAATCTTCCAGATGATTGCGTCATTGACAGAATTCTCCAATCACTACCACCAAGCTACAAGAGCTTCGTGATGAACTATAATATGTAAGGGATGAATAAGACTATTCCCGAGCTCTTCGCAATGCTGAAAGCTGCGGAGGTAGAAATCAAGAAGGAGCATCAAGTGTTGATGGTCAACAAGACCACTAGTTTCAAGAAAAAGGGCAAAGGGAAGAAGAAGGGGAACTTCAAAAAGAACAGTAAGCAAGTTGCTACTCAAGAGAAGAAACCCAAACATGGACCTAAGCCTTAAACTGAGTGCTTCTACTGCAAGCAGACCGGTCACTGGAAGCGGAACTGTCCCAAGTATTTGGCGGATAAGAAGGATGGCAAGGTGAACAAAGGTATATGCGATATACATGTTATTGATTACCTTACTAATGCTCGCAGTAGCACCTAGGTATTTGATACAGGTTCTGTTGCTAATATTTGCAACTCGAAACAGGGACTACGGATTAAGCGAAGATTGGCTAAGGACGAGGTGACGATGCGCGTAGGAAATGGTTCCAAAGTCGATGTGATCGCAGTCGGCACGCTACCTCTACATTTACCTTCGGGATTAGTATTAGACCTAAATAATTGTTATTTGGTGCCAGCGTTAAGCATGAACATTATATCTGGATCTTGTTTGATGCAAGACGGTTATTCATATAAATCAGAGAATAATGGTTGTTCTATTTATATGAGTAATATCTTTTATGGTCATGCACCCTTAAAGAGTGGTCTATTCTTATTAAATCTCGATAGTAGTGACACACATATTCATAGTGTTGAAGCCAAAAGATGCAGAGTTGATAATGATAGTGCAACTTATTTGTGGCCCTGCCGTTTGGGTCATATCGGTATAAAGCGCATGAAGAAACTCCATACTGGTGGGCTTTTGGAACCACTTGATTATGAATCACTTGGTACTTGCGAACCGTGCCTTATGGGTAAGATGACGAAAACACCGTTCTCCAGTACTATGAAGAGAGCAACAGATTTATTGGAAATCATACATACAGATGTATGTGGTCCGATGAATGTTGAGGCTCGTGGTGGATATCATTATTTTCTCTCCTTCACATATGACTTAAGCAGATATGGGTATATCTACTTAATGAAACATAAGTCTGAAACATTTGAAAAGTTCAAAGAATTTCAGAGTGAAGTTGAAAATCATCGTAACAAGAAAATAAAATTCCTACGATCTGATCGTGGAGGAGAATATTTGAGTTGCGAGTTTGGTGTACATTTGAAACAATGTGGAATAGTTTCGCAACTCACGCCACCCGGAACACCACAGCGTAATGGTGTGTCCGAATGTCGTAATCGTACTTTACTAGATATGGTGCGATCTATGATGTCTCTTACTGATTTATCACTATCGTTTTGGGGTTATGCTCTAGAGACGGCCGCATTCACGTTAAATAGGGCACCATCAAAATCCGTCGAAACGACGCCTTATGAACTATGGTTTGGCAAGAAACCAAAGTTGTCATTTCTGAAAGTTTGGGGCTGCAATGCTTATGTGAAAAAGCTTCAACCTGATAAGCTCAAACCCAAATCGGAGAAATGTGTCTTCATAGGATACCCAAAGGAGACTGTTGGGTACACCTTCTATCACAGATCCGAAGGCAAGACATTCGTTGCTAAGAATGGATCCTTTCTAGAGAAGGAGTTTCTCTCGAAAGAACTGAGTGGGAGGAAAGTAGAACTTGACGAGGTAACTGTACCTGCGCCCTTATTGGAAAGTAGTACATCACAGAAACCTGTTTCTGCGACACCTACACCAATTAGTGAGGAAGCTAATGATAATGATCATGAAACTTCAGAACAAAATACTACTGAACCTCATAGATCAACCAGAGTAAGATCCGCGCCAGAGTGGTATGGTAATCCTGTTCTGTAAATCATGCTACTAGATCATGATGAACCTACGAACTATGAAGAAGCGATGGTGAGCCCAGATTCCGTAAAATGGCTTGAAGCCATGAAATCTGAGATGGGATCCATGTATGAGAACAAAGTATGGACTTGGGTTGACTTGCCCGTTGATCGGCAAGCAATTGAGAATAAATGGATCTTCAAGAAGAAGACTGTCGCTGACGGTAATATTACTGTCTACAAAGCTCGATTTGTCGCAAAAGGTTTTCGACAAGTTCAAGGGGTTGACTACGATGAGACCTTCTCACCCGCAGCGATGCTTAAGTCTGTCCGAATCATGTTAGCAATTGCTGCATTTTATGATTATGAAATTTGGCAAATGGATGTAAAAACTACATTCCTGAATGGATTTCTGGAAAAAGAGTTGTATATGATGCAACCGGAAGGTTTTGTCGATCCAAAGGGAGCTAACAAAGTGTGCAAGCTCCAGCGATCCATTTATGGACTGGTGCAAGCCTCTCGGAGTTGGAATAAACGCTTTGATAGTATGATCAAAGCATTTGGTTTTATACAGACTTTCGGAGAAGCCTGTATTTACAAGAAAGTGAGTGGGAGCTCTGTAGCATTTCTGATATTATATGTGGATGACATATTACTGATTGGAAATGATATAGAATTTCTGGATAGCATAAAGGGATACTTGTCGTGGTTCTAAGTCTGACAGTGAGGTAGGGGTTGTGTATGAAGAGGCTAGACCTTAGCTATTGGGAAGTTTGGGGCTGCGATGCTTATGTGAAAAAACTTCAACCTGATAAGCTCGAACCCAAATCGGAGAAATATGTCTTCATAGGATATCCAAAGGAAACTATTGGATACACCTTCTATCACAAATCCGAAGGCAAGACTTTTGTTGCTAAATTCGGAAACCTTCTAGAGAAGGAGTTTCTCTCGAAAGAAGTGAGTGGGAGGAAAGTAGAACTTGACGAGGTAACTGTACCTACTCCCTTATTGGAAAGTAGTACATCACAGAAACCTGTTTTTGTGACACCTACACCAATTAGTGAGGAAGCTAATGATAATGATCATGAAACTTCAGAACAAGATACTACTGAACCTCGTAGATCAACCAGAGTAAGATCCGCGCCAGAGTGGTACGGTGATCCTGTTCCAGAAGTCATGCTACTAGATCATGACGAACCTACGAACTATGAAGAAGCGATGGTGAGCCCAGATTCCGCAAAATGGCTTGAAGCCATGAAATCTGAGATGGGATCCATGTATGAGAACAAAGTATGGACTTTGGTTGACTTGCCCAATGATCGGCAAGCACTTGAGAATAAATGGATTTTCAAGAAGAAGACTGATGCTGACGGTAATGTTACTGTCTACAAAGCTCGACTTGTCGCAAAAGTTTTTCGGAAAGTTCAAGGGATTGACTACGATGAGACCTTCTCACCCGTAGCAATGCTTAAGTCTGTCCGAATCATGTTAGCAATTGCCGTATTTTATGATTATGAAATTTGGCAAATGGATGTCAAAACTGCTTTCCTGAATGGATTTCTGCAAGAAGAGTTATATATGATGCAGCCGGAAGGTTTTGTCGATCCAAAGGGAGCTAACAAAGTGTGCAAGCTCCAGCGATCCATTTATGGACTGGTGCAAGCCTCTCGGAGTTGGAATGAACACTTTGATAGTGTGATCAAAGCATTTGGTTTTGTACAGACTTTTGGAGAAGCATGTATTTACAAGAAAGTGAGTGGGAGCTCTGTAGCATTTCTTATATTATATGTAGATGACATATTGCTAATCGGAAATGATATAAAATTTCTGGATAGCATAAAAGGATACTTGAATAAGAGTTTTTCAATGAAAGACCTCGGTGAAGCTGCTTACATATTGGGCATTAAGATCTATAGAGATAGATCAAGACGCTTAATTGGACTTTCACAAAGCACATACCTTGACAAAGTTTTGAAGAAGTTCAAAATGGATCAAGCAAAGAAAGGATTCTTGCATGTGTTACAAGGTGTGAAATTGAGTAAGACTTAATCCCCGACCAATGCAAAAGATAGAGAGAAAATGAAAGATGTTCCCTATGCTTCAGCCATAGGCTCTATCATGTATGCAATGCTGTGTACCAGACCTGATGTGTGTCTTGCTATAAGTTTAGCAGGGAGGTACCAAAGTAATCCAGGACTGGATCACTGGACAGCGGTCAAGAACATCCTGAAATACCTGAAAAGGACTAAGGATATGTTTCTCATATATGGAGGTGACAAAGAGCTCATTGTAAATGGTTACGTTGATGCAAGCTTTGACACTGATCCGGACGATTCTAAATCGCAAACCGGATACGTGTTTACATTAAACAGTGGAGCTATCAGTTGGTGCAGTTCTAAACAAAGCGTTGTGGCGGGATCTACATATGAAGCGGAGTACATAGCTGCTTCAGAAGCAGCAAACGAAGGAGTCTGGATGAAGGAGTTCATATCCGATCTAGGTGTCATACCTAGTGCTGGAAATATGCCCTAGAGGCAATAATAAAAGCATTATTATTATATTTCCTTGTTCATGATAATTGTCTTTATTCATGCTATAATTGTGTTATCCGGAAATCGTAATACATGTGTGAATAATAGACATCAACACCATCCCTAGTAAGCCTCTAGTTGACTAGCTCGTTGATCAACAGATAGTCATGGTTTCCCGACTATGGACATTGGATGTCATTGATAACGGGATCACATCATTAGGAGAATGATGTGATGGACAAGACCCAATCCTAAACATAGCATAAAGATCATATAATTCGTTCGCTAGAGTTTTTCCAATGTCAAGTATCTTTTCCTTAGACCATGAGATCGTGTAACTCCCGGATACCGTAGGAGTGCTTTGGGTATACCAAACGTCACAACGTAACTGGGTGACTATAAAGGTATACTAAGGGTATCTCCGAAAGTGTCTGTTGGGTTGACATGGATCAAGACTGGGATTTGTCACTGCGTATGACGGAGAGGTATCACTGGGCCCACTCGGTAATGCATCATCATTATGAGCTCAAAGGTGACCAAGTGTCTGGTCACGGGATCATGCATTACGGTACGAGTAAAGTGACTTGCCGGTAACGAGATTGAACGAGGTATTGGGATACCGACAATCGAATCTCGGGCAAGTAACATACCGATTGACAAAGGGAATTGTATACGGGGTTGCCTGAATCCTCGACATCGTGGTTCATCCGATGAGATCATCGTGGAGTATGTGGGAGCCAACATAGGTATCCAGATCCCACTGTTGGTTATTGACCGGAGAGTCGTCTCGGTCATGTCTGCATGTCTCCCGAACCCGTAGGGTCTACACACTTAAGGTTCGGTGACGCTAGGGTTGTAGGGATATGTATATGCAGTAACCTGAATGTTGTTCGGAGTCCCGGATGAGATCCCGGACGTCACGAGGAGTTCCGGAATGGTCCGGAGGTAAATAATTATATATAGGAAGTGCTGTTTCGGCCATCGGGACAAGTTTTGGGGTCACCGGTATTGTACCGGGACCACCGGAAGGGTCCCGGGGGTCCACCGGGTGGGGCCACCTGCCCCGGGGGGGCACATGGGCTGTAGGGGGTGCGCCTTGGCCTACATGGGCCAAGGGAACCAGCCCCAAGAGGCCCATGCGCCTAGGGTTTCAAAAGGGGAAGAGTCCCACAAGTGGAAGGCACCCCTAGGTGCCTTGGGGGGAGGGAAACCTCCCTTGGCTGCCGCCCCCCCTAGGAGATTGGATCTCCTAGGGCCGGCGCCCCCCCCCCTAGGCCCTCCTATATATAGTGGGGGAAGGAGGGCTTTTCATCCACGCCTTTGGTTGCCTCCTTCTCCCTCTCCAACACCTCCTCCTCCTCCATAGTGCTTGGCGAAGCCCTGATGGAGTATTGCAGCTCCATCACAACCACGCCGTCGTGCTGCTGCTGGAGCCATCTTCCTCAACCTCTTCTTCCCTCTTGCTGGATCAAGAAGAAGGAGACGTTACGCTGATCGTACATGTGTTGAACGCGGAGGTGCCGTCCGTTCGGCGCTAGGATCTCCGGTGATTTGGATCACGTCGTGTATGACTACCTCATCCCCGTTCTTTGAACGCTTCCGCTCGCGATCTACAAAGGTATGTAGATGCATCCGATCACTCGTTGCTAGATGAACTCATAGATGGATCTTGGTGAAACCGTAGGAAAATTTTTGTTTTCTGCAACGTTTCCCAATAGTGGTATAGAGCCAGGTTTATGCGTAGTTCTTCTTGCGTGAGTAGAACACAATTTGTTGTGGGCATAGATGTTGTCAACTTTCTTGCTGCTACTAGTCTTATCTTGCTTCAACGGTATTGTGGGATGAAGCGGCCCGGACCAAGCTTACACGTACGCTTACGTGAGACCGGTTCCACCGACTAACATGCACTAGTTGCATAAGGTGGCTGGCGGGTGACTGTCTCTCCTACTTTAGTTGGAGCGGATTCGATGAAAAGGGTCCTTATGAAAGGTAAATAGAAGTTGATAAATCACGTTGTGGCTTTCACGTAGGTAAGAAAACGTTCTTGCTAGAACCCTATTTCAGCCACGTAAAACTTGCACCAACAATTAGAGGATGTCTAACTTGTTTTTGCAGCAAGTGCTTTGTGATATGATATGGCCAAAGTTGTGATGAATGATGAATGACATATATGTGATGTATGAGATGTTCATGCTATTGTAATAGGAATCACGACTTACATGTCGATGAGTATGACAACCGGCAGGAGCCATAGGAGTTGTCTTTATTTTTGTATGACCTGCGTGTCATTGAGAAACGCCATGTAAATTACTTTACTTTATTGCTAAACGCGTTAGCCATAGTAGTAGAAGTAATAGTTGGCGAGCAACTTCATGGAGACACGATGATGGAGATCATGATGATGGAGAACATGGTGTCAAGCCGGTGACAAGATGATCATGGAGCCCCAAGATGGAGATCAAAGGAGCTATGTGATATTGGCCATATCATGTCACTATTATTATTTGATTGCATGTGATGTTTATCATGTTTTGCATCTTGTTTACTTAGAATGACGGTAGTAAATAAGATGATCCCTCATAATAATTTCAAGCAAGTGTTCCCCCTAACTGTGCACCGTTGCGACAGTTCGTTGTTTCGAAGCACCATGTGATGATCGGGTGTGATAGATTCTAACGTTCACATACAACGGGTGTAAGACAGATTTACACACGCAAAACACTTAGGTTGACTTGACGAGCCTAGCATGTACAGACATGGCCTCGGAACACAGAAGACCGAAAGGTCGAGCATGAATCGTATAGAAGATACGATCAACATGAAGATGTTCACCGATGTTGACTAGTCCGTCTCACGTGATGATCGGACACGGCCTAGTTGACTCGGATCATGTTATACTTAGATGACTAGAAGAGGGATGTCTATCTAAGTGGGAGTTCATTGAATAATTTGATTAGATGAACTTAATTATCATGAACTTAGTCTAAAATATTTACAATATGTCTTGTAGATCAAATGGCCAACGTTGTCCTCAACTTCAACGCGTTCCTAGAGAAAACCAAGCTGAAAGACGATGGCAGCAACTACACGGACTGGGTCCGGAACCTGAGGATCATCCTCATAGCTGCCAAGAAAGATTATGTCCTACAAGCACCGCTAGGTGATCCAGCCATCCCACAGAACCAAGACGTTATGAACGCTTGGCAGACACGTGCTGATGACTACTCCCTCGTTCAGTGCGGCATGCTTTATAGTTTAGAGCCGGGGCTCCAAAAGCGTTTTGAGAGACATGGAGCATATGAGATGTGCGAAGAGCTGAAAATGGTTTTTCAAGCTCATGCCCGGGTCGAGAGATATGAAGTCTCCGACAAATTCTTTAGCTGTAAGATGGAGGAAAATAGCTCTGTCAGTGAGCACATACTCACTATGTCTGGGTTACATAACCGCTTGACTCAGCTGGGAGTTAATCTCCCGGATGATGCGGTCATTGACAGAATCCTCCAGTCGCTTCCACCAAGCTACAAGAGCTTTGTGATGAACTTCAATATGCAGGGGATGGAAAAGACCATTCCTGAGGTATTTGCAATGCTGAAATCAGCAGAGGTAGAAGTCAAGAAGGAACATCAAGTGTTGATGGTCAATAAAACCACTAAGTTCAAGAAGGGCAAGGGTAAAAAGAACTTCAAGAAGGACGGTAAGGGAGTTGTCGCGCCTGGCAAGCAAGCTGTCAGGAAGAAGCCAAAGAACGGACCCAAGCCCGAGACTGAGTGCTTTTATTGCAAGGGAAGCGGTCACTGGAAGCGGAACTGCCCCAAATACCTAGCGGACAAGAAGGCCGGCAAAACGAAAGGTATATGTGATATACATGTAATTGATGTGTACCTTACTAGTACTCGTAGTAGCTCCTGTGTATTTGATACCGGTGCAGTTGCTCACATTTGTAACTCAAAGCAGGAGTTGTGGAATAAGCGGAGACTGGCGAAGGACGAGGTGACGATGCGCGTCGGGAATGGTTCCAAGGTCGATGTGATCGCCGTCGGCACGCTGCCTCTACATTTACCTACGGGATTAGTTTTAAACCTCAATAATTGTTATTTAGTGCCAGCTTTGAGCATGAACATTGTATCAGGATCTCGTTTAATTCGAGATGGCTACTCATTTAAATCCGAGAATAATGGTTGTTCTATTGAGAGATATGTTTTATGGTCATGCTCCTATGGTGAATGGTTTATTCTTAATGAATCTCGAGCGTAATACTACACATATTCATAGTGTGAATACCAAAAGATGTAAGGTTGATAATGATAGTCCCACATATTTGTGGCACTGCCGCCTTGGTCACATAGGTGTCAAACGCATGAAGAAGCTCCATGCAGATGGACTTTTAGAGTCTCTTGATTATGAATCATTTGACACGTGCGAACCATGCCTCATGGGTAAAATGACCAAGACTCCGTTCTCAGGAACAATGGAGCGAGCAACCAACTTATTGGAAATCATACATACTGATGTATGCGGTCCAATGAGTGTTGAGGCTCGTGGTGGCTATCCTTATGTTCTCACCCTCACTGATGACTTGAGTAGATGTGGGTATATCTACTTAATGAAACACAAGTCTGAGACCTTTGAAAAGTTCAAGGAATTTCAGAGTGAGGTTGAGAATCAACATGACAGAAAAATCAAGTTTTTGCGATCAGATCGTGGAGGAGAATACTTGAGTCACGAATTTGGCACACACTTAAGAAAATGTGGAATAGTTTCACAACTCACGCCGCCTGGAACACCTCAGCGTAATGGTGTGTCCGAACGTCGTAATCACGCTCTATTAGATATGGTGCGGTCTATGATGTCTCTTACCGATTTACCGCTATCTTTTTGGGGCTATGCTTTAGAGACTGCCGCATTCACTTTAAATAGGGCTCTGTCGAAATCCGTTGAGACGACACCGTATGAATTATGGTTTGGGAAGAAACCTAAGTTGTCGTTTCTGAAAGTTTGGGGATGCGATGCTTATGTCAAGAAACTTCAACCTGAAAAGCTCGAACCCAAGTCGGAAAAATGCGTCTTCATAGGATACCCTAAAGAAACTGTTGGGTGTACCTTCTACCTCAGATCCGAGGGCAAGATCTTTGTTGCCAAGAATGGATTCTTTCTAGAGAAGGAGTTTCTCTCGAAAGAAGTGAGTGGGAGGAAAGTAGAACTTGATGAAGTGTTACCTCTTGAACCGGAAAATGGCGCAACTCAAGAAAATGTTTCTGAGGTGCCTGCACCGACTAGAGAGGAAGTTAATGATGATGATCATGAACCTTCAGATCAAGTTGCTACTGAACCTCGTAGGTCCACAAGGACACGTTCCGCACCAGAGTGGTACGGAAACCCTGTCCTGGAAATCATGTTGTTAGACAACGGTGAACCTTCGAACTATGAAGAAGCGATGGCGGGCCCGGATTCCGACAAATGGCTAGAAGCCATGAAATCCGAGATAGGATCCATGTATGAAAACGAAGTATGGACTTTGACTGACTTGCCCGATGATCGGCGAGCCATAGAAAATAAATGGATCTTTAAGAAGAAGACAGACGCGGATGGTAATGTGACCATCCATAAAGCTCGTCTTGTCGCTAAGGATTATCGACAAGTTCAAGGGGTTGACTACGATGAGACTTTCTCACCGGTAGCGAAGCTAAAGTCCGTCCGAATCATGTTAGCAATTGCCGCATTCTATGATTATGAGATATGGCAAATGGACGTCAAAACAGCATTCCTTAATGGTTTCCTTAAGCAAGAATTGTATATGATGCAGCCGGAAGGTTTTGTCGATCCTAAGAATGCTGACAAGGTGTGCAAGCTCCAACGCTCGATTTATGGGCTGGTGCAAGCATCTCGGAGTTGGAACATTCGCTTTGATGAGATGATCAAAGCGTTTGGGTTTACGCAGACTTATGGAGAAGCCTGCGTTTACAAGAAAGTGAGTGGGAGCTCTGTAGCATTTCTCATATTATATGTAGATGACATACTTTTGATGGGAAATGATATAGAACTCTTAGACAGCATCAAGGCCTACTTGAATAAGAGTTTTTCAATGAAGGACCTTGGAGAAGCTGCTTATATATTAGGCATCAAGATCTATAGAGATAGATCAAGACACCTCATAGGTCTTTCACAAAGCACATACATTGATAAGATATTGAAGAAGTTCAATATGGATCAGTCTAAGAAGGGGTTCTTGCCTGTGTTGCAAGGTGTGAAATTAAGCTTAGCTCAATGTCCGACCACGGCAGAAGATATAGAAGAGATGAGTGTCATCCCCTATTATGTTCTATTATGTATGCCATGCTGTGTACCAGACCTGATGTAAACCTTGCCGTAAGTTTGGTAGGAAGGTACCAAAGTAATCCCGGCAAGGAACACTGGACGGCGGTCAAGAATATCCTGAAGTACCTGAAAAGGACTAAGGAAATGTTTCTTGTTTATGGAGGTGACGAAGAGCTCGTCGTAAAGGGTTACGTCGACACTAGCTTCGACACAGATCTGGATGACTCTAAGTCACAGACCGGATATGTGTATATTTTGAATGGTGGGGCAGTAAGCTGGTGCAGTTGCAAGTAGAGCGTCGTGGCAGGATCTACATGTGAAGCGGAGTACATGGCAGCCTCGGAGGCAGCACATGAAGCAATCTGGGTGAAGGAGTTCATCACCGACCTAGGAGTCATACCCAATGCGCCGGGGCAGATCAAGCTCTTCTGTGACAACACTGGAGCTATTGCACTCGCAAAGGAGCCCAGGTTTCACAAGAAGACAAGAAACATCAAGTGTCGCTTCAACTCCATTCATGAAAATGTTCAAGATGGAGACATAGATATTTATAAACTACATACGGACCTGAATGTAGCAGATCCGTTGACTAAACCTCTCCCTAGAGCAAAACATGATCAACACCAGAATTCCATGGGTGTTCGATTCATCACAATGTAACTAGATTATTGACTCTAATGCAAGTGGGAGACTGTTGGAAATATGCCCTAGAGGCAATAATAAAAGCATTATTATTATATTTCCTTGTTCATGATAATTGTCTTTATTCATGCTATAATTGTGTTATCCGGAAATCGTAATACATGTGTGAATAATAGACATCAACATGTCCCTAGTAAGCCTCTAGTTGAGTAGCTCGTTGATCAACAGATAGTCATGGTTTCCCGACTATGGACATTGGATGTCATTGATAACGGGATCACATCATTAGGAGAATGATGTGATGGACAAGACCCAATCCTAAACATAGCATAAAGATCGTATAGTTCGTTTGCTAGAGTTTTTCCAATGTCAAGTATCTTTTCCTTAGACCATGAGATCGTGTAACTCCCGGATACCGTAGGAGTGCTTTGGGTATACCAAACGTCACAACGTAACTGGGTGACTATAAAGGTATACTAAGGGTATCTCCGAAAGTGTCTGTTGGGTTGACATGGATCAAGACTGGGATTTGTCACTGCGTATGACGGAGAGGTATCACTGGGCCCACTCGGTAATGCATCATCATTATGAGCTCAAAGGTGACCAAGTGTCTGGTCACGGGATCATGCATTACGGTACGAGTAAAGTGACTTGCCGGTAACGAGATTGAACGAGGTATTGGGATACCGACGATCGAATCTCAGGCAAGTAACATACCGATTGACAAAGGGAATTGTATACGGGGTTGCTTGAATCCTCGACATCGTGGTTCATCCGATGAGATCATCGTGGAGTATGTGGGAGCCAACATGGGTATCCAGATCCCGCTGTTGGTTATTGACCGGAGAGTCGTCTCGGTCATGTCTGCATGTCTCCCGAACCCGTAGGGTCTACACACTTAAGGTTCGGTGACGCTAGGGTTGTAGGGATATGTATATGCAGTAACCCGAATGTTGTTCGGAGTCCCGGATGAGATCTCGGACGTCACGAGGAGTTCCAGAATGGTCCGGAGGTAAAGAATTATATATAGGAAGTGCTGTTTTGGCCATCGGGACAAGTTTCGGGGTCACCGGTATTGTACCGGGACCACCGGAAGGGTCCCGGGGGTCCACCGGGTGGGGCCACCTGCCCCGGGGGGGCACATGGGCTGTAGGGGGTGCGCCTTGGCCTACATGGGCCAAGGGCACCAGCCCCAAGAGGCCCATGCGCCTAGGGTTTCAAAAGGGGAAGAGTCCCACAAGTGGAAGGCACCCCTAGGTGCCTTGGGGGGGAGGGAAACCTCCCTTGGCCGCCGCCCCCCCTAGGAGATTGGATCTCCTAGGGCCGGCGCCCCCCCCCCCCCCTAGGCCCTCCTATATATAGTGGGGGAAGGAGGGCTTTTCATCCACGCCTTTGGTTGCCTCCTTCTCCCTCTCCAACACCTCCTCCTCCTCCATAGTGCTTGGCGAAGCCCTGACGGAGTATTGCAGCTCCATCACCACCACGCCGTCGTGCTGCTGCTGGAGCCATCTTCCTCAACCTCTTCTTCCCTCTTGCTGGATCAAGAAGAAGGAGACGTTGCGCTGACCGTACGTGTGTTGAACGCGGAGGTGCCGTCCGTTCGGGGCTAGGATCTCCGGTGATTTGGATCACGTCGTGTACGACTACCTCATCCCCGTTCTTCGAACGCTTCCGCTCGCGATCTACAAAGGTATGTAGATGCATCCGATCACTCGTTGCTAGATGAACTCATAGATGGATCTTGGTGAAACCGTAGGAAAAATTTTGTTTTCTGCAACGTTCCCCAACACCTAGTGCATCGGGTCCAATGAAAATCTTTTGTGACAATACTAGTGCAATTGCCTTGGCAAAGGAATCCAGATTTCACAAGAGAACCAAACACATCAAGAGGCGCTTCAATTCCATTCGGGATCTAGTCCAGGTGGGGAGACATAGAGATTTGCAAGATACATACGGATCTGAACATAGCAGACCCGTTGACTAAGCCTCTTCCACGAGCAAAAGCTGATCAACACCAAAGCTCCATGGGTGTTAGAATCATTACTGTGTAATCTAGATTATTGACTCTAGTGCAAGTGGGAGACTGAAGGAAATATGCCCTAGAGGCAATAATATTGTTATTATTTTATTTCCATATATCATGATAAATGTTTATTATTCATGCTAGAATTGTACTATCCGGAAACATAATACTTGTGTGAATACATAGACAAACCAAACGTCACTAGTATGCCTCTACTTGACTAGCTCGTTAATCGAAGATGGTTATGTTTCCTAACCATAGACATGTGTTGTCATTTGATTAATGGGATCACATCATTAGGAGAATGATGTGATTGACATGACCCATTCCATTAGCTTAGCACCCGATCGTTTAGTATGTTGCTATTGCTTTCTTCATGACTTATACATGTTCCTATGACTATGAGATTATGCAACTCCCGTTTCCCGGAGGAACACTTTGTGTGCTACCAAACGTCACAACGTAACTGGGTGATTATAAAGGAGCTCTACAGGTGTCTCCAAAGGTACATGATGGGTTGGCGTATTTCGAGATTAGGATTTGTCACTCCGATTGTCGGAGAGGTATCTCTGGGCCCTCTCGGTAATGCACATCACATAAGCCTTGCAAGCATTGCAACTAATGAGTTAGTTGTGAGATGATGTATTACGAAACGAGTAAAGAGACTTGCCGGTAACGAGATTGAACTAGGTATTGAGATACCGACGATCGAATCTCGGGCAAGTAACATACCGATGACAAAGGGAACAACGTATCTTGTTATGCGGTCTGACCGATAAAGATCTTCATAGAATATGTAGGAGCCAATATGAGCATCCAGGTTCCGCTATTGGTTATTGACCGGAGACGTGTCTCGGTCATGTCTACATTGTTCTCGAACCCGTAGGGTCCGCACGCTTAAGGTTTCGATGACAGTTATATTATGAGTTTATGCATTTTGATGTACCGAAGTTTGTTCGAAGTCCCGGATGTGATCACGGACATGACGAGGAGTCTCGAAATGGTCGAGACATAAAGATTGATATATTGGAAGCCTATATTTGGATATCGTAAGTGTTCCGGATGAAATCGGGATTCTACCGGAGTACCGGAAGGTCACCGGAACCCCCCGGGAGGTATATGGGCCTTAGTGGGCTTTAGTGGAAGAGAGGAGAGGTGGCCAGGGCTGGGCCGCGCGCCCCTCTCCCCCTAGTCCGAATAGGACAAGGAGAAGGGGGCGGCGCCCCCCCCCCCCTTCCTTCTCTCTCTCTCCTCTTTCCCCCTCCCGAATCCTATTCCAACTAGGAAAGGGGGGAATCCTACTCCCGGTGGGAGTAGGACTCCTCCTGGCGCGCCCTCCTCCTGGCCGGCCGCACCCCCCTTTGATCCTTTATATACGGGGGCAGGGGGCACCTCTAGAGACACAAGTTGATCCACGTGATCATATTCTTAGCCGTGTGTGGTGCCCCCTTCCACCATAATCCTCGATAATATTGTAGCGGTGCTTAGGCGAAGCCCTGCGATGGTAGTACATCAAGATCGTCACCACGCCGTCGTGCTGACGGAACTCTTCCCCGAAACTTTGCTGGATCGGAGTCCGGGGATCTTCATCGAGCTGAACGTGTGCTAGAACTCGGAGGTGTTGTAGTTTCGGTGCTTGATCGGTCGGACCGTGAAGACGTACGACTACATCAACCGCATTGTGCTAATGCTTCTGCTGTCGGTCTACAAGGGTACGTAGATCACACTCTCCCCTCTCATTGCTATGCATCACCATGATCTTGCGTGTGCGTAGGAATTTTTTTGAAATTACTACGTTCCCCAACAACGGGGTGGGGGGTAAAGAGCCCCATCCACGGGGTCTTACATGCGGTTACACGAAGACACTAAGTCCACCGAGTGGCTACACTGCTAGCGCTAATTACTAGTCGTCACCCACCTAGCTAGAGACCCAAGGAAAGACGGCGGGTCTCCTTTAAACAGGCCCGCTAGCTTCCACGCTCTACCCTCACTCTCAACTCTCTCAGTTACAAGCTTCACCGATGGTGCTATGCCGTCAAAGACAATTGCATTGCGATGCTTCCAAAGCTCCCACATAACCAACGAGAGCATCATCCGCACATCCTTGTCACGAAGATTAGAAGCATGATGAGAGTTGCACCACTGAACTAGCTGATGCTCCACCGTTGGTGTCCACTCCAGTTTCCCGAGCGCCGTTAGGACTGCATGCCACACCGTTCTCGCATGTACGCATGTCAGCATGATATGATTCAACGTTTCATCGGCTTGGTCGCAGAAAGGGCATGATGCCTGGTGTGGTAGGCCTCATGGGGCAAGGCGATCGGATGTCCAACATCTGTTCCTACCGGCAAGTCAGGCAAAGAAGCGGCAATGTAGAGGTGCCTTTGACTTCCATGACGTGTCCGTGTATGGTGCAACTTCCCGGCCCCAGAACTTTGTTGCATAAGCTGATCGAGCCGAGTATACTCCATTACCTTCCCATGCCCAAGCAGTCACATCGTCCACTCCCGGCCACAGCTGGACATGCCTCGTCTGCTCCCAAAGAGCAAACACTTCGATAAGAGCCAGATGATCAATATTCGGCCCAACATCACTGGCCCAGGCCCCCTCCATCAGAGCATCATGAACCGATCTGGTCATCCTCACTCTCTTACGTACACTCTTATACAGGTTAGGCGCGATCTCTTGCACTCTGTAGCTAGTGGCAGAGGCAGGATTGCCTATAATTTGATGTTAGGGAGGGCCGGCTTAAAGGAAAATTAAAAAATATGCACTGTTCACATACATAATACATAGGAAAGTGTGATCATGGGGAGGGCCTTGGCCCCTGCTGGCCACCCCCTGCCTCTGCCACTGTTTGTAGCCTTGCAGCCACCGACCTTCCCAAAAAGGGCATCCTGGCCGTCGCCCAATCGTGTGACTGCAGCTGACTAGAAAATTTGTCGCGCCTCCTCCGGGATTGTGATCTCAAAATCAGCCCAAGGCCTCATACAATTCGTCTATTGCAGCCATGGCCATCTAGCTTGTAGCAAAGTTTAACCAGGCTAGATTAGGGATACCAAGTCCACCTGCCCACTTCGGTGTGCAAACCGATTTCCACGCCACTGCACATTGGTCGCCGTTGGACTCACTTTTGCCACACCACAGGAAGCCTCTACAGCTTTTTTTCAATGGCCTTGATAGTTGCAGGCGGTAGGTTGAGCGTGAGCATGGTATGCAAAGTAATGGAGCATAGAACCGACTGTATGAGGATTAGCCTACTGCTCTTGGGCAAGGTCGCGCCCTTCCAATGTGGCAGTTTGTTCGCCACTTGTAGCACTAGATCTCTGAGCTACGCGGCTGTCAATTTGCGTATGCTCAGCGGGAGGCCAAGATATTTGCAGGGGAAGCTCCCAATGGCGCATCCGAGGCAGTTTGCAATAAGGTGTGCGTGTTCTTCAGAGCATCGTATTGGCATTACAGAGGTTTTATTGAGATTTACCTGCAGTACTGAGGCATCACCAAATATCTCAAGCATGGACAAGCACAGTTCCAGCTCTTGTTCCATCGACTTCAGAAAGATCATCACATCATCCGAAAAGATATACATCCGTTTTTGCATTCCATTGCGGTTCAGAGGTGCGAATAACCCTCGATCGGCCGCCAGAGAGAACAAACACTGGAGCGGCTCCATCATCAAAATAAAGAGCATAGGTGAGATGGGGGCACCCTGCCTGAACCCTATCCGATTGCAAATTGGCACCCCAGGCACTCCGTTTACCAGAACCCTCATTGAGAACGTGTAGAGAAGACCATCTATCAAATCCATCCACTTTGGCTTGAATCCCATTGTTGAGAGCACCTCCATTGCAAAGCGCCATTGTACCGAGTCGAATGCCTTCGAAATACCCAATTTGATCATGACCGCGGGGCTTTTAAGTGCATGCAGCTTCCGAGCGGTGCATTGGACGAGCATGAAATTGTCATGGATTGAACGCCCACGCACAAAAGCACTTTGGTGCAGGCCCACAAGTCTTGACAGATCGGCAGTTAATCTCACAGAGAGAATCTTCTCAAAAATCTTGATCACCCCATGCACCATGCTGATCGGCCGGAAATCACGAAGCTCAACCGCACCATTTGACTTTGGCAGTAGGGAGACAAGAGCCTTATTGATGGCGTGCAGGCCCCTCATATCCCCTCTGTAGAAAGTGTCCAGCGCTCGCATGAAGTCACTCTTGATAATGTTCCAGCAGCACGCGCAAAAACGGCATGTGAATCCATCCGGCCCCAGTGCCTTGTCCCTTGGCATTGACTTAAGCGCCTTCACCACTTCGTCTTTAGTAAATGGCACTTCAAGGTGATCTAGGTTCAGTCTTGGTAAGCCTAGCATATCGAGGTTTAGGGCATCATCACGTGCCTGAGCCGCACCAAGAATTTGCTGGAAATAGTCATCCACCACATCCGCAATTTCATCATGTCCAGTGAGCATTTGGCCATTGTTATGTAGGGTCATGATAGCATTACACCTCCTCTGATGATTGGCATGTTAGTGAAAAAATTGTGTACTCGTGTCTCCTTCCCGTAGCCACGGCAGGCGAGATCTCTGGAGAGCTATGGGCCGCTCCAGCGAGCACAGCCCCAGCAGTTTGCGCTTCAACAATCGTCTCAGAGCAAGTTCACTTTCCATCAGCGCCCGGGACTCTAGCGCAACATTTAGGCGCAGAATGAGCTCGAGGGGCAAGGCGATTTGGATCTTCACATTCCCTATCCATTTGTCACTCCAGCTTTGCAAAGAAATTGTCGTGGCCTGATACGTCTCCAACGTATCTATAATTTTTGATTGCTCCATGCTATATTATCTACTGTTTTGGACATTATTGGGCTTTATTATCCATTTTTATATTATTTCTGGGACTAACCTATTAACCGGAGGCCCAGCCCAGAATTGTTGTTTTTTTCCTATTTTAGGGTTTCGAAGAAAAGGAATATCGAACGAAGTCCAAACGGAATGAAACCTTCGGGAACGTGATTTTCTCACCGAACAAGACCCAGGAGACTTGGACCCTACGTCAAGCAACCAACAGGGAGGCCACGGGGTAGGGGGCGCGCTTACCCCCCCCCCCCCCTAGGCGCACCCTCCACCCTCGTGGGCCCCCTGTTGCTCCACCGACGTACTCCTTCCTCCTATATATACCTAGGTACCCCCATACGATCAGAGACGGAGCCAAAACCCTAATTCCACCGCCGTAACTTTTTGTATCCACGAGATCCCATCTTGGGGCCTGTTCCGGAGCTCTGCCGGAGGGGGCATCCATCATGGAGGGCTTCTACATCAACACCATAGCCTCTCCGATAAAGTGTGAATAGTTTACCTCAGACCTTCGGGTCCATAGTTATTAGCTAGATGGCTTCTTCTCTCTTTTTGGATCTCAATACAATGTTCTCCCCCTCTCTTTGGAGATCTATTCGATGTAATCTTCTTTTTGTGGTGTGTTTGTTGAGAACGATGAATTGTGGGTTTATGATCAAGATTATCTATGAATAATATTTGAATCTTCTCTGAATTCTTTTATGTATGATTGGTTATCTTTGCAAGTCTCTTAGAATTATCAGTTTGGTTTGGCCTACTAGATTGATCTTTCTTGCAATGGGAGAAGTGCTTAGCTTTGGGTTCAATCTTGCGGTGTCCTTTCCCAGTGACAGTAGGGGCAGCAAGGCACGTATTGTATTGTTGCCATCGAGGATAACAAGATGGGTTTTTTTATCATATTGCATGAATTTATCCCTCTACATCATGTCATCTTGCTTAAGGCGTTACTCTGTTTTCATGAACTTAATACTCTAGATGCATGCTTGATAGCGGTCGATGAGTGGAGTAATAGTAGTAGATGCAGGCAAGAGTCGGTCTACTTGTCTCATACGTGATGCCTATATACATGATCATACCTAGATATTCTCATAACTATGCTCAATTTTGTCAATTGCTCAACAGTAATTTGTTCACCCACCATAAAATACTTATGCTCTTGAGAGAAGCCACTAGTGAAACCTATGGCCCCCGGGTCTATCTTCATCATATTAATCTTCCAATACTTAGTTATTTCCTTTGCTTTTTTACTTTGCTTTTATTTTACTTTGCATATTTATCACAAAAATACCAAAAATAGTATCTTATCATATCTATCAGATCTCACTCTCGTAAGTGACCGTGAAGGGATTGACAACCCCTTATCGCGTTGGTTGCGAGGAGTTATTTGTTTTGTGCAGGTACGAGGGACTCGCGCGTAGCCTCCTACTGGATTGATACCTTGCTTCTCAAAAACTGAGGGAAATACTTACGCTACTTTGCTGCATCATCCTTTCCTCTTCAAGGAAATCCAACGCAGTGCTCAAGAGGTAGCAAGAAGATTTCTGGCGCCGTTGCCGGGGAGGTCTACGCAAAAGTCAACATACCAAGTACCCATCACAACCCTTATCTCTCGCATTGCATTATTTTCCATTTGCCTCTTGTTTTCCTCTCCCCCACTTCACCCTTGCCGTTTTATTCGCCCTCTCTCTCTCTCTATCCTCCATCTCTTTCTCTATTTGCCTCTTTTTGCCCGCTCGCTTTTTGTTTGCTTGTGTGTTGGATTGCTTGCTTGTCACGATGGCTCAACATAACACTAAATTGTGTGACTTTACCAATACCAACAACAATGATTTTATTAGCACTCCGATTTCTCCTCTTACCGATGTTGAATCTTGTGAAATTAATGCCGCTTTGCTGAATCTTGTCATGAAAGATCTGTTTTCCGGCCTTCCTAGTGAAGATGCCGCTACCCATCTAAATAGCTTCATTGATTTGTGTGATATGCAAAAGAAGAAAGATGTGGACAATGATATTGTTAAGTTGAAGATATTTCCTTTTTCGCTTAGAGATCGTGCTAAAGCTTGATTTTCGTCTTTGCCTAAAAATAGTATTGATTCTTGGAACAATTGCAAAGATGCTTTTATCTCCAAGTATTTTCCTCCCGCTAAGATCATCTCCCTTAGAAACGATATTATGAATTTTAAGCAACTTTATCATGAACATGTTACACAAGCTTGGGAGAGGATGAAATTAATGATACGTAATTGCCCTACTCATGGTTTGAATTTGTGGATGATTATATACAAATTTTATGCCGGATTGAATTTTGCTTTTAGAAATCTTTTAGATTCGGCCGCGGGAGGCACTTTTACGGAAATCACTTTAGGAGAAGCTACTAAACTCCTAGATAATATTATGGTTAATTATTCTTGATGGCATACTGAAAGATCTACTAATAAAAAGGTGCATGTGATAGAAGAAATTAATGTTTTGAGTGGAAAGATGGATGAACTTATGAAATTATTTGCTAGTAAGAGTGTTTCTTCTGATCCTAATGATATGCCCTTGTCTACTTTGATTGAGAATAATAATGAATCTATGGATGTGAATTTTGTTGGTAGAAACAATTTTGGTAACAACGCGTATAGAGGAAATTTTAATCCTAGGCCTTATCCTAGTAATCCCTCTAATAATTATGGTAATTCCTACAACAATTCTTATGGAAATTATAATAAGATGCCCTCTCATTTTGAATCTAATATTAAAGAATTTATTGCTTTGCAAAAGAATTTCAATGCTTTGATTGGAGAAAAATTGCTTAAAGTTGATGATTTGGCTAGGAACGTTGATAGAATTTCTCTTTATGTTGATTCTTTAAATCTTAGATCTATTCCTCCTAAGCATGATATCAATGAGTCTCTCAAAGCCATGAGAATTTCCATTGATGAGTGCAAAGAAAGAACCGCTAGGATGCGTGCTAAGAAAGATGCCTTTATAAGAGTGTGTTCTTCTAGTTCCTATGAAAATAAAGATGAAGATCTAAAAGTTATTGATGTGTCCCCTATTAAATCTTTGTTTTCAATATGAATCTTGATAATGATGGGACTGAATATGATCCACCTTTACCTAGAAGGCGTTCCAAAAATTCGGAGTTTTTAGATCTTGATGCTAAATTTGATGAAAGTGGGATTGAAGAAATTAAAACCCTAGATGTTGCTAAACCCACTATTTTGGATTTCAAGGAATTTAATTATGAAAGTTGCTCTTTGATTGATTATATTTCCTTGTTGCAATCCGTGCTAAATTCTCCCCATGCTTATAGTCAAAATAAAGCGTTTACTAAACATATCGTTGATGCCTTGATGCAATCTTATGAAGAAAAACTTGAGTTGGAAGTTTCTATCCCTAGAAAACTTTATGATGAGTGGGAACCAACTATTAAAATTAAGATTAAAGATCATGAGTTCTATGCTTTATGTGATTTGGGTGCTAGTGTTTCCACGATTCCAAAGACTTTGTGTGATTTGTTAGGTTTCCGTGATTTTGATGATTGCTCTTTAAACTTGCACCTTGCGGATTCCACTATTAAGAAACCCATGGGAAGAATCAATGATGTTCTTATTGTCGCAAATAGGAATTATGTGCCCGTAGATGTTATTGTTCTTGACATAGATTGCAATCCTTCATGTCCTATTATCATTGGTAGACCTTTCATTAGAACGATTGGTGCAATTATTGATATGAAGGAAGGAAATATTAGATTCCAATTTCCGTTAAGGAAAGGCATGGAACACTTTCCTAGAAAGAAAATTAAATTACCTTATGAATCTATTATGAGAGCCACTTATGGATTGCCTACCAAAGATGGCAATACCTAGATCTATCCTTACTTTTATGCCTAGCTAGGGGCGTTAAACGATAGCGCTTGTTGGGAGGCAACCCAATTTTATATTTATTCCTTGCTTTTTGCTCCTGTTTAGTAATAAATAATTTACCTAGCCTCTGTTTTGGTTGTGTTTTTTGTGTTGAATTAGTGTTTGTGCCAAGTAGAACCATTGTGAAGACTTGGGGAAAGTCTTGATATCTTGCTGTAAAAAACAGAAACTTTAGCGCTCACGAGAACTGCTGCCATTTTTATTTGGAAAGTGATATTTAGTTAATTATTTTTGAAGATGATTAATAGATAAATTCCTCACTTCCATAAATTTATTTTAGAATTTTTGGGGTTCCAGATCTTGCGCTAGTTACAGATTACTACAGACTGTTCTGTTTTTGACAGATTCTGTTTTTCGTGTGTTGTTTGCTTATTTTGATGAATCTATGGCTAGTAAAATAGTTTACAAACCATAGAGAAGTTGGAATACAGTAGGTTTAACACCAATATAAATAAATAATGAGTTCATTACAGTACCTTGAAGTGGTCTTTTGTTTTCTTTCGCTAACGGAGCTCACGAGATTTTCTACTTTAAGTTTTGTGTTGTGAAGTTTTCAAGTTTTGGGTAAAGATTTGATGGATTATGGAACAAGGAGTGGAAAGAGCCTAATCTTGGGGATGCCCATGGCACCCCCAAGATAATCTAAGGACACCTAAAAGCCAAAGCTTGGGGATGCCCCGGAAGGCATCCCCTCTTTCGTCTACTTCTATCGGTAACTTTACTTGGAGCTATATTTTTATTCACCACATGATATGTGTTTTGCTTGGAGCGTCTTGTATGATTTGAGTCTTTTCTTTTTAGTTTACCACAATCATCCTTGATGTACACACCTTTTGAGAGAGCCATACATGATTTGGAATTTGTTAGAATACTCTATGTGCTTCACTTATATCTTTTGAGTTATATAGTTTTGCTCTAGTACTTCACTTATATCTTTTAGAGCACGGTGGTGGATTTGTTTTATAGAAACTATTGATCTCTCATGCTTCACTTAGATTATTTTGAGAGTCTTAAATAGCATGATAATTTTCTTAAATAATCCTAATATGTTAGGTATTCAAGATTAGTAAAAAAATTCTTATGAGTGTTTTGAATACTAAGAGAAGTTTGATGCTTGATGATTGTTTTGAGATATGGAGGTAATAATATCAAAGTCGTGCTAGTTGAGTAGTTGTGAATTTGAGAAATGCTTGTGTTGAAGTTTGCAAATCCCGTAGCATGCACGTATGGTAAACGTTATGTAACTAATTTGAAACATGAGGTGTTCTTTGATTGTCCTCCTTTTGAGTGGCGGTCGGGGACGAGCGATGGTCTTTTCCTACCAATCTATCCCCCTAGGATCATGCGCGTAGTGCTTGGTTTTTGATGACTTGTAGATTTTTTCAATAAGTATGTGAGTTCTTTATGACTAATGTTGAGTCCATGGATTACACGCACTCTCACCCTTCCATCATTGCTAGCCTCTTCGGTACCGTGCATTGCCCTTTCTCACATTGAGAGTTGGTGCAAACTTCGCCGGTGCATCCAAACCCCGTGATATGATACGCTCTTTCACACATAAACATCCTTATATCTTCCTCAAAACAGCCACCATACCTACCTATTATGGCATTTCCATAGCCATTCCAAGATATATTGCCATGCAACTTTCCACCATTCCGTTTATCATGACACATTCATCATTGTCATATTGCTTAGCATGATCATGTAGTTGACATAGTATTTGTGGCGAAGCCACCGTTCATAATTCTTTCATACATGTCACTCTTGGTTCATTGCATACCTCGGTACACCGGCGGAGGCATTCATATAGAGTCATCTTTTGTTCTAGCATCGAGTTGTAATCATTGAGTTGTAAATAAATAGAAGTGTGATGATCATCATTTTCTAGAGTATTGTCCCAAGTGGGGAATTAAAAAAGGAGAGAAAGGCCATAAAAAGGGAAGAGAAGGCCCAAAAAAGAGAAAAATAGAGAAGGGACAATGCTACTATCCTTTGCCACACTTGTGCTTCAAAGTAGCACCATAATCTTCATGATAGAGTCTTTTGTTTTGTCACTTTCATATACTAGTGGGAATTTTTCATTATAGAACTTGGCTTGTATATTCCAACAATGGGCCTCCTCAAGTGCCCTAGGTCTTCGTGAGCAAGCAAGTTGGATGCACACCCACTTAGTTTCTTTTGTTGAGCTTTCATACATTTATAGCTCTAGTGCATCCGTTGCATGGCAATCCCTACTCCTTGCATTAACATCAATCGATGGGCATCTCCATAGCCCATTGATTAGCCTCGTTGATGTGAGACTTTCTCCTTTTTTTGTCTTCTCCACATAACCCCCATCATCATATTCTATTCCACCCATAGTGTTATGTCCATGGCTCGCGCTCATATATTGCGTGAAAGTTTATAGGTTTGAGATTACTAAAGTATGAAACAATTGCTTGGCTTGTCATCGGGGTTGTGCATGATGAGAGCGTTCTTGTGTGACGAAAATGGAGCATGACTAAACTATATGATTTTGTAGGGATGAACCTTCTTTGGCCATGTTATTTTGAGAAGACATAATTGCTTAGTTAGTATGCTTGAAGTATTATTATTTTTATGTCAATATGAACTTTTATATTGAATATTTCGGATCAGAATATTCATACCACAATTAAGAAGAATTACATTAAAATTATGCCAAGTAGCACTCCGCATCAAAATTATCTTTTTATCATTTACCTACTCGAGGACGAGCAGGAATTAAGCTTGGGGATGCTTGATACGTCTCCAATGTATCTATAATTTTTGATTGCTCCATGCTATATTATCTACTGTTCTGGACATTATTGGGCTTTATTATCCACTTTTATATTATTTTTGGGACTAACCTATTAACCGGAGGCCCAGCCCAGAATTGCTTTTTTTGCCTATTTTAGGGTTTCGAATAAAAGGAATATCAAACGGAGTCCAAACAGAATGAAACCTTCGGGAACGTGATTTTCTCACCGAACAAGACCCAGGAGACTTGGACCCTACGTCGAGCAACCAACAGGGAGGCCACGAGGTAGGGGGGCGCGCCTACCCCCCCCCCCCCCCAGGCGCGCCCTCCACCCTTGTGGGCCCCCTGTTGCTCCACCGACGTACTCCTTCCTCCTATATATAGCTACGTACCCCCATATGATCAGAGATGGAGCCAAAACCCTAATTCCACCGCCGTAAATTTTTGTATCCACGAGATCCCATCTTGGGGCCTGTTTCGGAGCTCCGTCGGAGGGGGCATCCATCACGGAGGGCTTCTACATCAACACCATAGCCTCTCCGATGAAGTGTGACTAGTTTACCTTAGACCTTCGGGTCCATAGTTATTAGCTAGATGGCTTCTTCTCTCTTTTTGGATCTCAATACAATGCTTTCCCCCTCTCTTGTGGAGATCTATTCGATGTAATCTTCTTTTTGTGGTGTGTTTATTGAGACCGATGAATTGTGGGTTATGATCAAGATTATCTATGAACAATATTTGAATCTTCTCTGGATTCTTTTATGTATGATTGGTTATCTTTGCAAGTCTCTTCGAATTATCAGTTTGGTTTGGCCTACTAGATTGATCTTTCTTGCAATGGGAGAAGTGCTTAGCTTTGGGTTCAATCTTGCGGTGTCCTTTCCCAGTGATAGTAGGGGCAGCAAGGCACGTATTGTATTGTTGCCATCGAGGATAACATGATGGGGTTTTTATCATATTGTATGAATTTATCCCTCTACATCATGTCATCTTGCTTAAGGCGTTACTCTGTTTTCATGAACTTAATACTCTAGATGCATGTTGGATAGCGGTCGATGAGTGGAGTAATAGTAGTAGATGCAGGCAAGAGTCGGTCTACTTGTCTCGGACGTGATGCCTATATACATGATCATACCTAGATATTCTCATAACTATGCTCAATTCTGTCAATTGCTCAACAGTAATTCGTGCACCCATCGTAAAATACTTATGCTCTTGAGAGAAGCCACTAGTGAAACCTATGGCCCCCGGGTCTATCTTCATCGTATTAATCTTGCAATACTTAGTTATTTCCTTTGCTTTTATTTTACTTTGCATCTTTATCACAAAAATACCAAAAATATTATCTTATCATATCTATCAGATCTCATTCTCGTAAGTGACCGTGAAGGGATTGACAAACCCTTATCGCGTCGGTTGCGAGGAGTTATTTGTTTTGTGCAGGTATGAGGGACTCGCGCGTAGCCTCCTACTGGATTGATACCTTGGTTTTCAAAAACTAAGGAAAATACTTACGCTACTATGTTGCATCATCCTTTCCTCTTCAAGGAAATCCAACGCAGTGCTCAAGAGGTAGCATGGCCCTTAGCTTGTTGTCCAAGACCACATACGGGTTACTGGTCGAGGGGACGAAAGCCCAGGCGGCCGCCACCACTTCCTGGAAACCATTCGCCTTGGCCCAAAAAGCCTTGAAACGAAACCGCCTCCCGGCCCGATAATCGGCGTTGAGATCCAGCAGCAATGGGCAGTGGTCGGACACAGCCGTTCCCAAGGCTGAGAGGAAACTAGCTGGATATAGGTCCTCCCAGTTCGTTGTGGAAAAGACATGGTCAATCTTTTCGAGGGTGGCATTCCCACGCTCATTAGACCATGTATATCGCCTACCATTTAGGTACATCTCCTTGAGTTCCAGTAGGTTGAGCTTAGCCCGAAAACGCGCCAGCATACACTGATTTAAGGAACCGTTGTCCTTATCCTTCGGGTTGGTTAACAGATTGAAGTTGCCAATCACTGCCCAAGGGCTAGCGATGAGCTCCTGTATATCAACTAACTCCTGCATGAAATTCATTTTTGCGCATCAGAATTAGGTCAGTAGACACCAGTTAGCCATCAATGTGATAACGATCCCACATGCTTGATAGTTGCGCTAACACTAATGTTAATGTGAAGGCCCAAATTTGTGCTTTACTGAATATCATGATAGAAGTGCTCAATGATAAGTATTTGGGATTGCCGTCTAAAGTGCAGATTGATAAAACAGACTGTTTCAATACTTGATTGATCATGTCATGAAGAGGGTGAATGGTTGGATAAAGAGACAATTATCATTGGGAGGTAAAGAAATCCTTCTCAAGTCAGTTGCACGGGCCATACCATCATATGCAATGTCAGGCTTTAAAATTCCTAAAGAAGTTTGTAAAGGAATATCCGACTCAATGTCACACTATTGGTTGGCGGGACAGTGACAACCAAAAGAGAATGCATTGGATGGCATGGTGAAAATTGTTTCATGCTATGGTTAGATTTATCTTGCTTTTCTCTTGTATCTGTGAATGCTTGCGAGAAGGGGTAATCATAAGTAGGTTGATTGTTCAAGTAAGAACAACACCTTAGCTCCGGTCCACCCACATAACAACTTATCAAAGTAGTGAATGCGAGTCAATGAATTGTGATGAAAGTAGCTAGAAGAAATTCATGTGTGTCCTCGAGAATGTTTTGATCACTATAAGAAGTACTTCCGGCTTGTCCTTTGCAATAAAAAGGATTGGGCCACCTTACTGCACCTTGTTACTTGTTATAATTTTTTCTATCAAACTATCAATCACAACTACTTTACAGCACTTGCAGTGAATACCTTTGTTGAAAACTGCTTATCGATTCCTTCTAGTCCTCGTTGGGTTCAACACTTTTACTTATCGAAAGGACTACGATTGATCCCCTATACTTTTGGGTCATCACATGACAATTCTCCATGCTATAGCATGGCAATTCCCCTATTTGCGGATGGCAAATCATGAACATTTGTGGCAAACTTTTCCCTTGTTGTAAGATGGTAATTTTTTTGCAATGTATGAATCCCCGTTATAGATGGAAATTTACTCTGATGTAGCATGGCCAATTCACAATTCTTTCTGCTGGCATGGCAATTTTTTCTTTTCAACATGACAAATTTTGTGTGATAGCATGGAAAATATATCTGCTATAGGATGGCAATCCCTTAGTGTATCAGAGTGAATTACAGGGTGTCGACTCTTTTCACTTGGGTGGCGGTATCGTCGACTTGATTGGTGCACGACCTTGGGGTTGGCATGTGTGTTTGTTGAAAATGTATTGTTTTTCGGATAGCTTTGTTTTTAAACTGGTCAATTCAATTCTTCTTAACATAAATGCAGATTTACTGCCGATTTCCTAAAAAAACACGCGCACAACTACTCTACTCAGCTGTCCTTCCTTTAGACCAACTCTAGCATAATCTCCATCCATAAAATTCGGGGGGCTGGCGAGGCAGCAGGCAAACTCAAAGGCGTCATATCCTAGCCTATATTTTTGTCTTGTCTTCATTCAAACACTTCGATTACATTCAAAATTAAACATTTCACAACATTTTTAAAGCAATAATGCAAAGAATTTTTAACAAGTTGCATGAAGAAGGCATTTAACAGACATGTACAAATCACATGGCTCCAACTTCGGACTGTGGACTATCCCCTCCTCCTTTAGTGTATGCATCGTTCCCTTCTCCGGCGGCGTGTGCACTGTCCCTTGCTCCTGTGTGGGCACCTTTCCCTCCTCTAGCATTTGCGATCCTAGAACGTTTGATCGACGCTCGTGTGTCCTCCCAAAATGATCTCACCACTGGATCCATGTTATTTCAACATCGCAGTGGGTACCTGCAACTCGCAAACCCGATGGGTAAAAACCTTATTAAGGTAAGGGTTTGGGAAAAATAAGTACCCATAGGTTTATAAATAGGAAAAAATGTACCCATCATCAGGTAAGCTGGGTACGGGTAGGGGAAGACAATACACATACCCTCGTACCTGCATACCCATATACTAATTCCTTCTAACAGGTAGGTCCCATGCGCCATCCACTAAAGAAGAAAAATCTAGCCGCTTTACCCTAGGCTAAGCTGCTAGCCTTGACCCTAAATCCCCTCCCCTTACCCATGTGCATGATCTTGTTTATATGCGTTGATCTTGTTTTGTCACTCATGATTATGTCTCTAATTTTGTTGATCTTATTATATAGTCTCCTTCATTTGACCATTTCAAAGTAGGGGTAGCAGAAGTATGTTCAATAAAAGAAAAATAGAAGAAAAAAATGTGTCCCTCTTTTCCGTCTTGTAAATGGAAAAAAGAAGAAAGAACATATGTGAATGTTTCTCTAACAAAATCACTTGTAGGCTGCTCATTCATGAATGTAATTGCACATTATTTAGTGCCATCAAATCGTGATATGTGTGTGTGCGCGCGCGCGTGCTGAAATGCTAAAACATGGCATGTATGTGCTGAAATGTTGAACTGTACATGTTGAAATGTTGTGTATATATGCGGAAATGCTGAAAAATACATGATGAAGTGTGAAATGGGTAAGGTGGCCGAGATGTGCATTTTTACCCACGGGTACTACCCACACCAGGCAGGATACGGGTATGGGAACAGTTTGAAACCCGAGATGTTGGTAAGAGTGCATGTTTGGGCAAAAAATATTGAGACGGGTACGGGTACGGGCCATCATTACATGCACATGAACCGGCGGGTGCCATGTTGAATGGTATTCAGATCAAACACAATGAACTGGATCTTCTTGGCTATCTGATCTTGCGCCAGTTGTTGCTTTTCAATTTGGAGCCTATGCATCTCCATCTCTTCCTTTGATCGTGTGTTCCTGTATAACATGTCATCTTGCCCTCTTCTCTTGTTGCTTCTTCTCTTCCATCTCTAACTTTTCTTGCTTCCTCTTCTTCATGTACTCATTTCTTGACCTCATCAACTCGATGATCTTTTTCCCATCGCCTTCACCTCTCCTTGTCTCTTGAGCATCTGCTTCGCTCCCTTCCTCCCGTCAGGCCAACCCATGCTAGACGCAAGCTGGAGCGAGACTTGTAGCCACCCTTTCCTCTCCACTACCCTCGTCCATATGTGGAGATGAATTGCTCCACTTACCATATATTGGAGGAGCCACCGGATTTTTCAATTTCCACTTTTCATTATCTTCCAACACATTCAACAATGTTGGAGGCCAAACGATTTCCCTTTGAATTGGCCATTTTTGATACCTTTCTTAGGCTATGTTATCTTAAAACATAAAAATGCTCACATTGATGAAAATGCTCAAAGGGTTGCAAATGTGGCGATAAAAACAACAAGATTGCTTACATATTAGTCAATGGTGACACCGCTAGGAGGAGTATACTACACTTGGTACAAACAACCGGCCCAATGGTTGCACATCTCTTGAATCTTACCCCATCGGTTTGTGAGAGATTTAAGGGTATTGTTCGTTTGATACCCAAGGTGATGTTTGAAATTTTTCTCGATACACTTTCAATCCTTTTCATTTGTTTGATCTTTCCGTGTGACTACATCAAGAGTGATGTCTTGCCATCCCCTTACAAGAGCAACATCATCTTCTGCGGTGTAGTTTGATGAAATGCTTTCTTCCTCGATTAACTGGAGTGTTGGAATTGATTGATTCCATATCTTTGTTGTTCGCATCCAATTGTTCAAAATGTGACAACGATGCACCATCTAGATCGAAATCATTAGTCCCGATGGAATCACCCATCATACTATGGTGAATTTGTCATTGTTTACTGATCTCCCCAAATTCACAAAATCATCGCTAAACACAAACATTGCACATGTGTAAACATTTTTGCATTCAATCGAGCCATTGCAAATAGAAGACAAAGAAGGAGTTTTTTTTACATCATCAACATTTCTCCTCCTACGATTAAACTGAGAAGTTGCCCAAGTTTCACCCGCCACCGAGACCAAGGAAGAAGGGGCACGAGCAGGGCCTGGCCCCGTCTTCTTCCTCAGTTTTTTTCCCTGCGAAGGGAGGCCGGTGTGTATGGTGACGGCATAGGGTTTGTCACCTATGCAGTTGAGTCACTGTCGGGGGCGTGAACAATGTGTTGGCCTAGACAGTGGCGGGGTGCCGTCCGGACCTGCAAAGGAGCAACGGGTGTTGAAGTCACGGGATCTGCCTCCAAACCGGCAAAATGGGACACGGGGGTCGAGGTGCAGTCCATGGAATTGTCGGTGTGGACCGCGGACGGCCGAAAGCGGTCAGAGGTGGCGCTACCGCAAATGAGGTTAGGTGATGGTGCGGGCACAGGAGGGAAGATGAGCGGGAGGGGGCAATGTCGCCCTACCAAACCATTTTTGGGATAGAATGTGATCTAGATATCCCCGTAGCCTCCAAATACAAAGGCTCGTCCGCACAGTTCGAAACGACCTCGAGAATTATGACGATCAAGCGTAGTGCCAGACTAGCCTTTTGGGCCAAAATAGTCGAACGAGAGGTATTATTATGGAGATTGGTCACTTCTGGTAAGTGTGCTGGAGACCTAGAGTTGCTCTTGTCCCTGAACAAGATGGTTCTTCTGCAGGTCATACCTTCGTCTGCAAGCATATCATTTTCCCTTCACCATGCCGTCCGAACGTGCCGAGTACTATTGTTTTTCTCCAGCTTATAGGATCGGAACGAGGCGGACGGCTTTCTCTCGATCGCGCGTTGTTTCTGACAAGTGGTCTCAGCGCTCTCGAAACTCTTTGGATTTAGGATCAGTTTTTTGTATGGCTTTTTTGGACTTCTAAAATAAGTTGCCTTCCTACCCAGCTTGTTTTACAAGCCCAACCAAAATTATATTTTAGAAGTCTACTATTCAAGTCTTAACTAGTAAGCTTTTAAAAAATAATCTTGCTTGGCCTCCTAAAATAAGCTAGATAAAGGACATTTTATTCCAGCTTATTCTAGTCTAGATATGCGCCAGCAGCACTGCCCACGGGTACGTACCACCAATCTAGCGGGCTGGTGAGTTGCTTCTCGAGGGCGGTCAACAACATGATCGTCCGGGGCGAGGTTTCAATTTGATTAGTGCTACTAGTTGCCTCAAAAAAAAGATTAGTGCTACTAGTGGCGAGTACGTTCTACTAGTAAAGCTAGCCTACTGATTTTTTTTTGCGAATAGCTAGCCTATTGAATTTAGGTGCGGAATAACACGATGTATCGGGGAGGTTTCGACCTACTCCACTTTTTTTAACATGGAACAAACTCTATTCCATTAACCAACAGGTGCAGCAACATCGCTGGCCATCAAGTCACGTACAAAGGTAGGGGCTCCACCTGGCCATACGGCTTGGGGGTAAGGATGGCAATTTTATCCATGGACATGGATATCCATGGATATCTGACCCGAATGGATAGGGTTTGGATATGCTTTTGTGTCCATGGGCGGCGCCCAAACCCGACCCAATTGTTCGTGGGTAGGGCATGAATATAATCTTGTACCCATGGATATACCCAAACCCGACCCGATAGTATAACTTAATGGGAAAAAATCTTCCATCCCTGCCCCATGTTCACATGTCCCACAACAATTTTACACTTTTTTATCTAAACCATGCATAAGAAATCACACAATCCCCATTGTAAATTTTATAAGGTGATAGTCAATCCCCTCTGTAACATACTCCAACACCCCCCCCCCTTATTTTTATCTCCTTCTTAAATGACTCGTCATTCTAATCTGTTAGAAAAATACTAAATGATCTTAGGTTGTTACTGGATGTTGATTTACCATAAGTGAAGCCTAGCCTGCCACGAGGTGAAGAATGGAAGAGTTTATATTAATATTGTGTTAAGTTTTATTTACATGTCTCGAGAGGACCCAATGGATATCCAGTGGATATGGATATCCATCGGATTTGGACATGGACACAATTTTTCACCCATGGATTTTTTTCATGGGTGGGCGAAGACTGTCTTCATGGATATGGATATGGATTTGATATTGCTCAACCTGATCCAAACCCGACCCATTGCCATCCTTACTTGGGGGTCCGTGTTCATCTTCGCACCAAAAGCCGCTAGTGCATCAGCAATCTTATTACAGGTTCTAGGACAGTGCACAAACTTAAAAGATGAGAAATTCAGACTAACAAGTGCTTTAATCTCACGGAACAGGGCTCCATTGGGAGAGAGGTCATAGTGATGTGTGGTTACCGCCTGAACGAGTTCACAAGAATCCGTCTCGACCACAATGTTTATCATGCCCCATCCCTGCGCAGCCGTAATAGCGTGTAAGCATGCCTCCTCTTCCGCCTGAAGCGAGTCTTGAAAGTAATTGAGCTTGCCCGCCCCTGAGCCAACAGCTTCCCCAGCCCTGTCTCGAATCACAAAGCCCTAGCCCCCTATCCTCTCATTCAGAAAAAAAACTCCCATCTATGTTAATCTTCAGTGTGTCATCTGTTGGGGGTTTCCATTTCTGCACCTGAACGATCCTCTTCCTTGGAGTCTTAAGGCAAAAAGTCTCAAAATCAGTGACCATTCTTCTGGTTTGGAACAACGCAGCGCCGATGTCCAGCTTCATGTTCTCTGCATTTATCTTATTTCTTGTCGTCCACCAAGTCCATAGTAAAGCGGTGCTTGTCATGGCATTCTTTGTCTCCCATTTCAGTATCCTGTTTAAGAATTCTTTGGGGCCAACACATTCCAGGAGCATTTGGCGTTCATTCTCCATTTCCAGGCCTGCCCATACTTTGCGTACCTCCTTACACTTCAGAAACAAGTGAGCTCCGTCTTCATCAAAACGGTGACACACTGGGCAGAGGGCATCAGTCTCAATCCCTCTTCACTTGATGCCGAGCAGCGTTGGCAAACTATTGTGTGCGATGCGCCATAAAAATTGTTTTGCCGTCGCCATACACGGAGCATTCCAGATATCATACCAATGAAATTCCTCCTGCCCTACTGATGCAGCTGAAGTTCCCGCTTGTTCCCTTCGTCCAATGAGGCGATGCAACTTGTACGCCGACTTAACTGAGAAGATTCCTTTGGGGTCACATGACCATGCCCAATCATCCTCTATATCTGTTTTAACTGGGATCACAAGGATCAAAGAGGCATCCACTACCCAAAATAGATCGTGGACAAGCTGTATATCCCAACTACCTGTGTATGGATCAACCAATTCTTGCACCTTCGTGACCAAAGAGCCTCCTCGGGGTGTAATCGGCCTTCTGGACCATTGCCTAGGCAGCCATGGATCTGCCCATATATTGATGCTGGAACCATCACCCACCCGCTTTATTATTCCATTTCGCAGTAGCTCAATACCTTGCAATATGCTCCTCCAAGTAGATGACATACCCTCTTTCGGCTGTGCACCTAACGAATCCCCATCGGGGTAATATTTGGCCCGCAAAACGTGTGCACACAACGAGTTTGGGTCAGTTAGCAGCCGACATCCTTGTTTTGCTAGCATGGCCAGGTTGAAAGAATGCAGGTCCTTGTAGCCCAACCCCCCTTCTGCTTTAGAAAGTGTTAACTTCTCCCAGCTGATCCAATGCATCTTGTTCTCATTATCTTGTTGTGCCCAGAAATATCTCCCAATCATCATGCTAATCTTAGATAAGAGCTTCTCCATCCAGCCCTGGATACGTGCCCATATCCGGTCTTTCAGATAGGCAAAGCCACTTGCCCTCGACTGTCCCACGTACACCGGCAGTCCCAAATATCTTTCATTTCGAGTTTCCTTCTGAACTCCTAGTTGCTCCACTTGATAGTACCACGATGAGCGTTAGGTGGCGAGTGGTACGCACGTGACGTAATTAGCTATGCCCACTTGGTCACCAATGCAAAAAAAGCAAGGAAGAAGAAGAAGAAGAAGAAGAAGACGCGGATTTTTGGGACATGGTGCCACGCGATGCTAAAATCTCGGCCGCCCGCTTGTGCTTTGAGATTACTAATTAATATAGGATATTTTCTAATACGATCACAACTACTCAATAATACATTGGAATACGCAGCAGTGAGTGGGCCATGACACTTTAAATTTGTATGCACTTTGTCTGGTAGTTGGGTTTTGGCACTCTGTCAGATGTGTTGAATTAATCCCTGCTGGGTACTTGATGGCCTGCATAGCATTTACAAGTCTTTATGCAGCCAGTACGAGTTAATGGGGGTGGCTTGTGCAGGGCATGTATTTTAGATATGCTTCATGCAGGTGGGTGTATGAAGGACATTGTTAAATCTTATCATCAGATTGGCTGGGTATAGAGCAAATTTATTTACACGGGATTACTTGATGTGTGAGCTATGATCTAGCCGCATCGTAAAAAAACTCCCATGGGAGGACCTGGAGAATCGATGTAGGACATTGATGAAGACATGAGTAATGAACATAAAATGTCGTTGTTGTAGGAGCTGATGGATAGAAAAAGTTGGCACGACAGAGAAGATCTGAGAGAAAGAGAGGGTGAGGAATATGGATTGCTCTTAGACAGTCATTGAGTGACACATAACTACCAAAGCTGAGAGAGAGAGAGAGATGAACTGCTGTACCTACAATTCCACATCTCCATTTTTTTTGAAAAGAAACTCTAAATCTCCATGTATGAGTTCTAGCTAGCCAGGCCCTGAACGAAGAGCAAAAACAAGAGAAGCAAGATGAGTGCGAGAGGAGCTGCATAATGAACAAGGGATGGGGAGAAAATACATGCAATGGTGCAGGTTGTGGTTAATGTACGCTGCAAATAACTGAAAGAACTCCTCTAATCAATAATGTGGGATCAGTGTGGTCATCAATGGGGCTTTAATTGCACTTGTGCAGATCCGTGGGCCATACTCATCTATTATCCATGGAATACGACCAATATATGTTTTGGCAGTGTAAATACAACACGAATCACGAAAAAATGAATGGTGTGGATACCATCTTCGCGTGGCACCATGTCCACTCGTGATTTATCATGATATATAGCCTCTATAAACGAAGGCGGCGCCAGGGTGAATAGCACACGCTCTGCCCATCATCAACCAAGCCTTCCATTCCATTGCTACTTCTCCAAACACCAGCAAGCTAATTAACCACCGACCGAGCATGGCGCAGCTCGTCATGACGGGCACCCTCCTGCCCAAGTTGGCCAGCCTGCTCACGGAGGAGCACGGCCTTCGCAGGGCCGCCAGGGGCGAGATCATGTTCCTCAAAGTCGAGATGGTGAGGATGCAGACGGCCCTCGTCAAGGTATCACAGGCGCCGATCGACCAGCCACCCGACGTCCAGCTCAAGCTCTGGGCCAAGGAAGTGTGGGACCTGTCCCGTGATCTCGAGGACAACGTCGACAAGTTCATTGTGCGCATGCGGACCGATGGGCCGGACAAGTCTCACACCTTCATGGGCTTCATCACGGGAGCCTCAACCTGTTGACGGCGGCCAAGATCCGCCACAAGATAGTCACTGATATCAGAGACATCAAGAGCCGTGTCAAGGAGGTCAGTAGACGGCGTGATGCATACAAGGTCGACATCCTTCCCGCTAAGCCAGCTGCCATGACCACCGATAGCCTTCGCCAGTTAGCCTTGTACAGAAAGGCCAAGGAGCTCATCGGCACCGAAAAGAAGAGCAATGAGCTGGTGAAGATGCTGAGAGTGGGTGATGAGGTGTCGGCGAAACAACTCAAGATGGTCTCTATTGTCGGCTTTGGAGGGTTGGGCAAGACAACTCTTGCAAATGTGGCGTTTCAAAAGCTTAAAGCGGAGTTCGATTGTGGAGCTTTTGTTTCCGTGTCTTCTACTCCTAATATCGAGAAGATCTTCAAGAACTTACTCCATCAACTTGACAACAAATGGTATCATAACATTAATGAATCGATGTGGGGAGAACCAGAACTCGTTGCTGAAATAAGAGAATTCCTTCGGAACAAGAGGTATATGTTTTTCATCCTCCTAGGGTTTTGATATGTTGATTGTGAGTTCTTAATTATTAGCTCCTTATATTGATGTTTGTGGTTAAAGTGTAAGCCAGTATTGTCTTACAATTACTCGTGGACATGTTCCCTAGTAAAGCTGGATTTAAAGAAATCAAATACTGTAGGTAGTATAGGTAATTAAGACTAATGTCATATATGTAATCGTGATTCTACATATGGTTCCTATCATTGACTTGTATACAGACGCAATATTATTTGTAGAGAGGTGCTAACCGATGTGAGCCTAATAACTACTGTTTTGAAACTTTGTATGTGCTAATAGCGTATACATTGGTTACCTGTGACAAAAACTATGACTACATAATTATATAAATACATACTTCTTTTTGGCTAAACCATTAGTATTGATTATCCAATTGTATTATATTGTTCTATGAGTATTGCTAAGCTAATTTCTTTTGACTTCATCCTCTACCCCTTTGATCCTCTTAAACATTTAGAATATCGTACCTTTAACTCCAAATCAAGTGACCCTTCTACACTAAAACCTTGTAGAATTATAATATGGAAATACCATAACGGATTGAATTTCTAGTTTGTGCTTAATAAATATTTTAGGAAATTAATATTCCCAAAAAATGTGAAATCCTTCAAACAGAAATCTTGTATGCATAAGTTATAATATTGTCGTGATTTTTAAATATTAGGGACGAGTGTCACTCAAGTCTATGCTAAAAATTGAAGACATGTGTTTTTTGTTTCCCAACGTATATAACATCATTCATTTTTATTTGTTCCCAATATGTTGTGATGTGTTGTGAAATTCTAGCAGGTGAGTCTTAGATTCATCAAGATGGAAAAAGTGGTTTGGTAGGGTAAATGTAGAATAATGAACTACTAGAATGTAAAAGAATAAATTATAATTTAGAACGAGTTATCTATAGCACTTTGGGAACGAAACTAAGGGTTTAAACTAGTCAATTGGAGCAAGGCTCTTATTGCATGCCTTGTCAGCCCAACACCTATACGCTGCACACCCAAACTTAATACCTTATACTCTGAGACCACATAGCATTGATATTTTTCTCTTCCCCGATGAAGGCCACCAAACTGACTTTTTTCATTCGTATAGGTGGTACCATCACCAAGTACTTATTATACACTTGTTTGTTCCCTTGTCAATTATATGTTTGATTGAAATTTCTTAATGGTACTCAAACAATTAGAACATATAAAAATACATCTACTAATATATATGATCATCTGGTATTTCCCCATAGGTGCATCATTGTTATTGACAACATATGGGATAAATCTGTCTGGAAAAATATTAGATGTGCTTTGCTTGAGAATGAATGTGGAAGTAGAGTAATCACAACAACTCGCATTCTAGGTGTTGCCAAAGAAGATGGTGATGTTTATGAAATGAAACCTCTTTCTACCGCTGACTCAAAAATATTATTCCACCAAAGAATATTTGGAAAAGGGGAAGAATGCTCTGATAAACAGTTGGTCGAAGTATCGGAGAAAATTTTAATGAAATGTGGTGGAGTACCATTAGCTATCATTACAATATCCAGCTTGTTAGCGGAAAGAAATGACAGTGCACATTGGTCCAAGGTTTACCAATCTATGGGCACCGGGCTGGAAAATAATCCAGATGTGAATGACATGAGAAGGATATTATATGTTAGTTACTATTATCTACCTCCTCATCTCAAGATTTGCTTATTATTTTTAAGTTTGTATCCAGAGGATTGCAAATTTAAGAGAAAGCATTTAATTTGGAAGTGGGTGGGTGAAGGTTTTATTCAGCCAAAACAAGGAAAGAGCTTGTACGAAGTAGGAGAGGAATACTTCGACGAGCTTATTAACCAAAGCTTAATCCAGCCAGTAAGTAGTAAATGGGATTTGCATTCTGCTTTTTCGGCTGGCTCAAAAAAGAAGGCAAGTTATTGCCGTTTACATGACATGGTTCTTGATCTCATCACTTGTTTGTCGCGTGAAGAAAATTTTATGACAACATTAGGTGGTCAACAGTATGAGTCTGTACCAAGGAAAGATCCGCCGACTATCCCTCCATACCAGCAAGCAAGAGGATGCCAAGGTGCTCTCTACAATGAATATGTCCCATGTCAGGTCACTTACGGTGTTCAGGAAATCATTTTCTCTGTTGCCAACACTTTCAAGCTTTCCACTCTTAAGTGCACTGGATTTAACCAACTGTAAGGAGGTGGATGATCGGCACTTTATGCTTATATGCAATATGTTTCACCTAAGGTACTTGTGGCTATTCGGAACCTACATCACGGAGATCCCGAGAGAGATTGCAAATCTCCGGCTTTTGCAGGTACTGGACATTGGTGATACTGAAATAGAGGAGTTGCCATCAACTTTTGAACAACTGGGCCAGCTGGTCTATCTGCGTGTTAATACTTGGATAAGAGTACCATATGGATCCGAGAATCTGAAATCTCTACAAGAGTTGAAGTCGGTGATTGTCATGTCCCCATCTGTCCTGCTTGATCTGTCCGGGCTGACCGAGTTGAGGTGCCTTGATATGAAAGTCATTGAATGGGACAAGAGTTTTGAGGAGCCCTTCCGCCAGTGTCTGTCCAAGCTCGCCAACCTCCAAACCTTGAAAGTGAGTGGTTGCGATATTGGCTCGGAGTCTGGATTGGAACTTTATTGTTGCCGGGACCTCAACAGCTTCAGTGCATCATAGCATAGGATAATATGCCCTCTTCAGTGCCAAGATGGATGTCCTTGCTCTCCTCTCTGTCGCACCTTGTGATCTCGTTGTACACACTGGGGGAGGAGGACATTCATGTCCTAGGTTGCATACCATCCCTCCTTCATCTCGACATGAGTGTGTTCGGAGCCACACGTCGGCAGAGACAAGGATGGCCCGTCATCGATGTTGTTAGCTACCCTCTCAGGTGTCTAACAGAGTTGAGATATGCTCACCATGCGGAGGTGGTTTTTGCACCTGGAGCCATGCCGAAGCTCCGGATCCTGGAGCTGCATATCGGAGCGCGGGATACCATGCATCAGTCTAGCTATTTTGACTTGGGCTTGGAGAACCTCTGTTCTCTTCAGCAGGTAATTATCGATCTGGAATGTTACGAGGCTCAGCTGGAGGAGATGGAGACCGGGGAGGCTGCATTCCGTAAAGCGGTCCAGATGAATCCCAACAACCCCATACTCAACTTTTTTCCAACCAGACTCACAACCCCTTTCCATTAATTTCGCAATCAACAGAAATACACCAGTCTGTATCCAAGTTCTTAGAGTCTAACCACTACATCTAGCAGAATGAAAAGATAAAACCTCAAGACACCAATGAGACTGAAAGGGGGGGAGCGAGTTGGCGCATCATCGGGAAACCCACCGCAAGATGATCCTGGAACGGACCATCCGTCATGGGGCGAAAACCTGATGACACTCATAAGCTACAGCCCGGCGAAAACAAAAGTTCCCAGGATGAAAACGCTTTTGGAAAACTTCTGCGACTAAGAGAACCGCTACCAGGAGACATAATTCCAGCAGGCATCAAACCCCAGTGGAAATGGAGAGCAAAAGGACCGAGCGTTGAATCACACATAACCAATCTGGATCCCATCTCTGTCTCCTAAGAGAGGTCTGCCTCAAGGAAGAGATCTGTCCGCCAGCGCAGCAGCCGCGTGAGCCAACCTCTTCACTCCAGCCTGGAGCTTCACCTTTTCTTCTTCCTTCAGCAAACCTGCCCAATACAACATAAACGAGCAGGCAATGAAAACAGCTTCCAGAGGAGAACGAACAATATGTTTATCAAATGTAACTTTATTGCGGAGAGTCCAAACCCCCCAACATATTGCAGCAATGATCATCATATAAAAATGCTTCCCACCCGGAAAAAACTTATAAGCCAAGCGAAGCTTTGCCAAATAGAACGAGGACAGCAGGATGCCCCAGCCGTCATGCCCAACACTCCCCACACCGAACGAGCAAGTGGGCAGGTAAAGAACAAATGATTTGCCATTTCAACATCAGTACAGAAGGAGCACATGGGATTTCCAGGCCAGTTCCTAATACGCATGTTATCACGAGTAATAACTGCATTCTGAAACAACTGCCAAAGGAAAATTTTAATCTTCAGCGGGATGGGTGCTTTCCACACCATCTTATAGTTAGGACCTGATAGATTCCTTTCCAACCATTCATATAAGGATTTAGTCGTAAATTTCCCTTTACTGTCAAGGGCCCATAAAATCCTATATGGGGAGTCGTTCAACGACAGTTTTTTAGCTTCCATAACCATCCAAGCCCACTGCTCGCCCAACCCCCCAACCAGTCTACGTCTGAAGCCAAGTTTATAATTGCTTGCAGCCCAGGATGCAACAGTGCATTCCTGTTCCTGACATATACTAAAAATATCAGGGAAACGATCTTTCAACGCACTATTCTCAACCCAGGGATCATACCAAACCCTAGTAAGGTTTCCACTTTCGATCTTAACTTTTCTACCCACCATATATGATTCCTTAACCTTCATAATCGCTTTCCAGCAGGGGGAGTCTGAAAAGCGACTTCGGATGTTAGCCACTGTTTTATTCCTGAAATATCTAGCTTTTACTATACGCTGCCATAATCCATCACTCGTTTCTAATTTCCACCACCATTTAACGAGCAGGGCAATATTTTGTTTATGAAGATCTTTAATCCCTAGTCCCCCAATTTTTTAGATCGACATACTCTTGTCCACTTAACCATGTGGTACCCATGTTTCTTATTTTTTTTCTCCTCCAAAAGAAACGCCTGCGATGTTTATCCAACTTCTCAATAAAAGTTTTATTGAAGAGGAACATCGACATAAGAAAAGAGGGAATCCCATCCAAACTGGACCCTAACAAAGTCAGCCTGGCTCCAGAAGATGCCATGCCGCATAAGCTACCCAGCCATCAAGCTTTTTGATCATTTTACCGTCAAGGAAATCTAGATCCGCATTTTTGAGGGTAGAGTAAGTAACAGGAACTCCTAGATATTTCATAGGAAGTGTGCCCACTTGGCATCCAAACATGTTGGCATAGACCAAATCAGTATCATTATCCCCCCCCCCCCAATACTAAATATCTCACTCTTCTCAAAATTGATCTTAAGCCCAGACATAAGTTCAAAAAGATATAGCAATAGTTTGATATTTACAGCTTTGTCAACATCATGTTCAACACAAAGCATCGTGTCATCCGTGTATTGCAGGATGCCAACACCATCCTCAATAAGATCAGCAGCTAACCCTTTAATGAGACCATTCTTTTGAGCTGTAAGTACCATTTTGGTCAGGCAATCAGCCGCCAGATTAAACAAGAAAGGGGAGTGAGGACCCCCCTGCCTCACCCCCTTAGCACTTTGAATGTATGGTCCCACCTCATCATTGATCTTGACACTAACCGTGCCATTTTTTAGGAATTGAGAGACCCATCCGCACAACTTAGGACTAAACCCACGCTTCCTATGACAATCAAGCAAAAAGTCCCAATTGACTTTGTCATACGCCTTCTCGAAATCAAGTTTAAGAACCACTCCCACTTGCTTTTTAATGTGAGTATAGTGCAGAACCTCATGTAGAGATTAGATTCCATCAACTATGTGCCTCCCCTTAATGAATGCATTATGTTGAATACTAAACAACTTATGAGCATATTTGCTAGCTCTAATATCCATGGCTTTGGTGAGTAGTTTGTAAGGGCAGCGTAATAGACAAATGGGCCTACACTGCTGTATTCTTTTAGCATCAGTCGACTTAGGCAACAAAGTTATGACGCCATAGTTAAGTCGTTGCACATCCAACTTGCCTTCATGAAACCACTCAAAAAGGCATAAGAGATCATGAGCTACTACTTCCCAGCAGTGTTGATAAAATTCAACAGGAATATCGTTGGACCAGGGGTGCGGTTAGATTTCATGTCAAATAAAGCTTTTTTTATCTCTTCCAATGAAAAAGGTCGAGTTAAGTCCTCATTATCACCGGGAGTAATCATCTCTTCCTGAGACCACAGTGTTGCATCAATCTGGCAAATGTTGCCAGGAGCTGGTCCAAATAAGGTTTTATAATATTCAGTAGCATGGGCGAGTAGGTTTTTAGTCCCTTCAATAATAGTGGACCCACACTCCAAGGAGATCATGGAGTTTTTCCTACGACGACCATTAGCTACTTTATGGAAGAAATCAGTGTTATTGTCTCCTTTCAAAAGCCACCTCTCATTAGAAAACTGGTGCGGGTGAAGTTCTTCTTCAACATACATCTTATTAAGCTCTACTAGAATTTCCAACTTCCTAGTGTATGCTTCCCCGCATAAACCATCAGCCTCCTCCAGCCTTTCAAGCTCCTGAAGCTCGAGCTTGATGATTTTCTTTCTAATCTTATTGTGTCCAAACAAATTGGACCCCCAACCCTTAAAAAATTTCTTAATTCTTTTTAGCTTAATATTCAAGGAGTCAATAGGGTTTAAAGTGTATACTGGCCTAGACCAAATCTCAGAAACTAGAGGAAGAAAATTTGGATTACTGAGCCAGGCATTATCAAACTTAAAGCACCTGTTACTTGGTGTTCTAGATGAAGCTCTCCCACCATCCAACAACAAAGGATTGTGGTCTAATATTTCCTTGACCGGTTTATGAACAGAGGCGAGAGGATATAAATCCTCCCAATCAGGAGACATAAGAACTCTATCCAATTTTTTCAAAGTTGGGTTTTCTTGTTTATTGGACCAGGTATAACAACCACCAGTCATATAAATCTCCCTCAAGCCAAGCAAGTGTATAACAGAATTAAACACCTCCGAGAAGTGGGACATAGATATTTTTTTGTTTTTCTCCCCACTATGTCGAATGATATTAAAATCTCCCCCGACCAGATAAGGAATGTTAATACTATGACACATGGACGATAGTTCAGCAATGAACTCAGGTTTCTGTTCATCATGTGCAGCACCATACACAATCATCAAGACCCAGATACAGTTTTTGTTCTTATCGAACAAGTTCAACTATAGGATGTATTGACCACATTTGGTCATAAGGATATCGAATTTCTCCTTATTAAGGCCACAAAGAATGCCACCAGATTTCCCCCTAGAAGGGGCCCGTTCCCAATGAAATTTATGATTCGGGTCAATTTGCCTAAAAAAGGCAGGATTATAAGACTTCTTCGTAGTCTCCTGAAGCCCAATAAAATCTAGTTCATTGGCACTCATCATGTCAATGAGGCAGGTAGACATGCCTTTTTTACCCACCCCCCTACAATTCCAAAAAACCCCTTTCATTTATATCGTTCAGATTTATCTCTCACTCTGGTAGGTCTGCCAGGTTCCGTAGCAGCCCTACCCGCCCCTTTTTCTGTTGACTTCTAGTCACAAGTCTACTGGACTTATTAGGAGATAATACCACCACCGATTTCCTTCGTTGATTTTTTTTAGATTGAACCAGGATGAAAGGTTCCTCAATATCTCTACTATCATCATCCCATGTCAAAGAGAGGGGCACATCATTGCCCAACCAATCATTGATGGTTATATTTTGTGGGTTAGTATCAATATTTTTGTCATGTAACAGATTTCTAGAAAGTTCTAATTCACGCAAGATATCAACAGTTGCAAAGTCATCATCTGGAATTTGCACTCCCATCAAAGACACACGCAATATAATGGCAGAATCAGACAAAGCAGAGAATTGATTTTTCAAATTGGGCATATTCATACCTTCCAAATTACGCTTCCTCATCCTGTTGGCAGCCACATCACCCACCATCTCCAGCTTTTGCTTCTGTCTGCGTGGGACATCCTCATCTTGGATTGTGCAGTCATGAATTGGTGATCCAGACGGAGATTCAACTGTATAGACAGTACAGTTCTTTCCTCCTTCCATGGATCCCTCCTCAAAAGGCACAATTTGAATAGGGTAAATAACTCGATCTAGTACTACTGCTGATCTAATTCTTGAAGCACGTATAGCTACCTGCTACTCCTTCTGTAAATAAATATAAGACGTCTTAGATCATTAAAATAGTGATTTAAAATGTCTTATATTTTTCTATAGAAGGAGTATGTCCCCACTAACTAATTCTCTAACTAATTACCTACTTGCTTTGAAATGTGACACAATTATCACAAAAATGTGGTGGATTGGACGATGCTTCTAGTATTTCTGTAGTACTACCATTTAGCTATACCAGCTCACCCGATTGATTACTGGTCCTTCAAATATCCGTTTTTCTTTCTTCAGTGGTAATGTCCCTTTCCATAGGGCCGGTGATTCATTCCAAGCTACAACTGTTACTGAGGCGTGCAATTTGGGATTTGGCATCACAAACTGGTGCAGTACGTTTGAACCTTCGAACTTTGAAGTTCAAAGGGTCGTGCCGATGGTCATGGGAAGCCGGGTGATGGCGGTCCATTGCTGCTCATGGAAGCGTAGTGCTGGTTACCTCCTTTGGTGTGATTTGTGTCATGCTTTGTTTGTAATAAGTAGTTATCTTGAACTGTTATCCACTGCTAGCAGGTTTTTGCCCCGTAGGGGATGTTTCAAATTCGAGCATCTCCAGCGGGTTTCCTGCTAGTGCACCAACTGGATAGCTTGGTATGATTCTGCTTCAATTTCATATCAACTTTTTCCACGGATATCTTTCGGATTTAGTTTGCAAGCGGTAACAAACATCTGAATAGCCTATAGAAGCAAGCAACCGTCAATTTGTTCCCAACACTGGATCCTATTCTAACGATGCTAGCAGGCGATGTCAAGCTAGCTAGCATTCATACTTCATGCTTCTCTGTTCCTTGGATTCAGAGTTTTCTATGTGGTCTTGATATTTTGGAAAATACTCCGTCAGACACCTAAGAGCATCTCCAGCAGTTTCCATATAAATCATCTCCGATAAAGGGTTCATCTCCAATAGAGGGTTACCGGAGCTCCAGCAAGATGGCACAGGCGGCGAGGCAGGAACGGAAGTTTCCGATTGGCTCCTGCCACGGCTTGCAGAATCATCGAGGGAGATACAACTCCCCTTGTTTCTTTTTTTTGACCTCTGCAAGGTAAGTTGGGAACTTGGGATACTCCCTCTGTGAGAGGTCTTGCCTGTACTCTGAGAGCCGTGGCCAGGCATTGAACAGATTGCATTGAATCAAAGTTCAAAATAAACGCTGTATAGTACTAGTTTGCTAAAGACTTGCCGAGGGTTTAAAAATTCATTAAACAAGGACAGGCTTTAAAGTTCGAGTATGAAGATATCTACACCGGCTGGCCAATACCGTTCTATAAGAATGAGAAGATGAACAAAGAAAAAACAAGTATGCTGACCTCCAAACATACTTTGGCTAATGCCATAAGTGTATGCCAAACCACGCAGCTCTAGGATCAAAGATCAGAAATCCCATAGATAACATATACCTTCAACAAAATTGTGTTTCAAGGAAAACTATCTGTAAAGTACACAGCAAGGTCGAAAATGGTGTCAACAAGATGTGCAGCCACGAGACTAGTTCAAACACCTCTGCTCTCTCATCTATCCAGGTTACTTGTGAAGGGCTACCTTCGATTTGTCTCATTCTAGATCCTGAAATGTCTAGCTAGGCCCATCAACCTCGAATCTATTTGTTTTTCTTGGCCTTGTCCTTTGCAAACGCGGTACCCTGCAAGGCAGAACAGAATGGTGTCATATCAATAAGCTTCGGCACCAGACTCAGCTGAATAAAGATATATTGGTGGAGGTCGAATGATACCTCCAGCCACTCGTCCATGTTGGCGTCAGTTGTTCCAGTTCCGAGTTCCACCTTGGGGCCTTTCTTTGTTTTCTACATCACATAAACAAGTATAGAATAAATACACAACACTAAGATGAGTGCTAAATAACAATTATGCATCTCAAAGCATGCGATCCTGCTATATCAGCTACAGGGTCTTAGGGACTCCTAAACAGTCACCAGGAAGTAGCCTGGATTAGCTGTTCAGATGATTCCACAATGGATATCTCATATTTCCAGAAGAAAATGAAAAAAAAAACTAATGGCACTAGAGAAACATAGTGGGGGAATGCAAATGAACAATCTCAAGAGTTCGGCATAGCATATCACTGTCAAATAGAGGATTACCTTCGAGAGCTGTTGCACTTGACCATAAGCCCACAATCCTAGGAGACCAAGAAGTGCAATTCCAAGGGTAATAAGGAACACAGATTCAACACTCAGTAACCCTCCGACCTCAACAACCTCAATGGTGCCATTGTAGAATACGTTCTGGTAAGGGTGCTGATCAATCTCGTACACAATGTAACCAACAAGATCATATGCTCCAGGCTGCAAGGGGACAAGCATCAGACCTTCCAGAAGTAAGAAATGAGCATCTTCTCTTTTTATGAGAGGCATCTTCAGTCTTTAGTTGTTCCAAAGGTAAAGAAAATAGTAAGCTTGAGAATTGAAACCTGCAAGAATTTGCTCACGGCAAATGTATAGGGAAAGGTTGCTTGCACAGAGACAGGAACTGACGCGTTGTAGAAACTCTGCAAGAAAGAAGACATGAAATCTTCAACATTGTAGAATTGGTCTGACTGTTTAAAAACATGCTTGGCTCAGTAAAGTATAAACACGTGGCGATCACTTTATGTCCACACACTCAACTAATGCCATGTTAATAGTTTCAGAAATGAGATTGCCAAATCATAGTAGGATTCAAACATTTCTAGAACCCTTGCTACCCTGCACCCTGCCCACATGTTGACCAGTAGCTCCTTCCACTTCACACACCCCACACCTACTCCACTAGGGGTCACACCCATCCAATCCAGGGCTATAATTATTTCTCAGACTTCTGAAGATAAAAACAAGTTCTCGAGCAATCAGAATTAAGTAAATGATGACTGAGTAGGACAGTTAAGATGGTCCATAATTGACAAATGAGAGTTTCAGTTACTTCAGCTAGCATAGAACATAACTCAGCAAGCAACAAAATCATATGTTTCCTCACCTGAACTGTAAGGTTTTGTCCATACATTTTGTGATCATAAGGAAGATGCAGGGTTGAATGGACAGCAACAACATTCAAAGTTGATTCACCTGTAAACACAATATACAAGTGTGAGCCCGGTCAACAGGAACTAGCATGGAAATGAAATATTCAGTGCAGAAAATTGTGTTTCTATCAAAAATATGCAGTTTACGTAAGAGTGGCTTTGTAGAAACATACACGCAAGAATGACAGAGAACTGAAGTACTGAACTACTCAAACAATCTCATACATTGCATACCAACCAAATGTAGATGAATTTGCAGTAAGTTGACATAAAGCAAAAAACAACTGGCAGCACACATGTGCATAAAAGAAAGAGAACTTCCACTGAGTAGTCCCAAGCACACCACAATCCAAGCCTAGTAGTGAATGTAGGTGCTAGAGAAAATAACCGTAAGTTGGAGAAAACAGCATTAGTTACCCTCATTTTGCAGGCCAACCAAAAGCTCAGTTTCTTCACCTGCTGGTACAACTGCAACCAAATAAAAAGATGGGACATATTATTGATTACTGAACTCAAGAAAGATGGGATACAAATTTTCAACATAAATGGTTGCTCTAGAAGTAATTCATATTTTAGTATGTAAATAGTAAATACATACCAAACTCTACTTATATTCATGGAATCTTTTCAGCTCAATAAAAGTAACAAGTTTATGATCTTCTGAAAGTAAAATGAGTGGCAAACATACATGGTCATATCATATTTAATATCAAGACACATAATTCCAGTTGCTTAGAGATGGTGATATAATTCTTATGACTGATCATGAAAGAAGAGGCTTCACAAAATTGCACAATAGAACTTACTTTTCCCAGCGTTTTTGGGGAAGACGCAAACAGTCTCCACACCAGGAGCAGGGCTTAAAGGCTCTTCACTGGAAACCGGAGTATCATCACCCACATATCCTAGATCAGCCCCATCAACAACTTCTTGCATAGCAGCATCTTCCTCAGACTGAGCTCTAGCAACTGTAGGAACAGAATTAACATATCAATCAGTCTAGATGAAACATGAAAGGAAAATGACTTGGGAGCATCCATGCTTGGTAAAAACAGAACACCACGTGAGAGCATTCATGCTACTAAGTTCGATCTCCTATTCAAAAAAGAGTAAAATAAATTGCAAATTCAAACTGCTTGCTGGGACCAATTAATTTGTCCGTCAACAACGGCCGCCAACATAGCTACGACATTTCACTATGGTAAAAATTAGAACCGAGAAACCATCATATCAATCTACCGCTGAATTGCTAACCATACAGTATAGAGAACACGGAACATTTCAGAAGCTGCTACTAAATTCCCACGAAGATTCACTGCCGCAGCATGCAACCACAAATAGAGCATAGCACACATACTCGCTCAAAATAGCGTCCTCGTTCAAATTTCGCCCCAAACCCCGCACCAACCAAACTGGTCTCGAGTCTCAGCCGGCCGCCCGCACTACGCCGCGCGCTACACCCCGGCGAGCGGACCGATCTAGCCCGCCCGCCCGCTCCAAATACCAGCCAGCTCCGGCGCATCCCCAACCCCATCAGAGCCCGATCGGCTCCATCGTTAGCTCCAGATCGGCGCGCAGCCGGCGGATCTAGCGCCGCCCCGCCGCGGAATTCCCGAGAGTACCAGACAGAGGAGCGGATCTGGGCGGCGGAGACCGGGAGGGGAACGAACGGGGACGCGCGGTTACCTTGGGCGAAGGGGGAGGCGGCGAGGAGGAAGGCGAGGAGGATGGCGGAGAGCCAAACCCTAACCGCCATGGCCGGCTCAGTCAGATCGGATCAGGATGGAGGGAGAGGGAGGAGGTGGTGCTGCTGGTCTCGGTCGCGTGGGTTTTTCCGGGGGGTGGACGTGGTGTGGCTACTAGTAGGAGGAGCAGAGAGAGTTGCTGCCCGTGCCACGAGGTCCACGGCCTCTAGTAACATGGCAGCCGGCGGCGTCATACCTTGCCGCGTTGGATTTTCCATTTCTTTTTTCCTCGGGTTTGTTGCTTTGGTTTGGCACATTCAATTCGGTGTCAGGGGGGTCGTGATCCGCGCTGTGGACCCTCTGGCAGGTGGGGCCCGCTAGGTCCATCGTACACATTTTTTCGTATGCAAATACTCCCTTCCTTTTTATTGCTCTGTATATTAACTTTGTTCTAACCCAAATGCTATTATGTTTGGCTAAATTTATAAAAATACTACAAAATTCAATTATTATAATAATTGTATATGATGTGAAATATATTTAATGATGAATTTAATGGCACTAATTTAGTAACGTAAATGCTATTAAATGGATGAAACAGATGAGTACAAAAACATTCGTTATTGTTAATGTTGTATAGCAAACAATTTCTACATTATCAACATTAAACTAATAAAATTTATAACAGAAAGTGCGAAAACAGCTCAAATGTTTTGTCATATATGGATGTCATCTGTGTATCACACCTCGAGGGCCACACCATCTTAAAGCACAAAGGAATGCTGGATTCAACCTTAACTCCAACCCAAGTGCTGAAACATTGCGTGGAGGCACAGCTACGGAAAGACGAGCTCAAGAGAGTTGAAGCGAATATGCACCAATCTATCTATATATGCAAAACATTTCGGTTATTTTTAACAGCACCAACAGTAAAAAACAGCAGCTGAATTATATTATTCAGGTCGGAAGGATGAATGGAGCTACGATCATACTCCCTCCGTCCCATAATGGACTTACGTCTTATATTATAGGACGGAGGGAATACATTTCTACGGGTTTCACTATCACAGATAACGGAACAGCAAAGTTCAAACAGAGCATCCCCAAAGTGCTGCGTCGTCTCTTATGGACTTAAGAAACCAACCGGACAAATGCGTCCAGCCTTTGCACTCGCTCAAGATACAACAACTGCCTTGTCAGGGTTGCGATTACGACACACCACGTCTAAGATAACAACACTTCACGATTTAGTTTCGCGACACGAATCACAGACCCCAAAACATTGCATCACCATCTGTTATTCGGGACATCCAGGGATATATGTATTTTCCGCTGCGGCGGCAATATAACTGTGAGTGACATCAGTTGGACAAGTGCAGGTTTCTTATCTGGTGTGTCTGTCTTCCACCAGTTTGGATGGTTCAAATCCATGAACATGCACTGCTCGCTCATCACCTGGAGCTGAACGAGTGGACGTCCTTCTTGTCGACCATAGCACGTAGCCTCAAGTTTTCCTCCATCGCCTTCTGGACCTCGACTTCTTTCTGTGCTTTCTCAGTGTCGAGCTGGTTAGTCCTTCTGGACCTCCGCTTCTTTCTGTGCAAAGGCAGACCAGCAGAAAATCAGACTTCTAGACTTACCCAAGTCTATCTGCAGCTTGTTGACCACTACAAATATCAAAAAACAGTTGGGACACGATCGAAGCATAAAACTGCTGCATTTAGGAGAGCGGTGCATTGAATTTGAATCTACTTGAAACATTTTATATGGCAACAGCCTCCCTCAGATGTCAAGTGATAGAACAGTATTAACTATTTTAACCGATGGCTGCAATATATATAGCCAACGTAACTCTAAAAAAGCACATACAAACCTCTACCCAGATCCCTCACAGACAATGAAGTGGGTGAAGAAACTGATAACAAATGTGATACAGAGAGAAATCTAGGCATGACATTTAAGTGCTAATTATAACAGACCATATGGTTGTGTGCCCTAAAGTCCATAGAAAAGATAGGGCCCATTTAGTAAAAAATAAATTGGAATTGCCAACTGTTATGACCAGCATATTAGGGGCTTAGCCCAGTGGGTTATGGCCCAAGTATCTTAATCATTATTAGGGGTTATGACCAGTGTGTTAGGATCGTTTGCTTAGGAGTCAAGTAAACCTCTCTATATAAGGAGAGGAGATGTATCAATCTAATCAAGCAAGAAGCAATCAATATTTACTCGGCTTCCCTTAGGAAGCCGGGAGACCTAAACCCTAGCCGCCTCTTGCGTCCGCCGCCGTCGCACCAGCCGCAAGGACGGCGCCCAGCCGCTGGCCGCCGCGCAATCTCCTCCGACCTCCTCCCTCCTTCCCTTACAGGCTACGCCCTAGACCGGGTAGAACCCTAGTTTCTACCAATTTGGTATCCAGAGACTCAGATTCGATCATGTCGTCATCCCCACCCACGCCGCCGCTGCCCATCATCACCACCGCCCCGATGACCACGGCCAGGTCCCCAACGCCGCCGGCCCCGATCACCTCCGCGCCGCTGGCCCCGGTCACCTCCGCGCCATCGACGATCCCCGTCTTCATGCCGGAGGAGATGTCCAGCACCTTGCGGGACCTCGTGATGGCCGTCCAGGGCATCACCCTGTACCTGGCCGGCCCGCACGCCACCCCGCCGGCTGCGCCCTCCGCCTACAGCCATCCGGCGCTGCACTGGCCTATCCAGAACGCATCTGGCCCGAGCGACGCCCCTGCTGCCGTTCCAGGCAGGACTCACCAGCGGGCCCCCATCGCTGCTGCACCTTCAGCCGCCCTCAGCCGCGGCCCAGCTCTGGCTGCCGTGGCCGTCCCAGGGCGCGCCCGCAATTGGCAGGACACCGCTGCTGCCGTTCCAGGCGGGGCACCACTGCGGGCTGCCACTGCCGCTGCTGCACCTGCAGCCGCCCCCAACCGTGGCTCCCCTCTGGCCGCAGTGGCCCCCTACTGCCACCGCGGGTATCACCGCGTCCGCCCACTCTCCACAGCAGCCGCTGCAACTCCAGGCGCCACCTCTGCCCAGCTCTGGACTGCCGTCACCGGCCGGCCTGCCGATACACAAGGTCCGGTTCCCGCCCTCCCCGTCGCCACTACCAGCTTGGGCGGTTGGGTCTTCGCCATCGCCGGTCTACACCACGGCTCCGGAGCAGCCGACCCCGTTTCCGCAGTTCGGCGGGCCATCCGGCTCCGCGGGTCCCTACCTGGAGTACTCCGACCAGGCGCCACCCGCCTCGCTGCTCCGCACCTCCGAGCCAGCTCGACACGGCGCTCCGACCCAGACACCGCTGCGGTTCGCCAAGATCGACTTCGCCACCTATGACGGCATGAAGGACCCCCTCAACTGGCTCAACCAGTGCGACCAGTTCTTTCGCGGGCAGTGCACCCTCGCCTTGGAGCGCACCTGGCTCGCCTCTTACCACCTCCGCGGCGCGGCACAGACCTGGTACTATGCCCTCGAGCAGGACGAGGGCAACATGCCCCCTTGGGAGCGCTTCCGCGAGCTCTGCCTCCTTCGTTTTGGGCCCCCGATCCGCGGGAGCCGCCTTCCCTTCACCTCCACGGTTCAGGACTTCGCCGACCGTTTCCAGGCCCTAGCATGCCACGCGTCGGGCGTGACGGCGCAGCAGCGGGCCGACCTCTTTGTCGGTGGACTTTCGGATCACGTTCGCGTGGACGTGGAGCTTCGGGGACCCCAGGATCTCCAGACGGCCATGTACTACGCCCGTGCGTTCGAGCGCCGCGCGGTGGCCGTCCAGCAGGAGTCACCGTCCCGGGCCACTGGGTCACTACCCTGGCCAAATCCCGCTCAGGGTCGGCCTGCTCAGGCTTCCGCGGCACCCCTCGCCGCGACCGCGGCGCGCCCGTTCCGCCGGCTCACCTCGGTCGAGCTACTCGAGCGTCGCCGCCAAGGGTTGTGCTTCAACTGCGACGAGCCCTACACGCCCGGCCACGCCTGCCCACGACTATTCTACCTGGAGGTTGCAGACTACATTCCGGAGGACATTGTCGCTGCCGACCTTGCCGCCCCAGCTGTCGCGAAGGTGTTTAACGCTGGTTGATCACCTCAAGGAGTTCAGCAAGCGCTTCCCCACCTTACAGCTCGAGGACGAGCTGTTTGTGCAGGCGGGAAGAAGTGTTATGACCAGCATATTAGGGGCTTAGCCCGGTGGGTTATGGCCCAAGTATCTTAATCATTATTAGGGGTTATGACCAACGTATTAGGATCGTTTGCTTAGGAGTCAAGTAAACCTCTCTATATAAGGAGAGGAAATGTATCAATCTAATCAAGCAAGAGCAATCAATATTTGCTCGGCTTCCCTTAGGAAGCCGGGAGACCTAAACCCTAGCCGCCTCTTGCGTCCGCCGCCGTCGCACCAGCCGCAAGGACGGCGCCCAGCCGCCGGCCGCCGCGCAATCTCCTCCGACCTCCTCCCTCCTTCCCTTACAGGCTACGCCCTAGACCGGGTAGAACCCTAGTTTCTACCACCAACAGAAAATTAAATATATAGTACTAACACAGCATTAGCATCATATATACTACAACAACAACAACAAAGCCTTTAGTCCCAAACAAGTTGGGGATAGGCTAGAGCTGAAACCCATAAGTTCTCGAAACCAACTCATGGTAACTCTGCCTATGTTGTCTCAACATAGCCGGTCACAAGCCCGGGTAAAGGAGGAGGGTTGTCATAGTCTTGGCGAGCCAACGTCAAAACTCAGCCACTCTTATGGACATGAAACCCAGAAGAACATTAGCATCATATACTAAGACTATTTTTGTTTTGCATCTCAAAGATACTAATGCTGACCGTGTTACAAACTAGTTTGATGCATAGCTGATTGAATATATTGTTAAGATGGTAATCATGGTAATTACCAGTCTACCAAACTGATGGGTCAAAGTATCATAAGACAATAGAAGCACATCATAACATGCATGCCAGAATTTATGGAATGAATGGTTAGTGCTGCTGCTTTGTTCAAAAGTGGGAGGTTGAAATGAACTATTTCTACTCTTCCTTCATCTGCCATTTTCTTATAAAGGGTTTTGCAAGGAAAATGAACCTATCACAATACTAGAAACAACATGAGACAGGATGTAATTACTAGAAACAACATGAGACTTGTGAAAGTACCTGTCAAAAATCTTCTCCATTGTCTCAAATTGCTTCTCCGACGGAAGAAGATTTTCTCTGACATTAACGAGTGTGCTGGCATAAGTTCTGGGCGAGTCAAAGTCATTCTTCACATGATTAAGCTCCTGCTCATTTTCAGCAGTGCGCTGCCTCTGTCATGTGGTCTCCAGCACCATATCTTCAACCCTATGAGATTTCATCCAGCATACCATTTGTACCCACTGCAAATTTCTCCATCTCCTCGACTGTCACCGACATGGACTCAACCTGTGTGGTCTTCCTCCTGATCTCTTCCAACCTAATCCTCACATTCCTTTCTCGATAGCAGTTTCAGACTCAACCACAATCACTCTCTTCACAAGAGACTCTATGACGTCAGTCACCACACGGATGAACTTGAGAATGACTTCATCCACAGAACTGCAGTTTCCATGTGGCAGTTGTCCACACTTAGCATGGAGCCATCAGCCATGGGCATGTCGAGCCCCTTAACTCCAATCATCAATCTCATTAATATTTCTGATCCCCTTCTTTTTTTATCTTGAAGCAAATATGTGTCACCTCCAATAATCAATTACATTACCACAACAAAGTTAGACCTGGGAAGTCCACAACTAAGTCATCATCACCTTGTGAGCTTACCAGGTCACACGAGGTGAACTATCTTAACATCTCATTTGTTGACTAACTGAGCAGCAAAATCATTGCCTCCAGTTTCTCTATAGGAAACCAGTGCTTTATGTAAAGACTTACTAAACTCGCTGTTTCTGTATGCAAGAAGACCACTTATCCTTCTCATGCCTTCTGACATTCCAGATATCCCATAACAAGTTGACAAATCGATGCAAGTAACAGTGTCCGGTTTTAGCCCTAAAGCATGCATCCGCATGAACAAACTGAAAGCTTTATCCACCTCTCCACAGGAAGCATACACCTTGAAGGCAACATTGTATGCACATGGATCAATTGTCAACTCAGGCTTTGAAAGTTGCTCACAGACATTTAATGCAGCAGCATGCATGCCGGCCATGGAAAACAAGAATGCAAGTATAGCATGCTTGGCAGAACTCCTGCCATCACTGTATGCTGATTCTAACTGCAAAACTTCCTCTGATGAAATATTAATTTTATTCACCACAGAAAATATCATCTGAAAGGTTGACGCATCTGGAAAGATGTTATCTTCCACCATTTTTTGCACCAGCTCTGCACATTCTCTCAAGTTGCCCTTGGCCACATAACATGCCATAACAGCATTATATGCAGCACAGTCAGATAGTAAGCCTGAATTATCTAATTCATGAGCAATCTTAATGGACTCGTTAAGCAAGCCCATGTTCTTGTAGAGAAACATCATGATAATGTATGAAACATCATCTTCCTGATTATTTCTCCTCAAATTGTCAAAGATTGCCTTAGCCTCAATGACCATCCCAAGTTTTGCATACAGGTTTAGCATGGTATTCGAGGCAATGATATCAGGGCCACCATCCATGTTCCTCATCCTTGTATACAAATCCTGCGCTTCCTTCCAGCAATTGATCTTGTTGTAGGCCTTGATAACCGAAGTTAAGACAATATGGTTTGGAGTGATTCCAGATTCTTCCATCAAGTTGCTATAATCCAGTGCCTTCTCCACTTGTCCTGTCTCCGCAAACATATTAATCAGCAAACCATAAACAACCACATTTGGTTCGACACCTGAGGCCTTCATTTCACTGTACAGATCTATAGCTTCAGATGCCAAGGAATTGCGAGAATAAGCTCTCATAACAGCAGAGTATGTCTCACACACCGGTTTAAATCCTGTGTCCTTCATTTTATGCAAGAGCTTCTTAGCTCTGTGTGGAAATCCACCGGCAGAAAACATCTGAATTAAGGAATTGTAAGTGCACTCATCTGGTGAGATGCCAGAGCCCTTCATGTTCTCAAGTAGAGAAATGACTCTATCATATTTTCTTGCCAAACCATAAGCCTTGACCATCACATTATATTCCACTATCTCCCTCTTGCCCCCAATCCCTCTATCACAGTGGAAAATATGCTCGGCTTCTTCCCAAAGATACCTATCTGCATACGCATCCATGATGGCAACAAAATTCTTGGATGAGACCTCCTTGCCTCTGCAATGCATTTCAAAGAATGCATTTGCCTTATCAAGCAATCCCTGATCAATATACATCTTCATGACAACTGGTATGGACTGTTCATGGATGCTAGTGCCAGACTTGATAATTCCTTCTATCACATCTTCTGCTTCACGCACCAACTTCCTCTCACATAGCACCTGTAGCACAATCCTATAGCTCACAGCATCAGCACATAACCCGATCCTCCCAATTTGATGGTAGTACTTCAAAACTCCCTCCGCATCCCCCATTGACGCAAACAGCGTCATCATCACATTATATGTCCTAATATCTGGAGTGACCCCCCTGACGACCATGTTAGCTAGCAGCGCCTCTGCCTCCTTGACGCTTCCACGTGACCCAAATCCGTAGATCATTGTATTGAACGTACATAAGTCTGGCATAACCTGATAAGCCAGCATGTCCACAAACATGTCCATCGCATCCTTGTGCCTCCCGGCCTTTCCATAAAGATCAATCATCGTGTTATAGGTTTCCACAAGCTTTGGCTTCCTAGGAACTTTCTGAATGCCCAATGCACCAGCAGAATCAAGTTTACCATGAAACACGTCGTCTATCAAGAATTGCATTGGTCCGTGCAAATCAACCGCTCTGTATTCAAGATGAAGAAATTCAACATCGAACCTGCCAATGCACCAGTTATTGAAAAGGACGAGAGCGTCCGAGTAGCGGCCACTGTTCTTGAGGATACGGACGAAGGTGTTCATGGATATCTCGTCGGGGGCAACACCCAGTGCGCGCATGTGCAGGAGAAGCAGCAGGGATTCCCGTGCCGAACCGGCCTTGGCGAGGGCATCGGCGAGCGCGGCGTAGGCTGGATTGGAGGGCGGGATGGCGTCTTCCCGGGACATCATGAGCCAGACGCGGCGGAGCTCGGACCACCGGCGCGCGCGGGCAAGGTGGCGGAGGAGCACGCTGTAGTGGACAGGGTTGGGCACGTAGCCTGGGAGCGCGCGCACGCGGTCGAACAGGTCGTGGGCGCGGCGCCAGTGGCGCTGCCGCGAGAGAAGGGCGGTCTGCTCGCGCGGAGACATGGCGGCGAGGGAGTCATCGGACGGGTAGAGGGTGGCGGCGGTGGGGTTCCTGGAGACGGTGGAGGTGGTGGCGGGGACGGGGGCGTGGTTGTTGCACGAGAGGGGAGGTGGCGGGGGCAGGCGGGGGAGGTGAAGACGGGACGCGGAGGAGGGCGAAGCGGGGAGGAGGTTGGCGTGTGATCCGGCGGTCGGTGGCTTGCTGTTGCTGGCTCTGGTGACGGTGGTGCCGGCGGCCGGAGGGTAGGGGGCAGCGGAAGCCATGACGGCGTCGGGGAAGAGAGACGGAAAGAGTGAGTTTTTTCTTTTTTTACGGGGAGACGAGGGAGAGTTGCGCGTATTTGGTGCACACTTTTCCTATGCAAGTATGGTGTTTAACCTCTAAAACAATACGTATCATTTTTTTGCTATAAAAAGGGTTGCTCACCCCTCTCATTTCTCACACTCAAGCCCCGTCTCATTCCCCACACTTAAACATGGATGATCCCAAGCAGTGCAACCTCCATGTAAGTGATTTCTATATTCACATATCCGAGTTTGTCGATCCCACTGTCCACAATACCATCACCTATCCTTCTTTTGACGAGAATACACGGGCACAATCCAACACTCATTCCACTATTGTCAGCACTTTCTCCAACACCATCGGCACAAAAAGGATTCGTCGCAAAAATTCAAAGTGATGAGACTACTTCGATGAAGAAATAATTATAGTGGATGGTGTCAAAAGATACGAGGACTTGTATTCCGCAAGGGAAAAGGTGGAACCGTATATTCAGATGGGTGGTTCATCCTTGCCCCTCCCCCCTTGGAATAGAAGTCCCCCACATTCTTTGCACCTAGCTTTAAGCATGTTGATACCACCAATCCACAACTATTTCTTCATTGAAGTAGTCCTAGCAATTTGAGGTTTTGCGACGAACCCTTCTTGTACCGATATTGGTGGAGATAGTGCTGGCAGTAGTGGAATGGGTGTCGTATGGTGATTGTGTATTCTTGTCGAAAGAAGGATAGGTGGTGGTATTGTGGGCAGTGGGATTGACAAACTCGGGTATGCGCATATCAAAATTACTTGCATTGAATTGGAACCGGCTGGGATCATCCATGTGTTGAGTGTGGGAAATGAGAGGGGCTTTGAGTGTGAGAAATGAGAGGGGTGAGCAGCCCTTTTATAGAAAAAAATGACATTTTTGGACCAATTTAGCCCTCTAACGGTCAAATATTCGAAATTCGGTGCTAAACGGACACTAACCCCCTCCCCCCTATGCCGTCCCAAACCCCATCCCCCTAAACCTCCTCTGGTCCCCTCGCTCCTTCCTGCAATGTCTCTCTCTATTTGTGTGTATCTCTATCTCTCTTGCCTGACATGCGCACAAGACAAGTGAGTGAGACGCTCCTCGCAACAACTCTCTCTCCCTCACTAACGTGCCAGACGGGCCGGTCATATCATGTCGGGTTGGGCTAGCATACGTGCCTGACCAGGTAACTCAAGCACGACCCTATCTGACCAGTGTGAGGCACTACCCCTTAATCTGTGTGCCATGCCAACTCATCACGAGACGGGCACGCGGGCTATTGGGCCGGCACGCCAGGACCAGCCCATTTGGCCACGTTTGGATGACACGCATTCTGCTCAATCGTGAGTTAAGTCTATTTTTTCTTAGCTATTACAATTACAGATGAACACTTTTACATCGAAAATTAAAGAACTGAAATGAACTAAGTTGACATATATTCTTGGTTTATTAGGTTTATGGTGATTTGGTGTTTAGCTGTTTGTGAACATGTGTATTAATGATTTTTATCTTATATAAACCGAATTGGCCATCAAACCATATACACAAATATGGGCCTCACTTTTCTCTAGCTTCCCTACTTTGTTGGCACGTTCAGACATAGCCCTAGGCATACAATTCATGGATCCCATACAACCCTATTCACTCGTGCCTCTGCCTCTCAAAATCTCTCTCCTTGCACCAGTTTTTATGCCCAAAAGGATTCCCTCTCAACCTAGTCATCTCTCAACCTGGAGGTCAGATATACTGCCACGAGGCCTAACTACAACTACTCTTCAATGTGTGCTCATGTTGGCTTGGATCTCCAGCGCCAGATCTTTCTGTTCTAGCTCTCCCCCAACGATAGCACGACGTGGGTCTTCCACTGTGAATCCATTGTCTAAGGAGCCTGACGGGGAAGACCTAGAAAGCGGCAACCTGACGCTCGGCTGAGATTAGAACCAGCAAGTTGGCGTCACCTCCTCACAAACACATGAAGCAGAAAACCAATTTACCCTTCCCCCGCCAGCTAAATATCCCACACGCGTGGGAGACCCTATTCACTGTGTAACATGTCGAATGACGGCTAAACGTGCACTCCTCATAACACTCGCTTTGGTTGGCTAGCCAGTCATCCTATTGGGCCTCAACCCATTCCCAGAAGCTAAGGAAAAAAAAGTGGAAGGAAAACTTAAAAAGTAAAGCAAATGTTTTAAATGTTTCAATAAAATAAAAATATTCATAAATTTTAGAAAATATTTTAAAAATAAAAAATGTTTGTGGATATTGAAAAATGCTCGTAAATTAAACATGTTTGTGGATTTAAAAAATATTTGCTAATTTAAAAAATGCTCATGAATTAAAAAATGTTACCAAATTTCAAAAGAAGTCCTATGATTTTCAGAAGTGTCAACACATTTTTGAAAATTTTCATGGATTTTAAAATGTTCATGAATTTAAAGATTTGTCTATAGATCATCGTAGGAGCTCCATGTTCATTTATGAATAGGCCTAGTCATAGCCCACAACATAAGCATTCCTTGACCCGTGAGGCCACAAATGCAAAAGGTACCTCGATGAATCGAGATTTCATTTCTAGGGAGCCTAGTAACTTTAGATTAAAAGGGTTGGGCGCGCTTCAATGCGTTTATGGTGTTGTTGAGATTTCATTAAATTAAAATTTGGTTTGACGTGTGAGGAAGATGATGAAGTGTGTTTTCTTTTTTTATAATGTGTTGTGTAGTGGGCTTTTTTGACGTTGTGATTCTGTATTATATGCTAATCAAGCAATACTTATGTGAAGAAGTTATTTGTGTTGGTAACCGCATGTATTATATTTGTGCTACAATGTCATATGTTGGCGCTTCTTTTTTAGATGATGAGAGGGTGCACATACCTGATGTGTTTTTACGCCGATTAACTTGGTAAATTATTGACCCAGTCAAAATTGTGAATCAAATCCATAATTGAATACTTCAACTGAGTGAGAGAGCCTGTTAAGAGATAGTTGATCCGGTCAAAATCATGAACCAATAGGGAGCATAGTGAATTAGATGATATGCATACAAAACCCAAAATCGCAACATAATTGTTACTATGTACTATTTAACACTAATTATTTAAGAAGTTAGTGCTATTTTAGAACTATTTGTTGAGATTATGACAATGTTTGTACCAAATTATACTATATAGTGTAAATTTTCATAAATTTTGAACCGTAGCACCCTCAATGCAGAGATACTAGTAGGTTCGCCACTCACAGAACCATTCGTTGATGTTAATGTCGTTTTGTAGCAGAACCATCCTTTGATGTTAATGTTGTTTAGAGCAACTTCAAGAGTACCCCTAAAAACGTCGTATTTTATGGGATGGCTGTATAATTTATGGGAAGTTTTTGGATAGGCACTTTTCTCAGTTCCGTAAACATCGTCCCGTAAAATCATTATTTTTCTATTTTCAGTTTAAAAACTATAGCAAATAGGGCCCACATGTCAGTGATAGAGATCGTGATGACGAGCGACGGCGGTGCACCGGCAGCACACGGGAGGGGCGGCCGTGGCGACGACCGTGGCGGTGGCGGTGACGGCGCGTGGCGTCAAAGCGGCGGTGGCGGCCATCCCTGCAGGCAGGGTAGGGCAGGCGGAGCTGCGGCAGCGGGAGTGGTTGTAGAGAGAATATTTGGTGTATTCCAGGGAGTCGGTCATAATATATACATAGGATGTCTTGCGTGACAAGGAAACTAATCCTACCATATCTCTAGGAGTCAACTATACAAGGCTAGAGAAGATAGGAATAGCAATACAAATATGTCATGGTCAACACCCCCCCCCCCCGGCAGTCGAAGCGTCGGCGTCGGCGATGCAAAGACTGGAACGGAGCTCCTGAAATGCAGCAGTTGGAAGCCCCTTGATCATAATGTCGGCAAACTGTTGGGTGGTCGGTACATGAAGAACACGAAGCTGACCCAACTGAACCTTCTCGCGAACGAAGTGAACATCAAGTTCAATGTGCTTGGTGCGCTTATGCTGCACCAGATTCGCCGCGAGATAGGTGGCTGAAACATTATCACAGAAAACCACCATAGCTTTTGGGATCGAGACCCGAAGTTCGCCAAGTAGTTGACGTAACCAACATGTCTCAGCAACAACGTTGGCAGCGGCACGGTACTCAGCCTCAGCACTCGAGCGGGATACGGTGGGCTACCGCTTAGAGGACCATGAGATGAGAGAGTCACCGAAGAAGACACAATATCCCGTCGTAGATCATCAAGTGTCGGGGCAACCGGCCCAATCCGCATCAGTGTAAGCAAACAACTCGGTGGAGGCGGAGGCGCGAAGACGAAGACCGAATGTCAGTGTGCCATGAATGTATCGGAGAATGCGCTTGACCAAAGACCAGTGAACATCACGAGGCGAGTGCATGTGCAGTCAAACCTGCTGCACGACAAACTGAATGTCTAGTATGGTGAGCGTGAGGTACTGAAGAGCACCAACAATACTGCGGTAGAGAGCGGCATCCGTGGCGGGTTGTCCAGCAGTGGTAGAGAGCTTCGGCTTGGCCTCGGCAGGAGTGGCAACAGGTTTGCAGTCGGTCATACCAGCACGATCCAAGAGATCAAGAGCATACTGTCCTTGATGAAGAAAAAATCCAGAAGTGTCACGTCGCACATTGATGCCGAGGAAGAAGTGTAGGGCGCCCAAGTCCTTAAGCCGAAACTCAGAACCAAGACGGCCAATGATGTCGCGAAGTAAGTCCGCACGAGAGGCGGTGATGACAATATTGTCAACATATAGAAGAAGCATGGAGACATGATTAGCTCGATGAAGCACAAACAACGATGTGTCGGAGGTGGTGCTGCGAAAACTGAGAGCAGTGAGGAATGCTGCAATGCGTTGATACCACGCACGGGGCGCCTGCTTCAGACCGTAGAGAGACCATGATAGCAGGAAAACATCGTCAGGCCGAGTGGGATCGACAAAACCAGTAGGCTACTGATAGAGAACACGCTCCTGAAGATGACCATAGAGGAAAGCGTTGTTGATGTCGAGCTGATGAACAGGCCAGTGACGAGATGCGGCGAGCTGAAGAATAATACGAATCGTAGCGGGTTTGACGACCGAGGAGAAGGTCTCCGAGAAGTCAACACCGGCACGTTGTGCAAAACCTCGACTTGTACCTGTCTAGAGAGCCATCGGCAAGAAGCTTATGCCGAAATACTCACTTGCCGGTGATGATGTTGGCGCCAGGGGGGCGAGGGACCAACGTCCAGGTCCAGTTGGCGATGAGAGCATCGTACTCGGCACGCATAGCCGCTAGCCAGTGCGGATCACTCAGTGCATAACGCATCGAGCGCGGTACTGGAGAGATGACTGTGACACTGAGATTGTGATAGCGAGGGTTCGATTGATGGATCCCGTATTTAGCATGTGTCACCATGGAGTGATGAGGCGGCAGAGGCGGGGGCCCAGCCCGTCGTCGAGGCGGAGGCACAACCACGGAAGAGGACAAAGGCGTGGCCGCGGGAGAAACCATGGGTGAGGCGGCGGTTGAGGCCTCAGGCGAGACCGCAGACAGCAGCGTCAAGGCCGCGGGTGGCGAAGAGGCGTCCGCGAAGGAGACTGCGGGTGACGGTGACATGACCGCGGGCGAGGCCGCGGGTGGCGGAGATGAGACCGCGGCCGAGGCGGACGAGTCAGCAGGCGAGGCCACAGGTGACGTGGGGGCGGGCAAGGCCGCCGCCAACGTGGGTGCGGGCGAAGCGATAGAGGGCCCGGCCGAGACACCGCCTGGGCCAGGCCAACGAGGGCTGGCGCCGAAACCCGGAGGAGTGAGGCTAGCTCCGCCTGAGCTAACCAGACCAGCTAGAGCGGGAGCCGAAGCCAGGGGAGGCGAAGCCTGGATGGGCGAGGCCGGTGATACGTCTCCAACGTATCTATAATTTTTTATTGTTCCATGCTATTATATTATCTATTTTGGATGTTAATGGGCTTATTTATACACTTTTATATTATTTTTGGGACTAACCTACTAACCCAAGGCCCAGTGCAAATTGTTGTTTTTTTGCTTATTTCAGTGTTTCACAGAAAGGAATATCAAACGGAATCCAAACGGAATGAAACCTTCGAAAGAGTTATTTTTGGAACAAACGTGATCCAGAGGACTTGGAGTGGACATCAAGAAATCAACGAGGAGGCCACGAGGCAGGGGGCGCACCTACCCCCTGGGCGCGCCCTCCACCCTCGTGGCTCCACCGACCTACTTCTTCCTCCTATATATATATCCACATACCCCGAAAACATCCAGGAGCACCACGAAACCCTATTTCCACCGCCGCAACCTTCTGTACCCAAGAGATCCCATCTTGGGGCCTTTTTCAGAGCTCCGCCCGAGGGGGAATCGATCACGAAGGGCTTCTACATCAACACCATAGCCTCTCCGATGATGTGTGAGTAGTTTACCTCAGACCTTCGGGTCCATAGTTATTAGCTAGATGGCTTCTTCTCTCTCTTTGGATCTCAATACAAAGTTCTCATTGATCTTCTTGGATATCTATTCGATGTAACTCCTTTTGCGGTGTGTTTGTCGAGATCCGATGAATTGTGGGTTTATGATCAAGTTTATCTATGAACAATATTTGATTCTTCTCTGAAATCTTTTATGTATGATTGGTTATCTTTGCAAGTCTCTTCGAAGTATCAGTTTGGTTTGGCCTACTAGATTGATCTTTCTTGCAATGGGAGAAGTGCTTAGCTTTGGGTTCAATCTTGCGGTGTCCTTTGTCAGTGACAGTAGGGGCAGCAAGGCACGTATTGTATTGTTGCCATCGAGGATAAAAAGATGGGGTTTATATCATATTGCTTGAGTTTATCCCTCTACATCATGTCATCTTGCCTAATGCATTACTCTGTTCTTATGAAATTAATACTCTAGATGCATGCTGGATAGCGGTCGATGTGTGGAGTAATAGTAGTAGATGCAGAATCGTTTCGGTCTACTTGTCACGGACATGATGCCTATATACATGATCATGCCTAGATATTCTCATAATTATGCACTTTTCTATCAATTGCTCGACAGTAATTTGTTCATCCACCGTAATACTTATGCTATCTTGAGAGAAGCCACTAGTGAAACCTATGGCCCCCGGGTCTATTCTCTATTATATTAATTTTTTGTCAACAAGCTATTTTTGTCGTTGTTTATTTTTTCAATCTTTACTTTCAATCTATATCATAAAAATACCAAAAAAATTTATCTTATTATTATTATCTCTATCAGATCTCACTCTCGTAAGTAATCGTGAAGGGATTGACAGCCCCTTTATCGCGTTGTTTGCGAGGTTCTTATTTGTTTGTGTAGGTACGAGGGACTTGCGTGTAGTCTCCTACTGGATTGATATCTTTGTTCTCAAAAACTGAGGGAAATACTTACACTACTTTGATGCATCACCCTTTCCTCTTCAAGGGAAAACCAACGCAGTGCTCAAGAGGTAGGAAGAAGGATTTCTGGTGCCATTGCCCGGGAGATCTACCACAAGTCAAGACATACCAAGTACCCATCGCAAACTCTTATCCCTCGCATTATATTATTTGCCATTTGCCTCTCGTTTTCCTCTCCCCCACTTCATCCTTGCCGTTTTATTCGCCCTTTTTCCGCTCGCCTATTTTTTGTTCACCTCTTTTTGTTTGCCTCTTGCTTGCTTGTGTGTTGGATTGCTTGTCACGATGGCTCAAGATAATACTAAATCATGTGATTTTTCTAATACCAACAATAATGATTTTATTAGCACTCCGATTGCTCCTCTTGCCGATGCTGAATCTTGTGAAATTAATACTGCTTCGCTGAATCTTGCCATAAAAGATCCGTTTTCCGGCCTTCCAAGTGAAGATGCCGCTACCCATCTAAATAACTTTGTTGATTTGTGTGATATGCAAAAGAAGAAAGATGTGGCTAATAACATTGTTAAATTGAAGCTATTTCCGTTTTCACTTGGAGATCGTGCTAAAACTTGGTTTTCTTTTTTGCCTAAAAATAGTATTAATTCATGGAATAAGTGCAAAGATGCTTTTATCTCTAAGTATTTTCCTCCCGCTAAGATCATCTCTCTTAGAAATGATATTATGAATTTTAAGCAACTTGGTCATGAACATGTTGCACAAGCTTGGGAGAGGATGAAATTAGTGATACGTAATTGCCCTACACATGGTTTGAATTTGTGGGTGATCATATAATTTTTTTATGGCGGATTGAATTTTTCTTCTAGAAATCTTTTAGATTCAGCCGCAGGAGGCACTTTTATGGAAATCAGTTTAGGAGAAGCTACCAAACTCCTAGATAATATTATGGTTAATTGTTCTCAATGGCACACTGAAAGATCTACTAGTAAAAAGGTGCATGCAATATAAGAAATTAATGTTTTGAGTGGAAAGATGGATGAACTTATGAAATTATTTGCTAATAAGAGTGTTTATTTTGATCCTAATGATACGCCTTTGTCTACTTTGATTGAGAATAATAATGAATCTATGGATGTGAATTTTGTTGGTAGGAACAATTTTGGTAATAACCCGTATAGAGGTAATTTTAATGCTAGGCCGTTTCCTAGTAATTCCGCTAATAATTATGGTAATTCCTACAACAATTCTTATGGAAATTATAATAAGATGCTCTCTGATTTTGAATCTAATATTAAATAATTTATTAGTTCGCAAAAGAGTTTCGATGCTTTGATTGAAGAAAAACTGTCTAAGATTGATGAGTTGGCTAGGAACGTGGATTGAATTTCTCTTGATGTTGATTCTTTGAAACTTAGATCTATTCCACCTAAGCATGATATCAATGAGTCTCTCAAAGCTATGAGAATTTCCATTGATGAGTGCAAAGAAAGAACCGCTAGGATGCATGCTAAAAAGGATTGCTTTGTGAAAGCGTGTTCTTCTAATTTTCATGATAATAAGGATGAAGATCTAAAAGTGATTGATGTGTCCCCTATTAAATATTTGTTTTGTAATATGAATCTTGATAATGATGGGACTGGAGATGAGTCAACTTTAGTTAAAAGGCGTTCCAATGATTCGGAGTTTTTAAATCTTGATGCTAAAATTAATAAAAGTGGGATTGATGAGGTCAAAACTTTACACAGCAATGAACCCACTATCTTGGATTTCAAGGAGTTTAATTATGATAAGTGTTCTTTAATATATTGTATTTCCTTGTTGCAATCCGTGCTAAATTCTCCGCATGCTTATAATCAAAATAAAGCTTTTACTAAACATATCGTTGATGCTTTAATGCAATCTTATGAAGAAAAGCTTGAATTGGAAGTTTCTATCCCTAGAAAACTTTATGATGAGTGGGAACCCACTATTAAAATAAAAATTAAAGATCATGAATGTTATGCTTTATGTGATTTGGGTGCTAGCGTTTTCACGATTCCAAAAAATTTGTGTGATTTGTTAGGTTTTCGTGAATTTGATGATTGTTCTTTAAATTCGCATCTTGCGGATTCCACTATTAAGAAACCTATGGGAAGTATTAATGATGTTCTAATTGTTGCAAATAGGAATTATGTGCCCTTATATTTCATTGTTCTTGACATTGATTGCAATCCTACATGTCCCATTATTCTTGGTAGACCTTTCCTTAGAACGATTGGTGCAATTATTGATATGAAAGAAGAGAATATTAGATTCCAATTTCCATTAAGGAAAGGCATGGAACACTTTCCTAGAAAGAAAATTAAATTACCTTATGAATCTATTATGAGACCCACTTATGGATTGCATACCAAAGATGATAATACATAGATCTATCTTTGCTTTTATGCCTAGCTAGGGGCGTTAAACGATAGCGCTTGTTGGGAGGCAACCCAATTTTATTTTTGTTTCTTGATTTTTGGTTCTGTTTAGTAATAAATAATTCATCTAGACTCTGTTTATATGTGGTTTTATGCTTTTAATTAGTGTTTGTGCCAAGTAGAACCTTTGGAAAGACTTGGGGAAAGTCTTTGAGATCTTGCTGTAAAAAACAGAAACTTTAGCGCTCACAAGATTTGCTGCCATTTTTTACTGGAGAGTGTGATTAGGTTGATTCTTTTTGAAGATGATTAATAGATAAATTCCTCACGTCCAGAAATTTATTTTAGAATTTTTGGGGTTACATAAGTATTCGAAACCTACAGATTACTACAGACTGTTCTGTTTTTGACAGATTCTATTTTTCGCGTGCTGTTTGCTTATTTTGATGAATCTATGGCTAGTATCGGAGGTTATGAACCATAGAGAAGTTGTAATACAATAGGTTTAACACCAATATAAATAAAGAATGAGTTCATTACAGTACCTTAAGTGGTGGTTTGTTTTCTTATACTAACGGAGCTCATGAGATTTTCTGTTTAAGTTTTGTGTTGTGAAGTTTTCAAGTTTTGGGTAAAGATTTGATGAATTATGGAATAAGGAGCGGCAAGAGTCTAAGATTGGGGATGCCCAAGGCACCCCAAGGTAAAATTCAAGGACAACCAAAAGCCTAAGCTTGGGGATGCCCCGGAAGGCATCCCCTCTTTCATCTTCTTCTATCGGTAACTTTACTTGAGGCTATATTTTTATTCACCACATGATATGTGTTTTGCTTGGAGCGTCTTGTATGATTTGAGTATTTGCCTTTTAGTTTACCACAATCATCCTTGATGTAAACACCTTTTGGGAGAGACACACGTGAATTGGAATTTATTATAATACTCTATGTGCTTCACTTATATCTTTTGAGCTAGATAATTTTGCTCTAGTGCTTCACTTATATTTTTAGAGCACGGTGGTGGTTTTATTTTATAGAAATTATTGATCTCTCATGCTTCACTTATATTATTTTGAGAGTCCTTTAGAACAGTATGGTAATTTGCTTTGGTTATAAAATTAGTCCTAATATGATAGGCATCCAAGATGGGTATAATAAAAACTATCATAAAAAGTGCATTGAATACTATGAGAAGTTTGATACTTGATGATTGTTTTGAGATATGAAGATGGTGATATTAGAGTCATGTGATACGTCTCCAACGTATCTATAATTTTTGATTGTTCCATGCTATTATATTATCTGTTTTGGATGTTAATGAGCTTTATTTTACACTTCTATTATATATTTTTTGGGACTAACCTATTAACCGGAGGCCCAACCCAAATTGTTGTTTTTTTGCCTATTTCAGTGTTTCATAGAAAAGGAATATCAAACGGAGTCCAAACAGAATGAAACCTTCGGGAATGTGATTTTTGGAACAAACATGATCCAGAGGACTTGGAGTGGACGTCAAGAAACAATCGAGAAGGCCACGAGGCAGGGGGCACGCCTACCCCCCTGGGCGCGCCCTCCCCCTCGTTGCTCCACCGACCTACTTCTTCCTCCTATATATATCCATTGTAACACCCACGATGCGGCTATATCTCCCACGTGTCGAGGCACGACTAGGCATAACCGCATGGTAGTTTAGTCGCAAGTGGGGTAATCTTCACACAATCCCATGTACCGAATAAGAAAGGGATAAAGAGTTGGCTTACAAACGCCACTTCACACAAATACAAGTTAAACATACATCATCCAGAATACAATCAAGGTCCGACTATGGAACCAAAATAAAAGAAGACAACCCCAAATGGTAGATCCCCGATCGTCCCAACTGGGCTCCACTACTGATCAACAGGAAACGAAACAAAACAACGATCAAGATCTTCATCGAGCTCCCACTTGAGCTGGGTTGCGTCATCTGCACTGGTATCATCGGCACCTGCAACTGTTTGGAAGTATCTGTGAGTCATGAGGACTCAACAATCTCACACCCATGAGATCAAGACTATTTAAGCTTATGGGTAGGATAAGGTAATGAGGTGGAGTTGCAGCAAGCACTAAGCATATATGGTGGCTAACATACGCAAATAAGAGCGAGAAGATAAGCAACGCAATGGTCGAGAAGCTAGAAGTGATCAAGAAGTGATCCTGAAACTACTTACGCACAACCATAACACAAGAACTGTGTTCACTTCCCGGACTCCGCCGAAAAGAGACCATCACGGCTACACACGCGGTTGATGCATTTTAATTAAGTCAAGTGTCAAGTTCTCTACAACCGGACATTAACAAATTCCCATCTGCCACATAACCGCGGGCATGGCTGTCGAAAGTTCAAACCCTGCAGGGATGTCCCAACTTAGCCCATCACAAGCTCTCACCGTCAACGAAGGATATTCCTTCTCCCGAAAATACCCGATCTGTCTCGGAATCCCGGTTACAAGACATTTCGACAATGGTAAAACAAGACCAGCAAAGGCGCCCGATGTGCCGACAAATCCCGATAGGAGTCGCACGTATCTCGTTCTCAGGGCACACCGGATAGGTCAAGCTACGAGTAAAACCAACCCTCAAGTTGCCTCGAGGTGGCCCCGCAGGTTACCCGGTTCGGACCAACACTTAGAGAAACACTGGCCCGGGGGGGTTAAAATAAAGAATGGCCCTCGGGTTGGCCAACCCAAGGGAAAGGTAATAGGTTGTTAGGCAAATGTAAAACCAATGTTGGGCCTTGCTGGAGGAGTTTTATTCGAAGCAAACTGTCAAGGGGTTCCCATAACACCCAACCGCGTAAGGAATGCAAAATCAAGGAACATAACACCGGTATGACGGAAACTAGGATGGCAAGAGTGGAACAAAACACCAGGCATATGGCCAAGCCTTCCACCCTTTACCAAGTATATAGATGTATTAATTAAATAACAGATATTGTGATATCCCAACATATCCATGTTCCAACATGGAACAAACTTCAGCTTCACCTGCAACTAACAACGCTATAAGAGGGGCTGAGCAAAAGCGGTAACCTAGCCAAACAACGGTTTGCTAGGAAGGAGGGTTAGAGGCTTGACATGGCAATATGGGAGGCATGATATAACAAGTGGTAGGTAGCGCGACATAGCAGTAGAGCAAACAACTATCAAGCAAAGATAGAAGTGATTTCGAGGGTATGGTCATCTTTCCTGAAATCCCGCAAGGAAGAAGAACGAGTCCATGAAGAAGACAAATGGACGTAGTCGAACGGATCCTCACAAACGCAACATTACCGGAACTAACATGAAGAAGCAACACCGGAAAGAAGCAAACAACATGGTAAACACACAAGCATAAACATGGCATGATGCACAACTGAGGATGATGCATGTCCGGTTTAAATATGCATGGCATGGAAAAGTGCACAAACAAAACTACAAGTTAAGTGGAGCTCAACATGTAACAAGATGCATGTTGACGAAACACCACATTAGATTATTTAGTTCTCTCCCGTTTAGGTACTCAACAATATTAAATTTTCTTAACATGGCAAGGGGTGAGGCAAAAGTAAACTACACATTTTAGGCAATTTTAAGTGAGGCCGAAAACAACAAATAACCATTCCGGTAACTCCCCACATGTCATTTAGCAATTGAAGCAAACAACAATTTAAACATTTTAAATGTTATTATCATGATGCGAATGACATGTGCAAGTTTTATGCAATTTTTGTTAAAAGTTGACATGAGCATGTTATGAAGCATTTGTCACTATGGCGGAAAAAGAGGGTGCCACAACGACGAATCCGAAAATGATGCCACGACAACATATCGGTTCCGGTTACTCGTTGAGATGCCGGTGCAAACGATCAAATGAGAGATGAGCGGAATGTGCAAGAGATGGTGGGGTGATCTTGGTAACCGTGTTCCCACCTTTCGATGGCAAGGCAAACAAGGGACGTGCACGAAACAAGTCAGGCATGGTGCAAACGCAAGCATCTCATACAACACAATGCATTCGTTCACAGGCGTCATCTCGGTGGTATACCTTCGAAGCATGCGTTTCGGGCGGAACGAGTTTCGTAGTGGAAGTAGGCGTTTGCGGGACGTCGTGGATGTAGTGGTACACGTTGTCTTGTCGAATCAACGGCGGATGTAGTTATTCAGGGTCTTGGCGGGTCGTCATGTAGCCGTACATGTTCAACGTGGTACACGGTTCGAAGTCGTGCATGTCCCGTAGATGTTCAGGGTCACCGCGAGGAACTTGTCGAATCCAGGGTCTCAGTCATCGGGAGTGGTACACGCATTCTTGGTACATGGCGCCATCACCGTGTAGTCGTACCCGAGGTCCTGCTCGGGGTCCTAAGGGCATCGGTCACTATGGTACTTGTCGGTCCACGGTAGCATATGTGTGCGACTGGGTGGTTTGGTTAACGCGCAAGGGCAGCGTGCGTTCGTTCTCCGCCCGAACGAGGACGGCGTGGAGGAAGGAGGGCAACGGCGGCGCCGCGAACTCCGGTGATGCAGCACGACAGGGAGGCACAGGGACGGCTGGGGTGGACGGATCGGCCTCGGGACGCCGGATCCTAGCTGGTGGCAAAGCTCCATGGCGGCAGACGAACTCCTCTGTAGGCAAACAAAGAAGGATGGAGTCGGGTGAGGGAGAGAGGAAGAAGAGGAGCAAAAGGCGGGGTAAGGCACATCGACCTGCTAAGCTCCGGTGGCTCGTCTGGTTGCCGACGAGGCGGCCGGCCGTGGGGGAGACCCGAGGAAGAGGAGGCCGGGTCAGGTAGGCAGGGGGCCGGAGACAAGGTCGGAGATGCAAGGACGGGAAGGTCGGTGATGAGAGGCGAGCGACGCGGGGCTCCTGCTGGGCATGGAGGACGACGGCTGCGGGCGCAGGTGCTCGAGGAGCTCCTCTCCTCGGGCGCTCAGGTGACAGGGATTTGGCGAGGAGTGACACGTCTCCAACGTATCTACTCCCTACATTCAGAATTACTTGTCACAGAAATGGATGTATCTAGATGTATTTTAGTTCTAGATACATTCATATCTGAGACAAGTAATTCCGAACGGAGGGAGTATAATTTTTGGTTGTTCCATGCTATTATATTATCAACCTTGGATATTTTATATGCATTTATATGCTATTTTATATGATTTTTGGGACTAACCTATTAACCTAGAGCCCAGTGCCAGTTTCTGTTTTTCCCTTGTTTCAGTGTTTCACAGAAAAGGAATATCAAACGGAGTCCAAACGGAATGAAACCTTCGGAAAATTTATTTTTGGAAAGAAAGCAATACAGGAGACTTGGAGTGCATGTCAGGGGATCAACAAGGAGAGCACGAGGCAGGGGGGCGCCCACCCCCTGGGCGCGCCCTCCACCCTCGTGGGCCCCTCGTGGCTCCCCTGATGTATTTCTTCCGCCTATATATATCCATATACCCTAAAACTATCGAAGACGACAATAGATCGGGAGTTCCGCCGCCAGAAGCCTCCGTAGCCACCGAAAACCAATCTAGACCCGTTCCGGCACCCTGCCAGAGGGGGCAATCCCTCTCCGGTGGCCATCTTCATCATCCCGGTGCTCTCCATGACGAGGAGGGAGTAGTTCTCCCTCGGGGCTGAGGGTATGTACTAGTAGCTATGTGTTTGATCTCTCTCTCTCTCTCTCTCTCTCTCTCTCGTGTTCTTGAGGTGGTACGATCTTGATGTATCGCGAGCTTTGCTATTATAGTTGGATCTTATGATGTTTCTCCCCCTCTACTCTCTTGTAATGGATTGAGTTTTCCCTTTGAAGTTATCTTATCGGATTGAGTATTTAAGGATTTGAGAACACTTGATGTATGTCTTGCGTGGGATACCTGTGGTGACATTGGGGTATTCTATGATCCACTTGATGTATGTTTTGGTGATCAACTTGCGGGTTCCGTGACCTTGGGAATCTATGCATAGCGGTTGGCACACGTTTTCGTCTTGACTCTCCGGTAGAAACTTTGGGGCACTCTTTGAGGTTCTATGTGTTGGTTGAATAGATGAATCTGAGATTGTGTGATGCATATCGTATAATCATACCCACGGATACTTGAGGTGACATTGGAGTATCTAGGTGACATTAGGGTTTTGGTTGATTTGTGTCTTAAGGTGTTATTCTAGTACGAATTCTAGGGTTGTTTGTGACACTTATAGGAATAGCCCAATGGGTTGATTGGAAAGAATAACTTTGAGGTGGTTTCGTACCCTACCATAATCTCTTTGTTTGTTCTCTGCTATTAGTGACTTTGGAGTGACTCTTTGTTGCATGTTGAGGGATAGTTATATGATCCAATTATGTTATTATTGTTGAGGGAACTTGCACTAGTGAAAGTATGAACCCTAGGCCTTGTTTCAACGCATTGCAATACCATTTGTGCTCACTTTTATCATTAGTTACCTTGCTGTTTTTATATTTTCAGATTACAAAAACCTTTATCTACCATCCATATACCACTTATATCACCATCTCTTCGCCGAACTAGTGCACCTATACAATTTACCATTGTATTGGGTGTGTTGGGGACACAAGAGACTCTTTGTTATTTGGTTGCAGGGTTGTTTGAGAGAGACCATCTTCATCCTACGCCTCCTACGGATTGATAAACCTTAGGTCATCCACTTGAGGGAAATTTGCTACTGTCCTACAAACCTCTGCACTTGGAAGCCCAACAACGTCTACAAGAAGAAGGTTGTGTAGTAGACATCAAGCTCTTTTCTGGCGCCGTTGCCGGGGAGGTGAGTGCTTGAAGGTATATCTTTAGATCTTGCAATCGAGTCTTTTAGTTTCTTGTTTTATCACTAGTTTAGTTTATAAAAGAAAACTACAAAAAAAATTGGAATTGAGGATACCTCATATGCTTCATCTTTTTAATATCTTTCATGAGAATAAGGATTCCGATAATTGTGCTCAAGTGCTAGAAGAAGAATGCATTAGAATGTTTGGCACTAAATATTTGAATTATGAGCATGATTGCAATGTTGTTAGTATGAATTCTTTGAATATCCATGATGCTAATGATATGCAAATCCACAAGCTTGGGGATGCTACGTTTGATGAAGATGTTTTTAGTCCCCCCAAGTTTTGATGTGCAAATTTATTATGATGAGAGCATGCCCGCTATCTATGATGATTATTGTGATGACTTGTATGCTATAAAGAATAATGATATCCATGTAACTTGTCATCATGATTTTAACTTTCAATTGGATTATGCCTCACATGATAGTTATTTTGTTGAGTTTGCTCCCACTACTATTCATGAGAAGAAATTTGCTTATGTGGAGAGTAATAAAAATTCTATGCTTATAGATCATGAAAAGAATGCTTTATGTGATAGTTATATTGTTGAATTCTTCATTATTCTACTGAAAATTATTATGAGGGGGGAATATATGCTTGTAGGAATTGCAATAATATCAAGTTTCCTCTCCATGTGCTTAAAATTTTGAAGTTATGCTTGCTTTACCTTCCTATGCAAGTTGATTCTTGTTCCCATAAATTTTTTGGTCACAAAATCCCTATGCATAGGAAGAGGGTTAGACTTAAATGTGCTAGTCATATTATTCATGATGCTCTCTTTATGTTTCAATTCTTATCCTTTATGTGAGCATCATTGAAATCATCATGCCTAGCTAGGGGCGTTAACCGATAGCGCTTGTTGGGAGGCAACCCAACTTTATTTTTTGTTCCTTGCTTTTGTTCATGTTTAGTAACAAATTAATCATCTATCCTCTGTTATTATTGAGTTTTTATGTCTTAGTTAGTGTTTGTGCCAAGTAGAACCGTTGGGAATACTTGGGGTTAGTCTTGTTGATCTTGCTATAAAAAACAGAAACTTTAGCGCTCACGAGAATTGCTGCCACTTTTTATTGGAGAGTGATATTTAGTTAATTCGTTTTGTAGATGATTAATAGATAAATACCTCACGTCCAGAAATTTATTTTAGAATTTTTGGGGTTCCAGAAGTTTGCGTTAGTTACAGATTACTACAGAATGTTCTGTTTTTGACAGATTCTGTTTGTGTGTTGTTCGCTTATTTTAATGAATCTATGGCTAGTAAAAGAGTTTATAAACCATAGAGAAGTTGGAATACAGTAGGTTTAACACCAATATAAATAAATAATGAGTTCATTACAGTACCTTGAAGTGGTGTTTTGTTTTCTTTCGCTAATAGAGCACACAAGTTTTCTGTTGAGTTTTGTGTTGTGAAGTTTTCAAGTTTTGGGTAAAGATTCGATGGACTATGGAATAAGTGTTGGGGAACGCAGTAATTTCAAAAATTTTCCTACGCACACGCAAGATCATGGTGATGCACAGCAACGAGAGGGGAGAGTGTTGTCTACGTACCAACGCAGACCGACTGCGGAAGCGATCACACAACGTAGAGGAAGTAGTCGTACGTCTTCTTCCCGATCCGACCGATCCAAGCACCGTTACTCCGGCACCTCCGAGTTCTTAGCACACGTTCAGCTCGATGACGTTCCTCGGGCTCCGATCCAGCAAAGCGTCAAGGAAGAGTTCCGTCAGCACGACGGCGTGGTGACGATCTTGATGTACTACCGACGCAGGGCTTCGCCTAAGCACTGTAACGGTATGATCGAGGTGGAATTTGGTGGCAGGGGGCACCGCACACGGCTAAGGAGCGATTAACTTGTGTGTCTTGGGGTGCCCCCTGCCCCCGTATATAAAGGTTGGAGGAGGGGGAGCTGGCCGGCCAGATAGAGGGAGGCGCAGGAGGAGTCCTACTCCTACCGGGAGTAGGACTCCCCCCTCCAATCCTAGTCCAACTAGGAAACCTTCAAAGGGGAGAGAGAGAGAGAGGTGGCCGGCCCCTCTCCTAGTTCTAATAGGACTAGGGAGAGGGGGGGAGGCGCAGCCCTATGTGGGCTGCCCTCTCACCTTTCCACTAAGGCCCATGTTGGCCCATTTGGCTCCCGGGGGGTTCCGGTAACCCTCCCGGTAATCCGGTAAAATCCCGATTTCACCCGGAACACTTCCGATGTCCAAACATAGGCTTCCAATATATCAATCTTTACGTCTCGACCATTTCGAGACTCCTCGTCATGTCCGTGATCTCATCCGGGACTCCGAACTCCTTCGGTACATCAATACTCATAAACTCATAATATAACTGTCATCGAAACCTTAAGCGTGCGGACCCTACGGTTCGAGAACAATGTAGACATGACCAAGACACGTCTCCGGTCAATAACCAATAGCGGGACCTGGATGCCCATATTGGCTCCTACATATTCTACGAAGATCTTTATCGGTCAGACCGCATAACAACATACGTTGTTCCCTTTGTCATCGGTATGTTACTTGCCCGAGATTCGATCGTCGGTATCCAATACCTAGTTCAATCTTGTTACTGGCAAGTCTCTTTACTCGTTCCGTAATACATCATCTCATAACTAACATCTTAGTTATTATGCTTGCAAGGCTTATGTGATGTGTATTACCGAGAGGGCCCAGAGATACCTCTCCAACAATCGGAGTGACAAACCCTAATCTTGAAATACGCCAACCCAACATCTACCATTGGAGACACCTGTAGTACTCCTTTATAATCACCCAGTTACGTTGTGACGTTTGGTAGTACCCAAAGTGTTCCTTCGGTAAACGGGAGTTGCATAATCTCATAGTTATAGGAACATGTATAAGTCATGAAGAAAAGCAATAGCAACATACTAAACGATCGGGTGCTAAGCTAATGGAATGGGTCATGTCAATCAGATCATTCAACTAATGATGTGACCTCGTTAATCAAATAACAACTCTTTGTTCATGGTTAGGAAACATAACCATCTTTGATTAACGAGCTAGTCAAGTAGAGGCATACTAGTGACACTCTGTTTGTCTATGTATTCACACATGTATTATGTTTCCGGTTAATACAATTCTAGCATGAATAATAAACATTTATCATGATATAAGGAAATAAATAATAACTTTATTATTGCCTCTAGGGCATATTTCCTTCAGTCTCCCACTTGCACTAGAGTCAATAATCTAGTTCACATCGCCATGTGATTTAACAGCAATAGCTCACATCACCATGTGATTAACACCCATAGTTCACATCGTCATGTGACCAACACTCAAAGGGTTTACTAGAGTCAGTAATCTAGTTCACATATCTATGTGATTAACACCCAAAGAGTACTAAGGTGTGATCATGTTTTGCTTGTGAGATAATTTTAGTCAACGGGTCTGTCACATTCAGATCCGTAAGTGTTTTGCAATTTTCTATGTATACAGTGCTCTGCACGGAGCTACTCTAGCTAATTGCTCCCACTTTCAATATGTATCTAGATCGAGACTTAGAGTCATCCAGATCAGTGTCAAAACTTGCATCGACGTAACCTTTTACGACGAACCTTTTTGTCACGTCCATAATCGAGAAGCATATCCTTATTTCACTAAGGATAATTCTGACCGTTGTCCAGTGATCTACTCCTAGATCACTATCGTACTCCCTTGCTAAATCAGTGCAGGGTATACAATAGATCTGGTATACAGCATGACATACTTTATAGAACCTATGGCCAAGGCATAGGGAATGATTTTCATTCTCTTTCTATCTTCTGCCGTGGTCGGGCTTTGAGTCTTACTCAACTTCACACCTTATGACACAGGCAAGAACTCTTTCTTTGACTGCTCCATTTTGAACTACTTCAAAATCTTTGTCAAGGTATGTACTCATTGAAAGAACTTATCAAGCGTCTTTGATCTATCTCTATAGATCTTGAAGCTCAATATGTAAGCAGCTTCACCGAAGTCTTTCTTTGAAAAACTCCTTTCAAACACTCCTTTATGCTTTACAGAATAATTCTACATTATTTCCGATCAACAATATGTCATTCACATATACTTATCAGAAATGCTGTAGTGCTCCCACTCACTTTCTTGTAAATACAGGCTTTACCGCAAGTCTGTATAAAACTATATGCTTTGATCAACTTATCAAAGCGTATATTCCAACTCCGAGATGCTTGCACCAGTCCACAGATGGATCGCTGGTGCTTGCACATTTTTGTTAGCACCTTTTGGATTGACAAAACCTTCTAGTTGCATCACATACAACTCTTCTTTAATAAATTCATTAAGGAATGCAGTTTTGTTTATCCATTTGCCAGATTTCATAAAATGCGGCAATTGCTAACATGATTCGGACAGACTTAAGCATAGATACGAGTGAGAAAATCTCATCGTAGTCAACACCTTGAACTTGTCGAAAACCTTTTGCGACAATTCTAGCTTTGTAGATAGTAACACTACTATCAGCGTCCGTCTTCCTCTTGAAGATCCATTTATTTTCTATTGCTTGCCGATCATCAGGCAAGTCAACCAAAGTCCATACTTTGTTCTCATACATGGATCATATCTCAGATTTCATGGTCTCAAGCCACTTTGCGGAATCTAGGCTCACCATCGCTTCTTTATAGTTCGTAGGTTCATCATGATCTAGTAGCATGACTTCCAGAACTGGATTACCATACCACTCTGGTGCGGATCTCACTCTGGTTGATCTACGTGGTTCAGTAGTATCTTGCCCTGAAGTTTCATGATCATCATCATTAGCTTCCTCACTAATTGGTATAGGTGTCGCAGAAACAGTTTTCTGTGATGTACTATTTTCCAATAAGGGAGCAGGTACAGTTACCTCGTCAAGTTCTACTTTCCTCCCACTCACTTCTTTCGAGAGAAACTCCTTCTCCAGAAAGTTTCCGAATTTTAGCAACAAAAGTCTTGCCTTCGGATCTGTGATAGAAGGTGTATCCAATAGTTTCCTTTGGATATCCTATGAAGACGTATTTCTCCGATTTGAGTTTGAGCTTATCAGGATGAAACTTTTTCATATAAGCATCGCAACCCCAAATTTTAAGAAACGACAGCTTAGGTTTCTTGCCAAACCATAGTTCACACGGTGTCGTCTCAACGGATTTAGATGGTGCCCTATTTAACGTGAATGCAGCTGTCGCTAATGCATAACCCCAAAACGATAGTGGTAGATCGGTAAGAGACATCATAGATCGCACCATATCTAGTAAAGTACGATCACGACGTTCGGACACACCATTATGCTGTGGTGTTCCAGGTGGCGTGAGTAGTGAAACTATTTCACATTGTTTTAACTGAAGACCAAACTTGTAACTCAAATATTTGTCTCTGCCATCAGATCGTAGAAACTTTATTTTCTTGTTACGATGATTTTTCACTTCACTCTGAAATTCTTTGAACTTTTCAAATGTTTCAGACTTATGTTTCATCAAGTAGATATACTCATATCTGCTCAAATCATCTGTGAAGATCAGAAAATAATGATACCTGTCGCGAGCCTCAATATTCATCGGACCACATACATCAGTATGTATGATTTCCAACAAATCTGTTGCTCGCTCCATTGTTCCGAAGAACGGCGTTTTAGTCATCTTGCCCAAAAGGCATGGTTCGCAAGCATCAAGTGATTCATAATCAAGTGATTCCGAAAGCCCATCAGCATGGAGTTTCTTCATGCGCTTTATACCAATATGACCTAAACAGCAGTGCCACAAATAAGTTGCACTATCATTATTAACTTTGCATCTTTTGGTTTCAATATTATGAATATGTGTATTATTAAGATCAAGATCCAATGAACTATTTTCATTGGGTGTGTAACCATATAAGGTTTTATTCATGTAAAGGGAACAACAATTTATTCTTTTACTTAAATGAATAACCGTATTACAATAAACATGATCAAATCATATTCATGCTCAACGCAAAAAACCAAATAACACTTATTTAGGTTCAACACTAATCCCGAAAGTATAGGGAGTGTGCGATGATGATCATATCAATCTTGGAACCACTTCCAACACACATCGTCACTTCACCCTTAACTAGTCTCTGTTTATTCTGCAACTCCCGTTTCGAGTTACTAAACTTAGCAACTGAACTAGTATCAAATACTAAGGGTTTGCTATAAACACTAGTAAAGTACACATCAATAACATGTATATCAAATATACTTATGTTCACTTTGCCATCCTTCTTATCCGCCAATCACTTGGGGTAGTTCCGCTTCCAGTGACCAGTCCCTTTGCAGTAGAAGCACTTAGTCTCAGGCTTAGGATCATACTTGGGCTTCTTCACTTGAGCAGCAACTTGCTTGCCGTTCTTCTTGAAGTTCCCCTTCTTCCCTTTGCTCTTTTCTTGAAACTAGTGGTCTTGTCAACCATCAACACTTGATGTTTTTCTTGATTTCTACCTTCGTTGATTTCAGCATCACGAAGAGCTTAGGAATTACTTTTGTCATCCCTTGCATATTATAGTTCATCACAAAGTTCTACTAACTTGGTGATGGTGACTAGAGAATTCTGTCAATCACTATCTTATCTGGAAGATTAACTCCCACTTGATTCAAGCGATTGTAGTACTCAGACAATCTGGGCACATGCTCACTAGTTGAGCGATTCTCCTCCATCTTTTAGCTATAGAACTTGCTGGAGACTTCATGTCTCTCAACTCGGGTATTTGCTTGAAATATTAACTTCAACTCCTGGAACATCTCATATGGTCCATGACGTTAAAAACGTCTTTGAAGTCCCGATTCTAAGACGTTAAGCATGGTGCACTAAACTATCAAGTAGTCATCATATTGAGCTAGCCAAACGTTCATAACGTCTGCATCTGCTCCTGCAATAGGTCTGTCACCTAGCGGTGCATCAAGGACATAATTCTTCTGTGCAGCAATGAGGATAAACCTCAGATCACGGATCCAATCCGCATCATTGCTACTAACATCTTTCAACACAATTTTCTCTAGGAACATATCAAAATTAACACAGGGAAGCAACAACGCGAGCTATTGATCTACAACATGATTTGCAAAATACTACCAGGACTAAGTTCATGATAAATTTAAGTTCAATTTAATCATATTACTTAAGAACTCCCACTTAGATAGACATCCCTCTAATCCTCTAAGTGATCACGTGATCCAAATCAACTAAACCATAACCGATCATCACGTGAGATGGAGTAGTTTTCAATGGTGAACATCGTTATGTTGATCATATCTACTATATGATTCACGCTCGACCTTTCGGTCTCCGTGTTCCGAGGCCATATCTGTATATGCTTGGCTCGTCAAGTATAACCTGAGTATTCCGCGTGTGCAACTGTTTTGCACCCGTTGTATTTGAACGTAGAGCCTATCACACCCGATCATCACGTGGTGTCTCAGCACGAAGAACTTTTGCAACGGTGCATACTCAGGGAGAACACTTCTTGATAATTTAGTGAGAGATCATCTTATAATGCTACCGTCAATCAAAGCAAGATAAGATGCATAAAAGGATAAACATCACATGCAATCAATATAAGTGATATGATATGGCCATCATCATGTTGTGCTTTGTGATCTCCATCTCCGAAGCATCGTCATGATCACCATCGTCACCGGCGCGACACCTTGATCTCCATCGTAGCATCGTTGTCGTCTCGCCAATCTTATGCTTCCACGACTATCACTACCGCTTAGTAATAAAGTAAAGCATTACATCGCGATTGCATTGCATACAATAAAGCGACAACCATATGGCTCCTGCCAGTTGCCGATAACTCGGTTACAAAACATGATCATCTCATACAATAAAATCAGCATCATGTCTTGACCATATCACATCACAACATTCCCTGCAAAAACAAGTTAGACGTCCTCTACTTTGTTGTTGCAAGTTTTACGTGGCTGCTACGGGCTTAAGTAAGAACTCATCTCACCTACGCATCAAAACCACAACGATAGTTCGTCAAATAGACTCCGTTTTAACCTTCTCAAGGACCGGGCGTAGTCACACTTGGTTCAACTAAAGTTGGAGAGACAGTCTTCCGCAAGCCATCTGTGTGCATAGCACGTCGAGGGAACCGGTATCGCGTAAGAGTACGCGTAAGGTTGGTCCGGATCGTCTCGTCCAACAATACCGCCGAACCAAAGTATGGCATGCTGGTAGGCAGTATGACTTGTATCGCCCACAACTCATTTGTGTTCTACTCGTGCAAATAACATCAAACCATAAAAACCTAGGCTCGGATGCCACTGTTGGGGAACGCAGTAATTTCAAAAAATTTCCTACGCACACGCAAGATCATGGTGATGCACAGCAACGAGAGGGGAGAGTGTTGTCTACGTACCAACGCAGACCGACTGCGGAAGCGATCACACAACGTAGAGGAAGTAGTCGTACGTCTTCTTCCCGATCCGACCGATCCAAGCACCGTTACTCCGGCACCTCCGAGTTCTTAGCACACGTTCAGCTCGATGACGTTCCTCGGGCTCCGATCCAGCAAAGCGTCGAGGAAGAGTTCCGTCAGCACGACGGCGTGGTGACGATCTTGATGTACTACCGACGCAGGGCTTCGCCTAAGCACTGTAACGGTATGATCGAGGTGGAATTTGGTGGCAGGGGGCACCGCACACGGCTAAGGAGCGATTAACTTGTGTGTCTTGGGGTGCCCCCTGCCCCCGTATATAAAGGTTGGAGGAGGGGGAGCTGGCCGGCCAGATAGAGGGAGGCGCAGGAGGAGTCCTACTCCTACCGGGAGTAGGACTCCCCCCTCCAATCCTAGTCCAACTAGGAAACCTTCAAAGGGGAGAGAGAGAGAGGTGGCCGGCCCCTCTCCTAGTTCTAATAGGACTAGGGAGAGGGGGGAGGCGCAGCCCTATGTGGGCTGCCCTCTCACCTTTCCACTAAGGCCCATGTTGGCCCATTTGGCTCCCGGGGGGTTCCGGTAACCCTCCCGGTAATCCGGTAAAATCCCGATTTCACCCGGAACACTTCCGATGTCCAAACATAGGCTTCCAATATATCAATCTTTACGTCTCGACCATTTCGAGACTCCTCGTCATGTCCGTGATCTCATTCGGGACTCCGAACTCCTTCGGTACATCAATACTCATAAACTCATAATATAAATGTCATCGAAACCTTAAGCGTGCGGACCCTACGGTTCGAGAACAATGTAGGCATGACCGAGACACGTCTCCGGTCAATAACCAATAGCGGGACCTGGATGCCCATATTGGCTCCTACATATTCTACGAAGATCTTTATCGGTCAGACCGCATAACAACATACGCTGTTCCCTTTGTCATCGGTATGTTACTTGCCCGAGATTCGATCGTCGGTATCCAATACCTAGTTCAATCTTGTTACTGGCAAGTCTCTTTACTCGTTCCGTAATACATCATCTCATAACTAACATCTTAGTTATTATGCTTGCAAGGCTTATGTGATGTGTATTACCGAGAGGGCCCAGAGATACCTCTCCGACAATCGGAGTGACAAACCCTAATCTTGAAATACGCCAACCCAACATCTACCATTGGAGACACCTGTAGTACTCCTTTATAATCACCCAGTTACGTTGTGACGTTTGGTAGTACCCAAAGTGTTCCTCCGGTAAACGGGAGTTGCATAATCTCATAGTTATAGGAACATGTATAAGTCATGAAGAAAAGCAATAGCAACATACTAAACGATCGGGTGCTAAGCTAATGGAATGGGTCATGTCAATCAGATCATTCAACTAATGATGTGACCTCGTTAATCAAATAACAACTCTTTGTTCATGGTTAGGAAACATAACCATCTTTGATTAACGAGCTAGTCAAGTAGAGGCATACTAGTGACACTCTGTTTGTCTATGTATTCACACATGTATTATGTTTCCGGTTAATACAATTCTAGCATGAATAATAAACATTTATCATGATATAAGGAAATAAATAATAACTTTATTATTGCCTCTAGGGCATATTTCCTTCAATAAGGAGTGGCAAGAGCCTAAGCTTGGGGATGCCAAAGGCACCCCAAGGTAATATTTAAGGACAACCAAGAGCCTAAGCTTGGGGATGCCCCAGAAGGCATCCCCTCTTTCGTCTTCGTTCATCGGTAACTTTACTTGCAGCTATATTTTTATTTACCACATGATATGTGTTTTGCTTGGAGCGTCAATTTATTTTGTTAGAATTTGCTTGCTGTTTGAATAAAATACCAAGATCTGAAATTCTTTAATGTTAGAGAGTCTTCATATAGTTGCATAATTATTCGACTACTCATTGATCTTCACTTATATCTTTCAGAGTAGTTTGTTGTTGCTCTAGTGCTTCACTTATATCTTTTTAGAGCACGGTGGTGGTTTTATTTTATAGAAATTAATGAACTCTCATTCCTCACTTATATCATTTTGAGATTCTTTAGAACAGCATGGTAAATTGCTTTGGTTATGAAATTAGTCCTAATATGATGGGCATCCAAGAGGGATATAATAAAAACTATCATATAAAGTGCATTGAATACTATGAGAAGTTTGATACTTGATAATTGTTTTGAGATATGGAGATGGTGATATTAGAGTCATGCTAGTTGAGTAGTTGAGAATTTGAGAAATACTTGTGTTGAAGTTTGTGATTCCCGTAGCATGCACGTATGGTGAACCGTTATGTGACGAAGTCGGAGCATGATTTATTTATTGATTGCCTTCCTTATGAGTGGCGGTCGGGGACGAGCGATGGTCTTTTCCTACCAATCTATCCCCCTAGGAGCATGCGCGTAGTACTTTGTTTCGATAACTAATAGATTTTTGCAATAAGTATGTGAGTTCCTTATGATTAATGTTGAGTCCATGGATTATACGCACTCTCACCCATCCACCGTTGCTAGCCTCTCTAGTACCGCGCAACTTTCGCCGGTACCTTAAACCCACCATATACCTTCCTCAAAACAGACACCATATCTACCTATTATGGCATTTCCATAGCCATTCCGAGATATATTGCCATGCAACTTTCCACCGTTCTATTTATTATGACACGCTCCATCATTCTCATATTGCTATGCATGATCATGTAGTTGACATTGTATTTGTGGCAAAGCCATCGTTCATAATTCTTTCATACATTGTCGGTGTACTAGAGTAGGGGTACCCTAGTATCCCGAACTTGTGCACGGGCAGTCGCAGCGTCCCGCGGCAAGGCTTGCCAGGTGACCGCCAAGGTCCTCCGTGGTTCCTTTGGAGCCATTCAAGAACAAAGTATCCAACCCAAGGAGACAAGACCCCGGCAAGAGGAGCTTGCCGGGAAGGCTGACCAAGGCATCTCAAGGAACTTGCCGCGACGCGCCACGCGTCCCGGCAAGGCCCGGTGAGCGACAAGCTCCCGGACGCGACAAGGCAACGACCGCGGCAAGGCGCTTGCCGCGGCAAGCCACCACTCTGTACCCGCGCTCCAGCACATCCGCCAACGTGTCGCTCTGGGACCCTTCCAGGCGTACGTGGCGGGAGGCTATGCAGCCAGCGGTGCGCGGTGGCAAGCGGCGCTGACAAGATTGCCATCGTGGCGAGCGGTGGCGTCCCTGATGGTCCCTTTTGCACTATTTGGGCGACGCAGACGGGCATTTAATGCCCTTGTCCCCTGCCGCCAGGGTTAGGTATGATACACTGTAGCAGGTAGATGTACCAACCGCAACATCTTTCCATTTTTACCCTTGTCTATGTTGCCACCTGTCGGTGACCCCTTGAGCATATAAAAGGATGCCCATGCGCAACGTAGAGGGGGGGGGGGAGCATTGGAAAGGGAGGGGACACTCACGCTCGGTCTCGTTAGCTGCTGGCATGTACTGTAGCACTCAGCGCTCCCGAGCAAGAACCCAATACAAACCACAAAGCAGGAGTAGGGTTTTACGCATCCGTGCGGCCCGAACCTGGGTAAACTGCTCGTGTGTTTCGCCTCGATCTGCTCTTCGTGCGATCTCCGCCCCCCCCCCCCTGCCGAACCGAAAGGGGCTCGGTCCGCCGGTCCCATAGGTGTTCGTGGATTAGTTCCCCGACATCTTTGGCGCGCCAGGTAGGGGGTGCATCGAGGTTGTGTGAACCTGACCCGGCGTTCACACGAGCTGAATCTTCATCGTCTTCATCGACATGCCGCCGAAGAAGAAGGCTTCGGAGGCGGCTACTCCGTCCGCGCCGAACCCACCACCGCTGGAGCAAACGGCTGGTGGGGTAGACGCCGGCGGAAGAACGGGCGTCAACGAGGGAGCTCACGGTGCTGCCAGGTCCAAGGACAAGGCTGCGCTGCCCATCGGCGACGCAGTCGGCTCCCACAATGACCGGGCGCACTCCAAGACCTCGGCGTCCGTACATGCACCGCGCCCATCCCAGGAGGCGCGGGACCGGCAGCGTCATGGTACTCACAGTACCATACGTTTGCTGGACCAAGATTGAGCTGGTGGATCTCGGAGTGCTCAAGACCAGCATGCACGCCAACATGCTGGCACGAGCGGGGCACGGTCGCCTGGACGAGATACTGCTCCTTCTAACATAGTTAGAAGTCAGAGCATATCCCGCTCCTCGCACCGTTCGCCGCCGCCACCCGCCACTTTAGCAGAAGCTTTGGCGCGAGCTCAACTGCTCCTAGACTACCCTTCAGCGGCAGACAAGATCGACGACTGGAGGGCCACCATTCAGAGTCTCATCGGCTTCGTCAACGGCGACGCTCCATGGCAGCCGCGGCAAGTCAGCCAGGCACGAGCCGGTGGCGACAAGACCGGTGGGGGTGCAACCACCGTGCACTCTCTGCCCCGAAGGCCAAGATCGCCGACTCGCCGGATCCACCCCGACAGCAACTCCACCGCGTCATCAGATCCACGAGCTCGTCGCGATCAGCGCCAAGTTCTTCACAAACGACAGCAAGAAGACGCTCGTACTCGCATCGAGCGCCGAAGAGAAGCGCGGCGTCAATCAGACCAGCGCGATGGGCCCTCTGTCGACATGCATGCGCCAGGGGAACCAGGCGACTTGCCATACGCGGTAGGTTGCCCTGCGTTTACTCGTGAGCTGCGGCAAGTCCAGTGGCCCAGCAAGAAGAATTTCAAGCCAGACGTACCAGAGAAGTACGACGGCAAGTCGCATTCGTCGGAGTTCCTCAGCATCTACACCATCGCGGTGCAATCTGCCGGGGGGCGGGAAGACAAGATCCTTGCCAACTACTTCCCGCTGGTGCTCAAGCCCAACGTCAGGTCCTGGCTCATGCATTTGCCGGACAACTCCATATCCTCCTGGGCAGACCTATGCCATCAGTTTGTCGGCGCCTTTACAGGTGGCCACAAACCTCGTGGCCAAGAGAGTGACCTTCACCTGCTCGCCCAGAAGGAAGGAGAGCCCCTGCGCAAGTACATTCAGAGATTCAGCCGTGTACAGCACAACATCCCAGATGTCCACCCTGCTGCGGTCATCAGCGCGTTCCATCAGAACGTGTGTAACCACAGGATGCGGGAGGAGATGGCGATGTGCGAGATCAGAGACGTCAGTGAGCTGTATGCCCTGGCTGACAAGTGTGCACATGCTGAGGAAGGGAGGAAACTCCCCGGAGAGAATACAGGAGCAGGAGGATCTGATAGCGAGGATGCTGCCCCGGCAAAGAAAAACCGGCAGCGGAACAACAACAAGAAGAAAGGCAAAGATGTGCTAGTCATTGAGCAGTCCGGCAATGAAGGTGACGCCAAGAAAGCCAAAGCTGGTAGCTCCGGCAAGGAGATTGCCGCATGCACCAACTGCCAGGCTGTGGCGGTCGCCGACAAGCAGGACGGCACCGACAAGCAGTACTGCAATATCCACCGCACCAAGGGCCATGACCTCCAGAGCTGCAAGAAGGTCGAGCAGCTTGTCCAGCAGCAAAAGGCTGAATACGAGCGACGCGACAAGGAGAGGGCCCAAGGAGGCGCTGGAGAATCCGGCAAGAAGCGCGCCGGCCGGGGAGGACGCCGCGGCAAGGCCAAGCAGCGGCAAGGAGACAGACCTCCCCGCGGCCGCGACAAGGATGAAGATGACGACGACGACGAAGACATGGATGATGTCGAGACCAGTGAGCAGGAGTTCCAAAAAGCCACAGAGGTCTTGTGCGTTGACGGCGGTGCTTCTCTGCATACTTCGCACCGCCAACTCAAGCAGTGGGTGCGGGATGTCAATGCGGCGGAACCACCTGTCGAGTCACGCAAGCTTCTGAAATGGTCCAGCACGCCTATCATCTTTGATATTGAGGACCACCCTGATCGCACAACTGCGGTCGGGTGCTTGCCGATGTTGGTTTCACCAACTATCCGCAACCTCAAGGTCACTAAGATGCTAGTTAACGGCGGGGCCGGCTTGAACTTGATCTCCTCCGCTGTACTCCAGAAACTCCAGATCCCTGACAGCGAGCTTGAAGAGACCGGCACATTCCAAGGAATCAACCCGGGAAGGAGCAAGCCGAAGGGGAAGGTCACGTTGCCAGTAACATTTGGCAGCGAGTTGAACTTCAGGACTGAGAGGGTCACTTTTGACGTTGCCAATTTTCCATTGCCTTACAATGGGATACTCGGCCGTCCAGCACTCGCCAAGTTCATGGCAGCCTCTCACTACGCATACAACATGCTGAAGATGCCAGGCCCGATAAGCGTCATTTCTGTCCCTGGCGACAAGAAGGATGCTCTTATTTGCGCCGACAAGATCTATCGGGAAGCGGCAGCCGCTACAGAACCCAAGTCACCTGCCGTTGAAGCTCCCGGGGGGAAGAAGAAGACCAAGTCCGGCAAGAGTTCTGATGCCCACTCCGGCAAGCGCACCTCTTCGGAGTGCTGCGCTACCGTCGAGGACGCACCATCGAGCTCCACCGGCAAGTGTAAGAAGACAATGGCAGCTCTGCCAGAGACCAAGAAGGTGTCCGCCAAGGAGGACGGCACTGGTGGTACCTTCACCATCAGTGCCACTCTTGACCCTAAATAGGAAATCGCGCTCATTGCTTTCCTGCGGGCGAACGTCGACGTGTTTGCGTGGCAACCGTCTGACATCCCCGGTGTTCCCAGGAAAGTAATTGAGCACCATCTTGCCGTTTGTCCTCATGCGCGGCCCGTCAAACAGAAGGTCAGGAAGCAAGCAGTGGAGCGCCAAGAATTCATCACAGAAGAGATCAAGAAATTGGAAGCAGCAGGCCTTGTCAGAGGAGTGCTCCATCCTACGTGGTTGGCCAATCCTATAGTCGTGCGCAAGGCAAACGGGAAATGGAGGCTTTGCATCGACTTTACTAATGTTAATAAAGCTTGTCCCAAAGACCCATTTCCCTTGCCGCGCATTGACCAGATTGTTGACTCCACGGCCGGGTGTGACTTGCTTTCATTTCTTGACGCATACTCAGGATACCATCAAATCTTCATGGCAGAAGAAGATGAGGAGAAGACCGCATTCATCACTCCATGTGGCACGTACTGTTTCATACGGATGCCTTTCGGTTTAAAGAATGCTGGTTCAACATTTGCAAGGGTAGTCCATGTCGCTCTTGAGCCACAAATACACAGAAATGTGGAAGCCTACATGGATGACATAGTGGTCAAGAGCAAGGACAAGGCAACCCTGATTCAAGATTTAGACGAGACCTTTGCAAATCTGCGCAAGATCAACCTCAAGCTCAACCCCGAGAAGTGTGTGTTTGGAGTCCCCTCCGGCAAGCTTCTCGGGTTCTTCGTGTCTCAGCGGGGAATTGAAGCCAATCCCGACAAGATCAAGGCCATTGAGCAGATTGAAGCACCAAAGCGCGTCAAGGATGTACGAAGACTTGCCGGTTGCATGGCTGCTCTCATCAGGTTTATCTCTAGGTCTGCTGAGCGCGCCCTGCCGTTTTTCAAAATTCTGAAAAAGGCGGGTCCAATGAAATGGACTCCAGAAGCGGAGGCTGCGCTGCGAGACTTGAAGAGATACCTGTCCTCCACTCCAACACTTGTCGCACCTAAGCCACAAGAGAAGTTGCTGCTGTATATAGCAGCAACCAATCAAGTGGTTAGTGCTACGTTAGTGGTAGAGGGGGAGGCAGATGACGAGCCAGCAACCACGGCAGGTGCATCCAGCGACAAGCAGGGGGCTTCCCCGACAAGCTCTGGTCCAGACAAAGATGGATCTGCGCAGGCGCGCGAGGAGATATAGAAGAGAATGGTACAGTGCCCAGTTTACTTTGTCAGTTCCCTTCTGCAGGGGGCTAGGTCAAGGTACTCTGGTGTGCAGAAATTGCTTTTCGGCCTTCTCATGGCCTCGAGAAAGCTGCACCATTACTTCCAAGCACATGAGATCACAGTTGTCACTCATTTTCCGCTGAAGAGGATACTACAGAATCCAGAAGCAACAGGCAGGATTGTTGAGTGGGCACTGGAACTGTCAAGCTTTGGCCTCAAGTTTGAGAGTACTTCAACTATCCAAAGCAGAGCATTGGCAGAATTCATAGCAGAGTGGACGCCAACACCAGATGAAGAAATTCCAGAAACGAGCATCCCCATCAAGGAAGCAAGCAAAGAGTGGCTGATGTACTTCGATGGTGCCTTCTCGCTGCAAGGCGCCGGCGCTGGTGTGTTGCTTGTCGCACCCACTGCAGAGCACCTCAAGTACATAGTCCAGATGCTCTTTCCCAAGGAGCAAGCAACAAACAATACTGCAGAATATGAAGGCTTGCTTGCCGGTCTCAGGATCGCGGCAGACCTTGGGATCAAGAAGCTCATTGTCAGGGGTGACTCGCAACTTGTCGTCCGCCAAGTGAACAAGAGTTATCAGAGTCCGTTGATGGAAGCCTACGTTGACGAAGTGAGAAAGCTAGAAGAGCACTTTGACGGCCTACAGATGGAGCATGTTCCAAGAGCTCAGAACGACATTGCCGATGGCCTATCAAAGTGCGCCGCACTTAAGTTACCTGTGGAACCAGGGATCTTTGTGCTAAAGCTGACTCAACCATCCGTAATGCCATCAACTGGACAGAGCAAGAAGAGGAAGTTGATTTCTGGTGACTATTTTTCAGCAGAGCTTCCCGAAGCCGCCGCCAAAAAGGTCCCCAAGATCAACACCAAGAGTGCTGAGGAGCAGTCTGCTCCGGCAAGCCCTAGGGTTTGTTCCGTTGAAGCAGAGGCTCCCGACAAGTTTTGCACTGGCAAACTTGCCGGGGAATGTCAAGCTCCGGCTGAGCCGTAGGCTCTCGCCGTAGAAGCGGATGTTCCCGCAGCAGCAGATGTGCCTTTAGTCCTTGTTGTCGAGCCACAAGCTCCAGCATGGGCACAACAGATTGTCCGTTTCCTTCAGACAAGAGAACTTCCCAAAGAGCAAGAAGAAGCGGAAAGAGTAGCCCGGCAGTCAAGTATGTACCAGTTTGTCGACAACACACTGTACAGAAGAAGACTCAACGGTGTGAAATTGAAGTGTATTCGCCGGGAAGATGGACAAAAGCTGTTGGCAGAGATACATGGAGGCATATGTGGTCACCACATTGGCGCAAGAGCACTTGCCGGCAAAGCATTCAGGCAAGGTTTCTTTTGGCCGACAGCCCTCCAGGATGCAACTGCACAAGTAACCAAGTGTGAAGCGTGCCAGTTCCATTCCAAGCAGATACACCAGCCAGCTCAAGCTCTCCAGATGATCCCTTTATCCTGGCCATTTTCGGTCTGGGGGCTCGACATCCTCGGCCCCTTTCCCCGAGCAGTTGGGGGCTTTGAGTACTTGTACGTTGCAATCGACAAGTACACAAAGTGGCCGGAAGTGGAAGCAGTGAGGAAGGTGACAGCACAGTCAGCAGTCAAGTTCTTCAGGTCGATTGTTTGCCGCTACGGGATCCCTAACAGGATAATCACCGACAACGGTACGCAATTCACGAGCCGCACCTTCATGCAGTACGTCCAAGATCTTGGCACCAAGGTCTGCTTCGCTTCTGTTGCTCACCCGAGAAGCAACGGTCAAGTGGAGAGGGCAAATGCTGCAGTGCTGCGTGGGCTCAAGACCAGGACTTTCGACAGGCTGCACAAGTGCGGAAGAAACTGGATTGAGGAGCTGCCGGTGGTTCTTTGGTCGATCAGGACGACGCCAAATCGAGCCACTGGCCAGACACCTTTCGCTCTAGTCTATGGAGCAGAGGCAGTTCTCCCCATGGAACTCGTATACGGGTCACCTCGAGTGCTCGCTTATGATGAGCTTGAGCAAGAGCAGCTGCGACAAGATGACGCGCTGCTCCTTGAGGAAGACTGTCTTCAGGCTGCTGTACGAGCTGCTCGCTACCAGCAAGCTTTGGACCGCTACCATAGCCGCAAAGTTAACGCCAGAAGTCTCGAGGAAGGCGACCTTGTTCTTCGGCGTGTTCAGTCCGCCAAGAATTCCAACAAGTTGACGCCGAAGTGGGAAGGCCCTTACCGGGTGAAACGAGTCACTAGGCCTGGCGTTGTCCGCCTTGAGACCGAAGATGGCATCCCGGTGACCAACTCCTGGAACATTGAGCATCTTCGTAAGTTTTACCCGTAAGGCGCGGTTGCCGGAACCCGTTCCGGCAACCACCTTTTGTACAAGTCTTGCCGCTGTTGCATGTAATCCTTTGTACAAAGCCGGGCGCAGACCCCGTGCATAAAGCTCATGTGCCCCGCACATCTTGTCAGTTTCATGCTTTCTATTTTTTGCATGTGTTATCTGACACTTTGTGCAGCACCTACCCCCGGTAAGCAACAACGAGCCATAAGGCTCCATATCTTTATTCTTCTCCTCTTTCTTTTTTCTCAAGGAAAGGAAGGTTCCCTCGCCCACAAGTTTGCCGGCGGGAAAGGAGAAGATAATGGTATGGACCAGGCGTCGTTCAAGAAAGTTTCGCCTTACCGGGAAGCAAACAACAAAAAAGCTAAGTTGCCAAAGTTTGAGCAATCAGATTTTTTAAATTTTTTAAGTTATCTTCCTTGAACGACCGTGCTTTGTATGGAAAACCTGTGCGCGGAGGAACCAACTCGTAGCTAGTTGCGCCCTTACTTTGTTTCGAGTCCGCTCAACAACTTAAGTGAGCTGCGACTAGTTGCGACAAGGTTTCTTGTCGGTAGCGGCACCGCCAGCAGGCTGCTGACGTCCCGCACTCAGCGCTCGCGGCTAAGGTGCCTGCGCCGGCAAGTTCCCTAAAAGCATAGGGCAAAAACATACAAAGGAAGGAATCAAGTAAAGGAAATAACATTGCAATCATTACCTGGAATAGAGTTATATTACAAGGTAGCTTGTCGCGGCTCTAACAGATTGTTCTCATAACATGACCAGCAGCGACAAGAAAAGAAGAAAACGGGCGGCCTAGTCTACACGATCACCCTCAACCCTCTTGATCCCGCTCACCTTGTCCACAATGGGTGCGACAAGGGTCTTGAGCGCCTCTAGATCAACATCCGGCGGTAGGGTCTTGAGGACGTTGGTGAGGTTGAGGCCCGGGTTGCGGAAGGCCACCTTCACCAACACCTTTTGAAGAGCTCCCACGTAGATTTTGCGCGACTCGTCGGCCAGCTGCTTTGGGATCCTCTCCCGGAGTCGCTGGAGGGTCGTCGCCACGCCTTTGAAGAACAAGGTGAGCTTGGAGCTGGGTTGGAGGTTCTCGTCGGAGGGATACCCGAGATCCTCCATCCCCAGCTGCGCCAGCTCCCTGTCAATGTCTGTGGCAACATTCACGAGACCCCCCGTCAAGTGCTCCACATTCTCCCTAAAAGTGTTCTGGGCGGCAGCAGCACTCGCCAGCAGCGCCTTGCCGGCCTTGACCTCCTCCTTCAAGGCCGCCTCCTGTTCCCTGGTGCCGTCCAGCGTCTTGGTCAAAGTAGTCAGCTTCAACTCAAGATCTGCGTTGGAGTCCTTGGCGGTGCTAAGCTCCTTGCCCTTCTCGGCGAGACGAGCCTGCAGCTCTGAGTGGCTGTAGGCGTCCTTCTCCCGCTCACGCTTGAGCACGGCAAGCTCTTCACCGCTCGCCTTGAGATCAGCCTCCAGCTGCGCCACCTTCGTCTCCAGCTCCTTCTTGGCGGCCTCGGCAGCTATGGCAGCATCCTCTGCTTGCTTGAGGGCTCCGCCGAGTGTTCGCTCGGGCGCGGCAAGCTCCTCCTCGTGGCTGTCAAGGTTGACCTTCCGCTGCGCCAGCTCGCCCTCCCGCGCAGACAGCTTCTCGGCGGCAAGCCGCTGTTGCTCTTCGACTTCAGCCCTCTCGAGGAGGAAGGCCTTCTGCTCCTCGGCGAGTTGCGCCCGCTCCTCTGCCAGGGACCGGAGAGTTTCCTGGTTGAGACCCCGGAGCTCCTCCGCGCGCTTTTCGATGTCCACTCCCGCCTTCGCAACAAGCGCCTCGCGGGATTCCAGCTTGGCTTGCCGAGCACGGTAGAGCGACACCAGCTTCCGCAGCAGCCGCTCCTCCTCAGGCTCGCTGCTGCTGCTGCTCGGCGCGTCAACCAGCGCCAGCCCAGCGGAGGCGAGCACCACTCCGTCGAAGCTCTCTCCTTCGATCGGCGCCCTAGAGCTTGACGCCTAGGGGAGGTTGATGAAGACGCCATCGTCGGCCTTCAAGTAGACGCCTGGCTGGGGCTCTCTGGAGCCTGACGCTGCGGCAGCGATGGAGGGATCGGCGGTCGGCGTAGCGCCTGGCGCTCCTGCGGCCTTAGGGCCGTTAGTGCGATCGCCAGACCCCCCGCCTGCTTCTGCGGCGGCAGCTTTGGCGGCCTCTGCGCTGGCGGGATCGTCAGCGCCGGCCGCTTCTTCGGTGGCAGCGGCGTCGTCGGCGGCAACCTCGGTCTCCATCGGCTCCGCAGCAGATGGGTCTGACGGCCGGAGAAGGGAGAAGAGTCAAGCAAATATCCAAAAAAGATCAAAAGAAGAAGAACCCAAGGGAAGTTTTGAAGCGAGAGGATTACCTGTACCGGGTTCTGCAGTCGTGGTCTCCGACGCCGGGGGGCCGCTGCTGCTCTCCCTTGCTGGAGACTTCTCCCTCGCCAGAGAGCTCTCCCTTGCCGGAGACTTCTCCCTCGCCGGAGAGCTCTCCCTTGCCGGAGACTTCTCCCTTGCCGGAGAACTCTCCCTTGCCGGAGGACTCTCCCATGGCATTTCAGGGGCGGCCTCCGGGCGCTCCTGGTGGGGCTGCTCTGCTCCTACACAAACCAACAGTCAGATGTCAGCAAAGAAAGAGTATCCATGCGCGGCTAACAGCGGAAAGCGAACCATATACTTACGCTGGGGGCTGCTCTGGAGAACAGTTGCCGGGTCCGGCAAGGTTGTCTCGGACGCACCCCCTGCTGTCGCGGTGGGTTCGTCCTCGATGATAATCACCGGGGCCTTGGGTCTTTTCGCTGCTCTCTGGGCCAGAGTCCTAAAAAGGAATAAGCTCAGAGTGAAGCAAATGAGATACAAGACAAAACAGCAAGAATTAAAGAACTGCAAGTACAACAAGAGAATCTTACTCTTCTTCTTCCTCGCCGGAGCTGAATGCGGAGAAGTCGAAGTCCGGCTCACGTTCGGTGCGAGGAGGCAGAGGAGTAGGTTCCCTTGGCCGCTTGGCGGGAACTGTGGCGGTGGTCTGAGACGACCCCGCTCCGGCTGCCGCCGCGGCGTGAGAAGCGGCAGGAGCAGAAGCGGTGGTCCGGGTGGACCCTGCTCCAGTTGCCGCAGCAGCGTGAGGTGCTCCCGCGGCAACAGTGCTTGCCGCGGTAGAGCGTGTCGCGCGGCGCGGCGACTGTCGACTCGCCCGCCGCCCCGCTACGTCCCCGGCCTTGCGGAGACGCCTTCTTGGTGGAGCTGGGGGCTCTTCTTGCAGCGAGCTGCCTGAGGATGAGGAGGAAGAGGAGTTGATCTCCAACGAGCCGCTCGTATCCTCGGCGGGCTCGCTCGACTCGACGTCACGCCCGGCAAATTTTTCCTCACTGGCAAGCTCCTCTCGCTCGGTACGGCTTGCCGCCTCTGCTGCCTCTGCCTCCTCCATGGTGAATCCAAATTCGCCCGCGGCTGCGGTTGCCGCCGCCTCTTCCAGCCTGGTGGCGATGCATTTCATCTCTGCATCGGTGGTGTCGCGAGTGAGGCCTTTCTTTTCGTCGGGGCAGACCGGCACTTCTACCAAGCCATCAAAGAACTCCTGCACGACGTCGTCTGCAGGCTCTTGCCAAGTTGGGACAATTCCATGCGAATCGCACAGCGGCATCATTGCACGGATGCGGTCGAGCGCGGAGTTGTTGCACAGCGGAACGACACCCTTCGGCAACCTGAACACTTCGGGATGTTCAGGGTCGTACTTGAACAGTTCCTGGAGCATCACGTTAAGCTCTAGAACAGTGAAGTTGAAGTTGAGGCCCGGACGCAGCCTCATGATATCCGCCACATTCTTGAATTCCCAGGCGGGTCTCCTCCGTTCCTGCAGGGGGGCAATGCGGTGGCGAAGAAAGTCTGCGCCAATAGCGCCTACAGTAAGCCCGGCAAGCCTGAGGCGTTGGATCCGGGTGACGGCATTCTTCAGCCTACCATCTTCCGGGGCCACGTTGCTCCAATCGCTGCCGCGTGCTGCTGGGGCTTGGCACCGGGCGGTAAACGGCTGCGGGTTCTCCTCGACAATCCAGCACTAGTCTGCTCTCCATTCCTCCCACTTGCCACGGAACTCTCCCTCCAGATAAGTGTCCTTCTTGCCGGCCCTCGAGATCCAGGCGATTCCGCCGGATAAAGGCTTTCCTTTCTCTACTCGGGGCATAAAGAAGTGGCGAAAAAGAGCTACATTTGGATGGACTCCGACAAAGTTTTCGCAGAGATGTGCGAAAACTGCCATGGTCAGAACAACATTGGGGGTGAAGTCAAGGAGGCAGAACCCGTAGGTGTTCATAATATCACAGAAAAACTCCGAGAAAGGCGGGCAGAGCCCGCAGTTGAAGAACACGGCGAAGAAAGGATATCCATTTGGAGCCATTTTCCAAGTGGCGGCTGGAAGTACCTTCGTGCACGGATGCGCTCGCGTCTCTGTCGACCAGAAGAGGTAGTAGTACTCCCTCAGCTCCCTCGCGGCGAGCTTGGGGGGGGGGGGAGATTGCCCGCTCCTTTCGCAGCGCCGCAAGCCGCCGTGCCTCGGTCAACTTCACAACCTTCCCCTTGTCGGCTTTCGGAGCCATGGCGGAAGTGGTGGAGGAGGTCGACGGTGTTGGTGGTGCTGGTGGCGATGGGGGGCAGGGCGCTGCTCTCTTTCAACTTTGGGAATACGGAGGAGCGGCGGAGGTTTCCGAGATTGGAATAGCAACCGGCGAATGGGCGCACTACCCCTGTTTCCTTTGCTTATAAAGAGGGAGGGAGCGGACGTTCCGCCTTTCCGAATAAAGAAACCACCCACGATCTCTCCCACGACACCGCATTCAACACGTGTCGTTCGGGGAGGGCGCGGTGGATGCGGGGAGAGATACGGCGTAACCCAGGCCGCGCGTGCCGGTGCCTTGTTTTGGGCTTGGCCCAACAGCGCTCGGCACCGTGTATGGCCCAGGCCCGGGGGCTCCTGTCGGTGTACTAGAGTAGGGGTACCCTAGTATCCCGAACTTGTGCACGGGCAGTCGCAGCGTCCCGCGGCAAGGCTTGCCAAGTGACCGCCAAGGTCCTCCGTGGTTCCTTTGGAGCCATTCAAGAACAAAGTATCCAAGCCAAGGAGACAAGACCCCGGCAAGAGGAGCTTGCCGGGAAGGCCGACCAAGGCATCTCAAGGAACTTGCCGCGACGCGCCATGCGTCCCGGCAAGGCTCGGTGAGCGACAAGCTCCCGGACGCGACAAGGCAACGACCGCGGCAAGGCGCTTGCCGCGGCAAGGCGCTTGCCGCGGCAAGCCACCACTCTGTACCCGCGCTCCAGCACATCCACCAACGTGTCGCTCTGGGACCATTCCAGGCGTACGTGGCGGGAGGCTGTGCAGCCAGCGGTGCGCGGTGGCAAGCGGCGCTGACACGATTGCCATCGTGGCGAGCGGTGGTGTCCCTGACGGTCCCTTTTGCACTATTTGGGCGACGCAGACGGGCATTTAATGCCCTTGTCCCCTGCCGTCAGGGTTAGGTATGATACACTATAGAAGGTAGCTGTACCAACCGCAACATCTTTCCATTTTTACCCTTGTCTACGTTGCCACCTGTCGGTGACCCCTTGAGTATATAAAAGGAGGCCCATGCGCAACGTAGAGGGGGGAGAGCATTGGAAAGGGAGGGGACACTCACGCTCGGTCTCGTTAGCTGCTGGCATGTACTGTAGCACTCAGCGCTCCCGAGCAAGAACCCAATACAAACCACAAAGTAGGAGTAGGGTTTTACGCATTCGTGCGGCCCAAACCTGGGTAAACTGCTCGTGTGTTTCGTCTCGATCTGCTCTTCGTGCGATCTCCGCCCCCCCCCCCCCCCCGCCGAACCGAAAGGGGCTCGGTCCGCCGGTCCCATAGGTGTTCGTGGATTAGTTCCCCGACATACATGTCACTCATGAGTCATTGCACATCCCGGTACACCGCCGGAGGCATTCATATAGAGTCATAGTTTGTTCTAAGGATTGAGTTGTAATTCTTGAGTTGTAAGTAAATAAGAGTTTAATGATCATCATTATTAGAGCATTGTCCCAGTGAGGAAAGGAAGATGGAGACTATGATTCCCCCACAAGTCGGGATGAGACTCCGTACGAAAATAAATAAATAAAAGAGGCCAAATAAGCCCAAATAAAAAAGAAGAGAAAAGAGGCCATAAAAAAGAGAAAAGGCCCAAATAAAAAAATGAGAGAAAAAGAGAGAAGGGACAATGCTACTATCCTTTTACCACACTTGTGCTTCAAAGTAGCACCATGATCTTCATGATAGAGAGTCTCCTATGTTAACACTTTCATATACTAGTGAGAATTTTGTTGGGGAACGTAGTAATTTCAAAAAAATTCCTACGCACACGCAAGATAATGGTGATGCATAGCAACGAGAGGGGAGAGTGTTGTCTACGTACCCTCGTAGACCGATAGCGGAAGCGTTTGTAACACCCTCGATGCGACTATATCTCCCACGTGTCGAGGCATGACTTAGAGGCATAATCGCGTTGAAGGCATATGTCGCAAGTGAGGTAATCTTCACACAACCCATGTAATATAATAAGGAATAAGAGATACATAGTTGGCTTACAATCGCCACTTCACACAATTACATGAATAAAGCATTACATCAATCAAATACACTCAGGGCCCGACTACTGAGCCAAAATAAAAAAAGAACCCCAAATGCGACAAAGGTCCCCGATCGACCCCAACTGGGCTCCACTACTGATCAACTAGAACTAAACAACACAAATGAACAAGGTCCTCAACGAGCTCCTCCTGAGCTAGGTTGCGTCATCTGCACGGACTCATCGGCACCTGCAAACTGGTTTTGGAAGTATCTATGAGCCACGGGGACTCAGCAATCTCGCACCCTCGCGATCAAGACTATTTAAGCTTATGGGTAAGGTAAAGGTATGAGGTGGAGCTGCAGCAAGCGACTAGCATATATGGTGGCTAACATACGCAAATGAGAGCGAGAAGAGAAGGCAAAGCACGGTCGATAAAAGTATGATCAAGAAGTGATCCTGGACTACCTACGTCAAGCATAACTCCAACAACCGTGTTCACTTCCCGGACTCCGCCGGAAAGAGACCATCACGGTTACACACGCGCTTGATTCATTTTAGTTAAAGGTCAAGTTCAGGTTTTCTACAACCGGACGTTAACAAATTCCCATCTGCCCATAACCGCGGGCACGGCTTTCGAAAGTTCAAATCCCTGCAGGGTGTCCCAACTTAGCCCATGACAAGCTCTCACGGTCAACAAAGGAATAGACCTCCACCCGAGATATTCCGATCAGACTCGGTATCCCAGTACAACAAGACATTTCGACAGGGTAAAACTAAACCAGCAACACCGCCCGATGCGCCGACATCCTGATGGGAGCTGCACATATCTCGTTCTCAGGGCAACATTGGATAAGCAATCCGTACAACTAAAACCAGCCCTCAAGTTTCCCCGAGGTGGCGCTGCAAGGGGCTCTAGTTTGGACCAACGCTTAGACAAGCACTGGCCCGGGGGGGTTAAAATAAAGATGACCCTCGGGATGCGCGACTCCCAAGGGAAAAAGGCTAGGTGGCAAATGGTAAAACCAATGTTGGGCATTGCTGGCAAAGCTTTACTTAAGGCGAACTGTCAAGGGGTTCCCGTTATAGCCCAACCGGGAACATAACACCGATATGACGGAAACTAGGGCGGCAAGAGTGGAACAAAACACCAGGCATAAGGCCGAGCCTTCCACCCTTTACCAAGTATATAGATGCATTAATTAAATAAGATATATTGTGATATCCCAACAAGTAAATAAATGTCCCAACAAGGAACAACATCTCCATGTTCCAACAAGGAACAAACTTCAATCTACACCTGCAACTAACAACGCTATAAGAGGGGCTGAGCAAAGCGGTAACATAGCCAATCAACGGTTTGCTAGGACAATGGTGGGTTAGAGGCTGAACATGGCAATTGGGAGGCTGACAAGCAAGTGGTAGGCATCGTAGCAATGGCAAAGCAAAAGAGCGAGCAAACTAGCATAGCAAAGATAGAAGTGATTTCGAGGGTATGATCATCTTGCCTGAGATCCCGCAAGGAAGAAGAACGAGTCCATGAAGAAGACAAACGGGCGTAGACGAACGGATCCTCACAACACGACGTTATCGGAACCAACCCGAAGAGGCAATCACCGGAAAAGAAGCACACAACATAGTAAACAACCAACACATCAACATGGCATGATGCCCAAACGAGTATGATGCATGTCCGGTTTAAAGAGGCATGGCATGGCATGGCAAAGTGCACAAACAACACTACAAGTTAAGTGGAGCTCAATATGCAACGAGGTGCATATTGACGGAACACCACGTCAATTATTTAGTTCGATCTCGTTTATGTAACCAACAATATTAAATGTTGTTAAACATGGCAAGAGGAGAAGCAAATGAAAACTACCTATCTAGTCAAGGTTAAATGAGGCCGGAAGCAACGAACAACAATTCCGGAAAATCCTCATGTGCAAATATTAGGTTAGGTCCTGATCTGTCCTAAACACAATTTTAGAGTTGTTAATCATGCAAAGTAAGGCCACCATGATAAACTAGGCAAAATTCTACCCCATTTACATATAAAGTTTATTTTATTCGGAGCTACGGTTATATAGTTATGAATTAAATCATTTTTACATGGCATAGGAGCAAAATTAAGCAAACAACATTTTAAATATTTTAAACGTGGGTGAAAGTTGGATATTATTAACCTACGCAAAATTTTAAGCAAGTTTCATATATAAATTATTTACATCCGATGCACGATAAATTAGTTATTAAATGCATGAAGTACAGGGACTTTTCTGTAAAACAGTCAAACTACTAGATAATTGCTAAAATCGCAGGGTAGAGAAAAAAAAGGCAATGGGCTGAAATAGGGGGGCGGCTGGCTGCTCACCAAGGGCTAAGGCCCAGTTGAAGAGGGGGAGGCCAGGCGAGGTGGGGGCAGCGCATTGGGCCGAATGGAGCTGGGCCGCGGGGCAGAGGTGGAGAGGCAGGCTGGGCCTCAGCGCTGGAGGGGAGGCAGGCCCGACGCAGCGGCTCGGGTCAACGCGGGCGTAGCGAAGGCGCTGACTGCGGGTGCGCCGCGCGTTTCTGAAGAAAGTTAACAGGGGACAGGCGCGGCGGCAGCTGGGCTTGCGACGGCGCAAGATCCGGCCGGCGCTTGTCGTATCCGGCGCGGAGGAGGACGGGAATGGAATCCCGGTGGACCGAGGCAGGTCGGGGATGACAACAGGGGAGCTCTGGGGCCACGACGATCTCCTGTGATTGCTGACAGAGGCGAGGCGTGGAGCGAGGCCGAGATGGGCTGCAGGTTCGGGCGGCCATGGCGTCGAGGCGAAGTAGGCCATGGCGACGGCGGCAATTGCTGCGAGGGGCGGCGCCATTGCTGGAGTTCGAGAGGGGCTCATCTCCCTGTGCCGACGAGGAGAGCGGGGAGGCTATGAGGACAAGGACGACGGCGCGAGGCTTGATGCGGGACCGCTGCGGGAGGCGTGGTTGCCGGAGACGCGATCCAGGGCGGCGGGACTAGGGCTCCATGGCCACGGCGAGGAAGGATTGCGTTCGATTCCTGCGATAAGAATCAGAGGAGGGGAATTGAGAGCTCCGGGAGAGGGAGATGAGCAGAGGAGGGAGATTGAAGGAGAGGGGGGCGCGGGACTGGCCTGGTGCTGCTCCGGCGAGCTGCGGCTCGTGGTCGACGGCTGGAACGAGCTACTCCGGCGACGGGGTGCTCGGGGGCACAGGGCGAGGCGGCTCTTGCTCCTGTGGTCGCGGACGAAGGCGGCTTCAGGGCCGAAGGACGATGGAGATGCAGGGCACAGGGTCGAAGAGGGGCGCACAAGGAGGAGCTTCGGGGAAGGAGGAGCTCAGGGTCGAGCGTTCCTGCTCGGGACGACGAACAGGTTCGAGGCCCGCGCGAGGTTAAGCCCCAGCGGGCACTCGGGCACGGGAGCGAAGGCAGCGCCTTGATCCGTTCGGGATCGAGCGCAGAGTCGATCTGAGAAGGAGAGATGGGGTTTGCTGGTTGGTGGGATGGGGAAAAGAGGGGAAAGCAGGATCGATTGGGTGGATCGGGCAAGATCCCGAGGAAAGGGGGAGAACAGGTGGGCTGGCGGCGGTGGATGGGACTGGGTAGACTAGGGTTAGGATAGGTTGTTTATATAGCAGGAGGATTTTTAGGTAGGGGCTAATCCGGTCCCTCCGATCGTAATCGGACAGACGAAAAAAATAGTTAGGGAGGCCAAATAAGAAAACGGTGACGCTTTGTAGACGTTTGGGGATGTTCCGGACACAACGGTGGCGACAGACCGGGTCGGGTCCGGGCTAGCTTTCGGGCGCGCGCGAGGGGGGCTGCGGGCTGACGAGAGGGGTTAGGTTGGACCTGGCGGTAGGTAGTGAGTTGTGTAGACGGTCCCGGGCTGATAGAAGAGAAGAGAGCGAAGCCCGGCATCTATTTCCGGAGACCGAAAACGTCCGACGTTAGACCGGCTACTATTGCCGCTATATATAACCGTTGGGCTATCAAACGAACTCCGATTGCGATGAAACTTGACAGGCGGCCTGTCTACACTATAATAAGACCGCACACCAAATTTCAGCCCAATCCGAGAACATTTTCCGGCCACTTATAAAATAATATCTCGGACGTGCCGCGGGTGCGTGCGAGTGTGGTAGGGCTCAGAACGGACAACAGAGAGAACTCGAAGAACCCAGACGAATGCAAGTTTTGAAAACATGATGATGCAATGCACATGATGACATGATATGCAATGCATGACACGCAAGCAAATGACATGGCAACAACAGCGAATAACTGCACGGCACCTGGCACAACGGTCTCGGGGCGTTACAACACTCCACCACTACGAGAGGATCTCGTCCCGAGATCTAGAATGGCACCGGGGAATAACGGAAGAGAAAAGAGGAGAGGTAAAACTAAGTTGCTTCTTTGACAAACGAGTGAAACCAAAGAACCTTGCGAGGTTGAACACATTCGAGAAAAGAATACAACGAAGGTGAACAAAGTCGAAAACACTCCGTTAGAAACGAGGGACAAAGAGCATTGTGAAAGCTTGAGGTTGAAGGGAAGATATATATAGAAAAACACTCCGGTTAAGGAAGGGGATCAACCAAAATTCGGGCAACACTCCGATTGAAAAGAAAAGGAATTGAATAATAACTTGATAAGATGAGAAGATACTTGATGAAATCACAATACACTGCCTCCGTAACTATTGAATGAATGGAACAAGGGGTAAGAAAGATCTCAGACAGCACTCCGGTTGAGAAGGGAGTCAAAATTTGATAAGATGAGAGAGCTCAAATGAAAACACGACACTCCCGTTGAGAAAAGGATGCAAGACTTGATAAGGCGAAAAGAACTTGAGCAGAATGGCACCACACTTCGTTTAAATGGACAAGCATGACAAGAACATGATCTTTGACAAAATGATATGATGGGTTGAAAAGAGCAAGATGACAATGCCTCCGGAACAAAAGAATAGAAGATAGATAACTGAAATAGGAGAAATGAGGAGAAAAATGCCAACTTCTGCTACAAAAGAGCTTGAAAAGGCATCTTAAGGAGAAGGGTCGAACGGAGTTGTTGAAACAATCCACAACGAAAAGAATGAGCTTGATATGGTCTTATGAAATGCATCTCAAATTAAGAGATGAAAAACCTGCCACTCACGGAAAAAAAATTGGATTGGTAAGAACAAGAAGATGAGAAACTTATATCCCCGGGAGGATAAATGAAGAACTCGGGTCATTTATAAGCACCATAGATTGCAACAAACCTTAGGGAAGGCTTTAGGTGAAATATAACCCAAGGCAATACCAACGAATAGGTTGATGGATTTAAAATACCTCATTTCTTAATAACATGTGAATCATGAACTGAAATTATCAAGAATGATGTAAAACCACCTCCAAAGATACGGTAGAAAGAAATTGTACTCCGGATAGCAAGATGAAGAAAGCTTGAGCTCCTTTGAAAAGAATCTCAATGAACACTTCGAGAAGGAATTAAATCCTTGATGAATCCATCATGTAGAACCTTCATGAAGAACTCCGGTAATAAAAGAATGCTCCAAAATAATTGAATGATGACAAGAATAAGATTGAAACCTCGCAATGATTTAAATAGAGAACTCCGTGATAATATAATTGAAAGAGGTTGGAACTCCGGGAAAAAAAGATGAGCACTTGAACCCAAGAATTTAATCATCGAGAACAAACTCCGGTAAACAAAAGGATGAACAAACGGAAGGAAAAAAAAGTTGAAAACACAAGGTGAATCCTTGCAATGATTTAGATGGACCTCCGTGGAGATGTAATTGTGAAAGCTTGGAACTCTTGGGAAAGAAAAGATAAAGCGTCTCGAGCCAAGAATGTGATATAATGCACCTACGGAATAAGGAATTAAATCACTTGGATGGAACAAGAGTAAGAATTACATTATGCTTATCCTTCACCAATTTAATTGATGACAAACAACGGATTTGGCATATTACTTATTCTTGTAGAAAGGATTTAGAGAAATATGACGCAAACTTGAGGAAGGTATTGAACGAACCACCGGAAGGGTTGAAACAACGAATAAAATTGATAAGGAAGAGAAATCTGGAAGAACCACCGTAAGAATTGAAAAAGAACGAATAAAAGATAACGAATCACCGGGAAGAATTAGCAAATGAAAGAAGGAGCTTGAGAGAATTTAGATACATGAGAACGAAGAGATCACGGGCTGATTAAAGATCACTTGAGAGAAACACCGGTAAAATAGGAGAATGATCACTGAAGGGTGAGAATGAATAAATCAGAATTGATGGACTCCGGATGAACAAACTGAAAAAGGTTCCTGAATTGCTCCGGATGGATAAAAAGAATTCTCACAATCAAACAATTATGAGAGGATGACCTCGAATTAGAACCATGATTCTCTGAGAGAATGGATAAGATATGGAGGTAAAACTCTTCTTCGGTCTTCAAAAGATGAGAATGACAACGAGGAACACTACCAAGAATTGTTGAGGCACTCCGGAATGAATAATGGAAAGGTTTAGCCAATGATGAAAAGAATTTGAAAGATCTTGGAGAAAAAACATTTGACTGATGATAAATCATTCTTACGTCAAGCTTCTAAAAGAATTTTTAAGGATATCTCCGGGAGAATTAGAAGAGTCAGGTAAGATCCTGGAAAAAGACCTGTGGGTTAGGGCCCACTCAAGAGAAACACCGTTGAAATGATTTAAAAGAGAGAAAGCACCGGTTGAATAAAAAGGCTTGAATAAGATAACATCCTCAAAATAGGATTAACGGATCTTGAATGACAAGATGATCCTTCTGAGATATCTTCAGCACTCCGGAACAATTGAATAGCGAGAGGTGAATGATTAAGAATGCATCGGTATGAGAAGGCACTTGAAACGAGGAAAAAGGATATGATCAACACCAAAACTAGAATTAAAACCACCGAAGAAGAGAAAATAACGACGGATGATGAACTAGAGGCTCCGTTAGGATCTTCATGAGAACCACCAGATCAGAATATTGATAGAAAAGAATGGAGAAACTTCATAAGAATAAAAGGATACTTAATTAAGAAGTCTGAATCCTTGAAGAAAAAGGGTGGGTGGGCGGGAAAAACAAAGGCAACTTGGAGATGGATTAAACAAACACCATTGAGAAGAAACTGATATTTGATCTTGCGGATGTTGAAATGATCGGATCCACTTGAAGAGAAACACGCCGGTGAGAAGAATTGACAAAACAATCTTGATGATCAAGAAGGATTGGTATCCACATCAGAGTATGAGAACACCATTTGGAAAAGGTATGGAATCAACATTTGACTTTGAAGCAACTCGAATACCACAACTCAGCACAAAAACAAAGGGTTGGCTTGCAGAATAAGCCGGAACAAACATATGATAGAGATTTCATCCGAAGTTTTTGTGGTGGGACCTACACGGGCTCAATCGTACAGCACCATCATGTACAAGGCAATGCACATGACATACGAAGCGTCCCCGAGTCAGCATAGCCAAGGACTCTTTAAGACACAACGAGACCACTATAAAATCGACCGTGAATAGGCGAACCACTAGACGTCGAACCCCAATTTCATATCACACATCTGTTGGAAGGATATCCTAAGAGCTACTTGAATTCCCACCTATGAAACTCCCGAAACTTTCCGGTTATGCAATCAGGTGTTGGGGATACAGGGGAAGCATAATATCTCACCCAAACTAGCAAATCCTACATCCAGTTGTATCCATCCTTCAACACATAACCAAGAAACCTTCGGAAACCATCTACCTCAACCTTCGAAAAGCATCCGTTATACAAGTTATGGCGATACTCCCGAACTCCCGCCCCAGTACTGGGTGGCGTCGAGGTTATCTCACCAACGAACTGCATAAAAGAGATTTTCGATGTCGCAAACATATCTCAAGTATACCAGAATTGCAACGATAAAATTATGATGACAACACCTCAGAGCTCAACTCCCCGGGACACATCCACTAAACCCCTGACAGGAGGCACCAAGACAGTATTCTCATCATAAGCCATCGGAACAAATCCAAGATACTCGCGTGATCCTAAATTTTTTTTAGTGAAATTTGAGAAGAGAAGAGTCAAAACTCTACGTCAGGATGCCTCACCAGAGCGATGAGGAGACTGGGGAGTAAAAAGAATTCCTAAACTCTCCGATATATAATTCCTAAATGACTCAAAACATTTTCTAGACACAACTCGGCCGCTAAAAACGATCAATCAGTGGGGGCTCCTAAGGTCGGGGAAGGCTCTGATACCAACTTGTAACACCCTCGATGCGACTATATCTCCCACGTGTCGAGGCACGACTTAGAGGCATAATCGCATTGAAGGCATATGTCGCAAGTGAGGTAATATTCACACAACCCATGTAATATAATAAGGAATAAGAGATACATAGTTGGCTTACAATCGCCACTTCACACAATTACATGAATAAAGCATTACATCAATCAAATACACTCAGGGCCCGACTACGGAGCCAAAATAAAAAAAGAACCCCAAATGCGACAAAGGTCCCCGATCGACCCCAACTGGGCTCCACTACTGATCAACTAGAACTAAACAACACAAATGAACAAGGTCCTCAACGAGCTCCTCCTGAGCTGGGTTGCGTCATCTGCACGGACTCATCGGCACCTACAAACTGGTTTTGGAAGTATCTGTGAGCCACGGGGACTCAGCAATCTCGCACCCTCGCGATCAAGACTATTTAAGCTTATGGGTAAGGTAAAGGTATGAGGTGGAGCTGCAGCAAGCGACTAGCATATATGGTGGCTAACATACGCAAATGAGAGCGAGAAGAGAAGGCAAAGCACGGTCGATAAAAGTATGATCAAGAAGTGATCCTGGACTACCTACGTCAAGCATAACTCCAACAACCGTGTTCACTTCCCGGACTCCGCCGGAAAGAGACCATCACGGTTACACACGCGGTTGATTCATTTTAGTTAAAGGTCAAGTTTAGGTTTTCTACAACCGGACGTTAACAAATTCCCATCTGCCCATAACCGCGGGCACGGCTTTCGAAAGTTCAAATCCCTGCAGGGTGTCCCAACTTAGCCCATGACAAGCTCTCACGGTCAACGAAGGAATAGACCTCCACCCGAGATATTCCGATCAGACTCGGTATCCCAGTACAACAAGACATTTCGACAGGGTAAAACTAAACCAGCAACACCGCCCGAGGGGCCGACATCCTGATGGGAGCTGCACATATCTCGTTCTCAGGGCAACACCGGATAAGCAATCCGTACAACTAAAACCAGCCCTCAAGTTTCCCCGAGGTGGCGCTGCAAGGGGCTCTAGTTTGGACCAACGCTTAGACAAGCACTGGCCCGGGGGGGTTAAAATAAAGATGACCCTCGGGATGCGCGACTCCCAAGGGAAAAAGGCTAGGTGGCAAATGGTAAAACCAATGTTGGGCATTGCTGGCAAAGCTTTACTTAAGGCGAACTGTCAAGGGGTTCCCATTATAGCCCAACCGCGTAAGGGACGCAAAATCCGGGAACAGAACACCGATATGACGGAAACTAGGGTGGCAAGAGTGGAACAAAACACCAGGCATAAGGCCAAGCCTTCCACCCTTTACCAAGTATATAGATGCATTAATTAAATAAGATATATTATGATATCCCAACAAGTAAATAAATGTCCCAACAAGGAACAACATCTCCATGTTCCAACAAGGAACAAACTTCAATCTACAGCTGCAACTAACAACGCTATAAGAGGGGCTGAGCAAAGCAGTAACATAGCCAATCAATGGTTTGCTAGGACAATGGTGGGTTAGAGGCTGAACATGGCAATTGGGAGGCTGACAAGCAAGTGGTAGGCATCGTAGCAATGGCAAAGCAAAAGAGCGAGCAAACTAGCATAGCAAAGATAGAAGTGATTTCGAGGGTATGATCATCTTGCCTGAGATCCCGCAAGGAAGAAGAACGAGTCCATGAAGAAGACAAACGGGCGTAGACGAACGGATCCTCACAACACGACGTTATCGGAACCAACCCGAAGAGGCAATCACCGGAAAAGAAGCACACAACATAGTAAACAACCAACACATCAACATGGCATGATGCCCAAACGAGTATGATGCATGTCCGGTTTAAAGAGGCATGGCATGGCATGGCAAAGTGCACAAACAACACTACAAGTTAAGTGGAGCTCAATATGCAACGAGGTGCATATTGACGGAACACCACGTCAATTATTTAGTTCGATCTCGTTTATGTAACCAACAATATTGAATGTTGTTAAACATGGCAAGAGGAGAAGCAAATGAAAACTACCTATCTAGTCAAGGTTAAATGAGGCCGGAAGCAACGAACAACAATTCCGGAAAATCCTCATGTGCAAATATTAGGTTAGGTCCTGATCTGTCCTAAACACAATTTTAGAGTTGTTAATCATGCAAAGTAAGGCCACCATGATAAACTAGGCAAAATTCTACCCCATTTACATATAAAGTTTATTTAATTCGGAGCTACAGTTATATAGTTATGAATTAAATCATTTTTACATGGCATAGGAGCAAAATTAAGCAAACAACATTTTAAATATTTTAAACGTGGGTGAAAGTTGGATATTATTAACCTACGCAAAATTTTAAGCAAGTTTCATATATAAATTATTTACATCCGATGCACGGTAAATTAGTTATTAAATGCATGAAGTACAGGGACTTTTCTGTAAAACAGTCAAACTACTAGATAATTGCTAAAATCGCAGGGTAGAGAAAAAAAAGGCAATGGGCTGAAACAGGGGGGCGGCTGGCTGCTAACCAAGGGCTAAGGCCCAGTTGAAGAGGGGGAGGCCAGGCGAGGCGGGGGCAGCGCATTGGGCCGAATGGAGCTGGGCCGCGAGGCAGAGGTGGAGAGGCAGGCTGGGCCTCAGCGCTGGAGGGGAGGCAGGCCCGACGCAGCGGCTCGGGTCAACGCGGGCGTAGCGAAGGCGCTGACTGCGGGTGCGCCGTGCGTTTCTGAAGAAAGTTAATAGGGGACAGGCGCGGCAGCAGCTGGGCTTGTGGCGGCGCAAGATCCGGCCGGCGCTTGTCGTATCCGGCGCGGAGGAGGACGGGAATGGAATCCCGGTGGACCGAGGCAGGTCGGGGATGACAACAGGGGAGCTCCGGGGCCACGACGATCTCCTGTGATTGCTGACAGAGGCGAGGCGTGGAGCGAGGCCGAGATGGGCTGCAGGTTCGGGCGGCCATGGCGTCGAGGCGAAGTAGGCCATGGCGACGGCGGCAATCGCTGCGAGGGGCGGCGCCGTTGCTGGAGTTCGAGAGGGGCTCATCTCCCTGCGCCGACGAGGAGAGCGGGGAGGCTACGAGGACAAGGACGACGGCGCGAGGCTTGATGCGGGACCGCTGCGGGAGGCGTGGTTGCCGGAGACGTGATCCAGGGCGGCGGGACTAGGGCTCCATGGCCACGGCGAGGAAGGATTGCGTTCGATTCCTGCGATAAGAATCAGAGGAGGGGAATTGAGAGCTCCAGGAGAGGGAGATGAGTAGAGGAGGGAGATTGAAGGAGAGGGGGGCGCGGGACTGGCCTGGTGCTGCTCCGGCGAGCTGCGGCTCGTGGTCGACGGCTGGAACGAGCTACTCCGGCGACGGGGTGCTCGGGGGCACAGGGCGAGGCAGCTCTTGCTCCTGTGGTCGCGGACGAAGGCGGCTTCAGGGCCGAAGGACGATGGAGATGCAGGGCACAAGGTCGAAGAGGGGCGCACAAGGAGGAGCTTCGGGGAAGGAGGAGCTCAGGGTCGAGCGTTCCTGCTCGGGACGACGAACAGGTTCGAGGCCCGCGCGAGGTTAAGCCCCGGCGGGCACTCGGGCACGGGAGCGAAGGCAGCGCCTTGATCCGTTCGGGATCGAGCGCAGAGTCGATCTGAGAAGGAGAGATGGGGTTTGCTGGTTGGTGGGATGGGGAAAAAGAGGGGAAAGCAGGATCGATTGGGTGGATCGGGCAAGATCCCGAGGAAAGGGGGAGAACAGGTGGGCTGGCGGCGGTGGATGGGACTGGGTAGACTAGGGTTAGGATAGGTTGTTTATATAGCAGGAGGATTTTTAGGTAGGGGCTAATCCGGTCCCTCCGATCGTAATCGGACGGACGAAAAAAAAATAGTTAGGGAGGCCAAATAAGAAAACGATGACGCTTTGTAGACGTTTGGGGATGTTCCGGACACAACGGTGGCGACAGACCGGGTCGGGTCCGGGCTAGCTTTCGGGCACGCGCGAGGGGGGCTGCGGGCTGACGAGAGGGGTTAGGTTGGACCTGGCGGTAGGTAGTGAGTTGTGTAGACGGTCCCGGGCTGAGAGAAGAGAAGAGAGGGAAGCCCGGCATCTGTTTCCGGAGACCGAAAACGTCCGACGTTAGACCGGCTACTATTGCCGCTATATATAACCGTTGGGCTATCAAACGAACTCCGATTGCGATGAAACTTGACAGGCGGTCTGTCTACACTATAATAAGACCGCACACCAAATTTCAGCCCAATCCGAGAACATTTTCCGGCCACTTATAAAATAATATCTCGGACGTGCCGCGGGCGCGTGCGAGTGTGGTAGGGCTCAGAACGGACAACAGAGAGAACTCGAAGAACCCGGACGAATGCAAGTTTGAAAACATGATGATGCAATACACATGATGACATGATATGCAATGCATGACACGCAAGCAAATGACATGGCAACAACAGCGAATAACTGGACGGCACCTGGCACAACGGTCTCGGGGCGTTACAGCGTTATATCAACGCGGTTGATGTAGTCGTACGTCTTCACGATCCGACCGATACAAGCACCGAAACTACGGCACCTCCGAGTTCTAGCACACGTTCAGCTCGATGACGATCCCCGGACTCCGATCCAGCAAAGTGTCAGGGAAGAGTTCCGTCAGCACGACGGCGTGGTGACGATCTTGATGTTCTACCGTCGCAGGGCTTCGCCTAAGCACCGCTACAATATTATCGAGGATTATGGTGGAAGGGGGCACCGCACACGGCTAAGAGAACGATCACGAAGATCAACTTGTGTGTCCTAGGGTGCCCCCTGCTCCCGTATATAAAGGAGCCAAGGGGGGTGCGGCCGGCCCTAGTAGGAGGCGCGTAGGAGGAGTCCTACTCCTACCAGGAGTAGGGCTCCCCTCTCTTTCCTTGTCCAAGTAGGAGAGGGGGAAGGAAGGGACAGAGGAGAGGAAGGAAAGGGGGGCGCGGCCCCTCCCTCCTTGTCCAATTCGGACTAGGGGGAGAGGGGGCGCGCGGCCTGCCCTGGCTGCCTTTCCTCTTCTCCACTTTAGGCCCATGAGGCCCATTAACCCCCGGGGGGTTCCGGTAACCCCCCGGTTCTCCGATTTTATCCAAAACTTCCCCGGAACACTTCCGGTGTCCGAATATAGCCGTCCAATATATCAATCTTTATGTCTCGACCATTTCGAGACTCCTCGTCATGTCCGTGATCACATCCGGGACTCCGAACAACCTTCGGTACATCAAAATACATAAACTCATAATGAAACTGTCATCGTAACTTTAAGCATGTGGACCCTATGGTTCGAGAACAATGTAGACATGACCGAGACACGTCTCCGGTCAATAACCAACAGCAGGACCTGGATGCCCATATTGGCTCCTACATATTCTACGAAGATCTTTATCGGTCAGAACGCATAACAACATACGTTGTTCCCTTTGTCATCGGTATGTTACTTGCCCGAGATTCGATCGTCGGTATCCAATACCTAGTTCAATCTCATTACCGGCAAGTCTTTTTACTCGTTCCGTAATACATCATCCCGCAACCAACTCATTAGTTGCAATGCTTGCAAGGCTTAAGTGATGTGCATTACTGAGAGGGCCCAGAGATACCTCTCCGACGATCGGAGTGACAAATCCTAATCTCGAAATACGTCAACCCAACATGTACCTTTGGAGACACCTGTAGAGCACCTTATAATCACCTAGTTACGTTGTGACGTTTGGTAGCACACAAAGTGTTCCTCCGGCACACGGGAGTTACATAATCTCATAGTCATAGGAACATGTATAAGTCATGAAGAAAGCAATAGCAACATACTAAACGATCGGGTGCTAAGCTATTGGAATGGGTCATGTCAATCAGATCATTCAACTAATGATGTGATCCCGTTAATCAAATGACAACTCTCTGTCCATGGTTAGGAAACATAACCATCTTTGATTAACGAGCTAGTCAAGTAGAGGCATACTAGTGACACTTTGTTTGTCTATGTATTCACACATGTATTATGTTTCCGGTTAATACAATTCTAGCATGAATAATAAACATTTATCATGATATAAGGAAATAAATAATATCTTTATTATTGCCTCTAGGGCATATTTCCTTCAGTCTCCCACTTGCACTAGAGTCAATAATCTAGATTACATAATAATGATTCTAACACCCATGGAGCCTTGGTGCTGATCATGTTTTTCTCGTGGAAGAGGCTTAGTCAACGGGTCTGCCACATTCAGATCCGTATGTATCTTGCAAATCTCTATGTCTCCCACCTGGACTAGATCCCGGATGGAATTGAAGCGTCTCTTGATGTGCTTGGTTCTTTTGTGAAATCTGGATTCCTTTGCCAAGGCAATTGCACCAGTATTGTTACAAAAGATTTTCATTGGACCCGATGCACTAGGTATGACACCTAGATCGGATATGAACTCCTTCATCCAGACTCCTTCGTTTGCTGCTTCTGAAGCAGCTATGTACTCTGCTTCACATGTAGATCCCGCCACGACGCTTTGTTTAGAACTGCACCAACTGACAGCTCCACCGTTTAATGTAAACATGTATTCAGTTTGCGATTTAGAATCGTCCGAATCAGTGTCAAAGCTTGCATCAACGTAACCGTTTACGATGAGCTCTTTGTCACCTCCATATACGAGAAACATATCCTTAGTCCTTTTCAGGTATTTCAGGATGTTCTTAACCGCTGTCTAGTGATCCACTCCTGGATTACTTTGGTACCTCCCTGCTAAACTTATAGCAAGGCACACATCAGGTCTGGTACACAACATTGCATACATGATAGAGCCTATGGCTGAAGCATAGGGAACATCTTTCACTTTCTCTCTATCTTCTGCAGTGGTCGGGCATTGAGCCTGACTCAACTTCACACCTTGTAACACAGGCAAGAACCCTTTCTTTGCTTGATCCATTTTGAACTTCTTCAAAATCTTGTCAAGGTATGTGCTTTGTGAAAGTCCAATTAAGCGTCTTGATCTATCTCTATAGATCTTTATTCCTAATATGTAAGCAGCTTCACTGAGGTCTTTCATTGAAAAACTCTTATTCAAGTATCCCTTTATGCTATCCAGAAATTCTATATCATTTCCAATCAGTAATATGTCATCCACATATAATATCAGAAATGCTACAGAGCTCCCACTCACTTTCTTGTAGATACAGGCTTCTCCGAAAGTCTGTATAAAACCAAATGCTTTGATCACACTATCAAAGCATTTATTCCAACTCCGAGAGGCTTGCACCAGTCCAGAAATGGATCGCTGGAGCTTGCACACTTTGTTAGCTCCCTTTGGATCGACAAAACCTTTCGATTGCATCATATACAACTCTTCTTCCAGAAATCCATTAAGGAATGCAGTTTTTACATCCATCTGCCAAATTTCATAATCATAAAATGCGGCAATTGCTAACATGATTCGAACAGACTTAAGCATCGCTATGGGTGAGAAGGTCTCATCGTAGTCAACCCCTTGAACTTGTCGAAAACCTTTTGCGACAAGTCGAGCTTTGAAGACAGTAATATTACCGTCAGCATCAGTCTTCTTCTTGAAGATCCATTTATTCTCAATTGCTTGCCGATCATCGGGCAGGTCAACCAAATTCCATACTTTGTTTTCATACATGGATCCCATCTCAGATTTCATGGCTTCAAGCCATTTCGCGGAATCTGGGCTCACCATCGCTTCGTCATAGTTCGTAGGTTCATCATGATCTAGTAGCATGATTTCCAGAACAGGATTACCGTACCACTCTGGTGCGGATCTTACTCTGGTTGACCTACGAGGCTCAGTAGTAACTTGATCTGAAATTTCATGATCATCATCATTAAATTCCTCACCAATTGGTGTAGGTGTCGCAGAAACCGATTTCTGTGATGAACTACTTTCCAATAAGGGAGCAGGTACAGTTACCTCATCAAGTTCTACTTTCCTCCCACTCACTTCTTTCGAGAGAAACTTCTTCTCTAGAAAGGATCCATTCTTAGCAACGAATGTCTTGCCTTCGGATCTATGATAGAAGGTGTACCCAACAGTCTCCTTTGGGTATCCTATGAAGACACATTTCTCTGATTTGGGTTCGAGCTTATCAGGTTGAAGCTTTTTCACATAAGCATCGCAGCCCCAAACTTTAAGAAACGACAACTTTGGTTTCTTGCCAAACCATAGTTCATAAGGCGTCGTCTCAACGGATTTTGATGGTGCCCTATTTAACGTGAATGCGGCCGTCTCTAAAGCATAACCCAAAACGATAGCGGTAAATCAGTAAGAGACATCATAGATCGCACCATATCTAGTAAAGTACGATTACGACGTTCGGGCACACCATTACGCTGTGGTGTTCCGGGTGGCGTGAGTTGCGAAACTATTCCGCATTGTTTCAAATGTACACCAAACTCGTAACTCAAATATTCTCCTCCATGATCATATCGTAGAAACTTTATTTTCTTATTACGATGATTTTCAACTTCACTCTGAAATTCTTTGAACTTTTCAAATGTTTCAGACTTATGTTTCATTAAGTAGATATACCCATATTTGCTTAAGTCATCAGTGAAGGTGAGAAAATAACGATATCCGCCACAAGCCTCAATATTCATCGGACCACATACATCTGTATGTATGATTTCCAACAAATCTGTTGCTCTCTCCATAGTACCGGAGAACGGTGTTTTAGTCATCTTGCCCATGAGGCACGGTTTGCAAGTACCAAGTGATTCATAATCAAGTGGTTCCAAAAGTCCATCAGTATGGAGTTTCTTCATGCGCTTTACACCGATATGACCTAAACGGCAGTGCCACAAATAAGTTGCACTATCATTATCAACTCTGCATCTTTTGGTTTCAACATTATGAATATGTGTATCACTACTATCGAGATTCATCAGAAATAGACCACTCTTCAAGGGTGCACGACCATAAAAGATATTACTCATATAAATAGAACAACCATTATTCTCTGATTTAAATGAATAACCGTCTCGCATCAAACAAGATCCAGATATAATGTTCATGCTCAACGCTGGCACCAAATAACAATTATTTAGGTCTAATACTAATCCCAAAGGTAGATGTAGAGGTAGCGTGCCGACCGCGATCACATCGACTTTGGAACCATTTCCCACACGCATCATCACCTCGTCCTTTGCCAGTGTTCGCTTAATCCGTAGTCCCTGTTTCGAGTTGCAAATATTAGCAACAGAACCAGTATCAAATACCCAGGTGCTACTGCGAGCTCTAGTAAGGTACACATCAATAACATGTATATCACATATACCTTTGTTCACCTCGCCATCCTTCTTATCCGCCAAATACTTGGGGCAGTTCCGCTTCCAGTGACCAGTCTGCTTGCAGTAGAAGCACTCAGTTTCAGGCTTAGGTCCAGACTTGGGTTTCTTCTCTTGAGCAGCAACTTGCTTGCTGTTCTTCTTGAAGTTCCCCTTCTTCTTCCCTTTGCCCTTTTTCTTGAAACTAGTGGTCTTGTTGACCATCAACACTTGATGCTCCTTTTTGATTTCTACCTCCGCAGCTTTCAGCATTGTGAAGAGCTCAGGAATAGTCTTATTCATCCCTTGCATATTATAGTTCATCACGAAGCTCTTGTAGCTTGGTGGCAGTGATTGGGGAATTCTGTCAATGACGCAATCATCTGGAAGATTGACTCCCGTCTGAATCAAGTGATTATTATACCCAGACATTTTGAGTACATGCTCACTGACAGAACTGTTCTCCTCCATCTTGCAGCTATAGAACTTATTGGAGACTTCATATCTCTCAATCCGGGCATTTGCTTGAAATATTAACTTCAACTCCTGGAACATCTCATATGCTCCATGACGTTCAAAACGTCGTTGAAGTCCCGATTCTAAGCCGTAAAGCATGGCACACTGAACTATCGAGTAGTCATCAGCTTTGCTCTGCCAGACATTCATAACATCTGGTGTTGCTCCAGCAGCAGGCCTGGCACCCAGCGGTGCTTCCAGGATGTAATTCTTTTGTGCAGCAATGAGGATAATCCTCAAGTTACGGACCCAGTCCGTGTAATTGCTACCATCATCTTTCAACTTTGCTTTCTCAAGGAACGCATTAAAATTCAACGGAACAATAGCACGGGCCATCTATCTACAATCAAACATACATAAGCAAGATACTATCAGGTACTAAGTTCATGATAAATTTAAGTTCAATTAATCATATTACTTAAGAACTCCCACTTAGATAGACATCCCTCTAATCCTCTAAGTGATCACGTGATCCAAATCAACTAAACCATAACCGATCATCACGTGAAATGGATTAGTTTTCAATGGTGAACATCTTTATGTTGATCATATCTACTATATGATTCACGCTCGACCTTTCGGTCTCCGTGTTCCGAGGCCATATCTGCATATGCTAGGCTCGTCAAGTTTAACCTGATTATTCTGCGTGTGCAAAACTGGATTGCACCCGTTGTAGATGGACGTAGAGCTTATCACACCCGATCATCATGTGGTGTCTGGGCACGACGAACTTTGGCAATGGTGCATACTCAGGGAGAACACTTCTTGATAATTTAGTGAGAGATCATCTTATAATGCTACCGTCAATCAAAGCAAGATAAGATGCATAAAAGATAAACATCACATGCAATCAATATAAGTGATATGATATGGCCATCATCATCTTGTGCTTGTGATCTCCATCTCCGAAGCACCGTCATGATCACCATCATCACCGGCGCAACACCTTGATCTCCATCGTAGCATCGTTGTCGTCTCGCCAATCTTATGCTTCTATGACTATCGCTCCCGCTTAGTGATAAAGTAAAGCATTACAGGGCGATTGCATTGCATACAATAAAGCAACAACTATATGGCTCCTGCCAATTGCCGATAACTCAGTTACAAAACATGATCATCTCATAATATAAAATTTAGCATCATGTCTTGACCATATCACATCACAACATGCCCTGCAAAAACAAGTTAGACGTCCTCTACTTTGTTTGTTGCAAGTTTTACGTGGCTGCTATGGGCTTAAGTAAGAACCAATCTTACCTACGCATCAAAACCACAACGATACTTTGTCAAGTTGATGCCGTTTTAACCTTCGCAAGGACCGAGCGTAACCACACTGGGTTCAACTAAAGTTGGAGAAACTGACACCCGCCAGCCACCTGAGTGCAAAGCACGGCGGTAGAACCAGTCTCGCGTAAGCGTACGCGTAATGTCGGTCCGGGCCGCTTCATCCCACAATACCGCCGAACCAAAGTATGACATGCTGGTAGGCAGTATGACTTATATCGCCCACAACTCACTTGTGTTCTACTCGTGCATATAACATCAAACCATAAAACCTAGGCTCGGATACCACTGTTGGGAACGTAGTAATTTCAAAAAAATTCCTACGCACACGCAAGATCATGGTGATGCATAGCAACGAGAGGGGAGAGTGTTGTCTACGTACCCTCGTAGACCGATAGCGGAAGAGTTATATCAACGCGGTTGATGTAGTCGTACGTCTTCACGATCCGACCGATCCAAGCACCGAAACTACGACACCTCCGAGTTCTAGCACACGTTTAGCTCAATGACGATCCCCGGACTCCGATCCAGCAAAGTGTCGGGGAAGAGTTCCGTCAGCACGACGGCGTGGTGACGATCTTGATGTTCTACCATCGCAGGGCTTCGCCTAAGCACCGCTACAATATTATCGAGAATTATGGTGGAAGGGGGCACCGCACACGGCTAAGAGAACGATCACGAAGATCAACTTGTGTGTCCTAGGGTGCCCCCCTGCCCCCGTATATAAAGGAGCCAAGGGGGGTGCGGCCGGCCCTAGTAGGAGGCGCGCAGGAGGAGTCCTATTCCTACCGGGAGTAGGACTCCACTCCCTTTCCTTGTCCAAGTAGGAGAGGGGGAAGGAAGGGAGAGAGGAGAGGAAGGAAAGGGGGGCGCGGCCCCTCCCTCCTTGTCTAATTCGGACTAGGGGGAGAGGGGGTGCGCGGCCTGCCCTGGCTGCCTTTCCTCTTCTCCACTTTAGGCCCATGAGGCCCATTAACCCCCCGGGGGGTTCCGGTAACCCCCCGGTTCTTCGATTTTATCCGAAACTTCCCCGGAACACTTCCGGTGTCCGAATATAGCCGTCCAATATATCAATCTTTATGTCTCAACCATTTCGAGACTCCTCGTCATGTCCGTGATCACATCCGGGACTCCGAACAACCTTCGGTACATCAAAATACATAAACTCATAATGAAACTATCATCGTAACTTTAAGCGTGCGAACCCTACGGTTCGAGAACAATGTAGACATGACCGAGACACGTCTCCGGTCAATAACCAACAGCGGGACCTGGATGCCCATATTGGCTCCTACATATTCTACGAAGATCTTTATCGGTCAGACCGCATAACAACATACGTTGTTCCCTTTGTCATCGGTATGTTACTTGCCTGAGATTCGATCGTCAGTATCCAATACCTAGTTCAATCTCGTTACCGGCAAGTCTTTTTACTCGTTCCGTAATACATCATCCCGCAACCAACTCATTAGTTGCAATGCTTGCAAGGCTTAAGTGATGTGCATTACCGAGAGGGCCTAGAGATACCTCTCTGACGATCGGGAAGTTTTGACTCTTCTCTTCTCAAATTTCACTAAAAAAAATTAGGATCACATGGGTATCTTGGAATCGTTCCGATCGATTTGTGACGAGAACATTGTTCTTGGTGCCTCCTGTCATTTAGGGGTTGTGGCAGTGTCCCGGGGAGTTGAGCTTCGAGGTGTTGTCGTCACAATTTTATCGTTGCAGTTCTGGAATACCTGAGTTCAGTTCGCCGACATCGAAAATCTCTTTTATGCAGTTGTTGGTGAGATAACCTCGACGCCACCCAGTACTGGGGCGGGAGTTCGAGAGTATTGCCATAACTTGTATAACGGATGCTTTTCGAAGCTTGAGGTAGATGGTTTCCGAAGTTTTCTCGGTTATGTGTTGAAGGATGGATATAGCTGGATGTAGGATTTGCTAGATTTGGGTGAGATATTATGCTTCCCCTGTATCCCCATCACCTGATTGCATAACCGGAAAGGTTCGGGAGTTTCATAGGTGGGAATTCTTGTAGCTCTAGTTTCTTCTTCCACTGATATTTGGTTTGAGATTGGGTGATCTTTACCGAGTATTCATTCTTGTTCCGTACCTTGTTGATTTATTCCTCTACCTAAATTCTAAGTGGCCTCTCAATTTATGGATATGTGACCATTTCAAGTGGAATGCATTCGTTCATTTTGTTCGGATGTGAAGACTATATGTTGCAATTTCAAACCGCTTGATTCAGCTTCAAATTTTATCTGTCAATGTGCTAACGGATGTCACCCTCTTCAGGATGGCTCCCGCTAAGAGCAGCAATCAGAATCAGAATCAGGATCCGCCACCACCTCCCCCTCCTTCGGAGGCATGGCAAGCTGTGATGGCCGCTACCAATGCAAACATGTAGTTGATCATGCAAATTCTTCAAGAGCGCAACCAAGCGAACCAAGGCAACCAGGGAAACAATCAGAATCACTTTGCTACACTCAACCAGTTCCTTGCTAACCAGCCAAAGACCTTCAGCAATTGTGTTGAGGCAACTGATGCTGACGATTGGCTCGTGGACTTATGCAAGCATTTCGAGTGCAGTAACGTCAGGCCTGAGGACTTTGTCAAGTTCGCTTCCTTCCAACTCAAAGACCAAGCTGCATAATGGTTCCAGTAGTACAAAGATTCCAAAGGAGGCCATGTGATTACCTGGGATGAATTCCGTCAAGACTTCAAAGCTCATCATATCCCTCAGAGCGTGGTTGAAAGCAAGCATGAGGAATTCCGCAACCTGAAGCAAGGCTCTTTGTCTGTCTATGACTACAACAAGTTGTTTCAGAAGCTCGCCCGTTTTGCTAAGCAGGACGTCCTTGAAAAGAAGAGCATGATATACCAGTTCAGGGGTGGTCTCAAAGAAGAAATCCAGCTAGCTCTTGTTCTCTTTGAGCCCTTGAGGTACGATGAGTTCTACAACATGGCATTGAAGCAAGAGGCTGCTCAACTGAAGTGTGATGCTTCCAAGAAGCGAGTCAGAGATGCTACTCTTTCTTCCTCTACTCAAGTGGCCAAGCAGCAGAAGTATTGGCTTCCTCCTCCTCCGTTCCGTCAGCCGTATCAGAAGAGCAAAGGTGGCAGTGGATCTTCCCACCCACCCAACCCTGGCTTTCAGAACAAGACTTCATCTCAAGCTCCAAGATCGAGTGCTCCGTATCACCGTCCGCTTTCAGAGGTCACGTTCAACAAGTGCCAACAGAAGGGTCACTATGCCAACAAGTGCTTCAATCAGAGGCGCCTCCCTCCTCCTCCTCCTGTGAGATCGACAAGTACAGCTGTGGTCAAGCATAACCCCAAGCACGCCAAGGTCAATTTGATGAATGCAGCTCAGGCAGAGGACTCATCAGATGTCATCATGGGTAACCTCCCTGTTAACGATATTCCAGCTAAAGTTCTTTTTGACACTGGTGCATCGCATTGTTTCATCTCGAGACCGTTTGCATCTAAGCATGGGTTAGCCTTGCAAATTTTGCCTAGACCGTTAGCAGTTGTCTCTCCCAGTAGGCGCATGCATGCTAACTCCATTGCTCCGGATGTTACTATCACTTTGGGTGACTATAAATTTCTATCTTCTCCTTCGGTTCTTGGTGACTCGGATATTGATCTTATTCTTGGAATGGACTGGCTTTCTAAGAACAAGGCTCAGCTTGATTGTGCTGCCAAGCAGATTCAATTGACTCATTTGTCTGAGGATGTAATTGTCTTTGCTGCTCGTGATGATACCATCCGTCTGTTTTCTCTTAATGAGAAGGGTGAACTGGATGCCATCTCGCAAATTCCAGTCATTTGCGAATATCAAGATGTCTTTCCAGAAGAGCTTCCAGGAATGCCTCCGCACCGGCCAGTTGAATTCGTCATCAATCTTGAGCCTGGCACGAAACCGGTTTGCAAGCGTTCTTACAAGCTCGGACCTGAAGAGTTGAAGGAGCTGAAGAAGCAACTCGATATTCAAGAGCGAATGGGTCTCATCCGACCTAGTTCCTCTCTGTGGGGTTGTGGAGTACTCTTTGTGAAGAAGAAGGATGGAACGGACCGAATTTGTGTTGACTACCGTCCATTGAACAAGAAGACTATCAAGAACAAGTACCCACTTCCCAACATCAACGAGCTGTTCGAACAACTCAAAGGTGCCCAAGTATTCTCCAAGCTTGATCTCCGTATGGGTTATCACCAGATTCGAATCCGTGAGCAAGATATTCCCAAGACGGCTTTCAGGACAAGCTATGGTTCATATGAATACACTGTCATGTCTTTTGGCCTCGTCAATGCTCCTCCGACTTTCTCTCGCATGATGAACTTCATCTTCAACGCCTACACAAATGACTTCGTTTTGGTCTATCTCGACGACATTCTGGTCTTTTCAAAGAACAAGGAAGATCATGCCAAGCACTTGCGTTTGGTACTCGATAAGCTCAGGGAACACCAGTTCTACGCCAAGTTCTCAAAGTGCGAATTTTGGCTTGATGAGGTTCTTTATCTTGGGCATATCATCTCTACCAAGGGCATTGCGGTGAATCCTGAGAAGGTGTTCGCAATTGTGAATTGGGAACCACCTCAGAACGTGAAGCAACTCCGTAGCTTCCTCGGTTTCGCAAGCTACTGTCGAAGGTTCGTTGAGAACTTTTCTAAGATCACGAAGCCTCTTTCAAATCTTCTCCAGAAGCACGTCAAGTACGTTTGGTCTCCAGAATGTGACATCGCTTTCAACACTTTGAAAGAGAAATTGGTCACTGCTCCAGTTCTGACTCCTCTTGATGAATCCAAACCATTCGAGGTCTTCTGCGATGCCTCTCTTCAAGGTCTTGGTGCAGTGTTGATGCAAGAGAAGAAAGTTGTGGCTTATACCTCTCGCCAGTTGAAGCCCAACGAGAAGAACTACCCCACTCATGACCTCGAGTTGGCGGCAGTTGTGCATGCTCTTTTGACTTGGAGACATCTCTTATTGGGAAGAAAAGTGGACATCTTCACTGACCACAAGAGTCTCAAGTACATCTTCACTCAGCCTAATCTCAACCTCAGGCAGACTCGATGGGTCGAAATGATTCAAGAGTATAATCCGAGTATCAAGTATACTCTAGGCAAGGCCAATGTGATTGCTGATACATTGAGCAGGAAGGCTTATTGCAACAGCCTGATTCTCAAGCCTTACCAACCCAAGCTTTGTGAAGCTTTCCGCAAACTTAATCTGCAAGTTGTTCCTCAAGGTTTCCTCACCAACCTTCAAGTCTCTCCTACCTTGGAAGACCAGATTCGTGAGGCTCAACTTCTTGATGCTATGGTGAAGAAGGTGAAGATTGGGATTGCCAAGAGTCAACCCAAGTACAAGTGCTACCGCCTTGATGACAAGGATACTCTCTTCTTCGAGGATCGTATTGTTGTGCCCAAAGGTGACCTTCGTAAGGTTATCATGAACGAGGCTCACAATTCTCTCCTCTCCGTCCACCCTGGGAGCACGAAGATGTATCAGGACCTCAAGCAGGCTTATTGGTGGACTCGAATGAAGCGCGAGATTGCTCAGTTCGTGAATGAGTGTGATGTCTGCAGAAGAGTGAAGGCAGAACACCAAAGGCCAGCTGGTCTCCTCCAACCTCTTGCCATTCCAGAATGGAAGTTTGACCACATTGAGATGGACTTCGTGACTGGGTTTCCAAAGTCCAAGCGTGGCAATGATGCTATATTCGTTGTCATCGACAAACTCACTAAAGTGGCTCACTTTCTGCCTATCAAAGAGTCAATCACTGCAGCTCAATTGGCGGAGCTCTATACCTCTCGAATTGTCTCGCTGCACGGTATTCCACAGGTGATCTCTTCAGACCGTGGCAGCATCTTTACCTCCAAGTTTTGGGATTCTTTTCAGAAGGCCATGGGCACCAACACCCGCTTCAGCACAGCTTTCCATCCTCAAACTAGCGGTAAAGTCGAGTGTGTCAACCAGATTCTTGAAGATATGCTCAGGGCTTGTGTGATCTCCTTCGGCATGAAGTGGGAGGATTGTCTTCCATATGCTGAATTCTCCTACAACAACAGTTTTCAAGCAAGTTCGGGCAAGGCCCCATTCGAAATTCTGTATGGCAGGAAGTGCCGTACCCCTCTCAACTGGTCTGAAACCGGTGAACGTCAACTTCTGGGAAATGACTTAATCACAGAGGCACAGGAGATGTGTAAAGTCATTCAAGATAACCTCAAAGCAGCGCAATCGCGCCAGAAGAGCTACTATGATAGTAAGCACCGTGATTTGGCTTTCAAGATCGGAGATCATGTTTACCTCCACGTCTCTCCAATGAGAGGTACTCGTCGCTTCGATATCAAAGGGAAGCTTGCCCCTAGATACGTGGGACCTTTCAAGATTGTCAGCAAGAGAGGCGATCTCGCCTATCAACTCGAGCTTCCTTCAAACTTTGCAAATGTGCATGACGTGTTCCATGTCTCTCAGCTCCGCAAGTGCTTCAAGACTCCTGACCGCACCGTCAACTTCGAAGACATTGATCTCCAAGAAGATCTCTCTTATCGTGAGCACCCCGTTGCTATTCTTGAAGAGACTGAACGCAAGACTCGCAATAAGTCAATCAAATTCCTCAAAGTCAAGTGGTCGCACCATTCCGACCGTGAAGCCACCAGGGAACGTGAGGATCACCTCCGTTCTGAGTACCCGGTGTTCTTCCAGTCCTAGATCTCGGGACGAGATCCTTTCGTAGTGGTGGAGTGTTGTAACACCCCGGATGTAATTTACCTAATATGTTATCCAACTCTTGTCGTTTCCGGCGTTAAGTTATTTTATTTTCTTGGGTTCGGGTTTTTGTCTCCGTGTGTTGTTGTTGTTGTCACGCATCTCATATCATGTCATCATGTGCATTGCATTTGCATACGTGTTCGTCTCATGCATTCGAGCATTTTCCCCGTTGTCCGTTTTGCATTCCGGCGCTCCGTTCTCCTTCAATGGTCATTTCTACCTTTCTTTCGTGTGTGGGGATTAAGCATTTCCGGATTGGACCGAGACTTGCCAAGCGGCCTTGGTTTACTACCGGTAGACCGCATGTCAAGTTTCGTACCATTTGGACTTCGTTTGATGCTCCAACGGTTAACCGAGGGACCGGAAAGGCCTCGTGTGTGTTGCAGCCCAACACCCCTCCATTTTGGCCCAAAACCCTCTCCATCTTCTAGAGTGTTCGATCACGATCACATGGCCGAAAACCGCACCTCATTTGGACACTCCTACCTCCCTCTATGCCTATAAATACACCCCCTCCGAAATTCGCGGTTCCCCTCTCCCGAAACCCTAAAAATCGCCTCCTCCGGGCGGCCGGACACGTCCGCCGCCCGCCCGGTCCACTCCCGTGCCGCCACGTGTGCAGCGCCCCACATCGCTAGCCTCCTCCGCCGCCGGCCCGCTCGGCTCGGGGCAGGCCCTCCCCGCTGACCGACTGGGCTAGAGGCGCCCGACCGCCCTGCCGCCTCCTTCCTTCGGGCCGGCCGCCGCCGCCCGCGCGCCGCCTCTCCTCCGGCGAGCCCCACCGGGCCGCACCGCTCCCTCCGCCGCCCAAGGTGCGTGCCGTCCAAGGCCGCCTCCGCCGCCCGCCGGCTCCCTTCGCCGCCCAGCTCCGCCACCGGCCGCGACTCCGGCGACCGGAGCACCGTCCGGATCCGGCCGCTCCCGACGGATCCGGCGACCTCGAGCTCCAAGTCCGGCCGGCCAACCTCGTAATCCGCGCGTGAACAGTGCCCAGATCCGGATCTAGATTTGAGACGGTTGCTTCTCCTCCCGAAACCCTAATTATATTGCCATGTTCATCATGCCGTAACTTTGCATCCATAGATCCGTTTTGGGCATATAGCATATCAAAATGTTCATCTCAGAGAGCACATCATTTCATCTCATTGCATCATTTTCATTTGAGTTCATCTTGATGCCCGAAATGCTGTTGGAAGAGTGCTATTTGAGTTAATTGTCAGATCTGCTGCTCCAAATGGCTATTTGTCATTTTTGCCATGATTTATGTGTGCATGATATGCCCCTGAGCTCTACATGTATTTTTTTATATGCTTTGCCATCTTTCCAGAGGGGCTATCCATGTATTTTTGTGATATGTGTGGTGACTAGCACAAGCTTGCAAAGTGGAGCATTCGTTAATGCTGATTTCAGGGACTTAGCCATTCCACTAAGTCCTTGATCTGTTTTTATCAATATGCCATATGTTCATGTTGTTTCCTAGTGATCCGTGCCTCTTTTGAGGATGACCAGTAAGGATGTTTTGTTAATCTTATAGTGCTCTATCCATCCATGTCTTTTTTTGCAATTATGGAGCACCCTAGCTTGAGTCAATCGAGCTCTACTTTTACTATTTCGTGAATCTGGGCAGATTGTCTACTTGTTAGCGATTTTGCCGAGGATGTTGTAGTTGATCCGTGCATGCTATGTTATTGTTCTTGCCATGTCTAGCTTGTATAATGTGTATTCTTGATGGGTCTATGCTTAGATTATCATGCCTTGCTATGTAGTGAGTGCATCGAGCTCGTAAACATGTCTACTTGCTATCATATTTGCATGCTCCAGTTTTTCTCTAAGTCTGAGATCTGATTATGTTTTTGCCATGTTCACATGCTTGAAATTGTATTTTCTGATCCCTTTTGGCTCAAGGTCACTAAGGGACTTTCGTTAAGCTCTTTGAGTAGCTCCATGTCATGTATTGATTTGCCATGTTTAGTTCCTGTAGCATATAGTTTTCTTGCTCCAAAGTGTGCTACCTGATCTGAAATTCCAGACAAGTGTTAATTTCACTAAGTCTGAAATCTGTTTACCAATTGCACTTTTGCCATGCTTGTTTGAACCTGCTAATGGATAAATTGGCCATAGATCAGTGTTCATCTTTTGTTAAGCATTATGAGTGGATCCCTTCCATGTATTTGGTGCCATGTTTGGGTGCTGTGGCATGTTTAACTTGTTGCATTTAGATGGCTACTTGCTGTTTATCGCAGACCGGTGCCATATTTGAATTGCTTGCCATTTCCAAACCGGGTCTCCGATTCCGGTGTTCTTTATATCGATTTCAACCGAAATCACCTCACCTTTCCAGTGGCACACTTGGATATACAAGTTGAGGCCAGGTTCATTCATTCCTTGTCAAATCTTGCATATGCATCATATATCGCATCCCGCATAGCATACCATGTTTGCATCATGTTGTTTGAGTTTGCATATGGTTGATTGTGTTCCGTTTGCTTGTTTTCTTGTTTGGGTAGAGCCGGGAGACGAGTTCGCTAACGAGGAGCCCATTGAGTTTGCTTTCAAGAATCCAGTTAACTCTGACAACTTTGCAGGCAAGATGATCATACCCTCAAAATCACTTCTATCTTTGCTCTGCTAGATGCTCGCTCTTTTGCTATGCCTATGCTACGATGCCTACCACTTGCTTATCATGCCTCTCAAATTGCCATGTAAAACCTCTAACCCACCATGTCCTAGCAAACCATTGATTGGCTATGTTACCGCTTTGCTCAGCCCCTCTTATAGCGTTGCTAGTTGCAGGTGAAGATTGGAGACCGTTCCTCGTTGGAACATTATTTACTTGTTGGGATATCACTATATTATCTTGTTATCTTAACGGATCTATATACTTGGTAAAGGGTGGAAGGCTTGGCCTCTCGCCTAGTGTTTTGTTCCACTCTTGCCGCCCTAGTTTCCGTCATATCGGTGTTATGTTCTTTGATTTTGCGTTCCTTACACGGTTGGGTAATAATGGGAACCCCTTGACAGTTCGCCTTGAATAAAGCTCTTCCAGCAATGCCCAACCTTGGTTTTACCATTTGCCACCTAGCCTCTTTTGCCCTTGGGTTTCCGGAGCCCAAGGGTCATCTTATTTAAAGCCCCCCGGGCCAGTGCTCCTCTGAGTGTTGGTCCAACCTGTCAGCTGCCGGTGGCCACCAGGGGCAACTCTGGGCTGGCCTACCCATACCTAAGACAATCTGAGTGTGCCCTAAGAACGAGATATGTGCAGCTCCTATCGGGATTTGTCGGCACATTCGGGCGGTGTTGCTGGATTTGTTTTAACTTGTCGAAATGTCTTGTAGAACCGGGATACCGAGTCTGATCGGAATGTCTCGGGAGAAGGTATATCCTTCATTGACCGTGAGAGCTTGTCATGGGCTAAGTTGGGACTCCCCTGCAGGGATTTGAACTTTTGAAAGCCGTGCCCGCGGTTATGGGCAGATGGGAATTTGTTAATGTCCGGTTGTAGATAACTTGAACCTTAACTTAATTGAAATGAATCATCTGTGTGTGTTACCGTGATGGTCTCTTCTCGGCGGCGTCCGGGAAGTGAACACGGTGTTGGAGTAATGCTTGCCGCAGGTTTTTCTCTAGTTATTCGTCCGTGCTTTGCCTTCTCTTCTCGCTCTCTTTTGCGAACAGGTTAGCCACCACATATGCTAGTCGCTTGCTGCAGCTCCACATATTACCTTGCCTTACCTATAAGCTTAAATAGTCTTGATCGCGAGGGTGCGAGATTGCTGAGTCCCTGTGGCTCACAGATTACTTCCAAACCAAATGCAGGGCCTGATGACTCCGTTCTAGATGACGCGCTTGAGCTCAAGTGGGAGTTCGACGAGGACTCACGTCGTTACTATGTGTCTTTCCCTGATGATCAGTAGTGGTGCCCAGTTGGGGCGATCGGGACCGTGTCGCATGTTGGGTTGATCTTTTATTTTGGCACCGTAGTCGGGCCATGAGTGATTGGATGATGTAATGCTATTTATGTACTTTGTTTGACGTGGCGAGTGTAAGCCAACTATGTACCTTCCCCTTTTATTATCTATATTACATGGGATGTTGTGAAGATTGCCTTACTTGTGACATTGCTTTCAATGTGGTTATGCCTCTAAGTCGTGCTTCGACACGTAGGAGATATAGCCGCATCGAGGGTGTTACATGTCACTCTAGCAACCCATCATCTACTTATTACTTCCCAATGCCTTCCTCTCGGCCAAAATAATGGTGAAGTGTCATGTAGTCGATGTTCACATAACACCACTAGAGGAGAGACAACATACATCTCATCAAAATATCGAACGAATACCTAATTCACATGACTACTAATAGCAAGACTTCTCCCATGTCCTCAGGAACAAAAGTAACTACTCACAAAGCATAATCATGTTCATAATCAGAGGGGTATTAATATGCATATAGGATCTGAACATATGATCTTCCACCAAATAAACCAACTAGCATCTACTACAAGGAGTAATTAACACTACTAGCAACCTACTAGAACCAATCCCGGACTTGAAGACAAGAATTGGATACAAGAGATGAACTAGGGTTTTGAGAGGAGATGGTGCTGATGAAGATTGCCCTCTCCCGATGAGAAGAGCGTTGGTGATGACGATGGCGATGATTTCCCCCTCCCGGAGGGAAGTTTCCCCGGCAAAACAGCTCTGCCGGAGCCCTAGATTGGTTCCGCCAAGGTTCCGCCTCGTGGCGGCGGAGTTTCGTCCGAGGAGATGGCTTATGATTTTTTTCCTCATCGAAAGACTTCATATAGCAGAAGATGGACATCGGAGGGCCACCAGGGGGCCCACGAGGTAGGGGCGCGCCCCCACCCTCGTGGGCAGGGTGTGGCCCCCCTGGTGAACTTCTTGCGCTCAGTATTTCTTATATATTCTGAAAACGTCTTCCGTGAAGTTTTAGGACTTTTGGAGCTGTGCAGAATAGGTCTCTAATATTTGCTCCTTTTCCAGCCCAGAATCCCAGCTGCCGGCATTCTCCCTCTTTATGTAAACCTTGTAAAATAAGATAGAATAGGCATAAGTATTGTGACATAATGTGTAATAACAGCCCATAATGCAATAAATATCGATATAAAAGCATGATGCAAAATGGACGTATCAACTCCCCCAAGCTTAGACCTTGCTTGTCCTCAAGCGAAAGCCGAAATCGAAAAATATGTCCACATGTTTAGAGATAGAGGTGTCGATAGAAGTAAAGTACGGACATGAGGGCATCATGATCATTCTTAGAACATCAACTTACATAATTTTTGTCATATGATTTCTTATGCTAGAGTAATAATTTGATCACAATTTCACGTATGAATCGTAAACTTCATTGAAAACTAACAAACTATAATCTGAGTCATTGGAGCAATTGCAATTTATCATAACATAGGAAAGAGTCAATGTAGAAGAGCTTTTCAGCAAGTCCACATACTCAACTATCATATAGTCTTTCACAATTGCTGACACTCACGCAATACTTATGGGTATGGAGTTTTAATCGGACACAGAGAAAGATAGGGGCTTATAGTTTTGCCTCCCAACGTTTTACCTCAAGGGTAATGTCAACAATAATATTTCATGAAAACTCACATCCAATTAGCCATATATACCAGGATCTTTCCAACATACTGTGCTTGCCAATGGATAAAATGTAAAAGGGAAGGGTGAAGAGCACCATGACTCTTATGCAAGGTAGGAGATAAAAGTAAAAGATAGGCCCTTCGCAGAGGGAAGCAGAGGTTGTCGTGCGCTTTTATGGTTGGATGCATAAAATCTTAATGCAAAAGAACGTCACTTTATATTGCCACTTGTGATATGGACCTTTATTGTGCAGTCTGTCGCTTTTATTTCTTCCATATCACATGATCATATAAAGCTTATTTTCTCCCACACTAATAAGTCATACATATTTAGAGAGCAATTTTTATTGCTTGCACCGATGACAACTTACTTGGAGGATCTTACTCAATCCATAGGTAGGTATGGTGGACTCTCATGGCAAAACTGGTTTAAGGGTATTTGGAAGCACAAGTAGTATCTCTACTTGGTGCGATGAATTTGGCTAGCATGAGGGGGAAAGGAAAGCTCAACCACGTTGGATGATCCATGACAATATAATTTATCTCAGATGTAAGAAAACATAACCCATTACGTTGTCTTCCTTGTCCAACGTCAACTCTTTAGCATGTCATATTTTAATGAGTGCTCACAATCATAAAAGATGTCCAAGATAGTATATTTATATGTGAAGACCTCTCTTTGTTTATTACTTCCTATTAATTGCAATGATGACCAAAACTATGTTTGTCAACTCTCAACAACTTTTATTCGTCATACTTTTTCTATGTGAGCTCATTACTCTCCATAAAATCCATATGATCTCTTTGTTTCCTTTTTTATTCTTTTTCTTTTCTATTATTCACTTAGGATCATGGCAAAATAATCAAGCCCTTGACTCAACACTAATCTTTATTATATATAGCTCACGGACTCGATTACATAGAGGAATTATAAAGAAAAACTCATAACTAGATCATACTATGAACTTTTATTCTACTAGATCAAGATATTACCAAAAGGGTCGAACTAAGAAAAACGGTAAAGATAAAAGTGATGGTGATACGATACCGGGGCACTCCGCCAAGCTTGGCAGTTGCCAAGGGGAGTGCCCATACCAGGTACCCAATTCTTCTTTGTCGGTGAAGAAGGTGGAGTTGTTTATGATGGATAGTCGCACATCGAGCGTAGGAGGTCTACTAACTTGCGGATAATGCCTTTGAGTGCGATGATATGCTCCTTCAACAAAATACTTTCACGTGTGAGATACTTATTTTGTATACGAGCTAACTTGATCATCTTGAAAGCTTCGATCTCAGTTGGGGTAAGAAGATTGTGATCAAGTTGAAGGATGTCTTATGTTGCCGGAGCTTGGTCCTCCGTGGCCTTCTTGATCCCTTCATCCTTGTTGATCTCCATGGGTTCTTCTCTCTTTAGCTCTATCTTCATTAGCCAAGCATCGTTGCCCTCATTGTTGGAGGAGGAGGGAGACGACATGATGTTTAGCTTCGATAACCCTGGTAGAAAATAGCTCGAAACAAGAACAAGAGATTTTTGCGTGATACGGTAGTCAAAACCTTCGGGAGGTGATATAATGAATTTTTACCGACCAAAACATGTGCCGTGTACGAAAACGGAGTCCGGAGAGCGCACGAGGTGCCCACGAGGTAGGGGGGCGCCCAGGGGGTAGGGCGCGCCCTCCACCCTCGTGGAGCCCTCGTGTCCTTCCCAGACTGCTTCTTATTTTTCTATTTTTCTAAATATTCCAAAACAGAGAAATATTGCCTTAAAAACTGTTTTGGAGTCGGTTTACTTATCGTACCACATACATATTCCTTTTCGGAGTCTGAAACGTTCCGGAAAGTGTCCCTTATATATTCCTCTGGGGTTACAGTTTCAATAACATTGATTTCAATGTTTATGGGATTACCTGAGATATAATTTTTGATTCTTTGACTGTTCACCACCTTCGGATTTGTGCCTTCGCAGTTGTTGATTTTTATGGCACCGGAACGATAGACCTCCTCGATAACGTAAGGACCTTCCCATTTAGAGAGAAGTTTTCCTGCAAAAAATCTTAAACGAGAGTTGTATAGCAATACATAATCACCTATATTAAACTCATGCTTTTGTATCCTTTTATCATGCCATCTTTTAACTTTTTCTTTAAACAACTTGGCATTTTCGCAGGCTTGGGTTCTTCATTCATCGAGTGAGCTAATATCAAATAACCTCTTCTCACCGGCAATTTTAAAATCATAATTGAGCTCTTTAATAGCCCAATAAGCCTTATGTTCTAGTTCGAGAGGTAAATGACATGCTTTTCCATAAACCATTTTATACTGAGACATACCCATAGGATTTTTATATGCAGTTCTATAGGCCCATAATGCATCATCAAGTTTCTTGGACCAATTCTTTCTAGATCTATTAACAGTCTTTTGCAAAATTAATTTGATCTCTCTATTACTCAATTCTACTTGACCACTAGACTGAGGGTGATAAGGGGATGCAATTCTATGATTAACATTATACTTAGCAAGCATTTTACAGAAAGCACCATGAATAAAATGTGAACCACCATCATTCATTAAATATTTAAGGACTCCAAATCTTGGAAAAATAACTTCTTTAAGCATTTTAATAGAAGTGTTATGATCAGCACTACTAGTTGGAATAGCTTCTACCCACTTAGTAATGTAGTCAACAACAACTAAAATATGTGTGTACCCATTAGAGGAAGGAAAAGGTCCCATATAGTCAAAGCCCCAAACATCAAATGGTTCAATAACGAGTGAATAGTTCATAGGCATTTCTTGACGTCTACTAATATTACCAATTCTTTGACATTCATCACAAGATAAGACAAACTTACGGGCATCCTTGAAGAGAGTAGGCCAATAAAAACCAGATTGCAATACCTTATGCGCAGTTCTATCTCCAGCATGGTGTCCTCCATAAGCTTCGGAGTGACACTTGCGTAGGATCTGTTCCTGTTCATGCTCAGGTACACAACGTCTAATAACACCATCTACTCCTTCTTTATAAAGATGTGGTTCATCCCAAAAGTAATGCCTCAAATCATCGAAGAACTTTTTCTTTTGCTGATATGTGAAACTAGGTGGTATAAACTTAGCAACAATGTAATTAGCATAATCATCATACCATGGAGCAGTATGAGAAGCATTTATGACATTTAATTGCTCATCAGGAAAGCTATCATCAATAGGTAGTGGGTCATCAAGCACATTTTCTAACCTAGACAAGTTGTCTGCAATGGGGTTCTCAGCTCCCTTTCTATCAACAATATGTAAGTCAAATTCTTGTAGCAAGAGAACCCATCTAATAAGTCTAGGTTTAGCATCTTTCTTTTCCATAAGATACTTAATAGCAGCATGATCAGTGTGAATAGTTACTTTAGAATCAACAATATAAGGTCTAAACTTATCACAAGCAAATACAAACTGCTAAGAATTCTTTTTCAGTAGTAGCATAATTTCTTTGAGCATTGTCTAGGGTTTTACTAGCATATTGAATAACGTTTAATTTCTTATCAACTCTTTGCCCTAGAACAGCACCTACAACATAATCACTAGCATCACACATAATTTCAAAGGGTAAATTCCAATCAGGTGGCTGAACAATCGGTGCAGAGATCAATGCTTTCTTAAGTATTTCAAATGCTTCTACACAATCATCATCAAAGACAAATGGTATATCTTTTTGTAATAAATTAGTCAGAGACCGAGAATTTTTTTAGAAGTCCTTAATGAACCTCCTATAAAATCCGGCGTGACCAAGGAAACTTCTTATAACTTTGATGTCCTTGGGGCATGGCATCTTTTCAATAGCATCAACCTTGGCTTTATCAACTTCAATGCCTCTTTCAGAAACTTTATGCCCCAAGACAATACCTTCATTAACCATAAAGTGGCACTTTTCCCAATTCAAGACAAGATTAGTTTCTTCACATCTCTGCAAAACTCGATCAAGGTTGCTCAAGCAATCATCAAAAGAAGATCCATAGACGGAGAAATCGTCCATGAAAACCTCACAAATCTTTTCACAAAAGTCAGAGAATATAGCCATCATGCATCTTTGAAATGTAGCAGGTGCATTACATAAACCAAAAGGCGTACATCTATAAGCAAAAGTACCAAAAGGGCAAGTAAAAGTAGTCTTTGATTGATCCTTGGCTGACACAAGTATTTGAGAGAAACCAGAATAACCATCTAGAAAGCAAAAATGTGTATGTTTGGATAATCTTTCTAGCATCTGATCGATAAAAGATAAGGGGTAATGATCCTTTTTAGTGGCCTTATTTAATTTGCGGAAATCAATTACCATCCTATAACCTGTAATAACTCTTTGAGGAATCAATTCATCTTTATCATTAGGAACGACAGTAATACCTCCCTTCTTAGGGACACAATGGACAGGACTTACCCACTGACTATCAGCAACATGATAGATTATACCTGCCTCAAGGAGCTTTAGTATTTCCTTTCTTACCACTTCTTTCGTTTTAGGATTCAGCCGTCATTGATGATCACGAACTGGTTTAGCATCTTCTTCCAAATTTATTTTATGTTGACATAGAGTGGGACTAATGCCCTTAAGATCATCAAGAGTATACCCAATAGCAGCATGGTGTTTCTTCAGAGTTTTCAATAATCTCTCTTCCTCATGCTCTGAAAGGTTAGCACTAATAATAACAGGATATATCCTTTTCTCATCAAGATAAGCATATTTAAGAGTATCAATCAATGCTTTAAGCTCAAACACGGGATCACCCTTGGGTGGAGGAGGATCCCCTAGGATTTCAACAGGAAAATTGTGTTTCAGAATAGGTTCCTGTTTAAAGAATACTTCATCTATTTCTCTTCTTTCATTCATAAACATATCATTTTCATGGTCTAGCAAATATTGTTCTAAAGGATCACTAGGAGGTATGGCAATATAAGCAAGACCAATAATTTCATCCTTACTAGGTAATTCTTCTTCACGGTGTTGTCTACTAAATTTAGAGAAATTAAATTCGTGAGACATATCATCTAAACTGATAGTAACAACATCCTTTTTGCAATCTATCTTAGCATTAACAGTGTTTAAGAAGGGTCTACCAAATATAATGGGACAAAAGCTATCTTGTGGGGACCAAGAACAAGAAAATCAGCAGGATATTTAGTTTTCCCACACAAGACTTCAACATCCCTAACAATCCCCATTGATGAAATAGTATCTCTATTGGCAAGTTTAATTGTGACATCAATATCTTCTAACTCAACAGGTGCAATATCATGCATAATTTCTCTATATAGGCCAATAGGTATTGCACTAGCACTGGCACCCATATCACATAAACCATGATAATGATGATCTCCTATTTTAACATAAATAACAGGCATGCCTACCACAGGTCTAGGTTTATCTTCAGCACAAGGTTTAGCAATTCTAGCAGTTTCATCACAGAAACAAATAACATGCCCATCAATATTATCAGCCAAGAGATCTTTAACAATAGCAACATCAGGTTCAACTTTAATTTGCTCAGAAGGTGTATAAGTTTTAATATTGCTTTTGCGAACCAAAGTTGAAGCTTTAGCATGATCCTTTATCCTGACAGGGAAAGGTGGTTTCTCAACATAAGAAGTAGGAACAATAGGATCATTATAAGTGATAGTCTTTTCTTCAATTTTAATAGGTGCAGCTACTTTTACTTCTATGGGAGGATGATATTTAAACCACTTCTCCTTGGGGAGATCAACATAAGTAGCAAAAGATTCACAAAAAGAAGCTACTATCTCATAGTCAAGTCCATATTTAGTGCTAAATTTACGGAAAACATCGGTATCCATAAAAGATTTAACACAATCAAACCTAGGTGTCATACCTGACTCCTTACCTTTGTCGAGGTCCCAATCTTCAGAGTTGCATTTAATTCTTTCCAATAAATCCCATTTGAATTCAATAGTCTTCATCATAAAAGAGCCAGCACAAGAAGTATCAAGCATGGTGCGATTGCTATCAGAAAGCCGAGCATAAAAATTTTGAATAATCATTTATCTTGAGAGCTCATGATTGGGGCATGAATATAACATTGATTTAAGCCTCCCCTAAGCTTGAGCGATGATTTCTCCTTCGCGAGGCCAAAAATTATATATATAATTGCGATCACGATGAACAAGATGCATAGGATAAAACTTCTGATGAAATTCCAATTTCAATCGTTTGTAGTTCCATGACCCCGTATCATCACATAGCCTATACCATGCCGATGCATCTCCCTTCAAAGATAAAGGGAATACCTTCTTATTAACAACATCTCCAGGTACACCTCCAAGCTTAAATAATCCACAAACTTCATCCACATATATTAGATGCTCATCATGATGCTTTATTCCATCTCCTACAAAAGGATTAGCTAGCAGTTTTTCTATCATACCCGAAGGAATTTCGAAGCAGACATTTTCATTTTCAGTAGGTTCAGTAGGTTGAGGAGCAACTCTTTGCTCTACTGGTCGGGGTGAAGATACCTCGAACAAGCCCCTCAGAGGATTACTTTCCATAGTAACGAGTGACAGTAAATTTTAGCACACTATATAAATTTTTCCTTACCAAATTCCACCTACCAAAAGCGCTTCACTCCCCAGCAACGGCGTCAGAAAAGAGTCTTGATGACCCACAAGTATAGGGCATCTATCGTAGTCCTTTCAATAAGTAAGAGTGTCGAACCCAACGAGGAGCAGAAGGAAATGATAAGCGGTTTCCAGCAAGGTATTCTCTGCAAGTACTGAAATAAGTGGTAACAGATAGTTTTGTGATAGGATAATTTGTAACGAGCAACACGTAACAAAAGTAAATAAAGTGCAGCAAGGTGGCCAATCCTTTTTGTAGCAAAGGACAAGCCTGGACAAACTCTTATATAGAGAAAATCGCTCTCGAGGGCACATGGGAATATCGTCAAGCTAGTTTTCATCACGTTCATATGATTCGCGTTCGGTACTTTGATAATTTGGTATGTGGGTGGACCGGTGCTTGGGTACTGTCCTTACTTGGACAAGCATCCCAATTATGATTAACCTCTATTGCAAGCATCCGCAACTACAACAAAAGTATTAAGGTAAACCTAACCATAGCATGAAACATATGGATCCAAATCAGCCCCTTACGAAGCAACGCATAAACTAGGGTTTAAGCTTCTGTCACTCTAGCAACCCATCATCTACTTATTACTTCCCAATGCCTTCCTCTAGGCCCAAATAATGGTGAAGTGTCATGTAGTCGACGTTCACATAACACCACTAGAGGAGAGACAACATACATCCCATCAAAATATCGAGCGAATACCAAATTCACATGACTACTAATAGCAAGACTTCTCCCATGTCCTCAGGAACAAAAGTAACTACTCACAAAGCATAATCATGTTCATAATCAAAGGGGTATTAATATGCATATAGGATCTGAACATATGATCTTCCACCAAATAAACCAACTAGCATCAACTACAAGGAGTAATTAACACTACTAGCAACCTACTAGCACCAATCCCGGACTTGAAGACAAGAAGTGGATACAAGAGATGAACTAGGGTTTTGAGAGGAGATGGTGCCGATGAATATGTTGATGGAGATTGTCCTCTCCCCATGAGAAGAGCGTTGGTGATGACGATGGCGATGATTTCCCCCTCCCGGAGGGAAGTTTCCCCGGCAGAACAACTCTGTCGGAGCCCTAGATTGGTTCCGCCAAGGTTCCGCCTCGTGGCGGCGGAGTTTCGTCCGAGGAGATGGCTTATGATTTTTTCCTCATCGAAAGACTTCATATAGCAGAAGATGGACATCGGAGGGCCACCAGGGGGCCCACGAGGTAGGGGCGCGCCCCCCACCCTCGTGGGCAGGGTGTGGCCCCCCTGGTGAACTTCTTGCGCTCAGTATTTTTTATATATTCTGAAAACGTCTTCCGTGAAGTTTTAGGACTTTTGGAACTGTGCAGAATAGGTCTCTAATATTTGCTCCTTTTCCAGCACAGAATCCCAGCTGCCGGCATTCTCCCTCTTTATGTAAACCTTGTAAAATAAGAGAGAATAGGCATAAGTATTGTGACATAATGTGTAATAACAGCCCATAATGCAATAAATATCGATATAAAAGCATGATGCAAAATGGAGTATCAACGAGGATGGATGGCGTCGGCGTAGAAGGGGAAGGAGGGCGGCGTCACTGACAGGGGAGGCACGCCATGGGGATCGAGCGCAGGCGCTCCTCCTGGCGCTAGCTATGTGCATGCATGTGAGTGGCGGCGGAGGGGGGATGAGGTGAGGGATCAAGGGGAGATGAGGATCGGGCAGATGCTCGCTAGGGTTAGAAAGGGTTGGGCATCAAGGGGTTTGTGGGCTGGCCTGGCCTAGTGGCATGCGGCTCCTGGGCTTCTTCTCTCCCTCTCTACTCTTTTCGTTAACAGAGAACTGGAAGAAAGGAAAGGAGAGAAGAGAAGGTTAGAGGAAGAATTTGGGCATGCGGAGAAAAGATCATGGATACAAGATAGTTTAGAAATGAGAGGGATTTATAATGCAAGTTTGTTGTGGTGGCTTCCAAATAAATGGAATATTTTATTATAGCTCTCTAATATTGGGAGGATATGTTATAAAGAGAAATCACCATTGTGAATATCCCTCGATTTAAATGGACGAAGATCCATACGATTTTATTTAGATCAGTTTTTAAAATTAAATGACATGATGGCATGATGTAATGCAAATGATGCAACAAACAAAACAAAACACATGACGAAAATCAGAGTAGTTGGAAGTCTTCTGGAGAGTCGGTCTCGGGGCATCACATCCATATACCCCGCAAACATCCAGGAGCACCACGAAACCCTATTTCCACCGCCGCAACCTTCTGTACCCAAGAGATCCCATCTTGGGGCCTTTTCTGGAGCTCCACCGGAGGGGGCATTGATCACGGAGGGCCTCTACATCAACTCCATGGCCCCTCCGATGATGTGTGAGTAGTTTACCTCAGACCTTCGGGTCCATAGCTAGTAGCTAGATGGCTTCTTCTCTCTCTTTGGATCTCAATACAAAGTTCTCCTCGATTCTCTTGGAGATCTATTCGATGTAATCTTCTTTTGCGGTGTGTTTGTCGAGATCCGATGAATGGTGGGTTTATGATCAAGTCTATCTATGAACAATATTTGAATTTTCTCTGAATTCTTTTATGTATGATTGGTTTATCTTTGCAAGTCTCTTCGAATTATCAGTTTGGTTTGGCCTACTAGATTGATCTTTCTTGCAATGGGAGAAGTGCTTAGCTTTGGGTTCAATCTTGCGGTGCTCGATCCCAGTGACAGAAAGGGAAATGACACGTATTGTATTGTTGCCATCGAAGATAACAAGATGGGGTTTACATCATATTGCATGAATTTATCCCTGTACATCATGTCATCTTGCTTAAGGCGTTACTCTGTTCTTATGAACTTAATACTCTAGATGCATGCTGGATAGCGGTCGATGTGTGGAGTAATAGTAGTAGATGCAGAATCGTTTCGGTCTACTTGTCGCGGGTGTGATGCCTATATACATGATCATGCCTAGATATTCTCATAATTATTCGCTTTTCTATCAATTGCTCGACAATAATTTGTTCACCCACCGTAATATTTATGCTATCTTGAGAGAAGCCACTAGTGAAACCTATGGCCCCCGGGTCTATTTTCCATCATACGAGTTTCCAATCCATTTTATTTTGCAATCTTTACTTTCAATCTATATCATAAAAATACCAAAAATATTTATCTTATTATTATCATCTCTATCAGATCTCACTCTTGCAAGTGGCCGTGAAGGGATTGACAACCCCTTTATCGCGTTGGTTGCGAGGTTCTTATTTGTTTGTGTAGGTACGAGGTGACTCGCGCGTGGCCTCCTACTGGATTGATACCTTGGTTCTCAAAAACTGAGGGAAATACTTACGCTACTTTACTGCATCACCGTTTCCTCTTCAAGGGAAAACCAACGCAGTGCTCAAGAGGTAACATCATGCTAGTTGAGTAATTGTGAATTTGAGAAATACTTGTGTTGAAGTTTGTGATTCCTGTAGCATGCACGTATGGTGAACCGTTATGTGATGAAGTCGGAGCATGATTTATTTATTGATTGTCTTCCTTATGAGTGGCGGCGGGGACGAGCGATGGTCTTTTCCTACCAATCTATCCCCTAGGAGCATGCGCGTAGTACTTTGTTTCAATAACTAATAAACTTTTGCAATAAGTATGTGAGTTCTTTATGACTAATGTTGAGTCCATGGATTATACGCACTCTCACCCTTCCACCGTTGCTAGCCTCTCTAGTACCGCGCAACTTTCGCCAGTACCTTAAACACACCATATACCTTCCTCAAAACAGCCACCATACCTACCTATTATGGCATTTCTGTAGCCATTCTGAGATATATTGCCATGCAACTTTCCACCGTTCCGTTATTATGACACTCTTCATCATTGTCATATTGCTTTGCATGATCATGTAGTTAACATCGTATTTGTGGCAAAGCCACTGTTCATAATTCTTTCATACATGTCACTCTTGATTTATTGCATATCCCGGTACACTACCGGAGGCATTCACATAGAGTCATATTTTGTTCTAAGTATTGAGTTGTAATCTTTGAGTTGTAAGTAAATAAAAGTGTGATGATCATAATTATTAGAGAATTGTCCCAAGTGAGGAAAGGATGATGGATACTATGATTCCCCCACAAGTCGGGATGAGACTCCGGATGAAAAATAAAGAAAAAAAGGAAAAGAAAAGAGGCCATAAAAAAGGCCCAAATAAAAAAAATGAAAAAATGAAAAATGAGAGAAAAAGAGAGAAGGGACAATGTTACTATCATTTTTCCACACTCGTGCTTCAAAGTAGCACCATGATCTTCATGATAGAGAGTCTCCTGTGTTGTCACCTTCATATACTAGTGGGAATTTTACATTATAGAACTTGGCTTGTATATTCCAATGATGGGCTTCCTCAAAATGCCCTAGGTCTTCGTGAGAAAGCGAGTTGGATGCACACCCACTTAGTTTCTTTTGTTGAGTTTTCATACACTTATAGCTCTAGTGCATCCGTTGCATGGCAATCCCTACTCACTCACATTGATATCTATTGATGGGCATCTCCATAGCCCATTGATATGCCTAGTTGATGTGAGACTATCTTCTCCTTTTTGTCTTCTCCATAACCACCATTCTATTCCACCTATAGTGTTATGTCCATGGCTCACGCTCATATATTGCGTGAAGATTGAAAAAGTTTGAGAACACCAAAAGTATGAAACAATTGCTTGGCTTGTCATCGGGGTTGTGCATTATTAAATACTTTGTGTGATGAATATAGAGCATAGCCAGACTATATGATCTTGTAGGGACAACTTTCTTTGGCCATGTTATTTTGAGAAGACATGATTGCTTCGTTAGTATGCTTGAAGTATTACTATTTTTATGTCAATATTAAACTTTTGTCTTGAATCTTTCGGATCTGAACATTCATGCCACAATAAATAAAATTACATTGAGAAATATGCTAGGTAGAATTCCACATCAAAAATTATGTTTTTATCATTTACCTACTCGAGGACGAGCAGGAATTGAGCTTGGCGATGCTTGATACGTCTCCAACGTATCTATAATTTTTGATTGTTCCATGCTATTATATTATCTGTTTTGGATGTTAATGGGCTTATTTATACACTTTTATATTATTTTTGGAACTAACCTACTAACCCAAGGCCCAGTACAAATTGCTGCTTTTTTGCCTATTTTAGTGTTTCACAGAAAAGGAATATCAAATGGAATCCAAACGGAATGAAACCTTCGGGAGAGTTATTTTTGGAACAAACGTGATCCAGAGGACTTGGAGTGGACGTCAAGAAATCAACGAGGAGTCCACGAGGCAGGGGGCGCGCCTACCCCCTGGGCGCGCCCTCCACCCTCGTGGGCCCCTCGTGGCTCCACCGACCTACTTCTTCCTCCTATATATATCCACATACCCCGAAAACATCCAGGAGCACCACAAAACCCTATTTCCACCATCGCAACCTTCTGTACCCAAGAGATCCCATCTTGGGGCCTTTTCCGGAGCTCTGCCAGAGGGGAATCGATCACGGAGGGCTTCTACATCAACACCATAGCCTCTCCGATGATGTGTGAGTAGTTTACCTCAGACCTTCGGGTCCATAGTTATTAGCTAGATGGCTTCTTCTCTCTCTTTGGATCTCAATGCAAAGTTCTCCTCGATCTTCTTGGAGATCTATTCAATGTAACTCTTTTTGCAATGTGTTTGTCGAGATCCGATGAATTGTGGGTTTATGATCAAGTTTATCTATGAACAATATTTGATTCTTCTCTGAAATCTTTTATGTATGATTGGTTATCTTTGCAAGTCTCTTCGAATTATCAGTTTGGTTTGGCCTACTAGATTGATCTTTCTTGCAATGGGAGAAGTGCTTAGCTTTGGGTTCAATCTTGTGGTGTCCTTTCCCAGTGTCAGTAGGGGCAGCAAGGCACATATTGTATTGTTGCCATAGAGGATAAAAAGATGGGGTTTATATCATATTGCTTGAGTTTATCCATCTACATCATATCATCTTGCCTAATGCATTACTCTGTTCTTATGAACTTAATACTCTAGATGCATGTTGGATAGCGATCAATGTGTGGAGTAATAGTAGTAGATGCAGAATCATTTTGGTCTACTTGTCGCGGACGTGATGCCTATATACATGATCATGCCTATTCTCATAATTATGCATTTTTCTATCAATTGTTTGACAGTAATTTGTTCACCCACTGTAATACTTATGCTATCTTGAGAGAAGCCACTAGTGAAACCTATGGCCCCGGGGTCTATTCTCTATTATATTAATCTCCCGTCAACAAGCTATTTCTGTCGCCGTTTATTTTGCAATCTTTACTTTCAATCTATATCATAAAATCCCAAAAATATTTATCTTATTATTATTATCTCTATCAGATCTCACTCTCGTAAGTGACCGTGAAGGGATTGACAACCCCTTTATCGCATTGGTTGCGTGGTTCTTATTTGTTTGTGTAGGTACGAGGGACTTGCGTGTAGTCTCCTACTGGATTGATACCATGGTTCTCAAAAACTGAGGGAAATACTTATGCTACTTTGCTGCATCACCCTTTCCTCTTCAAGGGAAAACCAACACAGTGCTCAAGAGGTAGCAGCCGGCTCCGCCTGAGCCGGCAAGGGAGGCCCCGCCGAAGGACCCGTCAGAGATGCACGGGGTCGTGACGAAGGAAGCGCAAGGGCTCCACGAGGCCGTCGAGGGAGAACATCCGAAGACGGAGCTATTGTCGGTGTAGCCTGCTCAAAGGGAAAAACAACCTCATCAAAGTAAACATGCCGCGAGACGAACACACGACGAGAAACCGGGTCATAGCAGTGAAATCCTTTGGTGTTTGGTTGATAGCCGAGAAAGACACAAGCGAGAGACCGAGGCGCAAGCTTATGTGGGGCGGTGGCGGTGATGTTGGGGTAACACAAACAACCAAAGACATGAAGATTGTCATAGGAAGGGGGAGACCCGAACAGAAGATGATGAGGTGTATGGCTCCATCGCGGTTTGCATGGTCGGATATTGAGAAGTAGAGTGGCGGTGGCAAGAGCATCGGGCCAAAACCGGGCGGGCATGTGTGCATGGAAAAGCAGCGCACGAACACTCTCATTGAGGGTGTGAAGAACACGTTCGACACGACCGTTTTGTTGGGAGGTGTATGGACATGTAAGGCAGAAAACAGTGCCATGAGTGGAGAGAAGACGTCGAATGGCGAGATTATCAAGTTCTTTTTCGTTATCCATTTGAAGGTGAGCAATGGTGCGATGAAAGTGGGTGCGGATGTAAGCATAAAAGGAGTGGAGAGTGGAAGCGACGTCAGATTTACGGCGTAGCGAAAAAGTCCAAGTGAAGTGAGAAAAATCATCTAAAATCACAAGATAATATGATAAGCCAGAATTACTAGGCACTGGAGATGTCCAAACATCACAATGAATAACATCAAAAGGAAAAGTGGCTATTGATGTAGATGAAGGAAACGGCAAGCGAACGTGTTTTCCTATGCGGGAAGCATGACATGTATGAGCTGCCGATTTATTAGATGAAAAAGAAAAGGTGCCCAAAATTTTGTGAAGAGCGTTGGCGCCGGGATGACCAAGTCGAGTGTGCCAAAGCGAGACATCGGCATGAAGAGCAACCGGGCCGCCACTCGTCATAGGACCAGATGGGTAGAGATCATTGGTGGAATCACATCGGTGCAGAACCCTCCGGGAGCGAGCATCCTTGACAGAGAAACCAAGAGCGTCAAACTCAACAGTGACAAGATTTTCACGAGTAAGAGTTTTAACAGAGCATAGGTTTTTGATTAAGGACGGTGAAACAAGCACATTATTGAGAGTAAGAGACGAAGAGGGAAACGGAAGAGAGGATGAACCATGATGAGTGATGGGAAGAGAGGAGCCATCACCCACCATGATGCGAGAGTTGAAGGGATAGGGGGAGGCATGGGAGAGGATACCGGGGTTGGAGGCCATGTGAGCAGCGGCGCTGGTGTCCATGTACCAATCGCCGCCTCCATTGTAGGTGCTTGGCAAGGGTGCAACATGAAGGGCGGAGAGGAGCGCCGGGTCGTAGACCGGAGGGGCGCTACCATATGCGCCGTGGCCTGGGGGACCTCCGTAGGCCGAGGAGCCACTGTAGGCCGCGGCGTTGCCGTATGCCGCGGGAGCCGGCGCGGTCAGCAGCGCCTGATGAGAAGACGGCCGTGGCCCGAGGATGCCCGGAGCGGGAGGACGGGGAACGGGCATGGAGCAAGCATGCACAACGCCCGTCCATGGATTATACCCCGAGAGCCACGACGGAGGAGGAGCGGCCGCAGTTGCTGCGGGAGGGCGCTGCGCCGTGTTGGCGTTGCGGCCCCGACCCCCGCGGCCCTTCTGCTTGCGGCCACCAGCGAGCGCGGGGGGCGGGGTCGGAGGAGGTGCGCGCGGCGCTGGCGGAGTTGGCGGAGCACCGTGGCCAGCGGCGAGGCTGACGTGGAGGGCGGTGTGGGTCGCCTGCCGGGCGGTGTGACAGAGACGCTTCTCCTTCATGCGAAGGTATGTGACCGCCTTTGCGTACATCGGCGTGACGAGGGAGAGGTTGGCGGCGGACTGGCCAAGGTCGGGGTGGAGGCCGCGGAGGAGGTTGGTGGGGAGGACGGAGTCGTCGATGGTCATACCGACGTCGCGCAGCTCGTCGGCGAGGACCTTCAACCGCGTGCAGTACTCATCGATTGAAAGATCATTTTGCTGCATAGTGAAGAACTCCCCTTGAAGAAAGACGCGACGTTGGAGTTGATTGTCGAGGAAGAGATCACACAGGCGCGTCCACATAGCATACGCCGACGGGTCGCGGGCGTTCACCATGTTGAAGAGACCACCGGAGATGGTGAGGAAGAGCCACTTGACGATGCTGGCGTCCACGGCAAGCCACTCGTCGTCGTCCTTCATGTCGCGGAAGTCGACGCTCCCGTCAGCATGCTCGATGAGACGGTAAGAGCAAAACAACAATGTGAAGTAGGTGCGCCATGCGTTGTAGGATGGCGAGTCAAGGTCGAGGATGACGGGTACGTGGCCTTTGATGTGAAGCTCGTTGAGGCGGTTGGAGGTGAACATGGCACCGGCAGAAGAACCGGCGTCGGAGGCGTCGGCCTTGGCCATGATGGCGTCGGGTGGTTAGGGTTTGGGTGATGTTGGAGGGAGGAACGCGGCTACAGGAGAAAGATGGTAGCGGCGGCGGCTTTAGGGTTTTGGGGAGAAGGCGGCGGCGGCAGTGAGAAGAAGGGAAGCGGCGGCTACGGGAGAGGTGGCAGCGGCGGCAGCGGCTTGAGGGGTTTGGGGAGGAGGTAGGCGGCGGCGGTGGCTACGGGAGAGGTAGCGACGGCGGCGGCTACAGGAAGGTGCGGCGTTGCGGGGTGCGGAAGCAAGAGAAGATCGCGGTAAAACTGATACCATATAGAGAGAATATTTGGTGCAACTCAATTGTATTCCAGAGAGTCGGTCACAATATATACACAGGATGTCTTACGTGACAAGAAAACTAATCCTATCATATCTCTAGAAGTCAACTATACAAGGCTAGAAAAGATAGGAATAGCAATACAAATATGTCACGTTCAACATTGACGGTGGCGGCGATGGCCTACGGCAGCTGCAACCGCGGTGGCCTCGCGACGGCGGCAGCGTCCCGTGCCGCGGGGTGGTCCGGCGTTATAGTCATGAAGTTTAGAGATACATGAGCTGTTGTCTACACAGATCAATCTTAAGCGCAAAGGAGTAGCAGTGTTGCTGTGTAGCAAACAAATGTCTACACAGATCAATCTTAAGGCGCAAAGGAATGCTGCAAAGAAAATGTTGTCCTCATCGTCATCACTTCTCCGTGAGCAAGCGACTCAATTTCACCGCCATTAAGCAAGTGACTTTGACTTCACCACAAAATGACCACCAACAACACTGCCATTGAGCAAGCGACTCTGATTTCATCGCGAATGACCACCGACAAAACTCAAAGGCCGCGAAATGCCGCATGAAGATCCAAGCCAAGCAATCAACCACCCACATTGACGACATTGCAGCTCCGATTCTAAGGGCGAGTTAAGAAGCATGCAAGGAGACCATCTGCTTAACTATGATCCAAGTAGTGGACCCACAGCTATGCAAAGCAGGGCTTAAAGAGAGTTGATGCGAATATAACCAGTCTATCTATAAGGAAAATATTTCAGCTATTTTTTCATGGGAACATTTCAGTTATTTTTAACAGCACCACAGTTAAAACAGCGGCTGAACTATATGGTTCAGGCATAAGGATGAATGGAACTGCAGTTATACATCTCTATGATTCACGAAAACCAGGCAAATGCGCCCAGCCTTTACACACACAATCAAGATACAACAAATGTCTGTCATGACTGCGATTTCGACACACCACATCTAAGGTAACAACAATTCACGATTGGATTTGCACCACGAATCACGGACCCAGGAACATGGCATCATCGTCGGTTATTCGGGACCCCCAGGGATATAACTTCTTTTTCTTTTCACTGCCGCGGCAATGTAACTGTAAGTGACATCAGTTGGACAAGAGCAGGTTTCTTATCTGGTGTATCTGTCTTCCACTAGTTTGGACGGTTCAGAGCCATGAACTTGCACTGCTCACTCATCGCCTGGAGCTGTGCATCCTTCTTGTCGACCATGGCACGTAGCCTCACATTTTCCTCCATCACCTTCTGGACTTCGGCTTCTTTCTGTGCTTTCTCGGTCTCGAGCTGGTTGGTCCTTGCGACTAGCCTGTTCACAAACATACGAGGCTCAGTACAGTATTGGTTATAGATAACCGACTCAATGCTTACTTAACAGTACATGCTAGAGTGGCCTGATTTTTAAGCCTACATTACTTGCTGTACAAGGAAAGGAACTGTCAGCAATGCGAGTGCATTATCTCTGTTATATCTACAAATTTGATCATTCCTACGCACCAGTCAGGGACTTATTTTCTGTGGAAGGGAGGCGGGGAAGGATAAGATCCTTTTTTTTTAGAACAGATTTTTCCTTTTCTGAAGCAAAGGGGTCAGGAGAACTGCCTATTCAGTAAACAGAGAGTGGTTAATATTTACAGAGTGGACCTGTATTGAAGGGAACGAAGCCTAGAACCTAACAAGCAAAAGCAACTACTCGCCCTCAATTGCACTGCTTGTCTGCATAGCAAAAGATCTAAGGTTGGTCTCTTGTCAAGCTAAATGACCAACCTGTTCACCAGGAGACCTCAGTGTAAAATTCCATGACTAGGATATGCTGACTAGTATCAACCAGAGAGCAGAAGAAGAAAGTAGGAAGAAGGCAATGGACAATGCATACGATTTAGCCAATGTCATGCAAGCGGTAGAAAGATCAATGATCCAAAATGTCAATTCTTAATCGAAACATCTAGAAGGTCAGAAAAGAGCAAGAACTGCAATTTTGGACCAAATGCGGACCGGCAGAAAACCAGATTTTCAGGCTTACCCAAGTCTATCTGCATCTTCTTGACCACTAAATATCAATAAACATTTGGGACACGATTGAGGCACAGAACTGCTGCATTCAGGAGAGCAGTATATGGAACCAACTTAACAAATTAGATGGCAACTCTCTATCAGATGTCAAGGTGTGATAGAAGAGTAGTAACTGTGTCAACCAATGGTTGCATGATGTATAGTTAACATAATTGTAAGAAGATATCAGCAGACTTCTCAGTCTCACCAAATCCCCTCATATACGATGAAGTGGGTGATCAAACTGACGACAATATGTGATACACAGAGGAGTCTAGGCATAGCATTTTAAGTGCTAATTTATAACAAAACAGATATGTTGTGTGGCCTGAGGTTCAAAGAAAAGGTAGAACCCATTTAGTTGCAAAGATGGAATTGCTAATGCCTTGTTTTAATAAAGATGGGGCAGAGGGGAACCCCTTTTGATAAAAAAAATGGAATTGCTAACAGAAGATCAAACATATAGTACTAAAACAGCATTAGCATACCTGCACAAAGACTAATTTTGTTTTGCATCTCGAAGATATGCGTCTTTTTGGCTTATAAACTAGTTCAATGCATAGCTGATTGAATATATTGTTAAGATATGCCAATGAGTCCATAATGCTGACCATGTTACAAGTTCAATGCATAGCTGATTGAATATTTTGTTAAGATGTGCCAATGAGTTTATAATGCTGACCATGTTACAAACTAGTTCAATGCATAGCTGATTGAATATATTGTTAAGATGGTAATCATGGTAACTACAAGTCTACCATGGCTTCACATTCAATAATGCATAAAACAGGGCCGGAGCCAGCGCCCGGGCTCGCTGGCCACAGGACAGCGTACATACGTGATAAACAATGGGGCAAATTCTACTGCGTGACGTGGTTTACACGGGCAGCAGTCAATGTACATATGTGATAAACAATGGACTCCTACCAAGCATCGACTAATATTTGACTAATTGGTTAATTAACTAGGCCTACCAAGCGCAGTCCCCTGACCAAGCGTAATGTTGCAGTCATGAGCTGCTAACTTCCCTTCTTCCAAAACAACTACTCAACAGGAACACGAGCAGTCACAGCCCTGTTCGCCATGACGGCACTTGCATGCTCTGTGATTTTCTACAGCACACTAGTGGTATGTTCTATCTGACTATCTCTATTCATGCAAGCTCTCTAATTTGAATATGTTCACAAATCACAGCACTTAATTTATGTGAATTAGAATCCATTTTTTTAATCTTGTAGTGTCTTCTAGGATGTTTGGATAGCTATACTTTTACTGGCAACATGGCAAGTTTGGTTCTATGGATGCGCGGTTCTATGACTTATGTTGTCAAGTCTCAACTTTATTTTGGTCTACAAAACTGGATATTGATATATCATATATTAGTTCACTTTAAAACTAAAATTGCATGACTACTATGTTTGGGGCTATGTTATATGTTGTGTATCCGAACACTCGATTTTAATTTCCAGATTAGACACTTAGGCTCAAGCTTGCCCAGGCTTCACAAAAGTTCTGGCTCGCCACTGGCAACAAAGTAAAATTATGCAATGGTAAATGCCTATCAAAGAAATCATTGCATACTCCATTGGAAGGAGGGAGATGAAAGTAATGAGAGGTGCTGGGTTCGAGTCCAACCACCACACTTTTGTTTAAAGATCTTATGGGTTTCAACCCTAGCCTACCCCAACTTGTTTGGGACTGAAAGGGTTTGTTGTTGTTGGTGGTGGTGGTGGTGGTAGAAGCATATCAAAACACGGTCATGCCAGAATTTATGAAATAATTGGTTCATGCTGCTGCTTTGTTCAAAATCAGGAGGTTGAAATTAACTATTTCTACTCTTCCTTCCTCCGCCATTTTTTTTAAGTTATCTGTACCAAGCTATACAAGTTTTGCCAGGGAAATTAACACATGGTTATACATTTAGACAGAATATAATTACTAGAAACAACACGAGACTTGCCGAAGTACCTGTCAAAAAGCTTTTCCATTGTCTCGAATTGCTTCTCCGATGAAAGAAGAGTTTCTCTGACACTAACAAGTGTGCTGACATAAGTTCTGAGCGACTCAAAGTCGTTCTTCACACGACTAAGCTCCTGCTCATTTTCAGCGGCGCGCTGCCTCTGCCGTGTAGTCTCCAGCACCATATCTTCAACCCGCTGCCTCATCTCGTTCAGCATACCATTCGTACCCACCGCAAACTTCTCCATCTCCTCGACTTTGACCGACATGGACTCGACCTGAATGGTCTTCCTCCTGATCTCTTCCAACCCAATCCTCACCTTTTCTTTCTCATTCGCAGTTTCGGACTCGGCCACAATCACTCTCTTGACAAGAGACTCCATGACATCGGTCACCACGCGGATGGACTTGAGAATATCATCGACATCTCCATCCCCCTCAACGGCATCGCCATTTTTCTGAACGCCGCTACCCTCTGCCGCCGCCCTGTCATCCGAACCTCCCCCACAGGAGGCGGGCTCGGCGGCCTTGGACCAATCGGCCAGGGGCACCCCGTGCCGGTCGACGAACCCCACGCCGTCCTGGTTCCTGATCCCGCAGGACGTGTGCGCGAGGTGCGGTATCGCCATGATCCTGGCCTTGGATTTGAGGTAGGCCAGCAGGGTGGCGATGGTCTTGACCCTGCGGCACAGGTGCTCGAGCTCCCGGCCGGAATCGTCCTCGGAGCGCCGCATCCCGACCTTGACCTCCACGAGCCGGTCGCGCAGCGCCTCGACCTGGGACTGCTGCTGCCTCAGCTCCTCCCTCCATTCGCACTCCCCGACCGGCGGCAGGCCGCTCCGGCTAGGGCCGTCCTCCTCCATGGGACCTCTGAAATTCGGGGGAGCAGATTGCGCTCGTCACTCGGGGAAAACATTCTGATTTCGGGCGCAGATGGATCTGCCGCCGAATTTGACCGCGCGAAATAGCAATCGCGCGGATTCGCGCGGGGCGTAGCTGGGGGGATCGGGAGTGGGGGGCCTACCTTGCGAACGCCGGCGAGGAGGAGGAGGAGGAGCGGGCCGGCGGCGAACCGGATGGCCTCCGTCGGGGTGGAGGGGACGGGTTTGCTTTCTCTTCTCTACTTCCCTCGCCTTTCCCCTTTTCCTTCCCTTCCCGGACCAATCGATTGATTGGTTTTGGTTTTCGCTTTGAGCGAAATTTCCATTTTTATTTTGATTAGAGAAATCCTGCTGCTCCTGATTCATGATGCTTGTGGGCCATGTCTACGGGCCCGGTTGGTGCACCACCGTGTGACTTAAAGTGATGGATTAATTGTGGGCCTAATCACCAGACATTCGTACTTGCATGCCCATCACTCGGGCATATACCTGGCCAAACCTCGGGCCGGGCCGGGCCTAGCCAAGCCCGAGGCAAAAAACCTAGGCCTGGGCCGGCCATCGGGCCTGGTTTTTAGGCTTGAGCCCGGCCCGAACACGTAAAAGCCCGGCGGGCCTTGGGCCTCGGGGCGGGTGACGGGCCTGGCTCAGTCATCGGGCTCAAAATCTAGGCCAAGCTCGGCCCGGGAGCAATGTCGGGCCGGGTCGGGTCAGGCTTTTTCGGGCCGGGCCGGCCGGGCTTCCCATGGCTAGGTATACTCGAGCATACACTAATACATCCGTCATCATTTACTAGTGTTTTACCTATTTTTGTGTGATCAATAAAGTCAAGTAGGTTTTGCTCAAAAAATATTTTTAATAGTCCTGTATACAAATAAAAAAACTTGTCCTTGTATTTTGTGTCATACTTTGACCATGATTTTAATTAATATAAATTTTAAGTCATTACATAGCAAAAATAATATCATTAAAAACTACATTCAAATACAAATCCAACAAGTTTTTCTTATAACGTGTGCTAACATTTTTCTTGTCCAATAGGAGTATGTGGTATCTTTGATCCAAAATACGATGTGGGACTAATAAATCCAGACGAAGGTAGTATAAATAAGAAATCACTCGTGCACTGACTGATCATATGTTTAGTAATGTATTCTCTCTATTCATTTTTAGTTTGCATATAAAAGTTGTTTGCAGACGAATTTCGTAAAGTTTGACCAACTTTATTGAAAAAATATCAACATACACAATATGAAATCAATATCATTAGATACATCATCATGAAAATAATTTCATATTATACAACTTAGTATTGTAGATCTTGATTTTTTTATCAATATAATTTTGGTCAAAGTTTGTGTAGTTTGAATTAAAAAAATATACGGAGTAAAAGGAAATAGAGAGGTACTAGGTCAAGTCACATAAAAAATGTGCTAGATAAGTGATAACTTATTTTTAGTAATGATAGATAAAACTATTTTTTTAACATTTACACAACAAAGATCTACCATGCTTCAAACTTTTGAATCAAAAATTAATCTACGTACTATCTCAAAACAAAAAAAAAAAGATAAAAGTAATAGCTAATACCATAACCATGGCACCATTCAGAAATTTGAAATGGGCGATATCCATAGTTTGATTTTTCTTTTTTTGTTTGTAATGATATGGATTGGAAATTCCATGGCAATACCGGTATCTATTTGTGTATATGTTAGTATTTCTTTTCAGTTTCTCTTCGATGTTCTGGACATGTGTTTTGACTATCTACCACAACAAACCCATTTTCACCTTTGGAGGACACGAGTTAAGAGTGCTTACAAGCTTGCCTTTGATGAAGCTCACATGCAAACGACTATTGGTTCTAGTTCACGCCTCGAGGGGAGCAGGAATTGTTGGAAGTTGATTTGGTCTAATGTCCCTCCGTCTATAAAAAGTTCGCATGGGAAGTTGCCACCAATTCGCTTCCCACTTGGCAGAAGAAGCATAGTAGGGGTTTGGATATCAATGATTTGTGTCCAAGATGTTCTATTGAGGGGAGGACAACTTTCACCCTCTCTATCGCTGCCCATTGTCGCAAGAGTTGTGGTACACCATGTCAGAGGTATGCACACTACCGAACCTTGCTGCAATTAAGAATACTGCACATCCTTGAACCCCGACCTGACATCGAGCGTTGCATGCTGCTGATGACACTTTAGCGAGCGTGGCATATACGTAATGAGATTGTTCATCATAAACCCCCGCCTCCTATGGAAGCTTCCAAGAGGTTTGTGGTCAGGTATCTTGATTCCCTAATTGGTATTAAACCGGACCTCTCTTCAGATCCTTTTAAGGGGAAGCAAATTATCACCTATGATAAACTTTTACATCACCCAGATGTGATATCGCAACCTGCTCCTATTAGATGGACTCCACCTCAATCCGGTTGGGTCAAACTCAACACTAACAGATCATATTCATATGACGGTACGGCTGGAACGGGTATGGTGCTCTGATGACCCATGATAACCCACAAGTATAGGGGATCACAACAGTTTTCGAGGGTAGAGTATTCAACCCAAATTTATTGATTCGACATAAGGGGAGCCAAAGAATATTCTCAAGTATTTGCAGCTGAGTTGTCAATTCAACCACACCTGGATAACTTAATATCTGCAGCAAAGTGTTTAGTAGCAAAGTAATATGATAGTAGTGGTAACGGTGGCAAAAAGTAACGGTAGCAAAGGTAATATTTTTGGGTTTTATAGTGATTGTGAAAATAGCAACGAAAAAGTAATAAGCGAAGAACAATATATGAAAAGCTCGTAGGCAATGGATCGGTGATGGAGAATTATGTCGGATGCGAACATAGGGTGACACAGAACTAGCTCCAGTTCATCAATGTAATGTAGGCATGTATTCCGAATATAGTCATGCGTGCTTATGGAAAAGAACTTGCATGACATCTTTTGTCCTACCCTCCCGTGGCAGTGGGGTCCCATTGGAAACTAAGGGATATTAAGGCCTCCTTTTAATAGAGTACCGGACCAAAGCATTAACACTTAGTGAATACATGAACTCCTCAAACTACGGTCATCACCGGTAAGTATCTCGATTATTGTCACTTCGGGGTTAACGGATCATAACACATAATAGGTGACTATAGACTTGCAAGATAGGATCAAGAACTCACATATATTCATGAAAACATAATAGATTCAGATCTGAAATCATGGCACTCGGGCCCTAGTGATAAGCATTAAGCATAGCAAAGTCATAACAACATCAATCTCAGAACATGGTGGATACTAGGGATCAAACCCTAACAAAACTAACTCGATTACATGATAAATCTCATCCAACCCATCACCGTCCAGCAAGCCAACGATGGAATTACTCACGCACGGCGGTGAGCATCATGAAATTGGTGATGGAGAAAGGTTGATGATGACGATGGCAACGGATTCCCCTCTCCAGAGCCCCGGACGGACTCCAGATCAGCCCTCCCGAGAGAGTTTAGGGCTTGGCGGCGGCTCTGTATCGTAAAACGCGACGAATCCTTCTCTCTGATTTTATTTCTCCCCGAACACGAATATATGGAGTTGGAGTTGAGGTCGGTGAAGCGTCAGGGGGCCCACGAGACAGGGGGGCGCGCCCCCACCCTCGTGGACAGGGTGTGGGGCCCCTGACGTGGATCTTTTCGCCAGTATTTTTATATATTACAAAAATAATCTCCGTTGATTATCAGGTCATTCCGAGAACTTTTATTTCTGCACAAAAATAACACCATGGCAATTCTGCTGAAAACAACGTCAGTCCGGGTTAGTTCCATTCAAATCATGCAAGTTAGAGTCCAAAACAAGGGCAAAAGTGTTTGGAAAAGTAGATACAACGGAGACGTATCAACTCCCCCAAGCTTAAACCTTTGCTTGTCCTCAAGCAATTCAGTTGATAAACTGGAAGTGATAAAGAAAAACTTTTGCAAACTCTGTTTGCTCTTGTTGTTGTAAATATGTAAAGCCAACATCAGGTTTTCAGCAAAGATTATGAATTAACCATATTCACAATAACATTTAGGTCTCATGTTTACTCATATCAATGGCATAATCAACTAGCGAGCAATAATAATAAATCTTGGATGACAACACTTTCTCAAAACAATCATAATATGATATAACAAGATGGTATCGCGCTAGCCCTTTCTGAGACCGCAAAACATAAATGCAGAGCACCTTTAAAGATCAAGGACTGGCTAGACATTGTAATTCATGGTAAAAGAGATCCAGTCAAGTCATACTCAATGTAAACTAACAGTAATGGATGCAAATGACAGCGGTGCTCTCCAGCTGGTGCTTTTTAATAAGAGGATGATGACTCAACATAAAAGTAAATGTATAGGCCCTTCGCAGAGGGAAGCAGGGATTTGTAGAGGTGCCAGAGCTCGGTTTTGAAATAGATATGAATAATATTTTGAGCAGTATACTTTCATTTTCAACATAACAACCAAGAGATGGTGATATCTTCCATGCTACACACATTATAGGCGGTTCCCAAACAGAATGGTAAAGTTTATACTCCCCGTCCACCAACAAGCATCAATCCATGGCTTGCTCAAAACAACGAGTGCCTCCAACTAACAAGAGTCCCGGGGGAGTTTTGTTTGCAGTTATTTTGATTTGATTTGCATAAAGAATGGGACCGGGCATCCCGGTGACCAGCCATTTTCTCGTGAGTGAGGAGTGGAATCCACTCCTCTTGAGAATAACCCGCCTAGCATGGAAGATACAGACAGCCCTAGTTGATACATGAGCTATTTGAGCATACAAAATAGAATGTTTATTTGAAGGTTTAGAGTTTGGCACATACAAATTTACTTGGAACGGCAGGTAGATATCGTATATAGGCAGGTATGGTGGACTCATATGGAACAACTTTGGGGTTTATGGAGTTGGATGCACAAGCAGTATTCCCGCTTAGTACAAGTGAAGGCTAGAAAAATACTGGGAAGCGACCAGTTAGAGAGCGACAACAGTCATGAACATGCATTAAAATTAATCAACACCGAATGCAAGCATGAGTAGGATATAATGCACCATGAACATAAATATCACAGAGGCTATGTTGATTTTGTTTCAACTACATGCGTGAATATGTGCCAAGTCAAGCCACTCGAATCGTTCAAAGGAGGATACCACCCTATCATACCATATCACAACCATTTTAATAGCATGTTGGCACGCAAGGTAAACCATTATAAGCTCCTAGCTAATTAAGCATGGCATAAGCAACTATAATCTCTAATTTTCATTGCAAATATGTTTCTTTCATAATAGGCTGAATTAGGAATGATGAACTAATCATATTTACAAAAACAAGAGAGGTCGGGTTCATACCAGCTTTTCTCATCTCAATAAGTTCATCGTATAATCATCATTATTGCCTTTCACTTGCACGACCGAATGGTGTGGATAATAATAATAGTGCACGTGCATTGGACTAAGCTGGAATCTGCAAGCATTCAATTCAAGAGAGAAGACAAGGTAATATGGGCTCTTTGTTAGATCAATAATAATGCATATAAGAGCCACTCAACATTTTCATTATGGTCTTCTCCTCTCGACCCCCAAAGAAAAGAAAAGAAAAGAAAAGAAACAAAACTATTTACACGGGAAAGCTCCCAACAAGCAAAAGAAGAACGAGAAATCTTTTTGGGTTTTCTTTTTAATTACTACTACAGGCATGGAAAGTAAACTAACTAAAAGCTACAGCTATTTTTTTGTTTTTTCTTAAGGTTTATCAAACACAGAAGAAGAAAGCATAAAAAGGGAAAAAACTAGCATGTATATTACAATGAAAAAGTATGAGCACCGACCACTAGCATGAGTGTGTGAACAGGAATGTAATGTCGGTGAGAAATACGTACTCCCCAAGCTTAGGCTTTTGGCCTAAGTTGGTCTATGCCCATGGATGGCCCGGTGGATATCCGAAGTTGTAACTGGGGTCGTACTGAGAAGAAGCCTCGGGTTGCCACTGGTTGGCAATCTCCTTCGGATCCCAGTGCTAAACAGACTGCCGTGAAGGATCAAATTGTGGTTCCGGCTCTGGCTCTGTAGCTGATGTGGGGTTTAGGTAGGTATGAATGGCCTCCGGCGAAACAAGGTACTTGCCTGTAGATAAGTCAAACAAGGAAGGAGCAGGCAAAGTGATAGTCTCAGGGTGATTTTTATCAAAAAATAGCTTGCATTTAAGCATCTTTTCCTTATTCTTAACGATAAAATCATGTGCTACCATACTCTTATAGTCTATAAAAATAGGAGGGAGCAACTTTTCTTCTTTCTCATAATGTCTAATAGGTATGTTAAAATGTGCAGCGAGGCGCGAGGCGAAGATGCCTCCAAGGACGAGGCCCTTAGTACGGTTCAGGCTTAACCGCTTTGCAACAATAGCGCCCATACTAAATGTGTCATCACGGAACAAGGCATGGCACAAAATAACAATATCAGGAGCACTAATGTTGCCACAGTTTCCGCGACCAATCAAGCATCTACTCGCAAATATTGCAAAGTAACATAGAACAGGAAAATGTATGCTAGTGATTCTTGCATCGGAAACCTTCCTAGTTTCCCCTACAACAATCATATCAATAAACCCTTCCACATCACTACGATGTGGTTCTTCTATGCTGCCTGTAAAGGGTATCTTACAGACCCGGCTGAAATCAAAAAGGGACATCTCCTTATACTCATCATATAAATAGAAATCCACCGAAGGTGGTGACCTCCTAGCATGGAAATGGAAATTTTGCACAAAAATATTAGTGAGTAAGAGATACTATTCGCGTTGGTCGTGGAGGAAGTCGGTGAGGCCTGCATTCTCAGCCAACTCATAAAAATCATCATAAATCCTGGCTGCTCTCAAGAAATCATCACAAGGCCATTCACACGGCCGAACTTTCGCAGTGCGAGGGAGATTATGTTTGGTCCTCTTATCCTCCTAACTTTGCTTATCCTTCGAGCTTCGGCTTGATGAGCCCCAAAAAAATCTCTTCATCTTTTTTCTGAAAATTTCTGAAATTTTTAGCAACTTCAAAATAAAAGTGAATCAAACTCAACAAAGTTGATAGCAACTACTCCTACAAGTGCCTAGAGGATATATCATGCATTAAAACTACTTTTGACCATATAAATTTGACATGCAAGCTCAAGAACATGGTCACCTAAGCAGCAAAAATTTGCAATGAATAAAACACTAGAACACAAACTAATTGGACCATTGGAGAAGTCGCATACCAAAGAACAATCCCCCAAAGCAGTTTTGTGAATGGAGCTTTGAGCTAGGAGATCGAAAATGGTAGCAAGATGAGCTAGAACTCGTGCTTGAGCTGGTTAGTGATTTTTTTGGGAGGAAGGAGTGTGTGGTGGCTGGAATAAGTGGAGGGGACCCACGTGGGGTCCACAAGGCATGGGGCGCGCCCTCCACCCTCGTGGGCACGTGACTGCTCCCCCTGCCGTGTTTTCAGTGCGAGATATTCTCAAATATTCTAGAAAAAATCATATTTAATTTTCAGGGCATTTGGAGAACTTTTATTTTCGGGGTATTTTTTATTGCACGGATAATCAGAAAACACACAGAAAATACCATTTTTACTTTATTTAGTATAAATAACAGAAAGTAAAAGGAGGGTACAGAAAGTTGTGTTTTCTAAATTCACCCATCTCATGCTCATCAAAAGGAATCCACTAACAAGGTTGATCATGTCTTGTTAACAGACTCATTTCGAGTGACATGAAACCGGAGAATTTTCGAATAACACTAGGTGACCTCAACAGGGATATGCACATCCCCAACAATAAGAATATCATATTTCTTCTTGACAGTAGGAAGAGGAAATTCAAAACCTCCAATAGTAATTGTTGAAATTTTTACAATAGAATTGATGATGTGGACTTGAGGTTGTTTCCTCGGAAAGTGTACCGTATGCTCATTACCATTAACATAAAAAGTGACATTGCCTTTGTTGTAATCAATAACCGCCCCTGCAGTATTCAAAAAGGGTCTTCCAAGAATAATAGACATACTATCGTTCTCGGGAATATCAAGAATAACAAAGTCTGTTAAAATAGTAGCATTTGCAACCACAACAGGCACATCCTCACAAATACCGATAGGTATAGCAGCTGATTTGCCAGCCATTTGCAAAGATATTTCAGTAGGTGTCAACTTATTCAAATCAAGTCTATGATATAAAGAGAGAGGCATACCACTAACACCGGCTCCAAGATCACATAAAGTTGTTTTAACATAGTTTCTTTTAATGGAGCATGGTATAGTTGGTACTCCTGGATCTCCAAGTTTCTTTGGTATTCTACCCTTAAAAGTATAATTAGCAAGCATGGTGGAAATTTCAGCTTCTGGTATCTTTCTCTTATTTGTAACAATATCTTTCATATATTTAGCATAAGGATTCATTTTAAGCATATCAGTCAAACGCATACGCAAAAAGATAGGTCTAATCATTTCAGCAAAGTGCTCAAAATACTCATCATCCTTTTTCTTGGATGGTTTAGGAGGAAAATGCATGGGTTTCTGAACCCATGGTTCTCTTTCTTTACCGTGCTTCCTAGCAACAAAGTCTCTCTTATCATAACGTCGATTCTTTGATTGTGGGTTGTCAAGATCAACAGTAGGTTCAATTTCTACATCATTATTATTGCTAGGTTGAGCATCAACATGAACATCATCATTAACATTATCACTAGGTTCATGTTCATTACCATATTGTGTTTCAGCATCAGAGATAGAAATATCATCGGGATTCTCAGGTGTGTCTACAACAGGTTCACTAGAAGCATGCAAAGTCCTATCATTTTTCTTTTTCTTCCTCTTAGAAGGACTAGGTGCATCAATATTAATTCTTTGAGAATCTTGCTCAATTCTCTTAGGATGGCTCTCGGGATACAAAGGTTCCTGAGTCATTTTACCACCTATAGTCATAACTCTAACAACATTATCATTATTCTTACTATTCAATTTATTGAGCAAATCATTCTGAGCTTTAAGTACTTATTCTACTTGAGTGGTAACCATAGAAGCATGTTTACTAATAAGTTTAAGTTCACCTTTAACACTAACCATATAATCACTCAAGTGTTCAATCATATAAGCATTATGTTTCAATTGTCTACCAACATAAGCATTAAAATCTTCTTGCTTAACCATAAAGTTATCAAATTCATCCAAACATTGGCTAGCAAACTTAGCAGGAGGGATTTTAGCTTTATCATATCTATAGAGAGAATTTACCTTTACTACCTATGTCGGGTTACCAAGACCCTGTGTTTCTTCAATAGGTAATGAATTAAGACCATGTATTTCTTCAACAGGAGGTAAATTCTTAACATCTTCAACTTTTATACCTTTTTCTTTCATAGATTTCTTTGCCTCTTGCATGTCTTCAGGACTGAGAAATAGAATACCCCTTTTCTTCAGAGTTGGCTTAGGAGTTGGTTCAGGAAGTGTCCAATTATTTTCATTGGTCAACATATTATTCAATAGAATTTCAGCTTGATCAACTGTTCTTTCCTTGAAAACACAACCAACACAACTATCCAGGTAATTGATACGTCTCCAATGTATCTATAATTTTTTATTGCTCCATGCTATATTATCTTCTGTTTTGGACATTATTGGGCTTTATTATCCACTTTTATATTATTTTGGGGACTAACCTATTGACCCAGAGCCCAGTGCAAGTTCCTATTTTTCCCTTGTTTTAGTGTTTCGAAGAAAAGGAATATCAAACGGAGTCAAAACGGAATGAAACCTTCTGGAGAAGTTATTTTTGGAAGGAAAGCTACCCGATAGACTTGGAGTGCACGTCAGCAAAGAAACGAAGGAGCCACGAGGCAGGGGGTACGCCCACCCCCCTAAGGCGCTGTTGGGGAACGTTGCAGAAAACAAAAAAATTCCTACGGTTTCACCAAGATCCATCTATGAGTTCATCTAGCAACGAGTGATTGGATGCATCTATGTACCTTGTAGATCGCGAGCGGAAGCGTTCAAAGAACGGGGATGAGGGAGTCGTACTCGACGTGATCCGAATCACCGGAGATCCTAGCGCCGAACGGACGGCACCTCCGCGCGTTCAACACACGTACGGTTAGCGTAACGTCTCCTCCTTCTTGATCCAGTAAGGGGAAAGGAGAGGTTGAGGAAGATGGCTCCAGCAGCAGCACGACGGCATGGTGGTTATGGAGCTGCAGTACTCCGGCAGGGCTTCGCCAAGCTCTACGGAGGAGGAGGTGTTGGAGAGGGAGAGGGAGGCGCCAGGGCATGGGTGCGGCTGCCCTCCCTCCCCCATATATATATAGGGAGCCTAGGGGGGGCCCCGGCCCTAGGAGATGCAATCTCCTAGGGGGGCGGCGGCCAAGGGGTGGGGGGCTTGCCCCCCAAGCAAGGGGGCACCCCCCTTTAGGGTTTCCCCACCCTAGGCGCATGGGCCCTAGGGGGAGTGACGCCCCAGCCCACTTTGGGCTGGATCCCCTCCCACTTCAGCCCATGGGGCCCTCCAGGATAGGTGGCCCCACCCGATGGACCCCCGGGACCCTTCCGGTGGTCCCGGTACAATACCGGTGACCCCGAAACTTGTCCCGATGGCCGAAATAGCACTTCCTATATATAATTCTTTACCTCCGGACCATTCCGGAACTCCTCGTGATGTCCGGGATCTCATCCGGGACTCCGAACAAAATTCTGGTTACTCCATATACATATCCCTATAACCCTAGCATCACCGAACCTTAAGTGTGTAGACCCTACGGGTTCGGGAGACATGTAGACATGACCGAGACGGCTCTCCGGTCAATAACCAACAGCGGGATCTGGATACCCATGTTGGCTCCCACATGATCCTCGATGATCTCATCGGATGAACCATGATGTCGAGGATTCAAGCAACCCCGTATACAATTCCCTTTGTCAATCGGTATGTTACTTGCCCGAGATTCGATCGTCGGTATCCCAATACATCGTTCAATCTCGTTACCGGCAAGTCACTTTACTCGTACCGTAATGCATGATCATGTGACCAGACACTTGGTCACTTTGAGCTCATAATGATGATGCATTACCGAGTGGGCCCAGTGATACCTCTCCGTCATGCGGAGTGACAAATCCCAGTCTTGATCCGTGTCAACCCAACAGACACTTTTGGAGATACCCGTAGTATACCTTTATAGTCACCCAGTTATGTTGTGACGTTTGGTATACCCAAAGTACTCCTACGGTATCCGGGAGTTACACGATCTCATGGTCTAAGGAAAAGATACTTGACATTGGAAAACTCTAGCAAACGAACTATACGATCTTGTGCTATGTTCAGGATTGGGTCTTGTCCATCACATCATTCTCCTAACGATGTGATCTCGTCATCAATGACATCCAATGTCCATAGTCAAGAAACCATGACTATCTGTTGATCAATGAGCTAGTCAACTAGAGGCTTACTAGGGACATGTTGGTGTCTATTATTCACCCATGTATTACGATTTCCGGATAACACAATTATAGCATGAACAAAAGACAATTATCATGAACAAGGAAATATAATAATAATGCTTTTATTATTGCCTCTAGGGCATATTTCCAACAGTCTCCCACTTGCACTAGAGTCAATAATCTAGTTACATTGTGATGAATCGAACACCCATGGAATTCTGGTGTTGATCATGTTTTGCTCTAGGGAGAGGTTTAGTCAACGGATCTGCTACATTCAGGTCCGTATGTACTTTACAAATATCTATGTCTCCATCTTGAACATTTTCACGAATGGAGTTGAAGTGACGCTTGATGTGCCTGGTCTTCTTGTGAAACCTGGGCTCCTTGGCAAGTGCAATAGCTCCAGTGTTGTCACAGAAGAGTTTGATTGGCCCCGATGCATTGGGTATGACTCCTAGGTCGGTGATGAACTCCTTCACCCATATTGCTTCATGTGCTGCCTCCGAGGCTGCCATCTACTCCGCTTCACATGTAGATCCCGCCACGACGCTCTACTTGCAACTGCACCAGCTTACTGCCCCACCATTCAAAATATACACGTATCCGGTTTGTGACTTAGAGTCATCCAGATCTGTGTTGAAGCTAGCGTCGACGTAACCCTTTACGACGAGCTCTTCGTCACCTCCATAAACGAGAAACATTTCCTTAGTCCTTTTCAGGTACTTCAGGATATTCTTGACCGCTGTCTAGTGTTCCTTGCCGGGATTACTTTGGTACCTTCCTACCAAACTTACGACAAGGTTTACATCAGGTCTGGTACACAACATGGCATACATAATAGATCCTGTGGCTGAGGCATAGGGGATGACACTCATCTCTTCTATATCTTCTGCCGTGGTCGGACATTGAGCTGAGCTCAATTTCACAACTTGTAACACAGGCAAGAACCCCTTCTTAGACTGATCCATATTGAACTTCTTCAATATCTTATCAAGGTATGTGCTTTGTGAAAGACCTATGAGGTGTCTTGATCTGTCTCTATAGATCTTGATGCCTAATATATAAGCAGCTTCTCCAAGGTCCTTCATTGAAAAACTCTTATTCAAGTAGGCCTCAATGCTGTCCAAGAGTTCTATATCATTTCCCATCAAAAGTATGTCATCTACATATAATATGAGAAATGCTACAGAGCTCCCACTCACTTTCTTGTAAACGCAGGCTTCTCCATAAGTCTGTGTAAACCCAAATGCTTTGATCATCTCATCAAAGCGAATGTTCCAACTCCGAGATGCTTGCACCAGCTCATAAATCGAGCGTTGGAGCTTGCACACCTTGTCAGCATTGATCGACAAAACCTTCCGGCTGCATCATATACAATTCTTCCTTAAGGAAACCATTAAGGAATGCCGTTTTGACGTCCATTTGCCATATCTCATAATCATAGAATGCGGCAATTGCTAACATGATTCGGATGGACTTTAGCTTTGCTACCGGTGAGAAAGTCTCATCGTAGTCAACCCCTTGAACTTGTCGATAACCCTTAGCGACAAGCCGAGCTTTATAGATGGTCACATTTCCATCCGTGTATGTCTTCTTCTTAAAGATCCATTTATTTTCTATGGCTCGCCGCTCAACGAGCAAGTCAGTCAAAGTCCATACTTCGTTTTCATACATGGATCCTATCTCAGATTTCATGGCTTCTAGCCATTTGTCGGAATCCGGGCCCGCCATAGCTTCTTCATAGTTCGAAGGATCACCGTTGTCTAACAACGTGATTTCCAAGATAGGGTTGCCGTACCACTCTGGTGCGGAACGCGTCCTTGTGGACCTACGAAGTTCAGTAGCAACTTGATCTGAAGTTTCATGATCATCATCATTAACTTCCTCTCTAGTCGGTGCAGGCACCTCAGGAACATTTTCTCGAGTTGCACCATTTTCCGGTTCAAGAGGCAATACTTCATCAAGTTCTACTTTCCTCCCACTTACTTCTTTCGAGAGAAACTCTTTCTCTAGAAAGGACCCATTCTTGGCAACAAAGATCTTGCCTTCAGATCTGAGGTAGACGGTATACCCAATAGTTTCTTTAGGGTATCCTATGAAGACGCATTTTTCCGACTTGGGTTCGAGCTTTTCAGGTTGAAGTTTCTTGACATAAGCATCGCATCCCCAAAATTTTAGAAACGATAGCTTAGGTTTCTTTCCAAACCATAATTCATACGGTGTCGTCTCAACAGATTTCGACGGAGCCCTATTTAAAGTGAATGCAGCAGTCTCTAAAGCATAGCCCCAAAATGATAGCGGTAAATCGGTAAGAGACATCATAGATCGCACCATATCTAATAGAGTGCGATTACGACATTCGGACACACCATTATGCTGAGGTGTTCCAGGCGGCGTCAGTTGTGAAACTATTCCACATTTTCTTAAGTGTGTGCCAAATTCGTGACTCAAGTATTCTCCTCCACGATCTGATCGCAAGAACTTGATTTTCCTGTCACGTTGATTCTCAACCTCACTCTGAAATTCCTTGAACTTTTCAAAGGTCTCAGACTTGTGTTTCATTAAATAGATATACCCATACCTACTCAAGTCATCAGTGAGGGTGAGGACATAACGATAGCCACCGCGAGCCTCAACACTCATTAGACTGCACACATCGGTATGTATGATTTCCAATAAGTTGGTTGCTCGCTCCATTGTTCCTGAGAACAGAGTCTTGGTCATTTTACCCACGAGGCATGGTTCGCACGTGTCAAATGATTCGTAATCAAGAGACTCTAAAAGTCCATCTGCATGGAGCTTCTTCATGCGTTTGACACCTATGTGACCAAGGCGGCAGTGCCACAAGTATGTGGGACTATCATTATCAATCTTACATCTTTTGGTACTCACACTATGAATATGTGTAGCATTACGCTCGATATTCATTAAGAATAAACCATTAACCATCAAAGCATGACCATAAAACATATCTCTCATATAAATAGAACAACCATTATTCTCGGATTTAAATGAGTAGCCATCTCATATTAAACGAGATCCTGATACAATGTTCATGCTCAAACTTGGCACTAAATAACAATTATTGAGGTTCAAAACTAATCCCGTAGGTAAATGTAGAGGTAGTGTGCCGACGGTGATCACATCGACCTTGGAACCATTCCCGACGCGCATTGTCACCTCATTCTTTGCTAGTCTCCACTTATTCCGCAGCTCCTGCTTTGAGTTACAAATGTGAGCAACTGCACCGGTATCAAATACCCAAGAGCTACTACGAGTACTGGTAAGGTACACATCAATTACATGTATATCACATATACCTTTCGTGATGCTGGCCTTCTTGTCCGCTAAGTATTTGGGGCAGTTCCGCTTCCAGTGACCACTTCCCTTGCAATAAAAGCACTCAGTCTCGGGCTTGGGTCCATTCTTTGGCTTCTTCCCGGCAGCTTGCTTGCCGGGCGCGGCAACTCCCTTGCCGTCCTTCTTGAAGGTTTTCTTACCCTTGCCTTTCTTGAACTTAGTGGTTTTATTTACCATCAACACTTGATGTTCCTTTTTGACTTCTACCTCTACTGATTTCAGCATTGCAAATACTTAGGAATGGTCTTTTCCATCCCCTGCATATTGAAGTTCATCACAAAGCTCTTGTAGCTCGGTGGAAGCGACTGAAGGATTCTATCAATGACCGCGTCATCCGGGAGATTAACTCCCAGCTGAGTCAAGCGGTTATGCAACCCAGACATAGTGAGTTTGTGCTCACTGACAGAACTGTTTTCCTCCATCTTACAGCTGAAAAACTTGTCGGAGACTTGATATCTCTCGACCCGGGCATGAGCTTGGAAAACCATTTTTAGCTCTTCGAACATCTCATATGCTCCGTGTCTCTCAAAACGTTTTTGGAGCCCCGGCTCTAAGATATAAAGCATGCCGCACTGAACGAGGGAGTAGTCATCGGTACGTGCCTGCCAAGCGTTCATAACGTCTTGTTCTGCAGGGAGAACAGGTGCGTCACCTAGCGGTGCTTGTAGGATATAATCTTTCTTGGCAGCTATGAGGATGATCCTCAGGTTCCAGACCCAGTCCGTGTAGTTGCTGCCATCGTCTTTCAGCTTGGTTTTCTCTAGGAACGCGTTGAAGTTGAGGACTACGTTGGCCATTTGATCTACAAGTCATATTGTAAAAAAAAATTAGACTAAGTTCATGATAATTAAGTTCATCTAATCAAATTATTCAATGAACTCCCACTTAGATAGACATCCCTCTTCTAGTCATCTAAGTATAACATGATCCGAGTTAACTAGGCCGTGTCCGATCATCACGTGAGACGGACTAGTCAACGTCGGTGAACATCTTCATGTTGATCGTATCTTCTATACGACTCATGCTCGACCTTTCGGTCTTCTGTGTTCCGAGGCCATGTATGTACATGCTAGGCTCGTCAAGTCAACCTAAGTGTTTGCATGTGTAAATCTGTCTTACACCCGTTGTATGTGAATGTTGGAATCTATCACACCCGATCATTACGTGGTGCTTTGAAACAACGAACTGTCGCAACGGTGCACAGTTAGGGGGTACACATTCTTGAAATTATTATGAGGGATCATCTTATTTACTACCGTCGTTCTAAGTAAACAAGATGAAAAAACATGATAAACATCACATGCAATCAAATAATAATAGTAACATGATATGGCCAATATCACATAGCTCCTTTGATCTCCATCTTGGGGCTCCATGATCATCTTGTCACCGGCATGACACCATGATCTCCATCATCGTGTCTCCATGAAGTTGCTCGCCAACTATTACTTCTACTACTATGGCTAACGCGTTTAGCAATAAAGTAAAGTAATTTACATGGCGTTTCTCAATGACACGCAGGTCATACAAAAAATAAAGACAACTCCTATGGCTCCTGCCGGTTGTCATACTCATCGACATGCAAGTCGTGATTCCTATTACAATAGCATGAACATCTCATACATCACATATATATCATTCATCATTCATCACAACTTTGGCCATATCACATCACAAAACACCTGCTGCAAAAACAAGTTAGACGTCCTCTAATTGTTGTTGCAAGTTTTACGTGGCTGAAATAGGGTTCTAGCAAGAACGTTTTCTTACCTACGTGAAAGCCACAACGTGATTTGTCAACTTCTATTTACCCTTCATAAGGACCCTTTTCATCGAATCCGCTCCAACTAAAGTGGGAGAGACAGACACCCGCCAGCCACCTTATGCAACTAGTGCATGTTAGTCGGTGGAACCGGTCTCACGTAAGCGTACGTGTAAGGTTAGTCCGGGCCGCTTCATCCCACAATACCGTTGAAGCAAAATAAGACTAGTAGCGGCAAGAAAGTTGACAACATCTACGCCCACAACAAACTGTGTTCTACTCGTGCAAAGAGAACTACACATAGACCTAGCTCATGATGCCACTGTTGGGGAACGTTGCAGAAAACAAAAATTTTCCTATGGTTTCACCAAGATCCATCTATGAGTTCATCTAGCAACGAGTGATTGGATGCATCTACGTACCTTGTAGATCGCGAGCGGAAGCGTTCAAAGAACGGGGATGAGGGAGTCGTTCTCGACGTGATCCGAATCACCGGAGATCCTAGCGCCGAACAGACGGCACCTCCGCGCGTTCAACACACGTACGGTTAGCGTAACGTCTCCTCCTTCTTGATCCAGTAAGGGGAAAGGAGAGGTTGAGGAAGATGGCTCCAGCAGCAGCACGACGGCGTGGTGGTGATGGATCTGCAGTACTCCGGCAGGGCTTCGCCAAGCTCTACGGAGGAGGAGGAGGTGTTGGAGAGGGAGAGGAAGGCGCCAGGGCATGGGTGCGGCTGCCCTCCCTCCCCCCATCTATATATAGGGAGCCTAGGGGGGGCGCCGGCCCTAGGAGATGCAATCTCCTAGGGGGGCGGCGGCCAAGGGGTGGGGGGCTTGCCCCCCAAGCAAGGGGGGCGCCCCCCTTTAGGGTTTCCCCACCCTAGGCGCATGGGCCCTAGGGGGGAGTGACGCCCCAGACCACTTTGGGCTGGATCCCCTCCCACTTCAGCCCATGGGGCCCTCCGGGATAGGTGGCCCCACCCGGTGGACCCCCGGGACCCTTCCGGTGGTCCCGGTACAATACCGGTGACCCCGAAACTTGTCCCGATGGCCGGAATAGCACTTCCTATATATAATTCTTTACCTCCGGACCATTTCAGGACTCCTCGTGATGTCCGGGATCTCATCCGGGACTTCGAACAACATTCGGGTTACTGCATATACATATCCCTACAACCCTAGCGTCACCGAACCTTAAGTGTGTAGACCCTACGGGTTCGGGAGACATGTAGACATGACCGAGATGGCTCTCCGGTCAATAACCAACAGTAGGATCTGGATACCCATGTTGGCTCCCACATGCTCCTCGATGATCTCATCGGATGAACCACGATGTCGAGGATTCAAGCAACCCCGTATACAATTCCCTTTGTCAATCGGTATGTTACTTGCCCGAGATTCGATCGTCGGTATCCCAATACCTCGTTCAATCTCGTTACCGTAATGCATGATCACGTGACCAGACACTTGGTCACTTTGAGCTCATAATGATGATGCATTACCGAGTGGGCCCAGTGATACCTCTCCGTCATGCGGAGTGACAAATCCCAGTCTTGATCCGTGTCAACCCAACAGACACTTTCGGAGATACCCGTAGTATACCTTTATAGTCACCCAGTTTCGTTGTGACGTTTGGTATACCCAAAGTACTCCTACGGTATCCGGGAGTTACACGATCTCATGGTCTAAGGAAAAGATACTTGACGTTGGAAAACTCTAGCAAACGAACTATACGATCTTGTGCTATGTTCAGGATTGGGTCTTGTCCATCACATCATTCTCCTAACGATGTGATCTCGTTATCAATGGCATCCAATGTCCATAGTCAGGAAACCATGACTATCTGTTGATCAACGAGCTAGTCAACTAGAGGCTTACTAGGGACATGTTGGTGTCTATTATTCACACATGTATTACGATTTCCGGATAACACAATTATAGCATGAATAAAAGACAATTATCATGAACAAGGAAATATAATAATAATGCTTTTATTATTGCCTCTAGGGCATATTTCCAACAGGCACGCCCTCCACCCTCGTGAGCCCCTCGTGGCTCCCCTGACGTATTTCTTCCACCTATATATATATATATATATATATATATATCCATATACCCTAAAACGATCGGGGAGCACAATAGATCCGGAGTTCCGCCTCCAGAAGCCTCTGTAGCCACCGAAAACCAATCTAGACCCGTTCCGGCACCTTGCCGAGGGGGGAATCCCTCTCCGGTGGCCATCTTCATCATCCCGACGCTCTCCATGACGAGGAGGGAGTAGTTCTCCCTCGGGGCTGAGGGTATGTACCAGTAGCTATGTGTTTGATCTCTCTCTCGTGTTCTTCAGGTGATACGATCTTGATGTATCGCGAGCTTTGGTATTATAGTTGGATCTTATGATGTTTCTCCCCCTCTACTCTCTTGTAATGGATTGAGTTTCCCCTTTGAAGTTATCTTATCAGATTGAGTCTTTAAAGATTTGAGAACACTTGATGTATGTCTTGCCGTGCGTATCTGTGGTGACAATGGGATATCATGTGATTCACTTGATGTATGTTTTGGTGATCAACTTGCGGGTTCCACCCATGAACCTATGCATAGGGGTTGGCACACGTTTTCGTCGTGATTCTCTGGTAGAAACTTTGGGGCACTTTTTGAGGTTCTATGTGTTGGTCGAATAGATGAATCTGAGATTGTGTGATGCATATTGTATAATCATACCCACAGATACTTGAGGTGACATTGGAGTATCTAGGTGACATTAGGGTTTTGGTTGATTTGTGTCTTAAGGTGTTATTCTAGTACGAACTCTAGGGCTGTTTGTGATACTTACAGGAATAGCCCAACGGATTTATTGGAAAGAATAACTTTGAGGTGGTTTTGTACCCTACCATAATCTCTTCGTTTGTTCTCTGCTATTAGTGACTTTGGAGTGACTCTTTGTTGCATGTTGAGGGATAGTTATGTGATCCAATTATGTTATTATTGTTGAGAAACTTGCACTAGTGAAAGTATGAACCCTAGGCCTTGTTTCAACGCATTGCAATACCGTTTACGCTCACTTTTATCATTAGTTACGTTGCTGTTTTTATATTTCAGATTACAAAAACCTTTATCTACCATCCATATACCACTTGTATCACCATCTCTTCGCCGAACTAGTGCACCTATACAACTTACCATTGTATTGGGTGTGTTGGGGACACAAGAGACTCTTTGTTATTTGGTTGCAGGGTTGTTTGAGAGAGACCATCTTCATCCTACGCCTCCCACGGATTGATAAACCTTAGGTCATCCACTTGAGGGAAATTTGCTACTGTCCTACAAACCTCTGCACTTGGAGGCCCAACAACGTCTACAAGAAGAAGGTTGTGCAGTAGACATCAAGCTCTTTTCTGGCGCCGTTGCCGGGGAGGTGAGTGCTTGAAGGTATATCTTTAGATCTTACAATCGAGTCTTTTAGTTTCTTGTTTTAGCACTAGTTTAGTTTATAAAAGAAAACTACAAAAAAATATGGAATTAAGTTTGCCTCATACGCTTCATCTTTTTAATATCTTTCGTGAGTATGATGGAAAGGAAAATTGTGCCAAAGTGTTAGAAGAAGAATGCATTAAAATGTTTGGCACTAAATCTTTGAATGATGAGCATGATTGCAATGTTGGTAGTATGAACTCCTTGAATATCCATAGTACTAATGATGATTGCACTAGTTATGATGAAAATGTCTCCTATAAACATGTCAATTTTTGTGGAGTGCATTGGGTTTGCAAGTACACACCAAATAGGGAAGATAGATATTGCAAGAGGCATAAGTACTGAGAAACTAAATGGTTGCAAGAAAGGCTAGATGGTTGTGCTGAAAATTTAAATTTTCTTAGCCATACTTGTGAACTTTGCTATGAACATGATCATTTTTGTACCCAATGCAAATTGTTTCATGATCGTATCGTGTCCAAAAATTGTAATGATTTGATTTCCCTTGCACATCATAATGAACTTAGTTTGATCTTGGGTTATGAAGAAATGAAACGTATAACTAAGGATATTCCAAAATGTTCCCTTGATAGAGTTCTTCATTTTGATCTAGAGGAAATTTATAATGTATTGTGCGGTGAATTGCATTGAAAATCCTTATATTGCCAATTACATAAAGAAAAGAAAACAAATAGAGGATGAAGAGAATACTAATGAAAGGGAAGAGACTTCCCAATACCCTCCTATTATTTCTTATGATGAATCAGGTAACGAGGAAGAGCCTCCTATTCAACCAATCTCATTAATAAGGAGCTCCAAAAAGAGGATTGAACCCACACATGATGTGGTGAGGAAGAAGAAAAGAAAAAGGAAGAGAGGTAAAAAGATATCTCTCCCAAATAATGCTGCTCCTATTACTATTGTGCCTCATGAAAATATAATTCTGGAAGATAATGATACTTCTTATGATCTTGAAAATCTTTTTGGCACTTGCTTGGAAGAATATGATAATTGCTATACTATTCATGCTATCCATACTATTAATGATGAGAGTGATTATGCTTATGATATGAAAAGGCCCAAGCTTGGGGATGCTATGTTTGATGAAGATGATGTTTTTGAGAATATATTTTCTGCAATTAATGTTTGTCCCAAGCTTAATGAAGATGATATTTTTAGTCTCCCAAGTTTTGATATGCAAATTTATAATGATGATAGCATGCCTCCTACTTATGATGATTATTGTGATGATACTTATGCTATAAAAAGTAGTGATTATATTTATAAAACTTGTCATGATTATGGTTACCCCTTTTCTGAACATTACTCTTTTAATGTGGAAACAATTTATAGTATTCGAGTTTCTTATGATACTCGCACTATTCCGAATGAGAAGAATTTTGCTTATGTGGAGAGTAATAAGATTTCTATGCTTGTAGATCATGAAAAGAATGCTGTAGGTGCTGGTTATATTGTTGAATTCATTCATGATTCTACTGAAAATTATTATGAGGGAGGAATATATGCTAGTAGGAATTGCAATAATATCAAGTTTCCTCTCTATGTGCTTAAAGTTTTGAAGTTATGCTTGTTTTGCCCTCCTATGCTAGTTGATTATTGTTCCCATAAGTTGTTTGCTCACAAAATCCCTATGCATAGGAAGTGAGTTAGACTTAAATGTGCTAGTCATATTCTTCATGATGCTCTCTTTATGTTACAATTCTTATCTTTTATGTGAGCATCATTGAAATCATCATGCCTAGCTAGGGGCGTTAAACGATAGTGCTTGTTGGGAGGCAACCCAATTTTATTTTAGTTCCTTGCTTTTGGTTCCTGTTTAGTAATAAATAATTAATATAGCCTCTGTTTAGATGTGGTTTTATGTTTTAATTAGTGTTTGTGCCAAGTAGAATCTTTGGGAAGACTTGGGGAAAGTCTTTGCGATCATGCTGTAAAAAACAGAAACTTTAGCGCTCACGAGAATTGCTGCCAGTTTTTATTGGAGAGTTCTATTGAGTTAATTCTTTTTGCATATGATTAATAGACGAATTCCTCACGTCCATAAATTTATTTTAGAATTCTTGGGGTTTCATAAGTTTGCGTTAGTTACAAATTACTACATATTGTTCTGTTTTTGACAGATTCTGTTTTTCGTGTGTTGTTTGCTTATTTTGATAAATCTATGGCTAGTAAATTAGTTTATAAACCATAGAGAAGTTGGAATACAGTAGGTTTAACACCAATATAAATAAAGAATGAGTTCATTACAGTACCTTGAAGTGGTGTTTTGTTTTCTTTCGCTAACGGAGCTTACGAGTTTTCTGTTAAGTTTTGTGTTGTGAAGTTTTCAAGTTTTGGGTAAAGATTCAATGGACTATGGAATAAGGAGTGGCAAGAGCCTAAGCTTGGGGATACCCAATGCACCCCAAGGTAATATTCAAGGACAACCAAAAGCCTAAGCTTGGGGATGCCCCAGAAGGCATCCCCTCTTTCGTCTTCGTTCATCGGTAACTTTACTTGGAGCTATATTTTTATTCACCACATGATATGTGTTTTGCTTGGAGCGTCAATTTATTTTGTTTTGCTTGCTGTTTGAATAAAATACCAAGATCTGAAATTATTAATGTTAGAGAGTCTTCACATAGTTGCATAATTATTCGACTACTCATTGATCTTCACTTATATCTTTTGGAGTAGTTTGTCATTTGCTCTAGTGCTTCACTTATATCTTTTTAGAGCACGGTGGTGGTTTTATTTTGAAGAAATAGATGAACTATCGTGCTTCACTTATATTATTTTGAGAGTCTTTAGAACAACATGGTAGTTTGCTTTGGTTATGAAACTAGTCCTAATATGCTAGGCATCCAAGAATAGTAAAAACTTTCTTAGGAGTGTGTTGAATACTAAGAGAAGTTTGATGCTTGATGATTGTTTTGAGATATGGAGGTAATAATATCAATGTCGTGCTAGTTGAGTAGTTGTGAATTTGAGAAATGCTTGTGTTGAAGTTTGCAAGTCCCGTAGCATGCACGTATAACATTATGTAACAAATTTGAAACATGAGGTGTTCTTTGATTGTCCTCCTTATGAGTGGCGGTCGGGGACGAGCGATGGTCTTTTCCTACCAATCTATCCCCCTAGGAGCATGCACGTAGTGCTTGGTTTTTGATGACTTGTAGATTTTTGCAATAAGTATGTGAGTTCTTTATGACTAATGTTGAGTCCATGGATTATACGCACTCTCACCCTTCCATCATTGCTAGCCTCTTCGGTACCGTGCATTGCCCTTTCTCACATTGAGAGTTGGTGCAAACTTCGCCGGTGCATCCAAACCCCGTGATATGATACACTCTTTCACACATAAACCTCCTTATATCTTCCTCAAAACAGCCACCATACCTACGTATTATGGCATTTCCATAGCCATTCCGAGATATATTGCCATGCAACTTTCCACCATTCTGTTTATCATGACACATTCGTCATTGTCATATTTCTTAGCATGATCATGTAGTTGACATAGTATTTGTGGGAAATCCACCGTTCATAATTCTTTCATACATGTCACTCTTGGTTCATTGCATATCCCGGTATACAGCCGGAGGCATTCATATAGAGTCATCTTTTGTTCTAGCATCAAGTTGTAATCATTGAGTTGTAAATAAATAGAAGTGTGATGATCATCATTTTCTAGAGCATTGTCCCAAGTGAGGAATTAAAAAAAAGGGAGGAGAAAGGCCATAAAAAAAGAGAAGGCGCAAAAAAAGAGAGAGAAAAAGAGAGAAGGGACAATGCCACTATCCTTTGTGACACTTGTGCTTCAAAGTAGCACCATAATCTTCATGATAGAGAGTCTTTTGTTTTGTCACTTTCATATACTAGTGGGAATTTTTCATTATAGAACTTGGCTTGTATATTCCAACAATGGGCCTCCTCAAGAGCCCTAGGTCTTCATGAGCAAGCAAGTTGGATGCACACCCACTTAGTTTCTTTTGTTGAGCTTTCATACATTTATAGCTCTAGTGCATCTGTTGCATGGCAATCCCTACTCCTTGCATTAACATCAATCGATGGGAATCTCCGTAGCCCATTGATTAGCCTAGTTGATGTGAGACTTTCTCCTTTTTTTGTCTTCTCCACATAACCCCCATCATCATATTCTATTCCACCCATAATGCTATGTCCATGGCTCGCGCTCATATATTGCGTGAAAGTTTATAGGTTTGAGATTACTAAAGTATGGAACAATTGCTCGGCTTGTCATCAGGGTTGTGCATGATGAGAGCATTCTTGTGTGACGAAAATGGAGCATGACTAAACTATATGATTTTGTAGGGATGAACTTTCTTTGGCCATGTTATTTTGAGAAGACATGATTGCTTAGTTAGTATGCTTGAAGTATTATTGTTTCTATGTCAATATTAAACTTTTGTCTTGAATCTTATGGATCTGAATATTCATACTACAATTAAGAAGAAATACATTAAAATTATGCCAAGTATCACTCCGCATCAAAAATTCTATCTTTATCATTTACCTACTCGAGGACGAGCAGGAATTAAGCTTGGGGATGCTGATATGTCTCCAACGTATCTATAATTTTTTATTGCTCCATGCTATATTATCTTCTATTTTGGACATTATTGGGCTTTATTATCCACTTTATATTATTTTTTGGACTAACCTATTGACCCAGAGCCCAGTGCTAGTTCATGTTTTTCCCTTGTTTCAGTGTTTCGAAGAAAAGGAATATCAAATGGAGTCAAAACGGAATGAAACCTTCTGGAAAAGTTATTTTTGGAAGGAAAGCTACCCGATAGACTTGGAGTGCACGTCAGGAAAGAAACGAGGGAGCCACGAGGCAGGGGGGCACGCCCTCCACCCTCGTGGGCCCCTCGTGGCTCCCCTGACGTATTTCTTCTGCCTATATATATCCATATACCCTAAAACGATCGGGGAGCATAATAGATCCGGAGTTCCGCCGCCAGAAGCCTACGTAGCCACCGAAAACCAATCTAGACCCGTTCCGGCACCCTGCCGGAGGGGGGAATCCCTCTCTGGTGGCCATCTTCATCATCCCGGCGCTCTCCATGACGAGGAGGGAGTAGTTCTCCCTCGGGGCTGAGGGTATGTACCAGTAGCTATGTGTTTGATCTCTCTCTCTCTCTCTCTCTCTCTCTCGTGTTCTTGAGGTGATACGATCTTGATGTATCACGAGCTTTGCTACTATAGTTGGATGTTATGATGTTTCTCCCCCTCTACTCTCTTGTAATGGATTGAGTTTCCCCTTTGAAGTTATCTTATTGGATTGAGTCTTTAAAGATTTGAGAACACTTGATGTATGTCTTGCCGTGCGTATCTGTGGTGACAATGGGATATCATGTGATTCACTTGATGTATGTTTTGGTGATCAACTTGCGGGTTCCACCCATGAACCTATGCATAGGGGTTGGCACACGTTTTCGTCGTGATTCTCCGGTAGAAACTTTGGGGCACTTTTTGAGGTTCTATGTGTTGGTCGAATAGATGAATCTAAGATTGTGTGATGCATATTGTATAATCATACCCACAGATACTTGAGGTGACATTGGAGTATCTAGGTGACATTAGGGTTTTGGTTGATTTGTGTCTTAAGGTGTTATTATAGTACAAACTCTAGGGCTGTTTGTGGTACTTACAGGAATAGCCCAACGGATTTATTGGAAAGAATAACTTTGAGGTGGTTTCGTACCCTACCATAATCTCTTCGTTTGTTCTCCGCTATTAGTGACTTTGGAGTGACTCTTTGTTGCATGTTGAGGGATAGTTATGTGATCCAATTATGTTATTATTGTTGAGAAACTTGCACTAGTGAAAGTATGAACCCTAGGCCTTGTTTCAACGCATTGCAATACCATTTACGCTCACTTTTATCATTAGTTACGTTGCTGTTTTTATATTTCAGATTACAAAAACCTTTATCTACCATCCATATACCACTTGTATCACCATCTCTTCGCCGAACTAGTGCACCTATACAACTTACCATTGTATTGGGTGTGTTGGGGACACAAGAGACTCTTTGTTATTTGGTTGCAGGGTTGTTTGAGAGAGACCATCTTCATCCTATGCCTCCCACGGATTGATAAACCTTAGGTCATCCACTTGAGGGAAATTTGCTACTGTCCTACAAACCTCTGCACTTGGAGGCCCAACAACGTCTACAAGAAGAAGGTTGTGTAGTAGACATCAGTAATCTTTGGAAGCATGAGTTAGTCCATTATAAAAGATATCAAGTATTTCATTTTTCTTGAGAGGATGATCATGCAAAGAATTAAGTAATTGGAGAAGCCTCCCTCAAGCTTGTGGGAGACTCTCTTCTTTGATTTGCACAAAATTATATATTTCCCTTGAAGCAGCTTGTTTCTTATGAGCGGGGAAATATTTAGCAGAGAAGTAGTAAATCATATCCTGGGGACTACGCACACATCCAGGATCAAGAGAATTAAACCATATCTTAGCATCACCCTTTAATGAGAACGGAAATAATTTAAGGATATAATAGTAGCGAGTTTTCTCATCATTAGTGAACAGGGTAGCTATATCATTTAATTTAGTAAGATGTGCCACAACAGTTTCAGATTCATTGCCATAGAAAGGATCAGTCTCAACCAAAGTAATTATATCAGGATCAACTGAGAAATCATAATCCTTATTAGTAATAAAGATAGATGAAGTAGCATAAGCAGGATCATATTTCATTCTAGCATTCAGAGATTTTTCTTTAAGCTTAGCTAATAATTTCTTAAGATCACTTCTATCATTGTAGGCAAGAAAGTCTCTAGCAGTTTCTTCATCCATAACATAACCCTCAGGCACAACAGGCAATTCATATCTAGGGGAAGAATCTTCATCATCACTTTCATCAATGTTATGAGTTTCAATAATTTCATTCTCTCTAGCCCTAGCAAGTTGTTCATCAAGAAATTCACCTAGTGACACAGTAGTATCAAGCATAGAAGTAGTTTTATCATAAGTATCATGCATAGTAGAAGTGGCATCATCAATAACATGCAACATATCAGAATGAATAACAGGTGTAGGTGTCGCAAGTTTACTCAAAACAGAAGGTGAATCAAGTGCAGAGCTAAATGGCAGTTCCTTACCTCCCCTCGTAGTTGAGGGATAAATCTTGGTTCTTGGATCCTTCAAGTTCTTCATAGTGATAAACAGATATAAATCCCAAGTGACTCAAAGAATAGAGCCATGCTCCCTGGCAACAGCGCTAGAAAATAGCCTTGATAACCCACAAGTATAGGGGATCGCAACAGTTTTCAAGGGTAGAGTATTCAACCCAAATTTATTGATTCAACACAAGGGTAGCCAAAGAATATTCTCAAGTATTTGCAGCTGAGTTGTCAATTCAACCACACCTGGATAACTTAATATCTGCAGCAAAGTGTTTAGTAGCAAAGTAATATGATAGTAGTGGTAACGGTGGCAAAAAGTAATGGTAGCAAAAGTATATTTTGGGTTTTATAGTGATTGTGACAATAGCAACGGAAAAGTAAATAAGCGAAGAACAATATATGAAAAGCTCGCAGGAAATGGATCGGTGATGGAGAATTATGTCGGATGCGATCAATCATGCAACAGTTATAACATAGGGTGTCGGGGATATACCCTGTGGTATGACCCGGCCGGAAGTATGACCCGGCCGGAAGTATGACCCGGCCGGACTTGGCGACTTACTGGTGACCCGCCCTGACTTGGCGACTCATTAAGTGACCCGTCCGGATCTCTCCACTAACTGAAGACCCGACCGATCTTGGCGTCTCATTAGTAACCCGGCGGGCGGGTCAGACGGACGACAAGGCCCAAGGCCCGGTATGCCGGTTCGTATTATGGTGGGCCGGCTTAAGAGGAAAGCATAAGGAATATTCTCTTAAGAAGGAAGCAAGAGTAGGACTCCACTTGTAATAGAGTAATACTAATCCTAATAGGACTAGTCATGTAAGCCGCCCCTTCAACATATATAAGGAGGGGCAGGGCTCCCCAAGGGGGACATGTTCCACAAGTTAGACAAGTTAGTTTTAGACAGACAAGTCAATAGCTCTCGAGATGAGCACCCTTGTAATCGTGATCATCATCATCATCAATATCAATGAAGCAGGATGTAGGCTTTTACCTCCACCGTGAGGGGCCAAACCTGGGTAAAACCTTGCGTCTCTCGATTCTGACCAACCCCTTCAAGCTACTACATAGATGCGTTGGCCTCACGACTACATCCTCACACTAGAACATCTGCCGTGACAATTCCACGACAGTTTTAGCCCCTAGTTTAATTTGGATTTATCCATGTTAAACTGATCCTGCAAAATAAACACAAGAACAAATTTGACAGGTTGTGCTCCGGGTTAAAAATTCTTGTAAACCGGCACCTGATCATTGTTAAGTCATTGTCATTTCCTTGTTGATACCTACATGTCCATGACCTCATAGCAAATCTCCCTTAGAAGATATGTTTCGACTTTGTCAATGTAAAAAATCCAGATACTTCTTTTGAGAAATCCGGGTCAATAGGCTAGCTTCAAAGTCAATTTGCTGACATTGGTCTCTTGTAGAGAAATATTGTAAGAAATAATCCACTTGAATCGGCTTCCAAAGCGCCGGCTTAAAAAATATTGGTCTTGAAATACTCATCTGACTTTTAGCCGGCTTGTAGAACTTGCCGGTTTATCATTGCCAAAATATCCGGTTTGTAAACATTGATAGCACCGGGTCATAATTGTTGCTGACGCCGAGTCATAGTTATTGGTGACGCCGGGTCAATCTGGTTTACTCAAAACTGAGAATTTGAAGATTTTTCTCCCTTATATCCATATTACTTATAGCCCCCAAGTCTTGAGCAAAAATAAAGTGATGACTTAAGACTTGCTTCAATATAAATACTGCCACTTTGAAGAAATTCATGTTGTTCATCTTAGTTACTAGTAAAGACTGAATACTCCATATATGTAGCCCCCAAGTGCCGGGTTGTCATGCTTACAGCAACCTGGGACTTGTAATTGCCTTATACTCATAAAAACTTCAACCAGTGTAGCCCCCAAGGGCCGGGTCATTATGCAATAATGAGCAGGGACTTTATAAATATGATCATATAGACTTGAACAACAACGTGTAGCCCCCAAGGGCCGGCTCAGTAAGATAATATTGAGTTGGGACTTTATATATACTTCTTTTGAAAAGAACATCATATGATGTAACCCCCATCATGGGGCTTGAAACCACGTCCACAAGGTTAAGAGCTTTGTGCTTTACCAACTGATCAGTGGACCCTTTAATATAATGGAATAAAACTTGTGTACCTTGAATTGTTGACAGGAGCAATTGGTAGCCCCAAGGGCCGACTCATTACAATGTGATGAGTCGGGTCTTCAATAAGGCCAGTAAAAATGACTTTGCATTAGCCCCCTAGTGCCATGGTGCATGATGGCAGTGACATGGGACTTGCATATTTGATGTAATCTCAACTTGAATAACGTAGCCCTCAAGTGCCGGGTCGTAAGCGTGCAGCGACTCGGGACTATTCCTTCCATTGTAGAATAAATTATATACATTGATAAAATAATATCCATTGCACTGAAGCGACTTTGAAAACCTCAATCGTAATATTGGTTATTGATAACCATAATAAAAATCTAGCCATGTTGGCTATTAAAGATTTGAATAATATAACCCAGTTTGAAAAATCGGTTCCTGTGATATTGAATCGTACTGCCGGTTTTGGATACCTGTGCAGTAAGGGTGATAACCCAATCTTTAGAAGCCAAAAAACTTCCAAATGTTTATGATTGTCATATATGGTGACTTATCATCCAAAGTTAAGTTGGGTTAATCGAAACCACATATATGCTTCAGATATGAACAAAAAGTCTCAAGACAAACCCAAAAAACTGTTTTCAAAAAACTTAAGCAAAATAGAAAGAAGAATTTGAGGTTTCTGATTCAGATACGATCAGTAAACCGGACCAAAGGGGTTAAGCTAGGATTCTAATACGATTATGTAGCCCCTAGTGGCTTTGGCGTTGCGCCGATCAAGAGGGTACCGACAACTATGTTCTCTTTGGTTCGAATACGACCTATGTTTGAACAGGAAGCCCCCAAATGACATTGAGAGGTTTTTAACGACCCTGATTCAAATACGATCCAAGTCAGACCCAAAAGGGGTTAAGCTATGATTCGAATACGATTAAGAAGCCCCCTAGTGAGTTTGGCATTGTGCCGATCAAGAGGGTACCGACAGCTATGTTCTCTTTGGTTCGAATACGACGTCTGTTTGAACAGGAAGCCCCCAAATGATCATTGAAACGTGGTACCTATGTTTGAGATGTGCTTTGCAACAGACTCTCTTTGGTCCCTTTAATTTTTCTGAGAATTCGAACTTGTGAGTAATGAATTCTTCTTGAACCGGGTGTTGAGCCGAATATTAAAAGGTTCAGAGCTTTGTGGGCTGGATTTTAAACCGGATATTGAGCTTCAATGCTTTGTGAGAGACAGATTTTTCTTGAACCGGATTTTAAACCAGACTTTTTTCTTTATTTTGGGCCGCAAAATTTTTTGACGGCCTTTAAACTGGCAATATTTACTGAGCCATGTCATCATAGCCCCCGAGTCTCAAGGAAACTTGAGGAGTTGGCCTGAGATTCTTCATAATTAACCGTGATATAGACCAGTTTGAATCCTGCATGGGCAACTTGCAAACCAGAGTAATTGCTCTTTTAAAGAAAGCAATATATAATATAAAAAATATGCTGGATGGATTTCACCTGATGCGTCAGGTCAGTAATTTTCACCGCAGAGTTGATGATCACCATGGTGAAGCTGAAATCAATCATGGCCGAGTCGGCCGCGGGAGCAGACAGATGAACCGGCCACGGTGTTGTAAGCCAGCGCAGGAGAGTCAGCACGGTACACTGCGCGGACGGACGAAGTTGATTGCAGGCGCGGTAAACCGCGCGGTCAAGCGAGTCAGTCACGTCGTGTTGATGTAGACCGGACCGCAGAGGCGGCGACTTGCACACGTCCGTGGAGCAACGAGCGGACGCTGCCCGGTAATTCAATGTAGACCGAGTCGTACGGGCGGTGGCTTGCACACGCTCTGTATCCGTGGCGTGAAACCACCTTTATAATGACCAATTGTCCTGCATAAAATATATTATGGGCAATAATAATTGTTCTTAGATGAATGATATGTACTTAAAAATAGACAGGAAGAATAACACCTGATATTTTCGCTGGATGAACGTGGACACTGATCCTGGTGCATGACTACCGGATGCCTTTGATGTTCGTATGGTGACATACAGCATGTAGGGAGTCAATCCATTAAGCCTTGGAACTCGTGCAGATTAATTAATGGTACTTGGTCACGTGGCCTCCTAATTTTAATTTGGTAATTGGTCCAGGTGATGTTGCCCTCCACTTCCTTGCTCGGAATTGTTGCGTCAGGTTCAATTCGCCATATGCACGGGCGGTAGCTTGACTGTTCATTATTTTAGTATTGCATGTTCCTTTGTTTTAATTGCACCAAGCCATCGCATGAGGAATCAGCAGCTGTTTTGAGAGTCGTCTTAAGTACTCCTCCTCCGGCGGCTCTGCTGCCCTTGCGGTAGTGGTTGGTGTTATGCCATGGTCTGGCGCTATACCGTCGGGGTGGCTTCTGTAGCTCGCGAGCGGCATTCGGTAGTTGCGTTTGTAGTCTTCGCTGGCGGTGCTACCTCTTGAGCACTGCGTTGATTTTTGCCTTGAAGAGGAAAGGGTGATGCAGTAGAGCAGCATAAGTATTTTCCTCAGTTTTTGAGAACCAAGGTATCAATCCAGTAGGAGGCCACGCACGAGTCCCTCACACCTACACAAACAAATAAACTCCTCACAAACAATGCGATAAAAGGGTTGTCAATCCCTTCACGGTCACCTACGAGAGTGAGATCTGATAGATATGATAAGATAATATTTTTGGTATTTTTATGATAAAAAGAAATAAAGATGCAAGTAAAATAAATGGCAAAGGAAATAACTAAGTATTGGAAGATTAATATGATGGAAAATAGACCCGGGGGACATAGGTTTCACTAAAGGCTTCTCTCGAGAGCATAAGTATTACGGCGAGTGAACAAATTACTGTTGAGCAATTGACAGAATTGAGCATAATTATGAGAATATATAGGTATGATCATGTATATAGGCATCACGTCCGAGACAAGTAGACCGACTCCTGCCTGCATTTACTACTATTACTCCACACATCGACCGCTATCCAGCATGCATTTAGAGTATTAAGTTCAAGAGAACAGAGTAACGCTTTAAGCAAAATGACATGATGTAGAGGGATAAACTCATGCAATATGATATAAACCCCATCTTGTTATCCTCTATGGCAACAATACAATACATGCCTTGCTACCCTTACTGTCACTCGAAAAGGACACCACAAGATTGAACCCAAAGCTAATCACTTCTCCCATTGCAAGAAAGATCAATCTAGTAGGCCAAACCAAACTGATGATTCGAAGAGATTTGCAAAGATAACCAATCACACATAAAAGAATTCAGAGAAGATTCAAATATTGTTCATAGATAAACTTGATCATAAACCCACAATTCATCGGTCTCAACAAACACATCGCAAAAGAAGATTACATCGAGTAGATCTCCACAAGAGAGGGGGAGAACTTTGTATTGAGATCCAAAAAGAGAGAAGAAGCCATCTAGCTCATAACTATGGACCCGTAGGTCTGAAGTAAACTACTCACACTTCATCGGAGAGGCTATGGTGTTGATGTAGAAGCCCTCCGTGATCGATACCCCCTCCGACGGAGCTCTGGAAAAGGCCCCAAGATGGGATCTCGTGGATACAGAAAGTTATGGCGGTGGAATTAGGGTTTTGGCTCCGTATCTGGTAGTTTGGGGGTACGTAGGTACATACAGGAGGAAGGAGTACGTCGGTGGAGCAACGTGGGCCCCACGAGGGTGGAGGGCGCGCCTGGGGGGGGGGGGGTAGGCGTGCCCCCCTACCTCGTGCCTTCCCAGTTGATTGCTTGACGTAGGGTCTAAGTCCTCTAGATCATGTTCATTCCGAAAATCACGTTTCCGAAGGTTTCATTCCGTTTGGACTCCGTTTGATATTCTTTTTTTGCGAAACTCTGAAATAGGCAAAAAATAGCAATTTTGGGCTGGGCCTCCGGTTAACAGGCCAGTCCTAAAAATAATATAAAAGTGTATAATAAAGCCCAATAATGTCCAAAACATGATATAATATAGCATGGAACAATAAAAAATTATAGATACGTTGGAGACGTATCAAGCATCCCCAAGCTTAAATCCTGCTCATCCTCGAGTAGGTAAATGATAAAAACAAATTTTTTGATGTGGAATGCTGCTTGGCATAATTTCAATGTAATTCTCTTAATTGTGGTATGAATATTCAGATCCAAAAGATTCAAGACAAAAATTCAATATTGACATAGAAATAATAATACTTCAAGCATACTGACTAAGCAATTATGTCTCTTCAAAATAACATGGCCAAAGAAAGTTATCCCTACAAAATCATATAGTCTGGCTATGCTCCATCTTCACCACACAAAGTATTCAAATCATGCACAACCCTGATGACAAGGCAAGCAATTATTTCATACTTTTGGTGTTCTCAAACTTTTTCAATCTTCACGCAATACATGAGAGTGTGCCATGGACATAGCACTATATGTGGAATAGAATGGTGGTTGTGGAGAAGACAAAAAGGGAGAAGATACTCTCACATCAACTAGGCGTATCAACGGGCTGTGGAGATGCCCATTAATAGATATCAATGTGAGTGAGTAGGGGTTGCCATGCAACGGATGCACTAGAGCTATAATTATATGAAAGCTCAACAAAAAGAAACTAAGTGGGTGTGCTATTGGGGAATGTAGTAATTTAAAAAAATTCCTACACACACGCAAGATCATGGTGATGCATAGCAACGAGGGGAGAGTGTGATCTACGTACCCTTGTAGATCGAAAGCGGAAGCGTTATATCAACGCGGTTGATGTAGTCGTATGTCTTCACGATCCGACCGATCCAAGCACCGAAAGCACGGCACCTCCGAGTTCTGCACACGTACGGCTCGGTGACGTCCTCGCCTTCTCGATCCAGCAAGAGGGGCGAAGTAGTAGATGAGTTCCGGCAGCACGACGGCGTGGTGACGGTGTTGGTGAAGAACAATCTTCGCAGGGCTTCGCCTAAGCACTACGAAAACTATGATGGAGGATAAACTAGAGGAGACGGGGTTGCCGGCACACGGCTTGGTGTTTCTTGATGTGTCCTTGGTGCTAGCCCTGCCCCTCTATTTATATGTTGAGCCCTGGGGTCGAAACTTGGAGCAAAAGCCTCCTCAAATTCGGTTTTGCCCGAAAGGCAAGAGTCCCACTCGGACTCCAGGACCAAACGCCACAAACCTTGGCGTCTGGCCCACACGCGGGCCCTGGGTCTCCGGCGTTTGGCCCCCTGGCCTCCGCAAAACTCCTTTTGCATCGACTTATAGCCCTGTGGGCTTGACCCCTTGACCTAACCATATCATCCAATATATGAATCTTTACCTCCGGATCATTCCGGAGCTCCTTGTCATGTCTGTGATCTCATCCGGGACTCCGAACAACATTCGGTCACCAACATACATAACTCATAGTACTATATCGTCAACGAACGTTAAGCATGCGGACCCTACGGGTTCAAGAACTATGTAGATATGACCGAGACACCTCTCTTGTCAATAACCAATAGCGGGACCTGGATGCCCATATTGGCTCCTACATATTCTACGAAGATCTTTATCGGTCAGACCGCATAACAACATACGTTGTTCCCTTTGTCATCGGTATGTTACTTGCCCGAGATTCGATCGTTGGTATCTCAATACCTAGTTCAATCTCGTTACCGGCAAGTCTCTTTACTCGTTCCGTAATACATCATCCCGCAACTAACTCATTAGTTGCAATGCTTGCAAGGCTTATAGTGATGTGCATTACTGAGTGGGCCCAGAGATACCTCTCCAACAATCGGAGTGACAAATCCTAATCTCGAAATACGCCAACCCAACATGTACCTTCGGAGACACCTATAGAGCTCCTTTATAATCACCCAGTTACGTTGTGACGTTTGGTAGCACACAAAGTGTTCCTCCGGTAAACGGGAGTTGCATAATCTCATAGTCATAGGAACATGTATAAGTCATGAAGAAAGCAATAGCAACATACTAAACGATCAAGTGCTAAGCTAACGGAATGGGTCATGTCAATTAGATCATTCACCTAATGATGTGATCCCGTTAATCAAATAAGAACTCTTTGTTCATGGCTAGGAAACATAACCATCTTTGATTAACGAGCTAGTCAAGTAGAGGCATACTAGTGACACTCTATTTGTCTATGTATTCACACATGTATTATGTTTCCGGTTAATACAATTCTAGCATGAATAATAAACATTTATCATGAAATAAGGAAATAAATAATAACTTTATTATTGCCTCTAGGGCATATTTCCTTCAGTCTCCCACTTGCACTAGAGTCAATAATCTAGTTCACATCGTCATGTGATTTAACAGCAATAGTTCACATCACCATGTGACTAACACCCATAGTTCACATCGCCATGTGACCAACACCCAAAGGGTTTACTGGATTCAGTAATCTAGTTCACATCGCTATGTGATTAACACCCAAAGAGTACTAAGGTGTGATCATGTTTTGCTTGTGAGAGAATCTTAGGCACCCGTGTCTGCCACATTCAGATCCGCATGTATTTTGCAAATTTCTATGTCAACAATGCTCTGCATGGAGCTACTCTAGCTAATTGCTCCCACTTTCAATATGTATCTAGACCGAGACTTAGAGTCATCTAGATTAGGGTCAAAACTTGCATCGGCGTAACCCTTTACGACGAACCTTTTTTCACTTCCATAATCGAGAAACATATCCTTATTCCACTAAGGATAATTTTGACCGCTGTCCAGTGATCTACTCCTAGATCACTATTGTACTCCCTTGCCAAACTCAGTGGTAGGGTATACAATAGATCTGGTACACAGCATGGCATACTTTATAGAACCTATGACCAAGGCATAGGGAATGACATTCATTCTCTTTCTATCTTCTGTCGTGGTCGGGCTTTGAGTCTTACTCAATTTCACACCTTGTAACATAGGCAAGAAACTCTTTCTTTGACTGTTCCATTTTGAACTACTTCAAAATCTTGTCAAGGTATGTATTTATTGAAAAAACTTATCAAGCGTCTTGATCTATCTCTATAGATCTTGATGCTCAATATGTAAGCAGCTTCACCGAAGTCTTTCTTTGAAAAACTCCTTTCAGACACTCCTTTATGCTTTACAGAATAATTCTACATTATTTCCGATCAACAATATGTCATTCACATATACTTATCAGAAATGCTGTAGTGCTCCCACTCACTTTCTTGTAAATACAGGCTTCACCGCAAGTCTGTATAAAACTATATGCTTTGATCAACTGCAACTCCGAGATGCTTGCACCAGTCCACAGATGGATCGCTGGAGCTTGCACATTTTGTTAGCACCTTTAGGATTGACAAAACCTACTGGTTGCATCATATACAACTCTTCTTTAAGAAATCCATTAAGGAATGCAGTTTTGTTTATCCATTTGCCAGATTTCATAAAATGCGGCAATTGCTAACATGATTCGGACAGACTCAAGCATAGATACGAGTGAGAAACTCTCATCGTAGTCAACACCTTGAACTTGTCGAAAACCTTTTGCGACAATTCTAGCTTTGTAGATAGTAACACTACTATCAGCGTCCATCTTCCTCTTGAAGATCCATTTATTCTCAATTGCTTGCCGATCATCGGGCAAGTCAACCAAAGTCCAAACTTTGTTCTCATACATGGATCTAATCTCAGATTTCATGGCCTCAAGCCATTTCGCGGAATCTGGGCTCATCATCGCTTCCTCATAGTTCGCAAGTTCGTCATGGTCTAGTAACATGACTTCCAGAACAGGATCACCGTACCACTCTGGTGTGGATCTCACTCTGGTTTACCTATGAGATTCGGTAGTAACTAGATATGAAGTTACATGATCATCATCATTAGCTTCCTCACTAATTGGTGTAGTAGTCACAAGAACAGATTTCTGTGATGAACTACTTTCCAATAAGGGAGAAGGTACAATTACCTTATCAAGTTCTACTTTCCTCCCACTCACTTCTTTCGAGAGAAACTCCTTCTCTAGAAAGGATCCATTCTTAGCAACGAATGTCTTGCCTTCGGATCTGTGATAGAAGGTGTACCCAACTGTCTCCTTTGGGTATCCTATGAAGACATATTTCTCCAATTTGAGTTTGAGCTTATCGAGATGAAACTTTTTCACATAAGCATCGCAACTCCAAACTTTAAGAAATGACAGCTTAGGTTCTTGCCAAACCATAGTTCACACGGTGTCGTCTCAACGGATTTAGATGGTGCCCTATTTAACGTGAATGCAGCTATCTTTAATGCATAACCTCAAAAACGATAGTGGTAAATTGGTAAGAAACATCATAGATTTGCACTATATCTAATAAAGTACGGCTATGACGTTCGGACACACCATTATGCTGTGGTGTTCCGGGTGGCACGAATTTGTGAAACTATTCCACATTGTTTTAATTGAAGACCAAACTCGTAACTCAAATATTTGTCTCCGCGATCAGATCGTAGAAGCCTTATTTTCTTTGTACGATGATTCTCCACTTCACTCTGAAATTCTTTGAACTTTTCAAATGTTTCAGACTTATGTTTCATCAAGTAGATATACTCATATCTGCTCAAATCATCTGTGAAGATCAGAAAATAATGATACCTATCGCGAGCCTCAATATTCATCGGACCACATACATCAGTATGTATGATTTCCAACAAATCTGTTGCTCACTCCATTGTTCCGAAGAACAGAGTCTTAGTCATCTTGCCCATGAGGCATGGTTCGCAAGTATCAACTGATTCATAATCAAGTGATTCCAAAAGCCCATCAGCATGGAGTTTCTTCATGCGATTTACACCAATATGACCTAAACGGCAGTGCTACAAATAATTTGCACTATCATTATTAACTTTGCATCTTTTGGTTTCAATATTATGATTATGTGTATCACTATGTTCGAGATCCAATGAACTATTTTCATTGGGTGTGTAACCATATAAGGTTTTATTCATGTAAACAGAACAACAATTTATTCTCTTACTTAAATGAATAACCGTATTACAATAAACATGATCACATCATATTCATGCTCAACGTAAACACCAAATAACACTTATTTAGGTTCAACACTAATCCCGAATTTATAGGGAGTGTGCGATGATGATCATATTAATCTTGGAACCACTTCCAACACACATCATCACTTCACCCTTAACTAGTCTCTGTTTATTCTGCAACTCCCGTTTCGAGTTACTAATCTTAGCAACTGAACTAGTATCAAATACTGAGGGGTTGCTATAAACACTAGTAAAGTACACATCAATAACATGTATATCAAATATACTTATGTTCACCTTGCCATCCTTCTTATCTGCCAATCACTTGGGGTAGTTCCGCTTCCAGTGACCAGTCCCTTTGCAGTAGAAGCACTCAGTCTCAGGCTTAGGTCCAGACTTGGGCTTCTTCACTTGAGCAGCAACTTGCTTGCCGTTCTTTTTGAAGTTCCCTTTCTTCCCTCTGGCCTTTTCTTGAAACTAGTGGTCTTGTCTACCATCAACACTTGATGTTTTTCTTTGATTTCTACCTTCATCGATTTCATCATCATGAAAAGCTCGGGAGTCGTTTTCGTCATCCCTTGCATACTATAGTTCATCACGAAGTTCTACTAACTTGGTCATGGTGACTAGAGAATTCTGTCAATCACTATCTTATCTGGAAGATTAACTCCCACTTGATTCAAGCGATTGTAGGACCCAGACAATCTGAGCACATGCTCACTAGTTGAGCGATTCTCCTCCATCTTTTAGCTATAGAACTTGTTGGAGACTTCATATCTCTCAACTCGGGTATTTGCTTGAAATATTAACTTCAATACCTAGAACATCTCATATGGTCCATGACGTTCAAAACGTCTTTGAAGTCCCGATTCTAAGCCGTTAAGCATGGTGCACTAAACTATCAAGTAGTCATCATATTGAGCTAGCCAAACGTTCATAACGTCTGCATCTGCTCCTGCAATAGGTCTGTCACCTAGCGGTGCATCAAGGACATAATTCTTCTGTGCAGCAATGAGGATAAACCTCAGATCACGAATCCAATCCGCATCATTGCTACTAACATCTTTCAACATAGTTTTTCTCTAGGAACATATCAAAATAAACACAGGGAAGCAACAACACGAGCTATTGATCTACAACATGATTTACAAAATACTACCAGGACTAAGTTCATGATAAATTTAAGTTCAATTAATCATATTACTTAAGAACTCCCACTTAGATAGAAATCCCTCTAATCCTCTAAGTGATCATGTGATCCAAATCAACTAAACCATGTCCGATCATCACGTGAGATGGAGTAGTTTCATTGGTGAACATCACTATGTTGATCATATCTACTATATGATTCACGCTCGACCTTTCGGTCTCCGTGTTCCGAGGCCATATCTGTATATGCTTGGCTTGTCAAGTATAACCTGAGTATTCCGCGTGTGCAACTGTTTTGCACCCGTTGTATTTGAACGTAGAGCCTATCAGACCCGATCATCATGTGGTGTCTCAGCACGAAGAACTTTCGCAACGGTGCATACTCAGGGAGAACACTTCTTGATAATTTAGTGAGAGATCATCTTATAATGCTACCATCAATCAAAGCAAGATAAGATGCATAAAAGATAAACATCACATGCAATCAATATAAGTGATATGATATGGCCATCATCATCTTGTGCTTGTGATCTCCATCTCCGAAGCACCGTCGTGATCACCATCGTCACCGGCGCGACACCTTGATCTCCATCGTAGCATCGTTGTCGTCTCGCCAATCTTATGCTTCCACGACTATCGCTACCGCTTAGTGATAAACTAAAGCATTACAGCGCGATTGCATTACATACAATAAAGCGACAACCATATGGCTCCTGCCAGTTGCCGATAACTCGGTTACAAAACATGATCATCTCATACAATAAAATTTAGCATCATGTCTTGACCATATCACATCACAACATGCCCTACAAAAACAAGTTAGACGTCCTCTACTTTGTTGTTGCAAGTTTTACGTGGCTGCTACGGGCTTAAGCAAGAACCAATCTTACCTACGCATCAAAACCACAACGATAGTTTGTCAAGTTGATGCCGTTTTAACCTTCGCAAGGACCGGGCGTAGCCACACTCGGTTCAACTAAAGTTGGAGAAACTGTCACCCGCAAGCCACCTATGTGCAAAGCACGTCGGGAGAACCGGTCTCGCGTAAGCGTACGCGTAATGTCGGTCCGGGCCGCTTTATCCAACAATACCGCCGAACCAAAGTATGACATGCTGGTAGGCAGTATGACTTATATCGCCCACAACTCACTTGTGTTCTACTCGTGCACATAACATCAAACCATAAAACCTGGCTCTGATACCACTGTTGGGGAACGTAGTAATTTAAAAAATTTCCTACACACACGCAAGATCATGGTGATGCATAGCAACAAGGGGAGAGTGTGATCTACGTACCCTTGTAGATCGAAAGCGGAAGCGTTATATCAACGCGGTTGATGTAGTCGTACGTCTTCACGATCCGACCAATCCAAGCAACGAAAGCACGGCACCTCCGAGTTCTGCACACGTACGGCTCGGTGACGTCCTCGCCTTCTCGATCCAGCAAGAGGGGCGAAGTAGTAGATGAGTTCCGGCAGCACGACGGCGTGGTGACGGTGTTGGTGAAGAACAATCTTCGCAGGGCTTCGCCTAAGCACTACGAAAACTATGACGGAGGATAAAATAGAGGAGACGGGGTTGCCGGCACACGGCTTGGTGTTTCTTGATGTGTCCTTGGTGCTAGCCCTGCCCCTCTATTTATATGTTGAGCCCTGGGGTCGAAACTTGGAGCAAAAGCCTCCTCAAAGTCGGTTTTGCCCGAAAGGCAAGAGTCCCACTCGGACTCCAGGACCAAACGCCACAAACCTTGGCGTCTGGCCCACATGCCATGGGCCTCGGCGTCTGGCCCAGGGCCAGACGCCAGGGTCTCCGGCGTTTGGCCCCCTGGCCTCCGCAAAACTCCTTTTGCACCAACTTATAGCCCTATGGGCTTGACCCCTTGGCCTAACCATATCATCCAATATATGAATCTTTACCTCCGGACCATTCCGGAGCTCCTCGTCATGTCCGTGATCTCATCCGGGACTCCGAACAACATTCGGTCACCAACATACATAACTCATAGTACTATATCGTCAACGAACGTTAAGCGTGCGGACCCTACGGGTTCGAGAACTGTCAATAACCAATAGCGGGACCTGGATGCCCATATTGGCTCCTACATATTCTACGAAGATCTTTATCGGTCAGACCGCATAACAACATACGTTGTTCCCTTTGTCATCGGTATGTTACTTGCCCGAGATTCGATCGTCCGTATCTCAATACCTAGTTCAATCTCGTTACCGGCAAGTCTCTTTACTCATTCCGTAATACATCATCCCGCAACTAACTCATTAGTTGCAATGCTTGCAAGGCTTATAGTGATGTGCATTACCGAGTGGGCCCAGAGATACCCCTCCGACAATCGGAGTGACAAATCCTAATCTCGAAATACGCCAACCCAACATGTACCTTTGGAGACACCTGTAGAGCTCCTTTATAATCACCCAGTTACGTTGTGACGTTTGGTAGCACACAAAGTGTTCCTCCGGTAAACGGGAGTTGCATAATCTCATAGTCATAGGAACATGTATAAGTCATGAAGAAAGCAATAGCAACATACTAAATGATCAAGTGCTAAGCTAACGGAATGGGTCATGTCAATCAGATCATTCACCTAATGATGTGATCCCGTTAATCAAATAACAACTCTTTGTTCATGGTTAGGAAACATAACCATCTTTGATTAACGAGCTAGTCAAGTAGAGGCATACTAGTGACACTCTGTTTGTCTATGTATTCACACATGTATTATGTTTCCTGTTAATACAATTCTAGCATGAATAATAAACATTTATCATGAAATAAGGAAATAAATAATAACTTTATTATTGCCTCTAGGGCATATTTCCTTCATGTGTCTCCAACTTGCTTGCTCACGAAGACCTAGGGCATTTGAGGAAGCCCATTGTCGGTGTCAAAACCGGCGGATCTCGGGTAGGGGTCCCGAACTGTGCGTCTAAGGCGGGTGGTAGCAGAAGGCAGGGGACATGATGTTTTACCCAGGTTCGGGCCCTCTTGATGGAGGTAAAACCCTACGTCCTGCTTGATTTATTCTTGATGATATGAGTAGTACAAGAGTTGATCTACCACGAGATCGGAGAGGCTAAACCCTAAAAGCTATCCTATGGTATGATTGTATGTTGTCCTATGGACTAAAACCCTCCGGTTTATATAGACACTGGAGGGGGCTAGGGTTACACAAGGTCGGTTACAAAGGAGGAGATATACATATCTGTATTGCTTAGCTTGCCTTCCATGCCAAGTAGAGTCCCATCCGGACACGAGATGAAGCCTTCAATCTTGTATCTTCATAGTCCAACAGTCCGGACAAAGGATATAGTCCGACTATCCGGAGACCCCCTAATCCAGGACTCTCTCAGTAGCCCCTGAACCAGGCTTCAATGAAGATGAGTCCGGCGCGCAGTTATTGTCTTCGGCATTGCAAGGCAGGTTCCTCCTCCGAATACACCACGGAAGAATTTGAATACAAGGATAGTGTCCGACCAAACAAAATAAGTTCCACATACCACTGTAGAGAGAATAATATTTCCACAAATCTAATCTGCTGACATGCTTTGGTAGCATGACACCACGCCACGACCCGGTAATTATTCGAACCATTTTTCTTTAACCAGCCCCGCACATAACGCGAGGCGGTTTCTTGACACGTCTTGTCAAAGCAGAGATCGTGTTCCCCTTATTACATGATTTTCATCAATACGGACGTGGGTAACCCAACTGTGCCATCAATTACGACGTTTGGGGGATAAGCGAGTTTTACCAGGCTAGTGGGGGCGCATAGTTTCGTCCGCCCTTATAAAGGGATAAGGTTTTACCTTTTTCTACCCACACCTTCTTCCTCCTTGCTCATCCATTATCGCGCACTCGAGCTCCAACGCCCAAGTCCACATCCTTCTCCTCAACCTTCTCCAAACATGTCTGGAGCAGGAGGCAAGTGGATGGCTTCCTTCGTTACGGAGGGGCACATCAAAAAGCTACGCGGAGCCGGATACTTAGCCGCGGATATCGCGCATCGGCTGCCAGCTGCGGGGCAGATCGTCCCTACCCCAGAACCTCACGAGAGGGTAGTTTTCCTCCATCACTTCCTCCGCGGACTGGCATTTCCCCTCCATCCATTCGTCCGTGGCCTTATGTTCTACTACGGGCTGGACTTTCATGATCTGGCCCCGAATTTCATCCTCAACATTTCAGCGTTCATCATCGTGTGCGAGGCTTTCCTCCGCATCCGGCCCCACTTCGGTCTGTGGCTGAAGACCTTCAATATCAAGATGAAGGTGGTGGGCGGCCAACAAGCGGAATGCGGCGGAGCCATGGTGGGCAAGATGCCCAATGTTATATGGCTCGAGGGCTCCTTCGTGGAGACCATAAAGGGGTGGCAATCGGTGTGGTTCTACATCACCGAGCCGCGTGACACCAACTGGGTGGCGGTCCCCGAGTTTCGATTAGGAATCCCCATGTGGCTCACTTCCTGGAAGGAGAAGGGCCTGTCCTGGGGTTCATCGGTGGAGCTGGACGGACTCCAGAAGTGTATCCGGAACATGACAAGCAAGAAACTTAAGCTTGTCAACATAGTCCAAGTCATGCTCTTCCACCGGATCCTCTCGTGTCAACAACGGGATTTCGACTTATGGGAGTTCGACACGGCCCGACACCAGACTCTAAGCGAGCTCTTCGACACGATGCACAAAGACGTCTGGAGGGTGCTGTTCAAGGGTGCCGAGGTCCCTCCCTCTCTCACCGAGGACCGCGGGCTAAGAGCGAAGCGCCCTGCAAATCTGGTAAGTTCTGTACATCTGATAGGATATTTACTTCCCATTGCTTAACCACGTGCAGGGTCTGAGCTACTATGCCTTTGATAGGACTGGGTGGAGACATCGGAGCAGATCGACTGTCCGACCCCTCTGCCGAAGACACTACAGACGCTCTCCTGACGGAGATGCTGACTTCGGCTCCTTACAAGGTACCGGAGAAGACCAATAAGAAGGCCAAGGGAACCCGAAAGAGTTCCCGGCGCCAGGTGGTATCGGACTCATCGTCCGATGAATCCGCGACGCACTCCTCCCATGAAGACAAGGAGGAAGATGAAGATGCTCCCCCTCCACCCGGGGGAGACAAGAAAAGGAAGGCCGCCCCAACTTGGGGGGGGGGGGCTGAAGGGTCCAAGAAGGGAAGGACTCTCCTTCTGGACTGCTCCACCACCGCCGCCGAAGGCGAAGACGAGTGGCTGCTCAGGGCCAAGCCCCTGGCGAAGTCGTAAGTATTCAGATACCAGAGTAACTCATAGCATACCGTTGTCGCACTGCTTCTCCTAACACCAAATATAATTATGCAGACCGCCCCAAGCCCGTATCCACGTATCCTCGTTGGACGGCTCCTTGGATTCGTCGGATATGGATAGCGATCCAGTTCTGACCGCCTCCTCCCCTTGCCCTACGGACAATGCCGAGATATTGTCTCAAGGGGCACCGGGCCGGGGTGAGACAGTCCTAGAGGCACCTCAAGGCGACCTTCCGGACTCCAGGAGCAAAGGAAGCAAGGCTCCCGGGGGCTCCGAGTTCGGCACTCAGCCGGACACCGCGCCGGAACCTCCAGTGGTTCCGGACTCGGGCAGGCGGCCCCCTTCCAAAAGGGGTAAGACGCCTGTGCCGGTGACCTCTGTCCATCCAGAGGCACCGGACAACCTGCTGGGAGCGCTTTGCGGCGCTTCCCTCGACGAAGAGCACCGCACTATTATGAGTGTGGTGATCAAGAAGGTTCAGTCCGCCAAGAGCGGACTGACTGAAGCCTGTGCCAGCCTTCTAACAGGCTTTGAGGTAAATATTTAAAATATAGGAAAAATATTACCGCATAGACAGTAGCCCCTGATGCTCTGTTTGGCGTTCACAAAGAAAAGCCGAATAGAGGATCAAATAATATATGCAGGAGTCTAATATAAGTATGTATGTATGCGTGTGCAGGCTTCGTTGCTGACCTCTGCCGCACTGACTACGAAGGTCGCCGCACTGAAGCAGGACCTCGAGGGGTCCGAGAAAGAGGTCGGCCTTGCCAAGAGGCAGCTCGAGGAGAACAAAGGTAAGTAATACCTGTTGGGGAACGTTGCAGAAAACAAAAATTTTCCTACGGTTTCACCAAGATCCATCTATGAGTTCATCTAGCAACGAGTGATCGGATGCATCTACATACCTTTGTAGATCGCGAGCGGAAGCGTTCAAAGAACGTGGATGAAGTAGTCGTACACGACGTGATCCGAATCACCGATGACCAAGCGCCGAACGGACGGCACCTCCGCATTCAACACACGTACGGTTAGCGTAACGTCTCCTTCTTCTTGATCTAGCAAGAGGGAAGAAGAGGTTGCGGAAGATGGCTCCAGCAACAGCACGACGACGTGGTGATGGTGCAGCTGCAGAACTCCGTCAGGGCTTTGCCAAGCACTATGGAGGAGGAGGAGGTGTTGGAGAGGGAGAGGGAGGCAACCAAAGGCGTGAGAGAATAGCCCTCCCTCCCCCACTATATATAGGAGGGCCAAGGGGGGGGCACCGGCCCTAGGAGATCTATTCTCCTAGGGGGGGGGGGGTGGCGGCCAAGGGGTGGGGGGCTTGCCCCCCAAGCAAGGGGGCGCCCCCTTTAGGGTTTCCCCCAAACCCTAGCCGCATGGGCCCTAGGGGAGAGGCGCCCCAGCCCACTTTGGGCTGGGTCCCTTCCCACTTCAGCCCATGGGGCCCTCCGGGATAGGTGGCCCCACCCGGTGGACCCCCGGGACCCTTCCGGTGGTCCCGGTACAATACCGGTGACCCCGAAACTTGTCCCGATGGCCGAAATAGCACTTCCCATATATAATTCTTTACCTCCGGACCATTCCGGAACTCCTCGTGACGTCCAGGATCTCATCCGGGACTCCGAACAACATTCGGGTTACTGCATATACATATTCCTACAACCCTAGCGTCACCGAACCTTAAGTGTGTAGACCCTACGGGTTCGGGAGACAGGCAGACATGACCGAGACGACTCTCCGGTCAATAACCAACAGCGGGACCTAGATACCCATGTTGGCTCCCACATGCTCCACGATGATCTCATCGGATGAACCACGATGTTGAGGATTCAAGTAACCCCGTATACAATTCCCTTTGCCAATCGGTATGTTACTTGCCCGAGATTCGATCATCGGTATCCCAATACCTCGTTCAATCTCGTTATCGGCAAGTCACTTTACTCGTACCGTAATGCATGATCCCGTGACCAGACACTTGGTCACTTTGAGCTCATTATGATGATGCATTACCAAGTGGGCCCAGTGATACCTCTCCGTCATATGGAGTGACAAATCCCAGTCTTGATCCGTGTCAACCCAACAGACACTTTCGGAGATACCCGTAGTATACCTTTATAGTCAACCAGTTACGTTGCGATGTTTGGTACACCCAAAGCACTCTTACGGTATCCGGGAGTTACACGATCTCATGGTCTAAGGAAAGGATACTTGACATTGGAAAAACTCTAGCAAACGAACTATACGATCTTTATGCTATGTTTAGGATTGGGTCTTGTCCATCACATCATTCTCCTAATGATGTGATCTCGTTATCAATGACATCCAATGTCCATAGTCAGGAAACCATGACTATCTGTTGATCAACGAGCTAGTCAACTAGAGGCTTACTAGGGACATGTTGGTGTCTGTTATTCACACATGTATTACGATTTCCGGATAACACAATTATAGCATGAATAAAGACAATTATCATGAACAAGGAAATATAATAATAATGCTTTTATTATTGCCTCTAGGGCATATTTCCAACAGTCTCCCACTTGTACTAGAGTCAATAATCTAGTTACATTGTGATGAATCGAACACCCATGGAATTCTGGTGTTGATCATGTTTTGCTCTAGGGAGAGGTTTAGTCAACGGATCTGCTACATTCAGGTCCGTATGTACTTTACAAATATCTATGTCTCCATCTTGAACATCTTCACGAATGGAGTTGAAGCGATGCTTGATGTTCCTTGTCTTCTTGTGAAACCTGGGCTCCTTGGCAAGTGCAATAGCTCCAGTGTTGTCACAAAAGAGTTTGATTGGCCCCGACGCATTGGGTATGACTCCGAGGTCGGTGATGAACTCCTTCACCCAAATTGCTTCATGTGCTGCCTCCGAGGCTGCCATGTACTCCGCTTCACATGTAGATCCCGCCACGACGCTCTGCTTGCAACTTCACCAGCTTACTGCCCCACCGTTCAAAATATACACGTATCCGGTTTGTGACTTAGAGTCATCCAGATCTGTGTCGAAGCTAGCGTCGATGTAACCCTTTACGACGAGCTCTTCGTCACCTCCATAAACGAGAAACATTTCCTTAGTCCTTTTCAGGTACTTCAGGATATTCTTGACCGCTGTCCAGTGTTCCTTGCCGGGATTACTTTGGTACCTTCCTACCAAACTTACGGCAAGGTTTACATCAGGTCTGGTACACAGCATGGCAAACATAATAGAACCTATGGCTGAGGCATAGGGGATGACACTCATCTCTTCTATATCTTCTGCCGTGGTCAGACATTGAGCTGATCTCAATTCCATACCTTGTAACACAGGCAAGAACCCCTTCTTAGATTGATCCATATTGAACTTCTTCAATATCTTCTCAAGGTATGTGCTTTGTGAAAGACCTATGAGGCGTCTTGATCTATCTCTATAGATCTTGATGCCTAATATATAAGCAGCTTCTCCAAGGTCCTTCATTGAAAAACTCTTGTTAAAGTAGGCCTTGATGCTGTCCAAGAGTTCTATATCATTTCCCATCAAAAGTATGTCATCTACATATAATATGAGAAATGCAACAGAGCTCCCACTCACTTTCTTGTAAACGCAGGCTTCTCCATAAGTCTGCGTAAACCCAAACGCTTTCATCATCTCATCAAAGCGAATGTTCCAACTCCGAGATGCTTGCACCAGCCCATAAATCGAGCGTTGGAGCTTGCACACCTTGTCAGCATTCTTAGGATCGACAAAACCTTCCGGCTGCATCATATACAATTCTTCCTTAAGGAAACCATTAAGGAATGCCGTTTTGACGTCCATTTGCCATATCTCATAATCGTAGAATGCGGCAATTGCTAACATGATTCGGACGGACTTCAGCTTCGCTACCGGTGAGAAAGTCTCATCGTAGTCAACCCCTTGAACTTGTCGATAACCCTTAGCGACAAGCCGAGCTTTATAGATGGTCACATTACCATCCGCGTATGTCTTCTTCTTAAAGATCCATTTATTTTCTATGGCTCGCCGTTCAACGGGCAAGTCAGTCAAAGTCCATACTTCGTTTTCATACATGGATCCTATCTCGGATTTCATGGCTTCTAGCCATTTGTCAGAATCCGGGCCCGCCATCGCTTCTTCATAGTTCTAAGGTTCATCGTTGTCTAACAACATGATTTCCAAGACAGGGTTGCCGTACCACTCTGGTGCGGAACGTGTCCTTGTGGACCTTCGAAGTTCAGTAGCAACTTGATCAGAAGTTTTATGATCATCATCATTAACTTCCTCTCTAGTCGGTGCAGGCACCTCAGGAACATTTTCTTGAGTTGCGCCATTTTCCGGTTCAAGAGGTAACACTTCATCAAGTTCTACTTTCCTCCCACTTACTTCTTTCGAGAGAAACTCCTTCTCTAGAAAGCATCCATTCCTAGCAACAAAGATGTTGCCTTCGGATCTGAGGTAGAAGGTATACCCAACAGTTTCTTTAGGGTATCCTATGAAGACGCATTTTTCCGACTTGGGTTCGAGCTTTTCAGGTTGAAGTTTCTTGACATAAGCATCGCATCCCCAAACTTTTAGAAACGACAGCTTAGGTTTCTTCCCAAACCATAATTCAAACGGTGTCATCTCAACGGATTTTGATGGAGCCCTATTTAAAGTGAATGCGGCAGTCTCTAAAGCATAGCCCCAAAAAGATAGTGGTAAATCGGTAAGAGACATCATAGATCGTACCATATCTAATAGAGTGCGATTACGACGTTCGGACACACCATTACGCTGAGGTGTTCCAGGCGGTGTGAGTTGTGAAACTATTCCACATTTTCTTAAGTGTGTGCCAAATTCGTGACTCAAGTATTCTCCTCCACAATCTGATCGTAGAAACTTGATTTTCCTGTCACGTTGATTCTCAACCTCACTCTGAAATTCCTTGAACTTTTCAAAGGTCTCAGACTTGTGTTTCATTAAGTAGACATACCCATATCTACTCAAGTCATCAGTGAGGGTGAGAACATAACGATAGCCACCGCGAGCCTCAACGCTCATTGGACCGCACACATCAGTATGTATGATTTCCAATAAGTTGGTTGCTCGCTCCATTGTTCCTGAGAACGGAGTCTTGGTCATTTTACCCATGAGGCATGGTTCGCACGTGTCAAATGATTCATAATCAAGAGACTCTAAAAGTCCATCTGCATGGAGCTTCTTCATGCGTTTGACACCTATGTGACCAAGGCGGCAGTGCCACAAGTATGCGGGACTATCATTATCAACCTTACATCTTTTGGTACTCACACTATGAATATGTGTAGCATTATGCTCGAGATTCATTAAGAATAAACCATTCACCATAGGAGCATGACCATAAAACATATCTCTCATATAAATAGAACAACCATTATTCTCGGATTTAAATGAGTAGCCATCTCGAATTAAACGAGATCCCGATACAATGTTCATGCTCAAAGCTAGCACTAAATAACAATTATTAAGGTTTAAAACTAATCCCGAAGGTAAATATAGAGGTAACGTGCCGACGGCGATCACATTGACCTTGGAACCATTCCCGACGCGCATCGTCACCTCGTCCTTCGCCAGTCTCCGCTTATTCCGCAGCCCCTGCTTTGAGTTACAAATGTGAGCAACTCCACCGGTATCAAATACCCAGGAGATACTACGGGTACTGGTAAGGTACACATCAATTACATGTATATCACATATACCTTTTTTTTGCCGGCCTTCTTGTCTGCTAAGTATTTGGGGCAGTTCCGCTTCCAGTGACCGCTTCCCTTGCAATAAAAGCACTCAGTCTCGGGCTTGGGTCCATTCTTTGGCTTCTTCCCGGCAGCTTGCTTGCCGGGCGCGACAACTCCCTTGCCGTCCTTCTTGAAGTTCTTTTTACCCTTGCCCTTCTTGAACTTCGTGGTTTTATTGACCATCAACACTTGATGTTCCTTCTTGACTTCTACCTCTGCTGATTTCAGTATTGCAAATACCTCAGGAATGGTCTTTTCCATCCCCTGCATATTGAAGTTCATCACAAAGCTCTTGTAGCTTGGTGGAAGCGACTGGAGAATTCTGTCAATGACCGCATCATCCGGGAGATTAACTCCCAGCTGACTCAAGCGGTTATGTAACCCAGACATAGTGAGTATGTGCTCACTGACAGAACTATTTTCCTCCATCTTACAGCTAAAGAATTTGTCGGAGACTTCATATCTCTCGACCCGGCATGAGCTTGAAAAACCATTTTCAGCTCTTCGAACATCTCATATGCTCCATGTCTCTCAAAACGCTTTTGGAGCCTCGGCTCTAAACTGTAAAGCATGCCGCACTGAACGAGGGAGTAGTCATCAACACGTGTCTGCCAAGCGTTCATAACGTCTTGGTTCTGTGGGACGGGAGCTTCACCTAGCGGTGCTTGTAGGACATAATCTTTCTTGGCAGCTATGAGGATGATCCTCAGGTTCCGGACCCAGTCCGTGTAGTTGCTGCCATCGTCTTTCAGCTTGGTTTTCTCTAGGAACGCGTTGAAGTTGAGGACTACGTTGGCCATTTGATCTACAAGACATATTGTAAAGATTTTAGACTAAGTTCATGATAATTAAGTTCATCTAATCAAATTATGCAATGAACTCCCACTTAGATAGACATCCCTCTTCTAGTCATCTAAGTATAACATGATCCGAGTCAACTAGGCCGTGTCCGATCATCACGTGAGACGGACTAGTCAACGTTGGTGAACATCTTCATGTTGATCGTATCTTCTATACGACTCATGCTCGACCTTTTGGTCTTCTGTGTTGCGAGGCCATGTCTATACACATGCTAGGCTCGTCAAGTCAACCTAAGTGTTTGCATGTGTAAATCTGTCTTACACCCGTTGTATGTGAACGTTTGAATCAAACACCCGATCATCACGTGGTGCATTGAAGCAACAAACTGTCGCAACGGTGCACAGTTAGGGGGAACACTTGCTTGAAATTATTATGAGGGATCATCTTATTTACTACCGCTGTTCTAAGTAAACAGGATGCAAAGCATGATAAACATCACATGCAATCAAATAATAATAGTGACATGATATGGCCAATATCACATAGCTCCTTTGATCTCCATCTTGGAGCTCCATGATCATCTTGTCACCGGCATGACACCATGATCTCCATCATCATGGTCTCCATCATCGTGTCTCCATGAAGTTGCTCGCCAACTATTACTTCTACTACTAAGGCTAACGTGTTTAGCAATAAAGTAAAGTAATTTACATGGCGTTCCTCAATGACACGCAGGTCGTATAAAAGAATAAAGACAACTCCTATAGCTCCTGCCGGTTGTCATACTCATCGACATGCAAGTCGTGATTCCTATTACAATAACACGAACATCTCATACATCACATATGTATCATTCATCACAACTTTGGCCATATCATATCATAAAGCACTTGCTGCAAAAACAAGTTAGACGTCCTCTAATTGTTGTTGCAAGTTTTACGTGGCTGAAGTAGGGTTCTAGCAAGAACATTTTCTTACCTACGTGAAAGCCACAACGTGATTTGTCAACTTCTATTTACCCTTCATAAGGACCCTTTTCATCGAATCCGCTCCAACTGAAGTAGGAGAGACAGGCACCCGCTAGCCACCTTATGCAACTAGTGCATGTTTGTCGGTGGAACCGGTCTCACGTAAGCATACGTGTAAGGTTGGTCCGGGCCGCTTCATCCCACAACACCGTCGAAGCAAGATAAGACTAGTAGCGGCAAGAAAGTTGACAACATCTACGCCCACAAAAAATTGTGTTCTACTCGCGCAAGAAGAACTACGCATAGACCTAGCTCATGATGCCACTGTTGGGGAACGTTGCAGAAAAAAAATTCCTACGGTTTCACCAAGATCCATCTATGAGTTCATCTAGCAACGAGTGATCGGATGCATCTACATACCTTTGTAGATCGCGAGCGGAAGCGTTCAAAGAACGTGGATGAAGTAGTCGTACACGACGTGATCCGAATCACCGATGACCAAGCGCCGAACGGACGGCACCTCCGCGTTCAACACACGTACGGTTAGCGTAACGTATCCTTCTTCTTGATCCAGCAAGAGGGAAGAAGAGGTTGAGGAAGATGGCTCCAGCAACAGCACGACGACGTGGTGATGGTGGAGCTGCAGAACTCCGTCAGGGCTTCGCCAAGCACTATGGAGGAGGAGGAGGTGTTGGAGAGGGAGAGGGAGGCAACCAAAGGCGTGAGAGAATAGCCCTCCCTCCCCCACTATATATAGGAGGGCCAAGGGGGGGTGCCGGCCCTAGGAGATCTATTCTCCTAGGGGGGCGGCGGCCAAGGGGTGGGGGGCTTGCCCCCCAAGCAAGGGGGCGCCCCCCTTTAGGGTTTCCCCCAAACCCTAGCCGCATGGGCCCTAGGGGAGAGGCGCCCCAGCCCACTTTGGGCTGGGTCCCTTCCCACTTCAGCCCATGGGGCCCTCCGGGATAGGTGGCCCCACCTGGTGGACCCCCGGGACCCTTCCGGTGGTCCCGGTACAATACCGGTGACCCCGAAACTTGTCCCGATGGCCGAAATAGCACTTCCCATATATAATTCTTTACCTCCGGACCATTCCGGAACTCCTCGTGACGTCCGGGATCTCATCCGGGACTCCGAACAACATTCGGGTTACTGCATATACATATTCCTACAACCCTAGCGTCACTGAACCTTAAGTGTGTAGACCCTACGGGTTCGGGAGACAGGCAGACATGACCGAGACGACTCTCCGGTCAATAACCAACAGCGGGACCTTGATACCCATGTTGGCTCCCACATGCTCCACGATGATCTCATCGTATGAACCATGATGTCGAGGATTCAAGTAACCCCGTATACAATTCCCTTTGCCAATCGGTATGTTACTTGCCCGAGATTCGATCGTCGGTATCCCAATACCTCGTTCAATCTCGTTATCGGCAAGTCACTTTACTCGTACCATAATGCATGATCCCGTGACCAGACACTTGGTCACTTTGAGCTCATTATGATGATGCATTACCAAGTGGGCCCGGTGATACCTCTCCGTCATACGGAGTGACAAATCCCAGTCTTGATTCGTGTCAACCCAACAGACACTTTTGGAGATACCCGTAGTATACCTTTATAGTCAACCAGTTACGTTGCGACGTTTGGTACACCCAAAGCACTCTTACGGTATCCGGGAGTTACACGATCTCATGGTCTAAGGAAAGGATACTTGACATTGGAAAAACTCTAGCAAACGAACTATATGATCTTTATGCTATGTTTAGGATTGGGTCTTGTCCATCACATCATTCTCCTAATGATGTGATCTCGTTATCAATGACATCCAATGTCCATAGTCAGGAAACCATGACTATCTGTTGATCAACGAGCTAGTCAACTAGAGGCTTACTAGGGACATGTTGGTGTCTGTTATTCACACATGTATTATGATTTCCGGATAACACAATTATAGCATGAATAAAGACAATTATCATGAACAAGGAAATATAATAATAATGCTTTTATTATTGCCTCTAGGGCATATTTCCAACAATACCTTGTGTGTGTGTGTATATATATATAAAGATTCGATTGCAAAATGACAGGATCATCATGAATTTGCCAGGGGCCACGACCGAAGTGGCAACCCTAAAGCAAGTGCTGTCCGAGGCCGAAGATAAAGCGGCCAAGGAGCGCACCGAGTGGGAAAAGCAAGAGGCACGGGTGGGCGAGGTGCAGCAAGAGCTCCAAGCTCTCGTGACGAAGCACGAGCCGTTGGAGCTTGACTCGAAGACGCGAGAGTTCGAGCTTGCCGCGGCCCTTGAGAGCGCAAAGAGTGCCAAGGCTGAAGCCCAAAAGGCCCTCCAGGAGATTGATGCGATGAGGAAGATAGCGGCGGGTAAGGCATTCAATATGCAAAGCAAGCATGTGAAAGTAAATTACTTGTTACTTACCCGAGTCCGGAGCTCTCCAGGAGCATTCGCAGATTTGCCCCGCAGTGTGTCAGATGCCGCAAAGTTTTACCAGGTCGAGGAGGGAAGCTCGACGGAGACGTTGTTCTGGTCTCAGTATACTGGGACCGAACACCCGATGCCTATGAACGACCAGCTGAAGCAACTGGTCGAGCTGCACAAGGCGGCCGAACAGGCCATGAAGGGCTTTATAGCCCGGATGTGGCCTCGCGACGCCCTTCCCAATAGCTACTTCAGCCTGGTGAGGCGGCTTGTGGATGCCTGCCCACGGCTGGAAGTCATCAAGCGGTCCGTCTGCGTCGAAGGTGCACGCTGGGTTTTCGCCCGTGCGAAGGTGCACTGGGCCAAGATGGATGCCGTGAAGCTGGTGAAGGAGGGGCCGCCGTAGGGCAAGGAGCATCGCCACCCCGAGATGTATTATGAGGGTGTCCTGAAGGGTGCCCGTCTTGTGGCGAACGAGTGTGCGAAAGGTGTAATATTTGAATGAACTTGCTCGTGTGATCCTATATGATGAAAACTTGTTCATATGCGCTATGCAACGCTTGTTTGAATTTAAAATATTACCTTCTATTCGGCTGTTTATCAAATCTGAGAGATGGCTAGTCGTCGGCTTCTGCCCCCATGCCACGAGTGCTGGGGTGTTCGGGATAAACCTGAGCACTCTTGTTCCCATTTTTGGGTCCTTCGAGGGAGGTGCTCAGCACAATGAACAAGGCAATCGGACTATAATGCTTTATCACTCTCACTTAGCCATAGAATTCTATAATTTTAAATTTTGGCGAAGCCCCTAGTATTCGGAAGGCTGAATTCGGGGCGCTATACACGCCTTTAAGCCGGACATCCGACTCCTCGCTCTAAGCGGCATAGGTCTTTAGGGACTCGAAACCTCTCGAACAGCGACCAGTCTCTCGCCTTATCATGACAATCAGTTTTAGCTTTCACTACTGAGGTGCTTAGCCTAGCAGAACCGGGGCACAATCGCAGTAGTTCTCCCAGTGCTACCTTAGCCGATATAGCGGAACGTAAGGTACCAAAACATGAGAGCCGGGCAAACCCAACTATTGACCCAAGACATGATTCGGAGCTGATGCATATAATGCTATAAGTTCGGGGTGCTGCACTGTCGAAAGTGTTCGGACTATATATATATATATATATATATATATATATATATATATATATAAAGAAGAATGCAATAATAGTATTAGTGCTATGCATTGTTTATTCAAAAATGTGCGTTAAAGCAGAATGATACAAGTAGTGCGATAAGCAAAAAGTAGGAATATTTGACATGTCCCCTCCAAGGGCAAGCTGAGGAATGGTATTAAAGCAAGTATTTCACTCGTTATCGTAATCCACCGGGGAGTTCCGTGGTGCGACGTAGCTTTCTGCCTCCTTGGTTGCTGCATCATGTGTCCGGCAATCATGCTGTCGGACAGGGTTTCCAGAGATTAAAGTCCTGAAAGAGAAAAATAACAAAGCGGGAAGCCCCTAGTGCGGTTGAGCCGTGTCTTGGGGCGTGTCGTAGTCATGCCCCCCTCCCGTCCTGTGCCCATGGTATTTTTAATGCATAATTATGTACGCGTGGCGCGGATTTCGCCGTTTGGCTGGGACCGGGGTGGGGGCCGCATTGCTATGCGAGCTCGGAACGTGCCAGGTGGTCCTGTTGCCGATTACCCCGGGCGCGCTTGAAGGTGTCCGGGTCCTTAATTGCCGAACTAGTGGATTGCCTTAAGAGGCTGCTTTGCGCTTCTGCTGCAAGGGCCGCAGTATGCTCCTCCGTGTGGAGAGAGTGCTCTGTGTTTCCATTAACTGTGATGACCCCCTGAGGTCCTGGCATCTTGAGCTTGAGGTATGCATAATGCGGTACCGCATTGAATCTCGCAAATGCGGTTCGCCCGAGCTGTGCATGATAGCCACTACCGAACGGGACTATATCGAAGATTAACTCCTCGCTTCGGAAGTTATCCAGGGATCCGAAGACCACTTCCAGTGTGACTGAGCCTGTACAATGGGCCTCTACACCTGGTATGACGCCTTTGAAGGTCGTTTTTGTGGGTTTATTCCTTGAGGGGTCTATGCCCATTTTGCGCACTGTGTCTTGATAAAGCAGGTTCAGGCTGCTGCCGCCATCCATAAGGACTCGAGTGAGGTGAAATTCATCAATGATTGGGTCTAGGACCAGTGCGGCGAATCCGCCATGACGTATACTAGTGGGGTGGTCCCTGCGATCGAAGGTGATCGGACAGGAGGACCATGGGTTGAACTTTGGGGTGACAGGCTCCAACGCATATACATCCCTGAGCACACGCTTCCGCTCCCTCTTGGTGATGTGGCTTGCGTATATCATGTTCACCGTCTGTCCTCCGGTGTTCGGCTGCCAGGGCTCCTCCTCGTCATTGCTATGTGACCCCTTATCTTTGTTTTTGGCATTTAACTTGCCGGCCTGCTTGAACACCTAACAATCCCTGTTGGTGTGGTTGGCTGGCTGGTCGGGGGTGCCGTGTATTTGACACGAGCGATCGAGTTTACAATCCAAACTGGACGGGCCCAGAGTGCTTCTTTTGAATGGCTTTTTCTGATGACCGGGTTTAGAGCCTTTGAATCCGGCATTGACTGTCGTATCCTCGGTATTGTCGTTGTTGATGCGGCGCTTATGTTTGTTGCGACGTGACTTGCCATTGTCGTCCTTGGTATCCGAAGTACCATGGTTCTTTGATATGTTATTACTGCAAGCTAGCCAGCTGTCCTCTCCTGCACAAAAGCGGGTCATGAGTGTCATGAGGGCTGCCATAGGTTTCGGCTTTTCCTGGCCAAGGTGCCGGGCGAGCCACTCATCGCGGATGTTGTGCTTAAAAGCTGCTAGGGCCTCTGCATCCGGACAGTCGACAATTTGATTTTTATTTGTTAGGAACCGTGTCCAAAATTGCCTGGCCGATTCCTCTGGCTGCTGAATTATGTGACTCAAGTCATCGGCATCTGGTGGTCGCACATAAGTGCCCTGGAAGTTGTCGAGGAATGCGGCTTCTAGATCTTCCCTACAGCCAATGGATTCTGCTGGCAGGCTGTTGAGCCAATGCCGAGCTGGTCCTTTGAGTTTGAGTGGGAGGTATTTGATGGCATGTAGATCGTCACCGCGGGCCATGTGGATGTGCAGGAGGAAGTCCTCGATCCATGCCGCAGGATCTGTTGTGCCGTCGTATGATTCAATATTTACGGGTTTGTAACCCTCTGGGATCTGGTGATCCATTACTTCGTCTGTGAAGCATAGGGGGTGTGGGGTGCCTCTGTACTGGGCTATATCGCGAAGCAGCTCAAATGAGTCTTGTCCGCTGTGTTCGGCCCGACCGAATTTACTTTTACTGTATCCGGCGTGACGGTTATCGTCTCGCAGTGGCGCGCCCTCTTGATCAGTAGATCGATCTTGCGTGTTTTGCTTTGTCCTCCAATACGTCTCGCAGGTATGGCGTATTTCCCCATGCCTTTTTATTTGAATGGTGTCGGGGTGCGAGCTGAGCTTTTGGCTGGAATGCCTCTCTGTCGCGGCCATGAGGTGGCCGATCAGCTGCGTCATACGCCGGGGATGTAGGTTTTGGTGCTTCCTCCTCCAGTCGGGGTAGCAACCTGCACTTTGGGTAACTCTTGGAGGGGCGTTCGAGTTTATGTTCCTCAGCCGCAAGGACTTCAGTCCATCTGTCAACTAGCAAATCTTGATTAGCTTGAAGCTGTTGTTGCTTTTTCTTAAGGCTATTTGCCGTGGCTATAAGCCGGCGCTTGAAGCGCTCTTATTTGATGGGATCCTCAGGCACGACGAATTCGTCGGCGTCGAGGCTTGCCTCGTCTTCAGAGGGAGGCATGTAATTATCATCCTCCGCTCTCCATCTGCCGCTCTCTTGGGAGGGCTGGCTTCTCCATCCTCCTGCTCTAAATCTTGCTGGAGGGGATTGTTGTTGTCTTCGGCACTATCCGGAGTGCTATTATCTCCGGTGCCGGTATCACCACTTTTGCCTTGGCGGGACTTAGAGCTGCGCCGCTGACGTCGGCGCTTGGGTTGCTTCTTGGAGGGGTCATCCTCCGTTGTCCCATCGCCATTGCCTTCTTTGGGTGTGTCCACCATATATATGTCATATGATGAGGTGGTTGTCCAGTGCCCTGTGGGCAGTGGTTCTTGTTCGCCTCCTGCATCGTCGTCCATGCCGTCGATGTCTTCAGAGTCGAAGTCGAGCATGTCGGTTAAATCGTCGACAATGGCTACTAAGTGGGTGGTGGGTGGGCGGCGAATTTCTTCGTCATCCGCATCCCAATCCTGCCGGACATGGTTCGGCCAGGACTCTCCTGACAAGGAGAGAGACCTTAATGAGTTCAGTATGTCGCCAAAGGGCGAGTGCTGAAAGATACACGTGGAGGTAAACTCCATGATCGGCACCCAGTCGGATTCGATAGGCACGGGCGTAGGTGGTTCGGAGTCCGTGGCCGAGGAAGAATCCAGTAGTTCGGCGTCATGGGTCCCATGAAGGGTAAGGTCGATCCTCGGCTCGATCGCCGATGAGAGTACGGCCTCCATGGCGGGGTCTATCCAGCCGTCCATGGATGGCATGATTGGCTCCGAATTGAGGGTCGGAGCAGTCGCCGGTGTGATCTCCTGAACACTGTCCTGTTGGGGAACGTAGTAATTTCAAAAAATTTCCTACGCACACGCAAGATCATGGTGATGCACAGCAACGAGAGGGGAGAGTGTGATCTACGTACCCTTGTAGATTGACAACGGAAGCGTTAGGTTGATGTAGTCATACGTCTTCACGGCCCGACCGATCAAGCACCGAAACTACGGCACCTCCGAGTTCTAGCACACGTTCAACTCGATGACGATCCCCGGACTTCGATCCAGCAAAGTGTCGGGGAAGAGTTCCATCAGCACGACGGCGTGGTGATGATCTTGATGTACTAATGTCGCAGGGCTTTGCCTAAGCACTGCTACAATATTATCGAGGACTATGGTGGAAGGGGGCACCGCACACGGCTAAGAATATGATCACGTGGATCAACTTGTGTGTCTATGGGGTGCCCCCTACCCCCGTATATAAAGGAGTGGAGGAGGGGAGGGCCGGCCCTCTCTATGGTGCGCCCTAGGGGAGTCCTACTCCCACCGGGAGTAGGATTCCCCCTTTCCTAGTCCAACTAGGAGTCCTTCCATGTAGTAGGAGTATGAAACAAGGAAGGGGCGCAGCCCCTCCCCCTAGTCCAATTCGGACTAGGCCTTGGGGGGCGCGCGGCCTGCCCTAGGCAGCCCCTCTCTCTTTCCCGTATGGCCCAATAAGGCCCAATACTTCTCCCGGCGAATTCCCGTAACTCTCCGGTACTCCGAAAAATACTCGAACCACTCGGAACCTTTCCGATGTCCGAATATAGTCGTCCAATATATCGATTTTTATGTCTCGGCCATTTCAAGACTCCTCGTCATGTCCCCGATCTCATCCGGGCTCCGAACTCCTTCGGTACATCAAAACTCATAAACTCATAATATAACTGTCATCGAAACCTTAAGCGTGCGGACCCTACGGGTTCGAGAACAATGTAGACATGACCGAGACACGTCTACGGTCAATAACCAATAGCGGAACCTGGATGCTCATATTGGCTCCTACATATTCTTCGAAGATCTTTTATCGGTTAGACCGCATAACAACATACGTTGTTCCCTTTGTCATCGGTATGTTACTTGCCTGAGATTCGATCGTCGGTATCTCAATACCTAGTTCAATCTCGTTACCGGCAAGTCTCTTTACTCGTTCCATAATACATCATCTCACAACTAACTCATTAGTTGCAATGCTTGCAAGGCTTATGTGATGTGCATTACCGAGAGGGCCCAGAGATACCTCTCCAACAATCGGAGTGACAAATCCTAATCTCGAAATACGCCAACCCAACATGTACCTTTGGAGACACCTGTAGAGCACCTTTATAATCACCCAGTTATGTTGTGACGTTTGGTAGCACACAAAGTGTTCCTCCGGTAAACGGGAGTTGCATAATCTCATAGTCATAGGAACATGTATAAGTCATGAAGAAAGCAATAGCAACATACTAAACGATCGGGTGCTAAGCTAATGGAATGGGTCATGTCAATCAGATCATTCACCTAATGATGTGATCCCGTTAATCAAATAACAACTCTTTGTCCATGGTTAGGAAACATAACCATCTTTGATTAACGAGCTAGTCAAGTAGAGGCATACTAGTGACACTCTGTTTGTCTATGTATTCACACATGTATTATGTTTCCGGTTAATACAATTCTAGCATGAATAATAAAAATTTATCATGATATAAGGAAATAAATAATAACTTTATTATTGCCTCTAGGGCATATTTCCTTCAGTCTCCCACTTGCACTAGAGTCAATAATCTAGATCACATCGCCATGTGATTTAACATCAATAGTTCACATCTCTATGTGATTGGTTCACATCTCATGTGACTAACAACCAAAGGGTTTACTAGATTCAATATTCTAGGTCACATCGCTATGTGATTAAGACCCAAAAAGTGATCATGTTTTGCTTGTGAGAGAAGTTTAGTCAATGGGTCTGCCACATTCAGATCCGCATGTATTTTGCAAATTTCTATGTCAACAATGCTCTGCATGGAGCTACTCTAGCTAATTGCTCCCACTTTCAATATGTATCCAGATTGAGACTTAGAGTCATCTGGATCAGTGTCAAAACTTGTATCGACGTAACCCTTTACGACGAACCTTTTGTCACCTCCGTAATCGAGAAACATATCCTTATTCCAGTAAGGATAATTTTGACCGTTGTCCATTGATCTACTCCTAGATCACTATTGTACTCCCTCTCTTAACACAGCATGGCATACTTTATAGAACCTATGACTGAGGCATAGGGAATGACTTTCATTCTCTTTCTATCTTCTGCCGTGGTCGGGTTTTGAGTCTTACTCAACTTCACACATTGCAATACAGGCAAGAACTCCTTCTTTGACTGTTCCATTTTGAACTACTTCAAAATCTTGTCAAGGTATGTAATCATTGAAAAACTTATCAAGCGTCTTGATTTATCTCTATAGATCTTGATGCTCAATATGTAAGCAGCTTCATCGAGGTCTTTCTTTGAAAAACTCCTTTCAAACACCCCTTTATGCTTTGCAGAATAATTCTACATTATCTCTGATCAACAATATGTCAATCACATATACTTATCAAAAATGCTGTAGTGCTCCCACTCACTTTCTAGTAAATACAGGCTTCACCGCAAGTCTGTATAAAACTATATGCTTTGATCAACTTATCAAAGCGTATATTCCAACTCCGAGATGCTTGCACCAGTCCATAAATGGATCGTTGGAGCTTGCATATTTTGTTAGTACCTTTCGGATTGACAAAACCTTCTTGTTGCATCACATACAACTCTTCTTTAATAAATCCATTAAGGAATGCAGTTTTGTTTATCCATTTGCCAGATTTCATAAAATGCGGCAATTGCTAACATGATTCAGACAGACTTAAGCATAGATACGAGTGAGAAACTCTCATCATAGTCAACACCTTGAACTTGTCGAAAACTTTTGCGACAATTCTAGCTTTGTAGATAGTAACACTACTATCAGTGTCTGTCTTCCTCTTGAAGATCCATTTATTATCAATGGCTTGCCGATCATCGGGCAAGTCCACCAAAGTCCACACTTTGTTCTCATACATGGATCCTATCTCAGATTTCATGGCCTCAAGCCATTTATCGGAATCTGGGCTCATCATTGCTTCCTCATAGTTCGTAGGTTCGTCATGGTCAAGTAACATGACCTCCAGAATAGGATTACCGTACCACTCTGGTGCGGATCTCACTCTAGTTAACCTACGAGGTTTGGTAGTAACTTGATCCGAAGTTACATGATCATCATCATTATCTTCCTCACTAATTGGTGCAGGAGTCACAGGAATAGATTTCTGTGATGAACTACTTTCCAATTATGGAGCAGCTACAGTTACCTCATCAAGTTCTACTTTCCTCCCACTCACTTCTTTCAAGAGAAACTCCTTCTCCAGAAAGTTTCTGAATTTAGCAACAAAACTCTTGCCTTCGGATCTGTGATAGAAGGTGTACCCAACAATAACCTTTTGGGTATCCTATGAAGACACACTTTTCCGATTTGGGTTTGAGCTTATCAGGATGAAACTTTTTCACATAAGCATTGCAACCCCAAACTTTGAGAAACGACAACTTTGGTTTCTTGCCAAACCACAGTTCATACGGTGTCGTCTCAACAGATTTAGATGGTGCCCTTTTAACGTGAATGCACCTGTCTCTAATGCATAACCCCAAAACGATAGTGGTAGATCGGTAAGAGACATCATAGATTGCACTATATACAATAAAGTACGGTTATGACGTTCGGACACACCATTATGCTGTGGTGTTCCATGAGGCATGAGTTTGTGAAACTATTCCACATTGTTTCAATTGAAGACCAAACTCGTAACTCAAATATTTGTCTCCGCGATCAGATCGTAGAAACTTTATTTTCTTGTCACGATGATTTTCCACTTCACTCTGAAATTCTTTGAACTTTTCAAATGTTTCAGACTTATGTTTCATCAAGTAGATATACCCATATCTGCTCAAATCATCTGTGAAGTTCAGAAAATAACGATACTTGCCGTGAGCCTTAACACTCATCGGACCGCATACATCAGTATGTATTATTTCCAATAAGTCAGTTGCTCGCTCCGGAGAACAGAGTCTTAGTCATCTTGCCCATGAGGCATGGTTCGCAAGCATCAAGTGATTCATAATCAAGTGATTCCAAAATCCCATCAGCATGGAGTTTCTTCATGCGCTTTACACCAATATGACCTAAACGGCAGTGCCACAAATAAGTTGCACTATCATTATTAACTTTGCATCTTTTGGTTTCAATATTATGATTATGTGTATCACTACGATCGAGATCCAAAGAACTATTTTCATTGGGTGTGTAACCATATAAGGTTTTATTCATGTAAACAGAACAACAATTTATTCTCTTACTTAAATGAATAACCGTATTACAATAAACATGATCAAATCATATTCATGCTCAACACAAACACCAAATAACACTTATTCAGGTTCAACACTAATCCCGAAAGTATAGGGAGTGTGCGATGATGATCATATCAATCTTGGAACCACTTCCAACACACATCGTCACTTCACCCTTAACTAGTCTTTATTCTGCAACTCCCGTTTCGAGTTACTAATCTTAGCAACTGACTAGTATCAAATACTGAGGGGTTGCTAAACACTAGTAAAGTACACATCAATAACATGTATATCAAATATACTTATGTTCACTTTGCCATCCTTCTTATCTGCCAATCACTTGGGGTAGTTCCGCTTCCAGTGACCAGTCCCTTTGCAGTAGAAGCACTTAGTCTCAGGCTTAGGATCAGACTTGGGCTTCTTCACTTGAGCAGCAACTTGCTTGCTGTTCTTTTTGAAGTTCCCCTTCTTCCCTTTGCCCTTTTCTTGAAACTAATGGTCTTGTCTACCATCAACACTTGATGTTTTTCTCGATTTCTACCTTCATCAATTTCCGCATTACGAAGAGCTTGGGAATCGTTTCCGTTATCCCTTGCATATCATAGTTCATCACGAAGTTCTACTAACTTGGTGATGGTGACTAGAGAATTCTGTCAATCACTATCTTATCTGGAATATTAACTCCCACTTGATTCAAGCGATTGTAGTACTCAAACAATCTGGGCACATGCTCACTAGTTGAGCGATTCTCCTCCATCTTTTAGTTATAGAACTTGTTGGAGACTTCATATCTCTCAACTCGGGTATTTGCTTGAAATATTAACTTCAACTCCTGGAACATCTCATATGTTCCATGACGTTCAAAACGTCTTTGAAGTCCCGATTCTAAGCCATTAAGCATGGTGCACTAAACTATCAAGTAGTCATCATATTGAGCTAGCCAAACGTTCATAACGTCTGCATCTGCTCCTGCAATAGGTCCGTCACCTAGCGGTGCATCAAGGACATAATTCTTTTGTGCAGCAATGAGGATAAACCTCAGATCACGGATCCAATCCGCATCATTGCTACTAACATCTTTCAACACAATTTTCTCTAGGAACATATCAAAATAAACACAGGGAAGTAACAACGCGAGCTATTGATCTGCGAAATACTACCAGGACTAAGTTCATGATAAATTTAAGTTCAATTAATCATATTACTTAAGAACTCCCACTTAGATAGACATCCCTCTAATCCTCTAAGTGATTACATGATCCAAATCAACTAAACCATGTACGATCATCACGTGAGATGGAGTAGTTTCATTGGTGAACATCGCTATGTTGATCATATCTTTTATATGATTCACGCTCGACCATTCGGTCTCCGTGTTCCGAGGCCATATCTGTATATGCTTGGCTCGTCAAGTATAACCTGAGTATTCTGCGTGTGCAACTGTTTTGCACCTGTTGTATTTGAACGTAGAGCCTATCACACCCGATCATCACGTGGTGTCTCAGCACGAAGAACTTTCGCAATGGTGCATACTCAGGGAGAACACTTCTTGATAATTAGTGAGAGATCATCTTATAATGCTATCGTCAATCAAAGCAAGATAAGATGCATAAAAGATAAACATCACATGCAATCAATATAAGTGATATGATATGGCCACCATCATGTTGTGCTTGTGATCTCCATGTTCGAAGCACCGTCATGATCACCATCGTCACCGGCGCGACACCTTGATCTCCATCATAGCATCGTTGTCGTCTCACCAATCTTATGCTTCCACGACTATCGCTACCGCTTAGTGATAAAGTAAAGCACGACAGCGCGATTTCATTGCATACAATAAAGCGACTACCATATGGCTCCTGCCAGTTGCCGATAACTCGGTTACAAAACATGATCATCTCATACAATAAAATTTAGCATCATGTCTTGACCATATCACATCACAACATGCCCTGCAAAAACAAGTTAGACGTCCTCTACTTTGTTGTTGCAAGTTTTACGTGGCTGCTACGGGCTTAAGCAAGAACCAATCTTACCTACGCATCAAAACCACAATGATAGTTTGTCAAGTTGGTGCTGTTTTAACCTTCGCAAGGACCGGGCGTAGCCACACTCGGTTCAACTAAAGTTGGAGAAACTGTCACCCGCAAGCCACCTATGTGCAAAGCACGTCGGGAGAACCGGTCTCGCGTAAGCGTACGCGTAATGTCGGTCCGGACCGCTTCGTCCAACAATACCGCCGAACCAAAGTATGACATGCTGGTAAGCAGTATGACTTATATCGCCCACAACTCACTTGTGTTCTACTCGTGCATACAACATCAACACATAAAACCTAGGCTCGGATGCCACTGTTGGGGAACGTAGTAATTTCAAAAAAAATCCTACGCACACGCAAGATCATGGTGATGCACAGCAACAAGAGGGGAGAGTGTGATCTACGTACCCTTGTAGATCGACAACGGAAGCGTTAGGTTGATGTAGTCATACGTCTTCACGGCCCGACCGATCAAGCACCGAAACTACGGCACCTCCGAGTTCTAGCACACGTTCAGCTCGATGATGATCCCCGGACTCCAATCCAGCAAAGTGTCAGGGAAGAGTTCCGTCAGCACGACGGCGAGGTGACGATCTTGATGTACTAATGTCACAGGGCTTCGCCTAAGCACTGCTACAATATTATCGAGGACTATGGTGGAAGGGGGCACCGCACACGGCTAAGAATATGATCGCGTGGATCAACTTGTGTGTCTATGGGGTGCCCCCTGCCCCCGTATATAAAGGAGTGGAGGAGGGGAGGGCCGGCCCTCTCTATGGCGCGCCCTCGGGGAGTCCTACTCCCACCGGGAGTAGGATTCCCCCTTTCCTAGTCCAACTAGGAGTCCTTCCATGTAGTAGGAGTAGGAAACATGGAAGGGGCGCAGCCCCTCCCCCTAGTCCAATTCGGACTAGGCCTTGGGGGGGCGCGCGGCCTGCCCTAGGCAGCCCCTCTCTCTTTCCCGTATGGCCCAATAAGGCCCAATACTTCTCCCGGCGAATTCTCATAACTCTCCGGTACTCCGAAAAATACTCGAATCACTCGGAACCTTTCCGATGTCTGAATATAGTCGTCCAATATATCGATTTTTACGTCTCGACCATTTCGAGACTCCTCGTCATGTCCCCGATCTCATCCGGGCTCCGAACTCCTTCGGTACATCAAAACTCATAAACTCATAATATAACTATCATCGAAACCTTAAGCGTGCGGACCCTACGGGTTCGAGAACAATGTAGACATGACCAAGACACGTCTCTGGTCAATAACCAATAGCGGAACCTGGATGCTCATATTGGCTCCTACATATTCTACGAAGATCTTTTATCGGTCAGACCGCATAACAACATACGTTGTTCCCTTTGTCATCGGTATGTTACTTGCCCGAGATTCGATCGTCCGTATCTCAATACCTAGTTCAATCTCGTTACCGGCAAGTCTCTTTACTCGTTCCGTAATACATCATCTCACAACTAACTCATTAGTTGCAATGCTTGCAAGGCTTATGTGATGTGCATTACCGAGAGGGCCCAGAGATACCTCTCCGACAATCGGAGTGACAAATCCTAATCTCGAAATACGCCAACCCAACATATACCTTTGGAGACACCTGTAGAGCACCTTTATAATCACCCAGTTACGTTGTGACGTTTGGTAGCACACGAAGTGTTCCTCCGGTAAACAGGAGTTGCATAATCTCATAGTCGTAGGAACATGTATAAGTCATGAAGAAAGCAATAGCAACATACTAAACGATCGGGTGCTAAGCTAATGGAATGGGTCATGTCAATCAGATCATTCACCTAATGATGTGATCCCGTTAATCAAATAACAACTCTTTGTCCATGGTTAGGAAACATAACCATCTTTGATTAACGAGCTAGTCAAGTAGAGGCATACTAGTGACACTCTGTTTGTCTATGTATTCACACATGTATTATGTTTCCAGTTAATACAATTCTAGCATGAATAATAAACATTTATCATGATATAAGGAAATAAATAATAACTTTATTATTGCATCTAGGGCATATTTTCTTCATGTCCGACGGCAGAGCTAAATCATGCTTATCGAGACCGTGTAGCGCACTCGGCAGGGGCTCAGATCCGTCGAAGATCAAGTCTCCGCGGATATCAGCCATGTAGATTAAGCTTCCAAACCTGACCTGGTGGCCCGGGGCGTAACTTTCGATCTGCTCCAGATGGCCAAGCGAGTTGGCCCGCAGTGCGAAGCCGCCGAATACAAAGATCTGTCCAGGGAGAAAAGTCTCACCCTGGACTGCATCGCTATCGATGATTGAAGGAGCCATCAAGCCTAATGGCGACGACACAGAGGAACTCTCAATGAAAGCACCAATGTCAGTGTCAAAACCGGCGGATCTCGGGTAGGGGGTCCCGAACTGTGCGTCTAAGGCGGATGGTAACAGGAGCCAGGGACACGATGTTTTACCCAGGTTTGGGCCCTCTTGATGGAGGTAAAACCCTACGTCCTGCTTGATTTATTCTTGATGATATGAGTAGTACAAGAGTTGATCTACCACGAGATCGGAGAGGCTAAACCCTAAAAGCTAGCCTATGGTATGATTGTATGTTGTCCTACGGACTAAAACCCTCCGGTTTATATAGACACCGGAGGGGGCTAGGGTTACACAATGTCGATTACAAAGGAGGAGATATACATATCCGTATTGCTTAGCTAGCCTTCCACACCAAGTAGAGTCCCATCCGGACACGAGACGAAGTCTTCAATCTTGTATCTTCATAGTCCAATAGTCCGGACAAAGGATATAGTCCGGCTGTCCGGAGACCCCCTAATCCAGGACTCCCTCACCCATCATTGGAATGTACAAGCCAAGTTTTATAATGAAAAATTCCCACTATTATATGAAAGTGATAACATAGGAGACTCTCTATCATGAAGATCATGGTGCTACTTTGAAGCACAAGTGTGGCAAAAAGATAGTAGTATTGCCCCTTTTTATTTATTTACTCTTTTTTGGGGGCCTTCTTTTTTTGGCCTTTCTCTTTTTTTGGGACAATACTCTATGAATGATGATGATCACACTTCTATTTGTTTACAACTCAATGATTACATCTCGATACTAGAACAAAGTATGACTCTATATGAATGCCTCCGGCGGTATACCGGGATAGCAATGATGCATGAGTGACTTATACGAAAGAATTATGAACGGTGGCTTTGCCACAACTAAAATGTCAACTACATGATCATGCGAAGTAATATGACAATGATGGAGCGTGTCATAGTAAACGGAACGGTGGAAAGTTGCATGGCAATATATCTCGGAATGGCTATGGAAATGCCATGATAGGTAGGTATGGTGGCTGTTTTGAGGAAGGTATATGGTGGGTGTATGATACCGGTGAAAGGTGCGCGATATTAGAGAGGCTAGCAATGGTGGAAGGGTGAGAGTGTGATACGTCTCCAACGTATCTATAATTTTTGATTGCTCCATGCTATATTATCTACTGTTTTGGGCAATATTGGGCTTTATTTTCCACTTTTATATTATTTTTGGGACTAACCTATTAACCGGAGGCCCAGCCCAGATTTGCTGTTTTATGCCTATTTCAGTGTTTCGAAGAAAAGGAATATCAAACGAAGTCAAAACGGAACGAAATCAACTAGAGAAGTTATTTTTGGAAGAAAAGCAACCCAGGGAACTTAGAGTGCACGTCAGGGGGGACACGGGCTACCCACGAGGGTGGGGGGTGCGCCCACCCCCCTAGGGCGCGCCCCCTGCCTCGTGGGGCCCCCGTGGCTCTTCCGACGTACTTCCTGCATCCATATATATCATCGTACCCTAAAACTTCCAGAGAGCACAATAGATCGGGAGTTCCGCCGCCAGAAGCCTCCGTAGCCACCGAAAGCCAATCTAGACCCATTCTGGCACCCTGCCGGAGGGGGTAATCCTTCTCCGGTGGCCATCTTCATCATCCCGGTGCTCTCCATGACAAGGAGGGAGTAGTTATCCCTCGGGGCTGAGGGTATGTACCAGTAGCTATGTGTTTGATCTCTCTCTCTCTCTCTCTCGTGTTCTTGAGGTGATACGATCTTGATGTATCGCGAGCTTTGCTATTATATTTGGATCCTATGATGTTTCTTCCCCCCTCTACTCTCTTGTAATGGATTGAGTTTCCCCTTTGAAGTTATCTTATCGGATTGAGTCTTTAAAGATTTGAGAACACTTGATGTATGTCTTGCCGTGGATATCTGTGGTGACAATGGGATATCACGTGATTCACTTGATGTATGTTTTGGTGATCAACTTGCGGGTTCCGCCCATGAACCTATGCATAGGGGTTGGCACATGTTTTCGTCGTGATTCTTTGGTAGAAACTTTGGGGAACTCTTTGAGGTCCTTTCTGTTGGTTGAATAGATGAATCTAAGATTGTGTGACGCATATCGTATAATCATACCCACGGATACTTGAGGTGACATTGGAGTATCTAGGTGACATTAGGGTTTTGGTTGATTTGTGTCTTAAGGTGTTATTCTAGTACGAACTACAGGGATGTTTGTGACACTTATAGGAATCGCCCAACGATTGATTGGAAAGAATAACTTTGAGGTGGTTTCGTACCCTACCATAATCTCTTCATTCGTTCTCCGCTATTAGTGACTTTGGAGTGACTCTTTATTGCATGTTGAGGGATAGTTATGTCATCCAATTATGTTATCATTGTTGAGGGAACTTACACTAGTGAAAGTATGAACCCTAGGCCTTGTTTCAACGCATTGCAATACCGTTTACGCTCACTTTTATCACTTGCTACCTTGTTGTTTTTATTATTTCAGATTACAAAAACTATTATCTACTATCCATATTGCACTTGTATCACCATATCTTCGCCGAACTAGTGCACCTATACAATTTACCATTGTATTGGGTGTGTTGGGGACACAAGAGACTCTTTGTTATTTGGTTGCAGGGTTGCTTGAGAGAGACCATCTTCATCCTACGCCTCCTACGGATTGATAAACCTTAGGTCATCCACTTGAGGGAAATTTGCTACTGTCCTACAAACCTCTGCACTTGGAGGCCCAACAACGTCTACAAGGAGAAGGTTGTGTAGTAGACATCAAGCTCTTTTCTGGCGCCATTGCCAGGGATGTTAGCGCTTGAAGGTATATCTTTAGATCTTGCAATCGAGTCTTTTAGTTTCTTGTTTTATCACTAGTTTAGTTTATAGAAGAAAACTACAAAAAATGGAATTGAGTTTGTCTCATACGCTTCACCTTTTTAATATCTTTCGTGAGTATGATGGAAACGATAATTGTGCTCAAGTGCTAGAAGAAGAAATCTATAAAATGTTTCGCACTAAATATTTGAATGATGAGCATGATTGCAATGTTGTTAGTATGAATTCCTTGAATATCCATGATGCTAATGATATGCAAAGCCACAAGCTTGGGGAAGCTATGTTTGATGAAGATGATATTTTTTGTCCCCTAAGTTTTGATGAGCAAATTTATTATGATGAAAGCATGCCTCCTATCTATGATGATTATTGTGATGACACTGCTTTAAAGAATAATGATAACCATGAAACTTGTCATTTTGATCTTAATTTTCAATCACATGATAGTTATTTTGTTGAGTTTGCTCCCACTATTATTCATGAGAAGAATTTTGCTTATGTGGAGAGTAGTAAATTTTGCATGCTTGTAGATCATGAAAAGAATGCTTTATGTGCTGGTTATATTGTTGAATTCATTCATGATGCTACTGAAAATTATTATGAGGGAGGAACTTATGCTTGTAGGAATTGCAATAATATCAAATTTCCTCTCTATGTGCTTAAAATTTTGAAGTTATGCTTGTTTTGCCTTTCTATGGTAGTTGATTATTGTTACCATAAGTTGTTTGATCAAAAAATCCCTATGCATAGGAAGTGGGTTACGCTTAAATGTGCCAGTCATATTCTTCATGATGCTCTCTCTATATTTCAATTCTTATCTTTTATGTGAGCATCATTGTCATTATCATGCCTAGCTAGGGGCGTTAAACAATAGCGCTTGTTGGGAGGCAACCCAATCCTATTCTTGTTCCTTGATTTTTGCTCCTGTTTAGTAATAAATAATTCATCTAGCCTCTGTTTAGATGTGGTATGCTTTTAATTAGTGTTTGTGCCAAGTAGAACCTTTGGCAAGACTTGGGGAGAGTCTTGTTGATCATGCTGTAAAAAACAGAAACTTTAGCGCTCACGAGAATTGCTGCCATTTTTATTTGGAGATTTATTTTTAGTTAATTATTTTTGCAGATGATTAATAGATAAATTCCTCATGTCCAGAAATTTATTTGAGAATTTTATGAGTTCCAGGAGTATACGTTTGATCCAGATTACTACAGACTGTTCTGTTTTTTGACAGATTCTGTTTTCGATGTGTTGTTTGCTTATTTTGATGAATCTATGGCTAGTAAAATAGTTTATAAACCATAGAGAAGTTGGAATACAGTAGGTTTAACACCAATATAAATAAAGAATGAGTTCATTACAGTACCTTGAAGTGGTCTTTTGTTTTTTTATACTAACGGAGCTTACGAGTTTTCTTTTAAGTTTTGTGTTGTGAAGTTTTCAAGTTTTGGGTAAAGATTCGATGGATTATGGAATAAGTAGTGGCAAGAGCCTAAGCTTGGGGATGCCCAAGGAACCCCAAGGTAATATTCAAGGACAACCAAGAGCCTAAGCTTGGGGATGCCCCGGAAGGCATCCCCTCTTTCGTCTTCGTTCATCGATAACTTTACTTGGAGCTATATTTTTATTCGCCACATGATATGTGTTTTGCTTGGAGCGTCAATTTATTTTGTTAGGATTTTCTTGCTGTTATTTAGAATAATGTTTTGCATCTTTTATTCCAATAAAATTGGCATTGATAGCCTTTACTATGCCTATGTTACAAGTATACATGTTGTTGTTTGAAAACAGAAAGTTTACCTCTGTTGCAATAATTCCCTAGAAAAGTCAGAATGTGATAAAATGTTGAAACCTTTTGCATATTAAGCTCTGATAAATTTACTACAGTGGGAATTTTATTTCATAATTTTTGGAGCTAGGGAAGTATGGATGTTGCAGCATTCTTTTTACAGACTATCCTGTTTAGGCAGATTGCTGTTATGTTTGCATTGTTTGCATATGTTTGCTTCTTTAGTGATTCTATTTGAGGATAGGACTATTAAATATGCAGAGGAATTTAATATGCAATGTTGAATAATAATTTTTGTGATTTGCTACAGTAGATGATGATGAGGTTTTTGCATTGATTTATACTAACTTATCTCACGAGTCCTTGTTGAGTTTTGTGTGGATGAAGCTTTTGAGATTTAGGGAGACCGTGATATGAGAGGAATTAAGGAGACACAAAAGCTCAAGCTTGGGGATGCCCAAGGCACCCCAAGATAATATTTCAAGAAGTCTCAAGCATCTAAGCTTGGGGATGCCCCGGTTGGCATCCCACCTTTCTTCTTCAATAAACTATCGGTTAGTATCGGTTGATCCTAAGTTTTTTGCTTCTTCACATAATGTTTGCTATTCATAGATGGCATTTTGTTTTGCTTTGCCTGCTGTTTGAATAAAATACCAAGATCTGAAATTATTAAATGTTAGAGAGTCTTCACATGGTTGCATAATTATTCAACTACTCATTGATCTTCACTTATATCTTTCGGAGTAGTTTGTCGATGCTCTAGTGCTTCACTTATATCTTTTAGAGCATGGTGGTAGTTTTATTTTGAAGAAATAGATTAACTCTCATGCTTCACTTATATTATTCTGAGAGTCTTAAATAGCATGGTAATTTGCTTAAAATCCTAATATGCTAGGTATTCAAGAATAATAAAACTTTCTTATGAGTGTGTTGAATACTATGAGAAGTTTGATGCTTGATAATTGTTTTGAGATACGAGGATGGTGATATTAGAGTCATGCTAGTTGAGTGGTTATGAATTTGAGAAATACTTGTGTTGAAGTTTGTGATTCCCGTAGCATGCACGTATGGTGAACCGTTATGTGATGAAGTCGGAGCATAATTTATTTATTGATTGTCTTCCTTATGAGTGGCGGTCGGGGACGAGCGACGGTCTTTTCCTACCAATCTATCCCCCTAGGAGCATGCACGTAGTACTTTGTTTCGATAACTAATAGATTTTTGCAATAAGTATGTGAGTTCTTTATGACTAATGTTGAGTCCATGGATTATACGCACTCTCACCCTTCCACCCTTGTTAGCCTCTCTAGTACCGCGCACCTTTCGCCGGTACCATAAACCCACCATTTACCTTCCTCAAAACAGACACCATACCTACCTATCATGGCATTTCCATAGCCATTCCGAGATATATTGCCATGCAACTTTCCACCATTCCGTTCATCATGACACATTCATCATTGTCATATTGCTTAGCATGATCATGTAGTTGACATAGTATTTGTGGCAAAGCCACTGTTCATGATTCTTTCATACTTGTCACTCTTGATTCATTGCATATCCCGGTACACCGCCGGAGGCATTCATATAGAGTCATACTTTGTTCTAGTATCGAGTTGTATCATTGAGTTGTAAATAAATAGAAGTGTGATGATCATCATTCAATAGAGCATTGTCCCCCCAAAAAAGAGAAAGGCCATAAAAAAAGAAAGGCCAAATAAAATAAAATAAAGGCCAAATAAAGAAAAGAGAAAGGCCAAAAAAGGGGGACAATGCTACTATCCTTTTACCACACTTGTGCTTCAAAGTAGCACCATGATCTTCATGATAGAGAGTCTCCTATGTTGTCACTTTCATATACTAGTGGGAATCTTTCATTATAGAACTTGGCTTGTATATTCCAATGATGGGCTTCCTCAAAATGCCCTAGGTCTTCGCGAGCAAGCGAGTTGGATGCACACCCACTAGTTTCTTTTGTTGAGCTTTCATATACTTATAGCTCTAGTGCATCCGTTGCATGGCAATCCCTACTCACTCACATTGATATCTATTGATGGGCATCTCCATAGCCCGTTGATACGCCTAGTCAACATGAGACTATCGTCTCCCTTTTTTCCCTCTCAACAACCACCATTCTATTCCACCTAGAGTGCTATGTCCATGGCTCACGCTCATGTATTGCGTGAAGATTGAAAAAGTTTGAGAACATCAAAAGTATGAAACAATTGCTTGGCTTGTCATCAGGGTTGTGCATGATTTAAATATTTTGTGTGGTGAAGATAGAGCATAGCCATACTATATGATTTTGTAGGGATAACTTTCTTTGGCCATTTATTTTGAGAAGACATGATTGCTTAGTTAGTATGCTTGAAGTATTATTATTTCTATGTCAATATGAACTTTTGTCTTGAATCTTATGGATCTGAATATTCATATCACAAGTAAGAAGAATTACATTGAAATTATGCCAACTAGCATTCCACATCAAAAATTATCTTTTTATCATTTACCTACTCGAGGACGAGCAGGAATTAAGCTTGGGGATGCTTGATAGGTCTCCAACGTATCTATAATTTTTGATTGCTCCATGCTATATTATCTACTGTTTTGGGCAATATTGGGCTTTATTTTCCACTTTTATATTATTTTTGGGGCTAACCTATTAACCGGAGGCCCAACCCAGATTTGATGTTTTATGCCTATTTCAGTGTTTCGAAGAAAAGGAATATCAAACAAAGTCGAAACGGAACGAAATCAACTGGAGAAGTTATTTTTGGAAGGAAAGCAACCCAGGGAACTTGGAGTGCACGTCAGGGGAGACACGGGCTGCCCACGAGGGTGGGGGGCGCGCTCCCCTGCCTCGTGGGGCCCCCGTGGCTCTTCCGACGTACTTCCTGCATCCATATATATCATCGTACCCTAAAACTTCCAGAGAGCACAATAGATCGGGAGTTCCGCCGCCAGAAGCCTCCGTAGCCACCGAAAGCCAATCTAGACCCATTCTGGCACCCTGCCGGAGGGGGTAATCCTTCTCCGGTGGCCATCTTCATCATCCCGGTGCTCTCCATGACAAGGAGGGAGTAGTTATCCCTCGGGGCTGAGGGTATGTACCAGTAGCTATGTGTTTGATCTCTCTCTCTCTCTCTCTCTCGTGTTCTTGAGGTGATACGATCTTGATGTATCGCGAGCTTTGCTATTATATTTGGATCCTATGATGTTTCTTCCCCCCTCTACTCTCTTGTAATGGATTGAGTTTCCCCTTTGAAGTTATCTTATCGGATTGAGTCTTTAAAGATTTGAGAACACTTGATGTATGTCTTGCCGTGGATATCTGTGGTGACAATGGGATATCACATGATTCACTTGATGTATGTTTTGGTGATCAACTTGCGGGTTCCGCCCATGAACCTATGCATAGGGGTTGGCACATGTTTTCGTCGTGATTCTCCGGTAGAAACTTTGGGGCACTCTTTGAGGTCCTTTGTGTTGGTTGAATAGATGAATCTGAGATTGTGTGACGCATATCGTATAATCATACCCACAGATACTTGAGGTGACATTAGAGTATCTAGGTGACATTAGGGTTTTGGTTGATTTGTGTCTTAAGGTGTTATTCTAGTACGAACTCTAGGGCTATTTGTGACACTTATAGGAATAGCCCAACGGATCGATTGGAAAGAATAACTTTGAGGTGGTTTCTGTTAGAAATATGCCCTAGAGGCAATAATAAAATCATTATTATTATATTTCCTTGTTCATGATAATTGTCTTTTATTCATGCTATAATTGTGTTATCCGGAAATCGTAATACATGTGTAAATAATAGACACCAACATGTCCCTAGTAAGCCTCTAGTTGACTAGCTCGTTGATCAACAGATAGTCATGGTTTCCTGACTATGGACATTGGATGTCATTGATAACGAGATCACATCGTTAGGAGAATGATGTGATGGACAAGACCCAATCCTGAACATAGCACAAGATCGTATAGTTCGTTTGCTAGAGTTTTCCAATGTCAAGTATCTTTTCCTTAGACCATGAGATCGTGTAACTCCCGGATACCGTAGGAGTACTTTGGGTATACCAAATGTCACAACGTAACTGGGTGACTATAAAGGTATACTACGGGTATCTCTGAAAGTGTCTGTTGGGTTGACATGGATCAAGACTGGGATTTGTCACTCCGCATGACGGAGAGGTATCACTGGGCCCACTCAGTAATGCATCATCATTATGAGCTCAAAGTGACCAAGTGTCTGGTCACATGATCATGCATTACGGTACGAGTAAAGTGACTTGCCGGTAACGAGATTGAACGAGGTATTGGGATACCGACGATCGAATCTCGGGCAAGTAACATACCGATTGACAAAGGGAATTGTATACGGGGTTGCTTGAATCCTCGACATCGTGGTTCATCCGATGAGATCATCGAGGAGCATGTGGGAGCCAACATGGGTATCCAGATCCCGCTATTGGTTATTGACCGGAGAGCCGTCTCGGTCATTTCTACATGTCTCCCGAACCCGTAGGGTCTACACACTTAAGGTTCGGTGACGCTAGGGTTGTAGGGATATGTATATGCAGTAACCCGAATGTTGTTCGGAGTCCCGGATGAGATCCCGGACATCACGAGGAGTTCCGGAACGGTACAGAGGTAAAGAATTATATATAGGAAGTGCTATTTCGGCCATCGGGACAAGTTTCGGGGTCACCGATATTGTACCGGGACCACCGAAAGGGTCCCGGGGGTCCACCGGGTGGGGCCACCTATCACGGAGGGCCCCATGGGCTGAAGTGGGAGGGGATCCAGCCCAAAGTGGGCTAGGGCGCCACTCCCCCCTAGGGCCCATGCGCCTAGGGTGGGGAAACCCTAAAGGGGGGGCACCCCCTTGCTTGGGGGGCAAGCCCCCCACCCCTTGGCCGCCGCCCCCTAGGAGATTGCATCTCCTAGGGCCGGCGCCCCCCCTAGGCTCCCTATATATAGATGGGGGGAGGGAGGGCAGCCGCACCTATGCCCTGGCGCCTCCCTCTCCCTCTCCAACACCTCCTCCTCCTCCATAGAGCTTGGCGAAGCCCTGCCGGAGTATTGCCGCTCCATCACCACCACGCCGTCGTGCTGCTGCTGGAGCCATCTTCCTCAACCTCTCCTTTCCCCTTGCTGGATCAAGAAGGAGGAGACGTTACGCTAACCGTATGTGTGTTGAACGCGGAGGTGCTGTCCGTTCGGCGCTAGGATCTCCGGTGATTCGGATCACGTCGAGTGCGACTCCCTCATCCCCGTTCCTTGAACGCTTCCGCTCGCGATATACAAGGTACGTAGATGCATCCAATCACTCATTGCTAGATGAACTCATAGATGGATCTTGGTGAAACCGTAGGAAATTTTTTGTTTTCTGCAACGTTCCCCAACAGTGGCATCATGAGCTAGGTCTATGCATAGTTCTCTTTGCACGAGTAGAACACAATTTGTTGTGGGCGTAGATGTTGTCAACTTTCTTGCCGTTACTAGTCTTATTTTGCTTCAACGGTATTGTGGGATGAAGCGGCCCGGACCAACCTTACACGTACGCTTACGTGAGACCGGTTCCACCGACTAACATGCACTAGTTGCATAAGGTGGCTGGCGGGTGTCTGTCTCTCCCACTTTAGTTGGAGCAGATTCAATGAAAAGGGTCCTTATGAAGGGTAAATAGAAGTTGACAAATCACGTTGTGGCTTTCACGTAGGTAAGAAAACGTTCTTGCTAGAACCCTATTTCAGCCACGCAAAACTTGCAACAACAATTAGAGGATGTCTAACTTGTTTTTGCAGCAAATGTTTTGTGATGTGATATGGCCAAAGTTGTGATGAATGATGAATGATATATATGTGATGTATGAGATGTTCATGCTATTGTAATAGGAATCACGACTTGCATGTCGATGAGTATGACAACCGGCAGGAGCCATAGGAGTTGTCTTTATTTTTTGTATGACCTGCGTGTCATTGAGAAACGCCATGTAAATTACTTTACTTTATTGCTAAACGCGTTAGCCATAGTAGTAGAAGTAATAGTTGGCGAGCAACTTCATGGAGACACGATGATGGAGATCATGGTGTCATGCCGGTGACAAGATGATCATGGAGCCCCAAGATGGAGATCAAAGGAGCTATGTGATATTGGCCATATCATGTCACTATTATTATTTGATTGCATGTGATGTTTGTCATGTTTTTGCATCTTGTTTACTTAGAACGACGGTAGTAAATAAGATGATCCCTCATAATAATTTCAAGAATGTGTTCCCCCTAACTGTGCACCGTTGCGACAGTTCGTTGTTTCAAAGCACCACGTGATGATCGGGTGTGATAGATTCCAACGTTCACATACAACGGGTGTAAGACAGATTTACACATGCAAACACTTAGGTTGACTTGACGAGCCTAGCATGTACAGACATGGCCTCGGAACACAGAAGACCGAAAGGTCGAGCATGGGTCGTATAGAAGATACGATCAACATGAAGATGTTCACCGACGTTGACTAGTCCGTCTCACGTGATGATCGGGCACGGCCTAGTTAACTCGGATCATGTTATACTTAGATGACTAGAAGAGGGATGTCTATCTAAGTGGGAGTTCATTGAATAATTTGATTAGATGAACTTAATTATCATGAACTTAGTCTAATTTTTTTTTACAATATGTCTTGTAGATCAAATGGCCAACGTAGTCCTCAACTTCAACGCGTTCCTAGAGAAAACCAAGCTGAAAGACGATGGCAGCAACTACACGGACTGGGTCCGGAACCTGAGGATCATCCTCATAGCTGCCAAGAAAGATTATGTCCTACAAGCACCGCTAGGTGACGCACCTGTTCTCCCTGCAGAACAAGACGTTATGAACGCTTGGCAGGCACGTACCGATGACTACTCCCTCGTTCAGTGCGGCATGATTTACAGCTTAGAGCCGGGGCTCCAAAAACGTTTTGAGAGACACGGAGCATATGAGATGTTCGAAGAGCTGAAAGTGGTTTTCCAAGCTCATGCCCGGGTCGAGAGATATCAAGTCTCCGACAAGTTCTTCAGCTGTAAGATGGAGGAAAATAGTTCTGTCAGTGAGCACATACTCACTATGTCTGGGTTGCATAACCGCTTGACTCAGCTGGGAGTTAATCTCCCGGATGACGCGGTCATTGACAGAATCCTTCAGTCGCTTCCACCGAGCTACAAGAGCTTTGTGATGAACTTCAATATGCAGGGGATGGAAAATACCATTCCTGAAGTATTTGCAATGCTGAAATCAACAGAGGTAGAAGTCAAAAAGGAACATCAAGTGTTGATGGTGAATAAAACCACTAAGTTCAAGAAAGGCAAGGGTAAGAAAACCTTCAAGAAGGACGGCAAGGGAGTTGCCGCGCCCGGCAAGCAAGCTGCCGGGAAGAAGCCAAAGAATGGACCCAAGCCCGAGACTGAGTGTTTTTATTGCAAGGGAAGTGGTCGCTGGAAGCGGAACTGCCCCAAATACTTAGCGGACAAGAAGGCCGGCATCACGAAAGGTATATGTGATATACATGTAATTGATGTGTACCTTACCAGTACTCGTAGTAGCTCTTGGGTATTTGATACCGGTGTAGTTGCTCATATTTGTAACTCAAAGCAGGAGCTGCGGAATAAGCGGAGACTGGCAAAGGACGAGGTGACGATGCACGTCGGGAATGGTTCCAAGGTCGATGTAACCCCCTAGGCTCCCTATATATGATGGGGGGAGGGAGGGCAGCCGCACCTATGCCCTGGCGCCTCCCTCTCCCTCTCCAACACCTCCTCCTCCTCCATAGAGCTTGGCGAAGCCCTGCCGGAGTACTGCAGCTCCATCACCACCACACCGTCGTGCTGCTGCTGGAGCCATCTTCCTCAACCTCTCCTTTCCCCTTGCTGGATCAAGAAGGAGGAGACATTACGCTAACCGTACGTGTGTTGAACGCGGAGGTGCCGTCCGTTCGGCGCTAGGATCTCCGGTGATTCGGATCACGTCGAGTACGACTCCCTCATCCCCGTTCCTTGAACGCTTCCGCTCGCGATCTACAAGGTACGTAGATGCATCTAACCACTCGTTGCTAGATGAACTCATAGATGGATCTTGGTGAAACCGTAGGAAATTTTTTGTTTTTTTCAACGTTCCCCAACAGTTTCGTACCCTACCATAATCTCTTCGTTCGTTCTCTGCTATTAGTGACTTTGGAGTGACTCTTTATTGCATGTTGAGGGATAGTTATGTGATCCAATTATGTTATCATTGTTGAGGGAACTTACACTAGCGAAAGTATGAACCCTAGGCCTTGTTTCAACGCATTGCAATACCGTTTACGCTCACTTTTATCACTTGCTACCTTGTTGTTTTTATTATTTCAGATTACAAAAACTATTATCTACTATCCATATTGCACTTGTATCACCATATCTTCGCCGAACTAGTGCACCTATACAATTTACCATTGTATTGGGTGTGTTGGGGACACAAGAGACTCTTTGTTATTTGGTTGCAGGGTTGCTTGAGAGAGACCATCTTCATCCTACGCCTCCTACGGATTGATAAACCTTAGGTCATCCACTTGAGGGAAATTTGCTACTGTCCTACAAACCTCTGCACTTGGAGGCCCAACAACATCTACAAGAAGAAGGTTGTGTAGTAGACATCAAAGTGCGTATAATCCATGGACTCAACATTAGTCATAAAGAACTCACACACTTATTACAAAAATCTATTAGTTGTCGAAGCAAAGTACTACGCGCATGCTCCTAGGGGGATAGATTGGTAGGAAAAGACCATCGCTCGTCCCCGACCGCCTCTCATAAGGAAGACAATCCATAAATACATCATGCTCCGACTTCTTAACATAACGGGTCACCATACGTGCATGCTACGGGAATCACAAACTTTAACACAAGCATTTCTCAAATTCACAACTACTCAACTAGCACGACTCTAATATCATCATCTCCATATCTCAAAACAATTATCAAGTTTCAAACTTCTCATAGTATTCAACACACTCATAAGAAAATTTTATTATTAATCTTGAATGCCTAACATAATTAAAGCAAATTACCATGTTGTTTTGTAGGACTCTCAAAATAATCTAAGTGAAGCATGAGAGAACAATGGTTTCTATAAAACAAATCTACCAACGTGCTCTAAAAGATATAAGTGAAGAACTAGAGCAAAAACTATATAACTCAAAAGATATAAGTGAAGCACACAGAGTATTCTAACAATTTCCGAATCATGAGTGTCTCTCTCAAAAAGGTGTGTCCAGCAAGGATGATTGTGGAAAACTAACAAATAAAGACTCAAATAATACAAGACTCTCCAAGCAAAACACATATCATGTGGTAAATAAAAATATAGCTCCAAGTAAAGTTACCGATAGAAGTAGATGAAAGAGGGGATGCCTTCCAGGGCATCCCCAAGCTTTGGCTTTTAGGCTGTGTTTGGTTACTATCATGGGCCGGAATGTCACGGGTCCAACCCATTCTAAGGCCTCGTTCTCGCGTTCGGTTATCAGGTGGAACGATCATCCCCTCATTCCCACGAACCGAATATTCGGGCCAGATCCGGAATTGGGTGAGACCTCCAAATCGAGCGGAACCGCTCTTCTCCTCGCGCTCGCGTAGCCCTATCTCTCTCGTACGGCTCCTCTCCCCGTCTCCCCTCTCCCGCGAGTTGCACCGGCGGCCCTCCTTCTCCGGTCTGCGCCGCTGGCCATCTTCCTTCGATCTACAACGCCGGCTCCCTCATCTCATCATCCTCCGAAGCACAGTCTCCCTCTCCTCTGAACCACGCTCGACAGGCGAGCGGGTTTGTGTCGATCTTGCAGCAGGGCAACAACAGCACCACACGTCGGAAAGCGCCGCGCCGCCGTGCTCGACGAAGAAGCCGGCCGTGGTCGCGCATGGGGACACCAAGGCCAAGCCCCTTATCCAGCCGGTTGCCACGCTCGGCTGTTGTTTTTCTTCTCTTATAGCTGCTATTTATCTTGTGGTTGAATTCGATTCTTGTATCTCACACCCCTGTTCGTTGTGTGGATGGATGGATTCTATTCGTTGATGCTCAAACAAAAATTGCTTGAGTCTGTTTTGGTGATTCTCACACCCCTGTTCAGCGAGGAAGACTGCAGTTTTGTTGTCCCGGTTCACTTCTGCGAGGCAAACTTCAGTTGCAGGAACTGCTTACCCAGAAAAGAAAAAGTTTAAATGTACAATGACTTTGTTTTACGTGAAACTTTGGCACCGATTTAAAAAGTAAAAATGTTTATCTCCATTGATAGATGGCCACTTACAAATCCATTCCATTCCATCCATCAAACCAAACATCAATATGTAACCATTCCATTCCTTCGAATTATTCGCACCAAACACGAGAATGGAACGGACCCATTACATTGGAATGGAACCATGACATGCCGTTACACTTCGTTCCTGAACCAAACACACCCTTAGGTGTCCTTAGATTATCTTGGGGGTGCCATGGGCATCCCCAAGATTAGGCTCTTGCCACTCCTTGTTCCATAATCCATCAAATCTTTACTCAAAACTTGAAAACTTCACAACACAAAACTTAAAGTAGAAAATCTCGTGAGCTCCGTTAGCGAAAGAAAAGAAAACACCACTTCAAGGTACTGTAATGAACTCATTCTTTATTTATATTGGTGTTAAACCTACTGTATTCCAACTTATCTATGGTTTATAAACTATTTTACTAGCCATAGCTTCATCAAAATAAGCAAACAACACACGAAAAACAGAATCTGTCAAAAACAGAACAATCTCTAGTAATCTGTAGCTAACGCAAGATCTGGAACCCCAAAAATTCTAAAATAAATTGCTGGACGTGAGTAATTTATATATTAATCATCTGCAAAAAGAATTAACTAAATAGCACTTTCCAAATAAAAATGGCAGCAGTTCTCGTGAGCGCTAAAGTTTCTGTTTTTTTACAGCAAGATTAAAAAGACTATTCCCAAGTCTTCCCAACGGTTCTACTTGGCACAAACACTAATTAAACCCAAAAAACACAGAGTCTATATAACACCCTTGATGCGACTATATCTCCCACGTGTCGAGGCACGACTTAGAGGCATAATCGCATTGAAGGCATAAGTCGCAAGTGAGGCAATCTTCACACAACCCATGTACATATAAATATCAAGGGGGAAATAATAATAATAGTTGGCTTACACTCGCCACGTCACATCAAGGTACATAAATAGCATCCATCATACAAACACTCATGGCCCGACTACGGCGCCAAAATAGAAAAGACTCCCCAACATGCGACAAAACCCTGAATCGAACCCCGAGCAGGCACCACTACTGATCATCAGGAAAAGAAACATAGTATCGCTGAGAGTCCTCGTCGTACTCCCACTTCAGCTCGAACGCGCCATCCGGAGGAGTATCATCGGTCCCTGTATCTGGTATAATAGTAATCTGTGAGCCACAAGGACTCAGCAATCTCGCACCCTCGCGATCAAGACTATTTAAGCTTAAAAGGTTAGGAAGGGGTAATGTGAGTGGAGCTGCAGCAAGCGACTAGCAGATATGGTGGCTAACTTATTCGCAAATGAGAGCGAGAAGAGAAGGCAAAGCACGAGCGGTAACTAAGTAGAGCCGACTACGCAAGCATAACTCCAACGCCGTGTCCACTTCCCGGACTCCACCGAGAAGAGGCCATCACGGCAACACACGCAGTTGATTCTTTTTAATTAAATTAAGTTGAAGTTATCTACAACCGGACATTAACAAATTCCCATCTGCCCATAATCGCGGGCACGGCTTTCGAAAGATCAATCCCTGCAGGGGGTCCCAACTTAGCCCATAACAAGCTCTCACGGTCAACGAAGGAATAGACCTCCACCCAGGACCCACCGATCAGACTCGGTATCCCCGTACAACAAGATGATTCGACAGGTCAAAACTAGTCCAGCAACACCGCCCGAATGCGCCGACAAATCCCGATAGGAGCTGCACATATCTCTTTCTCAGGGCACACTCAGATTCTCCAAACTTCCGGTAGGCCAGCCCAGAGTTGCCCCTGGTGGCCACCGGCGGCTGACGTTCCGGACCAACACTCAGAGGAGCACTGGCCCGTGGGGGCTAAAATAAAGATGACCCTCGGGCTCCGGAAACCCAAGGGAAAGAAAAGGGTAGGTGGCAAATGGTAAAACCAAGGTTGGGCATTGCTGGAAAAGCTTTAATCAAGGCGAACTATCAAGGGGTTCCCATTATAGCCCAACCGCGTAAGGGACGCAACAATCCGGGAACATAACACCGATATGACGGAAACTAGGGCGGCAAGAGTGGAACAAAACACTAGGCGAGAGGCCGAGCCTTCCACCCTTAACCAAGTATATAGATGAGTAAAGATAACATAGCAATATAGTGATATCCCAACAAGTAAATAAATGTTCCAACAAGGAACGGCTCCAATCTTCACCTGCAACTAACAACGCTATAAGAAGGGCTGAGCAAAGCGGTAACATAGCCAATCAATGGTTTGCTAGGACAAAGGTGGGTTAGAGGCTCAATCATGGCAATTGGGAGGCTGACAAGCAAGTGGTAGGCATCGTAGCATTGGCAAAGCAAAAGAGCGAGCAAACTAGCATGGCAAAGATAGTAGTGATCTCAAGGGTGTGATCATCTTGCCTGCACAGTTGTCAGAATTGACTGGATCCTCAAAAGAAAACTCAACGGGCTCCTCGTTAGCGAACTCGTCTACCGGCTCTATCCAACAACACAAACAAGCAACAAGGATACAATCAACCACGTGCAAGGGCAACCAATACGATGCAAAGATGATATGCTATGCGGGATGCGATGCGGGATGCAAGAATGCAACATGTAACAGGAAATGCATGAACCTGGCCTCAACATGGAAATCCAAGTGTGCCACTGGATAGAGGGGAAGAAATCCCCTGAAAACGATATAAAGATCATGGCAATCGGAGCTACGGTTTAGAAATGGCAAGCGTTTTACTAAACGAACCGAACTGCGATTTACAGCAACATGCCTCCTAAATGCAACAAAATGAACATGCTACAGCCACCCAACATGAAAGCAAATTGCATGGCAGTGATGTACTCATCAAGCTTAACAAATCATCATGACTGAGGCATGGGCAAATTCATCCATTAAGGGCTTCAAACAAGCATGGCAAAACTGAATAAGCAAAACAGATTTCAGACTTAGCGAAATCAACGCTAGTCTGAAATTTCAGACCACGATGCTCTCTTCGGAGCAGCAAAACAACATGAAGGAAAACCTGAACATGGCAAGTAAGAGCATGGCATGGAGCTACTCAACAAGCTTAACAAAACACCCAAAATGACCTGGGGCCAAAAGGGTTCACAAAATACTCTACCGAGCACACGAACATCGATGAAACACAATCAGTTTTCAGACTGTGAAAACTGGGACATGCTGAAATAATAACTCACGGAGGCATATAAACGAGCTCGATGCTCTCACTACGGTGCAAGTCATGGCAAGGCAAGCATATATACATTAAGAAGGCACAAAATTCTAGCTAGACATGGCAAGAACAATGGCATAGCATGCATGGATCACTAGCAATCACTCCGGCAAAATCGCAAAAGAGTTAACGATCTGCCCAAAACAGCAACTATCCAAAAGTTGAGCTCGATTGAGTCAACCTAGGGTGCTCCAACATAACAAGTAAAGACATGGATGGATTAAGCACAACAAGCATAACAAATTACTCTTACTGATCATCCTCAAAAGAGGCACGGATCGCTAGGAAACAAGCCGGACATATAGCATCGTGAACTAAAACGGCTCAGACTTAGTGAAAATCACTAAGTCCCTGAAATCTGAAATCTCAGGTAGCCCTCTTCGCAAGCTTGCACAAGACAACACACACGTCCTAAAAATACATGGAAGGCACCTCTGGAAAGAAGACAACATGCTTAACAATTCATCCCAAAGGGGCACAGGCATATCATGCACGGATTAAATATGGCAAAAATGACAAAAGTGCATGTTGGATTAACGGATCTGCAATTTAACTCAACATGCCTCCTTCCAACACCATTTTGGGCATCAAGATGACCTCAAATGCAAATGATGCAATGGAATTAAATGATGTACTCGTCGAGACGAAGAATTTGACATATCATACGTCCAAATCGGAGCTACGGATGCAAAGTTATGGCAGGTCAAACATGAGCATATGGGGTAAAATCCCTGGGACTTAGAAAAAAAAGGGGACCCTAGGGTTTACTGTAGCGGCGTGATCCGGATCTGGATCCGCCGGGCACTGTAGCTGCGCGACCCGGCTCGCTGGAAATGGCGTCGACGGCGGCCGGCGTGGAGGAGGGAGGAGTCCGGCGACGGGGTCCCGGTGGCCGGCGTCGGAGGAGCGGTGGCCGGCGTCGGAGCGCACGGCAACCGAGGCGGCGGCGTGGTGGCTCCGGCCACCGGAGTTGCTGGACGGGGCGGCAGGGCGCTCCGGTGGGTGAGGTCGGCGGCGGCGAGCACCCACGGCGGCGGCGGCGCACGGCCGGGCTCGGGGAAGAAGGGGACCGACCCGGGCGAGGGGGCGGCGGCGTCTCGCGGGCCGGGGAGGGCCGGCCGCGGGCTTCCGCGGGCCGCGGCGGCGGCGGGATCCGGTTGCCACGTGGCAACGTCTGGTAGGCGGCGGCGCGATGTCCGGCGACCGGCGGACAATGTCCGTCGGCGCGGATCTGAGCGGGGGCGTTTTTTTTCCTGGATTAGGGTTTCGAGGGGGAGAAGAAGAGATCCGAGATGGAGGGGTATTTATAGACATAAGTGGAGCTAGGAGAGTCCAAATGAGGTGCGGTTTTCGCCCACACGATCGTGATCGAACGACCGAGACGATGGAGCTGAGTTTGGTGGGTTTTGGGCCAAAATGGAGGGGTGTTGGGCTGCACACACACGAGGCCTTTTCGGTCCCTCGGTTAACCGTTGGAGTATCAAACGAAGTCCAAATGACCCGAAACTTGACAGGCGGTCTACCGGTAGTAAACCAAGGCCGCATGGCAAGTCTGGGCCCAATCCGGAAATGTTTAATCCCCACACACGAAAGAAAGCTAGAAATGGCCACCGGAGGAGAACGAAGCGCCGGAATGCAAAACGGACAACGGGAAAAATACTCGAATGCATGAGATGAACATGTATGCGAATGCAATGCACGTGATGACATGATATGAGATGCACGAAAAACAAAACAACACACGGAGGCAAAGACCCGAACCCGAGAATTAAATATAACTTAATGCCGGAAACGGCAAGAGTCGGAGTACAATTGGGGAAGGTTACATGTGGGGCGTTACAACACTCCACCACTACGAAAAGATCTCGTCCCGAGATCTAGGACTGAAAGAACTCCGGGTACTCAGAACGGAGGTGATCCTCGCGTTCCCAGGTAGCTTCACGGTCGGAATGGTGTGACCACTTGACTTTGAGAAACTTGATTGACTTGTTGCGAGTTTTGCGTTCAGTCTCTTCAAGGATTGCAACTGGGTGCTCACGGTAGGAGAGATCTTCTTGGAGCTCAATGTCCTCGAAGTTGACGGTGCGCTCAGGCGTCTTGAAGCACTTACGGAGTTGCAAGACGTGGAACACATCATGAACATTGGCAAAGGTTGCAGGAAGCTCGAGTTGATAGGCGAGGTCGCCTCTCTTGCTGACGATCTTGAAAGGCCCGACGTATCTTGGGGCAAGCTTCCCTTTGATACCGAAGCGACGAGTCCCTTTCATTGGAGAGACGCGGAGGTAGACATGGTCTCCGATCTCGAAAGCCAAATCACGGTGCTTGCTGTCGTAGTAACTCTTCTGACGAGACTGGGCTGCTTTGAGGTTATCACGAATGACCTTGCACATTTCTTCTGCTTCTGTGATCAGGTCATTACCCAGCAGCTGACGTTCACCGGTTTCAGACCAGTTGAGAGGTGTACGGCACTTCCTACCATACAGAATTTCAAACGGGGCCTTGCCGGAGCTTGCTTGGAAACTGTTGTTGTACGAGAATTCAGCATAAGGAAGGCAATCCTCCCACTTCATGCCGAAGGAGATAACAGAAGCCCTGAGCATATCTTCAAGAATCTGGTTGACACGCTCGACTTGACCGCTTGTTTGAGGATGGAAAGCAGTGCTGAAGCGAATGCTGGTGCCCATGGCCTTCTGAAAAGAATCCCAGAACTTGGAGGTAAAGATGCTGCCACGGTCTGAAGATATCACTTGAGGAATACCGTGCAGAGAGACAATGCGAGAGGTGTAGAGCTCCGCCAATTGAGCTGCAGTGATTGACTCTTTGATAGGCAAGAAATGAGCCACTTTGGTCAGCTTGTCGATGACAACGAATATAGCATCATTGCCACGCTTGGACTTAGGAAACCCAGTCACGAAGTCCATTTCAATGTGGTCAAACTTCCATTCTGGAATGGCGAGAGGTTGGAGGAGACCTGCTGGCCTTTGGTGTTCTGCTTTCACTCTTCTGCAGACATCACATTCATTCACGAATTGAGCGATCTCGCGCTTCATTCGAGTCCACCAATAAGTTTGCTTCAGGTCTTGATACATCTTCGTGCTCCCAGGGTGGATGGAGAGGAGAGAGTTGTGAGCCTCATTCATGATCACTTTACGAAGTTCACCTTTGGGCACAACAATTCGATCCTCGAAGAAGAGAGTGTCCTTGTCATCAAGTCGGTAGCACTTGTACTTGGGCTGACTCTTTGCAATACCAATCTTCACCTTTTTCACCATAGCATCAAGAAGCTGGGCTTGGCGAATCTGGTCTTCCACGGTAGGAGAAACTTGAAGGTTGGCGAGGAAACCCTGAGGAACAACTTGCAGATTAAGTTTGCGGAAGGCTTCACAAAGCTCAGGTTGATAAGGCTTGAGAATCAGACTGTTGCAATATGCTTTTCTGCTCAAAGCGTCAGCAATCACATTAGCCTTGCCTGGAGTATACTCGATACTCGGATTGTACTCTTGAATCATTTCGACCCATCGAGTCTGCCTGAGGTTGAGATTAGGCTGAGTGAAGATGTACTTGAGACTTTTGTGATCAGTGAAAATGTCCACTTTCCTTCCCAAGAGAAGATGTCTCCAAGTCAACAATGCGTGCACAACTGCCGCCAACTCGAGATCATGAGTGGGGTAGTTCTTCTCATTTGGCTTCAACTGGCGAGAGGTATAAGCAACAACTTTCTTCTCTTGCATCAGTACTGCACCGAGACCTTGGAGAGAGGCATCACAAAAGACCTCGTACGGCTTGGCTTCATCAGGCGGAGTTAGAACTGGAGCAGTGATCAATTTCTCTTTCAAAGCGTTGAAAGCAACATCACACTCCGGAGACCAAGCGTACTTGACGTGCTTCTGAAGAAGATTTGAGAGAGGCTTCGCGATCTTGGAGAAGTTTTCAACGAATCTTCGACAATAACTTGCAAGACCGAGGAAGCTACGGAGTTGCTTCACATTCTGAGGAGGTTCCCAATTAACGATTGCAGACACCTTCTCAGGATCCACGGAAATGCCCTTGGCAGAGATAATATGCCCAAGATAAAGAACTTCATCGAGCCAAAACTCACACTTAGAGAACTTGGCATAGAATTGATGTTCCCTTAGCTTGTCAAGAACCAAACGCAAGTGTTTGGCATGATCTTCCTTGTTCTTCGAGAAAACCAGGATATCATCGAGATAGACCAAAACAAAATCGTTGGTGTAGGGGTTGAAGATGAAGTTCATCATGTGAGAGAACGTCGGAGGAGCATTAGCGAGGCCAAAAGACATAACAGTGTATTCATATGACCCATAGCTTGTTCTGAACGCCGTCTTTGGAATATCTTGTTCACGAATGCGAATTTGATGATAACCCATATGGAGATCAAGCTTGGAGAATACTTGGGCACCCTTGAGTTGTTCGAATAGCTCATTAATGTTGGGAAGTGGATATTTGTTCTTGATGGTCTTCTTGTTCAATGGACGATAATCAACACAAAGTCGGTCCGTTCCATCCTTCTTCCTCACAAAAAGAACACCACAACCCCACGGAGAAGTACTAGGCCGAATGAGACCCATTCTTTCTTGCACATCGAGCTGTTTCTTCAACTCCTTCAACTCTTCGGGGCCGAGCTTGTAAGGCCGTTTGCACACCGGTTCCGTACCGGGCTCAAGTTCAATAACGAATTCCACGGGCCGGTTTGGAGGCATGCCTGGGAGTTCTTCAGGGAAGACATCTTGATACTCACAAACAACCGGAATCTGCGAAATAGCATCCAATTCACCCTTCTCATTGAGAGAGAATAACCGGATGGTATTATCCCGAGCAGCAAAGACAATCACTTCCTCAGACGAATGAGTCAGTTGAATCTGCTTGGCTGCGCAATCCAGCTGAGCTTTATGTTTAGAGAGCCAGTCCATCCCAAGAATGAGGTCAATATCAGAATTGCCAAGAACCATAGGAGAAGCTAAGAACTTGAATTCACCCAACATGATGGAAATATCCGGAATCTCCTGATTGGCGAGCAAACATTTGGCCGGAGATACCACTGCTAACGGACTATGCATCGCTTGGGAAAAGAACTCATGCTTAGATGCAAAAGGCTTCGAGATGAAACAATGTGATGCACCTGTATCAAAAAGTACTTTTGCAGGAACATCGTTAACAGGAAGGTTACCCATGATCACATCTGACGAATCCTCTGCTTGAGCTGCATTCACCATATTGACCTTGGCGTGCTTGGGATTGTGCTTGACCACAGTTGTACTTGCCGATCTGACAGGAGGAGGAGGAGGAAGACGCCTCTGGTTGAAACACTTGTTAGCGTAGTGACCCTTCTGTTGGCACTTGTTGCACGTGACCTCTGAAAGCGGACGGTGGTACGGAGCACTCGATCTTGGAGCTTGAGACGAAGTCTTGTTCTGGAAGCCTGGGTTGGGTGGGTGGGATGAACCACTGCCACCTTTGCTCTTCTGCTGATACGGCTGGCGGAACGGAGGAGGAGGAAGCCAATACTTCTGCTGCTTGGCCACTTGAGTAGAGGACGAAGACGAAGTGTCTCTGACTCGCTTCCTGGAAGCATCACACCTGAGCTGAGCAGCCTCTTGCTTCAGTGCCATGTTGTAGAACTCATCGTATCTCAGCGGCTCGAAGAGGACAAGAGCGAGCTGAATCTCTTCACGAAGACCACCCCTGAACTGATAGATCATGCTCTTCTCATCAGGAACATCCTGCTTGGCAAAACGGGCGAGCTTTTGGAACAACTTGTTGTAGTCATAGACAGACAAAGAGCCTTGTTTCAGATTGCGGAATTCTTCACGTTTGCTTTCAGTCACACTTTGAGGAATGTGATGAGCGCGGAAATCACGACGGAAATCATCCCAAGTAATCAAACGTCCACCTCTGGAATCCCGGTACTGCTGAAACCACTCTGCGGCCTGATCCTTGAGCTGGAAAGACGCGAACTTGATGAAATCTTCAGGTCTGACGTTGCTACATTCAAAATGCTTGCCCAGATCGACTAACCAATCATCAGCATTGGTAGCCTCAACGCAGTTACTGAACGTCTTTGGACCATTTGCGAGGAACTGATGCAGAGTTGCAAACTGGTTCTGGTTGCTGCCTTGGTTCGCTTGACTGCTTTGATTCCGCTCTTGGATGATTTGCATGATCAGCTGAGTATTTGCATTAGAAGCAGCCATCACAGCCTGCCATGCTTCCGGAGGAGGCGGAGGTGGCGGAGGATCTGGGTTCGGAGTCGTGCGCGTTGGAGGAGCCATCCTGAAGAGGTTGACCACCATTAGCACACAAATAGAGAAATATAGAAGGTGAATCCAACGGAATGAAAATTGCAATATGAAGTCTTCACATCCGAACAAAATGAACGAATGCACTTCTCTTGAAGTGGTCACATATTCCTAAATTGCGAAGCCACGAAGAATCATGTAGAAGAGGTGCGTCAACGAGGAATGGAATCAACATATGGCGTCGGAGAAGAATGAACACCACAACTCAAAATAAACCAAGGGTTGGCTTGCGGAATAAGCCGGAACAAACACATGATAGAAATTTTGTCCGAAGTGTTCGTGGTAGGACCTACACGGGCTCGACCGTACAGCACCATCATGTACAAGGCAGTGCACATGACATACGAAGCGTCCCCGAGTCAGCATAGCCAAGGACTCTTTAAGACACAACGAGGCCACTGTAAAATCGACCGTGAATAGGCGAACCACTAAACGTCGAACCCCAATTTCATATCACACATCTGTTGGAAAGATATCCTAAGGCTACTTGAATTCCCACCTATGAAATTCCCGAAACTTTCCGGTTATGCAATCAGGTGTTGAGGATACAGGGGAAGCATAATATCTCACCCAAGCTAGCAAATCCTACATCCAGCTGCATCCATCCTTCAACACATAACCAAGAAACCTTCGGAAACCATCTATCTCAACCTTCGAAAAGCATCCGTTATACAAGTTATGGCGATACTCCCGAACTCCCGCCCCAGTACTAGGTGGCGTCGAGGTTATCTCACCAACGAACTGCATAAAGGAGATTTTCGATGTCGCGCACATATCTCAAGTATGCCAGAATTGCAACGATAGAATTATGATGACAACACCTCAGAGCTCAACTCCCCGGGACACTTCCACTAAACCCCTGACAGGAGGCACCAAGACAGTATTCTCATCATAAGCCATCGGAACAAAACTAAGATACTCGCGTGATCCTAAAAAAATTTTTAGTGAAATTTGAGAAGAGAAGAGTCAAAACTCTACGTCAGGATGCCTTACCAGAGCGATGAGGAGACTGGGAAGTAAAAAGAATTCCTAAGCTCTCCGATATATAATTCCTAAGGACTCAAAACATTTTTCTAGACACAACTCGGCTGCTAAAAACGATCAAGCAATGGGGCTCCTAAGGTCGGGGAAGGCTCTGATTACCAACTTATAACACCCTCGATGCGACTATATCTCCCACGTGTCGAGGCACGACTTAGAGGCATAATCGCATTGAAGGCATAAGTCGCAAGTGAGGCAATCTTCACACAACCCATGTACATATAAATATCAAGGGGGAAATAATAATAATAGTTGGCTTACACTCGCCACGTCACATCAAGGTACATAAATAGCATCCATCATACAAACACTCATGGCCCGACTACGGCGCCAAAATAGAAAAGACTCCCCAACATGCGACAAAACCCTGAATCGAACCCCGAGCAGGCACCACTACTGATCATCAGGAAAAGAAACATAGTATCGCTGAGAGTCCTCGTCGTACTCCCACTTCAGCTCGAACGCGCCATCCGGAGGAGTATCATCGGTCCCTGTATCTGGTATAATAGTAATCTGTGAGCCACAAGGACTCAGCAATCTCGCACCCTCGCGATCAAGACTATTTAAGCTTAAAAGGTTAGGAAGGGGTAATGTGAGTGGAGCTGCAGCAAGCGACTAGCAGATATGGTGGCTAACTTATTCGCAAATGAGAGCGAGAAGAGAAGGCAAAGCACGAGCGGTAACTAAGTAGAGCCGACTACGCAAGCATAACTCCAACGCCGTGTCCACTTCCCGGACTCCGCCGAGAAGAGGCCATCACGGCAACACACGCAGTTGATTCATTTTAATTAAATTAAGTTGAAGTTATCTACAACCGGACATTAACAAATTCCCATCTGCCCATAACCGCGGGCACGGCTTTCGAAAGATCAATCCATGCAGGGGGTCCCAACTTAGCCCATAACAAGCTCTCACGGTCAACGAAGGAATAGACCTCCACCCAGGACCCACCGATCAGACTCGGTATCCCGGTACAACAAGATGATTCGACAGGTCAAAACTAGTCCAGCAACACCGCCCGAATGCGCCGACAAATCCCGATAGGAGCTGCACATATCTCTTTCTCAGGGCACACTCAGATTGTCCAAACTTCCGGTAGGCCAGCCCAGAGTTGCCCCTGGTGGCCACCGGCGGCTGACGTTCCGGACCAACACTCAGAGGAGCACTGGCCCGTGGGGGCTAAAATAAAGATGACCCTCGGGCTCCGGAAACCCAAGGGAAAGAAAAGGGTAGGTGGCAAATGGTAAAACCAAGGTTGGGCATTGCTGGAAAAGCTTTAATCAAGGCGAACTATCAAGGGGTTCCCATTATAGCCCAACCGCGTAAGGGACGCAACAATCCGGGAACATAACACCGATATGACGGAAACTAGGGCGGCAAGAGTGGAACAAAACACTAGGCGAGAGGCCGAGCCTTCCACCCTTAACCAAGTATATAGATGAGTAAAGATAACATAGCAATATAGTGATATCCCAACAAGTAAATAAATGTTCCAACAAGGAACGGCTCCAATCTTCACCTGCAACTAACAACGCTATAAGAAGGGCTGAGCAAAGCGGTAACATAGCCAATCAATGGTTTGCTAGGACAAAGGTGGGTTAGAGGCTCAATCATGGCAATTGGGAGGCTGACAAGCAAGTGGTAGGCATCGTAGCATTGGCAAAGCAAAAGAGCGAGCAAACTAGCATGGCAAAGATAGTAGTGATTTCAAGGGTGTGATCATCTTGCCTGCACAGTTGTCAGAATTGACTGGATCCTCAAAAGCAAACTCAACGGGCTCCTCGTTAGCGGACTCGTCTCCCGGCTCTACCCAACAACACAAACAAGCAACAAGGATACAATCAACCACGTGCAAGGGCAACCAATACGATGCAAAGATGATATGCTATGCGGGATGCGATGCGGGATGCAAGAATGCAACATGTAACAGGAAATGCATGAACCTGGCCTCAACTTGGAAATCCAAGTGTGCCAATGGATAGAGGGGAAGAAATCCCCTGAAAACGATATAAAGATCATGGCAATCGGAGCTACGGTTTAGAAATGGCAAGCGTTTTACTAAACGAACCGAACTGCGATTTACAGCAACATGCCTCCTAAATGCAACAAAATGAACATGCTACAGCCACCCAACATGAAAGCAAATTGCATGGCAGTGATGTACTCATCAAGCTTAACAAATCAACATGACTGAGGCATGGGCAAATTCATCCATTAAGGGCTTCAAACAAGCATGGCAAAACTGAATAAGCAAAACAGATTTCAGACTTAGCGAAATCAACGCTAGTCTGAAATTTCAGACCACGATGCTCTCTTCGGAGCAGCAAAACAACATGAAGGAAAACCTGAACATGGCAAGTAAGAGCATGGCATGGATCTACTCAACAAGCTTAACAAAACACCCAAAATGACCTGGGGCCAAAAGGGTTCACAAAATACTCTACCGAGCACACGAACATCGATGAAACACAATCAGTTTTCAGACTTAGTGAAAACTGGGACATGCTGAAATAATAACTCACGGAGGCATATAAACGAGCTCGATGCTCTCACTACGGGGAAAGTCATGGCAAGGCAAGCATATATCCATTAAGAAGGCACAAAATGCTAGCTAGACATGGCAAGAACAATGGCATAGCATGCACGGATCACTAGCAATCACTCCGGCAAAATCGCAAAAGAGTTAACGATCTGCCCAAAACAGCAACTATCCAAAAGTTGAGCTCGATTGAGTCAACCTAGGGTGCTCCAACATAACAAGTAAAGACATGGATGGATTAAGCACAACAAGCATAACAAATTACTCTTACTGATCATCCTCAAAAGAGGCACGGATCGCTAGGAAACAAGCCGGACATATAGCATCGTGAACTAAAACGGCTCAGACTTAGTGAAAATCACTAAGTCCCTGAAATCTGAAATCTCAGGTAGCCCTCTTCGCAATCTTGCACAAGACAACACACACGTCCTAAAAATACATGGAAGGCACCTCTGGAAAGAAGACAACATACTTAACAATTCATCCCAAAGGGGCACAGGCATATCATGCACGGATTAAATATGGCAAAAATGACAAAAGTGCATGTTGGATTAACGGATCTGCAATTTAACTCAACATGCCTCCTTCCAACACCATTTTGGGCATCAAGATGACCTCAAATGCAAATGATGCAATGGAATGAAATGATGTACTCGTCGAGATGAAGAATTTGACATATCATACGTCCAAATCGGAGCTACGGATGCAAAGTTATGGCAGGTCAAACATGAGCATATGGGGTAAAATCCCTGGGACTTAGAAAACAAAAGGGACCCTAGGGTTTACTGTAGCGGCGCGATCCGGATCTGGATCCGCCGGGCACTGTAGCTGCGCGACCCGGCTCGCCGGAAATGGCGTCGACGGCGGCCGGCGTGGAGGAGGGAGGAGTCCGGCGACGGGGTCCCGGTGGCCGGCGTCGGAGGAGCGGTGGCCGGCGTCGGAGCGCACGGCAACCGAGGCGGCGGCGTGGTGGCTCCGGCCACTGGAGTTGCTGGACGGGGCGGCAGGGCGCTCCGGTGGGTGAGGTCGGTGGCGGCGAGCACCCACGGCGGCGGCGGCGCACGGCCGGGCTCGGGGAAGAAGGGGACCGACCCAGGCGAGGGGGCGGCGGCGTCTCGCGGGCCGGGGAGGGCCGGCCGCGGGCTTCCGCGGGCCGCGGCGGCGGCGGGATCCGGTTGCCACGTGGCAACGTCTGGTAGGCGGCGGCGCGATGTTCGGCGACCGGCGGACAATGTCCGTCGGCGCGGATCTGAGCGGGGGCGTTTTTTTTCCTGGATTAGGGTTTCGAGGGGGAGAAGAAGAGATCCGAGATGGAGGGGTATTTATAGACATAAGTGGAGCTAGGAGAGTCCAAATGAGGTGCGGTTTTCGCCCACACGATCGTGATCGAACGACCGAGACGATGGAGCTGAGTTTGGTGGGTTTTGGGCCAAAATGGAGGGGTGTTGGGCTGCACACACACGAGGCCTTTTCGGTCCCTCGGTTAACCGTTGGAGTATCAAACGAAGTCCAAATGACCCGAAACTTGACAGGCGGTCTACCGGTAGTAAACCAAGGCCGCATGGCAAGTCTCGGCCCAATCCGGAAATGTTTAATCCCCACACACGAAAGAAAGCTAGAAATGGCCACCGGAGGAGAACGAAGCGCCGGAATGCAAAACGGACAACGGGAAAAAATGCTCGAATGCATGAGATGAACATGTATGCGAATGCAATGCACGTGATGACATGATATGAGATGCACGAAAAACAAAACAACACACGGAGGCAAAGACCCGAACCCGAGAATTAAATATAACTTAATGCCGGAAACGGCAAGAGTCGGAGTACAATTGGGGAAGGTTACATGTGGGGCGTTACAGTCTAGATAAATTATTTATTACTAAACAGGAGCAAAAAGCAAGGAATAAAAATAAAATTGGGTTGCCTCCCAACAAGCGCTATCGTTTAACGCCCCTAGCTAGGCATGAAAGCAAGGATAGATCTAGGTATTGCCATCTTTGGAAGGCAATCCATAAGTGGCTCTCATAATAGATTCATAAGGTAATTTAATTTTCTTTCTAGGGAAGTGTTCCATGCCTTTCCTTATCGGAAATTGGAATCTAATATTCCCTTCCTTCATATCAATAATTGCACCAATCGTTCTAAGAAAAAGTCTACCAAGAATAATAGGACATGAAGGATTGCAATCTATGTCAAGGCAATAAAATCCACGGGCACATAATTCCTATTTACAACAATAAGAACATTATTAATTCTTCCCATAGGTTTCTTAATAGTGGAATCCGCAAGGTGCAAGTTTAAAGAGCAATCATCAAAATCACGGAAACCTAGCAAATCACACAAAGTCTTAGGAATCATGGAAACACTAGCACCCAAATCACACAAAGCATAGCATTCATGATCTTTAATATTAATTTTAATAGTAGGTTCCCACTCATCATAAAGTTTTCTAGGAATAGAAACTTCCAACTCAAGTTTTTCTTCATAAGATTGCATCAAAGCATCAACGGTATGTTTGGTAAAGGCTTTATTTTGACTATAAGCATGAGGAGAATTTAGCACAGATTGCAACAAGGAAATACAATCTATCAAAGAGCAATTATCATAATTAAATTTCTTAAAATCCAAAATAGTGGGTTCATTAATATTTAAAGTTTTGACTTCTTCAATCCCACTTTTAACAATTTTAGCATCAAGATCTAAAGACTCTAAATTTTTGGAAAGCCTTCTAGGTAAATGTGGATCATATTCAGTCCCATCATTATCAAAATTCATATTACAAAACAAAGATTTAATAGGGGACACATCAATAACTTTTAGATCTTCATCTTCATTATCATGGAAACTAGAAGAACACGCTTTTATAAAGCAATCTTTCTTAGCACGCATCCTAGCGGTTCTTTATTTGCACTCATCAATGGAAATTATCATGGCTTTGAGAGACTCATTGATATCATGCTTAGGTGGAATAGATCTAAATTTCAAAGAATCAACATCAAGAGAAATTCTATCAACGTTCCTAGCCAACTCATCAATCTTAAGCAATTTTTCTTTAATCAAAGGATTGAAATTCTTCTGCGAGGTAATAAATTATTTAATATTAGATTCAAAATCAGAGGGTATCTTATTAAAATTTCCACAAGAATTGTTGTAGGAATTACCATAATTATTAGAGGAATTGCTAGGATACGACCTAGGATTAAAGTTTCCTCTATACGCGTTGTTACCAAAATTATTCCTACCAACAAAATTCACATCCAAAGAATCATTATTATTCTCAATCAAAGTAGACAAATGCATATCATTAGGATCAGAAGAAACACTTTTATTAGCAAATAATTTCATAAGTCCATCCATCTTACCACTCAAAACATTAATTTCTTCTATCGCATGCACTTTCTTATTAGTAGATCTTTTAGTGTGCCATTGAGAATAATTAACCATAATATTATCTAGGAGTTTAGTAGCTTCTCCTAAAGTGATTTCCATAAAAGTGCCTCCCGCGACCGAATCTAAAAAATTTCCAGAAGCGAAATTCAATCCAGCATAAAAAATTTGTATAATCATCCACAAATTCAAACCATGTGTAGGGCAATTACGTATCATTAATTTCATCCTCCCAAGCTTGTGCAACATGTTCTTGATCAAGTTGCTTAAAGTTCATAATATCGTTTTTAAGAGAGATGATCTTAGCGGAGAAAAATACTTAGAGATAAAAGCATGCACTTATTACACAAATCAATACTATTTTTAGGCAAAGACGAAAACTAAACTTTAGCACGATCTCTAAGCGAAAAAGGAAATAGCTTCAATTTAACAATATCATTGTCCACATCTTTCTTCTTTTGCATATCACACAGATCAACAAAGTTGTTTAGGTGGGTAGCGGCATCTTCACTAGGAAGGCCGGAAAACGAATCTTTCATGACAAGATTCAGCAAAGCAGCATTAATTTCACAAGATTCAACATCGAGGAGGAGCAATCGGAGTGCTAATAAAATCATTGTTGTTGGTATTGGTAAAGTCACACAATTTAGTATTATCTTGAGCCATCGTCACAAGCAAGCAATCTGACACACAAGCAAACAAGAAACGGGCAAAAAGAGGCGAATAGAGAAAGAGAGGGAGGATGGAGAGAGAGAGAGAGAGAGAGAGAGAGAGAGGGCGAATAAAACGGCAAGGATGAAGTGGGGGAGAGGAAAACGAGAGGCAAATGGCAAATAATGTAAGCGGGAGATAAGTGTAACGCCCCGTGTGTAACCTTCCCCAATTGTACTCCGACTCTTGCCGTTTCCGGCATTAAGTTATATTTAATTCTCGGGTTCGGGTCTTTGTCTCCGTGTGTTGTTTTTTGTTTTCGTGCATCTCATATCATGTCATCACGTGCATTGCATTCGCATACTTATTCATCTCATGCATTCGAGCATTTTCCCCGTTGTCCGTTTTGCATTCCGGCGCTTCGTTCTCCTCCGGTGGCCATTTCTAGCTTTCTTTCGTGTGTGGGGATTATACATTTCCGGATTGGGCCGAGACTTGCCATGCGGCCTTGGTTTACTACCGGTAGACCGCCTATCAAGTTTCGGGTCATTTGGACTTCGTTTGATACTCCAACGGTTAACCGAGGGACCGGAAAGGCCTCGTGTGTGTGCAGCCCAACACCCCTCCAATTTGGCCCAAAACCCACCAAACTCAGCTCCATCGTCTCGGTCGTTCGATCACGATCGTGTGGGCGAAAACCGCACCTCATTTGGACTCTCCTAGCTCCCTCTAGGTCTATAAATAGACCCCCCCCCCCCCGAAATTCGGATCTCTCCCCCTCCGAAACGCTAAATTTCCCCTCCGCGCGCCGGACACGTCCGCCCGGCGCCGGACACATCGCCGCCGCCCGGCCCGCGCCAGTGGCAAGCTGCCACGTGGCACCCGGCCGCCGTCCCCGCCGCCGGCCCGGAAAGCCCATCCGGGGCCCCCGAGGCCCGCTTCCTCCGCCGCCTCCTCGCCCGCACGCCGCCGCCGCCTCCCTCGCGCCCGATCGCCGCCTCCGCCGCCTGCCATCAACTCCGGCCGCGAGCTCGCCGGAGCTCCCCGCCGGGTCCCCGCGCCGCTCCCCTCCGTCCTCGTCGCCGGTCGGCACCACCGCCGCCGCGGCCTTGCCCCGCCGCCCGGACCTCACCACCGCGGAGCCCCGCCTCCACTCCGTCTCCGGCGAGCCCAACTCCGGCCGGCCATCCTCGTCGCGCGTGCCCAGCTACAGTAACCGGCCGGATCTGAGATCCGGATCCAAATCAAACCCTAGGGGTTGACTTTTGCTCTCCCCGTTAATTTTTTTCTTGCTACTTTGACCTGCCATATCTCCTCATCCGTAGCTTCGAATTGGGCGTATGATATGTCAAATTCTTCGTCTCGACGAGTACATCATTTCATTCCATTGCATCATTTGCATTTGAGGTCATCTTGGTGCCCAAAATGCTGTTGGAAGGAGGCATGTTGAGTTAAATTGCAGATCCGTTAATCCAACATGCACTTTTGTCATTTTTGCCATATTTAATCCGTGCATGATATGCCTGTGCCCCTTTGGGATGAATTGTTAAGCATGTTGTCTTCTTTCCAGAGGTGCCTTCGATGTATTTTTAGGATGTGTGTGTTGTCTTGTGCAAGCTTGCGAAGAGGGCTACCTGAGATTTCAGATTTCAGGGACTTAGTGAATTTCACTAAGTCTGAGCCGTTTTAGTTCACGATGCTATATGTCCGGCTTGTTTCCTAGCGATCCGTGCCTCTTTTGAGGATGATCAGTAAGAGTGATTTGTTATGCTTGTTTTGCTTAATCCATCCATGTCTTTACTTGTTATGTTGGAGCACCCTAGGTTGACTCAATCGAGCTCAACTTTTGGATAGTTGCTGTTTTGGGCAGATCGTTAACTCTTTTGCGATTTTGCCGGAGTGATTGCTAGTGATCCATGCATGCTATGCCATTGTTCTTGCCATGTCTAGCTAGAATTTTGTGCCTTCTTTATGGATATATGCTTGCCTTGCCATGACTTTCACCGTAGTGAGAGCATCGAGCTCGTTTATATGCCTCCGTGAGTTATTATTTCAGCATGTCCCAGTTTTCACTAAGTCTGAAAACTGATTGTGTTTCATCGATGTTCGTGTGCTCGGTAGAGTATTTTGTGAACCCTTTTGGCCCCAGGTCATGTTGGGTGTTTTGTTAAGCTTGTTGAGTAGCTCCATTCCATGCTCTTACTTGCCATGTTCAGGTTTTCCTTCATGTTGTTTTGCTGCTCCGAAGAGAGCATCATGGTCTGAAATTACAGACTAGCGTTAATTTCGCTAAGTCTGACATCTGTTTTGCTTATTCAGTTTTGCCATGCTTGTTTGAGGCCCTTAATGGATGAATTTGCCTATGCCTCAGTCATGATGATTTGTTAAGCTTGATGAGTACATCACTGCCATGTAATTTGTTTTCATGTTGGGTGGTTGTAGCATGTTCTTTTTGTTGCATTTAGGAGGCATGTTGCTGTAAATCGCAGATCGGTTCGTTTAGTAAAACGCTTGCCATTTCTTTACCGTAGCTCCGATTGCCATGATCTTTATATCGTTTTCAGGGGATTTCTTCCCCTCTATCCAGTGGCACACTTGGATTTCCAAGTTGAGGCAAGGTTCATGCATTTCCTGTTACATGTTGCATTCTCGCATCCCGCTTCGCATCCCGCATAGCATATCATCTTTGCATCTTATTGCTTGCCCTTGCACGTGGTTGATTGTATCCTTGTTGCTTGTTTGTGTTGTTGGGTAGTGCCGGGAGACGAGTTCGCTAACGAGGAGCCCGTTGAGTTTGCTTTTGAGGATCCAGTCAATTCTGACAACTGTGCAGGCAAGATGATCACACCCTTGAAATCACTACTATCTTTGCTATGCTAGTATGCTCGCTCTTTTGCTTTGCCAATGCTACGATGCCTACCACTTGCTTGTCAGCCTCCCAATTGCCATGATTGAGCCTCTAACCCACCTTTGTCCTAGCAAACCATTGATTGGCTATGTTACCGCTTTGCTCAAGCCCCTTCTTATAGCGTTGTTAGCTGCAGGTGAAGATTGGAGCCGTTCCTTGTTGGAACATTTATTTACTTGTTGGGATATCACTATATTGCTATGTTATCTTTACTCATCTATATACTTGTTAAAGGGTGGAAGGCTCGGCCTCTCGCCTAGTGTTTTGTTCCACTCTTGCCGCCCTAGTTTCCGTCATATCGGTGTTATGTTCCCGGTTTGTTGCGTCCCTTACGCGGTTGGGCTATAATGGGAACCCCTTGATAGTTCGCCTTGATTAAAGCTTTTCCAGCAATGCCCAACATTGGTTTTACCATTTGCCACCTACCTTTTTCTTTCCCTTGGGTTTCCGGAGCCCGAGGGTCATCTTTATTTTAGCCCCCCACGGGCCAGTGCTCCTCTGAGTGTTGGTCCAGAACGTCAGCCGCCGGTGGCCACCAGGGGCAACTCTGGGCTGGCCTACCGGAAGTTTAGACAATCTGAGTGTGCCCTGAGAAAGAGATATGTGCAGCTCCTATCGGGATTTGTCGGCGCATTCAGGCGGTGTTGCTGGACTAGTTTTGACCTGTCGAATCATCTTGTTGTACCGGGATACCGAGTCTGATCGGTGGGTCCTGGGTGGAGGTCTATTCCTTCGTTGACCGTGAGAGCTTGTTATGGGCTAAGTTGGGACCCCCCTGCAGGGATTGATCTTTCGAAAGCCGTGCCCGCGGTTATGGGCAGATGGGAATTTGTTAATGTCCGGTTGTAGATAACTTGAACTTAATTAATTAAAATGAATCAACTGCGTGTGTTGCCGTGATGGCCTCTTCTCGGCGGAGTCCGGGAAGTGGACACGGCGTTGGAGTTATGTTTGCGTAGTCTGCTCTATTTAGTTACCGCTCGTGCATTGCCTTCTCTTCTCGCTCTCTTTTGCGAATAAGTTAGCCACCATATAAGCTAGTCGCTTGCTGCAGCTCCACTCACATTACCCCTTCCTTACCTATTTAGCTTAAATAGTCTTGATCGCGAGGGTGCGAGATTGCTGAGTCCTTGTGGCTCACAGATTACTATTATACCAGATGCAGGGACCGATGATACTCCTCCAGATGCCGCGTTTGAGCTGAAGTGGGAGTACGACGAGGACTCTCAGCGATACTATGTTTCTTTTCCTGATGATCAGTAGTGGTGCCTGCTCGGGGTTCGATTCAGGGTTTAGTCGCATGTTGGGGAGTCTTTTTCTATTTTGGCGGCGTAGTCGGGCCATGAGTGTTTGTATGTTGAATGCTATTTATGTACCTTGATGTGACGTGGCGAGTGTAAGCCAACTATTATATTTATTTCCCCCTTTATATTCATATGTACATGGGTTGTGTGAAGATTGCCTCACTTGCGACTTATGCCTTCAATGCGATTATGCCTCTAAGTCGTGCCTCGACACGTGGGAGATATAGTCGCATCGAGGGTGTTATAAGTTGGTAATCAGAGCCTTCCCCGACCTTAGGAGCCCCATTGCTTGATCGTTTTTAGCAGCCGAGTGGTGTCTAGAAAAATGTTTTGAGTCCTTAGGATTATATATCGGAGAGCTTAGGAATTCTTTTTACTTCCCAGTCTCCTCATCGCTCTGGTAAGGCATCCTGACGTAGAGTTTTGACTCTGCTCTTCTCAAATTTCACTAAAAAAAATTTAGGATCACGCGAGTATCTTAGTTTTGTTCCGATGGCTTATGATGAGAATACTGTCTTGGTGCCTCCTGTCAGGGGTTTAGTGGAAGTGTCCCGGGGAGTTGAGCTCTGAGGTGTTGTCATCATAATTCTATCGTTGCAATTCTGGCATACTTGAGATATGTGCGCGACATCGAAAATCTCCTTTATGCAGTTCGTTGGTGAGATAACCTCGACGCCACCCAGTACTGGGGCGGGAGTTCGGGAGTATCGCCATAACTTGTATAACGGATGCTTTTCGAAGGTTGAGATAGATGGTTTCCGAAGGTTTCTTGGTTATGTGTTGAAGGATGGATGCAGCTGGATGTAGGATTTGCTAGCTTGGGTGAGATATTATGCTTCCCCTGTATCCTCAACACCTGATTGCATAACCGGAAAGTTTCGGGAATTTCATAGGTGGGAATTCAAGTAGCCTTAGGATATCTTTCCAACAGATGTGTGATATGAAATTGGGGTTCGACGTCTAGTGGTTCGCCTATTCACGGTCGATTTTACAGTGGCCTCGTTGTGTCTTAAAGAGTCCTTGGCTATGCTGACTCGGGGACGCTTCGTATGTCATGTGCACTGCCTTGTACATGATGGTGCTGTACGGTCGAGCCCGTGTAGGTCCTACCACGAACACTTCGGACGAAATTTCTATCATGTGTTTGTTCCGGCTTATTCCGCAAGCCAACCCTTGGTTTTATTTCGAATTGTGGTATTCGTTCTTCTCCGACGTCATATGTTGATTCCATCCCTCGTTGATGTACCTCTTCTACCTGATTCTTCGTGGCTTCGCAATTTAGGAATATGTGACCACTTCAAGAGAAGTGCATTCGTTCATTTTGTTCGGATGTGAAGACTTATGTTGCAATTTTCATTCCGTTGGATTCACCTTCTATATTTCTCTATTTGTGTGCTAATGGTGGTCAACCTCTTCAGGATGGCTCCCTCTAAGAGCACCAGTCAGAACCAGAATCAAGATCCTCCGCCACCTCCGCCTCCTCCGGAAGCATGGCAGGCTGTGATGGCTGCTACTAATGCAAATACTCAGCTGATCATGCAAATCATCCAAGAGCGGAATCAAAGCAGTCAAGCGAACCAAGGCAGCAACCAGAACCAGTTTGCAACTCTGCATCAGTTCCCCGCAAATGGTCCAAAGACGTTCAGCAACTGCGTTGAGGCTACCGATGCTGATGATTGGTTAGTCGATCTGGGCAAGCATTTTGAATGTAGCAACGTCAGACCTGAAGATTTCGTCAAGTTCGCGTCTTTCCAGCTCAAGGATCAGGCCGCAGAGTGGTTTCAGCAGTACCGGGATTCCAGAGGTGGACGTTTGATCACTTGGGATGATTTCCGTCATGATTTCCGCGCTCATCACATTCCTCAAAGTGTGACTGAAAGCAAACGTGAAGAATTCCGCAATCTGAAGCAAGGCTCTTTGTCTGTCTATGACTACAACAAGTTGTTCCAGAAGCTCGCCCGTTTTGCCAAGCAGGATGTTCCTGATGAGAAGAGCATGATCTATCAGTTCAGGGGTGGTCTTCATGAAGAAATTCAGCTCGCTCTTGTCCTCTTCGAGCCGCTGAGATACGATGAGTTCTACAACATGGCACTGAAGCAAGAGGCTGCTCAGCTCAGGTGTGATGCTTCCAGGAAGCGAGTCAGAGACACTTCGTCTTCGTCCTCTACTCAAGTGACCAAGCAGCAGAAGTATTGGCTTCCTCCTCCTCCGTTCCGTCAGCCGTATCAGCAGAAGAGCAAAGGTGGCAGTGGTTCGTCCCACCCACCCAACCCAGGCTTTCAGAACAAGACTTCGTCTCAAGCTCCAAGATCGAGTGCTCCGTACCACCGTCCGCTCTCAGAGGTCACGGGCAACAAGTGCCAACAGAAGGGTCACTACGCCAACAAGTGTTTTAACCAGAGGCGTCTTCCTCCTCCTCCTCCTGTCAGATCGGCAAGTACAGCTGTGGTCAAGCATAATCCCAAGCACGCCAAGGTCAATATGGTGAATGCAGCTCAAGCAGAGGATTCGTCAGATGTGATCATGGGTAACCTTCCTGTTAACGATGTTCCTGCAAAAGTACTTTTTGATACAGGTGCATCACATTGTTTCATCTCGAAGCCTTTTGCATCTAAGCACGGGTGGTTTTCTCAAGTTATGCATCAGCCATTAGCAGTCGTCTCTCCGAGCAAATGCTTGCTTGCTAACTATGAAGTTCCGGATATTTCTATCTCGCTGGGTGACTTTAAGTTTCTGGCTTCCCTGATGATTCTTGGCAATTCCGATATCGACCTCATTCTTGGGATGGACTGGCTCTCTAAACATAAAGCTCAGCTGGATTGTGCAGCCAAGCAGATTCAACTGACTCATTCGTCTGAGGAAGTGATTGTCTTTGCTGCTCGGGATAATACCATCCGGTTGTTCTCTCTCAATGAGAAGGGTGAATTGGATGCTATTTCGCAGATTCCGGTTGTTTGTGAGTATCAAGATGTCTTCCCTGAAGAACTCCCAGGCATGCCTCCAAACCGGCCTGTTGAATTCGTTATTGAACTTGAGCCCGGTACGGAACCGGTGTGCAAACGGCCTTACAAGCTCGGCCCCGAAGAGTTGAAGGAGTTGAAGAAACAGCTCGATGTTCAAGAAAGAATGGGTCTCATTCGGCCTAGTACTTCTCTGTGGGGTTGTGGTGTTCTTTTTGTGAAGAAGAAGGATGGAACGGACCGACTTTGTGTTGATTATCGTCCATTGAACAAGAAGTCCATCAAGAACAAGTATCCACTTCCCAACATTAATGAGCTATTCGAACAACTCAAGGGTGCCCAAGTATTCTCCAAGCTTGATATCCGTATGGTTTATCATCAAATTCGCATTCGTGAACAAGATATTCCAAAGACGGCGTTCAGAACAAGCTATGGGTCTTATGAATACACAGTTATGTCTTTTGGCCTCGCTAATGCTCCTCCGACGTTCTCTCGCATGATGAACTTCATCTTCAACCCCTACACCAACGACTTTGTTTTGGTCTATCTCGATGATATCCTGGTTTTCTCGAAGAACAAGGAAGATCATGCCAAACACTTGCGTTTGGTTCTTGACAAGCTAAGGGAACATCAATTCTATGCCAAGTTCTCCAAGTGTGAGTTTTGGCTCGATGAGGTTTTTTATCTTGGTCATATTATCTCTGCCAAGGGCATTTCCGTGGATCCTGAGAAGGTGTCTGCAATTGTTAATTGGGAACCTCCTCAGAATGTGAAGCAACTCCGTAGCTTCCTCGGTCTTGCAAGTTATTGTCGAAGATTCGTTGAAAACTTCTCCAAGATCGCGAAGCCTCTCTCAAATCTTCTTCAGAAGCACGTCAAGTACGTTTGGTCTCCAGAGTGTGATGTTGCTTTCAACGCTTTGAAAGAGAAATTGATCACCGCTCCAGTTCTAACTCCGCCTGATGAAACCAAGCCGTACGAGGTCTTTTGTGATGCCTCTCTCCAAGGTCTCGGTGCAGTACTGATGCAAGAGAAGAAAGTTGTTGCTTATACCTCTCGCCAGTTGAAGCCAAATGAGAAGAACTACCCCACTCATGATCTCGAGTTGGCGGCAGTTGTGCACGCATTGTTGACTTGGAGACATCTTCTCTTGGGAAGGAAAGTGGACATTTTCACTGATCACAAAAGTCTCAAGTACATCTTCACTCAGCCTAACCTCAACCTCAGGCAGACTCGATGGGTCGAAATGATTCAAGAGTACAATCCGAGTATCGAGTATACTCCAGGCAAGGCTAATGTGATTGCTGACGCTTTGAGCAGAAAAGCATATTGCAACAGTCTGATTCTCAAGCCTTATCAACCCGAGCTGTGTGAAGCTTTCCGCAAACTTAATCTGCAAGTTGTTCCTCAAGGTTTCCTTGCCAACCTTCAAGTTTCTCCTACCTTGGAAGACCAGATTCGCCAAGCCCAGCTTCTTGATGCGATGGTGAAAAAGGTGAAGATCGGTATTGCAAAGAGTCAGTCCAAGTACAAGTGCTACCGGCTTGATGACAAGGACACTCTCTTCTTCGAGGATCGAATTGTTGTGCCCAAAGGTGAACTTCGTAAAGTGATCATGAATGAGGCTCACAACTCTCTCCTCTCCATCCACCCTGGGAGCACGAAGATGTATCAAGATCTGAAGCAAACTTATTGGTGGACTCGAATGAAGCGCGAGATCGCTCAATTCGTGAATGAATGTGATGTCTGCAGAAGAGTGAAAGCAGAACACCAAAGGCCAGCAGGTCTCCTCCAACCTCTCGACATTCCAGAATGGAAGTTTGACCACATTGAAATGGACTTCGTGACCGGGTTTCCTAAGTCCAAGCGTGGCAATGATGCTATATTCGTTGTCATCGACAAGCTGACCAAAGTGGCTCATTTCTTGCCTATCAAAGAGTCAATAACTGCAGCTCAATTGGCGGAGCTCTACACCTCTCGCATTGTCTCTCTGCACGGTATTCCTCAAGTGATATCTTCAGACCGTGGCAGCATCTTTACCTCCAAGTTTTGGGATTCTTTTCAGAAGGCCATGGGCACCAGCATTCGTTTCAGCACTGCTTTCCACCCTCAAACAAGCGGTCAAGTCGAGCGTGTCAACCAGATTCTTGAAGATATGCTCAGAGCTTGTGTTATCTCCTTCGGCATGAAGTGGGAGGATTGCCTTCCTTATGCTGAATTCTCGTACAACAACAGTTTCCAAGCAAGTTCCGGCAAGGCCCCGTTTGAAATTTTGTATGGTAGGAAGTGCCGTACACCTCTCAACTGGTCTGAAACCGGTGAACGTCACCTGCTGGGTAATGACCTGATCACAGAAGCAGAAGAAATGTGCAAGGTCATTCGCGATAACCTCAAAGCAGCCCAGTCTCGTCAGAAGAGCTATTACGACAGCAAGCACCGTGATTTGGCCTTCGAGATCGGAGACCATGTCTACCTCGCGTCTCTCCTATGAAAGGGACTCGTCGCTTCGGTATCAAAGGGAAGCTTGCCCCAAGATACGTCGGGCCTTTCAAGATCTTCAGCAAGAGGGGCGACCTCGCCTATCAACTCGAGCTTCCTGCAACCTTTGCCAATGTTCATGATGTGTTCCACGTCTCGCAACTCCGTAAGTGCTTCAAGACGCCTGAGCGCACCGTCAACTTCGAGGACATTGAGCTCCAAGAAGATCTCTCCTACCGTGAGCACCCAGTTGCAATCCTTGAAGAGACTGAACGCAAAACTCGCAACAAGTCAATCAAGTTTCTCAAAGTCAAGTGGTCACACCATTCCGACCGTGAAGCTACCTGGGAACGCGAGGATCACCTCCGTTCTGAGTACCCGGAGTTCTTTCAGTCCTAGATCTCGGGACGAGATCTTTTCGTAGTGGTGGAGTGTTGTAACGCCCCGTGTGTAACCTTCCCCAATTGTACTCCGACTCTTGCCGTTTCCGGCATTAAGTTATATTTAATTCTCGGGTTCGGGTCTTTGTCTCCGTGTGTTGTTTTTGTTTTCGTGCATCTCATATCATGTCATCACGTGCATTGCATTCGCATACTTGTTCATCTCATGCATTCGAGCATTTTCCCCGTTGTCCGTTTTGCATTCCGGCGCTTCGTTCTCCTCCGGTGGCCATTTCTAGCTTTCTTTCGTGTGTGGGGATTATACATTTCCGGATTGGGCCGAGACTTGCCATGCGGCCTTGGTTTACTACCGGTAGACCGCCTGTCAAGTTTCGGGTCATTTGGACTTCGTTTGATACTCCAACGGTTAACCGAGGGACCGGAAAGGCCTCGTGTGTGTGCAGCCCAACACCCCTCCAATTTGGCCCAAAACCCACCAAACTCAGCTCCATCGTCTCGGTCGTTCGATCACGATCGTGTGGGCGAAAACCGCACCTCATTTGGACTCTCCTAGCTCCCTCTAGGTCTATAAATAGACCCCCCCCCGAAATTCGGATCTCTCCCCCTCCGAAACCCTAAATTTCCCCTCCGCGCGCCGGACACGTCCGCCCGGCGCCGGACACATCGCCGCCGCCCGGCCCGCGCCAGTGGCAAGCTGCCACATGGCACCCGGCCGCCGTCCCCGCCGCCGGCCCGGAAAGCCCATCCGGGGCCCCCGAGGCCCGCTTCCTCCGCCGCCTCCTCGCCCGCAGGCCGCCGCCGCCTCCCTCGCGCCCGATCGCCGCCTCCGCCGCCTGCCATCAACTCCGGCCGCGAACTCGCTGGAGCTCCCCGCCGGGTCCCCGCGCCGCTCCCCTCCATCCTCGTCGCCAGTCGGCACCACCGCCGTCGCGGCCTCGCCCCGCCGCCCGGACCTCGCCACCGCGGAGCCCCGCCTCCACTCCGTCTCCGGCGAGCCCAACTCCGTCCGGCCATCCTCGTCGCGCGTGCCCAGCTACAGTAACCGGCCGGATCTGAGATCCGGATCCAAATCAAACCCTAGGGGTTGACTTTTGCTCTCCCCGTTAATTTTTTTCTTGCTACTTTGACCTGCCATATCTCCTCATCCGTAGCTTTGAATTGGGCGTATGATATGTCAAATTCTTCGTCTCGACGAGTACATCATTTCATTCCATTGCATCATTTGCATTTGAGGTCATCTTGGTGCCCAAAATGCTGTTGGAAGGAGGCATGTTGAGTTAAATTGCAGATCCGTTAATCCAACATGCACTTTTGTCATTTTTACCATATTTAATCCGTGCATGATATGCCTGTGCCCCTTTGGGATGAATTGTTAAGCATGTTGTCTTCTTTCCAGAGGTGCCTTCCATGTATTTTTAGTATGTGTGTGTTGTCTTTTGCAAGCTTGCGAAGAGGGCTACCTGAGATTTCAGATTTCAGGGACTTAGTGAATTTCACTAAGTCTGAGCCGTTTTAGTTCACGATGCTATATGTCCGGCTTGTTTCCTAGCGATCCGTGCCTCTTTTGAGGATGATCAGTAAGAGTGATTTGTTATGCTTGTTGTGCTTAATCCATCCATGTCTTTACTTGTTATGTTGGAGCACCCTAGGTTGACTCAATCGAGCTCAACTTTTGGATAGTTGCTGTTTTGGGCAGATCATTAACTCTTTTGCGATTTTGCCGGAGTGATTGCTAGTGATCCATGCATGCTATGCCATTTTTTTTGCCATGTCTAGCTAGCATTTTGTGCCTTCGTTATGGATATATGCTTGCCTTGCCATGACTTGCACCGTAGTGAGAGCATCGAGCTCGTTTATATGCCTCCGTGAGTTATTATTTCAGCATGTCCCAGTTTTCACTAAGTCTGAAAACTGATTGTGTTTCATCGATGTTCGTGTGCTCGGTAGAGTATTTTGTGAACCCTTTTGGCCCCAGGTCATGTTGGGTGTTTTGTTAAGCTTGTTGAGTAGCTCCATGCCATGCTCTTACTTGCCATGTTCAGGTTTTCCTTCATGTTGTTTTGCTGCCCCGAAGAGAGCATCATGGTCTGAAATTACAGACTAGCGTTAATTTCGCTAAGTCTGAAATCTGTTTTGCTTATTCAGTTTTGCCATGCTTGTTTGAGGCCCTTAATGGATGAATTTGCCTATGCCTCAGTCATGATGATTTGTTAAGCTTGATGAGTACATCACTGCCATGTAATTTGTTTTCATGTTGGGTGGCTGTAGCATGTTCTTTTTGTTGCATTTAGGAGGCATGTTGCTGTAAATCGCAGATCGGTTCGTTTAGTAAAACGCTTACCATTTCTTAACCGTAGCTCCGATTGCCATGATCTTTATATCGTTTTCAGGGGATTTCTTCCCCTCTATCCAGTGGCACACTTGTATTTCCAAGTTGAGGCCAGGTTCATGCATTTCCTGTTACATGTTGCATTCTCGCATCCCGCTTCGCATCCCGCATAGCATATCATCTTTGCATCTTATTGCTTGCCCTTGCACGTGGTTGATTGTATCCTTGTTGCTTGTTTGTGTTGTTGGGTAGAGCCGGAAGACGAGTTCGCTAATGAGGAGCCCGTTGAGTTTGCTTTTGAGGATCCAGTCAATTCTGACAACTGTGCAGGCAAGATGATCACACCCTTGAAATCACTACTATCTTTGCTATGCTAGTATGCTCGCTCTTTTGCTTTGCCAATGCTACGATGCCTACCACTTGCTTGTCAGCCTCCCAATTGCCATGATTGAGCCTCTAACCCACCTTTGTCCTAGCAAACCATTGATTGGCTATGTTACCGCTTTGCTCAAGCCCCTTCTTATAGCGTTGTTAGCTGCAGGTGAAGATTGGAGCCGTTCCTTGTTGGAACATTTATTTACTTGTTGGGATATCACTATATTGCTATGTTATCTTTACTCATCTATATACTTGGTAAAGGGTGGAAGGCTCGGCCTCTCGCCTAGTGTTTTGTTCCACTCTTGCCGCCCTAGCTTCCGTCATATCGGTGTTATGTTCCCGGTTTGTTGCGTCCCTTACGCGGTTGGGCTATAATGGGAACCCCTTGATAGTTCGCCTTGATTAAAGCTTTTCCAGCAATGCCCAACATTGGTTTTACCATTTGCCACCTACCCTTTTCTTTCCCTTGGGTTTCCGGAGCCCGAGGGTCATCTTTATTTTAGCCCCCCACGGGCCAGTGCTCCTCTGAGTGTTGGTCCAGAACGTCAGCCGCCGGTGGCCACCAGGGGCAACTCTGGGCTGGCCTACCGGAAGTTTAGACAATCTGAGTGTGCCCTGAGAAAGAGATATGTGCAGCTCCTATCGGGATTTGTCGGCGCATTCGGGCGGTGTTGCTGGACTAGTTTTGACCTGTCGAATCATCTTGTTGTACCGGGATACCGAGTCTGATCGGTGGGTCCTGGGTGGAGGTCTATTCCTTCGTTGACCGTGAGAACTTGTTATGGGCTAAGTTGGGACCCCCCTGCAGGGATTGATCTTTCGAAAGATGTGCCCGCGGTTATGGGCAGATGGGAATTTGTTAATGTCCGGTTGTAGATAACTTGAACTTAATTAATTAAAATGAATCAACTGCGTGTGTTGCCGTGATGGCCTCTTCTCGGCGGAGTCCGGGAAGTGGACACGGCGTTGGAGTTATGTTTGCGTAGTCTGCTCTATTTAGTTACCGCTCGTGCATTGCCTTCTCTTCTCGCTCTCTTTTGCGAATAAGTTAGCCACCATATAAGCTAGTCGCTTGCTGCAGCTCCACTCACATTGCCCCTTCCTTACCTATTTAGCTTAAATAGTCTTGATCGCGAGGGTGCGAGATTGCTGAGTCCTTGTGGCTCACAGATTACTATTATACCAGATGCAGGGACCGATGATACTCCTCCGGATGGCGCGTTCGAGCTGAAGTGGGAGTACGACGAGGACTCTCAGCGATACTATGTTTCTTTTCCTGATGATCAGTAGTGGTGCCTGCTCGGGGTTCGATTCAGGGTTTAGTCGCATGTTGGGGAGTCTTTTTCTATTTTGGCGCCGTAGTCGGGCCATGAGTGTTTGTATGTTGAATGCTATTTATGTACCTTGATGTGACGTGGCGAGTGTAAGCCAACTATTATATTTATTTCCCCCTTTATATTCATATGTACATGGGTTGTGTGAAGATTGCCTCACTTGCGACTTATGCCTTCAATGCGATTATGCCTCTAAGTCGTGCCTCGACACGTGGGAGATATAGTCGCATCGAGGGTGTTATAATAAGGGTTTGTGATGGGTACTTGGTATGTTGACTTTTGCGTAGACTCCCCGGCAATGGCGCCAGAAATCCTTCTTACTACCTCTTGAGCACTGCGTTGGTTTTCCCTGGAAGAGGAAAGGATGATGCAGTAGAGCAGCGTAAGTATTTCCCTCAGTTTTTGAGAACCAAGGTATCAATCCAGTAGGAGGCCACACACGATTCCCTCACACCTACACAAATAAATTAACTCCTCGCAACCAACGCGATAAAGGGGTTGTCAATCCCTTCACGGTCACCTACGGGAGTGAGATCTGATAGATATGATAAGATAATATTTTTGGTATTTTTATGATAAAGAGAAATAAAGATGCAAGTAAAATAAATGGCAAAGTAAATAACTAAGTATTGAAAGATTAATATGATGGAAAATAGACCCGGGGGACATAGGTTTCACTAGAGGCTTCTCTCGAGAGCATAAGTATTACGGTGGGTGAACAAATTACTGTTGAGCAATTGACAGAATTGAGCATAGTTATGAAAATATCTAGGTATGATCATGTATATAGGCATCACGTCCGAGGTAAGTAGAACGACTTCTGCCTGCATCTACTACTATTACTCCACACATCGACCGCTATCCAGCATGCATCTAGAGTATTAAGTTCAAGAGAACAGAGTAACGCTTTAAGCAAGATGACATGATGTAGAGGGATAAACTCATGCAATATGATATAAACCCCATCTTGTTATCCTCGATGGCAACAATACAATACGTGCCTTGCTGCCCTTACTGTCACTCGGAAAGGACACCGCAAGATTGAACCCAAAGCTAAGCACTTCTACCATTGCAAGAAATATCAATCTAGTAGGCCAAACCAAACTGATAATCCGAAGAGACTTGCAAAGATAACCAATCATACATAAAAAATCAGAGAAGATTCAAATATTGTTCATAAATAAACTTGGTCATAAACCTACAATTCATCGGTCTATCCAAACACGCCGCAAAAGAAGATTACATTGAATAGATCTCCACAAGAGAGGGGGAGAACTTTGTATTGAGATCCAAAAAGAGAGAAGAAGCCATCTAGCTAATAACTATGGACCAGTAGGTCTGAAGTAAACTACTCACACTTCATCGGAGAGGCTATGGTGTTGATGTAGAAGCCCTCCATGATCGATACCCCCTCTGGCGAAGCTCCGGAAAAGGCCCCAAGATGGGATCTCGTGGATACAGAAAGTTACGGCGGTGGAATTAGGGTTTTGGCTCCGTATCTGATAGTTTGGGGGTACGTAGGTATATATAGGAGAAAGGAGTACGCCGGTGGAGCAACGTGGGCCTCACAAGGGTTGAGAGCGCGCCTGGGGGGGCGGGGTAGGCGTGCCCCCCTACCTCGTGCCTTCCTGGTTGATTGCTTGACGTAGGGTCCAAGTCCTCTGGATCATGTTCGTTCCGAAAATCATGTTTCCGAAGGTTTTATTCCGTTTGGACTCCATTTGATATTCTTTTTATGCGAAACTCTGAAATAGGCAAAAAACAAAAAATCTGGGTTGGGCCTCCGATTAATAGGTTAGTCTCAAAAATAATATAAAAGTGTATAATAAAGCCCAATAATATTCAAAACAAGATATAATATAGCATGAAACAATAAAAAATTATAAATATATTGAAGACGTATCAGGCGGCTCCACGTTGAACTGAATGTCCACGGCATGCTTCTTTCCGTACATCATTAACAGAATCTTGATGCTGCTCTTTGTATCAACGTCATTGCTGATCTTTGTATCATTCATAACAACATTTTTCAGATCATCCGCAGATTCTTGAGGCTGCTCTGGCACTCCATGTTTTGAGACATCAACAACCGTATATTTCACTCCATCACTTCTCGTTCCTTCCGGATCTCCAGTGACATGTGCAGGCTGTCTTCCATATTTTATGCCTCCCGTAGCTGGAGTAGCAGGCGCGTACGACCAGGCTCGGCTTGGAGCGATCGTAGCCGGCTTGAGGCGCCCCACGGCAGCAGCGGGTCGACAAGCCCCGGCGGCTTGGCGTGCGACGGCAGAGGCGGACCACAACAACGACTTGAAACAGGGCCGGGAAGGTGAGGAGCGACGGCTCGGGGCGAGTTAAGGCGGTAGGTGAGCAGCAGCGGGCGGCTTGGCCCTGCTGCGTTTGAGGCGGATGGGTGGCTCAGCTGCGAGCGACTTAGAGACCGCGGCGACGGAGATCGGGTTATACTGAGGCAGAACCGCTTGGCAGCTTGGGGAACAGGCGCGCGAGGTGCTACGGCCGATGGCGGGTCGGAGTCTGTGGGCGAGCGGCGATGCAGGCAGGTCAGCCAGCTTCGGCGAGGGCCGGCCCGCAGAAGGCAGAGGCGGGATCCTTCTGAGGCAGCTGGTGGAGACGAGCCATGGTAGCGGGCGGCTCAAAGGCGAGGCCGGCTCGAACACAACCGGCAGCGGCGATTTGGAAACAAGCCAAGGCGGAGGCTCAACGACGACTGCAGGCACCTTCAACAAGGCGCGATGACGGAGGCAGGCCGCAACGGGGTGACAGGGCGATGGTCGAAACGCCAAGGCCGGCCCGATGCGGCGGCGGGTCGTGGCACTCGGCGGCGACTCTCGGCGGAGCGAGGCCGGCTCAAGACGGCCCAGATACGGGTTTGCTATTTTACATCTAGATGTAAAATAGTTATCTCACATCTAAGTCCATAGCCATTGGATTTCTCTTTATCTTTAAGATTCGCGCAATTATTTTTTCTATCCCGGTCACGCGTTTTCCCTGTCCCCCACGCGCGCGTTGTCTGTTGAGCGGCCCGTTTCAGGTCGTTGTTAGTAGCGGGCCATAGCAGTGGTGTTGTTTGTTGGGCTGGCGGGCCTTTTTTCCGAGCAGTTACCTCTTTTTCTCCGTCACTTTCATTTCGCTGTGTTCCCCATTGCTCTTCGGCTTGAGCTCCTCCAAGCGGCGGTGATTTCTGAAGAGCGAGAGAGGAGAGAGGCGCCATCCGAGTGAGTTGTCCTGTCATTTCGTCTCCTTTTCTCTTCTTTGTATCTGTTCGGGAGTTGATTCTTGTTAAGAGATTAGCACCCATTTTTAGCATCACACCCCTTCCCTTCTCAGGTGTTCGTGGATCTAGGATTTGCCCCCTTAATCTGTGTAGAAGTGTTAGTGTTCCTCATAGTTTTAGCATCCCCCTATTCGTGTTTTTGTTTTTGCCCGTACATCCTACTACGGGGGGGGGGGGGGATTTTTCAAGTTGATGTAGATTCAGAAAGGGTCTTCTTGGTAGTGTTTGTGAGATTCAGTTGGGTTGCCTGTGTGATTTTGTAGGGTTAGGTTTTTGTATTAATCAAGGGCTGATTTTTGTTTTTCATTTTAGATTCATTTTTTCTTTTGTAGTTTGACTCTGTTTAGATCCATTTTGTCAGGCTAGAATCAAGTTTTTGTAGCAGTGTTTAAGAAAGGGGTCTTCAAGTTGATGTAGATTTCAGGGTCTTTTTAGGTAGTGTTGAGAGATTCAGTGGGTGTTGCTTGGGTGATTTGTAGGGGTTAAGTTTTTTTTGTATCAATCAAGGTTGATTTTTTTTAATCTTTTCTAGATTGATTCTTTTTGTAGTTTTGAGTCTGTTCAGATACATTTTTATCGAGTATCATTACTTATTATATGTGCTTTTTTCTCTTTTTTTAGTCTATTTTTGTTTTAGTGAGCATTCAAATTACCCTGAGACAGGCTAGAGTTTATGTGTTAGCAAGTCCTGCGTGGAAGGATTATGCCAAGAAAGTTTTACAGGGTCCAAGCTGTTGCAGTAGATGTTTCAGATTTTCAGAGTTTAGTTTTCTGAAACTAGTGCCGCCTCTGCACCTGGTGATGAACACAGCCAAGTGTACAATGAAAACTGAAAGTGGAACTGTATATCTGCATCATACTGTTCCATTCTACCCAGTAGTCAAGATTTAGTGGAGTGATAGTTTTTTTTTGTCAGTATGGAGTTTTTTTTGGTGTAAGTGTTCTTTTGGCCTAGATTTCAGTGGGGGCTGGTTCATTTTTGAAGTTTTTTATATCAGTCGGTATTGTGTGTTTCGTAGGTAGTAAATTGGCTTTTTTGTCAACCAAATGTAGTTTGGTTTGATTAACTTTAGGAGGTTCGATCGTTGAGCTATTTAGGTAGTTTGGTTTGAAGTTTTTCTATGGTATTTCAGATTAGTTTCACTTTTTTTGTATCAATCAAGGATTTTAATTTTTTGCGCTCACACTGATGCTTTGTTTTTAGACTTTTTGGTACTGATTTGTGTTTTTCTCTCTTTGTCTACCAGGATGGTTTGCCCAGTTTGCTTTGCTCATTGTGACGTGGACAACGGTCGGACCTTCAGCATGTATTTTTGCGATGTGGACGCAAGTTCTGCGGTATACTTCATGAAATCTTTTCCCCTTTGTCATGTCGTGTATGGTTTTTTTTTTGTGTGTTTGCTGCAACTGTATACTTCATGAATTTTTTTCCCTCAGTGTTGTTAGCACTTCTTTCATTGATACAAAAACAAGTTATCTTCCTTACAATTGTTCCGTGACATGTTACTTCAAATGTCACAAGCGCATGTTTTTTTAGTTCTGTTATATGATAGCCTGCATCCACGAATACTAGTACATTTTTTTGGTACCAGCATAGCGACGCAAGGGATTGCATTGTAGTCCTCATAGAAAAACTAAGTCAGTACAACGTACTTTTTTGTTTGTTTTTTTCCATAACGCTATGTGTGCTCAAGTTCATATCCTCTTTTTTTCCCCAGATTATACCATGCTCCGCCATGGAGCAGTTTCCTCAGAAGTTCACCGGTAGGTTTCCTCAGAAGTTCGCCCCTAGTTGCAACTCGACTTCTTTCCCCTAGTTTTTAGGTGGACCAGTTGCAAGTCAAACATCGACCCACAACTAGCATGTTTTTTTTTTGTTTTTTTGTTGCCCTAGTTAATGTCAACACGCAACTCCTAGGACATTGTCCCTAGTTGCAGCTCCATCACCAAGTCGCAACTCAACCTCTTCACCTAGTAGTAGGTGGCCCAGTTGCAAGTCAAACATCGACCCGCAACTAGCATGCTTTCTTTTTTTTCTTTGTTGCCCTATTTGCCACTCCAATGCCAACTCGCAACTCCTAGGACATTGCCCCTAGTTGCAACTCGACTTCTTTCCCCTAGTTTTTAGGTGGACCAGTTACAAGTCAAACATCGACCCGCAACTAGCATGTTTTCTTTTTATTTGTTTTTTGTTGCCCTAGTTGCAACTCCAACGCCAGCTTGCAGCTCCTAGGACATCTCCCCTAGTTGCAACTACATTACCAAGTTGCAACTCGACATCTTTCCCCTAGTTCCTAGGTGGCCCAGTTGCAAGTCAAACATCGACCCACAACTTGCATGTTTTCTTTTTTCTTTTATTTGTATTTTTGTTGCCCTAGTTACAACTCCAACGCCGACTCGCAACTCCTAGGACATTGCCCCTAGTTGCAACTACATTACCAAGTTGCAACTCGACTTCTTTCCCCTAGTTACAACTCCAACGCCAGCTCGCAACTCCTAGGACATTACCCCTAGTTGCAACTCCATTGCCAAGTTGCAACTCGACTTCTTTTCCCTATTTTTTAGGTGGACCAGTTGCAAGTCAAACATCAACCTGCAACTAGCATGTTTTATTTTTTTTCTTTGTATTTTTGTTGCCCTAGTTGCAACTCCAACGCCAACTCGCAACTCCTAGGACATTGCCCCTAGTTGCAACTTCATTACCAAGTTGCAACTCGACTTCTTTCCCCTAGTTTTTAGGTGGACCAGTTGCAAGTCAAACATCGACCCGCAACTAGCATGTTTTCTTCTTTTCTTTGTAATTTGTCGCCCTAGTTATAAGTCCAACGTCAACTCGCAACTCCTAGGCATTGCCACAAGTTGTAACTCCATTTTGAAGTTGCACCTCAACCTGTTTCCCTAGTAGTAGTGGCCCAGTTGCAAGTCAAACATCACCCCCGCAATATTACCCCTAGTTGCAAGTCCATTGGCGACTTGCAACTGGGCCACACTAGTAGTCATTTTTGACCCGATTGGAACATTTGTTTAGTGTAACATTTGACTTGCAACCGGCATCTTTTTTTTTATTGTTGTTGTGTTTCTCGTCCTAGTTGCGGGTCTAACGTTGACTCGTAACTCATAGGACATTTACCCCCTAGTTGTGAGTCCAAAGTCAACTCACAAACTCATAGACATTGTCCCTAGATGTAAGTTCATTTTTGGTCTAATGTGTTTTTTTTGTAGTTCGCCCTAGTCGTGAGTTCAATATCGACTTGAAACTCACCAGCGAACTACCCCTAGTTCGTAGTTTTTTCTTCATGACCCTTACAAGGCACCACACGACTTTGCAGCTACGGTTTTTGTGTAACTATAATCGTCCTAGTTGCAATTTATGAAAAAGGGTTTCCCCTCGCTTTATATTATAAAGCACCAACACCAAACATCCAACAAGTCATGTTCAGAGTACAAACAAGTTTCAAATCATCGCTGGGGGCACAACAAGACAAGCCCCAAAGAGAAGAAACCCTTTTTCCATTCTCGGCATCGTTTTGTTTTGTAATCAGGGACTCACAAATAGGGGGGGGGGGGGGGGGGGGGGGGTTGTACTGCTACCACTTTTATGTAACTCTACACATCTAATAGGGGGTGGTGGAAGACTTTTCATTTCTCAACACTCTACCACTGGTTTCTGTGCATCTGCACGTTTTTTTGTTTTTCCAGGGGTGTTTCTATAACTTTTTCCAACTGAGGAGTAACGGGTCCTTTTTTCCAAGGCAGCAAGTGCTCGCGCAAAACAGGCCCGTCAGCCCATGTTGCTTTTTTCTGTCTAACGAACAAACAAACAGCAAAAAAAGCCCAACAAACAGGCCCAGGGGGTGCAGGTTGTAATCCTGGGCTGGGTGGGATGAGTTGTTCAGAGACAAACAAACAGCCCGACAAAAAACAAGGCCGGGTGGGATGAGTTGTTCAGAGACAAACAAACAGCCCGACAAAAAACAAGGCCGATACGTATGGGCGGGCGATCGGGGGGAGAAGCAACGACACTGTGTTTTTGTTTGTCAACGTCAGGGTGATGTCACATTAGATGTGAGATATTATCTCACATCTAGATGTGACATAGACAGACCCGCCCAGATATGGCGCGGACAGAGGCGGGGCCGAGTCTGCGGAGACCTCCGCATCCGAGTCGTAGCCGGTTCAATGAATCCACGTCCGTGTTCCCTTCTGGTGGTAGCTCCCTTTTTTTCAACTTTGACTTTTCTTTGATCTAGATCCTGCAAGCAGATCGAACGTGGCTCTGGTCATTGAAAGAATAGTCGTCCAGCCTAACCTTTTTACTTGATATAACAAGTAGTATTCCTTTGATTGATACGTGCTTGCTCATACAGAAGTACTTGCCAATTGAGTTGCAGTCTTTCGGTCGTCAGACTAAGGAATAACAGGGGTTTGTACGTGCGGTGAGTCAAACTGGAGACGAAGCAAGGTGACTCGGTCTTGGCGGATTAGTACAAACTCAAGGCCGCGATGGCAACAATGGTAGAGGTAACTCGGCGACGAGGCCGTGGCCGCAATGGCGTCGGGGTCGCTCGAGGGCGCTTGGAGCGACGAGAAGCAATCGCGTAGAGGAAGTCTCGTACCTGCCGCCGCAGAACACTTCGTCAATCTTGACCATGGACTCATAGTTGATGTAAAATTTTCCACGCCGGCTCTTGCTGATCCGGCGGGTCGCAACTTCTCGGTCCCCGAAAGTGATCCCTTTAGTAACTCAACACCACCGTGCGTAGGCTCCATGGTGGACGCCAACTGTCGTGGAATTGTCACGACATATGTCCTAATGTAAGGACTTAGTATGAGGTCAACGCATCTATGTAGTAGCTTAAAGGGGTTGGTCGGAATCGAGAGACGCAATGTTTTACCCAGATTCGGCTCTTTACGGCGGAGGTAAAAGCCTACATCCTGCTTTATTGATATTGATGATGATGATCATGATTACAAGGGTGCTCATCACAAGAGCTATTGACTTGTCTGTTTAAACCTAACTTGTCTAACTTGTGGAACCTGTCCCCCTTGGGGAGCCTTGCCCCTTCTTATATATGTTGAAGGGGCGGCTTACATGACTAGTCCTATTAGGATTAGTATTACTCTGTTACAAGTGGAGTCCTAGTCTTGCTTCCTTCTTAAGAGAATATTTCTTATACTTTTCTCTTAATCCGACCCACCATAATACGAACCGGCATACCGGGCCTTAGGCCTTGTCGTCCGTCTGACCCGCTCGTCGGGTTACTAATGAGACGCCAAGATCGGCCGGGTCTTCAGTTAGTAGAGAGATTCGGATGGGTCACTTAGTGAGTCGCCAAGTCAGGGCGGATCACCAGTGAGTCGCCAAGTCCGGCCGGGTCATACTTCCAGCCGAGTCATACCACGGGGTATATCCCCGACATAGGGTGACACAGAACTAGCTCCAGTTTATCAATGTAATGTAGGCATGTATTCCGAATATAGTCATACGTGCTTATAGAAAAGAACTTGCATGACATCTTTTGTCCTACCCTCCCGTGGCAGCGGGGTCTTATTGGAAACTAAGGGATATTAAGGCCTCCTTTTAATAGAGTACCGGACCAAAGCATTAACACTTACTGAATACATGAACTCCTCAAACTACGGCCATCACCGGTAAGTATCCTGATTATTGTCACTTCGGGGTTAACGGATCATAACACATAATAGGTGACTATAGGCTTGCAAGATAGGATCAAGAACTCATATATATTCATGAAAACATAATATGTTCAGATCTGAAATCATGGCACTCGGGCCCTAGTGACAAGCATTAAGCATAGAAAGGTCATAGCAACATCAATCTCAGAACATGGTGGATACTAGGGATCAAACTCTAACAAAACTAATTCGATTACATGATAAATCTCATCCAACACATCACCGTCCAGCAAGCCTATGATGGAATTACTCACGCACGGCGGTGAGCATCATAAAATTGGTGATGGAGGAAGGTTGTTGATGATGATGGTGACGGATTCCCCTCTCCGGAGCCCCGAACGGACTCCAGATCAGCCCTCCCGGAGAGAGTTTAGGGCTTGGCGGCGGCTCCGTGTCATAAAACGCGATGAATCCTTCTCTCTGATTTTTTTCTCCCCGAACACGAATATATGAAGTTGGAGTTGAGGTCGGTGGAGCGTTAGGGGGCCCACGAGGCAGGGGGCGCGCCTAGGGGGGTAGGGCGCGCCCCCACCCTCGTGGACAGGGTGTGGCCCCCTAACATGGATATTTTCGCCAGTATTTTTTATATATTTAAAAATAATCTCCGTTGATTTTCAGGTCATTCCGAGAACTTTTATTTCTGCACAAAAATAACACCATGGCAATTCTGTTAAAAACAGCGTCAGTCCGGGTTAATTCCATTCAAATCATGCAAGTTAGAGTCCAAAACAAGGGAAAAAGTGTTTGGAAAAGTAGATACGACGGAGACGTATCAACCCACAAGTATAGGGGGTCAATCATAGTCCTTTCAATAAGTAAGAGTGTCGAACCCAACGAGGAGCAGAAGGAAATGACAAAGTAGTTTTCAGCAAGTGATACATCTCCAATGTATCTATAATTTTTTATTGTTCCATGCTATTATATATTCTGTTTTGGATGTTTAATGGGCTTTATTATACATTTTTTTATTATTTTTGGGACTAACCTATTAACCCAAGGCCCGGTGCAAATTACTGTTTTTTGCCTATTTCAGTGTTTCGTCGAAAAGGAATATCAAACGGAGTCCAAACGGAATGAAACCTTTGAGAGCGTGATTTTTGGAACAAATGTGATCCAGAGGACTTGGAGTGGACGTCAAGAAACAACCGAGGAGGCCATGAGGCAGGGGGGCGCCCTCCTCCCTCGTGGGCCCCTCGTGGGCCCCTCGTGGCTCAACCGACCTACTTCTTCCTCCTATATATACTCATATACCCTGAAAACATCCAGGAGCACCACGAAACCCTATTTCCACCGCCATAACCTTTTGTACCCAAGAGATCCCATTTTGGGGCCTTTTCCGGAGCTTCGCCGGAGGGGGCATCGATCACGGAGGGCCTCTACATCAACTCCATGGCCCCTTCAATGATGTGTGAGTAGTTTACTTTAGACCTTCGGGTCCATAGTTATTAGCTAGATGGCTTCTTCTCTCTCTTTGGATCCCAATACAAAGTTCTCCTCGATCTTCTTGGAGATCTATTCGATGTAACTCTTCTTGCGGTGTGTTTGTCGAGATCCGATGAATTGTGGGTTTATGATCAAGTCTATCTATGAACAATATTTAATTCTTCTCTGAAATATTGTATGTATGATTGGTTATCTTTGCAAGTCTCTTTGAATTATCAGTTTGGTTTGGCCTACTAGATTGATCTTTCTTGCAATGGGAGAAGTGCTTGGCTTTGGGTTCAATCTTGGTGCTCGATCCCAGTGATAGAAAGGGAAACGACACGTATTGTATTGTTGCCATCGACAATAAAAAAATGAGGTTTATATCATATTGCTTGAGTTTATCCCTCTACATTATGTCATCTTACCTAATGCGTTACTTTGTTATTATGAACTTAATACTCTAGATGCATGCTGGATAGCGGTCGATGTGTGGAGTAATAGTAGTAGATGCAGCCAGGAGTCGGTCTACTTGTCACGGACATGATGCCAATATACATGATCATGCCTAGATATTCTCATAATTATTCACTTTTCTATCAATTGCTCGACAGTAATTTGTTCACCCACCGTAATACTTATGCTATCTTGAGAGAAGCCACTAGTGAAACCTATGGCCCCAGGGTCTATTCTCCATTATATTAATCTTCCGTCAACAAGCTATTTATATTACCTTTTATTTTGCAATCTTTACTTTTAATCTTTATCATAAAAATACCAAAAAAATTATCTTATCATCTCTATTAGATCTCACTCTAGCTAGTAAGTGATCGTGAAGGGATTGACAACCCCTTTATCGCGTTGGTTGCGAGGTTCTTATTTGTTTGTGTAGGTACGAGGGACTTGCGTGTGGCCTCCTACTGGATTGATACCTTGGTTCTCAAAAACTGAGGAAAATACTTACACTACTTTGCTGCATCACCCTTTTCTCTTCTAGGGAAAATCAACACAGTGCTCAAGAGGTAACAACAAGGTAATTTCTATAGGCACTGAAATTATCGGTAACAGATAGTTTGGTAGTAATATAATTCGTAACGGGTAACAAGTAACAAGTGTAGCAAAGGTACAACAAGGTGGCCCAATCCTTTTGTAGCAAAGAATAAGCCTATACAAATTCTTATATGAAGCAAAGCGCTTCCGAGAACAAATGAGAATTATTGTCAAGTTAGTTTTCACCATGCTCATATTATTCGCGTTCGTTACTTTGATAATTTGATATGTGGGTGGATATGTGCTTGGGTGTTGTCCTTACTTGGACAAGTCTCTCACTTATGATTAACCCCTCTCGCAAGCATCTGCAACTACGAAAGAATAATTAAGATAAATCTAATCATAGCATAAAACATGTGGATCCAAATCAGCCCCTTACAAAGCAACACATAAACTAGGGTTTAAGCTTCTGTCACTCTAGCAACCCATCATCTACTTATTACTTTCCAATGCCTTCTCCTAGGTCCAAATTATGGTGAAGTGTCATTTAGTCGACATTCACATAACACCACTATAGGAAAGACAATATACATATCATCAAAATATCAAACAAATACCAATTTCACATGATTACTTATAACAAGACTTCTCCCATGTCCTTAAAAACAAACGTAACTACTCACGAAGCATGTTCTAGATCAAAGGGGTAATAAATATCATTAAGGAACTGAACATATAATCTTCCATCAAATAAACCAACTAACATTAACTACAAGGAGTAATAAACACTATTAGCAACTCACATGTACCAATCTGAGGTTCTGAGACAAAGATTGAGTACAAGAGATGAACTAGGGTTTGAGAGGAGATGGTGCAGGTGAAGATGTTGGTGAATATTGACCCTCCCTCGATGAGAGAATTGTTGGTGATGACGATGGCTTCAATTTTCCCCTCCCAAAGGGAAGTTTCCCCGGCAGAATAGCTCCGCCAGAGTCCTAGATTGCTTTTGCCCAGGTTCCGCCTCGAGATGGTGGCGCTTTGTCTCGAAAGCTTCTTTATGATTTTTTCTAGGTCAAAACCCTCCATATAGTAGAAGATGGGAACCGGGGGTTGGCCAAGGGGCCCACGAGCTCAGGGGCGCCCCCAAGCTTGTGGTCACCTGGTGGGTCCCCTTCTGTTGTTTCTTCGCCCAATATTTTTTATATATTCCAAAACAATTCTCCGTAAAGTTTCAGGACATTTGGAGTTGTGAAAAATAGGTATCTCAGATTTGCTCCTTTCCGGTCCACAATTCCAGCTGCCGGCATTCTCCCTCTTCATGTAAACCTTGTAAAATAAGAGAGAAAAGACATAAGAATTGTATCTTAAACTGTAAAAACAACCCATAATGCAATAAATATGAACATAAAAACATGATGCAAAATGGACGTATCATGCTCATAGATGATATGGGTGTAATCATTTTTTCATCTTTAGATAAGTTTTTTCTTGTAGAGATGCACTTGAAGCTAGATTGTGTGCATGCATGGAAGGCCTTTCATTTGCCATTCAAATAAGTGAACTCCCAATTATAGTTGAGATGGATTCCATCTTGCAACAAAGTGCATTCAATCCAAGGGAATAGATAGATCGGTTTTTTCTTCTCTTGTCAAAGAAATTAGGTTTGTTTTGAGTCTTTGCGATTCTTGCATTACTCATGTAACTCGATCTCAAAATAGGGTTAGCGATAGTCTAGCTAAGTTTTCTCGTATTAAAGGGAGAACTATGACTTGGTTATGTTCTGGCCCTGTCGAGGGTGTTGAGCTAGCTGCTGCCGATTGTAAGGACTTGGTGAGTTGAGTAATGCAAATGTTGCACCCGCAAAAAAACCATTTTCACCTAAAACAGGTGAGCTCCTTTTATTAAGATGCAAGGCCATTAGCAGCAAGATGAAAAATAATTGGTGACAAAAGCATCCTTCGTCTCAATTAAATGTGGTGAAACAAGGCTAATTTATCCATTGACTTTAAACGTCTACTCTTATCCACTATCACATTTCAATATCCATTCACACAAAGCACTTAGGGGCATTTTCTAATTCTATAATATTATATATGAATGGTCCTTTTATTCAATCATAGGCCTTTCCAAATCAACTTTAAACTTGTAGTAGAATTTTTTATAGTGTTCAAAGTCCCATGTAGCACCACACCCCTTTCATCATGTTCCTTCTTCAATAAAAGTTGTCTAGCCACTAAATATGATATAGTCATCAACACTTTTATAATAATTTTAAATATTAGAAAAAAGTAACCAGATGGGCCTAATTCTTTGAATTCAAACAACATCTTTACCTTTAGGCACCAAAGTAATGACTCCAAAGTTCAATATGAATATCATCTATCCTCATTTAAGACCAAACTGGATAAGATCATAGGGAAAATAATATAACTTACCATTAAATACATCAGGTCTAGGGATTTTTGTTATGATCCATATCGAGCACCACTTTTCTTAGCTATTCCATGGTGAAGAGTTGAATCAAAGACACAACATTGGTTAACTCGGTTATTCCTTCAACATGCAAAGGCAATGAAGTTTGAGCATAGCGTCCAAAAAGACATTCTATAAAAGTTTGTACTCGTCGAGTTCTCTACCCCTCAATTTTCACCTTCTTGCTCAAGATAAACTATCCTAAATTTTCTCCTTCTCCCATTTGCTTTATAATGGTAATATCTAGTATTCTTGTCATCATCGTTTACCGCTTCCTCTTTGACATTTGCAACCATGTCATCTCTTTCTTGATTTTCATGTATTTAAAAGTGCAACTCTAAGGATATTTTTATTTCCAAATCATTCAAACAATATTCAATTATGTTATATAGCTCACATGTTCCTTTAAAACTGCCATATTTCAATATTCTTGCATAATTCCTTTCCATCCCCTTAACATTTGTCTTGCATTCCTTATTCTGGTTTGTCAATTATCAACGCTAGTTTGTGTTCCTTCAGTGGATGTGGACCACACTTCGAAAGCAATGTCTCTCAAATCCTCCCTCATGTACCAGCTATTCTCAAACTTTAAAAAGTTGGATGTTGGAACATCTTCCGTATCTTCAAAAGCAAAGGCACGTGATCAGACAAGACTACGCCAAGCAGTGATATGATTGTAGTTAAGGGGAATTAATCCTCTAGATCAGAACAAAGTAAACCTCTAGGTGTCAAAATTCTCAAAGTTTGATCGACTTGGATGTTACTCCATGCAATTTTTCTGCCACTTAGATCCTTCTAACTCAATTTACATCTCTCAACATAGACATTTTTAAGTACATACTCTATTATGTAGAGTGTTTTTTCTTTTCTTTTTTATCCCATACTTTCTAGTGATGTTGAAAATAACCTGCTACCATTTTTGGCCCACCAAAAGCCTGGAAGATATGGGGTTAGTTAATTAGGATTTCCTCCCCCTGTAGTTTCACTAGATTTTGAGTAAATTCATCGTTCTTGTAACTCAATTTTAATTTCAAACAACACTTCCCATCCATATTACACAGAATATGCAAAGAGTAGTTCCTGATACCTACTAACACAACCCCAACAAAACCCCTAGGTGGTATCCATTTTCAATAAATAAAATATTGATCAATACCACTTAGACTTTTAAGCTCATAATTGTCGAATTGTTCTTTCCTTGTTTCGTAAAGCCCAACAAATTCTAAATGTTTATTAAAGACAACTTCTCTGATCAACCTTTGTTTTCATATCACATATGCTCAAGACATTCCAAATTAAACCTCTTTGCTTCTATCCTCACAAATTTAGTTTTGGGTTTAACAAGGGCAATTCAAGGCTCTCACACATCTTTTTTGTTTTTACCAGAAGTGACTAAGTTTGCCTCCACATATAAGCTAGGGCTATCATCACCTGACAATACTTCTTTGGGTTATTCTCGCAAATCACTATAATTGTAAACCGATTTATTTTTAGCATTTTATATAGCTCTAATTGTTTAGCAAAGTACATATTACACGAACTTGCTCCATGTCTCCAACTAAAACAATATTAGAACCAATCCCCTATATAGCACAACACAGATAAACTCTCAGAACCAAAGCAATATTGAAGAGAGTAGGATTTGATTCAACAAGGAACTAAGGAAGGATTAGGTTCCATACCATTTTCCCACATCTAGGTTGCGTATTTGCGCCCCCTCAATTGCCATGCACATGGTTAGATTGTGTGGTGTTCCACCCATTTCGTCTATGTGGAGGCACGAGACCGCGACATACTGTTACTTCCTTTTGACCTTGCTCTTATTAGCCTTGCCTCTTGACATGGAATCTTGGTCACCAATTCCTGGAGCCACTGCACAAAAGAACAGAAGCACAACAAATGAGGAGGTCAGAGCTCTCATCTAGATCTGCTCCCTAGTAGTTCCAGTTGATCGTTGTTCACATGGTGAAGGTTGTTATTGTGCCATAGTGATTTGTATGTTTTATTTTCATTATTATTGAACTTCGTCATACATATGGTTTCATTCAAGTAAAAAAATTAAAGGGATGGGAGCTCCAGTTGATTTCTTTTTTTAAGACTATACATTAACCAGATGCACTCTTTCCAAATTATAATATATTTTGGACATTTCAAGATGAACTACATACAAACTGAAATGAGTGAACAAGGATAATTAGACGCATCAATAGACACCTGATTTAGAATAATGTTAGAACATCTTATATTGGTGAACAGAGGGAGTACATTGCATATCCGCGTGACTTTGCAAAGTTGAGCCTCCCTAGTAGTCCATGCATCATTGGTTTTTAAATTTCGGTATCACGGAAATTCCAGGCCTCACAAAAATATCCAAAATTTTGATAGTTCCGAAACTCGTTCGAGCTTGATTTTTTTCCTTGGAAGCGGGACTCGATGTTTCAAAATTCACTGAATTTTAACCAAATCTTGGGGTAACGAATATTTCAATACCCAGCAGAAACTTGTTTTTTTAGAGCAGTCAAACTTGAATCCGGCTTGACTGCTCCCTCCTCATGCTTCCATCCGTGCTCCCACCTCATCCTATGGTTGTCTATTTTCTTTTTTCCTTTCTAATCTAATCATTTCCCCCCTGATTTTAAAGGGGTGAGGCCGGGTCTTATTTTGTTTCAATTAAATCAAGCCACGTATGTGGGAGAACGGATGGGCACACGAGCGGGGAGCAGGCAAGTCTCGTCCGTCAAACTTGGCTGAAGTTTTGAACCCTGCCAGCATCTCTACTCCTAATGGACGAGTTGGTAGCCTGATACGGTTTATTTTCGTCCCACCTCCCACCTTCTCAGGTTTTTTTTCGTCCTCCTCCCACCCCGTATGGTTTTTTCAACTTCCCTTGTCCCACACAAAAAAAACGGACCAGGAGGCCAGCCCCCTCACACAATTAGGCTGCCCTCGAAGTTTTCCTACGACGACGTGAACCACCCCAGCCGCCATCGATCCCTTCTGTCGTCGATCCCGGCCTGGCCGCAGCCGATCTCATGGAGGCCGGCGCAGATCATGCACATAGGTGACAGTGCCGTGTCTCGCCCTGGCCGCACAATCCCACTGACGCCTCCGCCGCCGCCGATCCGTGGGAGCCCGCCGCACAACCCCACGCACACATCTGCCAGTGAGGGTGCCGCCGATCTCACGAAGGCTGCGCCAGATCAGGTCCGCCTAAATCAGTTTCCCCTAAACCCTAAACCCTTCGTCCATTCAACAAGGCCCGATTTAATTATACAGCACATACATACAATAAGACACTTGAAGGTTTCCGGAATTTTATAGATCCGCCGGCAGCACATACATACAATTTGATGGTTCCGCCGGCAGCACATACATACAATTTGATGGTTCCGCCGGCAGCACATACATACAAGTTCATGCTTCTCTAAATTATACAAACAGCTGATTTACACCTTTTCTTTATAAATGTTCCAGCTCGACCAGGTTTCAGTTTTTCCTGTAAGCACATACCAAAGGAAGCTTTACAAAAGGAAGCACGAAAATCGGCAGGTTCAAAGGAAGCACATGCATAAATATTTTACCAGACATATACTAATTATCATCCGGTTTTGTCCTCCTGTACGTTGACATTGAAATTGACCTCTAACCCCTCTTGTTGATCTACATCCCCAACGAAGTATGGGAAATTGTAATAGCAAGGCACCGGAACAGAGAAAGGCATCGGATGTACCTCTACCCCATCTTGTTGATCTACATCCCCAACGAAGTCCAGGTATATCTCTGCCCCGTCTTGTTGACCTTTATTCTGATGTAAACACAACATGAGAAATCATTTTACAGGCCATATTGAGGGTAATTCCGTCGATGAATCCATCCCAGAAATCGTTCCCGCACCAAGTCACAACATTGACGAGTACGACCCAATGACTCCAGGTTTGGGGCTTTTGTAAATAACTTGCATTATCAAATGGTTTTTATTTCATCTTCTCATGTTGACCTACAATTGTGATTGGTCACTCATCACAACAAAAAGTAAGTATGGTAACTTCAAATAGCAAGGCACTGGAACAGATAAAGGCATCGGATGTACCTCTACCCCGTCTTGTTGATCTACATCCCCAAGGAAGTCCAGGTATACCTGTACCCCGTCTTGTTGACCTTCGTTCTGGTATAAACAAGACATTTCATATAACTACCGTGTTACAGGCCATAATGAGGGTAAAAATGTCGACGAATCCATACCAGAAATCGTTCCCGCACCGAGTCACAACATTTACGAGTATTACCCAATGACTCCAGGTATGCACCTTTTGTAAATAACATGCATTATCAAATGGTTTTTTTTCATTATCAATATTAGTCCCTCTGAACCTGGGCAAATCTCCATAAACCTGGGAATGCAAGTCATATGGAGAAAATGCAAGTCATAAACCTGGGAACACAAATCTGAGCATGGCTCCTGCAGTCATATGGAGAAAATGCATGGCTGAAGTGACAATTATCAAGCAGATTACTAACAGGAATAAGCATCAGGGGTGTAAACTGAATTCCAGTAATAAAGAGCATCAATTGTAGTTGAAAAGCAGTAGTAAAGTAAAATCAAAGCTTGTGGCTGGGGTCATATATAAACATAATGCATGTTATATCAAATTTCTCATAACACATTCTTTTATGGGCATACATGATGTTATTTAGTACTATTTTGTTGTTATTATTGTTCAAGGTGTGACTAATATTTTCTTCTCCAATATCAGAAATGTTTGGGTAGCCATGCCTGACAAAAAAACTAAACCATGCCACACTCATATTAAGAGTATCAATAGTATACTTTTGGATGGTAGTTTTCCTAAAAGTGCTATAATAATCGCCCTATATGTTGTAACTTATTATATCCATGATATTTTTGGCAGTTGAGTGGTTATGTTTCTTTTTGTATTGATGAAAGTTTGACAGCCGATGAACTGGAGTCATTGGGTATTAGGAAATGTGACTGTGATTCAGTAGATTTCCCTTCTGCCATAATAGTGATTCAGCTGCAACTTTTCTTCATATAATCCCAACGCACAAGCACATGTAGGTCAACAATAATGACAACAATCATGGAAAAACATACCATTACCAAAAACAAAGGGACAAAATGATATAAGCTGGTTTACATGGTAATATAAAAGGATATAGGGAGGAGCCATTGCAAAGAGCTCAACCAGAAGACAAGAAAATATATGTGATGTTCATTGACTCTAAAAGAAACCAAATAAAGATCCATCTTAAACAAAAACATCCGATGGACAATGTCGCAATGGGACACACCTTCCCTTCTTGTGCTTATGGGTGTTCATATTCTTCTGTGAGCCTAACCACTAGCTTTTGTTCTGTTCCTGTAGGTCCAAAATCTCGGCAAAACGATGACTGCCCAAATGCCCATGGTCATGATGGTTTAGATTTTGCACCAGCGTCTACCCCAACTGGTTCCCAGACAACATCTCTACTCCTGAATGATGTCAAGCGGTCTACCAGAAAGCATCATAAAGAATGCAGTAATAACTTGACAGAAGACCAAAGGGAGCGGAGAAACGCGCGAAGGCGAGAAAATTATCGAAAGAAAAAGGAAGAGAATACGATCAAGCTTCAAAGTGAAAACTACAATGTTTCTCGACCCCCTCTTGGCGATATCACTAATGTTCATCAGCCTTCGCATGAGATACCAGGTATGGATCTAGAATTTATTCTTGGTTAATTGTAGCGTAAATTAGGTAATGGTAGCTATGGTGCAACGCAATAAAGAAAGCAACAATAACTTCACAGGCGATAAAAAGAAGCAGAACAACACGCAGAGGCGAGCAGCTTATCCGAAGAAAAAATATGAGGATATGACCAACCTCCAAGCAGAATTTCAGTGTGTTTCCCGACCCCCTCTTGGTGATATAACAAGTGTTGATCAATCTTCCCATAGCATATCAGGTACATGTGCTTAATTTTTCAGTTCATAAATTAAGTAATCGTTGGATAGAATGACTTCATTCTGCAGCTTCGTGCTTGCTGAACATGGATGATATGGTTATGTTCCAATTTTATTGTTCAACCAGCCAGCCCAACTAGCTCCAGCTATACATCCTTGTCACATGCTGATGCAACGTTGCCTACTTCGAGTACTCCCATTGATGGGTTCATTGATGACAATGTACTAGCTGGATGGCAACGTGAGAAAGAAGAACAAAGGGAGCAGAGAAACGCACGGAGACGAGCATCTTATCAGAAGAAAAAGGAAGAGGGTATGATCAACCTCCAAAAAAATAATCAAGTGCAGCGTGAGCGACGACAGGAACAACGAAACTGCAGGACCCCTGATGAGCAGGGGGAGTCAAGTGCGAATAGAAAGGCAGACTATGCTAGGAGGAAAAACACCCTTTGTGCTGAATTGATCGCAATGCCACGTTCCAGATCTAGCTAGCGCATTGTCCAACTCTCACACTTTCAACCCTCACGCACATTGTCCGACTCTCACACTTCCAACCATCACACAACAATTCGACATTGAACAGATAGATCGTGCCACAACCGACAAGTCGGCCCCACATACATTCGCAACACCGAAACCGATGGTAGTTATCCCATCAATGATCATCTTTCATTTTGTAGTCATTCATCGGTTATTTATAATGATTCGATAATGTTGTAGGTGCATACCTAAGCAGAACCCTAGGTGATGGTGACGTAGATGGCAACCTCGACAAAATCAATGAGCACCTACCAAATGCCGACCAGCAAACCAGTGATCCGGTAACAAAAGCAGATTATGGCTCCCCCGAGCAGAGTCATGGGTCCAGAGCTCAGCGTAGGACGAGAGAGCGAGCTTGCAAGGGAAGTATGGCGGCGAATAAGCGTCAGGACAAAATTAGCAAGCGAAAATCATGTTTGCAGGTGCCACGTGGTGAGAGGAAGGCTCTGCTAGATCGTCGTAATGCAAGCTTTGCAGGTAGGGCGAATACCCGAACTGTCAAGACCATCTCCACATCGGAGATTAACTCAACGGGACAACCTACCATAGTTGAAGCAAATGGTGCCTCAACATCATCTAGCACGCCGGAGTACATGATCAGAAGTGAATGTAACACCCCCATCCTTACTCTCCGATCGTCCCTTGAGACTGAACCCTCATTTGTGTTGTTTGGCACCTGGGCAGACGACATGGACGCTTACCTCAATGGTCTCATGAATGATAATGCCAATCCTGACGACCTCTTTGACGATGAATATTACCTGTTTGCTGGTGAAGGTATGTACACCCGCTTGAGTGTGATCCACATTGTTTGGGGTATCACACTTATTAGAAACATTGTTTGCAGGCTCAGATGCTGATGACATGGAGCACGACGAATTGGAAGACTCAAGTCACAATAACTATGTCGACCATGATCCACTGGACTATGTGTACTCAAACCTCCCAGACAACACACACATCCTAAAGCATGCCGCGAACTGCGCCCACTGCAAGGCCAAGAAAATTTGAGTCTGAGGCCTCGGGATTCTGCTGTCGCAGTAGGCAGATCTAGCTGAAGCAACCGGAACCCATCCCGGAGCTCATGAGGCTTTGGTCTAGCAGTGATGCAGACTCTAGGCATTTTCGAGAGAACATACGATTCTTCAACGGCCACTTCTCCTTCACAACCCTCGGCGTCAGCCTCGATGAAAGTTACACAAACATGAAGTCTGGGGTGTACACGTTCCGGGCACACGGCACCATCTACCACAACGTTCATTCCTTCGGGCCAACATCCCGTCTAGAGAATCTACAGTTGTACTTCTATGACGACGACCCAGGCCTAACCCATCGCAAGGCTGCCACCAAGCAATTAGACCAGGATGTCGTCAGAAAGTTAGTGGACATACTCAGGGAAAACCCATACTCACATAAGTTTAGGAGTTTGGGTGCGCACAGGGACAACCTCGACGACTACAGGATAGACCTCAACACTGACCAGAGACTAGACCAACGGAAGTATAATAAACCTCTGTCATCTGAGGTCGCTGCAATTTGGGTGGAGGGCACTGACCTAGCAAAGAGGTTCGATCGTAGGATTACACTTTGCGGGAATGACAACCAGAGGCATAGTATACATGTGACGGTTGGCTCGTATGACCCGCTCTCTTACCCACTCTTCTACCCAAGGGGGGAGCTCGGTTGGCACCCGAAACTACCTAAACGTGATGTCCCTTGGCCGGTTGTGCAACAACCAAGAGGTAGACGTGATGATGATGATGATGAGGATGGAGGTAAGCCTTATGTGTATTCTGTCGTTTTGATGAATTGTATAGTTCTCATATGAATCCTAACTTATGCGTTACTCATACATGTGCAGAGGGGAATAGCAGGTTATGCGTCTCCGTGAGAGACTACTACTGTTACATGCTGCAGACACGACCTGGGATATTCAATCCCATACTCTGTGGAGCACGATTGCTCCAGCAATGGGGGGTGGACATGTACATCAAGATTGAGAGTTGTAGGTTGAAATGGTACAGGAAGAACCAGACAAAGATCCGTGCCGACCTGTATAAAGGAGTTGTTGATGCAATTACATCTGGGGAGACATGGGCAAGTGCTGTTGGAGTAAGGATAGTGCTCCCTGGAACGTACCCAGGTGGCGACCGCGACATGAAGCGGAGGCATATGGATGCCATGGCAATTGTCCATACATACGGGAAGCCTGACATCTTCTTGACCATGACCTGCAACCCTAACTGGGAAGAGATAACGAATGAGTTGTTTCCTGGTCAGACAGCGCAAGACCGACTTGATCTTGTGGCCCGTGTGTTCCATGGCAAGCTTGAGGCTATGAAAGAGATGTTGTTCAAGAAGAATATCCTGGGTGTTGTTGTCGCACATGTATACATAGTCGAGTTCCAGAAGAGGGGCCTCCCCCACGCACACTTTTTGTTGATCATGGATTCTGCCTATAAGCTTGTCGTTCCAGAGCAGTACGACCGACTCATTTCTGCCGAGCTCCCAGACAAGCAGAAGTATCCAGAACTCCACGCCTTGGTGGTCAAACATATGATGCACGGACCATGCGGTGCTCTCAACCCCAAAAATGTGTGCATGCAACAGAATGAGTGCAAGTGCCGATACCCGCGGCCGTTCAATGAAAACACGGCACAGGGGAAGGACTCATACCCAGTTTATCGTCGTCGAGATAATGGCCGGCAAGCTAAGGTCCGGGGTAAAATGTTGGACAACAGATGGGTTGTGCCGTATAACCCTTACCTTCTGCGGATGTTCAATTGCCACATCAACGTTGAGGTTTGCTCCAGCATAAAGGCCGTCAAATACCTTTACAAGTACATATACAAGGGCCATGATAGGGCTTCTTTCAGCATCGACCAGCCCGACGCCGATGGTAACATTGATGAGATCAAAAGATATGTAGACGCGAGGTGGGTTACTCCTCCAGAGGCGATGTGGGGGATATTTGGCTTCCCCTTGTGTGCCAATGACCAGCCTGTCCTACAGTTTCCTCTTCATCTCCCGAATATGCATCGGGTGGCATTCAATGAGCAAGCTCACTTGACCGACGTATTAGCCTCTGAGAATGCTTCCAAATCCATGTTGACAGAGTATTTCAAAGCTAACCAAAAACACCCGTGGGCTAGGAATATATTGTACAAGGATTTTCCTGGAAGGTTCACATGGCAGAAGGGTAAGAAGTATTGGAAAGAGCGGGTGGAGCGTTATCAGATAGGTCGAATTGTGTCTGCCAATCCTGCCGAGGGGGAGCGATACTATCTGCGTGTGCTGCTAAACCACGTTGCTGGCAAGACATCCTATGAGGACCTGCTCACCGTGGACGGTAGGCTATGCGGGAGCTTTAGAGAGGCTGCTGAAAGGTTGGGACTCATCGAGGCAGATAACACGCTCGACGACTGTCTTACCGAGGCAGAGCAGTGGGCGATGCCAGGTTCGCTCAGGAGGCTCTTCGCAACAATTTTGGTGCACTGTGAGCCAAGCGACGTGCGTGGTTTATGGGATAGGCACTTCGAGCCTATGTCTGATGACTATCGGCGATCACACACGTGCCCGATTGAGGTGAAACAGATGGTGTTGCTTGACATTAGGGGTATGTTGCAATCCATGGGCAAAGACATAGCTAATTTCGCTCTTCCATGCATTGACGATGCATTCGACCCAACCGAGGGTGAGGCCAGAGAAGTGATCGAGGAATCCAACATCGATTTTGACATCAACGACACTAAATTGGCATCGTCACTAAACTTGGAGCAGAGGGTTGCATACGACGAGATACTAGTTGCTGTTGAACACGGTAATGGGGGTGTGTTCTTTGTTGATGGCCCGGGAGGTACAGGGAAGACCTTCCTGTACAGGGCACTACTTGCCAAGGTTCGAAGCGAGGGAAACATCGCTATCGCTACTGCGACGTCGGGCGTCGCCACTTCTATCATGCCTGGAGGTAGGACTGCCCACTCAAGGTTCAAGATCCCATTGAGCTACGACGATGGCGCCTCATGCACCTTCACAAAGCAGAGTGGGACCGCCAAGCTACTGAGGATGGTCTCATTGATACTATGGGACGAGGCCACCATGACTAAGCGACAGGCGGTCGAGGCACTGGACAACAGCATGCGTGACATCATGGGAAGATGGGACCGACCATTTGGAGGAAAGACTGTTGTGTTTGGCGGGGACTTCAGGCAGGTGCTTCCGGTAGTCAGGAGGGGGTCCCGGGGTCAGACAATTGATGCAACCCTCCGAAGTTCACATCTCTGGAAGGGTATGCACCAGCTAAGGCTCGTCACCAACATGAGGGCTCATAATGACACCTGGTTTGCGGATTACTTGCTTAGGATAGGCAATGGCACCGAGGTAGTTGACGATCAAGGAAACATACGACTCCCTGAAGATATTTGTGTGCCGTCTACAGGCGAGGGTGACGACCTGGAGAAGCTGACTGACCATGTGTTTCCGAGACTAGATGACAACATGTCTGATCCAAATTACATGACTTCTCGCGCAATCCTCTCCACCACGAACGACAACGTTGACAAGATAAACATACGCATGATAGAGCGTTTTCAGGGAGAAGAATTAATCTACCATAGCTTTGATAGTGCAGAGGACGACCCATATGGCTACTACGCTCCTGAGTTCCTGAATGGATTGACTCCCAACGGTCTGCCTCCGCATGCACTCAAACTGAAGCTCAACTGCCCTGTGATACTTCTGAGGAACATTGATCCAGCTAACGGTCTGTGTAACGGGACGAGGCTCATCGTCTGAGGTTTTGAGAGGAACGCCATTGACGCAGAAATCGTGATTGGACAACACGCGGGTAGGAGGGTCTTCCTTCCTCGAATACCCCTATGCCCGTCTGACAACGACATGTTTCCATTCAAGTTCAAGAGGAAGCAATTTCCTATAAGGCTTAGCTTTGCTATGACGATTAACAAGGCTCAAGGGCAGACTATTCCGATTGTTGGCGTGTACCTACCTAATCCGGTGTTCTCTCATGGTCAACTCTATGTCGCGTTGTCTCGAGCCACTGCGAAGATGAACATAAAGATCCTCATTGAGAAGGAGAAGGAGAAGGATAATGGCAATAAGCAAAGCAGTAAATCAAAGAAGCAAAAAAGACCTGCCTTGTCCTTACAGACCTCAATGAAGAACATCGTCTATAAGGAAGTCCTTACAGGCTGAAGTCCGCACTTAAGAAACTGGTGGTTTTTTTTACTGAAATCTTATCTTTGGTTGTTAGCAACTGAGCTTTATTATGATTATACAAAAAGTCAAATATTAATAATATTTCCTCGGAGTTGTGACTTTGCAAATTACCATTTTTTCCTGTATATGAAAAACCTGGTACGTGCATCCTATGTGTTTAAACGTGCACGACCACTATGTTTTCCTGCACAGATATTGCACACTGCACGTGTCACTCAGATGCTCTGAAACTAGACTCCATTGGAGTGCTCTACTTCAGAGAAATATTATGATGCAGCCCCAAAGCAGGCACACAGAATGTCCCCAAAACAACATTTGCGGTATAGTTGTTTCTTAGTTTCATTTATTTTGTGTCTGTTTGCTCCTTTTACCTTTTTTAGGTAGCTGGAGCTAGACTCCAATTAGGTGAACTCCTATCTAATGTTTCAGAAATGGAAATAGCAGCAGCATCGTCGTTGTTGAGGTTTTCTTTTTTTCTCCTTGTTTCTGGCATAGCCATGGTCAACTCGTGGTACGGACTATTACTTGTGGTTTAGATTATTTTTCCTTTTGGTAGATTTCTTATGTATATTATTCTTTTCCTGGTTTGTAATCAATCATCTACTACATCTAAGTAAAACGTCGTTGCGGACATTTAACACACTGCATCATTCATTCTTTGCTTAACATTAGTAGACAATGTAAATAACCAAGCTCACAGCATTCTGAAGCGATCTATTAGCTACTTCAGCAGACAACAGACATAGAGAAGGAAGCAATATTTGATTTGCTCATACCAGTGGAGCAGCGAATTCTGCCCAAGGTTTCTCGCAGCACTTGTGGTCGGCGGCCAGGATGTGCACCCACAACCGCTCCTTGTTGTTGGCCTCTGCGTCCTCCTCCCTCGACGCGAGTCTATGCGGGGAGTTGATCTAGAAAATCCTGTTGTTAGTTATAACAAATAGGTGACAAGAAGTAAACAAGAACTATGTAGTGCAATATATGTGTCACACAGTATACTTTGAAATGTGTAATATGAGATTCTGATATAATGGTTGGCCTGTAACACACCTTGAACATGCACTGAAGACCCTATTTTAAAAAGGATTTAATATAATTTGTAGTGATTCTTTTGTCAGATTGATAATATATTGCTTCTTATGCTTGATGGTTAATTTCTTGGCATCCTTTTTATCCCCTTATTATTCTGATTGGTCAAAACTATAGGTGCAAAGCATGCATGATATATGTCAATGTCCTAATACATCTCATACAGTTCAGTACAAGAAGAAATGTAGGCTCTGAAGGCTCAAAGCAGGCATACTCATGAAAAGGAGGAGTTCTTTATTATCTTGCATGTAATTTCACCAGAACGATTATTTTGGTTATACCTCACTGAGCAATGATAAAAGATACTGAACATTACAATAGTGTATTTTCCTTCTCCCTTTTATTAGGTTATAATATGTTCATGGACATAATTTTGAGGATTATAAGATGGTATTTTTTCCCCATAATTCCCCAATACTTTGCCCATCTTATTTTTGCATAAGATTCCATTATTTCAACATTGTGGTCTACTATATCAAGTTCTATTATTGCCTTTTAAGATATATATTTTGTTTTCCACTAGGATCCAGAGTTTGCCACGAGCAGTGCGACTGTCTAATATCTGGTTTCCTTCACTCAGTTTTATACACTGTTAGTATATATACTCATGTGTGTGTTCTGCTGCAGAATGATACAATGAAACAACATAAATGAATACAGGCTTTTCTTGCTATATTCACCTGCGAGCACTTGTTCCGGATATACACATATAAATCAGGTCTGCACCGCCCTTTCTCTGAGCAGAAATGCTTGTAGCATGTAGCGTCTCTCCTTGTTTTCTTAGGAGTAAAAAAAATTAGAATAAGAAGGTGTGAACTCTTCTTGGGCTTGATATTGTAAACCTCCCCTGCCATCCCTTCTCCCCCTCCCTCCTCCCCCCTCGTCCATCACAGATCCATAACAGATAACCAAGGAACATCAAGAAGTGAACGAGCATCAAGGATAGTCAAGAAGTAAAGCAAGTGCATCTAGGTGTGAACATCTGTGTATATTTCTCTTATCTACAAATGTGTAATAATTATCTTATGTGGAACAACCAAATTCATCAAACACAATGATATCATGCCAGCACTCCAGCTAAATTAAAGTAGTATATACTCATCTACTATTTCACATCGAGATCCATTGTGTCTAGCAAAATTCTGCCATAAATCCATCAGTTAACCACACACAGTTTTTAAGGCAAGCAGTGACAAGCAGTTTTTAGAGCAACCAGTAGACAAGCAGTTTGTAAGGCAAGCAATTTTACTCCTAAACTGTCAGATGTAGTTTTTGTACTCCATCTATACTCACTTAATCCCGTTATCATGTTCATAGTCACTTGGATTCTGTTTAATCATGTAAATTCACTTACCTACTGTATAGCATTTAATCATGTTTATACTCTATCTTTGCTGTACTACCTCGATGATATATACTCTCTGTTTAAGTAATAAAAAATACAGTACTCCTGCATGTTATATACTCCCATTCGACCATCCCCTAAAAACTGAATCACAATGATGTCATTGTTCTGCTACAACAGAACAATTATTCCAACAGAAAAACTAATCTAACAGAACTTGTAATCAGGACGTTACAATACATAGGAATCAATTTACCATCATTTGTTCGGATGATGCAAAACATTGTGGGTATAGAAATATGCTACGTGCCATGTTACAAACAGAACAAAGTTAACATGAAGAGCCTCACCGAGGAGCGTGCGTGCAAGTGCCGACGGCAGAGACGATGGCAGGGGCAAGCTGGAGCTGGCAATGCCACGACGACGCCTCGTGGGCGACTTCTTGGACATGGAACAGCAGCACGCCATCGTTGACTACCTGTGCGGCAGCGGCGGCGGCTCACAGGATCCAAAATCGTCTTCCACGCCCACGGCTGTTGTATCCACGGGCGGCATCTCCTCAAGGACGGCGCTGCCGCATCATTTGCCCGCGTCCTTGCTTCCTTGGCCGGCTCTGCTTGCTGCTCGTGGACGCTGGTGTGCTTCCCTGATGCCGCCGGAATGGAGCCACCGAAGAGGCGACGCCATCAGGACTGCAGCAGCCGCCTCCTGGACCGAGCCCCCACTGTCGCGTACCAATGGTTGGAGCAGCACGTCGCGGATGAGACCGGAGCTGATGAGGGCAGCTGGGTACAGGGAAGACGGTGGGTGGCCTAGATCCGAGCTCGGGGTGGGGAAGGTGGCGGCGGAGGGTGGAATGCGACAGGGCCGGCTGCGTGAGATGTAGATCTGCTGGTGGCGCGTGTTTAGGGAGGAGGAGAGGAGGAGGCGGTCGGCACGGTGGGGAGAGGAAGGGGAGATCGATGGAGGCCATCGCCGGGGAGAGGAGGGGGAGAGAGTGAGCGGCTGCGAGGGGGAGAGAGTGGGTGGGGAGATGGTTTTTTTTCTAAGCATCGGCTAGGGAGGGGTGGCCCGTTTAACTCAGCCGGACCGTGCCGTGGCAGGCCGGCCCATTTGGCTAGGTCTGTCTGTGACGGGGAGAGACTGGGTAGGGAGAGATCTGGATAAGGTTGTAGGGTGAAAAAAAACTGCAAATAAAAATATCTGTGTTAGTCCCACTTTTGGTTTTATTATATATTATACAAGTTTATTTATATATGTAGTATAAAATACTATTATATTTTATATGTTCCACCTTTGTTCAACATAGATAAAGAGTGATGGACCTGGATGATGTTTCAAGAAATCAACTGACATATGCACTGACGTAACGATGGCAGATCGGACTGAAATAACATGAGATCTATATATGTTATGCATGCTAATACAAAGAGTGCATTTATATATATATATATATATATATATATATATATATATATTAAGAATGTAGGAGACACAAATATGGATATTAAGCGGAGATGCAAAAAAAAATCCATTGTCAGAGGCTCCGAAGCAACATCACTGCAAGGGGCTGACAATTCATCATGTTTTTTACAACATAATGATATGGAAGTAGTGATGTCTCATAAAAAAAGATGTCAATTTAAAGTTTATCACACAAGGTATTCTTTTCAATGTTATCATCGATCTTTCCTTCGTCATATTGCCTTCCATGTTCACTTAATTAGGCATTTTTATACTAATTGGCTCATTTTTGCAATCATGCCGACAGACTATGTTTGTCTCCGTAGAGTTATTATAGTCATCAAATCAATCATGCCTGCTCCTAAGAAAACCAAATTCGTGGACATTTGGAGATGCCTTGTTATCAAAATATTTACCTTTATATAACTTCATCAAAATATTTAAGAAGCTCGTGGCAACACACAGGCATTCTACTAGTCTACGTGGCATCCCGGTAACTGCAACCACAGGAAGGGATCGATCATACGTGTCACTTGTCAGCAACCGATCATGGGGAGACGGTAATGGCCAGCCTCTAACTCCCCACCCACGCGCCCACGCGAGTCTCTCCCTCTTCCCATCGCCGCCGGCACGTCTGCCCGCCCGCCCGCGCGCGTTGTGTCGGTCGGTTACCTCGACCGACGTCGCGCCTAATCAGTTGGCGACGCGTGCAGTTCCTCCTGTGGTCTTAATCCCTTCTGTTTCGTCGATGCGACCGATCGGCCGTCCCGGAGATCGATCGGTAATTTCGCGGAGTCGATCGGGCCGCTGATCCGCGGGAGGAACTAGGAGCCGTCGGGCGCGGCCATTCAGCAATGGCGAGCTGCGTGCGGGGCTGCTGCTGCGTCCTGGTGCTGCTGCTCGTCGCGCTCGGCATCACGGCGGCCATCGTGTTCGTCCGCAACCGGAACGGCGGCGGCGGCGGCGGCGACCGCCCCGTCCCCGGCTCCGTCGACCACAAGTACGCCGAGGCGCTCGCCGTGGCCCTCCAGTTCTTCCAGGTCCAGAAATGTACGCACGCACGACACGCACGCATTGTCCTTCGCAATCTGCGTGGCATCTGAATTGGCATTATTTTCTGTTCTTGTGTTGTTCGATCGGTGGTTCAGCCGGGAAGCTGGTGAAGAACGAGATCCCGTGGAGGGGGGACTCGGCGGTGGGCGACGGGCAGGAGGCCGGGCTGGACCTCTCCCGGGGGATGTACGACGCCGGCGACCACATCAAGTTCGGCTTCCCGCTGGCGTTCACGGCCACCATGCTGTCGTGGTCCGTCCTCGAGTACGGCAGCGCCATGGAGGCCGCCAAGCAGCGGGACTCCGCCCTCGACGCGCTGCGCTGGATCATGGACTACCTCGTCAATGCGCACCCCGCCGACGACGTCCTCTACATCCAGGTGATCATGCAAAAAAATTATTATTTTTGTTTCTTGACCATATCGCGTTGAAGTTCTTGATTTGATTTTTATAGACGCAAAAAACCAAGACACATTTCTTGAAAGGAAGAAAATAAATATAAAAAGGCACCAAAAATAAGGTCCTACCGAGACTTGAACTCGGGTTACTGGATTCAGAGTCCAATGTCCTAACCACTAGACCATAGGACCGCTTGATGTTCTTTTTCAGTGGAAAATTTTACTTATATTCATTCAAAGTTCATAGCCCCCTCAGTAGTGATCTCCAATCTCACACACCCGGGAGCCACATGGAGTCAGGTTTTACATAACGCATTACGGCAACCTTTCCTAGGTAGGATGTGTGTGACTTTATTCGCGGAACGTCGCACCCAATCAATCCTAAACTACTGAAACTTTGTAAGCAAAACCTTAATTTCTTCAACGAGTTGCCTATTAGCTGAAAGATCATTTCCGTCGCTTTTAATCTTTCGAACCATAGTAGCCGGAAACAGGGAACGGTGGGCCGTCCCTCGATTCGGATTCATCGACCCGGAATCAGATTCGGGAACGAGGGTCGATTCGGTAAAATTCGATGCGGATTCAGCGTTTCCGCAGCCGGATCGTCGATTCAGATTCGGCGACTCGACAGTCTTGGTTCTTGAATCGATCGAGTAAGCAAAAGGGCAGCCATATCAATCACGAACTCCTTGTTTTACTTTCTGCCCCGTTTTTTTCCACTCCCCTAAATAACTCCTCGTTCTGCTCTCCAATTACTCCAAGGCTGCTAATAAATTTTTCATTGGAAAGGAGATGATGTATTTTAGTCTTCATGAATCGACGATGCAGCCAGTTGCTCCTAGCCCAGCCAGTTCCATGTATCAGTACTCCCTCGGTCGCTCCCAGCCAGTTGCTCCCCGCATTCGTAAAGATTCACGTTCCTCGTTCCATGGTACCGTACCGGATTCATCGTACCGGAATTGATTGGATCGCGTTTCCGCTTTAGAAAAATCGTTCTAGAGATGTATACCCTCACTGTACCTTATTTTTTCCAGCCCCCGACTCTTGTCCCCCCTTCCCGTTCCTCGTTCCCACCGTATCGGAAACATGGCAACTATGTTTCGAGCCACCTCTTGAGAATCCATCTTGAGAATCACCTTTTGGATGTTGAGTTCTTGCACCGAGTGGATGGACCTGAAATATGCGAGCAGCTCCCACCGTTTCTGAGTCGACGACGAGTGAAGAAAATGGCAAGCTCCAGCTATGAAGTTGCCATGGTTGTCCCAAAGGACAACACCTTCCCCACTAGAAACTTGATGTTTAGCTAGGGCGCCGTCGAAGTTGATCTTGAGACACCCATCCTGTAACGCCCTCGATGCGGCTATATCTCCCACGTGTCGAGGCACGACTTAGAGGCATAGCCGCATTGAAAGCAATGTCGCAAGTCGGGAAATCATCACACATCCCATGTACATAAATAGTATAAAGGGGAATAACATAGTTGGCTTACACTCGCCACGTCACATCAAAGTACATAATTAACATCCATCATACAATCACTCATGGCCCGACTACGGCGCCAAAATAGAAAAGACCCCCAACATGCGACAAGGCCCTGAATCTAACCCCGAATAGGTACCACTACTGATCATCAGGAAAAGACACATAGTAACGCTGAGAGTCCTCGTCGTACTCCCACTTCAGCTCGAGCGCGCCATCTGGAGCGGTGTCATCTGTCCCTGCATCTGGTGTAATAGTAATCTGTGAGCCACAGGGACTCAGCAATCTCGCACCCTCGCAATCAAGACTATTTAAGCTTAATAGGTAGGAAAAGGGGTAATGTATAAGTGGAGCTGCAGCAAGCGACTAGCATATATGGTGGCTAACTTATTCGCAAAAGAGAGCGAGAAGAGAGAGCAAAGCGCGAGCGAGGAACTAGAGAGCAACCTGCGCAAACATAACTCCAACGCCGTGTCCACTTCCCGGACTCCGCCGAGAAGAGGCCATCACGGCAACACACTCAGTTGATTCATTTTAATTAATTAAGGTTCAAGTTATCTACAATCGGACATTAACAAATTCCCATCTGCCCATAACCGCGGGCACGGCTTTCGAAAGATCAATCCCTGCAGGGGGTCCCAACTTAGCCCATAACAAGCTCTCACGGTCAACGAAGGAATAGACCTCCACCCAAGACACACCGATCAGACTCGGTATCTCGGTACAACAAGATGATTCGACAGGTCAAAACAAGTCCAGCAACACCGCCCGAATGTGCCGACAAAACCCGATAGGAGCTGCACATATCTCTTTCTCAGGGCACGCTCAGATGAACACTACGTACAACTAAAACCAACCCTCGAGTTGCCCCGAGGTGGCACTGCAAGTGGCTCGGTTCGGACCAACACTCAGAGGAGCACTAGCCCGTGGGGGGGCTAAAATAAAGATGACCCTCGGGCTCCGGAAACCCAAGGGAAAAAGAGGCTAGATGGCAAATGGTAAAACCAATGTTGGGCATTGCTGAAAAAGCTTTAATCAAGGCGAACTATCAAGGGGTTCCCATTATAGCCCAACCGCGTAAGGGACGCAACAATCCGGGAACATAACACCGATATGACGGAAACTAGGGCGGCAAGAGTGGAACAAAACACTAGGCGAGAGGCCGAGCCTTCCACCCTTTACCAAGTATATAGATGAATAAAGATAACATAGCAATATAATGATATCACAACAAGTAAATAAATGTTCCAACAAGGAACGGCTCCAATCTTCACCTGCAACTAACAACGCTATAAGAAGGGCTGAGCAAAGCGGTAACATAGCCAATCAATGGTTTGCTAGGACAAAGGTGTGTTAGAGGCTCAATCATGGCAATTGGGAGGCTGACAATCAAGTGATAGGCATCGTAGCATTGGCAAAGCAATAGAGCGAGCAAACTAGCATAGCAAAGATAGTAGTGATTTCGAGGGTATGATCATCTTGCCTGCACAGTTGTCAGAGTTGACTGGATCCTGAAAAGCAAACTCAACGGGCTCCTCGTTAGCGAACTCGTCTCCCGGCTCTACCCAACATCACAAACAAGCAACAAGGATACAATCAACCACGTGCAAAGGCAACCAATATCATGCAAAGATGGTATGCGATGCGGGATGCAAAATGCAAGACGTGACAGGAAATGCATGAACCTGGCCTCAACTTGGAAAACCAGGTGTGCCACTGGATAGAGGGGAAGAAATCCCCTGAAAACGATATAAAGATCATGGAAATTGGAGCTACGGTTTGGAAATGGCAAGCGTTTTACGAAATGAACCGATCTGCGATTTACAGCAAGTAGGCTCCTAAATGCAACGAAATGAACATGCTACAGCCAACAAACATGAAAACAAAATATGTGGCAGGGATGTACATAAGATGCTTAACAAATCACTAGGACTGAGACATACGCAAATTCATCCATTAAGGGATTCAAACAAGCATGGCAAAACTGAATAAGCAAAACAGATTTCAGACTTAGCGAAATTAACGCTAGTCTGAAATTTCAGACCACGATGCTCTCTTCGGAGCAGCAAAACAACATGAAGCATAACCTGAACATGGCAAGTAAGAGCATGTCATGGAGCTACTCAACAAGCTTAACAAAACACCCAAAATGACCTGGGGCCAAAAGGGTACACAAAATACTCTAACAAGCACACGAACATCGATGAAACACAATCAGTTTTCAGACTTGGTGAAAACTGAGACATGCTGAAATTATAACTCACGGAGGCATGTAAACAAGCTCGATGCACTCACTACGGTGCAAGTCATGGCAAGGCAAGCATATATCCATAAAGAAGGCACAAAATGCTAGCTAGACATGGCAAGAATAATGGCATAACATGCACGAGTCACTAGCAATGGCACCGGCAAAATCGCAAAAGAGTTCACGATCTGCCCAAATTAACAACTATGCAAAAGTTGAGCTTGATTGAGTCAACCTAGGGTGCTCCAACATAACAAGTAAAGACATGGATGGATTAAGCACAACAAGCATAACAAATCACTCTTACTGATCATCCTCAAAAGAGGCACGGATCACTAGGAAACAAGCTGGACATCTAGCATCATGAACTAAAACATCCCAGACTTAGTGATTTTCACTAACTCCCTGAAATCAGCAATCTCAGGTACCCCTCTTTGTAAGCTTGCACAAGACACCACACACATCCTAAAAATGCATGGGTGGCACCTCTGTAAAGAAGACAACATGCTTAATAATTCATCCCAAAGGGGCACAAGCATATCATGCACACAATAATCATGGCAAAAATGACAAAAGTCAATGTTGAACTAACGGATCTGCAATTTAACTCACGATGCCTCCTTCTAACAGCATTTTGGGCATCAAGATGACCTCAAATGCAAATAATGCAATGGAATGAAATGATGTACTCGTCGAGACGAAGATTTTGATATATCATATGTCCAAAACGGAGCTACGGATGCGGAGATATGAGCGGTCAAAGATTGCATAAAATTCTAGGAGTTAGGAGAAAAAGTCAACCGGGTGGATCTAGGGTTTCACTGTAGCTCCGATCCGGATCGGATCTCGCGGTACTGTAGCTCGCCGGAACGCTCGACGGCGCCGGAGAGGAAGGAGGGAGCTCGCCGGATCCGGTCCCGTCAACGGAGAGGAGGGCGGCGGCGAGGCCGGTCGCCGGGTGGAGGCGGCGGGGTCGCCGGTGGAGGCGGCGGGGCGGATTTGGCCGCGGGAGCGGCGAGTGCCACGGGGACCGGCGACGAACGGTGCACGGCTTCTCGGCGGGGAAGCAGCGGCGATGGCGCGCGGCGGCGCCGGCGGCCGGCCGCGAGGAAGAGGCGGCGCTGTGCGGGAAGGAGGCGGCGGGACGACGTGGGCCTCGGGGGCCGGCGTTGGGCTCTCGGGCCTCGGCAGCGGCTGGCAGCGGAAGCGCCACGTGGCGGGCGGCGATTGGCGGCGGGGACGAGCGGACGCGTCCGGCCGGATTCGGACGTGTCCGGCCGGTGCGGGGGCGATTTTTTAGGGTTTGAGACGAGGGGATCCGGGATTTTCGGAAGGGGATCTATTTATAGAGGTAGAGGGAGCTAGGAAGCTCCGAATGAGGTGCGGTTTTCGCCCACGCGATCGTGATCGAACGACCGAGACGATGGAGCAGAGTTAGGTGGGTTTTGTGCCAAATTGAAGGGGTGTTGGGCTGCAACACACACGAGGCCTTCTCGGTCCCTCGGTTAACCGTTGGAGTATCAAACGAAGTCCAAATGGCACGAAACTTGACAGGCGGTCTACCGGTAGTAAACCAAGGCCGCATGGCAAGTCTCGGTCCAATCCGGAAATGTTTAATCCCCACACACGAAAGAAAGCTAGAAATGACCACCGGAGGAGAACGAAGCGCCGGAATGCAAAACGGACAACGGGGAAAATGCTCGAATGCATGAGATGAACATGTATGCAAATGCAATGCACGTGATGACATGATATGAGATGCACGAAAAAGAAAACAACACACGGAGACCAAGACCCGAACCCGAGAGATAAATATAACTTAATGCCGGAAATGGCAAGAGTTGGAGTACAAATTGGGAAAGCAATATCTGGGGCGTTACACATCCTCTGGTCTTCTCCAGCATTCCACCTCACACAGCATCGGCGGCTGCATGGCCGTCACATCCCTGAGCGAGCTTCACTCCCCAGCTAGCCGAACCACTCTGTCCTTGATGCATCATAGGTCTTCAATATATGCTTCTGTCCATTAAATTGTTCCTAGCTAGCCGGAGTTCATACCAGGCTCGTATTACCACCTTCTTCTCTTCCGCACTCACTCTTCCCAGCCATTCTAGTGTCCATGCACACATGCACTCAACTGTCTCCATGTCTTTCCCACGGTTGTTGGAGACAGCATTGCCTCTAAGCTAGGGTCGACATTTGCTGCCTCTAAGGTTAGCCAAAACGCTGCAATGTATGGCATTTTAATGGAGCCTCTACAACGGTCCCACAAAAATAATAATCAAGTTGTTATGTGATTCACTTTTCAGTTGGGAGGATCAACAAAAGAGATGATATATAGGGACAGATGGACTTTAATTGAAACGAAAGCTTGGAGGCAGCCTCTTAGCTTGGAGGCGATGCTAAGGATTTTTTTTTGTTAGAGGCACCTCCATGCAATGTATGGACGCAACCTCCGAAGGCTTAGAGGCAACTATAGAGGCGGCAAAATTGCACATTGTGGATGCTCTGGCGCCACAAACACATCATGTAGCAGTTTTCAAAAAATCAACAGAATATGTACAATGCTAGAATTGATACGTAATGGCATCTTCTCTGCCACACACGACACAAAATATCTACGTTTTAATCATGCGCATGTGTAGTTCAATTCCTACAGCTAAAACCATTCCAAATCATTCACCGCGCATGTATCTTCTGTGAGGTAATCCTGTGTCCGTGTCTGGGTATCCATGTAGGATATCTAGTCCTAGTCGGTTTGGTTTAGGTCTAGCCTGGTAGTATATATACATGACCACCCCGTGTAATCTGATCAACCAACACAACGAAAAGCAATAAAAGAGCAAGGCACGTCAAGAGCCTTTGGCTATCAATCTATCGATCAGTTTTTGTTCTGCCGAGAGGTTTCGCCGAGACAGCCGATCGCTAGCTTCGCTAGTTGCAAGCTCGCCAGCTCTACGTACAGGAATCAATTAAGCTGCTTGCTTGCTTGCTAGCTTTGCACACACGTGTTTCAGCTCCTGGGTGGTTTTGGTCTTGCGATCAAAAGCCAACAATTGGTATCAGAGCCTCGACGATCTACGATCAACGATGACGGACAGCGACGCAGAGTCGGTCAAGTCCGGCAACGGCGGTTCCAAGGCGAACAAGAACAGCGACAAGGTGAAGAAGGGCGGCAAGTCAGCGACCAGTGGTGGCGGAACGGGCGGCGCCAACGTGCAGACGCATCGCAACATCCCCATCCAGTACCCGATGCTCACCAACGCCAACTACGGCGTGTGGGCAGTCAAGATGAAGATTATTCTCCGAACCCTTCGAGTGTGGGAGGCCATCACGGACGAAGACGTCAACGAGGAGTGCGACGAAGGTGCCATGGCCGCCATGGCCCAGTCTGTGCCAGATTCCGTGCTGATGATATTGGCGGAGTTCGAGACAGCAAGAGAGGCGTGGAACGCACTCAAAGAGATGAGGATCGGAGAAGATCGCGTCACGAAGGCTCGGGCACAAGTGCTGAAGCGCCAATTTCACAAGTTGCAGATGGAGGCAACTGAATCGGTGAACGACTATGCCATGCGTCTGACTACTTTGGTGGGGGAGATCCGCGCGCTTGGTGCAAAGCTTGAGGAGACCGAGATTGTGGAGAAGTTTTTCAGGTCAGTGACTGATAAATTCACGTACATCATCGGCACGCTCGAGCAGCTTTACGACATTGACGGCATGACCATAACGGAGGCGATCGGACGCTTACGGACATGGGAAGAGAATGCTCGTGGCTGTCGGAAAGGCAAAGGAGGAGGTGGTGACCAACTCATGTACTCGCGCGCAGATTGGGAGTCCCCGAGTAGTAAAGGAAGGCGCAACGTTGGCGAAGGCTCAAACAACACGAAGAGCGGCGGACAAACTGGAAAAGGCAAAGGAAAAGGCAAGCCACAAGGTCGTGGTAAGGCGGACCGATCTAAAGAGCGGAAGCCACGGAACTTGGATATGTCCGAGGTCAAGTGCTATAACTGCAACGAGATGGGTCACTTTGCGAAGGATTGTCTAGAGCCTAACAAACGGGAGATCAAGGCAAATTTGGCGAAGCAGGAAGACGAACGTCCAGGTCTTCTGATGGCCGAAGTTTGTGATCTCGTCCAAACAACGGTTGTGAAACCAAACCGGAAGGTGCTACTTCCTGAGGAAAAGGTAACACCAAAGTTATCCGGGAGCCAGAACGTGTTGTGGTATCTAGACATGGGTGCCAGTAACCACATGACGGGGTGCAAGGAGAAGTTCCTCAAAGCTGGAATATGATGTTCAAGGCTCGGTCAAGTTCGGTGATGGTTCAAATGTGGAGATTTGCGGGCAAGGTTCTGTCCTCTTCGAAGGTCTCACAGGAGAACATCGCATACTCACCGAAGTATACTACATCCCACGGCTTCGCAACAACATCATCTTTGTCGGGAAACTTGACGAGAATGGATGCAAGGTGGATATTGAGAACGGAGTGATGACGATCTTCGACAACCTCCGAAACGTGCTAGCCCGTGTTAATCGCACACGGAACAGGCTCTATATCCTCAACCTTGATCAATCTCAACCAGAGTGTTGGCTCGCCAAGAGTGATGATGATTTGTGGTTATGGCATGCTAGATTTGGACACGTCAACTTCTACGCCTTGAAGAAGATGTCGAAGATGGAGATGGTATCTGGGATGCCGTTTATCGACCATGTTGATCGAGTATGTGATGGGTGCTTGGTTGGAAAACAGCACCGCAGGCCGTTCCCTGCTCAGTCTACCTATCGAGCAAGTGATGCACTCGAGCTGCTCCATGGTGATCTATGTGGCCCTATCACCCCAGCAACTCACGGAGGAAAGAAGTATTTCTTCCTAGTGGTAGATGACTACTCGAGATATATGTGGGTCGTTCTCCTACGATCTAAAGATGAGGCGTTTGAAGCGTTCAAGAAGCTGAAGGCTGCAACGAAGATGGAACACAAGCTGAAGGTTCGAGCTCTACGGACGGATCGCGGCGAAGAGTTTACGTCGAACGAGTTCAACGACTACTGCAAGAAGATTGGCATAAAGAGGTTCCTCACGGCACCTTATACGCCGCAGCAGAACGGGGTTGTTGAAAGACGCAATCGAACCGTCGTTGACATGGCGAGAAGTTTACTCAAGAGCAAGAACTTGCCGGGGACTTTTTGGGGAGAAGCTGTCTCGACAGCGGTCTATCTTCTCAACCGGGCTCCAACGAAGGCGGTGATTGGCAAGACTCCGTATGAAGCAATTTACGGACGGAAGCTGAATGTGTCTCATCTACGGACATTTGGGTGCGTGGCGCATGTGAAGACGGCGGAGCCGCATCTCTCAAAGCTTGCCGATCGTAGCACCAAGATGGTGTTCATCGGATACGAGAGGAGTTCCGGCACCAAGGCATACCGCTTCTACGATCCACGAACCAAGCGTCTACGGATTTCACGCGACGTAGTGTTTGAAGAAAACCAAGCGTGGAATTGGAGCGCAGCAGCCGACGATGCTCCAAACGGTAACATATTCACAGTTGAATTTCCAACTGATGATGATGCAGGGGAGGACGTCCAGGTGGTTGGCAAGACGCCCAACCAAGGTGACCACAATGGTAGTGATCATCATGGTGCCGACACCGACGACGACGCGCATGGGTCGCAAGGTGATAGCGACAATGACGTGCAAGACACGGGTAGAGATCTCGGCAACGACATAGACAACGAGGCGCATAGTGATGATGACAATAAAGATGATGGTCACGATCACGACGACTACGTCGACGACGCGGATGCCAACGACCCGGCATCTACCACGCCCGAGACTCAACCGTCTTCCTCAAGTGCATCGACGCCGACACAATTTGTGTCGCCTCCTTCACAAGCCACAACGGATTCTTCCAGGCCTCATCGCTACAAGACCCTCAAGAAAGTCTACAAGTACGCAAAGCCAGTTACGCTTGAGTACTCCGATTTGTGTTTACTCGGAGTTGAGGAGCCGGCGAACTTCATAGAGGCGAGCAAAAGTTCAAGTTGGATGCACACCATGGATGAGGAGATGAAGGCGATCGAGAGCAATGGCACGTGGACTTTGGTAACTCGACCTCCGAACCAAAAGGCGATAGGTTTGAAGTGGGTTTACAAGTTGAAGAAGGACACGAAGGGTGCCATTGTGAAGTACAAGGCAAGACTCGTTGCAAAGGGCTACGTACAACGTCAAGGAGTTGACTATGAGGAGGTGTTTGCACTGGTTGCTCGAATCGAGACGGTAAGAGTGCTCCTAGCTTTGGCAGCACAAAAGGATTGGAAGGTTCATCATATGGATGTGAAATCCGCTTTCCTCAACGGCGACCTCATAGACGAAGTGTACGTGGAACAACTTCTCGGCTACGAGAAGAAAGGCGAAGAAGAGAAAGTTTATAAGCTCAAGAAGGCACTTTACGGGAAGCAAGCGCCAAGAGCTTGGAACTCAAAGTTAGACCAAAGTTTGGTCTCGCACGGGTTCAAAAGATGTCCCCTCGAAGATGCAAAAGACAGTCTACCAAACACCGAAGAACAGGTGAAGGTTGAAGACGCGACCAAAGAGAAGCGCTGGCGTCAAGCAAAGGACGAGCCGACAACACTAAAGGCAATCCCTGAAATGCTGCGAGGAACGACGAAGGCATTGTCGACGATGACACCTATGAGTAGTAGTCATCGTGTTTGGGATCCAGGTCGTAGTATGGACATCGTGATTAGGGGGTGAATGTGAGGTAATCCCGTGTCCGTGTCTGGATATCCATGTAGGATATCTAGTCCTAGTCGGTTTGGTTTAGGTCTAGCCTGGTAGTATATATACATGACCACCCCGTGTAATCTGATCAACCAACACAACGAAAAGCAATAAAAGAGCAAGGCACGTCAAGAGCCTTTGGCTATCAATCTATCGATCAGTTTTTGTTCTGCCGAGAGGTTTCGCCGAGACAGCCGATCGCTAGGTTCGCTAGTTGCAAGCTCGCCAGCTTTACGTACAGGAATCAATTAAGCTGCTTGCTTGCTTGCTAGCTTTGCACACACGTGTTTCAGCTCCTGGGTGGTTCTGGTCTTGCGATCAAAGCCAACATCTTCATCTTGTTTGGGACGTCGGCCTCGTGTCCATGTCCTCAGAATAGTGAGCCTTAGAACTCTTGTACAAAGTGAACATGTCAAACTTGTTTAGAGTGCAGGGCTGGATTAACTGCATGTTCGGAAGCTCTCCAGTCTCGCAACTCCACTCCGCGTGAGGAGCTGGGTTCGAGCCGCTCCCTGCAATTATGTTGGCGCTCCCTCCGCTCCGGGAGCTGCAGTTGGGGAGTGGAGAGAATCCAAACGGGGCCTAAATATCTTGAAATCTCTTAAACCCATTCCCCACCTCGCTTCCTTCTACGCAATTAATCCAAGGTCATCCATTGTACTTTCTACTCGCCATCGGGTGCCATCCACCAAAATTTAGAAGAGATGGAATTCAAGTTACCGCACATCTTCTTGGATAATCAGATTCAGCGAACTCTTTTTTGTTGTTTCTCTGACCACATCATTTTGAAGTTCTTGATTTCGAGATAGAAAAAGTAATTGTTTCTCTGACCATATCATTTTGAAGTTCTTAGTTTTTAGACGGAAAAGAAAATTTAGAAGAGATGGATTTCATGTTACCGCACATCTTCTTGAATAATCAGACTCAGCGAACTCTTTTTTGTTGTTGTTTTTCTGACTATATGATTTTGAAGTTCTTGATATTTAAACAGAAAAAAGTAGTTGTTTCTCTGACCATATCATTTCGAAGTTCTTGATTCTTAGACGGAAAAGAGTAAGATACAAAAGCCAAACAAAAAAATCAAGGTCCTACCGAGACTTGAACTCGGGTTACTGGATTCAGAGTCCAATGTCCTAACCACTAGACCATAGGACCATTTGATGATATATAATCAGCTTAAAGGCTACAAATATGTTCCGTCTCAAAAGCTTATTAATTAATCTGACAAAAATGCTGGGGTCGACATTGCTGCCTCAAAGATTAGCCAAAATGCTGCAATGTATGGCAGTTTAGTGCATCCTGTACATCGGTCCCACAAAAACAAGGATGACATATAGGGACAGATGAATACATTAGTTGAAACAAAAACTTGGAGGCAGTCTCTTAGCTTCGAGGCGATGCTAAGGATTTTTTGTTAGAGGCACCTCCATGCAATGTATAGAGGCAGCCTCCAAAGCTTAGAGACAACTATAGAAACTAACCTATCTCCCTTGTAAAGGATTTCTCCATAATGACCATTACCAGTTGCTCATGTAGTGGCCAAATAAGGTTTAGCTGCTCTTATAACAAAGGAATTCATATTTACAATGAAAATTTGACCAAATATTTTTATGTGCGATTTAAATAGACATACATTTTCACAAATAAATTGTCCAATGTTTTACGTCAAGCAATACGTAGAGTAACTCCCAATATAGGAGTAAAAAACAAGACGTAATAAAAAAGGATCGATGCAGAAAGTTACGATTGAAATAGGATCTAAACAAAGAAGAGCACTTGCCATTCGTTGGTTATTAGAAGCATTTCAAAAGCTTTAGGATTATATTCCGCGTCGATGATTTGTGCTTGTGGGCTAGGGTGAATATAGCGGACCAGCGGATCTGGCAGTTGACAATCGTTCGGACTTAGTAAAGGTTGTCGCAACACCTGTAATAGGACAGAGGACTTATCGATGCCCACAGCAAAACTGCACATTGTGAATGCTCTGGCGCCACAACCTCATCACATACCAGTTTCCAAAAATGAACAGAATGAGGACAACGCCAGAATTGATGCATAATTGCATCTTCTCTGCCACACGCGACACAAAATATCCTCGGTTTAATCATGCGCATGTGTAGTTCAATTCCTACAGCTAAACCATTCCAAATCATTCACCATACATGTATCTTCATCTTGTTTGTGCAAGAGTTCTTAAGGCTCACTATTTTGAGGACTCTTGCACAAAATGATTAGAAACCATCAGAATATATCAAACTTGTTTAGAGAGGAGGGCATGATTAAATATCTTGAAATCTCTAAAACCTATTCCCCACCTCGCTTCCTTCTACACATTTAATCCAAGGCCATCCAGTGGAAATAGTGAGCCTTAAGAACTCTTGCACAAAGTGAACTAGGAACCATCATAATACGTCAAACTTGTTTAGAGAGGAGGGCTTGATTAAATATCTTGAAATCTCTAAAATCCATTCCCCACCTCGCTTCTTTCTACACATTTAACCCAAGGCCATCCAGTGGAAATAGTGAGCCTTAAGAACTCTTGCACAAAGTGAACTAGGAACCATCAGAATACGTCAAACTTGTTTAGTGAGGAGGGCTTGATTAAATATCTTGAAATCTCTAAAACCCATTCCACACCTCACTTCCTTCTACACATTTAATCCAAGGCCATCCAGTGGACTTTCAGCTCGCCATCGGCTGCCCTCCACCAGAACTTAGAAGAGGTGAAATTCAGGTTACCGCACATCTTCTTGAATAATCAAATTCATCAAACTCTTTTTTTGTTGTTTCTCTGACCACATCATTTTTAAGTTCTTAATTTTTAGACAGAAAAAGTAGTTGTTTCTCTGACCATATCATTTTAAAGTTCTTAATTTTTAGACGGAAAAGAAAATTTAGAAGAGATGTATTTCAGGTTACTGCACATCTTCTTGGATAATCAGATTCAGCGAACTCTTTTTTTTGTTGTTTCTCTGACCATATGATTTTGAAGTTCTTGATATTTAAACAGGAAAAAGTAGTTGTTTTCTCTAACCATATCATTTCGACATTCTTAATTTTTAGACAGAAAAGAGTAAGATACAAAAGCCAAACAAAAAAAACAAGACGGAAAAGAGTAAGATAAAAAAGCAAAGCAAGAAAAAACAAGGTCCTACCTCACTTCCTTCTACACATTTAATCCAAGGCCATCCAGTGGACTTTCAGCTCGCCATCGGCTGCCCTCCACCAGAACTTAGAAGAGGTGAAATTCAGGTTACCGCACATCTTCTTGAATAATCAAATTCATCAAACTCTTTTTTTGTTGTTTCTCTGACCACATCATTTTTAAGTTCTTAATTTTTAGACAGAAAAAGTAGTTGTTTCTCTGACCATATCATTTTAAAGTTCTTAATTTTTAGACGGAAAAGAAAATTTAGAAGAGATGTATTTCAGGTTATTGCACATCTTCTTGGATAATCAGATTCAGCGAACTCTTTTTTTTGTTGTTTCTCTGACCATATGATTTTGAAGTTCTTGATATTTAAACAGGAAAAAGTAGTTGTTTTCTCTAACCATATCATTTCGACATTCTTAATTTTTAGACAGAAAAGAGTAAGATACAAAAGCCAAACAAAAAAAACAAGACGGAAAAGAGTAAGATAAAAAAGCAAAGCAAGAAAAAACAAGGTTCAGCGAACTCTTTTTCGTCTAATGTCCTAACCACTAGACCATAGGACCATTTGATGTTACACATTCAGCTTAAAGACTACAAATACGTTCATTTCAAAAGCTTATTAATTTATGTCTGACAAAAATGCGAACAATTCGAACTGGACCGTCGTGCAAAATAGTTCAGGACTGACGTGGACGATAAAAAACTTGCAGAATGCATATTTGAATTTCAGAAGAACCGACTCTGAAGAGGGATATATACATGTGTTGTTGACTTGCTGTGCTCATCGACCAGGTAGGCGACCCTGAAGCGGACCACAAGTGCTGGGAGAGGCCGGAGACCATGTCGGAGAAGCGGCCGCTGACCAAGATCACCGCGAACTCCCCCGGCAGCGACGTGGCGGCCGAGACGGCGGCGGCGATGGCCGCGGCGTCGCTGGTCTACAAGCCCATCGATGCTCCCTACTCGTCGTCCCTCCTGGGCCACGCGAAGCAGCTGTTCGCGTTCGCGGACCGGCACAGGGGCGCCTACACGCGCACCTTCCCGGAGCTCGCCAAGTACTACAACTCCACCACGTACCAGGACGAGCTGCTGTGGGCGAGCGGCTGGCTCTTCCACGCCACCGGCAACGGCAGCTACCTCGCCTACGCCACCGGCAAGAATGGCGAGGACTTCGCCGACCTCGGCAACCCCCGCTACTTCAGCTGGGACGACAAGCGCCCGGGCACCCAGGTCCTCCTGTCGAGGGTGAGCTTCTTCGCGTCGCAGGGGGCCGATGTCGCCGACGACAACGAAGGCCTGGAGTCGTACAAGCAGACCGCCGACGCCGTCATGTGCATCCTTCTGCCGGACTCTGAAACCGCCGCGTTCAGAACGGAAGGTGGGTTGCTGTATGTGGCCGACTGGAACTCGCTCCAGCACCCCGTCGCCTCCGCCTTCCTCGCCGCCGTTTACGGCGACTACATGCTCACCTCGGGCAAGACGGAGCTCACCTGCGGCGGGCAGAGCTTCTCGCCGGTCGACCTGCGCAAGTTCGCCCAGTCCCAGGTCAGTGCTCTTCCCAGAAATCGTTCAGAGAAATGGCTATGTCAGTGCACTTTCCAGAGTATTTCTTCAGTCAGATTGTCAGAGCCTGAGAATGCGACCGATGTATGTTTGGCAATGGCAGGCGGACTACGTGCTGGGGGACAACCCGATGAAGCTGAGCTACCTGGTCGGGTACGGCGACAGCTACCCGCAGCGGGTGCACCACCGCGGCGCGTCCATCCCGGCGGACATCAACACGGGCTGCGGCGGCCAGGAGTGGCTCGAATCGCCGGAGCCCAACCCGAACGTGGCCACGGGGGCGCTCGTCGGGGGCCCCTTCAAGAACGACTCGTTCGTGGACGAGCGGCAGAACGTGATGCAGAACGAGGCCACCACGTACAACAGCGCGCTCATCGTCGGCCTCCTCTCCGGGCTCCTCTCCACGTCCTCCGTCGCGCAGTCCTTGTCGCCCTGATCGGTTCATCGATTGCCGAATCCTAACCTGTTAACTGCTAGCTGACTGTTGGTGTAGATCAACTCGTGATCCATCTGAGTTGCCGAACTGATCGATGAATTGATCAGTCATTTCTCAGTAGGGAGATCACCGTGTTGTTGTGTCATGGAGAAGTTCAGAGTGTGTACATGTGTGTTATGATGAGGAGTTTCTTAGGAATTTTGTTTGCTTGGTAATACTGTTGTTGACATCATGATCTTCAACTTCAAATTGTTGCATCAGTTCAGTTGTCTGAGCCGATTAACATCGAATTTTACATGACAACAAAAACCCCATTAACGAAACAGAGTTCCATGGTGTGGAAATTGTTCAGTAATTCAGGGTGAAAACTTTAGCTCCAAAAATTACCCAGGAGATACAATATACATGCATCCATCTACGATAATTTCATAATAATCACATACAAGCATACCATCGAAGCCATTGTAAGCAGCAATTATCCATCGATCTTCTTTTCCGGTCACCCATCCCTTATCTTACCCGCCGAGCTATCTATCAAGAAACCTAGGCACTCGCTCTCGCTAGGAGCCGCGCAGGACGTCCGTGGGCGCCAGCGGCGGCGCGTCGAGCTGGTAGAGCCCGGTGGCGGGCCCGACGAAGCGGAACAGGATCCAGGCGCCGGCCATGATGAAGATGGAGGCGTAGGCGAACTTGTTGAGCCAGAAGAGGGCGCCCTTCTCCCCGACGTACAGCTCGTAGGCCTTCTCGCCGAGGCTCATCTCGTCCCACGTCTTCTTCCGCTTCTCCTTCTCCCTCCTCGGCGCCGCGGAAGCGTTCGCCTTGCCCTTGCCCCTCATCATCTTCACCTCCACCGGGGGCAGGTACGGCTCCTGGACGCGGCGGGCCTGGTTCCTCGACCGGAGGCGGGTCTTGACGCTGGTGGTGCCGGAGTTGGCGGACGGAGGCGCGGAGGGTGGCGGGCTCGGCTGGGTGTTCGTGGGAGGCGGCTCGGAAGCGGCCGTGGAGGTGTCGCCGGAGTTGCCATCGGGTGCGGCGTTCAGGGCGTGGCGATGGCGCTGGCGGACGTGGAGGAGGAGCGGCTTGGAGGCGGGGCCGTGGAGGAGGAGAGGGAGCGGGGAGGGGAGGAGGAGGTGCTTCATGGCGTCGCCGGATGGTGTCTGGTTTTCTTGGCGCCGGTTTGATGATGGGGTTTGGGTGGCTGGGGATACTAGGGGCGGGGCTGATCAACTGCGCAGTTCGTCGACCGTCCGATGGAGAATTCAATGTCTCGGATTAAACCGCCACTGGAAACAAAAAGAAAAATTCTACGTATATATTTTGTGCCCAATATAAATTCTGTGGAGTTGTTTTTACGTAGAAATTCTGTAGAGTTAAAAAGGCTGAACTGTCCATTTAACTCTACTATTTCTTCATCAAAAAGTTAGGTCTACGGTAATACTAGACGAATCTCTACTACTTATAAAAGAGCAAACATAATCTTCATTAAACGTACCACGTAAAACAAACACAGGCCCATTACCATCGCATGATTAGGCCCACTAAACTCAATCTAATGGCCGGCCTTAATCTAACTCATTTTCTGTGTGCACTTAGCAATTTACATTGAATAACCATACTCCACCACAGATGAAATAACACGCCCGGTTAATTAGGAAAATATAATCACCGGCGCCTTCTATTAGGAAACAAATCACATGCGTCCTATTATATAAGAAACTAATCAGAGGTGCATCCATCCTATTAGGAAACTAAATCATGAGCATATTATATGTAGTGTTGTCGCTACCATCGTCTTCTGCCTGGAGGCCAGGGCGCTCTTGTGTCCGAGTGCGAAGACTCCATCCACATCCAGAGCATGCTCTCCGGTAGTGTCAACTTCATCTCCGCCAGCATCACCCACGCCGACAACCACCCACCATCAACGCCCTCCAAGTACTAGCCACCAACCACCATCGTCCCCAGGGCGACGCCGGCCTCGAACGTGGCGCTGGAGGTGCCATTGTCTTGCTGGGCCTTCGAGGACCTCCTCCAGTTCTCCCTACGTACACCGTCGAGGGCATCAAAGGTCTATCATAAATCAATCAGGTGAATATTTAATTTGATTTGGTGGTATTCTAGGCTCTGCATGACTAATATTGTACCTTTGGCACTTGGTGGTCCGCCAGGTTTTTTTGATCTGCAATTTCATCTACCAACCAATCCTCCTCTCATGCGTACTAGAAACATTTTTTGGGAGAGGAAGAAATTGCTATTCCAGGCGCTTATTGATTAATCATTTGATAATTCCAAATACATGTGATCTGGGGCATGAAAATCATTCCAATATATAGATTAAGGAGGAAATGAGACTGATTGTAAGAGTGTATTTGTTTAGACCTACATAGTTATAATGAGGTTCATATTTAGACCAAGATGGACGAATTTGAGTACATGCATAAGTTTCTCTGCCCTTGTAAAGTGTATGTTCAGTGGGTGCACGTACATTACAAATTAAATAAGAATCTTGAGACTTCAAGCAATCTAAAATTCTAGCTTTGGGATTATCTTAGGTTGCCAATGCTTGTACTGTAAGTGTATAATTTGATATGACACGTATATAAGAACTGTGCAGCGCTCATGGCTTACAACTTATGATCAGAGGGATACTGAAGAAGTGAAGATGCATGTCTCTCTTTCCCAGGGTTATTTCTACCGCCAGATGCATTAAACTCGACCTTATCAAGAGGTAACACCATCATCTTGATTAGAATTTCCTTATTTTGGTCTGATTCTGTTTACGGATGATGTCGCTTAGCCTGGAATTAAGGTGGGTGGAGCCTAGCACGAGGGGTTGGAAATCAGAATATATTGTCCATTCTTACAGAAAACTTTACACACAGACTTCATGTGCTCATGTTTAAAATAATTGCATACCAATCCAGTAATTGTACCGAGGATTCCCAACACAATGTTTGCTGGTTGTTTGTTGTTTCTATTGACTCCTGATTTCATTTTATTTTTTGAGCAATTGAATCCTGATTTCTTGATCCATAACAAATATCTCAGTGCTCTTCGGTTGTAACCGAGGGACCGAACCGAATTATCGGTCCACCGAAGTCTCAGTCATTGATTTTTGGTAGGACCGAATTGTCAGTAAATTTAGGAAACCGAATTTTAAGATGACCCGAAGCACCGAACCAAACGGTTCGGTCTAACCGAATGCCCAGCCTAAGTTCTAACAGATAGATCCTTCAAAGGATATATTCTAATACAACTGCCGTATATACTATTACAGAGAAATCATATAAACTTGATTCAGTCGGATTTTTGTCATGACAATGTAAGTTCTTATATTTATTCATGTGTATTTCATTGAGAACTTACTTGTTGTTTGATGCTCCTGCTTTACATAGCTATCCCAATATCAAGAAATATGTTGCAGCATTTCATTAAGAACCTTTTAACTGAAGTTGATTGTTCATGCAAACACAAGATGCGCCAAAAGATAATGGCGAAGAAAATGCAAGTATGTATGCATCTAAATTGTTAGGTTTGACTCTAGGTATGTTTAATTATTATTCTGCGTTGTGCAATATATGCTTTCAAGAATTTTTTATAGGAGGTAGCAAAGGGAACTCAATGAGGGATACGCTGATTAAAAAAAGTAGTTGGAAAACATTGGGCTTAGTAAACATCGTGACCCATCTCCTAAATTTTTTGATACATTATAGAAGAAAATATTTCTTCTGAATTTTTGAAAATAAAATTGTGATAACCGCTAATCTATAAATTCCATATTTGACAAGCAAGGTTATTTGGTTTAACTCTTCCAAAGTTTGTTGGAAGAAGTTTCACATACTTGGTGAAAGTAACAATGCTCGGAGATCAAGTCCTTTCCTATGTAGTGTAAACATTTGGAGGTATAATTAGTTTTCCTTTTAATTTTTGTAAAGATAATAACGATGCATGCAGGGGAGGTTGAATACTCTACATTACTTTTCTTATTTGAGGTTTCATCATGTTTTTGTAATTTAGAAGTTGACATGCCTGAAAGCTTGATAAGGTTAAGCTTGACAAATACACTAGAGTATTTTTCCTTCCGTCTTCTATTTTTGCACATATAGAAGTTGTTGTAGTAACATATCATCTTGTATTAATTTCCTATTATCCATTATATAGATAGCTTTATACTTTTGGTAGTACACATAACAAAAAGTATATATAATTTTGATCTAAATTAGTACTGAAATATATTTTGCTATGTAGATATTAGGAATTTTTGGTAGTACACTTAACCAAAAATTATATATATTATCTTCCATTTGATTTATATATATTTTTGCAACATTTATTTTTATTTTATACTATGTGAATCTCAGATTTACATTTGAGACATGCGTTGCACGTGCACGCTTACTAGTTTGACCAAATTCATAAGTATTAGGCTTTAATTACACACCAGCTCTCCTAATATAGAAAGCTAAAAAATGTCTTAAACCATGCAAAGTCAGTACTAATTACACATTACCTAGAGACTACTTTGGCTACTCCCATCTCTAAAGTAATGTAAGACGTTTGAAGTAATGTAAGACGTTTGAAGTAATGTAAGACGTTTGAAGTAATGTAAGACATTTTTGTATACTTAAAAGGCCGTATGCATCCCTAGTTGGTGCAGAGAACGGGGAAGCGAAATTCTCCCCCAATTTTCTGGGCATCTGGTTATAGATGTTAGGTTTTAGTGCGATGTCCGTTTGGTATTTGGCCCAGATAGTCGGCACACCCTCATCAAGGGTATAGGACCAGCAATAGGTGTTGCCTAGATGGTGGCTTCAGGCTGGCTGATGTATTACTTTGTATGGTATTTGTGATTAATTAATAAAATGGCTGTATGCATCGTTCAGATGCAGAGGCCGGGGGTTTATCCTCCTTTTCAAAAAAAGGTAACTAATGTAAGAAGTTTTTGCAGTTCAAATTGAACTACAACTGCTAAAACGTCTTATATTAATGTACATAGGTAGTACTTGATACTATTAGTTTTTTTTATATATCACATGAACAGTTGATTATACGATGGTTTGGTTGGTTTTCTCAGCGTGCTTGGTGGGAGGGGGAGGGGCGGAGTTGGAGGCAATGAACAGGAGTTTAGGAATTAAAGAGCAGACAATTTTCACAATGGATAGCATCATGTGTTCTACGACATCCTTAAACGGTAATGTTTATGCTTTTTTGCCACAACTGATGTCATTGCACCTAAAGCGTTCAAGGAGGTAAGCCGTTGGATTGACATGTGAGATGCAATGCGGGAACATGCATATTAACAGCATTTCAAAGGATTTGTCGAGTTTGTTGCAACTACTTTTTTTAACTAAATGTTAGTCAATTTTCCTGTTACAGATTGACACAAAGGTACATTCATGCACTATCCTAGTATCCTTCTTCTTCATCATTTATAAGTGAGTAGTGACAACCTAAGAAATACCGCATGCTAAACCTACCTCATTGAATACCTATTCGTCTATTTGTTAGGTTAAACATATGTGATAAAAGGCTATGTTGAATTTAGCCGTGGATCAACCACACTCCTATAGGTTCTAGAAGCCTCGTTGCGTTGGGTTATAGGTGGTGTTTGTGGGCAGTGGCGAATGTATATGTATTTTATGATGTCAAGTGACAACATAAAATGTGTTTAGCAAACTAATCCTAATTAAGTTTTAAGTGTATATGTTTACATACATATATAAGTTTGATCTGTCGACATCACTGGCCTCGATTGCTGGCCGCCACTGCTTGTGGGCCCACCTGTAAGTGAATGCCTCACAAGTACATCGTGTTTGGGCATGTTTTGTACTGGACGTGCCGCTGTTAGGTGAGCCCATCTAATAGCAATCTCTCCTACTAGAGCATCCCATTCGCTACAGAAACATCTTCCCTTCTCACTCGACAGCCCCGGCCTATAAGTGGGCAGGCACATGTAGTCATTGTTGCCTTCTACAACCGTCAACCTCTTTCAAGTAGATGAACCCCATGTTGGGTCGCCCCGTATCACTGCTGCAGGCATGCCCAATGTACAACGAATACCTCCTCGCCGAGGCACTCTTCCACCTCCCCTTGAGTCCATGACATTCCTCCCTGTCTTGTGTATCCTTTAGCTTCTCCTACAAGTTCCATCCAAGAGGTGTGATGAGGTTAATCTCACCTACTTAAAAGAGCTTAAGGTTCAACTCTTGTTTTGATTTTTTTTCCTTCATTCTCAAATTTTCACCGTTTTCCCCCTGAAGACAATAGTAATAACTATAGTAATAGTAAACAACACCATGTTGGGCAATGTATTTTACCTCTTGCAGTTGCTCACCACATGCCATTGGTGAAAATTTTGGAAATAAACTCAAAAGGTCCTATTTTCCAATCTCAACCTGTGTATTGTGCCCACCGAAAAAGAAAACTTCTCCGCACCCCTAGTTTTGTGCACCTTGTGCCCCAAAAAATTACATGCAATTTCCATCACGTGCAGTTGCATGTCAAAGACGAGTGTGTGACTGGGTGGCAAGTTTTCAAAAGAAAAAATGAATCTTCTTTTACAATCTTAACTAATTATTTATGGCCACGTGATGTTAAAATAAAAACATATTTTTTTGTTGCAATCATGTTGTTAGAAGCATGCGAACTTGCATATTCGAAATAAAATGAATGAAAATTTAAGTATTATAAAAGTACAAAAAAAAACAAATTGTGACAAGGACAAAAATAATAAAGTAAAAAAGCAGGATTTTTAAAAAAAATTCAAAGACATATAAGGTTAAATGGAAATCACAAAAAAGAAGGGGAATGTAATAAAAATAAAAATAAAAAGGCAAAGACAGGCATTAAGACGGGGTCTTGAAAAAGGCCCAGGAAACAAAACTGAAAGGGCTTGAAATCAGGATGGGTTGCTATTACGGATGCGGCGAAAAAAAATGAAATCACTAATTAAGGAGTACTCGTTGCAAAGAACACTCCACTTTCGGAGGTCACGACAAGTGGCACACATGCAGCGCGCCACTTGTCGCAACCTGAGAGTTTTCCCTTTTTCTGTAGATTCATTGATTCAAAATGTTTTTATATTTTAAACCATGCATCCAAATCTCGAACCGTTTTCACCATTGAATTCCTCGCGTAGAAATCTTCAAAATTAGTTATAGTGGCAATATCAACTACTACCGTATGCATGCTTTTCGTTCTATTGTCAAGAATTGTGGTCTTTTTGACATTGGTTATAGTGGTCCTGCTTACACTTGGCGTGGTAGACAAAATACTTCCAAGCCTATTCATCGTCGTCTAGATCGTTGTTTGGTTAATTCTGATTGGTGTGCTCACTTTCCTAATACTAAAGTGCTTAATCTTCCCATTATTCTTAGTGACCATGTGCCTATTTTGATTTCCACTGATAGTCACTTTGCCAAGCCTAAGCAGTCTTTTAAATTTGAAAATTGGCGGCTTTCGGAAGATGACTTCAATACTTTTGCTAAAAATGCATGGGAAGCTAGTACTCCTAACTCTTTTACAACTAAATCAACTTCTTTGGCAAATACTCTCAAGGCCTGGTGTAAGAAAAAGAAGCCTCTACAGCAGACTCTCAGTATGTTAGAGACCAAAATCAATGATTTGCAGAAATTGCCTCTTGACCATCAAAGTCAAGACTTGGAGCAATCCCTCACTGCCAGGTACGAGTTTACTCTCAATCAAATGAATCAATATTACAGACAACGTGGCAAAAAGAATTGGGTGACCAAAGGCGATAGAAACACTAAGTTTTTTCATCAGGCTGTTCTTAAGCGTAGAAAAAGAAATACAATATGTTCTGTTAAAGATGAGAATAATGTGCTCCATTATAAACCAACTGCTATCATGCAAAATTTTGTTAATTATTTCATATTCATTTTCTCCTCTCCTAGTAATGTTGTGTGTAGGTCTTTTCCTCAAATCAACTCCTTTGACCATAATGATGATTTCACCTACTCCGTTCCTGATAAATCGGAAATTTTTCAGATTCTTAAGGAAATGAAACTGAATGCTTCACCAGGTCCTGATGGTTTCAATGTGGAGTTTTATCTGGCAACTTAGGAGTGGATTGGTGATGAGGTAACACAGTTGGTGTCTTCTTTCTATGCCATAGGTATTCTACCTCCTCATATTAATGACACTAACATTGCTCTCATTCCTCAGAAGTTAGTCCCTCTTGTTCCTATGGATTATAGAACTATTAGCCTTTGCAATGTCATTTATAAAATTATTGCTAAATCTCTGGCAAACAGACTCAAGCCCCATCTTCCAGATTATGTTGATCCAGCTCAACAAGGTTTTATTGAGGGTAGACGGATTACTGACAACATTATTGTTGCTCAAGAAATTTCTCACTCTTTTACTCTTAGGTCTTGGAATCACAATGCATTCATGCTAAAAATAGACCTAGCTAAAGCTTTTGACCGTTTAGAATGGAACTTCATTGTCTCGGCTCTTTCTCGTAAAGGGCTGCATGGTCATTTTATCAATCTTGTGCATGCTTGCATTTCTTCGCCTACTTTCTTTGTACTCATTAATGGTCAGCCGTCTCCCAAATTTAAGTCCCATAGAGGTATCAGACAGGGTTGTCCCATGTCTCCTTACCTTTTTGTTCTTGCCATCAATGAGCTTTCTATCATGCTTAATGAAGTTGCTCAGGCCAATCATTTGCAAGGCATTTCTCTAGGTCCAAACTGCCCTTCTATTCATTCTCTCCTTTTCGCTGATGACCTTTTGGTATGTGGACATGCTACTACGCAAGAGGCTCAGACTATGTCAGATTTGATTCAGCACTTTTGTTCCCTTTCTGGTCAAACTCCTAATTGGGACAAATCTGCTATTCTGTTTAGCACACATACTCCTCATAATGTTATTACTGATATTAAACATATTTGCCCAGTGCCTAATCTTGATGATAGATTCACCCACCTTGGTCATCCATTGATTTTACCTGCAAAAAAATAGAGCCTTTGCTTACAACTTTGTAATTGATAAGTTCTGTAACAAGCTGCCTTCTTACAAAGCTAATATGCTCTCTCATGCAGCTCGTCTGGAACTTATTAGGTCTGTTTTTTCTGCTATTCCGGTCTATTACATGGCAAACATTTTATTCTCCAAAAAGCTTATTGCTAAGCTCACAGTTATCATTAGAACTTTTTGGTGGACAAGTATTAGGGAAAATGGATCAAGGAAAGGACTATGTCTCAGAGCTTGGAAAGATATAGCAAATTCAAAGGAACAAGGAGGTCTAGGGATTAGAAATCTTAAAGCCATTAATGAAAGTCTCATCATTGCGGCAGCTTGGAGGTTAGCAAACAACCCCTCTTCTCACTTATACTGTATTCTTCGAGCTAAGTATTTTCCTACTACCACAATCTGGAGGGCAACTTCTTCTCCTCCTAAGTCTGGGTTTTGGGCTTCAATTTTAAAAATGCTCCCCAGGCTTATTCAGCATGCCTCCTATCAACTTACTAAAGGCAACATTTCTTTATGGAGCATGCCTTGGTGTCCTCTTTGGAGGTCTATTCATGATTTCCTTGTTCCCCAAACCACAGGATTTGTTTATCCTTCTTTGGTTAGTGACCTATGGCTCCCAGGACAAAAAGTTTGGAACCATGAACTTATTTTTAATCTGTTTGATCAAACTTTTGCTTCCCAGGTCATTGCTATAGACATTATTCATGACGACATCGATGATCTTCTTTGTTGGCCTTTGGCCACTAATGGCATTTGTTCTCCTAAATCTGCTTACAAGATTTGTTTGCAGGAGATTCACAACAATCCTATTACAGCTCCAATGCAGGTGTCTTCAGAAGTCAAGAACTTGCTTACGATTATTTGGCGTGATAAAAACCTATTGCCAAAAGTTCAAACCTTTGCTTGGAGACTGTTGAGAAGAGCTTTGCCAACAGGTATGAGAGCAGGTCGTTTTTCTGTTCATATTTCTCAGAATTGCTCCAGATGTGGCATGCAAGAGGATGAATTGCATCTTTTTTTCCTTTGCGACTTCGCAAGGGCAGCCTGGTTCTCTAGCCCCTGGTTTCTTGGATCACATGCTATAGTTCAGGGCCTCAATTCTGTGCATTCAGTTATTGCTCGGCTTCTCTCCTTTAACCACCCTCATGCTTCTTTAAAAAATATTCTTAATTTCTTATGGTGCAAGTGGAAAACTAGAAATGATTTCCTGTTTGAGCGTAAGAAGCACCAACCTTACCAGGTTCATATTTTAGCTGCTACCTTGGATCATTACTTGCAGAATGATTCTTTGCTTCATTCGAACAATCCTAAAAAACTGAACAGCCAGCATGTGTTGCATCATTTGCTCCCTCAAGGTAGCACTATTAATTTTGTTATGCTCCTGAAAGGTCCAACAATCTACACTGATGCTGCTTTTAAAACTAAGAAAGCTCCAGGCATTTATAATGGACAGCCTCGAACAGGCATTGGGGTGTATTTCTATCTTCCTTTATCCCAAGGAGAAATAAACATTCAGGTCCAAGCCTCTGCTCTGCCAACAACTACTCCTCTCCAAGCAGAAGTGATTGCAATGGAGTTTGCATCACACTTGACGAACATCCTGCAGATTCAACATCCTGTCTTCTTAACAGATTGTCTTACACTTGCTTCGGTGATTGCTACCAGGAACTTTTTGCACTCTGCTGCGCCCTGGAATATCCGAAAAAATCTAGCTAATATTTTCAACTTAACGTCTCATATGCAGGCTCAGATTTTTCATGTTTCTAGGAATGACAATGGAGTGGCTCATAATCTTGCCAAGCAGGTCTTTCAGAACAGCTACGGAATGCTTATGGAATGTTCCCATAATTCCCATACAAATGCTCCTTGCCCTGTTATTTCTTCCTTGCAGAACATTGCTCTTTCAGGTTTTCATGTACATAAGGTATACTGTTTCTAATGCCATGTACTAATTTGCAGATTAAAATCTCTATGACTCCTTTTCCAAAAGATATTCTCAGGATACTATCACAGTCAACAGGACGACGATTCACTATTTCTCCGGGAGATCACTTCTCACTCTGCGCTTCATGTGCTTCCTTCTCATTAGATGGTCTCTATATGAAGGACTTTATGTATCTTTAGCTCTCCCTATGTTTCTTCTTTTATTACTTAGCAAGCAGATGTTCATCTGGTTGATCCCCTTTCAACCTATCTTTGCTTCTTTCTCCAGCTACTCTGTTTTGGCTGTTCTCCTCTTCTGATATTTAGACCATTGTAATATCTCCTGTACTATGATCAATGCTGGAAATGGAATTGGGCACCCTTTGGGTGCCTTGTGAAAGTGCTAGTGATCGACTAGAGGGGGGGTGAATAGGCGATTTTTATGAAAGTCTTCAAAACATGGAAGTTTTGAAGACAAACGATAGTAGTAAACCTATTACCACGCAGCGGAAGGTAGACTACACTAGGCAAACCTTAGTCAAGTAACCAAAGAAGTGAAAGCACAATGACTAATAGCAGCTAGGTAGTAAGGATCAGGTAGGAAGATATTGTGAAGCCAATCAGAACAAGCAGTCACTCAGTGAAGACAAAAGATAATGCAATCATGCAATGACTTCACAAGGACCAACAGTAAGTAAAGGGAAGGGAAGGATGAAACCAGTGACTCGTTGAAGACAATGATTTGTTGGACCAGTTCCAGTTGCTGTGACAACTGTACGTCTGGTTAGGGCGGCTAGGTATTTAAACCTGAGGACACACAGTCCCGGACACCCAGTCCTGAACACGCAGCTCAGAACCCTTAGTCCTCACCGTATTCCCCTTGAGCTAAGGTCACGCAGACCTCGCTCAATCACTCTGGTAAGTCTTCAAGGTAGACTCCCAAACCTTCACAGACTTCGTTCAGGGGCGATCCACAATGACTCTTGGATGCTCAGAACGCGACGCCTAACCGGCTGGAGGATTCACAGTCCTCAGTGTAATAAGTCTTCAGATCACACAGACACGACGACTTAAGTGATGCCTAACACTCTTTGGCTCTGGGTGGTTAGGACTTTATCCTCGCAAGGAATTCTCTCTCAAAGGCTTCGAGGTGGGTTGCTCTCAAACGACAAAAGTCGTACTTTAACTCTGAGCAGCCAACCGTTTATGGTTGTAGGGGGTGGGCTATTTATAGCCACTAGGCAACCCGACCTGATTTGTCTGAAATGACCCTGGGTCACTAAGGAACTGACACGTGTTCCAACAGTTAGATTTCAAACACACACGACAACTTTACTTGGGCTACAAGCAAAGCTGACTTATCCAACTCTAGACAAGATTCGCTATCATAGTCTTCACTCGAAGACATAGGATTTTGGTTAAGCATCACTTCAGTCATTCTGACTGGTTCTCTCGGACCCCACTTAACAGTACGGTGGTTCCTATGACTCAACAAAGAAGAAAAAGAACTACGAAAGATCTAAGTCTTCGCGCTCCATAGTCTTCATGCGATGTCTTCTCTTGCCATAGTCTTCAAGGTGAATGTCTTCACATACCACCTTTGACTTCAATGTCTTCATACATTTTTAGGGGTCATCTCTGGTAGGAAAACCGAATCAATGAGGGACTTCTACCTGTGTTATCCTGCAATTCTCACACACACATTAGTCCCTCAACTAGGTTTGTCGTCAATACTCCAAAACCAACTAGGGGTGGCACTAGATGCACTTACAATCTCCCCATTTTTGGTGATTGATGACAAACTAGTTGAAGTTTTCAACGGGGAATATAATATGCGAAATTGTAAAGGATAGGGAATTGTCTTCATAAGTTGCAAGGGCTCCCCCTGAAGATGTGCATATAAGTAATTTGCTTTTGGAATGCAAATGCACATGGCAGGTTGTACTTGTGGAGATCCTCTTCAACTTATGATGACAATTCATCATGCATGAAAAGTATGTGAAGATAATGACATGCATAATGGAAAATGGACGTTTGCAAATGATCTAAGTGCGGAATTTATCGTTGCACATGTGGAATTTATCATCGCATCACAGAATAGCAAATAAGTAGCAAACGACCATCAAGTTTAAGTGTTACAACTCAAAGAACCAAATGTATCAAAACATGTGTTGTAAACACTAGGCAAAACATAAGAAAACCGCCCATATGGACCCGCTTGAAGACTATCAAACTCATATGCTTCTCCCCCTGTTGTCAGTAAGGACCAAAAAGGTTTGAAGACATAGAGCATCTACTTGTTCCCATGAGGAGTAGGTGAAGTAGCAAGGTCATCGGTGTTGTTTAAAAAAAGGCGGTGCAGACGAGCTCGGGGCAGTGTCGATGCGTGCTGAAGTAGGGGGTGGTGAAGTAGCATCGTCTTCGTCCTCGATCACTCTGACATTCATAGTTGACGCGGAGGAAGAGAACTCAGAGTCTTCAAGAGACGGAGTTCGTCGCAGCACAGTCCTTCGGGGAGGTGTGGAGTCAAACTTGAAACGTTCAGAGAAGCCATCCTCGTGAAGATCATCCTCAGAGCACATAAGCGTCAGCCCTTTCCATGTATGCCGACAGGTTTCATGGGCAACAAAGGCATTCTTGGTGGCAAGATTGCGAATGCGGTTAACATCCACCAAGAGGCTTTGCATTTGGCTCTTCAGCTAGTCATGATGCCTATCCTGTTTCTGATGAAGGGAAAACAGAAGCTCTCGGTCATTGAGAACACAAGATCGCTTCTTGGGCCGTTGGGCAATAGTGCTTTCAGTGGCTTCAGTGAGAGCACGATGAGGTGCACGTGTAGTACGAGCCAGAGGATAAACACGAGTGACTGCTTCAACTCCTTCAATGTTCTGAGAGAAACTTTGATGCTCAGCATTCTGAAGACTAAGCGGCTCCTTGGCAAGCTCTGGATAGATGGCTTCAACGGACATATCCACATCAGGCAGGAAGATCCGATGATTGCGAGCAGAGGGCTGATATGAGATAGCTGAGTGGAGTTTGATCAGCCGCATTATCCATGGAGCATAGAACTTCAAGCCAAAAAGATCAGATCTTGATGCTGCAAGTTGGCGAATGAAGAAGTCTTGTGCATTGAAGCATTTGCCATGAAGAATATAGAAGACCAAAGTCTTCATTGCACCTTCCAGCTTTGCATGTGGAGAATGTCCTTTGATGGGCCAGAGAGTTCGCCTTATAATGTGATAGATAGTGCGTGACAGATACTCAAGGTCTTCAACAAAGAACTCCTTAGGATATGCAGCATCTAGAGGCAAAGGCTTCATCATACTAAGCATCTGACTCATGTTCGATTCAGGCTTCTGAAAGATGCTCTCCATAGCTTCACTGTCCAGCTGACAGCCAGGTTCATAGAGATCTCCAGGAGTGGGCAGACCAGTGAGCTCAATGATATCAAAGGCTTTAGCTTCGTGATGGACATTTCCGGTCATCCACTCAAGGACCCAAGTCTTCGGGTCTCTGTTGTAGCCACGAATGTGAAGAGTGGCATAGAATTGGAGTAGCAACTCTTCGTTCCAGTGCTCTTGGTCGGTGACGAAAGGCAACAATCCAACCTCTTTGAAGCAATCCAGAGCTTCTTCCAAGCAGGGCAGACCAGCTATTGCTTCAGTGTCAAGACGCATATGTGGGAAGATGCGACCTTGATTATACAGAATGCATGAGTAATAGCTTTGCTGCGGATAGCTCCAGAACCGATCAGAAGATATTCGTTCCCTTGAGTAGGGGTTCTTGGAGCTATTGAAGAAGGTGTTGTCTGCTTTGAAGCCGTTGACATTGAAGGATCCAGGTGCTGATGCAGGACCAAGAAACCTGGGCAACCTTGGCATTGGCTTCTGTACTTGGCACAACTATCATCAATGAAGAATGCTAAATAGCTCTGGACTGCAAGATATAAGTGAAAATCACAACGGCGGTAAAGATAATGATGAAAAACAACTGCCAAGCAGAATATATCAATAACTTTCTCTCCAACTTTCCTCTGTAAAAGTTTGTGCCAATTTTTTGATTTTTTTTTCAAGAATTGTATTGACTCAAGATTTCAAACACAAAAGGAATCACTCAATTCCGAGTTGATATGAGGAGTCAAAAAAATTCTAAAACTAGCCTGAAAAGCTGGAATAAGCTGTGTTTGTGAACTTCGGAGGGCAAAAAGACCTATTTAGAAGCCGATTTTGAGGTGACAAATACTGAACATGCTTCTGCAACTATTTAGATGTGGTTCGTCGCTAGCTTTCATTTGAGTACTCGCGGAGCCAAAACGGACTTAGTATGAGAAAGTTATGTCTGTTTTACTGAACAGTGCAGAAAACAGATTCCAATCCGAATTTAACTACTAGATTGAGTCTAGACAAATCCGAATTTTGTTTTTTTCTTATCTCTTTCTTTTCCTCACACTTTTTTTCATTTTCTTTCCCTCTTTTTTTCTGACTTTTTTTCTCTCTTTTTTTTCTCTGTCTTTTTTGCTCTCCCTCTTTCCAAGACAAACTAGATAAGATACAGATTGGATCAAGCGAAGATGTGAACGACCTCAACTATGATTGTGACAATGAACTATGGGTAGCACGTGGTGGAAATTGATGGATGGTGTGGTGGACAAAGGAAGGGATAACGATGCAGCGATGCAGCGGCGACGTGACTAATGTGAACAGAACTCGAAACTCTAAACGAACTAGACACTAAGACCAGCAACTCGACACGACGATGCAACCGATAATTCAACTATGCAAGCAATGAGAAGAAAATTGCAAAGGCTCAGACTGGCTTGGACAAAGGATGAATAGATCTAACTTTTTGTGGCTTTTTCTTGGACAATAGATAAGAAAATAAATCTAATCTAGGAAAAAATGGAAATTCTCACCGAGCAACCTGAAAACTGATACCACTTGATAGAGGCGGGGTGTCCCGGTCTTTTGATGAGATGATAAATATCGATTTGGTGGAGTCGACTTTGACGATCCAACTACAAGCGTGCACGAAATTGCGCCTTAGCAATCGCTAAACCAATCTCCTGAAGTTACTGATGATGCCTAAAGCACGATCAGCCTGACCACGAAGGTCTATTCCTGCAAGCAATCAAAGAACGATCAAGAATATGATAAAGCAATCTGAATATTGCGAATATATATGAAGCATTGATAATGGTGGGGATCCGTAAGCAGTCTTTGTCTGGTCGTTGGACACAAACGAAGTACACGAAGTTGCAATGGCTAACTTTGAACTAAACAAATCCCAAGGAAAAAGCTATTAGATGGATCTACTTATATAGGAGCAAGGGATGGCGGACAAGGAGGTGGAATGACGGCCCAAGGCAACCTAAAACTAACACTAAGTCGTACAAGGCTTATGGGCCCAAGTGGAGGTGGTGCAACATCTTTTGACTTGTTGTTTGACTCGGATTCTGCTGCAGCGTCAGATTGTTTCGTCGATATATCAATGCTCCGGACGAATTTGAAGGTGATTCCAATTGAATTGGAAAGAGCACGAAATCTACTTACCAACAAAAAAAGAATCACCCAATTCGGAGGCCGTATGAAAAAGTTGTTGACGTTTTGAGTCAGGTATGTCTGTGCAGTCCGAATCTGAATCCAGAACGTGAGAGACTTGGACTCTATCTTCTCTTGGCCCAAAAGTGACGTGAGAGGACTTTTTGAACAGAACCTAAACGTATCCTTTTCCCTTATCTTCATATGTGGATTGTACAAATGTCCCATACACCTGCAATTAGACAAAACACAAAAGTGTGTGAAGTATTTTTCTTCTGGATAACATAAATAGATTATTGAATAGTTTGCACTAGAAATCACCTGACAAATATGCATGTATGCAATATTTTTGGTCGTATCCAAGGTAGTCATGTCCTCATCACTTTCCGAGAGGCACGGCCATGACTCTCGTGAAAGCACAACCGTGCCTCTCGCGAAAGCAAAACCGTGATTCTCGCGAAAGAAAAAAAACAGAAAACGTGTTTCTTTTCCGTTTTCGAAAGGCACGGCCGTGACTCTCGCTAAAGCACAACCGTGCCTCTTGATACGTCTCCAACGTATCTACTTTTCCAAACACTTTTGCCCTTGTTTTGGACTCTAACTTGCATGATTTGAATGGAACTAACCCGGACTGATGCTGTTTTCAGCAGAATTACCATTGTGTTATTTATGTGCAGGAGCAAACGTTCTCGGAATGACCTGAAACTTCACGGAGACACTTTTCAGAAAATAAAAAAATTCCTGCCAAAGATGAAGGCTAGGGGGGGCACCACCTTGCAACGAGGGTGGGGGGCATGCCTGCCCCCCTAGGGCGCGCCCCCTACCTCGTGGGCCCCCTGTTGCCTCTCCGACTCCAACTCCACCTCCATATATTGAGTTTCGGGGAGAAAAATCAGAGAGAAGAAATCATCGCGTTTTACGATACGGAGCCACCGCCAAGCCCTAAAACCTCTCGGGAGGGCTGATCTGGAGTCCGTTCGGGGCTCCGGAGAGGGGAATCCGTCGCCATCGTCATCACCAACCATCCTCCATCACCAATTTCATGATGCTCACCGCCGTACGTGAGTAATTCTATCATAGGCTTGCTGGACGGTGATGGGTTGGATGGGATCTATCATGTAATCGAGTTAGTTTTGTTAGGGTTTGATGCCTAGTGTCCACTATGTTCTGAGATTGATGTTGCTATGACTTTGCTATGCTTAATGCTTGTCACTAGGGCCCGAGTGCCATGATCTCATATCTGAAGCTATTATGTTTTCATCAATATATGAGTGTTCTTGATCCGATCTTGCAAGTCTATAGTCACCTATTATGTGTTATGATCTGTTAACCCCAAAGTGACAATAATCGGGATACTTACCGGTGATGACCGTAGTTTGAGGAGTTCATGTATTCACTATGTGTTAATGCTTTGTTCTGGTTCTCTATTAAAAGGAGACCTTAATATCCCTTAGTTTCCGTAAGGACCCCGCTGCCACGGGAGGGTAGGACAAAAGATGTCATGCAAGTTCTTTTCCATAAGCACGTATGACTATGTTCGGAATACATGCCTACATTATATCAATGAACTGGAGCTAGTTCTGTGTCACCCTAGGTTATGACTGTTACATGATGAACCGCATCCGGCATAATTCTCTATCACCAATCCATTGCCTACGAGCTTTCCATATATTGTTCTTCGCTTATTTATTTTCCCGTTGCTATTACTATCATCACTACCAAATACCAAAAACATTGCTTTTACTGCCGTTACCTTTTGCTACCATTATCACCACTATCATATTACTTTGCTACTAAACACTTTGTTGCAGATATTAAGTTTCCAGGTGTGGTTGAATTAACAACTCAGCTGCTAATACCTGAGAATATTCTTTGGCTCCCCTTGTGTCGAATCAATAAATTTGGGTTGAATACTCTACCCTCGAAAACTGTTGCAATCCCCTATACTTGTGGGTTATCAAGACTATTTTCTGGCGCCGTTGCCGGGGAGCATAGCTCTATTCTTTGAGTCACTTGGGATATATATCTGCTTATCATTATGAAGAACTTGAGAGATCCAAAAACCAAGATCTATCCCTCAACTACGAGGGGAGGTAAGGAACTGCCATCTAGCTCTGCACTTGATTCACCTTCTGTTTTGAGTAAGCTTGCGACACCTACACCTGCTTCTGCTATTCGTTCTAATATGTCGCATGTTATTGATGATGCCACTTCTGCTATGCATGATACTTATGATGAAACTACCTCTATGCCTGATACTACTATGCCACTTAGTGCTTTTCTTGATGAACAACTTGCTAGGGCTAGAGAAATTGAAAATATTGAATCTGATGATACTGATGAGAGTGATGATGAAGAACCACTTGCCATTCCTAAGGGTTATGTTTTTGATCAAGATGCTTCTTTAGCTATTTTAGCTTGCAGAAATAGAACTGAACTTAAAAGATTATTAGCTAAATGGAGTAAGCAATCTCTAAATGCTAGAATGAAACCTGACCCTGCTTTTGCTACTTCACATATCTTTGTTACTGATAAGGATTATGAATTCTCTGTTGATCCTGATATAATTACTTTGGTTGAATCTGATCCTTTTCAAGGTTATGAATCTGAAACTGTTGTGGCACATCTTACTAAAATGAATGATATAGCTACCCTATTCACTAAAGATGAGAGAACTCGCTACTTTTACATCCTTAAAATATTTCCGTTTCATTAAAGGGTGATGCTAAGACATGGTTTAATTCTCTTGATCCTGGTTGTGTGCGTAGTCCACAGGATATGATTTATTACTTCTCTGCTAAATATTTCCCTGCTCATAAGTTTAAGTGCATCTAGTGCCACCCCTAGTTGGTTTTGGAGTATTGACGACAAACCTGGTTGAGGGACTAATGTGTTTGTGAGAATTGCAGGATAACACAGGTAGTAGTCCCTGACAGACTCGGTTTACCTACCGGAGATGACCCCTAAAAATGTATGAAGACATTGAAGACAAAGGTGGTATGTGAAGGTATTCACATTGAAGTCTATGACAAGAGAAGACATTGTGTGAAGACTATGGAGCACGAAGACTTAGTTGTTTCGTTGTTTCGTTTTCTTCTTTGTTGAGTCATAGGAACCACCGTACTGTTAAGTGGGGTCCAAGTGAACCAGTCAGAATGACTGAAGTGATGCTTAACCAAAATCCTATGTCTTCGAGCGAAGACAATGAGAGCAAATCTTATCCAGAGCTGAATAAGTCATCTTTGCTTGTAGCTCAAGTAAAGTTGTCATGTGTGTTTGAAATCTGACCGTTGGAACACGTGTCAGTTCCTTAGTGACCCAGGGTCATTTCGGACAAATCAGGTCGGGTTGCCTAGTGGCTATAAATAGCCCACCCCCTACACCATAAATTGGTTGGCTGCTCAGAGTTAGTGCACGGCTTTTGTCGTTTGAGAGCAACCCACCTCGAAGCCTTTGAGAGAGAAATCCTTGCGAGGACAAAGCCCTAAACACCCAGAGCCAAAGAGTGTTAGGCATCACTTGAGTCTTCTTGTCTGTGTGATCTGAAGACTTATTACACTTGAGGACCGTGAATCCTCCAACCGGTTAGGCGTCGCGTTCTGAGCATCCAAGAGTCATTGTGGATCGCCGGTGAACGAAGTGTGTGAAGGTTTGGAATTCTACCTTGAAGACTTGCCAGAGTGATTGGGCGAGGACTGGGTGTCCTTAGCTCGAGGGGAATAAGGTGAAGACACGGTCTTTTGAGTTAAATCTCAACCTCCCTAACCAGACGTACAATTGTCACAGCAACTGGAACTGGTCCAAAAAATCATTGTCTTCAACGAGCAACTGGTTCTATCCTTTCCATCTCTTTATTTACAGTTGGTCCATGTGAGGTCATTGCCTGTTTGCATTATCTTTTGTCTTCACTGAGTGACTGCTTGTTCTGATTGGCTTCATACTATCTTCCATCCTGATCTATACTGCCTAGCTGCTATTAGTCTTTGTGCTTTCATTTCATTGAATACTTGACTATGGCTTGCCTAGAGTAGTCTACCTTCCGCTGCATGGTAATAGGTTTATTTCTATCGTTTGTCTTCAAAACTTCCATGTTTTGAAGACTTTCATAAAAATCGCCTATTCACCCCCCCCTCTAGTCGATCATTAGCACTTTCAATTGGTATCAGAGCCTGGTACTCCCTTGTTCTGTGTGATTCGGTTTAACCATCTGGAGTTTTAGCTATGCCGACTGTAGGGATAATCAAAGTCTCCGCTCCGTGCCCAGTCTTCGATGGAACTGAATATCCCTACTAGAAAAATAAGATGCGCATGCATCTTGAAGGCATTGATGTCGACCTCTGGTATGTCGTCAAGAATGGCGTTCCCAAGGCTGGTGAAGGTGTCACCACTGCTGATATCAAGAAGTTCGTTCAACTAGACTCCACTGCCAAGAACATCATCTGTGGTCATTTGACCAAAGGGCAGTATGGCCGTGTGAGTGCTCTGGAAACATGCAAGCTAGTCTAGGACTGGCTCTCCAAGGTCAACGAAGGCGTCTCAACCTAGAGAGATCAAAGAATCAGTGTCCTTCGCAACCTCTTCAACCGCTTCAAGAGAAACGACAATGAGAATGTTCAGCTCACGTTTGATCGACTCACTGACATCACAAATGAGCTTCAAGCTCTCGGTGCTACTGAGATCACCAAGCATGAAATCATCAAGACACTCCTGAGATCACTTGACAGCTCGTTTGACACCCTAGCCCTGATGACTCAAGAACGCCCTGACTTCAAGACACTCGATCCGTCTGACATACTTGAAAGGCTCAACACACATGAGTTTCAGCTTTCTGAGAAAAGAGACATCTACGGTCCCAACTATGGGCGAACTCGTGATTTGAAGGCAAAAGCTGTTTCCTCATCTGAAGAAGAATCTGACTGCAATTCTGATGATCCTGAAGACATTGGAAAGGAGCTTGCTATGCTTGTGAAGAAGTTCTAGAAATTCACCAAGAAGAAAGGCTTTAGAAAGTCCGCACGATCCAGCTTAAGGAATGATGAAGCTTCTGCTTATGACTACAAGAAGAGAACATGCCACAAGTGCAAGAAACCTGGTCACTACATCTCTGAGTGTCCGCAGTGGGACAATGAGAACAACAAGAAGAAGAAGAGCAAGGAATATGATTCTGACGACAAGAGGAAGAAGAAATACTCAAAGTCTTCTTCCAAGTCTTCCTCAAAGTCTTCATCACACAAGAAGAGCACATCTGGCAAGGCTCGTGCGTTTGTTGGCAAGGAAATGGATTCAGAGGAGGAGTCTGCTTCTGAGGAGGCGGAGGTGGAGTCTGAGGAGGAGTCCGATTCTGGCGTTGCAAGTCTAGCTACAACCTACGTTGCCAAGTCCATCTTCAACACTGAAGACAATGACTTCATCACTGACGCCGATGCTAATGACAAGGACAACTCCGCTCCCACCTACTGCTTCATGGCACGCGGTGCCAAGGTAAACTCACGCACTACTCACTATCAAACATCCAGTGAAGATGACTCTGATTGTGGTTCCAAACCCAGCTACAAAACACTTGCTAAAATTCCAACTGAACAACATAAAGCTATGGAACCTATTCAAAAACTGTTAGACAAAAGTGATGACCTGTTAGACGCTGAAATGACTCGATATCAGTCCTTAATTGAAGACATAAAAAATCTTCATGTTAAGTATGAGGAACTTGAAAGTCGTCATGAAACGCTCTCAACAACTCATGAAAAGCTTTCCTATGATTATCTTCAAAGGAAGAAAGATCTTGAGAAATTGAGAGCGGCTCATGAAGATCTTAAAAAGGAAAATGAGTCACTTCGCGCCAAACAGACTAGTTCCGCTCAGGAAGGATTTGAACCACCATGTCTTAAATGCATTGAGCGTGACAGCGCTACTTCTGTTGCTGGATGTTCTACTGCTGCTATTGTTGCAATATCTTCAACTGTTGATATGGTAACTAACCCCTCTGCTGAGGATGCCACTGCTATTGCTGATGAAAATGCTAGGTTGAAGACATTGCTTGAAACAAGGATGTACAGAAGTCTCAAAGGGCATCAGACACTATGTGATGTCCTCAAAAGGCAGATCTTGAACTGAAACCCTAGGAAAGAGGGTGTTGGGTTCGAAAGGAAAATGAATGTTGATGGCTCTTACTGGAAACCTGAGCAGTACCCCAAAACCACATGGGTTGCTGCAAAGGAACCTTCAATGGATCCATCCACCCTATCTGGCTTCACTTGTACTAATCCCATTGTCATTGATGAATCCTTTGATGCAAACTATAAACTGTTTAAGAATCAGAATGGTGAAGTGTTTGCTAGGTATATTAGTACTAACTGCAGGAATGGGCCACCTATGAAGAAAGTCTGGGTGCCGAAAAAGTGTCTGGAAAATCTTCCTGTGAATGTCGTCATGACACCACAAGTGAAGAAGACTAACCCCAGACCACGGGCTTCATATGGTCCAAAGGCTTCATACAGACAGAGGACTCATCTGAGTCGCATTAACGCAAATGTTTTGCAGTGAAACCATACTCAGACCTATGAATATGAGTGTGTTTCATCAAACCGCCATGTTCATAAGACCAAGAACTAGTCTACTTATTCGTATGAGTACTATTGTCCACCTGCAAGACTATTTGCTAGGGCTCCAAAGCCAAAGTTCTCAGATGTTGCACTTAGACTCATTGCTTCGAAGCCACCCTTGAAGATGTGGGTGGCTAAGAAAGCTTAACTCTCTTTTGCAGGGAAGGGTCTCCAGCTGAAAATCAAATGCGTGTGAAGCTATTGCTGGGGACCTTAAACATCTTGTAGGGCGCAAGATCAAATGCCCAAATGGTCTTATTATGTATTTTGTTCCTGGGTCGCTTGCTACTTGCCCTATCAGTCCTAACCTCGATCTAAGCTTTCATAATCCACTTGCTCGTCAAATGTTTATGCTTCACAATTCTCTTCATGAAGCCTATCCCCCTAACTGCACTGTAGGGTATGACATCAGCTGCTTCAGAATGGATTATTGATAGTGGATGTACTAATCACATGACTGGCAAGCGAAGTCTTCTCATGGACTCAACCTTATGTCCATCTGACAAGAGTCACACCACATTTGCTGATACTGGTAAAAGCAAGGTATTGGGTCTAGGTAGAGTTGCAATCTCAAGGGATCAGCACATGGATAAAGTGATGCTTGTTGAATCCCTTGGTTTCAACTTAATGTCTGTCTCAATGCTTTGCGATTTGAATATGATTGTGATGTTTGGAAAATATCGTTGCCTTGTTCTAATGGAATCAGAAAAGTCTCTTGTCTTTGAAGGGTATCGGAAAGATGATTTGTACATGGTAGATTTCTCAGCAGGACCACAGCTCGCCGTATGTCTTCTTGCAAAAGCTTCAGAATGCTGGCTCTGGCATCGGAGGCTAGGGCATGCTGGCATGAGGAACTTGCATACTCTTGCAAAGAAGAAGCACGTCATAGGCATCGAGGGTGTCAAGTTCAAGAAGGATCACTTATGCGGTGCCTGCGAAGCTGGAAAGGTGACGAGGGCCAAGCATCCCTCGAAGACAATCATGACAACGACTCAACCCTTCGAACTATTGCACATGGACCTCTTCGGTCCCACTCACTACTCAACTCTTACTACTACTCCTTGTCTCTATGGCTTCGTCATTGTTGATGATTATTCAAGATATACATGGGTGCATATAATCCTCTACAAGACTGAAGTGAAGGATGTCTTCAAATGCTTCGCCAATCGAGCCATGAACAACTATGGCGTCAAGATCAAGCACATCAGAAGTGACAATGGCACTGAATTCAAGAACATCGGCCTCGACACTTATCTTGATGCTTGCATCACTCATGAGTTCTCGGCTCCGTACATGCCGCAGTAGAATGGCATCGTGGAACGCAAGAACAGAACACTCATTGAGATGGCCCGGACGATGCTCGATGAATACAAGACTCCAAGAAAGTTCTGGCCTGAAGCCATTGATACTGCATGCCATGTCATCAATCGTGTTTATCTTCACAAGCTTCTGAACAAAACATCCTATGAACTCCTCACTGGTAAGAAGCCAAATGTCAGTTACTTCAGAGTATTTGGTGCCAGGTTCTGGATCAAGGATCCAGATCACACTTCAAAATTTGCACCGAAAGCACATGAAGGTTTTATGCTTGGTTACGGAAAGGATTCACACTCCTACAGAGTCTTCAACCTCTTTCACTACAAAGTGGTTGAAACTGTGGACGTGCAGTTCGATGAGACTAACGGCTCGCAAAGAGAGCACCTGCCAAATATGCTAGATGAAGTTCCATCTAGTGAACCCATCAAGCTCATGGGAACTGGAGAAATCATACCGTCTGAAGCACAGCTTGAAGAGGAACTCATCATCTCTGCACCTGATCAACCTGAAGACAATACTCAGCCTAAAGACAATCCTTCTAATGATGACAATGATCAGCAAGAGCAAAATCTTCGTCCCGTTCATCCTCGTGTTGCAAATGAAGTATAGATTGAGAAAATAATTGATAGCATCAATGCACCTGGTCCACTTACTCGTTCTAGGGAAACACAACTAGCAAATTTCTGTGGGCACTTCGCATTCGTCTCAATATCTGAACCCAAGAAAGTTGACGAAGCCTTCATGGAACCTGAATGGATTCAAGCTATGCAAGAAGAGCTTCAACAGTTCGAGCTGAATAATGTATGGGAACTGGCCAAGCGTCGTGATCCTCGTAAACACAATATCATAGGCACTAAATGGATATATCACAACAAGCAAGATGAGCATGGTCAAGTTGTCAGAAACATGGCTCGTCTCATTCCTCAAGGATACACTCAAGTTGAAGGAACTGACTTCGATGAAACATTTGCTCCTGTGGCTAGGCTTGAAGCTATACACATACTGCTGGCCTATGTAAATCATCATAACATTCTTCTATATCAAATGGATGTGAAGAGTGCCTTTCTCAATGGTAAGATTGAAGAAGAAGTGTATGTTGCACAACCGCCTGGCTTTGAAGATCCAAAACATCCTCACATGGTTTACAAGCTCAACAAGGCACTGTATGGCCTCAAACAAGCCCCTCGTGCTTGGTATGACACACTCAAGGACTTTCTGAAGAGCAAAGGCTTCAAACCTGGTTCCCTGGATTCCATGCTCTTCACGAAGACATATGATGGTGAACTATTTGTGTACCAAATATATGTGGATGACATTATCTTCGGCTGCACTAGTCAGAAATACAGTGATGAGTTTGGATACATGATGCAAGAGCAATATCAGATGTCCATGATGGGTGAGTTGAAGTTCTTTCTTGGTCTTCAAATACGACAGCAACGCAACGACATCTTCATATCTCAAGAGAAATACCTCAAGGATTGCCTGAAGAAGTTTGGAATGCAAGACTGCAAAGGTTACACGACGCTAATGCCTACCAAGAGTCATCTAGATTCTGACGCCAATGGTAAAGAGTTCGATCAAAAGGTATATCACTCCATGATTGGTTCTTTGCTTTATTTATGTGCATCTAGGCCAGATATCATGCTTAGTGTTTGCATGTGTGCCTAATTCCAAGTGGCACCAAAGGAATCGCATCACTTAGCTGTGAAGCAAATTCTTCGATATTTGGCTCACACCCCAACACTAGGATTATGGTATCCAAAGGGCTCAGAGTTTGATCTAGTTGGATTCTCGGATGCTGATTATGCTGGTGACAAGGTGGATCGCAAGTTTACATCAGGCACATGTCACTTTCCGGGATGATCACTTGTATGTTGGTCTTCAAAGAAGCAGAACTGTGTATCTCTCTCCACTGCTGAATCTGAATACATTGCTGTTGGATCTTGCTGTGCTCAGCTTCTATGGATGAAGCAAACACTCAAAGACTATGGCATTCATCTGAATCAAGTGCCACTCTACTGCGACAATGAAAGCGCCATCAAGATCGCCAACAACCCAGTTCAGCACTCGAAGAAAAAGCACATTCAGATCCGTCATCACTTTCTCAGAGATCATGTCATGAAGGAAGATATTGATATCATTCACGTCAGCACTGAAGAGCAACTGGCAGATATCTTCACAAAATCCTTGGATGAGAAAAGGTTTTGCAAGTTGCGGTGTGAGATAAATATCTTGGAATCCTCAAATGTCATGTGATCATGCACACATCCTAACACTTATGTATGTTGATGACTTAGATGTGCAAACACACGAAGTAACGTATATCTTCAACTAATGAAGACTTACACTCTAAGTGTGAATACATTAACATGGAATTTGACTTCGGAGCGCCACGATAATTGTGCGTCGTGTCTGGGTCTAATATTTCCTATACGGTGGGTAATGCCACCACCAAAGTTTTGTTTGGAATACTTTCTGTTGGCGTTGCATTTGCAAAGTCTTCGCATTTGGTTTGTCTTCATTGTTAACATGGCTTCATGTTTATCTTTAGTGTGCTGATTTGGTTTCTGTCCTCTACATCATTCACTTATAGCTATGTCTTCTAGTTGAATCTTTTGAACTAAGTGGACGTGATCGAACCCTGACCTTTCTATGCTCCCGTCTTAAGTCTATCTATCCAAATCATATGCATTCTATTGAAACTGTCAAAACGTCTTCTCTGCGTCCTTGTCAGCAGAAGACACAGAGACAAACATTAATCTGTTTTCAATGCTCAATCCTTTTTACCTGAAACCCGGAGAAGTGGGAACGACCACCCGACAATCCAGGCGTGCATGGGAACATGGAACAACCTCCAATGTGTTGCATGATCGCCACGTGTCCTTCAGATGTGAACCGCCAGGGCACCTGTGTAATAACACTGTGCCGTCCCTGTCCCTATAAATACACGCCTCACCCCAGTCATTATCTCTTCTTCCACTCTCGCACAAACCCTAGTGCCACCGCTAGCCCTCGACGACACCGGCGACGAAGCACTTGGCTGCCGCGACCTCACTGATGCCATCCTCACGCCGGCCGCGGACATCGTCTTCTCCGCCGTCGTCGTAGGTGTCCTCCGTCGCCAAGTTAGGGCACGGAAGATCGAACTGCTCGGCCTCCTCTCCCACTCCGTCTAGCAGTTCCTCGTGTGGTAAATAAAACCTCTTTTTACAGTCTTTTTGATCCGATAGATTCATCCTTTCCAACCACAAGTGGTTTCTATTGCTACAAAATTGGATCTATCCTGTTCTGCATCTCATAGCATCCCTAGTATGTTCACTTATGCTTCACAAAGTAGTTAGATTCCTCACTTGTACTTATTTGTGGATTCGTACAAATCTGGAACCAACTCACTACATATGAGTGAATATCTTCGCACTATGAGGTCAATGTCTTCTAAACTGATCTATCTTCAAAATCTTCTAAGAATGCATATGACCTCTTCCCCTTCCCTCGCATTTCTAATGTTGTCACAGGTACATGTTGTTGGGGAACGTTGTAATTTCGAAAATTTTCCTATGCACACGCAAGATCATGGTGATGCATAGCAACGAGGGGGAGAGTATTGTCTACGTACCAACGCAGACCGACTGCGGAAGCGATCTCACAACGTAGAGGAAGTAGTCGTACGTCTTCTTCCCGATCCGACCGATCCAAGCACCGTTACTCCGGCACCTCCGAGTTCTTAGCACACGTTCAGCTCGATGACGATCCTCGGGCTCCGATCCAGCAAAGCGTTGAGGAAGAGTTCCGTCAGCACAACGGCGTGGTGACGATCTTGATGTACTACCGACGCAGGGCTTCGCCTAAGCTCTACAACGATATGACCGAGGTGGAATTTGGTGGCAGGGGGCACCGCACACGGCTAAGGAACGATCAACAATGATCAACTTGTGTGTCTATGGGGTGCCCCCTGCCCCCGTATATAAAGGAGCAGGGGGAGGGGGTTCGGCCGGCTAGGGAGAGGGCGCGGGAGGAGTCCTACTCCTATCGGGAGTAGGACTCCCCCCCTCAATCCTATTCCAACTAGGATTCCAAGGGGGAAAAGAGAGAGAGGGGAGCCGGCCCCTTCTCCTAGTCCTACTAGGACTTGGGAAAGGGGGGGGGGCGCGGCCAGCTGTGGGCTGCCCCTTTTCTCTTTTCCACTAAGGCCCAATAGGCCTATTTGCCTCCCGGGGGGGTTCCGGTAACCCTCCCGGTATTTCGGTAAAATCCCGATTTCACCCGGAACACTTCCGGTGTCCAAACATAGGCTTCCAATATATCAATCTTTACGTCTCGACCATTTCGAGACTCCTCGTCATGTCCGTGATCACATCCGGGACTCCGAACAACCTTCGGTACATCAAAATGCATAAACTCATAATAACTGTCATCGTAACGTTAAGCGTGCGGACCCTACGGTTCGAGAACAATGTAGACATGACCGAGACATGTCTCCGGTCAATAACCAATAGCGGGACCTGGATGCCCATATTGGCTCCTACATATTCTACGAAGATCTTTATCGGTCAGACCGCATAACAACATACGTTGTTCCCTTTGTCATCGGTATTTTACTTGCCCGAGATTCGATCGTCGGTATCCAATACCTAGTTCAATCTCGTTACTGGCAAGTCTCTTTACTCGTTCCGTAATACATCATCTCATAACTAGCATCTTAGTTATTATGCTTGCAAGGCTTATGTGATGTGTATTACCGAGAGGGCCCAGAGATACCTCTCCGACAATCGGAGTGACAAACCCTAATCTCGAAATACGCCAACCCAACATCCACCATTGGAGACACCTGTAGTACTCCTTTATAATCACCCAGTTACGTTGTGACGTTTGGCAGTACCCAAAGTGTTCCTCCGGTAAACGGGAGTTGCATAATCTCATAGTTATAGGAATATGTATAAGTCATGAAGAAAGCAATAGCAACATACTAAACGATCGGGTGCTAAGCTAATGGAATGGGTCATGTCAATCAGATCATTCAACTAATGATGTGACCTCGTTAATCAAATAACAACTCTTTGTTCATGGTTAGGAAACATAACCATCTTTGATTAACGAGCTAGTCAAGTAGAGGCATACTAGTGACACTCTGTTTGTCTATGTATTCACACATGTATTATGTTTCCGGTTAATACAATTCTAGCATGAATAATAAACATTTATCATGATATAAGGAAATAAATAATAACTTTATTATTGCCTCTAGGGCATATTTCCTTCAGTCTCCCACTTGCACTAGAGTCAATAATCTAGATTTACACAGTAATGATTCTAACACCCATGGAGCCTTGGTGCTGATCATGTTTTGCTCGTGGAAGAGGCTTAGTCAACGGGTCTGCAACATTCAGATCCGTATGTATCTTGCAAATCTCTATGTCTCCCACCTGGACTAAATCCCGGATGGAGTTGAAGCGTCTCTTGATGTGTTTGGTCCTTTTGTGAAATCTGGATTCCTTTGCCAAAGCAATTGCACCAGTATTGTCACAAAAGATTTTCATTGGACCCGATGCACTAGGTATGACACCTAGATCGGATATGAACTCCTTCATCCAGACTCCTTTGTTTGCTGCTTCCGAAGCAGCTATGTACTCCGCTTCACATGTAGATCCCGCTACGACGCTTTGTTTAGAACTGCACCAACTGACAGCTCCACCGTTTAAAGTAAACACGTATCCGGTTTGCGATTTAGAATCATCTGGATCAGTGTCAAAGCTTGCATCAACGTAACCTCTTACGGTGAGCTCTTTGTCACCTCCATATACAAGAAACATATCCTTAGTCCTTTTCAGGTATTTCAGGATGTTCTTGACCGCTGTCCAGTGATCCACTCCTGGATTACTTTGGTACCTCCCTGCTAAACTTATAGCAAGGCACACATCAGGTCTGGTACACAGCATTGCATACATGATAGAGCCTATGGCTGAAGCATAGGGAACATCTTTCATTTTCTCTCTATCTTCTGCAGTGGTCGGGCATTGAGTCTGACTCAACTTCACACCTTGTAACACAGGCAAGAACCCTTTCTTTGCTTGATCCATTTTGAACTTCTTCAAAATCTTGTCAAGGTATGTGCTTTGTGAAAGTCCAATTAAGCGTCTTGATCTATCTCTATAGATCTTTATGCCTAATATGTAAGCAGCTTCCCCGAGGTCTTTCATCGAAAAACTTTTATTCAAGTATCCCTTTATGCTATCCAGAAATTCTATATCATTTCCAATCAGCAATATGTCATCCACATATAATATCAGAAATGCTATAGAGCTCCCACTCACTTTCTTGTAAATACAGGCTTCTCCAAAAGTCTGTATAAAACCAAATGCTTTGATCACACTATCAAAGCACTTATTCCAACTCCGAGATGCTTGCACCAGTCCATAAATGGATCGCTGGAGTTTGCATACTTTGTTAGCTCCCTTTGGATCGACAAAACCTTCTGGTTGCATCATATACAACTCTTCTTCCAGAAATCCATTCAGGAATGCAGTTTTGACATCCATTTGCCATATTTCATAATCATAAAATGCGGCAATTGCTAACATGATTCTGACGGATTTAAGCATCGCTACGGGTGAGAAGGTCTCATCGTAGTCAACCCCTTGAACTTGTCGAAAACCTTTTGCGACAAGTCGAGCTTTATAGACAGTAATATTACCGTCAGCGTCAGTCTTTTTCTTGAAGATCCATTTATTCTCAATTGCTTGCCGATCATCGGGCAAGTCAACCAAAGTCCATACTTTGTTCTCATACATGGATCCCATCTCAGATTTCATGGCCTCAAGCCACTTTGCGGAATCTGGGCTCACCATCGCTTCTTCATAGTTCGTAGGTTCATCATGATCTAGCAGCATGACTTCCAGAACTGGATTACCGTACCACTCTGGTGCGGATCTCACTCTGGTTGATCTACGTGGTTCAGTAGTATCTTGCCCTGAAGTTTCATGATCATCATCATTAGCTTCCTCACTAATTGGTATAGGTGTCGCAGAAACAGTTTTCTGTGATGTACTATTTTCCAATAAGGGAGCAGGTACAGTTACCTCGTCAAGTTCTACTTTCCTCCCACTCACTTCTTTCGAGAGAAACTCCTTCTCTAGAAATGATCCATTCTTAGCAACGAATGTCTTGCCCTCGAATCTGTGATAGAAGGTATACCCAACAGTTTCCTTTGGGTATCCTATGAAGACACATTTCTCCGCTTTGGGTTCGAGCTTATCAGGTTGAAGCTTTTTCACATAAGCATCGCAGCCCCAAACTTTAAGAAACGACAACTTTGGTTTCTTGCCAAACCATAGTTCATAAGGCGTCGTCTCAACGGATTTTGATGGTGCCCTATTTAACGTGAATGCGGCCGTCTCTAAAGCATAACCCCAAAACGATAGCGGTAAATCAGTAAGAGACATCATAGATCGCACCATATCTAGTAAAGTACGATTACGACGTTCGGACACACCATTACGCTGTGGTGTTCCGGGTGGCGTGAGTTGCGAAACTATTCCACAATTTTTCAAATGTATACCAAACTCGTAACTCAAATATTCTCCTCCACGATCAGATCATAGAAACTTTATTTTCTTGTTACGATGATTTTCAACTTCACTCTGAAATTCCTTGAACTTTTCAAATGTTTCAGACTTATGTTTCATTAAGTAGATATACCCATATCTGCTTAAATCATCTGTGAAGGTGAGAAAATAACGATATCCACCACGAGCCTCAATATTCATCGGACCACATACATCGGTATGTATGATTTCCAATAAATCTGTTGCTCTCTCCATAGTACCGGAGAACGGTGTTTTAGTCATCTTGCCTATGAGGCATGGTTCGCAAGTACCAAGTGATTCATAATCAAGTGGTTCCAAAAGCCCATCAGTATGGAGTTTCTTCATGCGCTTTACACCGATATGACCTAAACGGCAGTGCCACAAATAAGTTGCACTATCATTATCAACTCTGCATCTTTCGGCTTCTACATTATGAATATGTGTATCACTACTATCGAGATTCAACAAGAATAGACCACTCTTCAAAGGTGCATGACCATAAAAGATATTACTCATATAAATAGAACAACCATTATTCTCTAATTTAAATGAATAACCGTCTCGCATCAAACAAGATCCAGATATAATGTTCATGCTCAACGCTGGCACCAAATAACAATTATTTAGGTCTAATATTAATCCCGAAGGTAGATGTAGAGGTAGCGTGCCGACCGCGATCACATCGACTTTGGAACCGTTTCCCACGCGCATCGTCACCTCGTCCTTTGCTAGCGTCCGCTTATTCCGTAGTCCCTGTTTCGAGTTGCAAATATTAGCAACAGAACCAGTATCAAATACCCAGGTGCTACTGCGAGCTCTAGTAAGGTACACATCAATAACATGTATATCACATATACCTTTGTTCACCTTGCCATCCTTCTTATCCGCCAAATACTTGGGGCAGTTCCGCTTCCAGTGACCAGTCTGCTTGCAGTAGAAGCACTCAGTTTCAGGCTTAGGTCCAGACTTGGGTTTCTTCTCCTGAGCAGCAACTAGCTTGCTGTTCTTCTTGAAGTTCCCCTTCTTCTTCCCTTTGCCCTTTTTCTTGAAACCAGTGGTTTTGTTAACCATCAACACTTGATGCTCCTTCTTGATTTCTACCCCCGCAGCTTTCAGCATTGCGAAGAGCTCGGGAATAGTCTTGTTCATCCCTTGCATATCATAGTTCATCACGAAGCTCTTGTAGCTTGGTGGCAGTGATTGGAGAATTCTGTCAATGACGCAATCATCTGGAAGATTAACTCCCATCTGAATCAAGTGATTATTATACCCAGACATTTTGAGTATATGCTCACTGACAGAACTGTTCTCCTCCATCTTGCAGCTATAGAACTTATTGGAGACTTCATATCTCTCAATTCGAGCATTTGCTTGAAATATTAACTTCAACTCCTGGAACATCTCATATGCTCCATGACGTTCAAAACGTCATTGAAGTCCCGATTCTAAGCCGTAAAGCATGGCACACTGAACTATCGAGTAGTCATCAGCTTTGCTCTGCCAGACGTTCATAACATCTGGCGTTGCTCCAGCAGCAGGCCTGGCACCCAGCGGTGCTTCCAGGACGTAATTCTTCTGTGTAGCAATGAGGATAATCCTCAGGTTACGGACCCAGTCCGTGTAATTGCTACCATCATCTTTCAACTTTGCTTTCTCAAGGAACGCATTAAAATTCAACGGAACAACAACACGAGCCATCTATCTACAATCAACATAAACAAGAAAGATACTATCAGGTACTAAGTTCATGATAAGTTTAAGTTCAATTAATCAAATTACTTAGGAACTCCCACTTAGATAGACATCCCTCTAATCTTCTAAGTGATCACGTGATCCAAATCAACTAAACCATAACCGATCATCACGTGAGATGGAGTAGTTTTCAATGGTGAACATCGTCATGTTGATCATATCTACTATATGATTCACGCTCGACCTTTCGGTCTCTGTGTTTCGAGGCCATATCTGCATATGCTAGGCTCGTCAAGTTCAACCTGAGTATTCTGCGTGTGCAAAACTGGCTTGCACCCGTTGTAGATGGACGTAGAGCTTATCACACCCGATCATCACGTGGTGTCTAGGCACGACGAACTTTGGCAACGGTGCATACTCAGGGAGAACACTTCTTGATAATTTAGTGAGAGATCATCTTATAATGCTACCGTCAATCAAAGCAAGATAAGATGCATAAAAGGATAAACATCACATGCAATCAATATAAGTGATATGATATGGCCATCATCATCTTGTGCTTGTGATCTCCATCTCCGAAGCACCGTCATGATCACCATCGTCACCGGCGGGACACCTTGATCTCCATCGTAGCATCGTTGTCGTCTCGCCAATCTTATGCTTCCACGACTATCACTACCGCTTAGTAATAAAGTAAAGCATTACATCGCGATTGCATTGCATACAATAAAGCGACAACCATATGGCTCCTGCCAGTTGCCGATAACTTGGTTACAAAACATGATCATCTCATACAATAAAATCAGCATCATGCCTTGACCATATCACATCACAACATGCCCTGCAAAAACAAGTTAGACGTCCTCTACTTTGTTGTTGCAAGTTTTACGTGGCTGCTACGGGCTTAAGTAAGAACACATCTCACCTACGCATCAAAACCACAACGATAGTTTGTCAAATAGACTCCGTTTTAACCTTCTCAAGGACCGGGCGTAGCCACACTTGGTTCAACTAAAGTTGGAGAGACAGTCTTTCGCAAGCCATCTGTGTGCATAGCACGTCGAGGGAACCGGTCTCGCGTAAGAGTACGCGTAAGGTTGGTCCAGATCGTCTCGTCCAACAATACCGCCGAACCAAAGTATGACATGCTGGTAGGCAGTATGACTTGTATCGCCCACAACTCACTTGTGTTCTACTCGTGCAAATAACATCAAACCATAAAACCTAGGCTCGGATGCCACTGTTGGGGAACGTAGTAATTTCAAAAAAATTCCTACGCACACGCAAGATCATGGTGATGCATAGCAACGAGGGGGAGAGTATTGTCTACGTACCAACGCAGACCGACTGCGGAAGCGATCTCACAACGTAGAGGAAGTAGTCGTACGTCTTCTTCCCGATCCGACCGATCCAAGCACCGTTACTCCGGCACCTCTGAGTTCTTAGCACACGTTCAGCTCGATGACGATCCTCGGGCTCCGATCCAGCAAAGCGTTGAGGAAGAGTTCCGTCAGCACAACGGCGTGGTGACGATCTTGATGTACTACCGACGTAGGGCTTCGCCTAAGCTCTACAACGATATGACCGAGGTGGAATTTGGTGGCAGGGGGCACCGCACACGGCTAAGGAACGATCAACAATGATCAACTTGTGTGTCTATGGGGTGCCCCCTGCCCCCGTATATAAAGGAGCAGGGGGAGGGGGTTCGGCCGGCTAGGGAGAGGGCGCGGGAGGAGTCCTACTCCTACCGGGAGTAGGACTCCCCCCCTCAATCCTATTCCAACTAGGATTCCAAGGGGGAAAAGAGAGAGAGGGGGGCCGGCCCCTTCTCCTAGTCCTACTAGGACTTGGGAAAGGGGGGCGCGCGGCCAGCTGTGGGCTGCCCCTTTTCTCTTTTCCACTAAGGCCCAATAGGCCCATTTGCCTCCCGGGGGGGGGGGGGGGGGGGTTCCGGTAACCCTCCCGGTATTCCGGTAAAATCCCGATTTCACCCGGAACACTTCCGGTGTCCAAACATAGGCTTCCAATATATCAATCTTTACGTCTCGACCATTTCGAGACTCCTCGTCATGTCCGTGATCACATCCGGGACTCCGAACAACCTTCGGTACATCAAAATGCATAAACTCATAATAACTGTCATCGTAACGTTAAGCGTGCGGACCCTACGGTTCGAGAACAATGTGGACATGACCGAGACATGTCTCCGGTCAATAACCAATAGCGGGACCTGGATGCCCATATTGGCTCCTACATATTCTACGAAGATCTTTATCGGTCAGACCGCATAACAACATACGTTGTTCCCTTTGTCATCGGTATTTTACTTGCCCGAGATTCGATCGTCGGTATCCAATACCTAGTTCAATCTCGTTACTGGCAAGTCTCTTTACTCGTTCCGTAATACATCATATCATAACTAACATCTTAGTTATTATGCTTGCAAGGCTTATGTGATGTGTATTACCGAGAGGGCCCAGAGATACCTCTCCGACAATCGGAGTGACAAACCCTAATCTCGAAATATGCCAACCCAACATCCACCATTGGAGACACCTGTAGTACTCCTTTATAATCACCCAGTTACGTTGTGACGTTTGGCAGTACCCAAAGTGTTCCTCCGGTAAACGGGAGTTGCATAATCTCATAGTTATAGGAACATGTATAAGTCATGAAGAAAGCAATAGCAACATACTAAACGATCGGGTGCTAAGCTAATGGAATGGGTCATGTCAATCAGATCATTCAACTAATGATGTGACCTCGTTAATCAAATAACAACTCTTTGTTCATGGTTAGGAAACATAACCATCTTTGATTAATGAGCTAGTCAAGTAGAGGCATAGTAGTGACACTCTGTTTGTCTATGTATTCACACATGTATTATGTTTCCGGTTAATACAATTCTAGCATGAATAATAAACATTTATCATGATATAAGGAAATAAATAATAACTTTATTATTGCCTCTAGGGCATATTTCCTTCACATGTCTGTGGGAGAATCCCTTGGTTCTCATAGTCTGCATTCATTTGCAGAGTTCTTACAGCGTCACATAAATTCTCCTGAAGCTAGTTCCTGTCTGACCAGTAGATGGAAGACTTCGACAGTGTTGAAGCCTTTCAGTCTAAACTTCATGGCAACTCAAAAATCAGTCAGGAAGGGCGGCAGACAACGCCGTGGAAACACCACTAAGGACCTGCCATCGGATCTCTATGAGCTATACAAGTCAGATCCAGAAGAAACCTATGGAGAACGCAAGAACCGAATCCAATGGATTCGAAGACACTGGGCAGAAGAATGGTTCAAGTACAGATTCGTCACCAAGGAGTATGCTGAGAAGAATGCCTTAAAGGGCTCCTGGGGAGATATAATTTACAAAGGTCTTCAGCCCAAGTCGAAGTCCGGAGCTATTGCTCAAGGCTTCTACCCCTGCATGATTCGTGGATCTCAGCCTGCTAATGTCGACCCATCCTCTGTGTTATGGTGTCGTGAAGATAATCTGTTCAAGCGCAACTATCAGGCTGCAAAGAACTCGGCCAAGGAAAACAAGAAGTCTTTGGGATTAGACTTCAACCCAGGCCCCTCTACACCACGAGCTGACGGCACACGCGAAGCTGAACCCAATCTTATTGGGCCCTTCTACAACTTAGAAGGTCTCATCACTCACATTCAGGTTCAAGGGGAAGCCGTGGACCACTCTGCAGATGACACTGATTCTAACGAAGCACCTGCACCTCCGAAGCCTGTGAAGCAACAGAAATCAAAGGCTTCAAAGCCCTCTTCTACACCAAAGGTCTCACGGGCGAAGCATCTGGCCACTGCACCTCCTAAAGTCAGTGTGCAGTCTGAAGATCCCTCATGCATATCCAAGTCTGACAAGTTGAAAAAGCCCATGCAACCCACTGGTTAAGCACTGACTCCTGCTGCTGTTTTGAGAAACGAGAATGACGCCATTGATCTGTCCAGCGACGACGATCTTGGCGATGACGCTCTAGAGCAATTGATAAAGAGCAAGCAAGAGGCGGAAATCTTCAATGATCTTCCTCTCTTTGATGTGGAGACCTTGTACAAGTTTATTGATGAGTGGTTTGACAACCCAGATGTTAGTTTTGATGATCTTCAGCTTCCAATTGGCCTCATCGTATCCTTCCATGGAGCCATTGCTCCTGAGCTGGCTCTTGCTCAAAAAAATTTTGAGCTGATACATAAGATCGATTATGAAAAGGCTCAGTTCAAGAAGCACATGGCCAGGCTCAATGTTGAAGACATTCAAAACTTCAAGGTCATGATGCATGAGCTCAAGGAGGCATTCCACAAGAAACAAGAAGAAGCAAAAGGTTCTCGTGAGAGCATGAAGAATCTTGCTGGCAAATGTGTTCAAGGCTACAATGAAGCTGAAAAGCGAAGGCTTTGGGGCGACCAGGCATCGACCCCAGAATGGCTGCCAAGAAGAAGAAGAAGGCAGCTATGGCCGAACCAGAAGCATCAAGGCAGGAAGAACCTCGCATTGTCTTCCCAGCCAGTATGACAGGCTCGATGCCTAAGGCCCCCACAGTGGCTTCAGAGTTCAAGAAAACTAGAGCAGCTAAAGCCGAAGCCAGAAAGCGCAAGACCAAAGCCACCACTGATGATGCTCCCCCAACCAAGAAAAGGAAAACAAAGAAGAGAGACCGGGCTACTTCCACAGAGCCCCTTGTTGTCGAGCCAATTTTTGTTGCTCGTCCTTCCTCTGCACATCGAGAACGTCGTTTGGTAGTCCATGAGCCTGCTTTCACAGAGGCTCCTGAAGCTGAAGATAATCCAGTTGTTGACCCCACCACAGCTGAAGACATTGGTCCTCATGACAATGTTGAAGATGATGAAGTCCTTCCTCAGATCGAGCACAATTTGGTATCATCGCTTGTTCTGACGAATAGCGAACTCATCAGCATTGGTCGTTCGTTGACGCCAATTGCTCAGGATGACTCATGGCCTGATCACCCTCAAGAATCCCCTCGTGCTGAAGAAACACCAGTCACTCCCCCACCACTGGTCACCACTCCGGTGATTGACAGTGAAGACATTGAGGCCCAACCAACTCCATCTCCACAGGCGTCGCCAGCATTTCGCAGGCTTCACAAAGGACCAAGGCCACATGTCACATTGTCAAGTGTTCCAGAAGGAGAAGAGCGCCAATCCGTTTCACGCGAAGTCTTTCCTGAAGCCTCTCCTACTATGAACATTCCTGAATCTGAAGCCAAAATGGCTAAAGATATTCCGGCTGCACCAGCCGATGACCATGAAGAAGAACCAAGAGAAGAAGAATGTTTTGGTACACCCCCGTCCAACCCTGAAGTTGTTCTCGAGGAGAACGTGTCCGACCCTCCAGCTCCTGAAGTAGAGGTTACCAACACTGAGGCGGCCACCAACATCAACATAAAGCCAATGACGTTGTCATGGCTGAAGCTAATGTGGCGCCCGAAGCTAGTGTGGTGCCAGAAGTGAATGCACCTGAAGCCAATGCAGCACCAGAAGCAAATCCGCTGTCTGAAGCCAATGCCTCTGCTCCTGTACCTCCTCCAAGGCCACACACCATCAAGCAAGCATATGATCATGGATAGCTTGTTACCGTCCGCTAGCCAATCCTGGTTCCCCCGCCTGCTCCCGGACCTCAGTTTGCCTATCATGTGGAGCACATGCCTCAGGTCCAGAAGCCAAAGCCAAGGCTACCATGGTTTCCAGGTACTGCAACTTCACCAAGATCATTTAATCTGAATGGATTCAAGGCACACAACACATTCTTCGACAGTGACAAGAACCCCTACACAAGGCCAAGAATCTCTTCGAACCAATTCTGGAGTTATCAGTGCTGCCTCTTGAGCACCGCGTTGGATTTCCCCAAAGAGGAGAGGATGATGCAGCAAAGTAGCGTAAGTATTTCCCTCAGTTTTTGAGAACCAAGGTATCAATCCAGTAGGAGGCTACGCTCGAGTCCCTCGTACCTACACAAAAACAATAGCTCAACGCAACCAACGCGCTTAGGGGTTGTCAATCCCTTCACGGTCACTTATGAAAGTGAGATCTGATAGAGATGATAAATAATTTTTTGGTATTTTTGGTATAGAGATGCAACGTAAAAAGTGAAAGCAAAGCAATAATAAAGTGACGGAGATTGATATGATGAGAAAAAGACCCGGGGCCATAGGTTTCACTAGTGGCTTCTCTCAAGAGCATAAGTATTCTATGGTGGGTGAACAAATTACTGTTGAGCAATTGACAGAATTGAGCATAGTTATGAGAATATCTAGGTATGTTCATGTATATAGGCATCATGTCCAAGACAAGTAGACCGAAACGATTCTGCATCTACTACTATTACTCCACTCATCGACCGCTATCCAGCATGCATCTAGAGTATTAAGTTAAAAACAGAGTAACGCCTTAAGCAAGATGACATGATGTAGAGGGATAGTTTCATGCAATATGATAAAAAAAACCATCTTGTCATCCTCGATGGCAATGATACAATACGTGCCTTGTTGCCCCTTCTGTCACTGGGAAAGGACACCGCAAGATCGAACCCAAAGCTAAGCACTTCTCCCATGCTAAGAACAACCAATCTAGTAGGCCAAACCAAACTGATAATTCAAAGAGACTTGCAAAGATAACCAATCATACATAAAAGAATTCAGAGAAGATTCAAATATTACTCATAGATAGACTGGATCATAAACCCACAATTCATCAGTCTGAACAAACACACCGCAAAAAGAAGATTACATCGAATAGATCTCCACGAGAGAGGGGGAGAACATTGTATTGAGATCCAAAAAGAGAGAATAAGCCATCTAGCTACTAGCTATGGACCCGTAGGTCTGAAGTAAACTACTCACACTTCATCGGAGGGGCTTGGATGATGATGTAGAAACTCTCCGTGATCGATGCCCCCTCCGGCGGAGCTCCGAAACAGGCCCCAAGATGGGATCTCATGGATACAGAAAGTTGCGGCGGTGGAATTAGGTTTTTGGCTCCGTATCTAATCGTTTGGGGGTACGTGGATATATATAGGAGGAAGAAGTACGTCGGTGGAGCTTCGAGGGGCCCACGAGGCAGGGGGCGCGCCCTAGGGGCGGCGCGCCCTCCACCCTCATGACCGCCTCGTGGCTTTCTTGACGGAGGGTCCAAGTCTCCTGGATCTTATCTGATGAGAAAATCACATTTACGAAGGTTTCATTCCATTTGGACTCCGTTTGATATTCCTTTTCTTTGAAACCCTAAAACAGGCAAAAATAGCAATTCTGGGCTGGGCCTCCGGTTAATAGGTTAGTCCCAAAAATAATATAAAAGTGGATAATAAATCCCAATAATGTCCGAAACAGTAGATAAGCATGGAGCAATCAAAAATTATAGATACGTTGGAGACGTATCAAGCATCCCCAAGCTTAATCCTGCTCGTCCTCGAGTAGGTAAATGATAAAAAATAGAATTTTTGATGTGGAGTGCTACTTGGCATAATTTCAATGTAAATCTTCTTAACTGTGGTATGAATATTCAGATTCAAAAGATTCAAGACAAAAGTTCATGTTGACATAAAAATAATAATACTTCAAGCATACTAACAAAGCAATTATGTCTTCTCAAAATAACATGGCCAAAGAAAGCTATCCCTACAAAATCATATAGTCTGACTATGCTCTATCGTCACCACACAAAGTATTTAAATCATGCACAACCCCGATGATAAGCCAAGCAATTGTTTCATACTTTTGACATTTTCAAAACTTTTTCGATCTTCATGCAATACATGAGCGTGAGCCATGGATATAACACTATATGTGGAATAGAATGGTGGTTGTGGAGAAGACAAAAAGAGGGGTAGATAGTCTCACATCAACTAGGCGTATCAACGAGCTATGGAGATGCCCATCAATAGATATCAATGTGAGTGAGTAGGTTTTGCCATGCAACGGATGAACTAGAGCTATAAGTATATGAAAGCTCAACAAAAGAAACTAAGTGGGTGTGCATCCAACTCGCTTGCTCACGAAGACCTAGGGCATTTTGAGGAAGCCCATCATTGGAATATACAAGCCAAGTTCTATAATGAAAAATTCCCACTAGTATATGAAAGTGACAGAATGAGAGACTCTCTATAATGAAGATCATGGTGCTACTTTGAAGCACAAGTGTGGTAAAAGGATAGTAACATTGTCCCTTCTCTCTTTTTCTCTCATTTGTTTTGTTTGGGCCTTCTCTTTTTTTATGGCTTCTTTTTTCGTCCGGAGTCTCATCCCGACTTGTGGGGGAATCATAGTCTCCATCATCCTTTCCTCACTTGGGACAATGCTCTAAAAATGATGATCATCACACTTTTATTTTTCTTACAACTCAACAATTACAACTCGATACTTAGAATAAAATATGACTCTATATGAATGCCTCCGGCGGTGTACCGGGATATGCAATGAATCAAGAGTGACATGTATGAAAGAATTATGAACGGTGGCTTTGCCACAAGTACGATGTCAACTTCATGATCATGATAGTAATATGACAATGATGGAGCGTGTCATAATGAATGGAATGGTGGAAAGTTGCATGGCAATATATCTCAGAATGGCTATGGAAATGCCATGATAGGTAGGTATGGTGGCTGTTTTGAGGAAGGTATTTGGTGCGTGTATGATACCGGCGAAAAGTGTGTGGTATTAGAGAGGCTAGCAAAGGTGGAAGGGTGAGAGTGCGTATAATCCATGGACTCAACATTAGTCATAAAGAACTCATATACTTATTGCAAAAATCTAGAAGTTATCAAAGCAAAGTATTACGCGCATGCTCCTAGGGGGATAGATTGGTAGGAAAAGACCATCGCTCGTCCCCGACCGCCACTCATAAGGAAGACAATCAATAAATAAATCATGCTCCGACTTCATCACATAACGGTTCACCATACGTGCATGCTACGGGAATCACAAACTTTAACACAAGAATTTCTCAAATTCACAACTACTCGACTAGCATGACTCTAATATCACCATCCTCATATCTCAAAACAATTATCAAGCATCAATTTTTTTCGTAGTATTCAACGCACTCAAAAGAAAGTTTTACAAATCTTGAATACCAAGCATATTATTATTAAGAAAATTACCATGCTATTAAGACTCTCAAAATAATCTAAGTGAAGCATGAGAGATCAATAGTTTCTATAAAACAAATCCACCATCGTGCTCTAAAAGATATAAGTGAAGCACTAGAGCAAAATTATATAACTCAAAAGATATAAGTGAAGCACATAGAGTATTCTATCAAATTCCAAATTATGTATGGCTCTCTCAAAAGGTTTGTACAGCAAGGATGATTGTGGTAAACTAATAAGCAAAGACTCAATTCATAAAACACGCTCCAAGCAAAACACATATCATGTGGTGAATAAAAATATAGCTCCAAGTAAACTTACCGATAGAAGTAGACGAAAAAGAGGGGATGCCTTCCGGGGCATCCCCAAGCTTTGGCTTTTAGGTGTCCTTAGATTATCTTGGGGGCACCATGGGCATCCCCAAGCTTAGGCTCTTGCCACTCCTTGTTCCATAATCCATCAAATCTTTACCCAAAACTTGAAAACTTCACAACACAAAACTTAAAGTAGAAAACTCGTGAGCTCCGTTAGCGAAAGAAAACAAAAGACCACTTCAAGGTACTGTCATGAACTCATTATTTATTTATACGGGTGTTATACCTACTGTATTCCAACTTCTATATGGAGTATAAACTATTTTACTAGCCATAGATTCATCAAAATAAGCAAACAACACACGAAAAACAGAATCTGTCAAAAACAGAACAGTCTGTAGTAATCTGTAGCTAGCGCAAGATCTGGAACCCCAAAAATTCTAAAATAAATTTATGGACGTGAGGAATTTATCTATTAATCATCTGCAGAAATAATTAACTAAATATCACTCTTCAAATAAAAACGAAAGCAGTTCTCGTGAGCGCTAAAGTTCCTGTTTTTTACAGCAAGTTCAACAAGACTTTCCCCAAGTCTTCCCAACAGTTCTACTTGGCACAAACACTAATTAAACACAAAAAACACAAAAAAAACAGAGTCTAAATAATTTATTTATTACTAAAAAGGAGCAAAAAGCAAGTAATAAAAATAAAATTGGGTTGCCTCCCAACAAGCGCTATCGTTTAACGCCCCTAGCTAGGCATAACAAGTAAGAATAGATCTAGGTATTGCCATCTTTGGTAGGCAATCCATAAGTGGCTCTCATGATAGATTCATATGGTAATTTTATTTTATTTCTAGGGAAGTGTTCCATGCCCTTTTTAATGGAAATTGAAATCTAATATTCCCTTCCTTCATATCAATAATTGCACCAACCGTTCTATGGAAAGGTCTACCGAGAATAATAGGGCAAGAAGGATTGCGATCTATATCAAGAACGATAAAATCTACGGGCACATAATTCCTATTTGCAACAATAAGAACATCATTAATTCTTCCCATAGGTTTCTTAATAGTGTAATCCGCAAGATGCAAGTTTAGAGAGCAATCATCAAAATCACAGAAATCTAGCAAATCACACAAAGTTTTGGGAATAGTAGAGACACTAGCACCCAAATCACACAAAGCATAAAACTCATAATTTTTAATTTTAATTTTAATAGTAGGTTCCCACTCATCATAAAGTTTTCTAGGGATAGAAACTTCCTATTCAAGTTTTTCTTCATAAGATTGCATCAAGGCATAAACGATATGTTTAGTAAACGCTTTATTTTGACTATAAGCGTGAGGAGATTTTAGCACGGATTGAAACAAGGAAATACAATCAATTAAAGAGAAATTTTCATAATTAAATTCCTTGAAATCCATAATAGTGGGTTTAGCAACATCTAGGGTTTTAATTTCTTCAATCCCACTTTTATCAAATTTAGCATCAAGATCAACAAATTCTGAATTCTTAGAACGCCTTCTAGGTAAAGGTGGATCATATTCAGTCCCATCATTATCAAGATTCATATTGAAAAACAAAGATTTTATAGGGGACACATCAATAACTTTTAGATCTTCATCATTATTTTCATAGGAACTAGAAGAACATGCTTTTATAAAGGCATCTTTCTTAGCACGCATCCTAGCGGTTCTTTCTTTGCACTCGTCAATGGAAATTCTCATGGCTTTGAGAGACTCATTGATATCATGCTTAGGTGGAATAGATCTTAGTTTCAAAGAATTAACATCAAGAGCAATTCTATCAACGTTCCTAGCCAAATCATCAATCTTAAGCAATTTTTCTTCAATCATAGCATTAAAATTCTTTTGCGAAGAAATAAATTCTTTAATATTAGATTCAAAATCAGAGGGCATCTTATTATAATTTCCATAAGAATTGTTGTAGGAATTACCATAATTATTAGAGGGATTACTAGGATAAGGCCTAGGATTGAAATTTCCTCTATACGCGTTGTTACCAAAATTGTTCCTACCAACAAAATTCACATCCATAGATTCATTATTATTCTCGATCAAAGTAGACAAGGGCATATCATTAGGTTCAGAAGAAACACTCTTATTAGCAAATAATTTCATAAGTTCATCCATCTTTCCACTCAAAACATTAATTTCTTCTATCGCATGCACCTTTTCAGTAGATCTTTCAGTATGCCATTGAGAATAATTAACCATAATATTATCTAGGAGTTTAGTAGCTTCTCCTAAAGTGATTCCATAAAAGTGCCTCCCGCGGCCGAATCTAAAAGATTTCTAGAAGCAAAATTCAATCCGGCATAAAAATTTTGTATAATCATCCACAAATTCAAACCATGAGTAGGGCAATTACGTATCATTAATTTCATTCTCTCCAAAGCCTGTGCAACATGTTCATGATCAAGTTGTTTAAAATTCATAATATCGTTTCTAAGAGAGATGATCTTAGTGGGAGGAAAATACTTAGAGATAAAAGCATCTTTGCACTTGTTCCATGAATCAATACTATTTTTAGGCAAAGATGAAAACCAAGCTTTAGCACGATCTCTAAGCGAAAAAGGAAATAGCTTCAATTTAAGAATATCATTATCGACATCTCTCTTCTTTTGCATGTCACCCAAATCAACAAAGCTATTAAGATGGGTGGCGGCATCTTCACTAGGAAGGCTGGAGAACGGATCTTTCATGACAAGATTCAGCAAAGCAGTATTAATTTCACAAGATTCAGCATCGGTAAGAGGAGAAATCAGAGTGCTAAGGAAATCATTATTGTTGGTATTGGTGAAGTCACACAATTTAGTATTATCTTGAGCCATCGCGACAAACAAGCAAACTAACACACAAGCAAACAAAAAGCAAACGGGCAAAAAGAGGCAAATGGAGAGAGAGGGGGGAGGATAGAGAGAGAGAGAGGGCGAATAAAACGGCAAAGGTGAATTGGGGGGAGAGGATAACGAGAGGCAAATGGCAAATAATGTAATGCGGGAGATAGGGATTGTGATGGGTACTTGGTATGTTGACATTTGCGCAGACTACCCGGCAATGATGCCAGCAATTCTTCTTGCTGCCTCTTGAGCACTGCGTTGGATTTCCCCAAAGAGGAGAGGATGATGCAGCAAAGTAGCGTAAGTATTTCCCTCGGTTTTTGAGAACCAAGGTATCAATCCAGTAGGAGGCTACGCTCGAGTCCCTCGTACCTACACAAAAACAATAGTTCAACGCAACCAACGCGCTTAGGGGTTGTCAATCCCTTCACGGTCAGTTACGAAAGTGAGATATGATAGAGATGATAAATAATATTTTTGGTATAGAGATGCAAAGTAAAAAGTAAAAGCAAAGTAAAATCAAAGCAATAATAAAGTGATGGAGATTGATATGATGAGAAAGAGACCCGGGGGCCATAGGTTTCACTAGTGGCTTCTCTCAAGAGCATAAGTACTCTACGGTGGGTGAACAAATTACTGTTGAGCAATTGACAGAATTGAGCATAGTTATGAGAATATCTAGGTATGATCATGTATATAGGCATCACGTCCGAGACAAGTTAACCGAAACGATTCTGCATCTACTACTATTACTCCACTCATCGACCGCTATCCAACATGCATCTAGAGTATTAGGTTAAAAATAGAGTAACACCTTAAGCAAGATGACATGATGTAGAGGGATAGTTTCATGCAATATGATAAAAACCCCATCTTGTTATCCTCGATGGCAATGATCAATCTAGTAGGCTAAACCAAACTGATAATTCAAAGATACTTGCAAAGATAACCAATCATACATAAAAGAATTCAGAGAAGATTCAAATATTATTCATAGATAGACTGGATCATAAACCCACAATTCATCGGTCTCAACAAACACACCGCAAAAATAAGATTACATCGAATAGATCTCCACAAGAGAGGGGGAGAACATTGTATTGAGATCCAAAAAGAGAGAAGAAGCCATCTAGCTACTAGCTATGGACCCGTAGGTCTGAAGTAAACTACTCACACTTCATCGGAGGAGCTTGGATGATGATGTAGAAGCCCTCCGTGATCGATGCCCCCTCCGGCGGAGCTCCGAAACAGGCCCCAAGATGGGATCTCGTGGATACAGAAAGTTGCGGCGGTGGAATTAGGTTTTTGGCTCTGTATCTGATCATTTGGGGGTACGTGGATATATATAGGAGGAAGAAGTACGTCAGTGGAGCTTCGAGGGGCCCACGAGGCAGGGGGCGCGCCCTAGGGGGGTGCACCCTCCACCCTCGTGACCGCCTCATGGCTTTCTTGACGGAGGGTCCAAGTCTCCTGGATCTTATCTGATGAGAAAATCACGTTTCCAAAGGTCTCATTCCGTCTGGACTCCGTTTGATATTCCTTTTCTTCGAAACCCTAAAACAGGCGAAAAACAGCAATTCTGGGTTGGGCCTCCGGTTAATAGGTTAGTCCCAAAAATAATATAAAAGTGGATAATAAAGCCCAATAATGTCCAAAACAGTAGATAATATAGCATGGAGCAATCAAAAATTATAGATACGTTGGAGACGTATCAATCAGTAGCGAAGCTATTATTCATGCATCTTGTACAATCAGGGATGCATGTTCCCTCATATGCATCTTGATTGTGAAGCCATTACTGGACTGTCATGCCTTGAAGAAGCCCTTGACTGCTTCCGTGATGCGGGTCTACTTAATTTTGTGACTGCCAAGGAACACTGGAATGAAGAACTTCTGCTTCAATTCTATGCTACCCTCCACATTCGTGGATACAACAGGGATACAAAGACTTGGATCCTTGAGTGGATGACAGGCGATGTTCATCATGAAGCTAAAGCCCAAGACATCATTGAGCTCATAGCCCTGCCCACTCCTGGCGAATATTATGAACCAGGTTGTCAACAACACCAGAATGCTTTGGAGAGCATTTTTCAGAAGCCAGAACCCAACATGAGCCAAATGCTAAGCATGATGAAGCATCTTCCACGCGACGCTGAATACCCAACGGAATTCTTTGTCAAAGACCTAGAGTATCTGCCCCTTACCATTTACCATATCATCAGGAAAACTCTATGGCCTGTCAAAGGACATTCATCTGCAGCAAAGCTTGAAGGAGCAATGAAGACTTTGGTTTTCTATATCTTCAATGGCATAAGCTTCAATGCTCAAGACTTCTTCATCAGGCAGTTGGCTGCATCTGGCTCCGACATTTGTGGTGTGAAGCTCTATGCTCCATGGGTCATGCGCCTTATCAAGCTTCACTCTGCCTTCAACTATCAGCCATCTGCGCGCAATCATCTTGTATTCTTGCCAGAGGTTGATCTGTCTGTTGAAGCTATCTACCCAGAGCCTGCTAAGGATCCAATCTATCTTCACAACATTGATCGTCAAAGCTTCACCCGGCCCATTGAAGGAGTTCAAGTAGTCTCTCGTGTTTATCCCTTGGCTAGTAACACACGTGCCCCTCGCGCCCAAATTGATGCCACTGGAAGAACCATTGCCCAAAGGCCTCGGAAGCGATCTCGTGTTCTCAATGACCGAGAGCTTCTCGTCGCATTACATCAGAAACAGGATAAGCATCATGACTGGCTTAAGCGTCAGACGCAAAGCCTCTTGGTGGACGTCAATCGCATTCGCAATCTTGCCACCAAGAATGCCTTTGTCACACATGAAACCTGTCGGAGGTCTTGGAAGAGTTTGACTTTGCTCACTGCTGAAGAAGATCTTCAAGACGATGGCTTCATAGAAAGATTCAAGTTTGACTCCACTCCTCCAAGGAATGCTCACTTGCGTCGGACTCCCTCCCTTGAAGACTCTGACTATTCTTCCTCAGCTGCAACGATGAATGCCAGAGTTATCGATGATCAAGATGATGCCACTTCACCACCTCCAACTTCAGCGTGTGTCGACACTGCACCAAGTTCTTCTGCACCACCGGACCTCAACGACGACCCTGCTGCTTCGCCTACTCCTCATGGGAACGAGTAGAAGCTCTATGTCTTCAAACCTTTTTGGTCCTTACTGACAAAAGGGGGAGAAGCATATGAGTTGATAGTCTTCAAGCGGGTCCATATGGGTGGTTGCTTTACTTTTTGCTACATTTGCGAAGTGCTTACAACTCTCGCTTTTGAAACATTTGGTCCATTTTTGAGTTGTAACACTTAAACTTGATGGTCGTCTGCTACTTTTTCGACACTATGTGATGCGATGATAAATTCCGCATTTGCGACGATAAATTCGGCACGAAGTCATTTGGCAGACGTCCATTTTCCATTATGCATGTCATTATATTCGATATATCCTTTCATGCATGATGAATTGTCTTCATAAGTAAAAGAGGAGCTCCGCAAGTACAACCTGCCATGTGCATTTGCATTCAAAAGCAAATACTTATATGCACATCTTCAGGGGGAGCCTTCCTGCTACTTACGAAGACAATACTTAAATCCTTTACAATTTCACATACTTTTATCCCCGTTGAAAACTTCAACCAGTTTGTCATCAATCACCAAAAAGGGGAGATTGTAAGTGCATCTGGTGCCACCCCTAGTTGGTTTTGGAGTATTGACGACAAACCTGGTTGAGGGACTAATGTGTTTGTGAGAATTGCAGGATAGCACAGGTAGTAGTCCCTGACTGATTCGGTTTACCTACCGGAGATGACCCCTAAAAATGTATGAAGACATTGAAGACAAAGGTGGTATGTGAAGGTATTCACATTGAATTCTATGACAAGAGAAGACATTGTGTGAAGACTATGGAGCACGAAGACTTAGTTGTTTCGTTGTTTCGTTTTCTTCTTTGTTGAGTCATAGGAACCACCGTACTGTTAAGTGGGGTCCAAGTGAACCAGTCAGAATGACTGAAGTGATGCTTAACCAAAATCCTATGTCTTCGAGCGAAGACAATGAGAGCAAATCTTATCCAGAGCTGGATAAGTCAGCTTTGCTTGTAGCTCAAGTAAAGTTGTCGTGTGTGTTTGAAATCTGACCGTTGGAACATGTGTCAGTTCCTTAGTGACCTAGGGTCATTTCAGACAAATCAGGTCGGGTTGCCTAGTGGCTATAAATAGCCCACCCCCTACACCATAAATTGGTTGGCTGCTCAGAGTTAGTGCATGACTTTTTTCGTTTGAGAGCAACCCACCTCGAAGCCTTTGAGAGAGAAATCCTTGCGAGGACAAAGCCCTAAACACCCAGAGCCAAAGAGTGTTAGACATCACTTGAGTCTTCTTGTTGTGTGACCTGAAGACTTATTGCACTTGAGGACTGTGAATCCTCCAGCCGGTTAGGTGTTGCGTTCTGAGCATCCAAGAGTCATTGTGGATCGCCGGTGAACGAAGTCTGTGAAGGTTTGGAAGTCTACCTTGAAGACTTACCAGAGTGATTGGGCGAGGATTGGGTGTCCTTAGCTCAAGGGGAATAAGGTGAAGACACAGTCTTTTGAGTTAAATCTCGGCGTCCCTAACCAGATGTACAGTTGTCACAGCAACTGGAACTGGTCCAACAAATCATTGTCTTCAATGAGCAACTGGTTCTATCCTTTCCATCTCTTTATTTACAGTTGGTCCTTGTGAAGCCATTGCCTGTTTGCATTATCTTTTGTCTTCACTGAGTGACTGCTTGTTCTGATTGGCTTCATACTATCTTCCATCCTGATCTATACTGCCTAGCTGCTATTAGTCTTTGTGCTTTCATTTCATTGAATACTTGACTATGGCTTGCCTAGAGTAGTCTACCTTCTGCTGCATGGTAATAGGTTTATTTCTATCGTTTGTCTTTAAAACTTCCATGTTTTGAAACTTTCATAAAAATCGCCTATTCACCCCCCCCCCCCTCTAGTCGATCACTAGCACTTTCAATAAGAAACAAGTTGCTTTAAGGGATATATATAATTTCGTGCAAATTGAAGAAGAGAGTCTCCCACAAGCTTGGGGGAGGCTTCTCCAATTACTTAATGCTTTGCCTGATCATCCTCTTAAGAAAAATGAAATACTTGATATCTTTTATAATGGACTAAACGATGCCTCCAGAGATTACCTGGATAATTGTGCTGGTTCTGTTTTCAGGGAAAGAACACCGGATGAAGCTGAAATTCTATTGAATAATATGTTGACAAATGAAAATAATTGGACACCTCCGGAGCCAATTCCTGAGCCTATTCCTAAACCAACTCCGAAGAAGAGGGGTATTCTATTTCTTAGTCCTGAAGATATGCAAGAGGCAAAGAAATCTATGAAAGAAAAGGGTATTAAAGTTGAAGATGTTAAGAATTTACCTCCTATTGAAGAAATACATGGTCTTAATTTACCGCCTGTTGAAGAAACATATAATCCAAATCCTTTACCTATTGAAGAAACTCATGGTCTTGATAACCCGACACAAGTAGTAAAGGTAAATTCTCTCTATAGGTATGATAAAGTTGTAATCCCATTTACTAAAATTGCTAGCCCATGCTTAGATGAGTTTGATAAATTTATGGCTAAGCAAGAAGACTTTAATGCTTATTTTGGTAGACAATTGAAAAACAATTCAAATATGCTTGAACACTTGGGTGATTATATGGCTAATGTCAAAGGTGAACTTAAACTTATTAGTAAACATGCTTCTATGGTTACCACTCAAGTAGAACAAGTACTTAAAGCTCAAAATGATTTGCTCAATGAATTGAATAGTAAGAATAATGATAATGCTGTTAGAGTTATGACTAGAGGTGGTAGAATGACTCATGAACCTTTGTATCCTAAAGGCCATCCTAAGAGAATTGAGCAAGATTCTCTGAGAAATAATATAGATGCACCTAGTTCTTCTAAAAAGAAGAAAAATAAAAATGATAGGACTTTGCATGCTTCTAGTGAACCTATTATTGAACCACCTGAGAATCCAAATGATATTTCTATTTATGATGCTGAAACACAATCTGGTAATGAACCTAAAACTAGTGGTAATGTTAATGATAATGTTCATAATGATGCTCAACCTAGTAATGATAATGACATAGAAATTGAACCTATTGTTGATCTTGATAACCCACAATCAAAGAATCAACGTTATGATAAGAAAGATTTTGTTACTACGAAACACGGTAAAGAAAGAAAGCCTTGGGTTCAGAAACCCATGCCTTTTCCTCCCAAACCATCCAAGAAAAAGGATGATGAGGATTTTGAGCGCTTTGCTGAAATGATTAGACCTATCTTTTTGCGTATGCGATTAGCTGATATGCTTAAAACCAATCCTTATGCTAAGTATATGAAAGATATTATTACAAATAAAAGAAAGATACCAGAAGCTGAAATTTTCACCATGCTTGCTAATTACACTTTTAAGGGTGGAATACCAAAGAAACTTGGAGATCCAGGAGTACCCAGTATACCATGCTCTATTAAAATAAATTATGTTAAAACTGCTTTATGTGATCTTGGAGCCGGTGTTAGTGTTATGCCTCTCTCTTTATATCGTAGACTTGATTTGAATAAGTTGACACCTACTGAAATATCTTTGCAAATGGCTGATAAATCAACTGCTATACCTGTCGGTATTTGTGAGGATGTGCCTGTTGTAGTTGCAAATGTTACTATTTTAACAAACTTTATTATTCTTGATATTCCCGAGGACGATGGTATGTCTATTATTCTTGGAAGACCCTTTTTGAATACTGCAGGGGCTATTATTGATTGCACTAAAGGCAATGTCCCTTTTCATGTTAATGGTAATGAGCACATGGTACACTTTCCGAGGAAACAACCTCAAGTTCATAGTATCCACTCTATTGGAAAAACTCCATCGATTATATTTGGAGGTTTTGAATTTCCTCTTCCTACTGTCAAGAAGAAATATGATATTCTTATTATTGGGGATGTGCATATTCCCGTTGAGGTAACATAGTGTTATTCGAAATTTCTCCGGTTCCATGTTATTCGGAATGAGTTCGTTAACAAGACTTGATCAACCTTGTTAGTGGATTCCTTTTGATGATCGTGAGATGGATGAAACTAGAAGGCACAACCTTTTGTACCCCACTTTTACTTTCTGTTATTTATATTAAATAAAATAAAAATAAATATTTGTCTGTCTGTTATCTGATTATCCGTGCAATATAAAAATACCTCGAAAATAAAAGTTCTCCAAATGCCCTGAAAATTAAATATGATTTTTCTAGAATATTTGAGGATTTATGGAACTGAAAACACACCATGGGGGGCAACCACCTGCCCACGAGGGTGGAGGGCGCACCCACCCCTCTAGGGCGCGCCCCCTGCCTCGTGGGCCCACGGTGGCCCTCCTCCACTTATTCCTGCACCCACACACTTCATCTCCCTCCCCCAAACACGAATATCCAGCTCAAGCACGAGTTCTAGCTCATTTTGCTGCCATTTTCGATCTCCTTGCTTAAAGCACCTCTCACAAAACTGCTTGGGGAGATTGTTCCTTGGTATGTGACTCCTCCATTGGTCCAATTAGTTTTTGTTCTAGTGCTTTATTCATTGCAAATTTTTACTACTTAGGTGACCTTGTTCTTGAGCTTGCATGTCAAATTTATATGGTTCCAAGTAGTTTTGATGCATGCTATAGGCCCTAGACACTTGTAGGAGTAGTTACTATCAATATTATTGAGTTTGGTTTACTTTTATTTTGAAGTTACTAAAAATTTCAGAATTTTTCAGAAAATGATGACGAGACTTTGGAGGGGCTCATCGAGCCAAAGTTCGAAGGAAAAGGCACCAAAGCCTAAGTATAATCTGCCTCGCACCACGCAGGTTCGGGTGTGTGAATGGCCTTCCGAGGATTTCTTAAGAGCAGCCGAGATTTATGAAGATTTTTATGAATTGGCTCAGACTGCAGGCCTTACCGCTTTCCTTCACGACCAATGGGATCAGTATCTCTTGCTCACAAATATCTTTGTGCAAAACTTTCATTTCCATTCTAGGAGGTCACCACCTACGGTGGAGTTTTATTTATATGATGAGCATAAGGAGATGTCACTTTATGATTTCTGTCGGGTCTGTTTAGCCCTTTTTGAGGGCAATACAGAAGAACCACATCGTGATGATGTGGAGGGATTTATTGACACTATCAATGTAGGGGAAACAAGGAAAGTTTCCGATGCACGAATCACCAGCATACACTTTCCTGTTTTACGTTATTTCGCCTTATTTGCTAGTCGTTGCTTAATTGTTCGCGGAAACTGTGGAAATCTGAGTATCCCTGATATTATTATTTTGCACCACAGTTTATATGGTGATAACTCTTTTAGTATGGGCGGCATTATTGCCGAACGGTTAAGTCTGAACCATACCAAGGGCCCCATCTTTGGAGCCATCTATGCTACACGCCTAGTTGCACATTTTAACATACCTATTAGGCATTATGAGAAGGAAGAAAAGGTGCTGCCTCGTGTTTATTCAGATTATAAAAGTATGGTAGCACATGATTTTATTGTTAAGAATAGGGAAGGAGAGCTTAAATATCAATTTTTCTTTAATAAACATCATCCTGAGACTATTACCTTGCCTGCTCCTTCTTTGTTTGATTTGACTATAGGCACGTACCTTGTTCCGTTGACGGCTATCCACGCCTACCGAAACCCTGCACCAGCCAAGGAGCCAGAGCCGGAACCACAATTTGATCCTTCACGGCAGTCTAATTACCAGTGGGATCCGGAGATGATTGTCAGCCATTGGCAATCAGAGTCTTCCTCGTCTGCATCACAGTACGACCCCAACTATTATTATGGATATCCGCCAGGCCAGCCGTGGCCATAGACCAATTTAGGCCAAAAGCCTAAGCTTGGGGTGTACGTATTTCTCACCGACATTACATTTATGCTCACACACTCATTGCTAGATGTCGGTGCTCATACTTTTTCATTGTATCATCCATGCTAGTTTATTTTCCTTTTTTATGCTTTCTTCTTGTGTGTTTAATAAACCTTAAGAAAAAACAAAAAAAATTAGTTGTAGCTTTTAATTAATTTACTTTACATGCTTGTAGTAGTAATTAAAAAGAAACACCAAAAATATTTCCTGTTCTTCTTTTGCTTGTTGGGAGCTTTCCCGTGTAAATAGTTTTATTTCTTTTCTTTGGGAGTTGATAGGAGAAGACCATAATTAAATTGTTGAAGAGGCTCTTATATGCATAAATGTTGATCTGAAAAAAGAGCCCATATTGCCTTGTCTTCTCCTATTTATTGAATGCTTGCAGATTCCAGCTTAGTCCAATGCACGTGCACTATTATTATTATTCACATCGTTCGGTCGTGCAAGTGAAGGGCAATTATGATGATATATGATGGACTGGCTGAGATGAGAAAAGTTGGTATGAACTCGACCTCTTTTGTTTTGTAAATATGATTAGTTCATTGTTCCTGATTCAGCCTATTATGAATAAACATGTTTGCAGTGACAACTAGGGATCATAGTTTCTTGTGACATGCTTGATTAGCTATGAGTTATAATGGTTTATCTTGCGTGCCAACATGTTATTAAAATGGTTATGATGTGGTATGATAGGGTGGTATCCTCCTCTGAATGATTTAAGTGACTTGACTTGGCACATGTTCACGCATGTAGTTGAAACAAAATCAACATAGCCTTCACGATATTTATGTTCATTGTCGTGGGGTTGTCATGGCAGATGTCCTTGTGAAAGGACTTAGTCGTGGAGCCATCGCTACGGTAGCTCAAAGGGGTTCAACCGGACAAGGGGACACGGGGATTTTATACTAGTTCGGCCCCTTCAAGGAAGGTAAAAGCCTACGTGTAGTTGTGATTGGTATTGCTAGGGTTTCGAAGGCCAGGGAGCGAATCCGCTTTGTCTGGCTCTCGAGTTGTTGTCTATCCCTAAACCGCGGTCAGGTCGTCCCTTTATATACATAGGCTGACGCCCGCCGGTCTACAGAGTCCCGAAGCCGGATCATAAACGTATCATGTTCGGTCTCTATCCTTCCTATCTTATAATACAAGTTACATGACTAGGTCGGTTTACATTTACAGGTTTTAACCCGCCTTTGGGCCTTGGGCCTTCGTGAAGCGCCATCATCCTTGCATCTTCATGGGCTTCTAATCTTCAAGGAGTTAACCCGGCTACATAAGGCCAGTTTACCTCCAGCAGTAATATACCCAACATTAGGCCCCAGATTGGTTTGAACTTGTTCATGTCAATCTTCTACACTTAGAAAAATTCTTCCCTCATATCTTCACCTTGATCTTGTAAACCGCCGTGACGTCATACTCCCACATTATGATAAACCGCCCTGACATCATCTATCCGTTGATGTCAATGATTACCTTCATTTAATGTGTATTCAGTCAGCGAGGCGACACTTTTATTAATTTATCCATTTTTGGGCTCCTCGATTCTCGCACTTGCCGTTTTATCACTTTGCCTTATAAATAGGGGCAAAGGACCCCTTTCTTTTTCTTTCCGCTACCCATTCATCTCTTCTTCTTCCTCTCGACGACCCCGCACTTGAGCGCCGCCGTCATCTTTGTACCTCGCCTCTGCTTCGCCATCGGCCGCTGCATCAACCTGTTCGCACCAGAGTTCCATAGCGCCCTTCCGCTGCTTCCGCGGTCGCAGTAAGTCCTTTCCCCCTTCTTTCCTAGATCCATTAGGGTTTCCTTGCTCTTCGCTGTTCTTGAGGTTCATCAGAGCTTTTAGTGTTGTTCTTCCCTGGCCTTTAGGTGAACACTTCGTACCTGACGTACTCCTTGCCGTAGCTAATCTTCTGCTATCACCACAAACCCTTATGCGCAAAGAACTGATCTAGTCCTTCATAAGTTGCTTCGGTTCTTCACCCTTTCTAGATCCAATTATTTTTACTTTTCTGTCTTATCTTAGATCCAAATTTTCACATACCTCTGTGAAATCTGTTTCTCCTCACACCATCATAGGCGATTTAATTTTGTATAAGCAATCTATACCATTAGCCCTCTGATAAATCGGAATAGCCTTTTACCTCCATAATTATATTCCGGTTTAACAGTGTCTGAGTACCCCTGTCGTGGTACTACCTTTTGTGCATTATTGCATTGATCTCCGGTTTATGCCATGTCCCCTATCAGGGCATATTTTACTCCCTTACATCTTGTATGTTATCCTATGTGATTTATAAACCGGCCTTTTGTTTCCAGCTCGTTTGTTCCACGATGGCCAAGCAATTCACCGCTTGCAACTGGGCTCGTTCCCGGGTCACAGAGGAACAATTGAATGATATGGTCAGCATTGGCACTTTGGCTAAGAAAACTGAAATCAAATGGTGAGTTCCAGGAATAGAAAATCCTCCAACCCCAAGGCAGGGTGAGGTGGTTGTCTTTGTTGACCACATAGGCCGTGGCTTCAAACCGCCAGGGTCAAAGTTTTACCGAGATGTGCTTGCCAGCTTCCAACTTCATCCTCAAGATATTGGTCCCAACTCGGTCTCCAATTTATGCAACTTCCAGGTCTTCTGTGAAGTATATTTACAAGAAGAACCAACCACCGAGCTGTTTCGGGACTTCTTTCATTTAAACCGGTGCACATAATTTGTAAATGGCCCTAACACTAAACTTGGGGGTTTCTCAATTCAAAAGCAGAAAGAGGTTGAATTTCCTCATGCCAAATTGCACAGCCATCCAAAGGAATGGAACCAAACTTGGTTTTATTGCAGAGATACATCCCCTCAAGATGAAAATCCCCTCCCCGACTTTCGTGATCACAGACTATCCAACACCCATCCAATGCCACAACGCCTGAGCTCTTCAGAAAGGGCAAAATATGCCCCTTAACTCGCCAAACTCCGGGCCTTTATGGCGAACGGTTTAACAGGCGTGGACTTTGTGCGCTGTTGGATATCTTGGAGTATCTTGCCAGTAAGCCGGCATTCCGGTTTAATGTGTGAGTATACCGGTGAGGTTGACGACCCTCAACGCCATTGCAACCTTCAATTATCTGAGGAAGAAGTCACTGAAGGTGTAAAGAAGATTCTGAATGAATCAGAACTGGTCTGTAGTCAAACCGGTCTGAGTCCCTTCTATGCCAAGAACAAACCGCCTACTATAAGCATTATACTTCCTTTTCATCTCTAATATTTTTAGCTTATGCAACCTGTAATCCTTCTTCTGTGTATGTAGGGTGATGACCCCTTCTGGAAACGGAAAACCGTAGAGAAAGCGGCAAAGCCGACTGGGGATAAAGTGGTCAAGCCATCCCGTCCCAAAACCAAAGCCGTAAAACAGACATCAAAACGGAAAACGGCTGACCGGATCAACATGGAGCTTGATGATGACACTGATGATCCAGAAGTTAAGGTAGAACTTGACTCACTTGGCTCTCTTTTCATGCATCTCATTAACAATGATCTTCCTCAGGAGGACGCAGAAGCTAGTCAAGCTGATGATGTAGAGGTAATTACCCTTTCCTCCGGTTCAGACTCTATTCCAACACAAAAAACTCGCCAAGCAGTCCGGAAAGTAAGCTTTTGTCATCCTCTTGCTCACTTGGATCCAACATTTATTTTGAAGACTCAGCAGCATGAAGCTCGCCGGACAACCCGGCACAGTGGCCAGCAGGTCACTTCAGCCGGTTTACCTGATACCCCGATTCGGAAGCGCCGGTCTGAGGTCTCTCCTACTTTTGACCATTCTTACCCCAAGGCAGGTTATTTCAGACAGCCTCTTAATCCGTCTGTTTCAAACTATCAGGTGACACCTCCTTCATCTTCTGGTGAATCGACAGCAACTCAACTCCCCCCTTTGAAAACTGTGGCTGGGTAAGTTGTAAAAACCTTTCCTTTCAATATGTCATGAATCCTTTGAATAGGATGTTAATCCTCTTTTATTCTGTTTGCAGGGCCAAAGCCAGACCCAGCAAGAAAGCTCGGGTCACCAATCCGCCCAAAGACCCGGTCGCCGAAGAAGAAGAACCAAGAGGTGAACCGAAAGGCCCTCATCCTGAAGCTACTTCTGATGACCCGCCCCTTGAAGGCCAAAATACTGATGAGCCAACATACGCTGAGCCTGCCGTGCCCGATTCTGAACCGGCAGAACCAAACCAGGCTAGTCCGGTGAAAGATGCTGAAATTCCAATGTCATCAACCAAAAACCCTGAAGGCCAAGGTGATGACGTTATTATTACTGGAATAGGCCATAGCACTCCTGGCCATCCTGTAGTTTTGGCTCAACATAGTGCCAAAGAAGAGCAGGCTGCTAGAGAAAAAGGCAAATGGAGCAGTGATTTGGCAAGTTATGCTCATCTCAACGTAGAGGAGCTTCACTCTGGCTTCTTGAATCGCTTGCATGCAAACCGGGATTATGAAGCCGGTTTGGTAAATTTGATGAAGGAGCGATATGAGGTATTTTCTTCCTCCTTTGTATCTTGATTCATAGTCTGAAAATGCTAGCCCAAATAGCCCCCAAGGGCCGGGTTATAATGTGAATCATAACCCGGGTCTTCGTAGCACTTTAAGCCACTGATAAGAACCAGATTTACCCTTTAGCAAATAGATAGCTTTCTGCCGCGTATCCCCCAAAGGCCGGTTTAACTCTAGCAAGTTAATCCGGGTTTTAATCCATGCATCCGTTTTTGAATCAACATACATTAGCCCCCAAGTGTCAAGGATAATGTTTACATTGTTCTGGAGACTTGTATAAACTATAGCAATTTAGAGCAAATAGGCATTAGCCCCCAAGTACAAAGTGCATAACTTGTTATGAGGTTTGTACTTAGAATATGTACGTATCCTATTATTTGATATATCTTCAATGTTTGCAGTCTGATCTGAGGAATAAAGAGACCCGAAACATTGATTTGCAAAACAATGTGAAGTCCCAACAAGAAGAAGCCATCAAAAGCAAAAAGGAGCTGACGAAAGCCCTAGCCGCCATGGAAAAACTCAAAGAATCTTTCAACAAAGACCGTGCTGAATGGGAGATTGAGAAATCCGGTTTAATAAAGAGTGCCAAAGACACCAAGGCTTCCTTGAAACCGGTTGTGGAGGAACTGGCTGGTTTGAAACGGCAAATTAACGCCATGACTTCTGCAATCTTTGGTAAGTGTGCCCTTTATGTATTTGGTATAACTTGTGGAACCTTATCTTTGACCAGAATGCTGATGTTAAACCGTGACAGGCACCCGGATTGCTCATCTTGGTACAGATATGCACATGAAGCTCAAAGCGGCATATACATTGGTTGAACAGCTGTACTCTGGGTCTCAGCGGGCTATTTGCATGGCAACTTACAACAAACCGGCCCCAACTTTGATTAAAGAAACACTTGAGAAGTTGGCCATGTTACCAGCCCGTATTGCCGAATTGAAGAGGGCAGCTGCCAGGTCCAGAGCTTTAACCACACTTATTCGAGCCAGAGCCTAGATTCCAGACCTTGAAGCGGATGATATCATTAGAGGATATCCAGGTGTGAAGGAAGACGGTTCAAACTTTGATAATGATGACCTCCGGCGGCTGACCAAACAGATGCGGCCAGTAGCCAGCAAACTGGCTGATGATACAGACTTGTCCCATTTTCAACCGGTTTATGACGCTGAAGGGAAAAGACAACCGGTCGACATCCATGAAGTTGAAGAACTTGTGCCTCCGATTCGTAAGCACACTTATGCTCCTGATATCAACCCCTCCAATCTTATCCATGAGGAAGCAGTATTTCAAGCTTTAACTGGGATCGATTGGCCGACGGTTGATTTCCAGCGTCTGGGGAGGGATGAAGAAGTGCCCACACCAACTGACCCTCAACCATCAAACCGTCCAGACGAAGCGTCCTAAACCGGTCGCCGGTTTACTGGCTACTGTGTGCCGACCTTGCGAAAAACAATTATGCCATTGGAGCCGCTTTGAAATCTTCTTGTAAGATAGCCAAAACTCAGTTATTTGCCATGCCATCGAGCATGTTTTTTAATGCCTCATGACGACTTTTGCCACCTTTTGAGATATATTTATACACAACCCATGATGAATTGTGTTCTTGGGTACAACAACTCAAAAGCAGCTAGCGGTTTACCGCTAGATGGGTCATAATGTCCAGGAAGTGTATAAGACATATATGAGATAATCGAAGTGTTTGTACAAAAAGAAATATACATAACATACCTCATTGGCTAACCAACGGTGTATACGGCAAAGGTGTTAACACCAGTCCGGAACGTTGATAACCCCATCTTTGTAATGCTGGTCTATATATTAAACCGGACCGGGATAACTACCGGGTTTTCTTTTTAACACTGGTGGTTTAGTCAAACCATACTGGGTCAATAAACACCGGCTTATAATTGATGATGTGCCGACAACTTGTAGTTGAAAAGCAAGCCGGGTCAGGGACGTCGGTTTATCAAAAAATACTTATGAACTTCAACAAATAAAACTCAAAAAGGAAAATATGCAAGGCTTTTTATGAGCTGCCAGGCTCCAAATCGAGGCTTTTCATGGGCTGCCAGGCGTCTGAGTTAAACCATTTAACAAAGCCTTTTAAGATGGGCCTCCAATTAACCAATCATCGTTTTAACTTTGACAAGTTCAGGGTCTATAAAAGATTGACATGTCAAACGTTCGATGGGTCATACCAGGATTACCTGGACAGGAGTGGCTTACTTGATGAAGGCAGGTTAACCCGGGTTTTTAGGTTAATACACCAGGGTTCCAAGCCGTGGCTTGATAGCCAATTACAAGGGTCTTTTCAAACTCTTTGTTGCTTTGCAAAAAGAGCCCCCAAGTAACTTTGTGAGCTGTGCTCAGTGTGTGCCCATGTTTGAGTCTGTGCTTTGTGCAACACTCTCTTTGGCTCCACATATTTTTCTTTTGTGGCCTAAATGCCTATCAAGAGGTGTAGCTATGGTGTGATAACAACCAAGCCCCCTAGTGATATCCCTTCGTGGTTTCAAAACCGATCAAGAGCTGTAGCTGTATTTCAAATATGACCAAGCCCCCTAGTGATTTTCTTTATATCCGTGCAACTGCTAAAACCGGATTAATAAAAACTCCGCTTTGTCAGTTAACTCGTATAACACACATAAGATGTAAAAAGAACAGATACCCCGCTTATAACGGAGGCTCCGGTTTATTATATGATATATACACTGTCATAAATATGTACAGATGAAGAGCCTGTGGCTTCAAGTATAGTAAGGCCAAAGGAGAGCTATGTTCCATGGCCGCTTGGTCTCCTCCTCCGATTGACATGAGTCTTTATGCTCTCGAACATCAATGAGGTAGTAAGACCCGTTGTGTAGATTTTTGCTGACCACAAAGGGTCCTTCCCAAGGTGGGGATAACTTGTGCATATCAGTCTGATCCTGGATGAGCCAGAGCACCAAATCGCCTTCTTGAAAGGTTCTGGTTTTAACCCGGCGGCTGTGATAACGTCGGAGATCTTGTTGATAAATCGTCGATCGTGTTGCTGCAAGATCACGCTCTTCATCCAACAGGTCCAGAGAATCCTGACGTGCCTTCTCATTATCAGCTTCAACATAAGCTGTCACACGGGGCGAGTCGTGACGGATGTCACTAGGAAGAACGGCCTCCGCTCCATAGACCATGAAGAAAGGTGTGTAACCCGTAGACCTATTGGGCGTGGTGTTGTTGCTCCATAACACAGAAGGTAGCTCCTCAACCCAACAAACCCGGTGTCCGCTTTAAAGGAACCATAAGCCTGGGTTTGATACCCCGTAGAATTTCTTGATTTGCCCTCTCTGCTTGACCATTAGATTGGGGGTGAGCCACCGACGCTAGATCGAGCCGGATGTGCTCACGTTGATAAAATTCTTCTATCTCCCCCTTTGACAAGTTAGTACCATTATTTGTTATAATGCTGTGTGGAAAACCAATTGAACCGCCGTGGCTGCATTACACTTGCTGACTGGCTCTGCCTCCACCCATTTGGTGAATTTATCAACTACTACTAACATGTGGGTCTTTTTGTCCTTAGATCGCTTGAAGGGTCCAACCATATCAAGCCCCCAAGTTGCAAACGGCCACGTAATTGGAATCATCCGCAACTCTTGAGCCGAAACGTGCGCACGGCGGGCGAATTTTTGACACCCGTCACATCTCTTGACTATATCTTCCGCATCAGCATGCGCTGTCAACCAGTAAAAACCGTGGCGAAAAGCTTTAGCAACCAAAGACTTTGAACCGGCATGGTGACCGCAGTCCCCTTCATGGATTTCTCGCAAAATCTCACAACCTTCTTGAGGAGAAACACAACGTTGAATTGCTCCTGAAACGCTGCAGCGATGTAACTCCCCGTTGAGTATGGTCATGGACTTGGAACGCCAGATTATCTGTCGGGCCAACGTTTCATCGTCTGGTAACTCGCCTCGGTTCATGTAAGCCAGATATGGGATTGTCCAATCCGGTATGGCATGCAGAGCTGCCACCAACTGAGCCTCCGGATCAGGAATAGCCAAATCTTCTTCGATTGGCACCTTGACTGACGGATTATGCAACACATCAAGAAAGACATTGGACAGGACCGGTTTATGCTGGGAACCAAGACGACTTAAAGCGTCTGCCACTTCATTCTTCCGCTGGTCTATATGGTCCACCTGATAACCCTTAAAGTGACCAGCCACTGTGTCCACCTCTCACCGATATGCAGCCATGAGTGGGTCCTTAGAATCCCAGGTGCCAGACACCTGCTGAGCCAATAGATCTGAATCGCCAAAGCACTTAACCCGGCTCAAATTCATGTACTTAGCCATCCGAAGACCGTGGAGCAAAGCCTTATATTCAGCTGCATTGTTAGTACAAGGGAACAATAAACGGAGGACATAACAAAACTTGTCACCTCGTGGGGAAGTTAGTATGACTCTAGCCCCCGAACCCTCCAACTATTTGGACCCATTAAAATGAATAGTCCAATATGTATTATCTGATTTCTCCTCAGGTGCCTGTAACTCCGTCCAATCATTGATGAAGTCCACGAGTGCCTGGGATTTGATCGTTGTGCGGGGTATATATTTGAGCCCATGAGGTCCAAGCTCAATAGCCCACTAGGCAATCCGGCCAGTTGCTTCTCTGTTTTGAATGATATCGCCTAGAGGAGCTAAACTGACCACTATGATGGGATGGCCCTGAAAATAATGTTTAAGCTGATGGCTTGCCATAAATACTCCATACACCAGCTTCTGCCAATGCGGATACCATTGCTTTGACTCAATGAGCACCTTGCTAATATAATAAACCGGCCATTGAACTAGATATTCCTTGCCAAGCTCCTTGCACTCTACCACAATGGCTACGCTAACAGCCCGGGCATTAGCAGCCACATATAGTAATAACGGCTCTTTATCGATCGGCACTGCAAGCACGGGCGGTTCAGCTAGCTGCCTCTTCACATCCTCGAACGCTTTATCAGCTGCCCCGCTCCAAACAAAGTTATCTATTTTCTTGAGCATCTGATATAAGGGGGTGGCCTTCTCTCCAAGGTGTGGCGACCCGACCCGAATGGATCAAGTCTACTGTGCTCCGGTGTCATCCCTAGATCAGTAATGCTGACACCACACAGTACATCGAAGGATTTATAGCAGAGTGGCAATCACACACTTATTACATCGGTGTCTCTGAAGAGAACTTATTACATAAATATGGCTTAAGGCCATCTAATAATGATAACAGCGGAAGACTTGGAAGGTAAATGGGTCCATCAACTCCAACGGCATCACTGAGTATAGAACCACGACCTAAAAGCACCTTAATCGTCGTCTGAAAAGTCTGCAACATTAACGTTGCAGCCCGAAACGGGTCAGCATATGGAATATGCTGGCAAGGTAACACATAGAGAATGATGGAATGAAACAGCTATACTATATGCATATTTGGCTGGTGGAAAGCTCTATGGTTACTATCTTGCGTAAAGCCAATTTTTCCCTACTGCAAAGGAATAAATTTATTTAACTATCATGGTGGTTGTTAAACATTGAGAATGGTTGACAGCATTCTCAATCCCAATTAAAAATAATTAAAACCCAACAATATTAATTAGAAGTAACATGTTGAGATTCACGTGATATTCAAGTATTAGATACTCAAGATTGTCCATAACCGGGGACACGGCTAATCATGATTAGTTTGTTACACTCTGTAGAGGTTTGCGCACTTTTCCCCACAAGACTCGATCGCCTCCGTTGGTTTTCTCGCACTACTGGTGTTTGAGAAATGGATGACCGAGACATAGTCTTTCAGAAGCGCTAGCACCTTACGATGGAGTAGACCGTACCACCTACATCCCCTACATCTGCTAGTCTACCCCTATAAGAGTTCGCATGACTTAGTCAACTATGCCAGAGCCCATAATGGCTTGTGGCTGCACACGTAAGTATTTAGCATGAAAGATCTTATGATCCCTTTGATCCTGGGTGGCGGTCCAAAATAAAACAGGCAAGTCCTGATAGACATCAGGTGCCTCAATCCACCCAGATGTGTGTTTAGGTTGCCACCTTAGGTAAACCATTAAAATTATCAATCTCACATCTGTCATGGATATCACTCACCCAATCCACGTCTACTAGCATAGCATGGCATAATAAGCAAACGTAGAAGTAACTCCCAAAGGTTTCATAATAAACAGGTAATAGGTACTACCTCATCTACTTCCCATCCCACAATTTAATTAGATCCTAATCATGCAATGTGTGAGGATGGATCTAATGCAATAAAACTGGGTTGTAGAAAAGGTATGATCAAAGTGTTACTTGCCTTGCTGATGATCCGCGAGTCCTAGGGATTCGAAGTAACAGGCGGCGCAATCCGGGTAATCTATCACAGACAAACAACAAGCATATAATAAGTACTCATCTAATGCACAGGTAAAACTCGAACAAGAGATCGAACCAGATAGTTCAAATTAAGAACTCCGGTTGCAAAGAAAGAACGAACCGAACAAAGAAACAGAAAACAAACGGCGGAAAACAACTCGGTTCTAGCAAGTTGAAACTAGGTCAAATTTTACCGTAGCAAAACTTAGTTAAAGTTGATTAGTCGAAACGGCAGTTTCGAAACGAAACTCCAGGCGCTTGAATCACCTGATTCCGATGAACGAGCGAGAAGATAAACTAGAACGAAGATCGGATCTGAGATCGCGATCGCGGAATAAATCCGACGAAAAGAAAAAGAAGAACGGTTGAACGAACGGACGTTCGTTAACCTAGAAGAATCCGGTGATCACGTTCATTAGGACGAACGGTCCGGCGAACGGTCTCGAGGCAACTAAATCGGAAAATAAAAAGAATCCGATCTAGGGTTTCGGAAAAGAAAACCGAACGAAAAACCGATCTAGAAAACCGGAACGGTTTAGAGAAGAAATGGAACGATTTAGAAGAAAACCGATCCGAGGAAAAGAAAAGATGCGGCGCGGTACCTCCGGCGAGGTCTCTGGCGAGGGACTCCGGCGTCGGCGAGCAAGGGCGGCGGTGGCGGCACAAGGGCGGCGGCGGCGGCGCGGGCAAGGGGCGCGGCGCGGGGTGCGGCTTGGGGAGCTTGGGTTTTGGTGTGGGTTTAGAGGGGGGTGCTTGGGTATTTATATTGGTGAGGGGAGAGTTTGCTTGGGGTAGGGGGCAAGAAAAAGAGGAGGAAAAAGAGTAGGAGAGGTAGATTGGGAGAAAAAAAAGGCAATCCGAGTCCTAGAAGGACTCCTAGGCGGCAGCGGCCTTGGGCGCCTCCTGCGCTGGCGCGCGGCGCGCAGCTTGGGAGCCGGCCGGCTGGGCCTTTGGCCCAGGGGCGCTGTGGGGATTTTTTTTTAACGGTTTCGCGCGCAGAAAAAAAAACAAAAAAGAGATCTAAACGAACTTCAAAACTTCTAAAGTAAATTTTCCCCGACTCCTAAAATTGAGTCAAACAAAATGAATTTTTCTCCGGGCCTAAAATGCAATTTTTGAAAACGCGCATTTTTCCCTATCCAAATAAAAGGCAAATGAAACTCCGACAAAACCAACGATCCTCTTTTCGAAATTTGAGAAAGCTCAAATATGAAAATAACGAAATCTCCAACTCTCTCCGAGGGTCCTTGAGTTGCGTGAAATTTCTAGGATCGGCAAAATGCAAGAAAATATGATATGCATGATGATCTAGTGTATAACATTCCAAATTGAAAATTTGGGATGTTACAAACCTACCCCCCTTAAAATAAATCTCGCCCTCGAGATTCGGGTTGGCTAGAAAATAGGTGAGGGTGGTCCTTGAGCAAATCTTCTTCTCTCTCCCAGGTGACTTCATCCTCTGAATGGTGGTTCCACTGAACTTTGCAAAACTTGATAACCTTGCTGCGGGTAACTCTGCTGGCAAACTAGAGAATCTTGACTGGTTTCTCTTCATACGTTAAGTCGTCCTTCAACTGAATCGCTTCCAATGGCACGGTATCTCTTAACGATACCTCCGCCATCTCGGCGTGACATTTCTTCAGCTGAGACACATGAAATACATCATGAACTCCTGACAGTCTCTCTGGTAATTCCAACTTATACGCGACTTCTCCCATACGTTGCAAGATCTTATATGGTCCAACGAAATGCGGTGCTAATTTTCCCTTAACTCCAAAGCGCTTAACTCCTCGAAGTGGGGATACTCGGAGATACACCCTGTCTCCGGTTTCGTAAACTGTCTCCTTGCGTTTAGAATCTGCATAGCTCTTCTGCCTAGAGTGGGCTACCTTGAGCCTATCGCGTATCAACTTAACTTTCTGTTCTGACTCCTTAATCAAATTTGGTCCAAACAACTGACGGTCTCCAACTTCGTCCCATGACAACGGTGTCCTGCACCTCCTTCCGTACAAAGCTTCGAAAGGTGCCATCTTCAGACTGGCTTGGTAACTGTTGTTATAGGAAAACTCCGCATACGGCAAGTTATCGTCCCAACTAGATCCATAATCTAGTGCACAAGCTCTCAGCATATCTTCCAAAATCTGATTGACTCTCTCGGTCTGTCCATCTGTCTGCGGATGAAAAGCGATGCTGAACTCTAGTCTGGTTCCCAAAGTTTCATGCAACTGATTCCAAAACTTTGAGGTAAATTGGGTTCCTCTATCTGATACAATACTCCTTGGAACTCCATGCAAACAAATGATCCTAGTCATGTATATCTTTGCCAACTTAGCACTGGTGTAGGTGGTCTTAACTGGAATGAAATGTGCTACCTTCGTCAAACGATCAACTACTACCCATATCGAGTCATATCCTGCTTTCGTCCTGGGTAGTCCTGTGATAAAATCCATGCCTATCTTATCCCACTTCCATTCGGGTATCAGCAATGGTTGCAACAATCCGGCTGGCTTCTGATGCTCTGCCTTTACTCTATGACATACGTCACAAACTGCTACATATGCTGCAATATCCTTCTTCATTCCGGTCCACCAGAATGTCTCCTTCAAATCCAAATACATCTTGGTATTTCCTGGGTGAATCAAATAGGGTGAATCATGTGCCTCTTGTAGAATCATCTTCCTGATCTCCGGGTCATTTGGCACATAAACACGGTCCTCAAACCATAGGGTATCGTGCTCATCCTCATGAAATCCCTTTGCTTTTCCTTTGCTTAGTTTATCCTTTATAGCAGCAATCTCCTTGTCAGATTTCTGAGCCTCTCTGATTTTATCCATCAATGTTGACTGAATCTCCAATGCTGCTACATAGCCTTTCGGAACTATCTCTAAACTTAGTTCACGAAGGTTTTCTGCTAACTCCTTGGATATTTCTCCCGTCATTAACGTATTGACGTGGCTCTTACGGCTCAATGCGTCAGCTACTACATTAGCTTTACCGGGATGGTAATGCAATCTCATATCATAATCCTTGATGAGCTCCAACCATCTCCTTTGTCTGAGATTCAACTCCTTCTGCGTGAAAATGTACTTCAAACTCTTGTGATCCGTGTACACCTCACAATGATTTCCAATGAGGAAATGTCTCCATGTCTTTAATGCATGCACTACGGCTGCTAACTCCAAATCATGCATAGCATAATTCAATTCGTGAGGCTTCAGTTGTCGTGAAGCATACGAAACAACTCTTCCTTCCTGCATAAGCACTGCTCCAAGTCCTCAACGTGAAGCGTCACAATACACCTCATAATCCTTGGTCTGATCTGGCAAAATCAATACCGGGGAGGTAACCAATCGTTTCTTCAACTCCTGGAAACTAGCCTCACACTCCTCAGTCCAGTTGAACTTGGTATCCTTCTTCAACAACTCCGTCATAGGCTTTGCAATCTTTGAAAAGTTCTCAATGAATCTCCGGTAGTATCCTGCGAGTCCAAGAAAACTTCGGATCTCTCCAACTGTCGTTGGTGCTTCCCATTTGGTTACGGTCTTAACCTTTGCGGGGTCAACTGATATCCCTTCTCCGGATATAACGTGTCCGAGGAATCCTACTTCCTTCAACCAAAACTCACATTTGCTAAATTTGGCATATAACTGATGTTCCCTTAGTTTCTCCAAAACCAAACGCAAATGTTCCTTATGCTCTTCTTCATTCTTCGAATAAACCAGGATATCATCAATGAACACTACGACGAACTTATCCAAAAACTCCATAAACACCTTGTTCATTAGGTTCATAAAATAGGCAGGTGCGTTAGTCAATCCAAATGACATAACGGTATACTCATACAGTCCATATCTTGTGGTGAATGTTGTCTTAGGTATGTCCTGCTCTTGAATCTTCAACTGGTGGTACCCTGATCGCAAATCGATCTTGGAAAACACTTTAGCTCCTTGCAAACGATCAAACAGATCATTTATCATTGGCAGGGGGTACTTGTTCTTGATGGTTACTTCATTCAATCCTCGATAATCAACAACCATCCTTAATGATCCATCCTTCTTCTCCACTAGAAGTACGGGTGATCCCCAAGGCGAAGAACTTGGGCGTATGTAACCTTTCTCCAGTAACTCCTTAATCTGATTCTTAATTTCTACCAAATCCTTTGCTGGCATCCGGTATGGTCTCTTTGATATTGGTCCAGTCCCTGGCAATAACTCAATCAAAAACTCAATGTCTCTATCCGGTGGCATGCCTGGCAACTCTTCCGGAAATACATCAGGAAAATCCCTTACCACTGGTACTTCTTCCTGCACTACTCCTGTTAGGCAATTTACTTGTGTCCTATTTGGCACATGCCGGGATACATACTTGATCCTTCTTCCTTCTGGCGTTGTAAGCAAAATTGACTTACTAGCACAATCGATGTTTCATCCATACTTTGATAACCAATCCATGCCTAATATCACATCCAATCCTTGAGATTCCAATACTATTAGGTCTGAGGGAAAAACATAGTTACCAATCCTTAATGGTAACCGATCACACCATCGTCTAGCCATAAACTCCGCTCCTGGTGAGCTTACTAACATGGGTGACCTAAGGGCTTGGGTTGGCAGGTTATATTTATCCACAAATCCCCTTGATATGTATGAATGCGATGCACCAGTATCAAAAAGAACGAGTGCGGTAAATGACTTAACCAAAAACTTACCGATCACTGCATCAGGCTGATCTTCAACCTCCTCCACGCTAACGTGGTTCACCCATCCCCTATTGAAAGGGTTCGGCTTCTTCCCTGAGCTTCCATTGCCATTTCCATTCTGGCCTTCAGGACATTCATTTGCATAATGTCCGGTCTTGGAACACTTGAAACAGGTGACTTGGCTCAGGTCTCTCTTGGATGGGGTTGATGGGGTGGTCCGGTTCTGGCCGTTGCTTCCTCCATTCCCATTACCATTCTTGTGGCCATTGTGGTTGTGCGAACTACTTCCTCCATGGGTATGCTGAAACTGAAATCCCGATTTAGGGGTAAAACAGGGCTTCTGCTGGGCTCCAGAGTTATACTTCCCCTGTCCATACTTCCTCTTGCGGTTCTCAATCTGCTGCTGCTTCCCTTCAATCATGATGGCACGATCTACCAACTCCTGGTAGTTGTTGAAACTTGCTACCATCAACTGCATGCTTAACTCATCATTCAATCCTTCCAGAAACTTCTCCTGCTTGGCTGCATCCGTAGCAACGTCATCTGGGGCATAATGTGCTAACTTGCTTAAGTCGTCAACATACTGGCCAACTGTCCTTCCTCCTTGGCGTAAGTTGCGAAACTCACGCTTCTTCATGGCCATAGCTCCTGCTGAAACATGTGCAGTGCAGAAAGCTTGCTGGAACTGATCCCATGTGACAGTGTCAACTGGGAAAGTGGCTGTGAAATTCTCCCACCATGCTGCCGCGGGTCCTTCTAACTGATGTGCGGTAAACTTCACTTTCTCACCATCCGTGCATCCTGCAATGGTCAACTCCCTTCCTATCTTGCGGAGCCAATCGTCTGCTACTATCGGCTCGATGCTACTAGAAAACACCGGCGGATTTAGCCTAAGGAAACGGGCTAAGTGGTCAACAGGTGGTGGTGGTGGGTTATTGTTGTTGTTGTTCTGCTGATTCTGAACTAACATCTGCATCAATTGATTTTGCTGCTGGATCAACTGAGTGAGCTCCGGGGGAAATCCATTGTCACGTCTCGGAGGCATCTGAGGGTTTAGAAAAGAAGAGATATAAGAATAGACTGGGGTCTAAAGAGAAAACACTACCCCAATGCACATGAGCAAATTCACACAAAATCACTTCATTCAATCAAACAAGGGCATACAATCGATCTAGCTATCTCAAAAGTGCTTGAACTATAGTGTTTACATGGGGGGAATACTACTAATATTTGGTGGTCATCTAGAAATTTGAACCGGTGGAAGACTCCATGATGTTTGCTCCAGCTTCGTCTTCAAATTCGGGTTCACTTGGATCCGAATCGGTGTCGTCGATGATGATGTAATTATCCGGACATGCGACGTACATGTCTTCCTTCCTGGATGCTAACTCCCTCTTGAGTTCTTCAATCTCCTGCTTAAGATCGACGTTGTGTCTTGCTAGAGCTACGATCTCGTCCATGTAGTCCTTGCGTGTAGCCTTCAGTTCTCCTTCTAGCTCGATGATCCTAGCCTTCGCATTCTTCAACTCTATCATATCATTGCACATCTGGATTGGGGAGCTTGGGTTTTGGTGTGGGTTTAGAGGGGGGGTGCTTGGGTATTTATATTGGTGAGGGGAGAGTTTGCTTGGGGTAGGGGGCAAGAAAAAGAGGAGGAAAAAGAGTAGGAGAGGGAGATTGGGAGAAAAAAAAGGCAATCGGAGTCCTAGAAGGACTCCTAGGCGGCGGCGGCCTTGGGCGCCTCCTGTGCTGGCGCGCGGCGCGCGGCTTGGGAGCCGACCGGCTGGGCCTTTGGCCCAGGGGCGCTGCGGGGATTTTTTTTAAACGGTTTCGCGCGCAGAAAAAAAACAGAAAAGAGATCTAAACGAACTCCAAAACTTCTAAAGTAAATTTTCCCCGACTCCTAAAGTTGAGTCGAACAAAATGAACTTTTCTCCGGGCCTAAAATGCAATTTTTGAAAACGTGCATTTTTCCCTATCCAAATAAAAGGCAAATGAAACTCCGACAAAACCAACGATCCTCTTTCTGAAATTTGAGAAAGCTCAAATATGAAAATAACGAAATCTCCAACTCTCTTCGAGGGTCCTTGAGTTGCGTGAAATTTCTAGGATCGGCAAAATGCAAGAAAATATGATATGCATGATGATCTAGTGTATAACATTTCAAATTGAAAATTTGGGATGTTACACAAGGCGACTGATAAACCGGCTCAAGGTTGTAATCCGGCCGGCCAGACGTTGAACATCGTTGATACACGCCAGTTTAGCCAAGGATGTAATTGCTACAATTTTTTCCGGATTAGCCTCAATGCCTCTGTTTGACACCAGAAAACCCAAGAGCTTGCCTGCCGGGACACCAAAGACACACTTCTCCGGATTGAGCATCATCTTGTAACCCGGAGATTGTCAAAGGTTTCTCTCAAATCATCTATCAATGTCTCCTCCTTTCTGAACTTTACCACAATATCATCCACATATGCATGAACATTGCACCCAATTTGCTTATGAAGGCAATTTTGAACACATCACTGGTAAGTTGCCTGGGCACTCTTGAGTCCAAAAGGCATAGAAACATAGCAGAAGGCTCCAAAGGGAGTTATGAAAGCTGTCTTCTCCTGGTCCTTAACTGCCATCTTGATATGATGATAACCAGTATACACATCCAGAAAACACAAATGGTCACAACCTGCCGTTGCATCAATTATCTGATCAATGCGAGGGAGAGCAAAGGGGTCTGCAGGGCAAGCTTTGTTTAAATCTGTGTAATCCACACACATACGCCAAGTGCCGTTTTTCTTAAGAACCAGCACCGGATTAGCCAACCACTCTGGATGAAAGACCTCTACAATAAACCCTGCGGCCAACAGACGGGCTACCTCTTCACCAATAGCCTTACGCCTTTCTTCATTGAAGCGGCGGAGAAACTGCCGGACCGGTTTAAACTTAGGATCAATGTTAAGTGTGTGCTCAGCGAGTTCCCTCGGTACACCTGACATGTCAGAAGGTTTCCATGCAAAGATGTCCCGATTCTCACGGATGGACTCGATGAGTGCGCTTTCCTATTTGGGATCCAGGTTAGTGCTGATGTTGAACTGTTTGGATGAATCGCCAGGAACAAAGTCAACCATCTTAGTATCTGTGGCCGATTTAAACTTCAATGTCGGATCGTGTTCCGTAGTTGGCTTTTTCAAAGAAGTCATGTGTGCCGGATCAACTTGCTCCTTATAGAATTTCAGCTCCTTCGTGGCACAAACCAACTCAGCATAAGCCACATCACCTTCCTCACATTCCAAAGCGATCTTTCTGCTTCCATGTACTATGATAGTCCCCTTATGACCTGGCATTTTAAGCTGTAAATAAACATAACATGGCCTTGCCATGAATTTAGCATAAGTCGGCCGCCCAAACAAGGCGTGGTATGGACTTTTGATTTTTACCACCTCAAACATCAATGTTTCTGACCTTGAATCATAATCATCTCCAAAAGCCACCTCTAAGGCTATCTTGCCAACAGGATATGCAGACTTATCAGGCACCACGCCATGAAAAATGGTATTTGACGGTTTAAGATTCTTATGTGTCAACCCCATACGACGGAATGTGTCATAATACAGAATGTTGATACTGCTTCCGCCATCCATGAGCACTTTAGTAAACTTGTATCCCCCGACTTGCGGGGCAACCACCAGGGCCAAGTGACCCGGATTATCAACCCGAGGTGGGTGATCCTCCCTACTCCACAAAATGGGTTGCTCAGACCAGCGTAAGTACTGAGGCACTGCCAGTTCAACAGAGTTTACTGCCCTTTTGTGAGGTTTCTGATCACGCTTACACAAACTAGTGGTGAAAACATGATATTGCCCGCTATTTAGCTGCTTGGGATTGCTCTGGTAACCCGACTGCTGCTGTTGCTGCTGATTCCCCTGATGGTTGTAGCCTCCCTGGTTGCTTTGGTGCCCTTGATTGATGTGTCCGGTTTGGTTGCCTTGAAACCCTGAACCGGAACCACCACCTCCGTAACTCGGCCCGTGGAAACCACCTCCTGAACCGCCGGGCGGGCCATTATCATACTGGAACATATTGGAATTCTTGAAATCCCACCTGATATAACAGTCCTTCCAAAGATGCAATGCTAGGTTCTCCTTTGATCCATGCTTTGGACAGGGCTGATTTAATAGGCGCTCCAAATTGGGGCCTGAACCTCCTCCCCTCTAGGGCTGCTTGCCCTTACGGCGCTGGCCATTCTCCTGAGCATTGGTGTTAGCAACAAAGTCCAAGCTGCTGTCGGCCTTGCGCTTACCACTGTTCCCATGGCCTGTCGGATTAGGCTGTTGACCCTTGGCGTTGCCGTTCTTTTTCCCTTTCTCCAGTTTGTCCTCCTCTGAATCCGGGTCCTTGGTATTATCTGAATTGGCGTATTTAACCAAAGCGGCCATGAGCGTTGACATATCGTTGCAGTGATGTTTGAGCCTTCCTAATTTCTGTTTGAGCGGCTTGAAACGGCAATTGCCCTCTAATGTTAACACCGCGGTGTCTGCATTGATACGATCTGATGAGTGCAAAATCGCCGAGAGCCGTTTAACCCAATGGGTCGTGGACTCCCCTTCCTCTTGGACACAAGCGGCCAGATCCACGATTAACATTGGCTGCTTACAAGTATCTTTGAAATTCAGGATAAACCGGTGCTTCAATTTGGCCCACGATCCGACAGAGATAGTTGGCAAGCTCTTCAACCAAGTACGAGTTGTTCCTTCCAACATCATGGTGAAATATTTAGCACATACTGCCTCATGCACATCTAACATCTCCATTGCCATCTCATAGCTCTCCACCCACGCCTCTAGTTGCAAATCGGCGGTGTAATTTGGTACCTTATGAGGTCCCTTGAAGTCCTTAGGCAGTCTCACATTATGCAAAGCGGGGGTGAGACACGGCACCCCTAAGGAACTGAACACCACACCTGGCTCTACTGAAGCCGTAGGGTGAACCGGAGTATGTTGTCATGCTCCGTGTCGAGCTGCCAACTCGGCCTCTCGACGTGCGCGGCCATGGTCCACAACATCCTGCGCATTAGCGCCTCCCCCTGCCGGGTTGTTTCCTCACGGTGAATTTCGGCGACGTGCACTGCTGGACACAGCCGGTTCATCCTCCACGTGTCTGCTATAGCTCCGGCTTGGACGGGGAGTGGAATGAATCCTCTCACGACTGTGTGAATATGCCTGCTGTTGATTTAGCGCTGTTTGAAGGAGATCCCTGGCCCGACGTGCTTCCACCACAACTGGTGACTCGCCGTTGGTTGGGAGGGCTGCCAGGCGTGAAGCGGCGGCCACAATATTGTCCAACGGGTTGGAATAATGCCCGGGAGGTGTTGGTACATACTGTGGCACAACGTTGTTCTGGCGAGGCGGGTCCATCATGCGCGGTTGAACCGGCGCTCATGTTCCCGGTGCCTCCGCCTGGTTTAGTATGGGTTGGTTACCAGCTCCTGCTCCTGGTGTGTTGAAGAGATTCTGCGGCTCATAAACCGACGGGAGACGCGATCGGTACCTTCTTCTCATGACTTCCTCTGAAGCATTCTGATCCAGCCTAATCCGGTAGGCCTGTGCTTCCAATTCAGCCCACTCTGTAGCCATCCTAGCGTTCTCTGTCGCCAGGTCCGCTTTAGCCTGAGCTATCTGATCTTTTACTTTTGCAATCTCTGCATTGTGCTGATCCCTGGCTGCTGCATCCACCTCTGCAGCCATCAATGTTGCCAAAGCGTCGAACAAATCAGACAAGACTTGGGCTGGAGGCGGCGCAGAGCTTCCTGCCCCTGCCGGTGTAGCCGTTGTTGAACCGGAGAGTATTACTGCGGCGGTCGATGAATGAGGCGCTGATTGTGTGCCGGCCATGAAGATGGCGACCCGGTTTGGCAGATCAGGGGAATCCGGAATACTGTTGCCCTCGGATCCTCCATCAATCCGGCTGTCCTGCAACTGATAAAGCGATTTGGTCTCTCGAGAAGACTCGTCATCAGGACAGACCATGGTCTCTCCATCGAAACCCGGCCCGTCCTCGTATCTCGATCCATGGATGACACCTATGAAAACATGCCTTGCCCCGGGCTGAACCGGCGAAGAACTTGCACGCCGAGCCGTTTCGATGATGTCGGTGCAGATGTCCGGCTCAGGGGCCGGTTCGCCGATCTTGCCGATGAAGACGTGAATCCCACCGAAGGGGACCCGGTACCCGTACTCAATTGAATCGGCCTCGGGACCCCATCCTGCATTGTCGATGTAGAGCTTGTCGCAATGACTCTTCGTCATCTGGCCCATAGTGTATCCCTTAAGTCCATCAAAACTGCCCTTCAAGAACTCAAAACCATCGTGTGATAGCCCCACGGTGGGCGCCAACTTTCGTGGGGTTGTCATGGCAGATGTCCTTGTGAAAGGACTTAGTCGTAGAGCCATCGCTACGGGTTAGCTCAAAGGGGTTAAACCGGACAAGGGGACACGGGGATTTTATACTAGTTCGGCCCCTTCAAGGAAGGTAAAAGCCTACATCTAGTTGTGATTGGTATTGCTAGGGTTTCGAAGGCCAGGGAGCGAATCCGCTTTGTCTGGCTCTCGAGTTGTTGTCTGTCCCTAAACCGCGGCCAGGTCGTCCCTTTATATACATAGGCTGACGCCCGCCGGTCTACAGAGTCCCGAAGCTGGATCATAAACGTATCCGGTTCGGTCTCTATCCTTCCTATCTTATAATACAAGTTACATGACTAGGTCGGTTTACATTTACAGGCTTTAACCCGCCTTTGGGCCTTGGGCCTTCGTGAAGCGCCATCATCCTTGCATCTTCATGGGCTTCTAATCTTCAAGGAGTTAACCCGGCTACATAAGGCCGGTTTACCTCCAGTAGTAATATCCCCAACATTCATGGTGGATTATATCCTACTCATGCTTGCATTCGGTGTTGATTAATTTTAATGCATGTTCATGACTGTTGTCGCTCTCTAGCTGGTCGCTTTCCAGTCTTTTGCTAGCCTTCACCTGTACTAAGCGAGAATACTGCTTGTGCATCCAATCCCTTAAACCCTAAAGTTATTTCACATGAGTCCACTATACCTACCTATATACGGTATCTACTTGCCGTTCCAAGTAAATTTGTATGTGCCAAACTCTAAACCTTCGAATAAATATCCTATTTTGTATGCTCGAATAGCTCATGTATCAACTATGGTTGTCTGTATCTTCCATGTTAGGCGGGTTATTCTCAAGAGGAGTGGACTCCACTCCTTACTCACGAGATAAATGGCTGGTCACCGGAATGCCCAGTCCCATGCTTTATGCAAACTGTTGGAAATATGCCCTAGAGGCAATAATAAATTGATTATTATTATATTTCCTTGTTCATGATAATCGTTTATTATCCATGCTAGAATTGTATTGATAGGAAACTCAGATACATGTGTGGATACATAGACAACACCATGTCCCTAGTAAGCCTCTAGTTGACTAGCTCGTTGATCAATAGATGGTTACAGTTTCCTGACCATGGACATTGGATGTCATTGATAACGGGATCACATCATTAGGAGAATGATGTGATGGACAAGACCCAATCCTAAGCATAGCACTAGATCGTGTAGTTCGTATGCTGAAGCTTTTCTAATGTCAAGTATCATTTCCTTAGACCATGAGATTGTGCAACTCCCGGATACCGTAGGAATACTTTGGGTGTGCCAAACGTCACAACGTAACTGGGTGGCTATAAAGGTGCATTACAGGTATCTCCGAAAGTGTCTGTTGGGTTGGCACGAATCGAGACTGGGATTTGTCACTCCGTGTAAACGGAGAGGTATCTCTGGGCCCACTCGGTAGGACATCATCATAATGTGCACAATGTGATCAAGGAGCTGATCACGGGATGATGTGTTACAGAACGAGTAAAGAGACTTGCCGGTAACGAGATTGAACAAGGTATCGGGATACCGACGATCGAATCTCGGGCAAGTATCGTACCGCTAGACAAAGGGAATTGTATACGGGATTGATTAAGTCCTTGACATCGTGGTTCATCCGATGAGATCATCGTGGAACATGTGGGAGCCAACATGGGTATCCAGATCCCGCTGTTGGTTATTGACCGGAGAACGTCTCGGTCATGTCTGCATGTCTCCCGAACCCGTAGGGTCTACACACTTAAGGTTCAATGACGCTAGGGTTATAAAGGAAGTTAGTATGTGGTTACCGAATGTTGTTCGGAGTCCCGGATGAGATCCCGGACGTCACGAGGAGTTCCGGAATGGTCCGGAGGAAAAGATTTATATATGGGAAGTCCTGTTTTGGACACCGGAAGAGTTTCGGGGTTTATCGGTAACGTACCGGGACCATCGGAAGGGTCCCGGGGGTCCACCAAGTGGGGCCGCCTGCCCCGGAGGCTTGCGTGGGCCAAGAGTGGTGAGGGACCAGCCCCTTAGTGGGCTGGTGCGCCTCCCACCAAGGCCCAAGGCGCAGGGGAAGTGGGAGGAGGCAAACCCTAGGTCCAGATGGGCCTTAAGGCCCACCCTAGGGGCACCTCCCCCTTCTCTCCTCCCTTGGCCGCCACCCTTGGCCCCATCTAGGGCTGCCGCCCCCCCTAGGGGTGGGAACCCTAGAGGGGGCGCAACCCTCCCCTTCCCCTATATATATGAGGCCTAAGGGGGCTGCCCAACACACACGCGATTCAATCTCGTTGGTGCAGCCCTGCATCTCTCTCTCCCTCCTCTTCTGTGGTGCTTGGCGAAGCCCTGCAGGATTGCCACGCTCCTCCATCATCACCACGCCGTTGTGCTGCTGTTGGATGAAGTCTTCCTCAACCTCTCCCTCTCTCCTTGCTGGATCAAGGCGTGGGAGACGTCACCGGGCTGTACGTGTGTTGAACACGGAGGTGCCGTCCGTTCGGCACTTGGTCATCGATGATTTGAATCACGACGAGTACAACTCCATCAACCCCGTTCACTTGAACGCTTCCGCTTAGCGATCTACAAGGGTATGTAGATGCACTCTCCTTTCCCCTCGTTGCTAGTTTCTCCATAGATAGATCTTGGTGACACGTAGGAAAATTTTGAATTTCTGCTACGTTCCCCATCAGTGGCATCATGAGCTAGGTCTATTGCGTAGATTCTATGCACGAGTAGAACACAAAGTAGTTGTGGGCGTTGATTTTGTTCAATATGCTTGCCGTTACTAGTCTTATCTTGATTCGGCGGCATCGTGGGATGAAGCGGCCCGGACCGACCTTACACGTACTCTTACGTGAGACTGGTTCCACCGACTGACATGCACTAGTTGCATAAGGTGGCTAGCGGGTGTCTGTCTCTCCCACTTTAGTCGGATCGGATTCGATGAAAAGGGTCCTTATGAAGGGTAAATAGCAATTGGCATACCACGTAGTGGTCTTTGCGTAGGTAAGAAACGTTCTTGCTAGAAACCCATAGCAGCCACGTAAAAAACATGCAAACAACAATTAGAGGACGTCTAACTTGTTTTTGCAGGGTATGCTATGTGATGTGATATGGCCAAAGGATGTGATGAATGATATATGTGATGTATGAGATTGATCATGTTCTTGTAATAGGAATCACGACTTGCATGTCGATGAGTATGACAACCGGCAGGAGCCATAGGAGTTGTCTTTATTTATTTATGACCTGCGTGTCAACTTAAACGTCATGTAATTACTTTACTTTATTGCTAACGGTTAGCCATAGTAGTAGAAGTAATAGATGGCGAGGCAACTTCATGAAGACACGATGATGGAGATCATGATGATGGAGATCATGGTGTCATGCCGGTGACGATGATGATCATGGAGCCCCGAAGATGGAGATCAAAAGGAGCAAAGTGATGATGGCCATATCATGTCACTATTTGATTGCATGTGATGTTTATCATGTTTATACATCTTATTTGCTTAGAACGACGGTAGTAAATAATATGATCCCTTATTAAAATTTCAAGAAGTGTTCTCCCCTAACTGTGCACCGTTGCTAAAGTTCGTCATTTCGAAGCACCACGTGATGATCGGGTGTGATAGATTCTAACGTTCACATACAACGGGTGTAAGAAAGTTTTACACATGCAAAACACTTAGGGTTAACTTGACGAGCCTAGCATGTGTATAGACATGGCCTCGGAACACAGAAGACCGAAAGGTCAAGCATGAGTCGTATGGTAGATACGATCAACATGAAGATGTTCACCGATGTTGACTAGTCCGTCTCACGTGATGATCGGACACGGCCTAGTTAACTCGGATCATGTAATCACTTAGATGACTAGAGGGATGTCTATCTGAGTGGGAGTTCATAAGATGAACTTAATTATCCTGAACACAGTCAAAAGGATTTTACAAATTATGTCGTAGCTCGCGCTTTAGTTCTACTGTTTAGATATGTTCCTAGAGAAAAATTAGTTGAAAGTTGATAGTAGCAATTATGCGGACTAGGTCCGTAAACTGAGGATTGTCCTCATTGCTTCATAGAAGGCTTATGTCCTTAATGCACCGCTCAGTGTGCTGAACCTCGAACGTCGTCTGTAGATGTTGCGAACATCAGACATACACGTTTTGATAACTACATGATAGTTCAGTTAAACGGTTTAGAGTTGAGGCACCAAAGACGTTTTGAAACGTCGCGAAACATATGAGATGTTTTGAGGGCTAAAATTGGGATTTCAAGCTCGTGCCCACGTCAAGAGGTATAAGACCTCCGACAATTTTCTTAGCCTGCAAACTAAGGAGAAAAGCTCAATTGTTGAGCTTGTGCTCAGATTGTCTGAGTACAACAATCATTTGAATCGAGTGGGAGTTGATCTTCCAGATGAGATAGTGATGTTTCTCCGAAGTCATTACCACCAAGCTGCTAGAGCTTCGTGATGAACTATAACATATCAGGGACATATATGATGATCCTTGAGATATTCGCGATGTTTGACACCACGAAAGTAGAAATCAAGAAGGAGCATCAATTATTGATGGTTGGTGAAACCACTAGTTTCAAGAAGGGCAAGGGCAAGAAGGGATACTTCATGAAACAACAATTCAGCTGCTGCTCTAGTGAAGAAACCCAAGGTTGAACCCAAACCCGAGACTAAGTGCTTCTGTAATAAGAGGAACAGCCACTGGAGCAGAATTACCCTAGATACTTGGTAGATGAGAAGGCTGGCCAGGTCGATAGAAGTATATTGATATACATTGTGTTAATGTGTACTTTACTAGTACTCCTAATAGCACCAGGGTATTAGATACCGGTTCGGTTGCTAAGTGTTAGTAACTCGAAATAAAAGCTACGGAATAAACGGAGACTAGCTAAAGGTGAGCTGACGATATGTGTTGGAAGTGTTTCTAATGTTGATATGATCAAGCATCGCACGCTCCCTCTACCATCGAGATTGGTGTTTGCGTTGAGCATAGACATGATTGGATTATGTCTATTGCAATACGGTTATTCATTTAAGGAGAATAATAGTTACTCTGTTTATTTGAATAATACCTTCAATGGTCTTACACCTAAAATGAATGGTTTATTGAATCTCGATCGTAGTGATACACATGTTCATGCCAAAAGATAGTAATGATAGTACCACCTACTTGTGGCACTGCCACGTAAGTCATATCGGTATAAAACGCATGAAGAAGCTCCATGTTGATGGATCTTTGGACTCACTCATTTTTGAAAGGATTGAGACATGCGAACCATGTTTGTTGGTAGATATGCATGAAGAAACTCTATACAGATGGACCGTTTGGACTCACCTGATTTTGAATCACTTGAGACATGCAAATCATACCACTTGGGCAAGATGACTGAACGCCTCGGTTTCAGTAAAATGGAACCAGAAAGCAACTTGCTGGAAGTAATACATTTTGATGTGTGCAGTCCAATAAGTGCTGAGGCACGTAGTGGATATCGTTATGTTCTTACTTCACAGATGATTTGAGTAGATGTTGAGTATATTTACTTGATGAATCACGAGTCTGAATTATTGAAAGGTTCAAGTAATTTCAGGGTGAAGTTGAAAGATCGTCGTGACAAGAGGATAAAATATCTATGATATGATCATAGAGATGAATATCTGAATTACGAGTTTGGCACAGAATTAAGACATTGTGGAAATTGTTTCACAACTGATACAGTCTGGAACACCATAGTGTGATGGTGTGTCCGAACATCATAACTGCACCCTATTGGATATGATGCATACCATGATGTCTCTTATCGAATTACCACGATAGTTTATGGGTTAGGCATTAGAGACAACCACATTCATTTTAAATAGGGCACCACGTAATTCCGATGGGATGACACCATATGAACTATGGTTTAGAGAAACCTAAGCTGTCATTTCTTAAAAGTGTGGGGCTGCGACGCTTATGTGAAAAAGGTTTCAGGCTGATAAGCTCGAACCCAAAGCGGATAAATGCATCTTCATAGGACACCCAAAACAGTTGGGTATACCTCCTGTCTCAGATCCGAAAGCAATAAGGGATTGTTTCTAGAATCGGGTCCTTTCTCGAGGAAAAGTTTCTCTCGAAAGAATTGAGTGGGAGGATGGTGGAAACTTGACGAGGTTATTGAACCGTCTCTTCAACTAGTGTATGGCAGGGCACAGGAAATTGTTCCTGTGGCACCTACACCAATTGAAGTGGAAGCTTATGATATTGATCACGAGACTTCGGATCAAGTCACTCCCAAACCTCGTAGGATGACAAGGATGCGTACTACTTCTGAGTGGTACGTAATCCTGTCTTGGAAGTCATGTTGCTAGACAACAATGAACCTACAAGCTATGGAGAAGCGATGGTGGGCCCGGATTCCGATAAATGGCTCGAGGCCATAAAATCCGAGAGAGGATCCATGTATGAAAACAAAGTGTAGACTTTGGAAGAACTACTCGATGGTCGTAAGGCTGTTGAGTACAGATGGATTTTAAAAGGAAGACAGACAATGATGGTAAGTGTCACCATTAAGAAAGCTCGACTTGTCGTTAAGATGTTTTCCGACAAGTTCAAGGAGTTGACTACGATGAGACTTTCTCACTCGTAGCGATGCTAAGAGTCTGTTGGAATTACATTAGCGATTACTGCATTATTTATGAAATCTTGCGGATAGGATGTCAAAAACCATTGTTTCCTCACGATTTTCTTGAGGAAAGGTTGTATGTGATACAACCGGAAGGTTTTGTCAATCCTGAAATATGCTAATAAGTATGCAAAGCTCCAGCAATCCTTCTAAGGACTGGAGTAAGCATCTCGGAGTTGGAATGTATGCTTTGATGAGATGATCAAAGATTTTGGTTTATACAAAGTTTATGAGAAACTTGTATTTCCAAAGAAGTGAGTGGGAGCACTATAGAATTTCTGATGAGTATATGTTGTTGACATATTGTTGATCAGAAATGACGTAGAATTTCTGGAAAGCATGAAGGGTTGTTTGGAAAGTGTTTTTCAATGGAAAACCTGGATTAAGCTACTTGAACATTGAGCATCAAGATCTATAAGGATAGATCAAAACGCTTAATGGTACTTTCAAATGAGCACATACCTTGACATGATCTTGAAGGTGTTCAAGATGGATCAGTCAAAGAAGGAGTTCTTGCCTGAGTTGTAAGGTATGAAATTAAAGCTCGACCACGGCAGAATAGAGAGAAAGGAACGAAGGTCGTCCCCTATGCTTTTGTCATAAGCTCTCTACAGTATGCTATGCTGTGTACCGCACCTGAAGTGTGCCTTGCCGTGAGTCAGTCAAGGGGTACAAGAGTGATCCAAGAATGGATCACAGGACAGCGGTCAAAGTTATCCTTGGTAACTAATGAATTTTCTCGATTATGGAGGTGGTAAAAGAGTTCGTCGTAAAGGGTTACGCCAATGCAAACTTTGACACTAATCCAGATTATACTGAGTAGTAAACTGGATTCGTATAGTAGAACAGTTATTTGGAAGAGCTCCAGATAGAGCGTGGTAGCTGCATCTAGGAGATGACATAGAGATATGTAAAGCACACACGGATCTGAAAGGTTCAGACCCGTTGACTAAAACCTCTCTCACAAGCAACATGATCAAACCCAGAACTCATTGAGTGCTAATCACATAGTGATGTGAACTAGATTATTGACTCTGGTAAACTCTTTGGATGTTAGTCACATGGGGATGTGACCTTGAGTGTTAATCACATATCGATGTGAGCTAGATTATTGACTCTAGTGCAAGTGGGAGACTGTTGGAAATATTCCCTAGAGGCAATAATAAATTTATTATTATTATATTTCCTTGTTCATGATAATCATTTATTATCCATGCTAGAATTGTATTGATAGGAAACTCAGATACATGTGTGGATACATAGACAACACCATGTCCCTAGTAAGCCTCTAGTTGACTAGCTCGTTGATCAATAGATGGTTACGGTTTCCTGACCATGGACATTGGATGTCATTGATAACGGGATCACATCATTAGGAGAATGATGTGATGGACAAGACCCAATCCTAAGCATAGCACTAGATCGTGTAGTTCGTATGCTGAAGCTTTTCTAATGTCAAGTATCATTTCCTTAGACCATGAGATTGTGCAACTCCCGGATACCGTAGGAATACTTTGGGTGTGCCAAACGTCACAACGTAACTGGGTGGCTATAAAGGTGCATTACAGGTATCTCCGAAAGTGTCTGTTGGGTTGGCACGAATCGAGACTGGGATTTGTCACTCTGTGTAAACGGAGAGGTATCTCTGGGCCCACTCGGTAGGACATCATCATAATGTGCACAATGTGATCAAGGAGCTGATCACGGGATGATGTGTTACAGAACGAGTAAAGAGACTTGCCGGTAACGAGATTGAACAAGGTATCGGGATACCGACGATCAAATCTCGGGCAAGTATCGTACCGCTAGACAAAGGGAATTGTATACGGGATTGATTAAGTCCTTGACATCGTGGTTCATCCGATGAGATCATCGTGGAACATGTGGGAGCCAACATGGGTATCCAGATCCCGCTGTTGGTTATTGACCGGAGAACGTCTCGGTCATGTCTGCATGTCTCCCGAACCCGTAGGGTCTACACACTTAAGGTTCGATGACGCTAGGGTTATAAAGGAAGTTAGTATGTGGTTACCGAATGTTGTTCGGAGTCCCGGATGAGATCCCGGACGTCACGAGGAGTTCCGGAATGGTCCGGAGGTAAAGATTTATATATGGGAAGTCCTGTTTTGGACACCGGAAGAGTTTCGGGGTTTATCGGTAACGTACCGGGACCACCGGAAGGGTCCCGGGGGTCCACCAAGTGGGGCCACCTGCCCCGGAGGCTTGCGTGGGCCAAGAGTGGTGAGGGACCAGCCCCTTAGTGGGCTGGTGCGCCTCCCACCAAGGCCCAAGGCGCAGGGGAAGTGGGAGGAGGCAAACCCTAGGTCCAGATGGGCCTTAAGGCCCACCCTAGGGGCGCCTCCCCCTTCTCCCCTCCCTTGGCCGCCACCCTTGGCCCCATCTAGGGCTGCCGCCCCCCCTAGGGGTGGGAACCCTAGAGGGGGCGCAGCCCTCCCCTTCCCCTATATATATGAGGCCTAAGGGGGCTGCCCAACACACACGCGATTCAATCTCGTTGGTGCAGCCCTGCATCTCTCTCTCCCTCCTCTTCTGTGGTGCTTGGCGAAGCCCTGCAGGATTGCCACGCTCCTCCATCATCACCATGCCGTTGTGCTGCTGTTGGATGAAGTCTTCCTCAACCTCTCCCTCTCTCCTTGCTGGATCAAGGCGTGGGAGACGTCACCGGGCTGTACGTGTGTTGAACACGGAGGTGCCGTCCGTTCGGCACTTGGTCATCGGTGATTTGAATCACGACGAGTACGACTCCATCAACCCCGTTCACTTGAACGCTTCCGCTTAGCGATCTACAAGGGTATGTAGATGCACTCTCCTTTCCCCTCGTTGCTAGTTTCTCCATAGATAGATCTTGGTGACACGTAGGAAAATTTTGAATTTCTGCTACGTTCCCCATCACAAACTAAATCAAAATAATTCCAAACAAAACTCCCCCTAGAACTCTTATTAGTTAGAGGCACTCATTGTTTCGAGCAAGCCATGGATTGGTGCTTGTGGTGGAAGGGGGAGTATAAGCTTTACCATTCTATTTGGGAACCGCCTATAATGTGTGTAGCGTGGAAGATATCGCCATCTCTCGGTTGTTATGTTGACAATGAAAGTATACCGCTCAAAATATTATTCACCTTTGTTTTAAAACCGAGCTCTGGCACCTATGCAAATCCCTGCTTCCCTCTGCGAAGGACCTATCTATTTACTTTTATGCTGAGTCATCATCCTCTTATTAAAAAGCACCAGTTGGAGAGCACCGCTGTCATTTGCATTCATTACTGTTAGTTTACATTGAGTATGACTTGACTGGATCTCTTTTACCATGAATTACAATGTCTACTCAGTCCTTAATCTTTAAAGGTGCTATGCATTTATGTTTTGTGGTCTCACAAAGGGCCAGCGAGATACCATCTTGTTATATCATATTATGATTGTTTTGAGAAAGTGTTGCCATCCGAGATTTATTATTATGCCTCGCTAGTTGATTATGCTATTGATATGAGTAACTTGAGACCTATGCGTTATTGCAAATGTGGTTAGTTATAATCTTTGCTGAAAACTTGAATGCTGGCTTTACATATTTACAACAACAAGAGCAAACAGAGTTTGTAAAAGTTTTTCTTTATCACTTTCAGTTTGTCAACTGAATTGCTTGAGGACAAGCAAAGGTTTAAGCTTGGGGGAGTTGATATGTCTCCAGCGTATCTACTTTTCCAAACACTTTTGCCCTTGTTTTGGACTCTAACTTGCATGATTTGAATGGAACTAACCCGGACTGACGTTGTTTTCAGCAGAATTACCATGGTGTTATTTATGTGCAGGAGCAAACGTTCTCAGAATGACCTGAAACTTCACGGAGACACTTTTCAGAAAATAAGAAAAATATCTGCCAAAGATGAAGGCCGGAGGGGCCACCACCTTGCCACGAGGGTGGGGGGCGCGCCTGCCCCCCTAGGGCACGCCCCCTACCTCATGGGCCCCTGTTGCCTCTCCGACTCCAACTCCACCTCCATATATTGGGTTTCGGGGAGAAAAAAATCAGAGAGAAGAAATCATCGCGTTTTACGATACGGAGCCACCGCCAAGCCCTAAAACCTCTCGGGAGGGCTGATCTGGAGTCCCTTCAGGGCTCCGGAGAGGGGAATCCGTCGCCATCGTCATCATCAACTATCCTCCATCACCAATTTCATGATGCTCACCGCCGTGCGTGAGTAATTCCATCGTAGGCTTGCTGGATGGTGATGGGTTGGATGGGATCTATCATGTAATCGAGTTAGTTTTGTTAGGGTTTGATCCCTAGTGTCCACTATATTCTGAGATTGATGTTGCTATGATTTTGCTATGCTTAATGCTTGTCACTAGGTCCCGAGTGCCATGATTTTAGATCTGAACCTATTATGGTTTCATCAATATATGAGTGTTCTTGATCCTATCTTGCAAGTCTATAGTCACATATTATGTGTTATGATCCGTTAATCTCGAAGTGACAATAATCGGGATATTTACCGGTGATGACTGTAGTTTGAAGAGTTCATGTATTCACTATGTGTTAATGCTTTGTTCCGGTTCTCTATTAAAAGGAGACCTTAATATCCCTTAGTTTCCGTAAGGACCCCGCTGCCACGGGAGGGTAGGACAAAAGATGTCATGCAAGTTCTTTTCCATAAGCACATATGACTATGTTCGAAATACATGCCTACATTATATCAATGAACTGGAGCTAGTTCTGTGTCACCCTAAGTTATGACGGTTACATGATGAACCGCATCCGGCATAATTCTCTATCACTGATCCATTGCCTACGAGCTTTTTACATATTGTTCTTCGCTTATTTATTTTTCCGTTGCTATTACTATCATCACTACAAAATACCAAAAACATTGCTTTTACTACCGTTATCACCACTATCATATTACTTTGCTACTAAACACTTTACTGCAGATATTAAGTTTCCAGGTGTGGTTAAATTGACAACTCAGCTGCTAATACTTGAGAATATTATTTGGCTCCCCTTGTGTCGAATCAATAAATTTGGGTTGAATACTCTATCCTCGAAAACTGTTGTGATCCCCTATACTTGTGGGTTATCACCTCTCGCGGGAAAAAACCGTAACTTTCGCGAAAGAAAAAGAAAGAAAACACGTTTTTTCCGTGCAAATTTTTTTTTAAACTTTTTTTATCAAAAAGCTAAGAAAGACTGGAGGAAAAACAAAACGTCGAAAAAACCTGAAAAAAACCGTTTAAAAAGCCGAAAACGCGTGCGAAAAAAAACAAAATCCGAAGGAAACATCCAGAACGCGACACGTAACGAATGACTAAGAGCGCGTTAAATGACGCTGATCATTGCGAGGCTCCCAAAGGAGCGCTCGTTAACTAGTTGTTCCAAAAAAAAATCGTATGAATATGCGAATCTTTGATTGAGTGAATCAAACGAGCAGTGAAGAAGAAAAGGACAAGAAAAGGTCGGCAGTCTCTTACACGTGGCCCCGCGTGTCATCCGCGTATGGATAACTTCGTATCGAAGTCAAGCTCTGTTTTTTTTTTAATCTGAGAGGTGAGAGGAGCTCTGTTCTTATCCACTTTCTCACCCTACCGCCTCCCTCCGTTCACAGCATACTCGCACGAAACACCCCAAACAATATTCTATTCCACACACACCATCCTGCACCTGTCTAACACGAGGCAGCTTAGAAAACCACAAGGTCTCTTTTGCAATTGCCCCCCGATTTTTTCGGACGGTAGAAACGGAAGGGGGAGAGCGCAGAGGAGAGGCGAGGCGAGACGCCACCGAAAGAGGAGAGAGCCATCAGCCATGGGAGGAGGCGTCATGCGCACCGCCGCGAAGGTCGGCCTCGCCGGGGGCGCCGCGGCGGCGGCGGGCCGCTTCCGCAACGTCGCCCCGTCCTTCGCCACGGCCCCCGCGGCCGAGGCCGCCGCGGCGGCGCCGCTGCTGTCCGCGGCCGGGGAGATCCCCGCGGTGGCGCCGGCCGGGTCGCAGTGGGCGTCCTGGGAGGTGGACGACTGGGAGTTCGCGGACTGGAGGTCCGAGGCGGACGTGGCGGTGGTCGGGGGGCCGAGGCTGGTCTTCGCCCCGCCGTCGCGGGAGGAGGCCGAGGAGGCCACCGCCGAGCTCAGGGAAGCTATTGACAGGTGACTTGGATGCATTTCTTCTTAGGATTTGGAGATTTGGAGATCGATTTGCTCTGGGTTCTCTCGGGGACGATTATTTTCCTCTGATTGCTTTGGGCGATGGTTTGGAATATTAAGAAGCTTTATGCTCTCTTGATAATATGCACGTCCTGATTTGATGGTATCCAAGTTGATTTGCGAGGGTTTAGGAATTGGATTCTATACTGCTCAAGTTTGAGACCCTAGGCCATGATGCGCTTATAGGGATGCTTAAGGAAGAAAATAGTAAAAAAATGTACCGAGTTAGAAAGCGCCTACAATAAGAGCTCTTGTCTCCAACGCACCTAAAGTAAGCGCTGCATCGCTCATGTGAATAGGTGTAAGCGTCCGACGCATGCAGTGGGAAAGAGTAGTGATGCCAACCTTGAGCCAGGGAAAGAGTCCCAGTCTGGCAAAACGGCTGGGATCTTCTCCCCTGGCGCCTGTAGGTATTGCGTTGTAGATGGCCTTATTGTAATTGGAAATCATACTTCACTGTACCTATTGAGTACTTTCATGATAAAGAGAAGAACCTCTCTGAAATTTATGTTCATCTTGTATGTGATGGGTCAATTATGGTGCAGTGAGGGGATTATTCAATTTTCACTCTAGAAGTATCAAATGAAAACTAGTTTTATCACTGTCAAAAGGAAAATAAATATGTCAGGAAGTTTGAAGGACCGTTTGTGTTTTAAATTTGTTACTCCATTCTTCAGTTATCACTAAGAACTCAAGACATCACTTCCCCAGTATATTAGTGAGTACTCCCTCGGTAAAGAAATATAAGACCGTTTAGATCACTACTTTAGTGAGTGATCTAAACGTTCTTCTATCCCTTTACAGAGGAAGTAGTAAATAAACGACGGCGACTCCAGTTTGTTTACTGTACGTTACTCCAGTTGACCAATTCATGTTTGTTCGTTCAACAAGCTGACCTTGAACAGGCTATGATATCGTCACATCTGTACAACTCTGTCCCTTCAGTTCTCTTGTATATTGCAGGAGAAAACCCTCTGTGCATCAAGTACAAATGTTGTGTTTGTTTACATTCAGGTTTTTGCTACCTTTATGGTTTAGAATGTGTTGCATTTGCACGTATTGGCTTTTTCTTCATCTCCATATTATGTTATTATATCCAAATGTTCTGAAGCCTTACAAAATGATTGTTTGTAGGGTTTATTTTAAAGAGACTCCAGTAGAAGTTGTTAAGGAACATGATCAAGAGCTTAGCAAGCTGGGAGCCGATGCATTAATTCCTGCTATGCCGGGACATGTAGTGCAGGCTTTTACATTGTTAAAATCAAGCCCAGAGGCTCAGGTCTGTAACTGCATTGCTTCAATCAGTTGTTACTATCATCTATATGGATTGCACTGTTATTTCTCTGTTGTTGGCTTTGTATACTCTTAAAATGTTAGTGAAGTTGCTTTTGAAAAGAGACACTTAAGTCAAATTCAATGCACCTGTTATCACTGAGGATTTGTTGTGTTGGCGTCATACTGTGGTATTCATCAATCAGGTTATAGCTTGTTATAGTTGCTTTATGATGTTTCCTTGATAATTTTGGTAGGTTGTGTACTTTAAGTTTGTATATGATTGTGTTGTAGTGTAGTGTTCATGATTTCTTCATGGGATGAATTTCCATTTTGGTAGCCCGTGTACTTCTAGTTTGCATATGAGTTTGTTGTTCATGATTTCTGTATGGAATGGATTTCCATCTTTTAGCTGTGTCGTTTCCAATAGCATGGCACCTTGTCCTTAGATAATTGGTGCCATGTGAATTTGTATGTAACATACCAACATTTAATTCACGGTGTTAATGAATTATTTTCATCTTTTAGTTGCATACTTTCCAGAGGCACGGCACCTTGTCATTAGATAATTTATGTCAAGTGATTAATTATATGTAGCATAGCAAGATTTAGTTGAGCCGAGGCGTTTCTATCACTTATGTTTTTTCATCTTGATCTCCAGAGCGTTGTTGCCTCGCTTGCGTCAGATAAAAATGTGTGGGACGCGGTGTTGAAGAACGAGAGGGTTATGGAATTTTACAAGAGTCACCAGCAAAGTATGTTTCACCTTGTCCTAATCTCAAAAGTTACATTTTGCGTTTATTATTTCTTGCGAACGGTACCGCCATTATTTTTCTGTTTTGAGGGTATTGTATGACAATTACTATCTTGTCTTGTGATACAGCTCTGGTCAATACTTTTCCTGAGGGCACCGACTCTAGTGACTCAGTAGAGTCACCGGAGAAATTTGAAGAGGCGTCCCCAGAATATGCACTGCCCACTGCCTCGCCTTTGTCGGACTTTGTGGACAATGCGAAGAAGACGATGATGGAGATGGTTGACAACATAACCAACTTCTTCCAAGACCTGTTCCACAACCCGGCAGAAGCTGAGGCCGGACCGGGCTCATCCTCTAAAAAGCCTTCGTTTGCAGAGATGGCGGCTGGCGGATCTTTCATGGCTCTTGCCATGGCGGTCATCCTAGTTGTTCTGTTCAAGAGGGCATGAACATATACTACAAGTTCAAACGCCCTTGATGCCTATTGGGACTTAAATCTGTCGAAAATAACTCGTGTTATGAAGAACTATGGATGTATTGTACAGCGTGTGTCTCCTGCCGTACTGTGTCAGTTAAAACTTCCGAGTGTTGAGACCAGTTTAATAAAGACATGTTATGCTCCTGGTTAATTGGTAATGCTACGCCGTAGCATGGATATTTTATCTGTGTGATATTTTTTTTTCTTTTGAAAAGGCCATAGGCCATATATTAAGTAGTATAACCCCTTAAAAAGCTTTCTTTTATAAATTGGGAAATGCACTTAATTTTTAAGGGTGCCGAGGTCTTCTTTGTCATGGAGCAACACGACTCAACTTCTAACACATTATATCTCCCACAAAAACCAATGATAGCCTTCCAAATTAATAAGACATGTTTTTTTCTAGCCAACAAAAGACATGTTTTTCTTTCAAGGAAAAACTTCCGATATAATTCGAGGAAAAACTCCCTCATCATAGTCAGGCAGAATTTGTTGTAATAGGCACTCGAAAGTTGTCGTGCTAAGACTCTATAAAACCAATGCACCATAACACCAACCGCCGTCGAAGAAAATAAGCGTGAATCGAAGGATCCAACCTGTAAACACGCAAATGAAGATTAGATCCATGAAGATTCATGGAAGACCAACATCAAATCGAATCCCGCGAGATCCGTAGGAGAAACACCTTCAAATGCCCTCCGATGACGCTAGACCTAGAAGCTTGTAAAACGGTGATCGGAAAGTCGTTATAGATTACAGAGGTTTATGGATGTTGAAGTTTCTAGTCAAAGACAGAAGATAATGATGGAGATGATGGTGAAGTCATTGAACGAGATGTCAATGATAATGATTCCTCCGCGGCGTTCTTACATCGTCAGAAGGGAGGGAGATAAAGCCTCCCTCCTCCTTCCTTGACCTTTCCCCTAGGTGGGAGAAGGGTTCCCGCTCTGATTTTTGGTGGCCACGGTTGCGGAGCACGAGAGCCTCCTCCTGTGATTTCATCCGACTCTCAAGGGGGTTGATTCTAGACGCTAAAATTCGACTCCCATCAGTGTTTTTCCCTTGGATGTAAAACCAAAAAATCTAAAAATCTGGTGTAGCTCCAAAACTCCTGGGGCAACTTTGAGGACAAAGGGGAGTTTCATAAGGTTCCCAAATGTCAAGCTCCATAAGGATCTATTATAGAGGTATAAAGTATAGAAGGGATCCAGAGAGGGCATCCACTGCATCATTGACTCAGGCACAGCGGCCACGACATCGAGATCCCCCGCCCCACCCGATGCCGTCCTAACATGGGACTAGGTAGCATTCCATCGGGTTGGTCGAACTTATTAAAGAAATATTATTGGGTCACTCTTGTCGTGTGTACACCTACCTTCGCTACAAGACCGTCTCACACGCCCTCGCTAACGTACTAATGATCATGCTACTAAGGATACCCCCTACTATCAAGTAGATCATGGACACAACACACAAAACTATCACATTTTGTTGCCAAACACACCTCACACGATTTGATTCTCTTTATTACTATTCTCACAATAAAAAGCAGTATCATTTATCTATATATATGCACACTTACATGAAGATGCCATAAATTACTCAAAAACCCTGGATAAACCTCGTGGACATGGACTTAAAATACTCAACTATGTGCTTGCTTATAGCTTCCACACCTCCAACGGCGAAGACACCTTCCCAGCGACTCCAGGCAGCTGCCCGAGCTCTCCCCAAGAATCGCCGTTGAAATTAATGCCCGTGGGCTAAGGTATATCCGTACTTTCCATAGGCTCTACGAGCGGGCTGGCACCGCCACTCCACGCCACCAAGACATATTCTTGTCGAACTCATGGTACTGAAGCACGAGAACTCAAAACACTAACTAGTTAAGATGATTTGTAGTAGGTGGCGCCACACACAAAACAGAGGTTGGTACTGCTATCGAAGATGATAAATGAACAGTGAGGGTTGGAATCTCATGGTTAGAAATTTCACCAAGCTTATAAAAGTTTCATACGGATGAAAAATAACAAATACAATATAAAAGATCATTTCAATTGAAAAATAACATTAAAAAATGTAAAGCTAGTCTTTGCTAACTTGTCATGTGTACCTATTCAACTCTTTTTTTATGTCAATGAAATGGCTGAATTACGTGTACCTTCATGTGGGTTCATGCTAGGTTGGATTGGTACATCCCAACAAACATGCACGTTCATCCTCCTAGGATATTGTCAAGTCAAACACGACCGAATTCACATCACCAGTTCTCATCCATTTGATTAAAAGAACATACGTAATTTTAAATGTTTGTTATTGCCATGATGAGGGGCGTCGGATGCACATCAGACGGACACGCGCCGCGGTGGTTCCACCGGAAAAAAGGTCGAATCCAACGAGGAAGATACCGAACCCGTAAAGCAAAAGCGAAGCCAAAAAAAAAGAAAAAAGAGCGAGGCCAGACAAACAGGCCAGACCAAGAGCGCCGCGTCCACCACCGCCGGCACCACCGCACGCGCTTGGGGATCGATCCCTCCCCCCGAACTCGCGCCTCGCGCCCGGTCGTTGTCCCCGCAGCATCTGCGCTGACCGGGGCCCCGTCGATCCGGCCGCCGCGTGGGGTTTGGTTGGGTTTGGGCTAGGCTGGGTTGGTCCCTCCCCGAGGATCCATTTTTAGTCGGATTCCCGGGTCCCTCCGCGGGGTTACTAGATTCCCGGTGGGGAGGGGATGGATTTGGCGTCGGTCAACGAGGAGCTCGCCGAGATCGACGGGCAGATCGCCGACATCTTCCGCGCATTGCAGTAAGCTCGACTGATTCCCTTCTCTTTTTTTTTTCTCTCTATGTTTGAATTTTGTCATGCTTCGATGAAGTGGCCGGTAGATCTCCTTGGTACTTCTGTTGATTTCGCGTATGGAGAATTGGAGATCGGATTGTTGCCCCATAGAGAAGCGCGTGTGTTTGTTGTAGTCCCCGCAGAAATGGTAGTAGTATAATGCGACTAAGAAATGGGGGGTGAGTTGATTGGTGGATTGATTCTTTGGTTGATTTTTCTGCAGAAATGGGTTCCAGAAGCTCGACAAGATCAAGGATGCCAACCGCCGGAGCAGGCAGCTGGAAGAGCTTACTGATAAGATGCGAGACTGCAAAAGGTTATTCCTTCCTTCTTTTCCTTCCGTATCATATACCGCTGGTACACATTTGGCAAGAGTGCATTTGTGGCCCCTGTTTAGCTCATGTTAACTCATCTAGTATTTGCCACTGCAATTGCTTCACTATCTTATACCACCAAATATGTTTGTTGCAGTGCATACTACCTGCAATGTCTGCTTTGGGAATATTAGACATGACATTAACCACCCTCCATTCCAAAATAAGCGTGGTGGTTTTAGTTCAAATTTGAACTAAAACCACCACACTTATAATTTGAACTAAAACCATGACACTTATAGGCTTATCAAAGACTTTTGAACGGAGGGAGTAGCTTATAGGACAAACAGATAGCTGGTTTACTGAATTTCGATAGTCATTTTGCTTTTTTCGTGTCTTTTTATAGGCTTATCAAAGACTTTGAACGTGTTGTCAAGGATGAAGCAGGCAGTGTTGATCCGAACACTTCTAAATTTCTGAACGAGAGAAAGCAGTTACTGGTACTGTCACAGAAACTCATTGACCCACCCCCAGAATTTATTTATAAACCTTGCTACTCATCTTTTACTAAACCTTAGTTGTCCTATTTTGCAGATCAAGGAATTGAACTCTTATGTTGCTCTGAAGAAACAGTGAGTTTTTACCTATCTTGTAATGCCAGTTGGCTCGTATTATAGCCAACTTCTTTTTTGAGCTGGTATTATAGAAAACTTGTGCATACCACCCACAAGGATTTGTCCTTGTGTTGCTAAGTTAATTTTTGCACTATAAATCTATAATCGCTCATAAACTTGAAGGAATGTATTTCATCAATTCTGGTAACATCTCATGATCATATAAATATTGTTTGGATTTCAGACATGCAAGTGAAAATAAGCGAGTCGATCTTTTTGATGCTCCAAGTGGTGATGATGCCTTTGGTGAAGAAAATGTCCTGTTAGCATCTAGTAAGTTGCACTATTCCAGTCCCAGTAAGCGAAATAATATGATAGCATCATTCCTTTCAGGCTCAAGGACTACGAATATTCCTTCTTTTCTACGTTGAAAATGGTTGACAAATGCACTGAAAGAAAATAAACGTCTGTGACATGTCCAGTGTGGATTTGTATATCTCTTTGACAGATTATTCATCTCAGCATGTTTTTTCTTCTGTAGATATGTCAAACCAGCAGCTAATGCAGCATGGAGATAATCTAATGGATGAGACTGATCAAGCTCTCGCACGATCTAAACAGGTTAGCTTTCTCCTGCAGTGTACCTTTTCGTGGTAGGTCCAGTAGTTCAGCCTTGTTGCTATGTGTTCATGTTGGGGCAGTTACACGTCAGTATTTCATAAAATGATCTTCTGTTGGATTATGTGTGCAATTTAATAGTCAACCATTCGTGTTCCATTATGAGCTATCAAATGTGAAAACTCTTATATATTCTTGTCAGGCGTCATGACCCTATGCCATAACTTATTTATATAAGAAAATGTAGTGAACCACTCAGATCTCTGTGTATACAGTATTGCCATATTATTTTGATATTTGGATTGAGTGAATTACTCTGTCTATACAGTACTGCCATATTATTTTGATATTTAGCTTGGTTGTTTGCATTATACCTTAATTTACTGGAAGTTGCTTGTCTGTGTGTTTCACCTGCATCGTTATTTTTATTCTGTAATGTGCATGATGCCATGTTTGGTAGATTATTCTTTATTGCAAATGAGTTCATCATACAGTATATATTTAACTGTGCTAATTTACTTTCTTGGAGTGAGTTGATATCTTTGTAAGAAATGTGTAAATGATTCTCTGCTTTTCTTGCATTTATTTGTTACAACTGTTTGTAGAAATCTATGCACGTGTACTTTGTTTTCCCTCGTGTATATGCAAAACTTATTTATTTCTGCTGGTATGACCTATAACTGAGCTTGCGGAGACATCTCCCAAGGAAAACCCATTTATCAAAAACGCTTGAAGTTTCTGCTCACAAAGAGAACTATTGTGGTGGTGTTTGATCTTCTAAAAAAGTTGTTCCTGGTTGTACAACTAGGTGGTTGGGCTGACTTGTTACGATATGGTGGTTGGGCTTGCTCCTCTTTATCTGTCCTTGTCTTCTTGCAAGTGTTCATATAGATTTCAGTGGCAAGTTCGTTTTTCCCGTGCAGTTAGATATTCATATCAATACGGACGAAGTCATTAGCAAATGCTTGGTCACCCATTAAACATTTCTGTTCCAAGTGTGGGAATGAGACTATTGCCCGAGTCCTTATCATCTGTATTTTTTAGTTGTTTTAAGCCTTTAACTGGTAAATATTCAATTTGTTGGGGCAGAATCTCAAGTTCTTACACAAATTGCAGTGTTCTTGCTTTCATAATAATGTGCTTCAGTGCTTTATTATTGCTCCCAGATACTGATTTCCTGTCATCTTTTGTAGACCGTCCAGGAGACGATCAATGTGGGTACAGAAACTGCAGCCGCTCTCAAAGCACAGGCAAGACGTTCTTTCTGATTCTCAGAAGCAGCCTGTCATTGTATTATGCTGTCTAAGAGGGGCACACCGTACCAGAGTTAACTTTTGGCTATTTCTTACCAGACAGAGCAAATGAGCAGGGTTGTTAATGAGCTGGATTCCATTCATTTCTCCATGAAAAAGGCATCAAAATTGGTGAAAGAAATTGGTAGACAGGTAAGTACTTGTCTCTGAAAATCCTTCCATTTTCGCTGTCAACTCAATTGTTATTTATTTCCACTTTAAATGATGCAGGTTGCAACTGACCGCTGCATCATGGGATTGCTTTTTCTCATTGTTGCTGGAGTCATAGCTGTAATAATTGTTAAGGTGAGTGCTTAGCTTCTTTAGTGACCTACTTAGTCACATTACTTGGTGTATTACACACGCCCAGCCAAGTAGGATAAATATGTTGGAAACTATACATAACTCGATTTTGCTACTTGCTTGCCTATTGGCCTTTTGGTTTGATGTGAGGTTTACAGAAGTTGGTGGGAATGCACCCTTCCTCAAGCAATACTTTATTATTAGTGGTTCATGGTTATCATCACTCTGCTGTTTGGTGGCGTGGATCAGATGCTTCCACACTAGCTCACTAAACGTAAAGACCACATGGCTAGAAGATAAAGATCAGGCAACCATTAATTTGCTGATTTACCCATTAATTGGGTAAACTGCCCATATCATGTCTTCCATGACCGTTCTTTGTGGACTAAAATATTTCCGAACACTAGTTCACTGTTCATACACATAAACACCGTAAGGGTAGATGACAGGATAAGACAGCCAGACAGCTGTTGGTGCATCGATATTTATGTGTTTTCAGAATTCTGTTACACTGCCTTCATGGGGAGTGCATCGAAAATTGGTGGCTATAAAAAACCCGAGAACTAACTTGTAGTATTACATTAATGTGTCTTCTATGTCCACCATGTTCTGGTTTTACAGTGCCCTTCTGATGATTTCATTGCAGATTGTGAACCCACACAACAAGGACATTCCTGACCTCCCCGGGCTCGCTCCACCGGTCGGCAGAAGGCTGTTGTCCATTGTAGAGGGCAAGTGAGCATCCACACAACACAAGTGTAAAATACCCGACGAGGCGCCGTGTGCGGTCGCTTGGAAGTTCCTTGAATCATGCCGCGCAAACTGTTGTAAACTTGTAAAACTGAAGCTTGCCAAACCACTGTAGAATTGTATGTTGTTATTCTTTTGACAAGCAGGCAGGTTTGTTTCTGGCAAGGACCGTATGTTCCCTGTGAAAACATTGACATCTGTATACTTTACACAGACAATCTGGAATCATGGCAGTGATACACACATACTTGAGTTTTGCAAATAACAGTTCCAGGTTGTGCTGTTACTTATGTGTAGTGGGTAGTCAATCTCTTGCGGGGCAGCTTGAAGAATCGTGGATGGGCCGCTTTGAGCCTTTGGTCTTGCAAGGAATTTCATGGCACCTGAGGCCGCCTTTTCCCAGTTCAAGCTGCCCGATTTTCGCACCCTTTCCAGTCAAAAGGTGTCGAGCAGCCGTCAAAAGATCAGCTCATCCATGGTGTTTTCAACGCCGTTCTGCACTAGCTCCAGATGGTGCACCATTTGCACTGTCTTGTACTATAACCAGAAAATGACCCACAAATTAGAAAATCGTTTGGCGCAAAGATTCAGAGTAAACAATGGGCAGGGCGAGGAGAAAGCGCCAACCCGCCAACCCTTGAAAACAAGAGGATTGATCGTCGCCGTGCATGGAATGCTTCGCTGGCCTCTACCCGTCGGATCAGCGCGAACGGGGATCCACAGCTCGGTCTTTGTCCTCGTCGGAACGCGGCGCGTAAGTCTCCCCGCCGGCCCGCCCACTTGATCACCATGACTCTCCACCGGCACAGTGCCCGTGCATTGCTACAAGAAACCTAACGCGTACACGTTCGGAAAAAAAGAAAAAAAAACCTACCGTACCGTACGTGACGCTTCCGCGCCGTCGGATTAATTCCCAGCGGCTCCGCCGCCGGTGCTCCGCCGCCATCCGACGGATGAGTGATATGTTCTAACAAGATTGCCAAATGCTGGCAGCTCACAGGTTTCTTTCACCAGGTTGGCACGTTTGTTTGTTGGTTTGCTCCGCCGTTGGAAACAAACACGGACCGGACCGCCTCTCCGAGCTCCTCATCTTTGACTGATTTTCTTCTATATCCAACGGAGCATCTTTGCACTAGATTATAGTAATGGCCATCGACGAGAGGGGTCTTGCTGCCGGTGCAACCGCATTCATACTTGTCGCGAAGAAGAGAGCACCGTGGTCAACAGGTGGGGTCTGCAATGTGCATTCTGACGGTGACCTGGCTGAGATAGAGGTTAGGGCGTTGGGTTCAGCGGGGCATGGCAGACGGTGACTTGTGTGGAAGGAAAACACTCCCTCTCGGCTCTATCTATCTGCAGGAAGGATCATTTCAAGGCGACTTCACTGTCTGGGCCTCTTCCAACTGCAGAACTGGTTTCAAAACAGAAGTGGTGGAAATAAGGGAAACAAATAACTGATCCTCTGTATGCGGCACCAGCGTTCTCGACGGTTCAGCATCTGGGATTGATAAACGCCATACCCATTTTCTACAAGATATAAAATCTAGAGTACCAACCAAAGAGGCATTCATCTAAGTGGAGCTTCCAAACATGTAGATATGTAAGAGGGAATTCCTTATTTTTTTTGCGAGAAAAAACTTTCAATCTATTCATCTTCAATCATGATAGTACAACGAACACTAGAAATAATAAAATTACATCCAAATCCGTAGACCATCTAGCGACGACTACAAACATTGAATCGAGCCGAAGGCGCGCTGCCATCATCGCCCCTCCTTTGCCGGAGCCGGGCAAACATTGTTGTAGTAGAGTCGTCGTGCTAAGGCCCCATAGGACCAACGCACCAGAATAGCAACCGCCGGTGATGAAGAATAACGTAGATCGAAAGGATCCAACCTGAAGACACATGAACATAGACAAACCACAACCATATCCGAGCAAATCCACCGAGCATAGATCCGCCGGAGACACACCTCTACATGCCCACCAACGATGCTAGACGCATCACCGGAACGGAGACTAGGTAGGGAGACCTTTATTCCATCTTCAGGGAGCCGCCGCCGTCTCGTCTTTCTGAATATGACACTCCCTCCGTAAACTAATATAAAAGCATTTAGATCTAGTTTGCAGAGGGAGTATTTGTTATATAGTGTCATAAAAAAATTCCTCAACTTTTTTCCCTAGTTGACACCGCTTCTAATTTTATGCATGCCCGACCCATATTTCGGTTAAAAAAAGAAACGGCCACGCAGCAGCTGATGTACAGTACTCCCTCCGGTCCTTTTTACTCTGCATATTAGGTCTGTCCAAAGTCAATCTCATTCAACTTTGATCAAGTTTATATAAAAAATTATAGACATTCACATAACAACACAATGTCATTAGATTCATCTTGGAATATATTTTCATATTATATTTATTAGATATTATAGATGCTAATAATTTCTAATATAAATTTGGTCAAACTTAGTAAAGTTTGACTTTCGGCAAATCCAATGTGCAGAGTAAAAAGGACCGGAGGGAGTACATACTGGTACTAGGCTACTAGCACAAGCGCTGGTACAAGCAGGGCAAAAGACACAAATTTGACCTCAGGACAAAATTATATTATAAATTAAACTGTTTTCGAAAATATTTCACTCAGCTGACCTTTAATATACAGCGCCTGACAGAGTACTCTATTAACACTCAGGCGCCACATCTGTGCAGCGCCTAACTGCAAGGAGTTGCACAGTAAAGTGCGTCGCCTAGCTGTCTGGCTCTGCACAGAAGGATCAGCGGTGTGATTTTTTTTCAAAAATAATTTAGTTTGTGAAATAGTGTCGCTCCGAGGTTAAATTTGCCAATTTTGCGTACAAGCAGACAGTCGGCTGAGCAGGAGCCGTGTGTGTCTGACGTGGCGGTGTGGGCATATATCTTTCGTTCGTTCGCGGCGCAACCGCACGCCAACGCAGGCAAGGGCGTCACCACGAGGGGCGGCCGGGTCGTTTGACCGTCGACGTACGTATCTCCTCTCGATTCCCCGCATGATCCATGGCGGTTTTTATATATGTCGATGCGTCTCCCGTCCCATGCCGCGCGTTTCCACGCACCCGCTTGCCTAATTCCGCTTGCTCTTGATTCAGTCTCCTCCTTTCTCTTCGCTTCCCTCCGTTTCGCCGTGCCGGAGTTCGGTTTGGGCTTCCTCGGTTCCTTCTGAACCTCCTCTTCTTGGGCTGCTTCGCCTCCATGGACAGCTAGCTCGTCCTGCCGTGAGAGCCCTGCGGATTGATGGGGTGCTTCGCGTTCAAGGGCGGCAAGGGCCGTCGGCGGCCGGCTGGCGACGGAAAGGCGCCGGCGGAGCCTAAGCCCGACGGGCCGAAGCGGAGCAAGGCGTCGTCGTCGTCGGCGTCGACGCCGACGAGGAGCATCCAGGAGCTCTCGGAGGAGCGGGGCGCGGCGCGGCTGCGCGTGTTCGGGCTGGAGGAGCTCGGCAGCGCCACCAACGGCTTCAGCCGCGCGCTCAAGATCGGCGAGGGCGGCTTCGGCTCCGTCTACCGCGCCTTCTTCCGCTCCGCCGCCGGCGGCCGCGTCGTCCTCGCCGTCAAGCGCCTCAACCAGCGCAGCCTGCAGGTCAGAAAGCTAGCAGATTCTTCGAGAATCGCTCCTAGATAGAAATCTTGAGCTCCATGATGAACTCAGAATCTTAACATAAGTCATAACAATAAACATATCCACCGGGACGAGGACATCCACTCATGTCACCTTCAATGAGAATTCGCACCGCTCAACCACCACGTGAACGCTACTCGTATTAAATTGCTGTAGAATTCATTCATGAATCATGCATAATCAACCATGCATCTTGTAATCTTTTATGGGGATTTGTGATGATGATTCCAGGGGCACAAGCAGTGGCTTGCCGAGGTGCAGTTCCTGGGCGTCCTGGAGCACCCGAACCTGGTGAAGCTCGTGGGCTACTGCGCGGTGGACTCGGAGGCGGGCAAGCACCGGCTGCTGGTGTACGAGTTCATGCCCAACAAGACCCTGGACGACCACCTCTTCAGCCGAGCCCACCCGCCGCTCCCCTGGAGGACGAGGCTGCAGGTCATGGCCGGCGCCGCGCGCGGCCTCGACTACCTCCACCGCGGCCTCCCGGAAGTCCAGGTTAATTTCGCCGTCGAGAGCGCCGGCCAGTCGAGTTCTTTGGGTCTGAGCCGGTCCGGCGAGGCTGATCCGGCGGTGTTTTAGTGTGGCAGGTGATATACAGGGACTTCAAGGCGTCGAACGTGCTCCTCGACGGCGAGTTCCGGCCGAAGCTGTCGGACTTCGGGCTGGCGAGGGAGGGGCCGACGGAGGGGCGGACGCACGTGTCGACGGCGGTGGTGGGCACGCACGGCTACGCGGCGCCGGACTACATCGAGACGGGGCACCTCACGGTGAAGAGCGACGTGTGGGGGTTCGGGGTGGTGCTGTACGAGATCCTGACGGGGCGGCGGTCGGTGGAGCGCAGCCGGCCGGCGGAGGAGCAGAAGCTGCTGGGGTGGGTGCGCCGGCACCCGCCCGGAGGGGACAGCTTCAGGACCATCATGGACCCGCGGCTGGGCGGGCGGTACCCGCTGGCCGCCGCGCGCGACGCGGCGAGGCTGGCGGACCGGTGCCTCGGCAAGAACCCCAAGGAGCGGCCGGCCATGGCGGAGGTTGTGGAGGAGCTCGAGCGGGTGCTGCGGATGGAGCCGGCCCCGGCGACGCCCAAGAGGTGACCGATCGATCACCCGGTCGGGTCGACGGCTGTTATTAGCTGCAGCACTGCACGCAGACCGGCAGAACACTACTAGTAGTCAGAATCACTGAATCGGTGAGGAGAAGTCGCGGTTTCTCTGCTGCATCCGCAACTTGAGGTGTACTCCATGGATGCTGACCGAGTGAGAGTTGTATAGACTGTAGAGATATCACGAGACACGAACGTGTATTGGTGCGACCAATTGAGGTGTCATTGCATTTGGTTATGCACCGTTGCCGCTGCCCACAATCAAGGGGAATGCCGTTTCATGCACCTGAATTCTAGCCTCTCTCCCTCACTCCCGTGAAACCCTAGGAGCTAAGAGCATCTCCAGCCGCACCCCCAGGCGACCTTTTCCATGCCAACGTCGAAAAAACGCCCAGTCGCGCCCCTAGGACACTGAAATTTGCCGGCTCGGCCTGTTTTTGGGCCCGGCGATCGCAGGCCGAACCCGGCGCACTAGGGGGGGGGGGGGGGGGGGGGGGGCTCGGGGCTCCGGCGCAAGGGAAAAACGCGTCTGGCCCACGCCATCAGGCGAAAAGTCAAGCCTATCGTCCATATTCGCCTCCCACCCCCTGCGAGCTCGGCCGCGACCCGGCTGATCCCGGCGCCGCCCACTGCCCACCACCGCTAGATAGGCCATTTCCCGCCGGAAAAAGAGTAGAGGTTTCGCCGAGGCATTCTCTCACCACCATCTGGGTGATTTTTCCGGCGTTCCGGCCGCGGAGGGGCAGTGTACCGGCAGGTGCGCGCCCACCGCGTCCGCAAGGTGTTCGGTGATTTGCCTGCCTTGGCAATGGACTCGGACGACCAGGAGGCGCTCGCCGCGCTGCTGGAGGAGGAAGTTGATGCCGACATTCAGGAAGAGGAACATCTCATGGTCCTCGCCGTAAAAAGCCGCGGCGAGGTGGCTCGGTGGCGGGGCGGATGAAAGCAAAGAACCGGCATCGTCTCGAAGGCTACTGCATGCTCTACTCCGACTACTTTGCCGACGCTCCACTGCACGGCGACAAAGTATTTCGGCGCCATTATCGAATGAGCCGAAAGCTTTTCCTCAGGATTGTGAATTCCACCCGGGAGTTCGACGGCTACTTAAGTGCAAGAAGGATTGCACCGGCAAACTTGGATTTGCTTCAATCCAGAAGTGCACGACGGCGATGAGGATGCTTGCATATGGATCTCCCAGTGATTCATTCGACGACTATGGGCGCATGGCCGAGTCCACAACCATTGAGTGTTTCTACAAGTTCTGCAGGGCAGTGGTGGCAGTGTTTGGACTGCAATACTTGCGAACACCCAATGCGGAAGACACTGCTCGGATCCTAGCACAGAATGCAGTAAGAGGATTTCCTGGGATGCTTGAAAGTATCGACTGCATGCATTGGAAATGGAAGAACTGCCCATTTGCTTGGCAGGGGATGTACAAAGGCGGCAAAGGCGGTTGCAGTGTGGTACTTGAGGCGGTGGCCACACAGGACCTCTGGATTTGTCACTCCTTCTTTGGTATGCCAGGAACTCACAATGACATCAACGTGCTGCAGTGCTCCCCTGTCTTTGCCAAGCTTGTTGAAGGTCATTCTCCCCCGATGAACTTCGAGGTCAATGGGCGGCACTACAACAAGGGGTGCTACCTAACTGATGGCATCTATTCGAGATGGTCTACATTTGTGAAGACTATCTCAACCGCTGTGCCAGGAGGCAAGAAGTCCCAGTTTGCCAAGGTTCATGAGGCTTGCAGGAAGGATGTCGAACGGGCATTTGGTGTGCTCCAATCTCGACTTGCCGTTGTCCGGTACCCTGCTCAGACCTGGTCGAAAGATCAAATGTGGGAGATCATCACTTGCTGTGTCATCTTGCACAACATGATCATCGAGAGCGGCCAGGAAGAGCCAGTGTTTGACACTGAACCATACTACATGCAGGGTCCTCTATCCGAAGTTGATCACCAGCTACCGGCAACTTGGACTGCCTACCTCAATATGCGTCAGGAGATCCGAGACCCACAGGTGCATCATCAACTGCAGCAGGATCTGGTGGAGCATCTATGGAGGATCAAGGGCGACGCCTAGCCCGACGTGTGATGAAATATGAGTTTTAATTTGTTGAACTATATAATTTGTATTGAACTATTTCTTGTTGCACTATTTTGTTGAACTATTTGATTTTCTGTGATGAACTATGTGATAAAAAAATATTTATGTTGAGAATTCAATGCCGAACCACGCCGAATATGGGCCGATTCTCGCCGATATCGGGCCATTTTTTGCCGAAAGTGGGCCGATATCGGTGCCTGGGGGCGACGTCTGGATGCCCAACCGCCCCAGAGCCGATTCTACCGCCGGCTCACCCCCAGGCGGCAATTTTAATGCCTCCTGGGGGGGGGGGGGGGGCAACGGCTGGAGATGTTGTAAGGCGGCGGCGACCTACCTCATCCCCGGTGAGATCACGACCACTTCTCCCTCCGTCCAACACTTAGGATGAGGATTTTGTGTTAGATTTCACCGCATAGGTGGTAGGCGATGACATCGTCGTTAGCATGAAATAAGTCCTCTTCATCTCTTCCTCATTCTGGCGGTGCTTCTTAGCATCGTTGAGAGGCATGCGGAGAGTGTTGTGTCCCTAGACCTGGTTCTCTGGGTCGTAGTTTTTTTTGAGTTTAGCCCGGTGGCGTTGTCTTACAGAGCGGATGACATAGTTGTGCGTCTCTTTAGCTTCAGTTTCGACAGTCGTACCTAGGGCCTTATATAGACCTTCTCTTGTGTTTTCTTCTCCGGGACGATGATTTTCTATATGGATCATGGTTGCAAGTATGTTCTGGTCTGCATTGATGACTTCCTGGTGGTTACATTTACAAGCTCATGGGTTTCAACAAATTTGATCTACTGATATGGAGGCCTAGAGGTGTCAACAAGTTTTGCACGCGACACTCTGCCGGTGGATGCATGAGGAAAATGACTTCAACATCCCAAGCATGTACCTTCCAATCCACGTGAGGGTATTTCTTAAGGGTCCCACGAAGGGATTATATTAATATTGAGAATATCAATCACATGCGGTCTCTGTCTGAACAGCTAGTGAATACATCGAGGATGCATACGACCAAATTATTAAAAAGATGAAAATAATGACCATCTGAATGACTGCTGAGGGAGTCCTGAACTAAGGGGTCCTCGGGCGTCCGGCCTGTTAACTATGGACCGAACTGATGGGCTGTGAGGATACGAAGACCGAAGACTGCGCCCGTGTCCGGATGGGACTGTCCTTGGCGTGGAAGGCAAGCTTGGCGACCAAATATGTAGATTCCTTTCTTTGTAACCGACCTTGTGTAACCCTAGATCCTCCCGGTGTCTATATAAACCGGAGGGCTTAGTTCTGATAGGGAAGAATCATTACCATAGCCATACAAGCTAGGCCTCTAGGGTTTAGCCATTACGATCTTGCGGTAGATCAACTCTTGTAATACACATATTCATCAATATCAATCAAGCAGGACGTAGGGTATTACCTCCATAGAGAGGGCCCGAACCTGGGTAAACATCATGTCCCCTGTCTCCTGTTACCATCGACCATGGACGCACAGTTCGGGACCCCCTTCCCGAGATCCGCCGGTTTTGACACCGACATTGGTGCTTTCATTGAGAGTTCCACTATGACGTCGACGACAGGATCGATGTCTCGCCTTGTTCTCAAGGATAATATCACCACTGGAGGAATGCTGGTGTGACGCCTGGATAGTTAAGCTACAGTGAACCTCCGCTAGTGATGCCACATCACCTCGGATTACTGTTGATAAACTCGCGTCAGTTCGAAACCCAGTTCAAATTTAAAAATCAAGCAAACAATAAAAGTTTTCAAATTTTAAAACTAAAATGTTCGGAGTGAACCAAATATTGCATAGATAATTATGATGGAGAAACCACACCTTTACAAAATATTTAAATACTATAAGATGAATAAAACAGTAGCAAAAACTATTATCTAAATACTTTTAAATATTAAATAAATACGAAACTATTTTAGCTTGGATAGCAAGCTAATGTGGTAGTGGCATATTTGGTAACATCAAATTAGGTGTCAATTTGGTATTTTGCTAAAACAAAAATAAAAGGAAACTAAAAGAAAACAGAAAGTAAAAATAAATAAAACAAAAAGGATAAAACAAAAAGAAAAGGAATAAAAAGCCCCCCGACCCAACTGGGCCACGACCCAGCCAAGTCGGCCCACCTAACTGGCCTACTTAGGCCTCTCCATCACGAAACCCTAGCCCACACCCCACTACCCCCGATCCCCCCCCTCTCTCGCTCGGTTCCTCTCCCCCGATCTGGATCGGGGGGCACATGCTGCTCGCCCCCGACGCCGCCCAGTTCGCCCCGCCGCCGGCGCCTCGCCTCCTTCCTGGAGCCCCTGCTCGCTGACGCCCCCCTCGCCTCACCTCACCGACTGCCCCGCCGCTCGACGTCGCCGGTACCAACTCGTCGTCGACACAACGTCGCCCCATCGTCCTCTGCGCCCATCGCCGGCGCCGCTCGTCGCTCGCCGTCACCGACCTCCTCCTCGCGCCCCACTGCCTCGTACCCTACGGCCCCCGTGAGCCTCTGCCTCCCCTCCCTCCTCCCTTCGCCGCGTACGCACGCTCACCGCGCCACCGTAGCCCTCCTGCGTCCGCGCCTCGGGCTCACCAGAGTTCCGCGCGCGTCGTGCCCCGCGTCGTCGCCACGTTCAGCTGCGTCCGTGCATGCCCTTGGGGTCCCCAGCCCGTGCTCCTCGCGCCGTTGCCCGCTACCGCCCCTGCTCCATCGTGGTCGCCCCTCCCGTGTTGGCTGCTGCTGCTGCTCTCCAACGCCTTGCCCGCGCGGCCCCGCTCCGTCCTGCCGCCCGCTTCCCCCACTGCTGCCCACCTCGCTCGCCTCTGCCTCCCGCCGGAGCTCCACGCCGGCCGCCGCTGCTGCCGCTCCCCGCACTCGCCCGCGCCTCTGCTCCCGCCCGCCCCCCCGTCGCCCGGGCAGGCTACGGCCTCGGGCACGAGCACCACACCCGGGCGCCCGCTAACGCCGAACCCACTATGGCCCCCCTGGGCCTATGACGAACGGGCCCTAGCGCCCCAGAACGATTTTTTAAAATTGAATAAATAAATAATTAATTAAGTTAATTAATCCTGATTAATTAATCTAATTAACTAGTTAGTTTAATTAAACCTTAATTAGACTAAATAGTCAATGACGAACGGGACCCACACGTCAGGTTGACCAGGTCAACGTTGACTGCTGACGTCAGCATGCACTGTTCTGGATAATGTTGATTTAAATAATTAAATAAATCCTAAAATTGATTTAAATCTTTTAAAATCCATATAAAATAAACCGTAGCTCGGATGGAAAAACTTTGTACATGAAAGTTGCTCAGAATGACGAGACAAATCCGGATACGCAGCCCGTTCGTCCGCCACGCATCCCTAGCATAGCGAACACACAACTTCCCCCCTTCGGTTTATCTGTCCGAAAACGCGAAACACCGGGGGTATTTTTCCGGATGTTTCTCCCCTTCATCGATACCACCTCATACCACGTTAGGGCACCCCTAGCACCGCTAGCTACTTGTCATGTCATGCATCGCTATGCATATGTTTGCTTAATATTTATTGTTTCATCCCCTTCTTCTCTCGCTAGACACCGAGACCGACGCCGCTGCTACCCAGTACGACTATGGTGTTGACGACCCCTCTCTCTTGCCAGAGCAACCAGGCAAGCCCCCCCTTGATCACCAGATATCGCCTAATCTCTCTCTACTGCTTGCATTAGAGTAGTGTAGCATGTTACTGCTTTCCGTTAATCCTATTCTGACGCATAGCCTGTCATTGTTGCTACAACTGTTGATACCTTACCTGCAATCCTAAATGTTTAGTATAGGATGCTAGTTTATCATCAGTGGCCCTACATTCTTGTCTGCCTGACATGCTATACTATCGGGCCGTGATCACGTCGGGTGTTGATCACGGGTATATACTATACATACATACTATACATGTTATGACTAAAGTCGGGTCAGCTTGTTGAGTACCCGCAAGTGATTCCGATGTTGGGGGCTGAAGGGGCAGGTGGTTCCACCCAGGTAGTGGTGGGCCTAGGTTCCCGACGGCCCCCGACTGTTACTTTGAGGCGGAGCGACAGAGCAGGCGGAGACCACCTAGGTGAGAGGTGGGCCTGGCCCTGGTCGGCGTTCGCGGTTACTTCAAAATAACACGCTTAACGAGATCTGGGTATTTGAGCCGAGTTTGGCTACTGGCCTATACGCACTAACCAACTACGCGGGAACAGTTATGGGCACTCCACGTCGTGGTATCAGCCGAAGCCTTCGTGACATCAGCGATTGAGCGGCGCGCGCCGGGTTGGACTGGAACGCCTGCTCTTGTATAAGGGAGGCTAGTTCTGCTCGCCGGCCGCGTACGCAACATGCAGATGTGCAATGGGGATGGGCCCAGACCCCTGCCCATAGGATTTAGACCAGTGTGCTGACCTCTCTGTTGTGCCTAGGTAGGGCTGCGACGTGTTGATCTTCCGAGGCCGGGCATGACCCAGACAAGTGTGTCCGGCCAAAGGGGATCGAGCGTGTTGGGAAATGTGGTGCACCCCTGCAGGGAAGTTAATCTATTTGAATAGCCGCGATCTTCGGTAACAGGACGACTTGGAGTTGTACCTTGACCTTATGACAACTAGAACCAGATACTTAATAAAGCACACCCTTCCAAGTGCCAGATACAACCGGTGATCGCTCTCTCACAGGGCGATGAGGGGTGAATCATCGGGTAGGATTATGCTATGCGATGTTACTTGTTGAACTTACCATCTATTCTCTTCCTCTGCTGCAAGATGGAGGTTACCAGAAGCATAGTCTTCGATAGGACTAGCTATCCCCCTCTTATTCTGGCATTCTGCAGTTCAGTCCACATATGTTACCCCTTTTCCATTTGATACCAATGCATACATATGTAGTGTAGCTCCTTGCTTGCGAGTACTTTGGATGAGTACTCACGATTGCTTTGCTCCCCCTTTTCCCCTTTCCTATAACCGATTGCTGCGACCAGACGTTGGAGTCCAGGAGCCAGACGCCACCGTCGATGATGACTACTACTACACTGGAGGTGGCTACTACTATGTGCAGGCCGCTGACGACGACCAGGAGTAGCTTAGGAGGATCCCAGGCAGGAGGCCTGCGCCTCTTTTGATATGTATCCCAGTTTGTGCTAGCCTTCTTAAGGCAAACTTGTTTAACTTATGTCTATACTCAGATATTGTTGCCTCCGCTGACTCGTCTATGATCGAGCTCTTGTATTCGAGCCCTCGAAGCCCCTGGATTGTAATATGATGCTTGTATGACTTATTTTTATTTTGTAGAGTTGTGTTGTGATATCTTCCCATGAGTCCCTGATCTTGATCATACATGTTTGCGTGTATGATTAGTGTACGGTCAAATCGGGGGCGTCACAAGTTGGTATCAGAGCCGACTGCCTGTAGGAATCCCCCTTCCACACTCCTTGGCCGAAGTCGATTCTAGACATTACAAAACTTTTACTAACATGGCTGTGTGCCTTACGGGCCCACGTCGCCATTTGAGTGGTATTAGGATCTTTTACTCCTCGATCTTTACTCTGGGACTCTGAACTCTCTTCTACTCGGGTTAAACGAATTTGCTAACTCTAACTCTAGGTTCTCGTAATTACTTCCTTCCGGAGAGCCCCTTATTACAGATGATCGCCTTTTGCACCAGTAGATTCAGAAGATACTCTTCGATGTTATCCCGAGAGCTTGTGCTCATTGTGTTTGCAATTCCCTTCCACCGTCAAACCCTATAGATAACTACATGCACTTGCCATTCTTACCTTAGTCCCTAGTTGCTCTTGTTATTACAAGATACCCCGAAATACTCGTTGTTGTTCCGAGAATCCTTGTGCCTACTGCCTTGCAGTTCCTTGTCACCTGAATACACCTATAAATTAATCCTCACACACACACACCGAGGATTTGTTTCTCCCCAGTTGTTCATGTGTTTCACCAAAGTCTTCGAAATACTATTTGATCTTCTGAAAATCCTCAGCAGCCTATTGCTCTTGAAATTCTGGCTTGCTTGCATTATGGTTAATCCCATAAGCATGGTAATCTTATTGGCAGCATTTGTCACTATCATTTTGAGTCCATTGATTCAATATGTTGCGAATGCTCGCAATCCTCAATCAGATCCTAGAGTTCATCCTTTCGGCTCAGACGTCATTTTAAGCATGAGCTGGATTTCGACCAATCAAATTGCCATCGATTGTACCCCTAAGGCTATTCAACTTATCCATCCCTGACCAGAGCATTGCTTCTGATCCCTTGTCTTGGAATTAATAATTCCTTTGCATTTGAGCCTTGAATTAGTCAGTTGTTTCTAAAGTCTGATCTCCTTGCATTCTTTCTTCTTCTGGTTGAGTACCGATGCTCACATCAGATCCCTTATGGACCACCAGATCCTTTGTTGGATTTTATCTGACAACGTCCTTCATATTCAATAACCTTGTGAGCCTTCCCTCGGATACATAATGCCTTTGGTAAAATTGTATCCTCTACTTTCTCAACCTTGCTGTGCTCTCGAGCTGGTGATATTTACTCTTGAAGCTTGTGGTATATGTTTCTAAGATGTCCCGATGGGTTGAACCTATACCTTCTCTAAAACCGTGTGAACCCGGAAGTTTTCACGAGTCATACTCTACTGTTGTTATGTCAGATAAAATTTCAACACAACTTTGTTGAAGGCGAGAAGTGAATGAAAGGTTATGCATTAGAGAAGTGGGAGTCGACCTTGAACTTTGTGTTCATGCCCATGGACACGATGTAGATCCTATCATGGAATCTTCTTGTAATAATAACTATTTCCTTGATAAGTATCATCTGGTATCTGTGAATTGACCCTTTGGAACCGGGGATCTGACCATGATTGTTCTCCTTTGATTCTATTTCTTGGACAAGTTAAAGTACTTGTCTCCTACAGATCAGTACGCCTGCCAAACCTCTATTTTGTTCTACCTTTGAGTATTACCCCCTGGTATCTCGAGGATATCAACCCATTGCACTTCATCTTATGAATTTCTGATGAAGTAGTACCTTTCCCCATCATAATCACCCCATGGGTTCTGGGTTGTCGTCAATCGAGAATGCCGATTAGTGAATCGAATCTGCACTACAATTTAGTACCTTCTAGTACTTTGTTGTTGAGGAGTTTAATACTCCATCACGTCATTCCTAGCCCGATCGGCTATATTCATTATTGTGCTAAATGTTAATTGTGCTACCTGGTCCTTATTCCCGGAGCAGAACTTTCGATGAGGAGTTAAACTTACGTCGATCTTCCTCGTTATACCATTTCGCCTTGAACAGCAAGCTTGATTTCGAGTTTGTGTTGTACCCTTGGTTCCAATAACTTTTCACTTCACCATTCCTTTGACTTGATGTCATTGCCGATCGATTACATCTTCAAGAAACCTCTCGACAAGTATGTCGTGATCATCATCAACATTTTAACTTCTTCCGAGATATCAATTGAATTCATGATGAGAAATTCCATGCTTGCCCTCGATGATTTGTGTTGTCATCGACCACTTTATTGCCTTCCCTCGAACACAAACTTGTTTGTGTTCTGGGTTATACCTTGAGTTCCTTGCTATCCAACATTTGTTCTTCTTTAGCTTGGAGTATTACCATCTTTTATGACAAGAATGTTGTGAGGATTACTCCACCTCATAAGAATTCTTGGTATAGTGATACTTCTCACCATCATCATTCTTTCTTGGTCCTCGTGTTGTTTCTAACTGGAAAACCGACAATTGAACTATGACATGGGAATTCAAAACTTCGAGCAACCCTATTGCTTTGAAGTTAATGGTCGATAGTTCATTCTTAGACTATTGGTTATTGAATCACCATTCTAACATTGATCATGCTACCCAACCCCATATTTCGGGTGCTCCTTTCAATCTGTTTAATTGTGTATGCTTTCCTCGAGAATACACCATTATATCATTTGATCTGACAAATGTCATCTCCTTGTTCACATGATTGTGGAAACCCACCTTTTTGGAAATCTGGAGGAATGGTCGTTGAGCCATCAGCCACCTCCTCATCCTCTCCTTGGTTTAATGATGAACTCTTGTTTCGAAACTCGCTTCCGTAGTTCATTTCCAAGAATCTTACAATGTCATCTCGTCAATGTGTGTTACACCTATTCTTCTCAGGCACCCTGAGTCTGAGGTATCCTAACACCGACCAGATCTGAATCTCGGACAGATATGATGGTTGGAATATATTTCCAAGGGTAATAACAATGTTCTTTCATGACCCGATAAGGTGATGTCATGCCCAGCACACTTGGCCGGAGGACCTATTGTTATAGTTTCCTTTTTAGCAAGGTTATCCATTCTTCCATGAGGAAATTGTAAGACTTATTCTATGAGTTGTTCCTGATGGATCCTTTGTGTATCCAAAGTCTGACATTTGCTTTAAAACCATGCCAATGCTACCTCGAAGCATGTCTGTGGCACTCCGATTTTCAATAAGAGCATTTCAAGAACAATGCTAAAATTATTTATTAATCATCCAAACACCGTTGTATGGGTAATGTCATCAAATTTCTCTCCCTTTTCCTAAAGGGTTTTCTACGATATATCCTGTCATGGATATCATACTCTGCTTGTCCTTGGGAAGGATATACCCTTGAAATATGTGTTTAAACACATTTTCCTTTCCATTGTTCTGTTTAATCTGATAATCATATTTTCCTTTCCATTGGCTGGTTTAAACGTTTCTTTGATATATATGTTCTAAGCAGTAATATTCTCCTGCTTATGTAGACACCTCGGTGTACAATTCTATCAGCAAGACCCTATTACTATTGTTGTTGACATTCCGGTAACCACCGATGGACGAGAACCTTTCCTATTGGCCCGCCTCATTTCAACGAGTAGGGATATGGTTCTCTTCGTCCCTCGCCCTTGGTACCGATGTTGTTGCCGACATAATTGATAGGTTATTCTCTGACATGCCTTGCTTACATGATCGTGCAAGACGTCACCGCCCTTCCTACTTTTAACCCACATGGTGGGCCCATAACCCACAGTTCCACAGGATCGAAACCTGACTCACCTGTATACTACACCGCTATTGCTAAAGATATTCCTCGGTTTGACTCTGTATGTAATTCACGAGCCACCTTCCGAGAGATCATCAATTCTGGTATCAGACACAATACTTATTCCCGTTGCTTGAACCCCTATTACACTTTGTTTCAGGCATCGAACGATTGCCTATCCGTTTGAAACTTCTCATGGTACCTCTTACTTTGCTCTCTATATCTTCTTAAGTTTCAATTCGAGAGATACTTATGCTTCTTCCCTTGAGTTAACCGTCTGATGCTCAATCTTGTTAGAATCCGTCCTTATAGAGTTTTCCCCTCTTATCCTTTCGTAAGTATGGTGAAGATCCTGAAGGAAGGATGACAATTTCATCATGATGACCTGAAGCAGAGAAATGAAGACATCAACGTAGTGGATCTACCTCTTCGAGAAGAGCAACCAAGACCGAGAAGATCCATTAGAATCTCGTAACCAGACCTTTCCCCCTTACTCCCGCTCCTAAATCTCGGGACGAGATTTCTTGTAGTGGAGGATAATTGTGACGCTCGGATAGTTAAGCTACAGTGAACCTCCGCTAATGATGCCACGTCACCTCGGATTACTGTTGATAAACTCGCGCCAGTTCGAAACCCAGTTCAAATTTAAAAATCAAGCAAACAATAAAAGTTTTCAAATTTTAAAACTAAAATGTTCAGAGTGAACCAAATATTGCATAGATATTTATGATGGAGAAACCAAACCTTTATAAAATATTTAAATACTATAAGATGAATAAAACAATAGCGAAAACTATAATTTAAATACTTCTAAATACTAAATAAATACAAAACTATTTTAGCTTGGGTAGCAAGCTAATGTGGCAGTGGCATATTTGGTAACATCAAATTAGGTGCCATTTTGGTATTTTGCTAAAACAAAAATAAAAGGAAACTAAAAGAAAACAAAAAGTAAAAATAAATAAAATGAAAAGGATAAAACGAAAAGAAAAGGAATAAAAAGCCCCTCCGACCCAACTGGGCCACGGCCCAGCCAGGTCGGCCCACCTAACTGGCCTACTTAGGCCTCCCCACCACGAAACCCTAGCCCACACCCCACTACCCCCGATCCCCCCCTCTCTCTCGCTCAGTTCCTCTCCCCCGATCTGGATCGGGGGGCGCACGCTGCTCGCCCCCGACGCCGCCCAGTTCGCCCCGCCGCCGGCGCCTCGCCTCCTCCCTGGAGCCCCTGCTCGCTGACGCCCCCCTCGCCTCACCTTACCGACTGCCCCGCCGCTCGACGTCGCCGGCACCAACTCGTCGTCGACACAGTGTCGCCCTGTCGTCCCCTGCGCCCATCGCCGGCGCCGCTCGTCGCTCGCCGTCACCGATCTCCTCCCCGCGCCCCACTGCCTCGTACCCTACGTGAGCCTCCGCCTCCCCTCCCTCCTCTCTTCGCCGCGCACGCACGCTCACCGCGCCACCGTAGCCCTCCCCCGTCCGCGCCTCGGGCTCACCAGGGTTCCGATCGTGTCGTGCCCCGCGTCGTCGCCACGTTCAACCGCGTCCATGCATGCCCTGGGGGTCCCCAGCCCGTGCTCCCCGCGCCGTCGCCCGCTACCGCCCCTGCTCCGCCGTGGCCGTCCCTCCCGCGCTGGCCGCTGCCGCTGCTCTCCAATGCCTCGCCCGCGCGGCCCCGCTCCATCCTGCCGCCCGCTTCCCCCACTGCTGCCCACCTCGCTCGCCTCTGCCTCCCGTCGGAGCTCCACGCCGGCCGCCGCTGCTACCGCTCCCCGCGCTCGCCCGCTCCTCTGCTCGCCCCCCGTCGCGCGAGCAGGCAACGGCCTCGGGCACGGGCACCACACCCGGGCACCCGCTAATGCCGAACCCACTATGCCCCCCCTGGGCCTATGACGAACGGGCCCCAGCGCCCCAAAATGATTTTTTTTTAAAAATTAAAAATTAAATATATATATATAAACAAATATATAATTAATTAATTAATTAAGTTAATTAATCCTGTTTAATTAATCTAATTAACTAGTTAGTCTAATTAAACCTTAATTAGACTAAACAGTCAATGACGAACGGGACCCACACGTCAGGTTGACCAGGTCAACGGTCAACGTTGACTACTGATGTCATGCTGATGTCAGCATGCACTGTTCTGGATAATGTTGATTTAAATTATTAAATAAATCCTAAAATTGATTTAAATATTTTAAAATCAATATAAAATAAACCGTAGCTCGGATGGAAAAACTTTGTACATGAAAGTTGCTCAGAACGATGAGACGAATCTGGATACGCAGCCCGTTCGTCCGCCACGCATCCCTAGCATAGCGAACATGCAACTTTCCCCCTCCAGTTCATCTGTCCGAATACGTGAAACACCAAGGATATTTTCCCGGATGTTTCCCCCCTTCACCGGTACCACCTCATACCGTGTTAGGGCACCCTAGCACCGCTACTTGTCATGTCATGCATCGCTATGCATCTGTTTGCTTAATATTTATTGTTTCTTCCCCCTCTTCTCTCGCTAGACACCGAGACCGACGCCGCTGCTACCCAGTACAACTACGGTGTTGACGACCCCTCTCTCTTGCCAGAGCAACGAGGCAAGCCCCCCTTGATCACCAGATATGGCCTAATCTCTCTCTACTGCTTGCATTAGAGTAGTGTAACATGCTACTGCTTTCCGTTAATCCTATTCTGATGCATAGCCTGTCATTGTTGCTATAGCTGTTGATAGCTTACCTGCAATCCTAAATGCTTAGTATAGGATGCTAGTTTACCATCAGTGGCCCTACATTCTTGTCTGTCTGACATGCTATACTATCGGGCCATGATCACGTCGGGTGTTGATCACGGGTATATACTATACATACATACTATACATGTTATGACTAAAGTCGGGTTGGCTCGTTGAGTACCCGCAAGTGACTCCGATGTTGGGGGCTGAAGGGGCAGGTGGTTCCACCCAGGTAGTGGTGGGCCTAGGTTCCCAACGGCCCCCAACTGTTACTTTGAGGCGGAGCGATAGGGCAGGCGGAGACCACCTAGGCAAGAGGTGGGCCTGGCCCTGGTCGATGTTCGTGGTTACTTCAAAATAACACGCTTAACGAGATCTGGGTATTTGATCTGAGTTTGGCTACTGGCCAATACGCACTAACCAACTACGCGGGAACAGTTATGGGCACTCGACATCGTGGTATCAGCCGAAGCCTTCGTGACGTCAGCGACTGAGCGGCGCGCGCCGGGTTGGACTGGAACACCTGCTCTTGTATAAGGGAGGCTACGTCTGCTCGCCGGCCGCGTACGCAATGTGCAGGTGTGCAATGGGCGATGTGCCCAGACCCCTGCGCCATAGGATTTAGACCGGGGTGCTGACATCTTTGTTGTGCCTAGGTAGGGCTGCGACATGTTGATCTTCCGAGGCCGGGCATGACCCAGACAAGTGTGTCTGGCCAAAGGGGATCGAGCGTGTTGGGAAATGTGGTGCACCCCTGTAGGGAAGTTAATCTATTCGAATAGTCGTGATCTTCGATAACAGGATGACTTGGAGTTGTACCTTGACCTTATGACAACTAGAACCGGATACTTAATAAAGCACACCCTTCCAAGTGCTAGATACAACCGGTGATCGCTCTCTCACAGGGCGACGAGGGGAGGATCACCGGGTAGGATTATGCTATGCAATGTTACTTGGTGAACTTACCATCTACTCTCTTCCTCTGTTGCAAGATGGAGGTTACCAAAAGCATAGTCTTCGATAGGACTAGCTATCCCCCTCTTATTCTGGCATTCTGCAGTTCAGTCCACATATGTTACCCCTTTTCCATTTGATACCAATGCATACATATGTAGTGTAGCTCCTTGCTTGCGAGTACTTTGGATGGGTACTCACGGTTGCTTTGCTCCCCCTTTTCCCCTTTCCTATACCTGATTGCTGCGACCAGATGTTGGAGTCCAGGAGCCAGACGCCATTGTCGATGACGACTACTACTACACTGGAGGTGCCTACTACTACGTGCAGGCCACTGACGACGACCAGGAGTAGCTTAGGAGGATCCCAGGCAGGAGGCCTGCGCCTCTTTCGATATGTATCCCGGTTTGTGCTAGCCTTCTTAAGGAAAACTTGTTTAACTTATGTCTGTACTCAGATATTGTTGCCTCCGCTGACTCGTCTATGATTGAGCTGTTGTATTCGAGCCCTCGAGGCCCCTGGCTTGTAATATGATGCTTGTATGCCTTATTTTTATTTTGTAGAGTTGTGTTGTGATATCTTCCCGTGAGTCCCTGATCTTGATCGTACACGTTTGCGTGTATGATTAGTGTACGGTCAAATCGAGGGCGTCATAGCTGGCTCCAGGCCAAACCCTCCGGCTAGGCAGCTTTACCATGACCGCCCGTTCGGCCATTAAGCCAACGATGACCTCTCGGGTCATCGAAAAGCCCCTTCGTATCGACTCCGAACATTCCAAGCAGATGGATGCAGCGGAGCTTTCGTCCTTAAACGAGATCCTGGATTGCATTGCCGCTCTGGGGGTCGCTACAGACTACGGTCGAATTGGGCTTAAACCCGATCAGAGAGAAATCAAATCTCCACCGATCACCCACCAGATAGCTGTAGTCGAGGAGCGAGTCGACGACTCTTCCCCCATACTAAGGCCGTACTATGTCCGGATCTCCGGTCTCAAAGAGCCGGACACCTACCTGCGAGGAGATGCATCTTGCCCTCCGAACATTGAATCGGACAACGGGCCTAAGAAATCCATGGATATCCCGGAGCCTGATCTGTTAAGTTTGGAAGACCTTCAGACTCCGGATCCAAAATTGTGCCAGGGTTCTGATTTAAATCCACCCACCCACCCGAGTACAAGCGCTCTTATGAGCATACAACAGCAGTCTTAGGAAATGGTCCACCACTTTTGGGCCAGATTCCTTCTTGTCAAAAACAAGATTAAAGATTGCCGCGACGAGGAAGCGATCTCAGTGTTCCGCAACAATTGCAGGGACGAAGGAATCCTCAACACCATAAACCGCCGTCGCATCCTACACTTCACTGACTTGGCAACTATCGTACAGAAGTACAGCGCAATGGAAAGCGTCTGGAAAACTCAAGCAGCCCGTTGGGAACCATCGGTCCCCACTCAACCCTCCATTCGGGCGAAAAGGGCGCACCCTTGCAACACGCCCGGTTCAATAGTAAAGAAATATAAGTCCAGTATGGGGCGTGGAACCGTTCTGGAAGGATGGCTCGATGGGCCATGCAAAATACACGCAACACCGGATAACATAGCCTTAGAGAATGTTGGATACTCCGGCAAGTGGCCAAGAGCAGTGAGGATATCCTCACCAAGAATAACCCAGAACAACACCTCCAGAGGACAACGACCCCAAAGTACTGACGGTCTTCGAGACATTCGCCTCAAACAATAGGCGCAAAAGAGCACTACACGGACTCGCCGAAGTCTGTCAAATAGCAGCAATAAACCCTTGGAACGACACGGATATAACTTTTAATGCCGGTGACGAACCAAAATATAGGACAGCCCGAGCACCACCCGCCTTGATCCTCAGTCCAATGGTGAACGGCTTTCGGCACACCAAGGTCCTCATGGACGGCGGCAGCAGACTAAACCTCATCTACGAAGATACACTCCACAAAATGGAAATAGACAAGAGCCGCATTGAGCAAAGCAGCATGCCCTTCCGGGGAATTATTCCTAGTCGGGAGGCGCGGTTTGCGGGAAAAATAACACTTGACGTGGTATTCCGCACACCGGAGAATCATCGGTCCGAAGAAATAACCTTCCAAGTGGCCCCTTTCAACGGCGGATATCACGCCCTCTTGGGGCGGGAGGCATTTACACGCTTCCAAGCTGTACCTCATTACGAGGGAGGCATTTACACGCTTCCAAGCTGTACCTCATTACGGGTACATGAAGCTTAAGATGCCTGGGCCCAATGGCATAATCACTCTCGACAGTGACCCGGACATAGCACTCCACGCCGGAAATAAAACCGCATCCCTGGCCCTTGAGGCATTATCTGAAGCCCTTGCGGCCGAAGAATTAACCGCACTGCGCTCCATGGTGGACAGAGATGATGTAATCTTAGATAAACACCCCAAATCCACCTCCTTCAAGCCAGCGGAAGAAATAGTCAAATTCCAGGTCCATCCAATGGACCCCAAGAAGACAACATCTATTGGGGCACAACTAAACCCAACGGTCGACGCTACGCTACGGGATTTTCTTCGTGAAAACTGGGACATATTTGCCTGGCACCCTTTTGACATGCCAGGAACCCCACGCGAGCTGGCCGAATATAGCCTCAACATATTACAGGGATATAAACCGGTCAAGCAACACTGCGGCGCTTTTCCGAACCCAAATGCCAAGCCATTGGAGAGGAGCTAGCCAAGCTAATCGAGGCCGGATTCATTAGAGAAATAAAACATCCGGACAGGCTGGCAAATCTGGTGATGGTACCAAAGAAGGATAAATCCTGGCACCTGTGCGTGGATTTTAAAGACCTCAATATGGCTTGCCCTCAGGATCCCTTCCCCCTCCCCGCATTGATCAAATCATTGATGCTATTGCAGAACACGACTCACTATGTTTCCTCGACGCATATTACGGATACCATCAAATCAAAATGAAGGAATCCGATCAAGCTGCAACAACATTCATCACCCCATATGGGCCATTGTGCTTCAACACCATGCCCTTTGGGCTCAAGAACGCCGGCGCCACTTACCAACGCATGATCCAAACATGTCTGGAGAAACAGATCAGAAAGATAGTTAAGGCCTATGTGGACGACGTCGTAATCAAAACAAGGCACGTCGAAACACTAATAGACGACTTATGTCTAACATTTGACAACCTCCCCGCATATTGTAGGAAATATGCCCTAGAGGCAATAATAAAGTTATTATTTATTTCCTCATATCATGATAAATGTTTATTATTCATGCTAGAATTGTATTAACTAAAAACTTAGTACATGTGTGAATACATAGACAAACAGAGTGTCACTAGTATGCCTCTACTTGACCAGCTCATTAATCAAAGATGGTTAAGTTTCCTAACCATAGACATGAGTTGTCATTTGATTAACGGGATCACACCATTAGGATAATTATGTGATTGACTTGACCCATTCCGTTAGCTTAGCACTTGATCGTTTAGTTTACTACTATTGCTTTCTTCATGACTTATACATGTTCCTATGACTATGAGGTTATGCAACTCCCGATTACCGGAGGAACACTTTGTGTGCTACCAAACGTCACAACGTAACTGTGTGATTATAAAGGTGCTCTACAAGTGTCTCTGATGGTACTTGTTGAGTTGGCATAGATCAAGATTAGGAGTTGTCACTCCGATTGTCGGAGAGGTATCTCTGGGCCCACTCAGTAATGCACAACACTATAAGCCTTGCAAGCATTGTAACTAATGAGTTAGTTGTGGGATGATGTATTACGGAACGAGTAAAGAGACTTGCTGGTAACGAGATTGAACTAGGTATTGAGATACCGACGATCGAATCTCAGACAAGTAAAATACCGATGACAAAGGGAACACCATATGTTGTTATGCAGTTTGACCGATAAAGATCTTTGTTAGAATATGTGGGAGCCAATATGAGCATCCAGGTTCTGCTATTGGTTATTGACCAGAGACGTGTCTCGGTCATGTCTACATAGTTCTCGAACCCGTAGGGTCCGCACGCTTAAAGTTCGGTGACGATCGGTATTATGAGTTTTTGTGGTTTGATGTACTGAAGGTAGTTTGGAGTCGCAGATATGATCACAGACATGACGAGGAGCCTCGAAATGGCCGAGACGTAAAGATCGATATATTGGACGACTATATTCGGACACCGGATGTGTTCCGGGTAGTTTTGGAGAAAACCGGAGTGCCGTAGGGTTACCGGACCCCCCCGGAGAAATAGTGGGCCTTATGGGCCTTAGTGGAGAGAGAGAGGGCTGGCCTAGGGCAGGCCGCACACCCCTCCCCCTCTAGTCCGAATTGGACTAGGAGAGGGGGGGAGGCGCCCCCCTTTCCTTCTCCCTCTCCCCCTTCCTTTCCCCCTCCTAGTAGGAGTAGGAAAGAGGGGAGTCCTACTCCTACTAGGAGGAGGACTCCTCCTCCTGGCGCGCCTACATGGGCCGGCCGGCCTTCCCCCTTGCTCCTTTATATACGGGGGTAGGGGGCACCTCTAGACACACAAGTTGATCTGTTGATCTTTCCCAGCCGTGTGCGGTGCCCCGCTCCGCCATAATCCACCTCGATCATATCATAGTGGTGCTTAGGTGAAGCGATGCGTCGGTAGCATCATCATCACTGTCATCACGCCGTCGTGCTGACAAAACTCTCTCGTGAAGCTCTGCTGGATCGGAGTTCATGGGACGTCATCGAGCTAAATGTGTGCTGAACTCGGAGGTGCCGTGCGTTCGGTACTTGGATCGGTCGGATCGTGAAGACGTACAACCACATCAACCGCATTGTGCTAACGCTTCCGCTTTCGGTCTACGAGGGTACGTGGACACACTCTCCCCTCTCGTTGCTATGCATCACCATGATCCTGTGTGTGCGTAGGAAAAATTTGAAATTACTAAGTTCCTCAACAGTGGCATCCGAGCCTGGTTTATGCGTAGATGTTATATGCACGAGTAGAAAACAAGTGAGTTGTGGACGATGCAAGTCATACTGCTTACCATCATGTCACACTTTGGTTCGGTGGTATTGTTGGATGAAGCGGCCCGGACCGACATTACACGTACGCTTACGCGAGACTGGTTCTACCGACGTGCTTTGCACACAGGTGGCTGGCGGGTGTCAGTTTCTCCAACTTTAGTTAAATCGAGTGTGGCTACACCCGGTCCTTCAAATGGTTAAAACAACACTAACTTGACAAACTATCATTGTGGTTTTGATGCGTAGGTATGAACGGTTTTTGCTCAGCCTGTAGCAGCCACGTAAAACTTGCAACAACAAAGTAGAGAACGTCTAACTTGTTTTTGTAGGGCATGTTGTGATGTGATATGGTCAAGACATGATGCTATATTTTATTGTATGAGATGATCATGTTTTGTAACCAAGTTATCGGCAACTGGCAGGAGCCATATGGTTGTTGCTTTATTGTATGCAATGCAATCGCCCGTAATGGCTTCACTTTATCACTAAGCGGTAGCGATAGTCGTAGAAGCAATATTTGGCGAGACGACAATGATGCTACGATGGATATCAAGGTGTCGCGCAGGTGATGATGGTGATCATGACGGTGCTTCGGAGATGGAGATCACAAGCACAAGATGATGATGGCCATATCATATCACTTATATTGGTTGCATGTGATGTTTATCTTTTATGCATCTTATTTTGCTTAGATCGACGGTAGCATTATAAGATGATCTCTCACTAAATTTCAAGGTACAGGTGTTCTCCCTGAGTATGCACTGTTGCGAAAGTTCCTCATGCCGAGACACCATGTGATGATCGGGTGTGATAAGCTCTACGTTCACATACAATGGGTGCAAGCCAGTTTTGCACATGCAAAATACTCAGGTTAAACTTGACGGGCCTAGCATATGCACATATGGCCTCAGAACACTAGAGACTGAAAGGTCGAGCGTGAATCATATAGAAGATATGATCAACATAGTGATGTTCACCATTGAAAACGACTCCATCTCACGTGATGATCGGACATGGTTTAGTTGATATGGATCACGTAATCACTTAGATGATTAGAGGGATGTCTATCTAAGTGGGAGTTCTTTAATAATTTGATTAACTGAACTTCAATTTATCATGAACTTAGTACCTGATAGTATTTTGCATGTCTATGTTGTTGTAGATAGATGGCCCGTGCTGTTGTTCCGTTGAATTTTAATGCGATCCTTGAGAAAGCAAAGTTGAAAGATGATGGTAGCAATTACACGTACTGGGTCCGTAACTTGAGGATTATTCTCATTGCTGCACAAAAGAATTACGTCCTGGAAGCACCGCTAGGTGGCAAACCTGCTGCAGGAGCAACACCAGATGTTATGAACGTCTAGCGGAGCAAAGCTGATGACTACTCGATAGTTCAGTGTGCCATGATTTACGGCTTAGAACCGGGACTTCAACGACATTTTGAACCTCATGGAGCATATGAGATGTTCCAGGAGTTGAAGCTAATATTTCAAGCAAATGCCCGGATTGAGAGATATGAAGTCTCCAATAAGTTCTACAGCTGCAAGATGGAGGAGAATAGTTCTATCAGTGAGCATATACTCAGAATGTCTGGGTATAACAATCACTTGATTCAACTGGGAGTTAATCTTCCGGATGATAGTGTTATTGACAGAAGGGACATTTACATCTGTGCCCCTAGCTCGAACCCACTACTCATATTTGCCCCTAATTTTGAAGCTTGCTCAAATTTGCCCCTTCGCCGTTAAGTCACTACTCAGAAATGCCCTTCCGTACAGTACTGTAGCACTTTCCATCTGCTACAGTACACATGGGCCTTTGACGGTCAAAGACCTTTGACTGGACGGAAGGGCATTTCTGAGTAGTGACTTAACGACACAAGGGCAAATTTGAGCATGCTTTGAAATTAGGGGCAAATCTGAGTAGGTGGTTCGAGTTAGGGGCAGAAATGAAAATGGCCCTTGATAGAATTCTTCAATCACTGCCACCAAGCTACAAGAGCTTCGTGATGGACTATAACATGCGAGGGATGGATAAAACGATTCCCGAGCTCTTCGCAATGCTAAAGGCTGCGGAGGTAGAAATCAAGAAGGAGCATCAAGTGTTGATGGTCAACAAGACCACCAGTTTCAAGAAAAAGGGCAAAGGGAAGAAGGGGAACTTCAAGAAGAACGGCAAACAAGTTGCTGTTCAGGAGAAGAAACTCAAGTCTGGAGCTAAGCCTGAGACTGAGTGCTTCTACTGCAAACAGACTGGTCATTGGAAGCAGAACTGCCCCAAGTATTTGGCGGATAAGAAGGATGGCAAGGTGAACAAAGGTATATGTGATATACATGTTATTGATGTGTACCTTACTAATTCTTGCAGTAGTGCCTGGGTATTTGATACTGGTTCTGTTGCTAATATTTGCAACTCGAAATAGGGACTACGGATTAAGCGAAGATTAGCAAAGGACGAGGTGATGATGCGCGTGGGAAATGGTTCCAAAGTTGATGTGATCGCGGTCGGCACGCTACCTCTACTTCTACCTTCGGGATTAGTTTTAGACCTAAATAATTGTTATTTGGTGCCAGCGTTGAACATGAACATTATATCTGGATCTTGTTTAATGCGAGACGGTTATTCATTTAAATCGGAGAATAATGGTTGTTCTATTTATATGAGTAATATCTTTTATGGTCATGCACCATTAAAGAGTGGTCTATTTTTTTGAATCTCGATAGTGAAGATACACATATTCATAGTATTGAAGCTAAAAGATGCAGAGTTGATAATGATAGTGCAACTTATTTGTGGCACTGCCGTTTGGGTCATATTGGTGTAAAGCGCATGAAGAAGCTCCATTCTGATGGACTTTTGGAATCACTTGATTATGAATCACTTGGTACTTGCGAACCATGCCTCATGGGAAAGATGACTAAAACACCGTTCTCTGGAAGAATGGAGCGAGCAACAGATTTGTTGGAAATCATACATATTGATGTATGTGGTCCGATGAATGTTGAGGCTCGTGGCAGATATCGTTATTTTCCCACCTTCACAGATGATTTGAGCAGATATGGGTATATCTACTTGATGAAATATAAGTTTGAAACATTTTAAAAGTTCAAAGAATTTCAGAGTGAAGTGGAAAATCATCGTAACAAGAAAATAAAGTTTCTATGATCTGATCGTGGAGGAGAATATTTGAGTTACCAGTTTACTCTTCATTTGAAACAATATGGAATAGTTCCGCAGCTCACGCCACCCGGAACACCACAGCGTAATGGTGTGTCCGAACATCGTAATCGTACTTTACTAGATACGGTGCGATCTATGATGTCTCTTACTGATTTACCGCTATCATTTTGGGGTTATGCTTTAGAGACGGCTGCATTCACGTTAAATAGGGAACCATCCAAATCCTTTGAGATGACTCTTATGAACTGTGGTTTGGCAAGAAGCCAAAGTTATCGTTTCTTAAAGTTTGGGGCTGCGACGCTTATGTGAAAAAGCTTCAACCCGATAAGCTCGAACCCAAATCGGAGAAATGTGTCTTCATAGGATACCCAAAAGAAACAGTTGGGTACACCTTCTATCACATATCCAAAGGAAAGACTTTTGCTGCTAAGAATGGATCCTTTCTAGAGAAGGAGTTTCTCTCGAAAGAAGTGAGTGGGAGGAAAGTAGAACTTGATGAGGTAACTGTACCTACTCCCTTATTGGAAAGTAGTTCATCACAGAAACCGGTTCCCGTGACACCTACACCAATTAGTGAGGAAGGTAATGATGATGATCATGAAACTTCAGATCAAATTACTACTGAACCTCATAGGTCAACTAGAGTAAGATCCGCACCAGAGTGGTACTGAATCCTGTTCTGGAGGTCATGTTACTAGACCATGATGAACCTACGAACTATGAGGAAGCGATGATGAGCCCAGATTCCACAAAATGGCTAGAGGCCATGAAATCTGAGATGGGATCCATGTATGAGAACAAAGTGTGGACTTTGGTTGACTTGCCCGATGATCGGCAAGCCATCGAGAATAAATGGATCTTCAAGAAGAAGACAGACGCTGATGGTAATGTTATTGTCTACAAAGCTCGAATTGTTGCGAAATGTTTTCGACAAGTTCAAGGAGTTGACTATGATGAGACCTTCTCACCCATAACGATGCTTAAGTCTGTCTGAATCATGTTAGCTATTGCCACATTTTATGATTATGAAATTTGGCAAATGGATGTAAAGACTTTATTCCTGAATGGATTTCCAGAAGTAGAGTTGTATATGATGCAACCTGAAGGTTTTATTGATCCAAAGGGTGCTAACAAAGTGTGCAAGCTCCAGTGATCCATTTATGGACTGGTGCAAGCCTCTCGGAGTTGGAATAAACGTTTTGATAGTGTGATCAAAGCACATGGTTTTATACAGACTTTTGGAGAAGCCTGTATTTATAAGAAAGTGAGTGGGAGCTCTGTAGCATTTCTAATATTATATGTGGATGGCATATTATTGATTGGAAATGATACATAATTTCTGGTGACATAAAAGGATATTTGAATAAGAGTTTTTCAATGAAAGACCTCGGTGAAGCTGCTTACATATTGGGCATCAAGATCTATAGAGATAGATCAAGACGCTTAATTGGACTTTCACAAAGCACATACCTTGACAAAGTTTTGAAGAAGTTCAAAATGGATCAGGCAAAGAAAGGGTTCTTGCCTGTGTTACAAGGTGTGAAGTTGAGTAAGACTCAATGCCCGACCACTGCAGAAGATAGAGAGAAAAAGAAAGATGTTCCCTATGCTTCAGCCATAGGCTCTATCATTTATGAAATGTTGTGTACCAGACCTGATGTGTGCCTTGCTATTAGTTTAGCAGGGAGGTACCAAAGTAATTTAGGAGTGGATCACTGGACAACGGTCAAGAACATCCTGAAATACCTGAAAAGGACTAAGGATATGTTTCTCGTTTATGGAGGTGAAAAAGAGCTCATCGTAAATGGTTACGTTGATGCAAGCTTTGACACTGCTCCGAACGATTCTAAATCGCAAACCGGATACGTGTTTATATTAAAAGGTGGAGCTATCAGTTGGAGCAGTTCTAAACAAAGCATCGTGGCGGGATCTACGTACATTGCTGCTTCAGAAGCAGCGAATGAATGAGTCTGGATGAAGGAGTTCATTTCCGATCGAGGTGTCATACCTAGTGCATCGGGTCCAATGAAAATCTTTTGTGACAATACTGGTGCAATTGCCTTGGCAAAGGAATCCAGATTTCACAACATAACCAAGCACATTATGAGACGCTTCAATTCCAGGTGGGAGACATAGAAATTTGCAAGATACATACGGATCTGAATGTTGCAGACCCGTTGACTAAGCCTCTCTCATGAGCAAAACATGATCAACACCAAGGCTCCATGGGTGTTAGAATCATTACGGTGTAATCTAGATTATTGACTCTAGTGCAAGTGGGAGACTGAAGGAAATATGCCCTAGAGGCAATAATAAAGTTATTATTTATTTCCTCATATCATGATAAATGTTTATTATTCATGCTAGAATTGTATTAACCGGAAACTTAGTACATGTGTGAATACATAGACAAACAGAGTGTCACTAGTATGCCTCTACTTGACTAGCTCATTAATAAAAAATGGTTAAGTTTCCTAACCATAGACATGAGTTGTCATTTGATTAAAGGGATCACATCATTAGGAGAATGATGTGATTGACTTGAACCATTCCATTAGCTTAGCACTTGGTCGTTTAGTTTATTGCTATTGCTTTCTTCATGACTTATACATGTTCCTATGATTATGAGGTTATGCAACTCCCGATTACCGGAGGAACACTTTGTGTGCTACCAAACGTCACAACGTAACTGGGTGATTATAAAGGTGCTCTACAGGTTTCTCCGATGGTACTTGTTGAGTTGGCATAGATCAAGATTAGGATTTGCCACTCCGATTGTCGGAGAGGTATCTCTGGGCCCACTCAGTAATGCACAACACTATAAGCCTTGCAAGCATTGTAACTAATGAGTTAGTTGCGGGATGATGTATTACGGAACGAGTAAAGAGACTTGCCGGTAATGAGATTGAACTAGGTATTGAGATACCGACGATCGAATCTCGGACAAGTAAGATACCGATGACAAAGGGAACAACATATGTTGTTATGCGGTTTGACCGATAAAGATCTTCGTAGAATATGTGGGAGCCAATATGAGCAACCAGGTTCCACTATTGGTTATTGACCGGAGACGTGTCTCGGTCATGTCTACATAGTTCTCGAACCCATAGGGTCCGCACGCTTAAATTTCGGTGACGATCGGTATTATGAGTTTTTATGTTTTGATGTACCGAAGGTAGTTTGGAGTCCTGGATAAGATCACAGACATGATGAGGAGTCTCGAAAGGGTCGAGATGTAAAGATCGATATATTGGACGACTATATTCGGACACTGGAAGTGTTCCGGGTAGTTTCGGTGAAAACCGGAGTGGCGGAGGGTTATCGGAACCCCCCCGAGAGAAATAGTGGGCCTTACGGGCCTTAGTGGAGAGAGAGGGCTGGCCTAGGGCAGGCCGCGTGCCCCTCCCCCTCTGGTCCGGATTGGACTAGGAGAGGGGGGGGGGGGGGCGGTGCCCCCTTTCCTTTTCCCTCTCCCCTTCCTTTCCCCCTCCTAGTAGGAGTAGGAAAGAGGGGACTCCTACTCCTACTAGGTGGAGGACTCCTCCTCCTGGTGCGCCTACAGGGTCCGGCCGACCTCCCCCTTGCTCCTTGCTACCTCTTGAGCACTTGCGTTGGTTTTCCCTTGAAGAGGAAAGGGTGATGCAACAAAGTAGCGTAAGTATTTCCCTCAGTTTTTGAGAACCAAGGTATCAATCCAGTAGGAGGCCACGCACGAGTCCCTCGCGCCTACACAAACAAATAAGTCCTCGCAACCAACGCGATAAGGGGTTGTCAATCCCTACACGGTCACTTACGAGAGTGAGATCTGATACATATGGTAAGACAATATTTTTGGTATTTTTTATGATAAAGATGCAAATTAAAATAAAAGGCAATAAAAACAAGTAAGTGTTGGAAGATTAATATGATGGAAAATAGACCCAGGGGCCATAGGTTTCACTAGTGGCTTCTCTCAAGAGCATAAGTATTCACGGTGGGTAAACAAATTACTGTTGAGCAATTGACAGAATTGAGCATAGTTATGAGAATATCTAGGTATGATCATGTATATAGGCATCACGTCCGAGACAAGTAGACCGCCTGCATCTACTACTATTACTCCACACATCGACCGCTATCCAGCATGCATCTAGAGTATTAAGTTCATAAGAACAGAGTAACACTTTAAGCAAGATGACATGATGTATAGGGATAAACTCATGCAATATGATATAAACCCCATCTTGTTATCCTCGATGGCAACAATACAATACGTGCCTTGCTGCCCCTACTGTCACTTGGAAAGGACACTGCAAGATTGAACCCAAAGCTAAGCACTTCTCCCATTGCAAGGAAGATCAATCTAGTAGGCCAAACCAAACTGATAATTCGAAGAGACTTGCAAAGATAACCAATTATACATAAAAGAATTCAGAGAAGATTCAAATATTTTTCATAGATAAACTTGATCATAAACCAACAATTCATCGGTCTCAACAAACACACCACAAAAGAAGATTACATCGAATAGATCTCCACAAGAGAGGGGGTGAACTTTGTATTGAGATCTAAAAAGAGAGAAGAAGCCATCTAGCTAATAACTATGGACCCGTAGGTCTAAGGTAAACTACTCACACTTCATCGTAGGGGCTATGGTGTTGATGTAGAAGCCCTCCGTGATCGATGCCCCCTCCGGCGGAGCTCCGGAAAAGGCCCCAAGATGGGATCTCGTGGATACAGAAAGTTACGGCAGTGGAATTAGGGTTTTGGCTCCGTATCTGGTAGTTTGGGGGTACGTAGGTATATATAGGAGGAAGGAGTATGCCGGTGGAGCAACAGGGGTCCCACGAGGGTGGAGGGCGCGCCCAAGGGGGTAGGCGCGCCCCCTACCTCGTGCCTTTCTCGTTGATTGCTTGGCATAGGGTCCAAGTCCTTTGGATCATGTTCGTTCCGAAAATCACGTTCCCGAAGGTTTCATTCCGTTTGGACTCCGTTTGATATTCTTTTTCTGTGAAACCCTAAAATAGGCAAAAAACAGCAATTCTGGGCTGGGCCTCCGGTTAATAGGTTAGTCCCCAAAATAATATAAAAGTGTATAATAAAGCCCAATAATGTCCAAAACAGAATATAATATAGCATGGAACAATAAAAAATTATAGATACGTTGGAGACGTGTCAAGTATCCCCAAGCTTAATTCCTGCTCGTCCTCGAGTAGGTAAATGATAAAAAACAGAATTTTTGATGTGGAATGCTACTTGGCATAATTTTAATGTAATTCTTCTTAATTGTGGTATGAATATTCAGATTCGAAAGATTCAAGATAAAAGTTCAATATTGACATAGAAATAATAATACTTCAAGCATACTAACTAAGCAATTATGTCTCTTCAAAATAACATGGCCAAAGAAAGTTATCCCTACAAAATCATATAGTCTGGCTATGCTCCATCTTCGCACACAAAGTATTCAAATCATGCACAACCCCGATGACAAGCCAAGCAATTGTTTCATACTTTTGGTGTTCTCAAACTTTTTCAATCTTCACGCAATACATGAGCGTGAGCCATGAACATAGCACTTTAGGTGGAATGGAATGGTGGTTGTGGAGGAGACAAAAAAGGGGCAAGATAGTCTCACATCAACTAGGCGTATCAACGGGCTATGGAGATGCCCATCAATAGATATCAATGTGAGTGAGTAGGGATTGCCATGCAACGGATGCACTAGAGCTATAAGTATATGAAAGCTCAACAAAAGGAACTAAGTGGGTGTGCATCCAACTCGCTTGCTCACAAAGACCTAGGGCATTTTGAGGAAGCCCATCATTGGAATATACAGGCCAAGTTCTATAATGAAAAATTCCCACTAGTATATGAAAGTGATAACATAGGAGACTCTCTATTATGAAGATCATGGTGCTACTTTGAAGCACAAGTGTGGTAAAAGGATAGTAGCATTGCCCCTTCTCTCTTTTTCTCTCATTTTTTTATTTGGGCCTTTTCCTTTTTATGGCCTTTTTTCGTCCGGAGTCTCATCCCGACTTTTGGGGGAATCACAGTCTCCATCATCCTTTCCTCACTTGGGACAATGCTCTAAAAATGATGATCATCACACTTTTATTTACTTATAACTCAACAATCACAACTCAATACTTAGAACAAAATATGACTCTATGTGAATGCCTCCGGCGGTGTACCGGGATATGCAATGAATCAAGAGTGACATGTATGAAAGAATTATGAACGGTGTCTTTGCCACAAATACAATGTCAACTACATGATCATGCAAAGCAATATGACAATGATGGAGCGTGTCATAGTAAATGGAACGGTGGAAAGTTGCATGTCAATATATCTCGGAATGGCTATGGAAATGCCATGATAGGTAGGTATGGTAGCTGTTTTTAGGAAGGTATATGCTGGGTGTATGATACCGGCGAAAGGTGCGCGGTATTAGAGAGGCTAGCAATGGTGGAAGGAAGAAAAGTGTGTATGATCCATGGACTCAACCTTAGTCATAAAGAACTCATATACTTATTGTAAAAATCTACAAGTTATCAAAGCAAAGTATTACGCGCATGCTCCTAGGGGGATAGATTGGTAGGAAAAGACCATCGCTCGTCCCCGACCGCCACTCATAAGGAAGACAATCAATAAATAAATCATGCTCCGACTTCATCATATAACGGTTCACCATACGTGCATGCTACGGGAATCACAAACTTTAACACAAGTATTTCTCAAATTCACAACTACTCGACTAGCATGACTCTAATATCACCATCTCCACATCTCAAAACAATTATCAAGTATCAAACTTCTCCTAGTATTCAACACACTCATAAGAAAAAAATTATTAATCTTGAATGCCTAACATAATTAAAGCAAATTACCATGATGTTTTGTAGGACTCTCAAAATAATCTAATTGAAGTATGAGAGAACAATAGTTTCTATAAAACAAATCCACCAGCGTGCTCTAAAAGATATAAGTGAAGCACTAGAGCAAAAACTATATAACTCAAAAGATATAAGTGAAGCACATAGAGTATTCTAACAATTTCCGAATCATGTGTGTATCTCTCAAAAGGTGTGTGCAGCAAGGATGATTGTGGAAAACTAACAAATAAAGACTCAAATAATACAAGACGCTCCAAGCAAAACACATATCATGTGATAAATAAAAATATAGCTCCAAGTAAAGTTACCGATGGAAGTAGACGAAAGAGGGGATGCCTTCCGGGGCATCTCCAAGCTTAGGCTCTTAGTTGCCCTTGAATATTTCCTTGGGGTGCCTTGGGAATCCCCAAGCTTAGGCTCTTTGCACTCCTTATTCCATAGTCCATCGAATCTTTCACCCAAAACTTGAAAACTTCACAACACAAAACTTAAAGTAGAAAATCTCGTGAGCTCCGTTAGTGAAAGAAAACAAAACACCACTTCAAGGTACTGTAATGAACTCATTATTTATTTATATTGGTGTTAAACCTACTGTATTCCAACTTCTCTATGGATTATAAACTATTTTACTAGCCATAGATTCATCAAAATAAGCAAACAACACACGAAAAAAACAGAATCTGTCAAAAACAGAACATTCTGTAGTAATCTGTAGCTAACGCAAGATCTGGAATCCCAAAAATTCTAAAATAAATTGCTGGACGTGAGTAATTTATCTATTAATCATATTAAAAAATAATTAACTAAATAGCACTTTCCAAATAAAAATGGCAGCAATTCTCGTGAGTGCTAAAGTTTCTGTTTTTTACAGCAAGATTAAAAAGACTTTCCCCATTCCCAACAGTTCTACTTGGCACAAACACTAATTAAACACAAAAAACACAACCAAAACAGAGGCTAGATAAATTATTTATTACTAAAGAGGAGCAAAAAGCAAGGAATAAAAATAAAATTGGGTTGCCTCCCAACAAGCGCTATCGTTTAATGCCCCTAGCTAGGCATAAAAAGCGAGGATAGATCTAGGTATTGCCATCTTTGGTAGGAAATCCATAAGTGGCTCTCATAATAGATTCATAAGGTAATTTAATTTTCTTTCTAGGGAAGTGTTCCATTCCTTTCCCTAATGGAAATTGGAATCTAATATTCCCTTCCTTCATATCAATAATTGCACCAATCATTCTAAGGAAAGGTCTACCAAGAATAATAGGACATGAAGGATTGCAATCTATGTCAAGAACAAAAAAAATCTACGGGCACATACTTCCTATTTGAAACAATAAGAACATCATTAATTATTCCCATAGGTTTCTTAATAGTGGAATCCGCATGGTGCAAGTTTAAAGAGCAATCATCAAAATCACGGAAACCTAGCAAATCACACAAACTCTACGGAATCGTGGAAACACCAGCACCCAAATCACACAAAGCATAGCATTCATGATCTTTAATTTTAATTTTAATAGTTGGTTCCCACTCATCATAAAGTTTTCTAGGGATAGAAACTTCCAACTCAAGTTTTTCTTCATAAGATTGCATCAAAGCATCAACGATATGTTTAGTAAAAGCTTTATTTTGACTATAAGCATGAGGAGAATTTAGCACGGATTGCAACAAGGAAATACAATCTATCAAAGAGCAATTATCATAATTAAATTCCTTGAAATCCAAAATAGTGGGATCATTAATATTTAAAGTTTTGACTTCTTCAATCCCACTTTTAACAATTTTAGCATCAAGATCTAAAGACTCCGAATTTTTGGAACGCCGTCTAGGTAAAGGTGGATAATATTCAGTCCCATCATTATCAAGATTCATATTGCAAAACAAAGATTTAATAGGGGACACATCAATAAATTTTATATCTTCATCTTTATCTTCCAAAAAAATTCTGGCTTAGCGGCCATCTTATTAACTAAGGTGGCTTGCTTATCCGAAACTTCAGCTATTAACTTCTCAAGATAAGCAATCTGAGATTTCAAACCATCAAATTCTTTAGACATATCATCGAGCTCTTTATTCATATAACCCATAAAACTTTTTTGTTCTTTAAGCTCATTTCTAAAGAAACTATTATGCTCAAATTGTAAAACCATAAAACTCCTGACGTTGCTTTCGATCTCTTCAAACCTTTTAAGGTGAAGATCACCAAATCTAGGTAAAGCCGTCGTGACAAGCAAGCAATCAAACACACAAGCAAACAAGAAACAGGCAAAAGGAGGCAAATAGAGAAAGAGAGGGAGGATGGAGAGAGAGAGAGAGGGCGAATAAAACGGCAAGGGTGAAGTGGGGGAGAGGAAAACAAGAGGCAAATGGCAAATAATGTAATGCGGGAGATAAGGGTGTTTGATGGATACCTGGTATGTTGACTTTTGCGTAGACCTCCCCGGCAACGGCGCCAGAAATCCTTCTTGCTACCTCTTGAGCACTTGCGTTGGTTTTCCCTTGAAGAGGAAAGGGTGATGCAGCAAAGTAGCGTAAGTATTTCCCTCAGTTTTTGAGAACGAAGGTATCAATCCAGTAGGAGGCCACGCAAGAGTCCCTCGCACCTACACAAACAAATAAATCCTCGCAACCAACACGATAAGGGGTTGTCAATCCCTACACGGTCACTTACGAGAGTGAGATCTGATAGATATGATAAGATAATATTTATTTATTTTTTATGATAAAGATGCAAAGTAAAATAGAAGGCAATAAAAATAACTTAGTGTTGGAAGATTAATATGATGGAAAATAGACCCGGGGGCCATAGGTTTCACTAGTGGCTTCTCTCAAGAGCATAAGTATTCAGGTGGGTAAACAAATTACTGTTGAGCAATTGACAGAATTGAGCATAGTTATGAGAATATCTAGGTATGATCATGTATATAGGCATCACGTCCGAGACAAGTAGACCGACTCCTGCCTGCATCTACTACTATTACTCCACACATCGACCGCTATCCAGCATGCATCTAGAGTATTAAGTTCATAAGAACAAAGTAACACTTTAAGCAAGATGACATGATGTAGAGGGATAAACTCATGCAATATGATATAAACTCCATCTTGTTATCCTCGATGGCAACAATACGATACGTGCCTTGCTGCCCCTACTATCATTGGGAGAGGACACCGCAAGATTGAACCCAAAGCTAAGCACTTCTCCCATTGCAAGAAAGATCAATCTAGTAAGCCAAACCAAACTGATAATTTGATGAGACTTGCAAAGATAACCAATCATACATCAAAGAATTCAGAGAAGATTCAAATATTGTTCATAGATAACTTGATCATAAACCCACAATTCATCGGTCTCAACAAACACACTCCAAAAGAAAATTACATCGAATATATGTCCACAAGAGAGGGGGATAACTTTGTATTGAGATCCAAAAAGAGAGAAGAAGCCATCTAGCTAATAACTATGGACCCGTAGGTCTGAGGTAAACTACTCACACTTCATCGGAGGGGCTATGGTGTTGATGTAGAAGCCCTCCGTGATCGATGCCCCCTCCGGCGGAGCTCCAAAAAAGGCCCCAAGATGGGATCTCGTGGATACAGAAAGTTACGGCAGTGGAATTAGGGTTTTGGCTCTGTATCTGGTAGTTTGGGGGTGCGTAGGTATATATAGGATGAAGGAGTACTTCGGTGGAGCAACATGGGGCCCACGAGGGTGGAGGGCGCGCCCAGGGGGTAGGCGCGCCCCCTACCTCGTGCCTTCCTCGTTGATTGCTTGGCGTAGGGTCCAAGTCCTCTGGATCATGTTCGTTCCGAAAATCACGTTCCCAAAGGTTTCATTCCGTTTGGACTCCGTTTGATATTCTTTTTCTACTAAACCCTAAAATAGGCAAAAACAACAATTCTCTGCTGGGCCTCCGGTTAATAGGTTAGTCCCAAAAATAATATAAAAGTGTATAATGAAGCCCAATAATGTCCAAAACAGAATATAATATAGCATGGAACAATCAAAAATTATAGATACGTTGGAGATGTATCACTCCTTTATATACGGGGGCAGGGGGCACCTCTAGATACACAAGTTGATCTGTTGATCTCTCCCAGACGTGTGCGGTGCCCCCCTCCACCATAATCCACCTCGATCATATCGTAGCGGTGCTTAGGCGAAGCCCTACGTCGGTAGCATCATCATCACCGTCATCACGCCGTCGTGCTGACGAAACTCTCCCGTGAAGCTCTGCTGGATCAGAGTTCGTGGGACGTCATCGAGCTAAAAGTGTGCTGAACTCGGAGGTGCCGTGTGTTCAGTACTTGGATCGGTCGCATCGTGAAGATGTACGACTACATCAACCACGTTGTGCTAACGCTTCCGCTTTTGGTCTACGAGGGTATGTGGACACACTCTCCCCTCTCGTTGCTATGCGTCACCATGATCCTGTGTGTGCGTAGGAAAATTTTGAAATTACTATGTTCCCCAACACATATGACATTAAGCTCAATCTAGAAAAGTGTGTTTTTGGCGTCCCTATAGGAAAGCTGCTGGGCTTCATCATTTCCAATAGAGGAATTGAAGCAAATCCAGCCAAAATCCGAGCTCTATCACAATTGGCTACGCCAACAGACCTTAAACAAGTCCAAAAACTCGCGGGTTGCATGGCAGCTCTAAGCTGCTTTATCTCCAGACTAGGAGAAAAGGCATTGCCACTCTATCGCCTTCTACGGCGAACCGATCACTTCGAGTGGACGAACGCGGCAACAACCAGACTAGAAGAAATAAAAACCCTTCTGGCAAGCAACCCAATCCTGGCCGCGCCAAATGCCGGCGAACCCATGTTGCTATACATATCGGCAACACATCAAGTGGTGAGCGCCGTGCTCGTTGTTGAACGAGAACAGGACGGACACAAATTCCTGCTTCAGAAGCCAGTATACTACGCATCAACCGTCCTTACACCATGCAAATCCCGGTACCCCCATTATCAAAAGATAGCATACGCGGTCTTCATGGCATCCCGAAAGCTACGACACTTCTTTCAGGAGTGTTCGATCTATTGGGGAACGTAGTAATTTCATAAAATTTCCTATGCACACACATGATCATGGTGATGCATAGCAACGAGAGGGGAGAGTGTGTCCATGTACCCTCGTAGAACGAATGCGTAAGCGTTAGCACAACGCGGTTGATGTAGTCGTACGTCTTCACAATCCGACCGATCCAAGTACCGAACACACGGCACCTCCGAGTTCTGCACACGTTCAACTTGATGATGTCACGCAAGCTCCGATCGAGCAAAGCTTCAAAGGAGAGTTTCGTGATCACGATGGCGTGGTGACGGTGATGATGATGCTACCGACGCAGGGTTTCGCCTAAGCACCGCTACGATATGATCGAGGTGGATTATGGTGTAGGGGGGCACCGCACACGGCTAAGATATCAATGATCAATTGTTGTGTCTATGGGGTGCCCCCTGCCCCCGTATATAAAGGAGCAAGGGGGGAGGCCGGCCGGCCCTCTATGGCGCGCCAGGAGGAGGAGTCCTCCTTCTAGTAGGAGTAGGACTCCCCACTTTCCTACTCCTACTAGGAGGGGGAAAGGAAGGGAGAGAGGGAGAAGGAAAGGGGGGCGCCGCTCCCCTCTCCTAGTCCAATTCGGACCAGAGGGGGAGGGGCGTGCGGCCTGCCCTAGGCCATCCCTCTCTCTTTCCACTAAGGCCCATAAGGCCCATTATTTCTCCCGGGGGGGGGGGGGGTTCCCATAACCCTCCCGCACTTCGGTTTTCTCCGAAACCACCCGGAACACTTCCGGTGTCCGAATATAGTCGTACAATATATCAATCTTTATGTCTCTGCCATTTCGAGACTCCTCGTCATGTCCGTGATCATATCTGGGACTCCGAACTACCTTCGGTACATCAAAATACAAAAACTCATAATACCGATCATCACCGAACTTTAAGCGTGTGGACCCTACGGGTTCAAGAACTATGTAGACATGACCGAGACACGTCTCCGGTCAATAACCAATAGCAGAACCTGGATTCTCATATTGGCTCCCACTTATTCTACGAAGATCTTTATCAGTTAAACAGCATAACAACATACGTTGTTCCCTTTGTCATCGGTATGTTACTTGCCCGAGATTCGATCGTCGGTATCTCAATACCTAGTTCAATCCCGTTACCGGCAAGTCTCTTTACTCATTCCGTAATGCATCATCTCGCAACTAACTCATTAGTTACAATGCTTGCACGGCTTATAGTGTTGTGCATTACCGAGTGGGCCCAGAGATACCTCTCCAACAATCGGAGTGACAAATCCTAATCTCGAAATATGCCAACTCAACTAGTACCTTCGGAGACACCTGTAGAGCACCTTTATAATCACCAGTTACGTTGTGACGTTTGGTAGCACACAAAGTGTTCCTCCAGTAAACGGGAGTTGTATAATCTCATAGTCATAGGAACATGTATAAGTCATGAAGAAAGCAATAGCAACATACTAAACGATCAAGTGCTAAGCTAACGGAATGGGTCTAGTCAATCACATCATTCTCCTAATGATGTGATCCCGTTAATCAAATGAAAACTCATGTCTATGGCTAGGAAACATAACCATCTTTGATCAATGAGCTAGTCAAGTAGAGGCATACTAGTGACACTCTGTTTGTCTATGTATTCACACATGTATCATGTTTCCGGTTAATACAATTCTAGCATGAATAATAAACATTTATCATCATATAAGGAAATAAATAATAACTTTATTATTGCCTCTAGGGAATATTTCCTTCACGATCATGGTAGCTTCTGAAGTACCGCTCAATGGCATAATAAACAACCGTGCTACCTCTTAAGCACTGCATTGGTTTTCCCTTGAAGAGGAAAGGGTGATGCAGTAAAGTAGCGTAAGTATTTCCCTCAGTTTTTGAGAACCAAGGTATCAACCTAGTAGGAGACCACGGTCAAGTCCCTCGTACCTACACAAACAAATAAGAACCTCGCAACCAACGCGATAAAGAGGTTGTCAATCCCTTCTCGGTCACTTACGAGAGTGAGATCTGATAGAGATGATAAGATAATATTTTTGGTATTTTTATGATAGAGACTAAAAGTAAAGAAAGCAAAATAAACAGTAATAGAAATATCGGTAGATTAATATGATAGAGAATAGACCCGGGGGCCATAGGTTTCACTAGTGGCTTCTCTCAAGATAGCATAAGTATTCCGGTGGGTGAACAAATAACTTTCGAGCAATTGATAGAATCGAGCATAGTTTTGAGAATACCTGGGTATGATCATGTATATAGGCATCACGTCCGTGACAAGTAGACCGACTCCTGCCTGCATCTACTACTATTACCCCACACATTGACCGCTATCCAGCATGCATCTAGAGTATTAAGTTCATAAGAACGGAGTAACGCTTTAAGCAAGATGACATGATGTAGAGGGATAAACTCATGCAATATGATATAAACCCCATCTTTTTATCCTCGATGGCAACAATACAATACGTGTCATTTCCCCTACTTTCACTGGGATCGAGCATCGCAAGATTGAACCCAAAGCTAAGCACTTCTCCTATTGCAAGAAAGATCAATCTAGTAGGCCAAACCAAACTGATAATTCGAAGAGACTTGCAAAGATAACCAATCATACATAAAAGAATTTAGAGGAGATTCAAATATTGTTCATAGATAATCTTGATCATAAACCCACAATTCATCGGATCTCGACAAACACACAGCAAAAGAAGATTACATCGAATAGATCTCCAAGGGGATCGAGGAGAACTTTGTATTGGGATCCAAACAGAGAGAACAAGCCATCTAGCTAATAACTTTGGACCTGAAGGTCTGAGGTAAACTACTCACACATCATCGGAGAGGCTATGGTGTTGATGTAGAAGCCCCCCGTGATCGATGCCCCCTCCGACGGAGTGCTCGAAAAGGCCCCAAGATGGGATCTCATGGGTACAGAAGGTTGCGACAGTGAAAATAGGGTTTTGGCTCCTCCTCTGATGTTTTCGGGGTACGTAGGTATATATCGGAGGAAGAAGTAGGTCGGTGGAGCTACGAGGGGCCCACGAGGGTGGAGGGCGCGCCCAGGGGGTAGGCAGGCCCCCTGCCTCGTGGCCTCCTCGTTGATTGCTTGACGTCCACTCCAAGTCCTCTGGATCACGTTTGTTCAGAAAATCACGTTCCCGAAGGTTTCATTCCGTTTGGACTCCATTTGATATTCCTTTTCTTTGAAACACTGAAATAGGCAAAAAAACAATTTGGGCTGGGCCTCCGGTTAATAGGTTAGTCCCAAAAATAATATAAAAGTGTATAATAAAGCCCATTGAACATCCAAAACAAATAATATAATAGCATGGAACAATAAAAAATCATAGATACGTTGGAGACGTATCAAACCGCGATGCCACGGGCCGAATTGCCAAATGGGCCATTGAGCTCCTTCCATTTGATATTACATACAAACCACGTCAAGCTATTAAATCCCAAGTACTGGCTGACTTTGTCGCCGAATGGAAAGAGGTCGAACTCCCTAAAGAGTACGACACATATTCCAATTGGTCATGTACTTCGATGGCTCCAAAATGTTGGCAGGGCTAGGAGCAGGCGTCGTTTTGACGTCACCCACTGGAGACGTCATTTAGTACGTACTCCAAATACTATACACAGACTCCAACAATGCAGCCGAATACGATGCCTTATTGCATGGTCTCCGGATGGCTGTCTCCATGGGCATACAACGCCTGGAAGTGTGCGGGGACTCAAACCTTGCAATATCTCAAATAAATGGAGACTTCGATGCCAAAGATCCGAAGATGGCAGCTTATCGCAATGTCGTCCTAAAAATGCCGGCTCGGTTCGAGGGGCTCGAGTTCCATCATGTGGCCCGAGAAAGTAATCAAGCGGCGGGCGTTATTTCCCGTATCGGCGCCAAGCGCGACCCTGTCCCACCCAATATTTTCTTGGAAAGGCTTTTTAAGCCGTCCGTGGTATGGCAGGGGGAGAACGGCAACACTAGTCCGGATCCGAACACAACCCTAGATTCCGAACACATCAATATCATCGAAGGATCAGCCTCCGAAATAACTCCGTCGGCCCATCTCATTATGGCAGTCATTGCCCCATGGACCGAACCCTTCTTGGCCTACCTTAATAGGAAGGAACTTCCTGAGGATCAGAACGAGGCCCGCCGCATTGTCCGGCATTCGAAGGCCTACAAGGTTCACGACGGAGAGCTCTACAAGAAAAGCGCTACTGGAGTCCTTCAAAGATGTATCTCCGAGGAGGAGGGGCGGCAACTCCTGGCTGAGATCCACGTCGGTCTCGTCGGGCACCATGCCACAGCTCAGGCCCTTGTTAGCAAGGCCTTCCGTACAGGGTTTTATTGGCCGACAGCCCGAGCAGATGCACATGACTTTGTCCAATGTTGCGTCGGATGCCAACTCTTCGCCAACCAAAGCCATATGCCCCCCACCGCCCTACAAACAATCCCCATCACTTGGCCTTTTGCGGTCTGGGGACTAGATATGGTTGGATCCCTTAAAGGAGGAAGCCATAAGAAAAAAATATCTGCTGGTTATGGTGGATAAATTCACGAAGTGCATAGAGGCCAAACCAGTTAAAACGGCCGAGTTTGGGCCAGTGATAGAATTCATATCCGGTGTTGTACACCGTTATGGCGTTCCACACAACATCATCACCAATAACGGCTCCAATTTCATAGCCGATGAGGTGAAAACCTGGTGCGCTAATCTGGGCATCAAGCTTGATTATGCCTCTGTCTATCATCCGCAGACAAACGGTCAAGTCAAACAAGCCAGCGGTCTTATAATGAGCAGCCTCAAACCCAGGCTGGTGCGGTCTTTGAAGGAATCAGACACACACTGGGTCAAGGAGCTTGACTCGGTACTTTGGGGGCTGCGGACCATGCCCAATCGCACTACCGGATACACACCTTTTTTCATGGTGTACGGCGCAGAGGCTGTGCTACCCTGCGACATTATACATGATTCACTTCGGGTGCGCATGTATGAAGAGAGAGAGGCCGAGCTCGATCGGCAGGATAGCTTAGACGCCCTGGAGGAGGAGCGTGACACTGCAAAAGCCCGTTCCGCATTTTATCAACAATAGGCCCGCAGATATCAAAGCAGAGAAGTATGGGCCAAGACTTATAACATTGGCGAACTCGTTCTACGCTTGTTGGAGAAGAAAAAGGACAAACTCAAGCCCAAATGGGAGGGTCCCTTCATCATTGACAAAGTCCTCACCGGAGGAGCGTATCACCTGCGTGATGCGTCAGACACCCATCTCGAGCCGAACCCCTGGAACGCGGCCAGACTCTGAAGATTCTATGCCTAAGCGCCGAACTCTTTGTTTGTCTCCTTCTCCTTGTTGTTTCCATAATACTTTTTATCGTCTTTCTCTCTCTTTTCGTTTTTTCTCTTTAGCCTTAAAGCTTTCATGTGGTTAGAGCGCGCACCCTTGACGCACACATATGTCTTCAAATATGTGCGTCCACTATACCTGGGGGCTTCTTGTACAGAAGCTTGCTATTATTCTCCGAGCATCAAGCTCATCACATATGCATTTTTTCATATGTCCCTTTTCTTTGCCATTATATGCATCGATATGACTTAAGTTTTGGCCAAGCTAGGTTGCCTGGCTCCTGTGCTTATGCCCTACGTTCCCGTTAGTTCGACTAGGGCATAAAGGGAGCACCTCTGCGATTGTTACTGCCGGGTCATCCGGATGTGTACCTCAGACTGGGTGAAGCCGAAAGCTAGAGTTCTTAAGGGAATATTCGGTCGATGGATTAAAGATGTGTTTTGCATTTGCTGAAGGAAATATGCCCTAGAGGCAATAATAAAGTTATTATTTATTTCCTTATTTCATGATAAATGTTTATTATTCATGCTAGAATTTTATTAACCAGAAACATAATACATGTGTGAATACATAGACAAACATAGTGTCACTAGTATGCCTCTACTTGACTAGCTCGTTAATCAAAGATGGTTAAGTTTCCTAACCATAGACATGAGTTGTCATTTGATTAACGGGATCACATCATTAGGAGAATGATGTGATTGACTTGACCCATTCCGTTAGCTTAGCACTTGATCGTTTAGTATGTTGCTATTGCTTTCTTCATGACTTATACATGTTCCTGTGACTATGAGATTATGCAACTCCCGTTTACCGGAGGAACACTTTGTGTGCTACCAAACGTCACAACGTAACTGGGTGATTATAAAGGTGCTCTACATGTGTCTCCGAAGGTACTTGTTGAGTTGGCGTATTTTGAGATTAGGATTTGTCACTCCGATTGTCGGAGAGGTATCTCTGGGCCCTCTCGGTAATACACATCACTATAAGCCTTGCAAGCATGATAACTAATGAGTTAGTTACGGGGTGATGTATTACGGAACGAGTAAAGAGACTTGTCGGTAACGATATTGAACTAGGTATTGGATACCGACGATCGAATCTCGGGCAAGTAACATATCGATGACAAGGAGAACAATGTATAGTGTTATGCGGTTTGACCGATAAAGATCTTCGTAGAATATGTAGGAACCAATATGAGCATCCAGGTTCCGGTATTGGTTATTGACCAGAGACATGTCTCGGTCATGTCTACATAGTTCTCGAACCCGTAGGGTCCACACGCTTAAAGTTCGATGACAGTTATATTATGAGTTTATGTGTTTTGATGTACCGAAGGAAGTTCGGTGTCTCGGATGTGATCACGGACATGACAAGGAGTCTCGAAATGGTCGAGACATAAAGATTGATATATTGGAAGCCTATATTTGGATATCGGAAGTGTTCTGGGTGAAATCAGGATTTTACGGGAGTACCTGGGGTTACCGGAACCCCCCGGGGGTTTAATGGGCCAAGATGGGCCTTAGTGGAGAAGAGGAGGGGCGGCCAAGGCAGGCTGTGCGCCCCCTCTCCCTCTAGTCCGAATTGGACAAGGAGGGGGGCGACGCCCCCTTTCCTTCCTCTCTCCCTCCTCGTTCCCCTTCTCCTACTCCAACTAGGAAAGGAGGGAGTCCTACTCCCGGTGGGAGTAGGACTCCTCCCTGGCGCGCCTCCTCTTGGCCGGCCACCTCCCCCCTTGCTCCTTTATATACGGGGGCAGGGGCACCTCTACACACACAAGTTGATCGCAAAGATCTCTCCCAGTCGTGTGCGGTGCCCCCTCCACTATAATCGACCTCGGTCATACTGTAGCGGTGTTTAGGCGAAGCCCTGTTGCGGTAGCTTCATCAACATTGTCACCACACCATCGTGCTAACGAAACTCTTCCCCGAGCTCTACTGGATCGTGAGTTCGCGGGACGTCACCGAGCTGAATGTGTGCTGAATGCGGAGGTGTCGTGCGTTCGGTACTGAGGATCGGTCGATCGTGAAGACGTATGACTACATCAACCGCGTTGTCATAACGCTTCCGCTTAACGGTCTATGAGGGTACGTGGACAACACTCTCCCCTCTCGTTGCTATGCATCACCATGATCCTGCGTGTGCGTAGGATTTTTTTTGAAATTACTATGTTTCCCAAGAGTGGTATCCAAGCCAGGTTTTATGCGTAGATGTTATATGCACGAGTAGAACACAAGTGAGTTGTGGGCGATACAAGTCATACTGCTTACCAGCATGTCACACTTTGGTTTGGCGGTATAATTGGATGAAGCGGCCCGGACCAACACTATGCGTACGCTTACGCGAGACTGGTTTTACCGCCGTGCTTTGCACACAGGTGACTAACGGGTGTCAGTTTCTCCAACTTTAGTTGAACCGAGTGTGGGTACGCCCAATCCTTGAGAAGGTTAAAACAACACTAACTTGACGAACTATCATTGTGGTTTTTATGCGTAGGTAAGAACGGTTCTTGCTCAGTCCGTAGCAGCCATGTAAAACTTGCGACAACAAAGTAGATGATGTCTAACTTGTTTTTGCAGGGCATGTTGTGATGTGATATGGTCAAGATGTGATGAGATATAAGTTGTTGTATAATATGATCATGTTTTTTTGAAGCTATCGGCAACTGGCAGAAGCCTTATGGTTATCTCTTTATTGCATAAGATGCAAGCGCCAAATAATTGCTTTACTTTATCACTATGCGATAGCAATAGTTGCAAGAGCAATAGTTGGCGAGACGACCATGTGACGACACATTGATATAGATGAAGATGATGGAGATCATGGTGTCATGTCGGTGACGATGGAAATCATGACGATGCTTTGGAGATGGAGATCAAAGGCACAAGATGATGATGGCCATATCATGTCACATATTTTGATTGCATATGATGTTTATCTTTTATACATCTTATTTTGTTTAGTTTGACAGTAGCTTTATAAGATGATCTCTCACTAAATTTCAAGATAAAAGTGTCCTCCCTGAGTATGCACCGTTGCCAAAGTTCGTCGTGCTGAGACACCATGTGATTATCGGGTGTGATAAGCTCTATGTTCATCTACAACGGGTGCAAGCCAGTTTTGCACACGCAGAATACTCTTGTTAAACTTGACGAGCCTAGCATATGCAGATATGGCCTCGGAACACTGAGACCAAAAGGTCGAGCATGAATCATATAGTAGATATGATCAACATAGTGATGTTCACCATTGAAAACTACTCCATCTCACGTGATGATCGGACATGGTTTAGTTGATTTGGATCACGTGATCACTTAGATGATTAGAGGGATGTCTATCTAAGTGGGAGTTCTTAAGTAATGTGATTAATTGAACTTTAATTTATCATGAACTTGGTCCTGGTAGTATTAGCATATCTATGTTGTAGATTAATAGCTCGCGATGTTCCTCCCCGTTTATTTATTTTTTATATGTTCCTAGAGAATACTAAGTTGAAAAATGTTAGTAGCAATGATGTGGACTTGGCCCGTAATCTGAGGATTGTACTCATTGCTGCATAGAAGAATTATGTCCTTGATGCACCGCTAGGTGACGGACCTATTGCAAGAGTAGATACAGACGTTATGAACGTTTGGCAAAGCTCGGTATGATGACTACTTGATAGTTTAGTGCACCACGCTTTATGGCTTAGAACCGGGACTTCAAAAATGTTTTGAATGCCACGGAGCATATAAGATGTTCCAAGAGTTGAAATTAGTATTTCAGACCCATGCCCATGTCAAAAGGTATGAGACCTTTGACAAGTACTTTGCCTACAAAGATGGATGAGAATAGCTCAACCAGTGAGCATGTTCTCAGATTGCCCGGGTACTGCAATTGCTTAAATCAAATGGGAGTTAATCTTCCAGATAAGATAGTAATTGACAATGTTCTCTAGTCACCATGACCAAGTTACTAGAACTCAGTGATGAACTATAATAAACAAGGGATAACGGAAATGATTCCCAAGCTCTTCGTGATGCAGAAATCGACGAAGGTAGAAATCAAGAAAAGCATCAAGTGTTGATGGTTGACAAGACCACTAGTTTCAAGAAAAGGGCAAAGGGAAGAAGGGGAACTTCAAGAAGAACGGCAAGCAAGTTGCTGCTCAAGTGAAGAAGCCCAAGTCTAGACCTAAGCCTGAGACTAAGTGCTTCTACTGCAAAGGGACTGGTCACTGGAAGCAGAGCTGCCCCAAGTATTTGGTGGATAAGAAGGATGACAAAGTGAACAAAGGTATATTTGATATACATGTTATTGATGTGTACTTTACTAGTGTTTATAGCAACCCCTCAGTATTTGATACTAGTTTAGTTGCTAAGATTAGTAACTCGAAACGGGAGTTGCAGAATGAACAGAGACTAGTTAAGGGTGAAGTGACGATGTGTGTTGGAACTGGTTCCAAAATTGATATGCTCATCATCAAACACTCCCTATACTTTCAGGATTAGTGTTGAACCTAAAATAAATGTTATTTGGTGTTTGTTTTAAGCATGAATATGATTTGATCATGTTTATTGTAATACGGTTATTCATTAAAGTCAGAGAATAATTGTTGTTCTGTCTGCATGAATAAAACCTTCAATGGTCATACACCCAAGGTGAATGGTTTATTGAATCTCGATCGTAGTAATACACATATTCATAATATTAAAGCCAAAAGATGCAAAGTTAATAATGATAGTGCAACTTATTTGTGGCACTGCCATTTAGGTCATATTGGTATAAAGCGCATGAAGAAAATCCATGTTGATGGGTTTTTGGAATCACTTGATGCTTGCGAACCATGCCTCATGGGCAAGATGACTAAGACTCCGTGCTCCGGAACAATGGAGCGAGCAACAGACTTGTTGGAAATAATACATACTGATGTATGTGGTCCGATGAGTGTTGAGGCTCGCGGCAGGTATCGTTATTTTCTGATCTTCACAGATGATTTGAGTAAGATATGGGTATATCTTCTTGAAGAAACATAAGTGTGAAACATTTGAAAAGTTCAAAGAATTTCAGAGTGAAGTGGAAAATCATCGTAACAAGAAAAATAAAGTATCTACGATCTGATCGCAGAGGCGAATATTTCAGTTACGAGTTTGGTCTTCAATTAAAACAATGTGGAATAGTTTCACAAACTCATGCCACCTGGAACACCACAACGGAATGGTGTGTCCGAACATCATAACCGTACTTTATTTGATATAGTGCAATCTATGATGTCTCTTACCGATTTACCACTATCGTTTTGGGGTTATGCATTAGAGACAGCTGCATTCACATTAAAAGGGCACCATCTAAATCCGTTGAGACGACACCTTATGAACCGTGGTTTGGCAAGAAACCCTTGTCATTTCTTAAAGTTTGGGGCTATGATGCTTATGTGAAAAAGTTTCATCCTGATAAGCTCAAACCCAAATCAGAGAAATGTGTCTTCATAGGATACCCAAAGGAGACTGTTGGGTACACCTTCTATCACAGATCAGAAGGCAAGCCATTCGTTGCTAAGAATGGATCCTTTCTAGAGAAGGAGTTTCTCTCGAAAGAAGTGAGTGGGAGGAAAGTAGAACTTGATGAGGTAATTGTACCTTCTCCCGAATTGGTAAGTAGTTCATCATAGAAATCTGTTACAGTGATGCCTACACCAATTAGTGAGGAAGTTAATGACGATGATCATGAAACTTCAGATCAAGTTACTACCGAACCTCGCAGGTCAACCAGAGTACGTTCCGCACCAGAGTGGTACGGTAATCCTGTTCTGGAGGTCATGTTACTTGACCATGACGAACCTGCGAACTTTGAAGGAAGCGATGATGAGCCTAGATTCTGCGAAATGGTTTGAGGCCATGAAATCTGAGATAGGATCCATGTATGAGGATTGGTCGATCATGAAGACGTACGACTACATCAACCGTGTTGTCATAATGCTTCCGCTTAACGGTCTACGAGGGTACGTGGACGACAGTCTCCCCTCTCGTTTCTATGCATCACCATGATCCTGCGTGTGCGTAGGAATTTTTTTGAAATTACTACGTTTCCCAACATTTGCTCCATTTGTGAACCCCCAGAAGATATATATATATATATATATATATATATATATACTGTGATCTTTTTAGTCACAGTTCAGACATGCGCTCTAACGCATGCACACGCAGGGAAAGGAACCCTTAACGGAACTATTCTCTCTGGAAGATGTTTCTTACATAATGTAATATAACATAACTAGCTGGATACAACTTGTCTGTTCAAGCAACTATGACCTCTACGCCTGATTTCCATGCATACCCCGGTATATTCGGCCGCACAGGTATTCGGAAACACTCCGCGTCTTCGGGTCCAGAGGGCGAAGCAAAAAGGTCTACCATGACAGTCATTTTACAATTCAGCTAGACGAAAAAAATACATAGTCATTTCGACTCAAAAATTTCCTCCTCTATACCATCCAGCAGGCTATCTAACTTACAATCCTGCTGGGAATATTTGGTAGCTACTACTACTTGGTCATATACCAAACTAACGGGAACTTCCTTCCCATCTGACCCTAGAGGTCCGACCTGAGCCATATGATTTGGGTCAAGCTTGGTGTACCGTGTCTTCACCATGGCCCAGGCCTCTCGCGCACCCTCCCGGCAGGCCGATATTTTCCATAACAGGATACGTCACCGCACTCGCTTGAAGAGCTCTACAAGCTCCTCCATACTTCCTGGAGGGGAGGCGAATGGCCATAAGGCCTTAGCAATACTCCGCATTGCCCGCCGAGCTTGCTCGTGCATTTGCGACAGCCCTTGCAGCAGATCGTCCGACAGTCCAGACATCTCCTCTTTGGGACGGCCTGTTAGCATACCTGCAAACATAACTCTGTCAGTTCATGATATCTTCGAACTATTATAAGGCAAATTCAGCCACATACTGAATATGCCGCTGCACAGCCTTTTATTCTCCTTCACGGAGTCGGCCAGTTGGGCCCGTACATCTTTCAGATCCTCGCCCAATCGGGTATTCGAATCCTGGAGCTTGTTCTTCTCTAGCACCAATTTTGAGAGCACACACTCGCCCGCGGCTAGCAGTTTCTTGGCTTCTCGTTCTCCGCCTTGGGCAGCTTTCAGCTGTTCCTACAGTTGATCTAGTGATCCTAATAAGAGGTGAGTAGCGGTGTTAGCATTATTGGTATACCATTATGTTTTCTCGATGGAGGGAAACATTACTAGGAGACGCCTTCTTGGATTTCTCCAGTTCGGCACGGGTAGCAGTTAGCTGCGTCTGACACTTTTCTAGCTCTTGGGCTAGCAGGTGGTTCTTCTCCGTAAGAACCTGGTTATACAACAATACTTAAATCATTTGTACCAACTGCTTCAAGTCTCGGGGGCTACTGGCATATGGTTATCATATTCGGACAAAGTAAACTTACCCGCACATCTTTTAGATGCTGCTTTGTGGCTCTATTAAGCCCATCTCGAGCAGCTCGGATGTATGCATCAGCCGAGCTGAAGGCGTTAAATGCCTCTTATGAAAAGCCGGGGTCTTGTAAAACGGCCCGGCGGCACCGATGATTCATGGCACTCTCCACTTCTGAGTTAGTGACGGATACATCCTCCGAATCCTCGGCAGGAGGACAGTTCGGCGTTACCCCCGCATCAGCCCCCGTCTTTACGGTAGGATCTAGATCCTGGCTGTGGGAGTATGACCAACCGGACCCCCGGATATAGTCCGGCACACCTTTTTCCTAATATAGGATAAACGGAAGGTCATAGTTGGATGTGACTACCAAGGTGCATATTTGTAAATCCATACCTCTTTGATGAAGGCTCGGCCGTATCTTCGTTTGCCTTCCTCTTCGAAGGCTTGCCCGACGTGGGGGCCACTCTCTTCGGAGATACCCCTGGGGCAGCATGGCGCGCCAAACGCCTCCCCTTCTGAGCATAGGACAGTGCGGTGGGTGAGGCAGTATGAGAAAACTCTTCCGAATGAAATATCTCTGGATTACTTACGCTTGAAGTGGGGAGAAGACTAGGATAATCAGCGATGATGGCTACTTATGTGCCGTCATAGTTTTTTTGGTAAAACACCCCATTCTCGAGCACCACAAATATATCCAGATCCTCTTCAAATCCGGGGTCAAGGTCCCGATTGTGGCCCACGGGCTGCGGGGTAGGGCTGTAAAGCCCCTCAGAAGTCTTTCGCCAGTGCTGTTATAAATGGACGGGTTAATGTTCATTGAACATAGCTCAGGGAGTAGAATGAGTAGAGCAAAGGGGTTGGGGGCTTACCCAGCTAGGAGGACTATACATAGAGTATCCTTCCCTGTGCTTAATGCGCAAGAACTCCTCTTACTCCCCTTTGAACAGTTTGGCTAATATTTTGGCCAGGGCGGCAGGGGTGTTTGGACCTTTCCCGCCGCAGCAGGAGGCGTCATCTTCCCCATTGTAGTGCCACATGGGAAGTCCTCTGTATTGGAGTGGCTGGACCCCCCGCACTATGGAGATCGCCATTACTTCGACCATAGTGCATCCGGACTGGGCGAGCATCCTTATCTTGCTCAAGAGTTGGCGAACCTCCATACTATCTTCCTCCTCAAGGCTCCAGGGGCGCCAGCTGTGATGTTTCTTCAAAGGAACACTTGCGAACTCAGGAAGACCCCTCCGGGCTGGGTCTGGAAGTACGACGTCCTCGACGTAGATCCACTCAGAAGTCCACTCTTCAGACGCCTTCTTCGGCGTGCCGGATAGGTATCCGGTCCCGGCAATGCGCCATATTTCGGCTCCGCCCACTTCAAATATTGATCCCTCATGGTTACGCGGGACAAGGCAGAATAACCTTCTCCACAATTCAAAATGGGCCTCACAACCCAGGAATAGTTCGCATAAAGCAACATAACCCGCAATGTGCAGGATGGAAGCTGGGGTAAAGTTATGCAGCTGGAGGCCATAATATTCCAAAAGCCCTCGGAGGAATGGATGAATTGGAAATCCCACGCCCCTTAGCAGATAGGGGACAAAACACACTCGTTCCCCCCGGATGGATTGGGGAAATCCTCTGCCTGGGTTTTGCCGTCAAAGGAGGCCAACCCTGCTCGAACAGGGACCAGATCCGCAGGGGGAGAAACCCCTGCGTTTGCAGCTTCACCAGCTGACCGTGGGATACGGAGCACCTCTCCCACTCGCCTCTCTCTGGGCCGCAGGGACGGGAGGAGGAGCTGGGAACGCTAGACATGTTCTTTCCTAGCGACCTTTGGGTATTTTCTTTGCGAGGTGATTGAATGGATCTAGGATTCAGTCTCGTTAAATAGACGCTTTCCCTCACGTGGTCGGGGTGTTATGTGCAAAAATGCCTTGACCTCTCGCATCCGCTCGACACGTGGAAGCCGAAGTTGTTGATACACAGAAGCCGAGGGGTACACCATTAAATGGAAGGCCGAACACACTACTTGGAGGTCATTGGTGGAGGAACCCGCCTAGCAATGCCGAAGACAATCTATGCGCCGAACACCTCACCATTGAAGACTGGTTTGGGGGCTACTGAGGGAGTCCTAGACTAAGGGGTCCTCGGGCACTGTTAACTATGGGCCGGACTGATGGGCTGTGAGGATACGAAGACCGAAGACTGCACCCGTGTCCAGATGGGACTCTCCTTGGCGTGGAAGGTGTCGGTGTCAAAACCGGCGGATCACGGGTAGGGGGTCCTGAACTGTGCGTCTAAGGTGGATGGTAACAGGAGGCGGGGGACACGATGTTTACCCAGGTTCGGTCCATCTTGATGGAGGTAATACCCTACGTCCTGCTTGATTGATCTTGATGATATGAGTATTACAAGAGTTGATCTACCACGAGATCGTAGAGGCTAAACCCTAGAAGCTAGCCTATGGTATGATTGTTGTTGTCCTACGGACTAAACCCTCTAGTTTATATAGACACTGGAGGGGGCTAGGGTTACACAGAGTCGGTTACAAGGAAGAAGATCTACATATCCATATTTCCAAGCTTGCCTTCCACGCCAAGGAGAGTCCCATTCGGACACGGGACGAAGTCTCCAATCTTGTATCTTCATAGTCCAACAGTCCGGCCAAAGGATATAGTCCGGCTGTCCGAAGACCCCCTAATCCAGGACTCCCTCGGTAGCCCCCGAACCAGGCTTCAATGACGACGAGTCCAGCGCGCAGATTGTCTTTGGCATTGCAAGGCGGGTTCTTCTCCAAATTCTGAATGTCTACTGAGTAGTGTCCGGCTCCTCATAAATGTTTGCACCTCTTGGCTTCTGCGCCCAATAAGGGCTATCTTCCACGTGTTGAGCAAATGCGAGGAGCCAGGGCATTTTTACATTTGCCACCCGAGCCATGTCAGTAAACTGTCTATTAAAGAGACGGGGATTGTTAGATCTAGACCACACCATCCTCCCACAACGAGTATCCATCAGAGCGCGCTCGGAAAAATCCATTCCAACATGGCCGGCCATCGCAGCTCCTCCTCCCGCTCCCGTAGCCCTAAGCCCGGTGACTGGGAGAAGTGTTCCGTCCCGCACAACCAATTAGTAGAGTTATAGACTCAGGGATTTCTCCCTCCAGCGTATATGGTCCCCTTTCGAGCTGGGCTCGCCACCTATAATGGCGGGGAGCAAGCGGAGAGCTTCCCCAATCCCTCCAAGGGAGTCCTGGATTAGGGGGTCTCCGAACAGCCGTACTATATCTTTTGGTCGGACTGTTGGACTATGAAGATACAAGATTGAAGACTTCGTCCTGTGTCCGGATGGGACTTTACTTGGCGTGGAAGGCAAGCTTGGCAATATGGATATGTAGATCTCCTCCCTTGTAACCGACTTTGTGTAACCCTAGCCCCCTCCGGTGTCTATATAAACCGGAGGGTTAGTCCGTAGGACAACATACAATTGAAGGAAATATGCCCTAGAGGCAATAATAAAGTTATTATTTATTTCCTTATTTCATGATAAATGTTTATTATTCATGCTAGAGTTGTATTAACCGGAAACATAATACTTGTGTGAATACATAGACAAACAGAGTGTCACTAGTATGCCTCTACTTGACTAGCTCGTTAATCAAAGATGGTTATGTTTCCTAACCATGGACAAAGAGCTGTTATTTGATTAACGGGATCACATCATTAGATGAATGATCTGATTGACATGACCCATTCCATTAGCTTAGCACCCGATCGTTTAGTATGTTGCTATTGCTTTCTTCATGACTTATACATGTTCCTATGACTATGAGATTATGTAACTCCCGTGTGCCGGAGGAACACTTTGTGTGCTACTAAACGTCACAACGTAACTGGGTGATTATAAAGGTGCTCTATAGGTGTCTCCAAAGGTACATGTTGGGTTGACGTATTTCGAGATTAGGATTTGTCACTCCGATTGTCGGAGAGGTATCTCTAGGCCCTCTCGGTAATGCACATCACTTAAGCCTTGCAAGCAATGCAACTAATGAGTTAGTTGCGAGATGATGTATTACAGAACGAGTAAAGAGACTTGCCGGTAACGAGATTGAACTAGGTATTGGATACCGACGATCGAATCTCGGGCAAGTAACATACCGATGACAAAGGGAACAACGTATGTTGTTATGCGGTCTGACCGATAAAGATCTTCGTAGAATATGTAGGAGCCAATATGGGCATCCAGGTCCCGCTATTGGTTATTGACCGGAGACGTGTCTCAGTCATGTCTAGATTGTTCTCGAACCCGTAGGGTCCGCACGCTTAAGGTTTCGATGATAGTTATATTATGAGTTTATGAGTTTTGATGTACCGAAGGAGTTCGGAGTCCCGGATGAGATTGGGGACATGACGAGGAGTCTCGAAATGGTCGAGACGTAAAGATCGATATATTGGACGACTATATTCGGACAGCGGAAAGGTTCCGAGTGATTCGGGTATTTTTCGGAGTACCGGAGAGTTACGGGAATTCGCCGGGAGAAGTATTGGGCCTTGATGGGCTTTAGTGGGAAGAGGAGAAAGGGCCTGCTGCGCCCCCCCTCCCCTCTAGTCCGAATTGGACTAGGGAAAAGGGGGCCGGCCACCTTTCCTTCTCCTCCACTTCCTTCTCCCTTCCTCCCCTCTTGGTGGACTCCTACTAGGACTTGGAGTCCTAGTAGGACTCCACATCCTGGCCGCACCTAGCCTTGGCCGGCCTCCTCCTCCTCCATCCTTTATATACAGGGGCAGGGGGCACCCCATAGACACACAAGTTGATCCACGTGGTCTTATTCTTAGCCGTGTGCGGCGCCCCCTGCCACCATAGTCCTTGATAATATTGTAGCGGTGCTTAAGCGAAGCCCTGCGATAGTTGTACATCAAGATCGTCACCACGCCGTCGTGCTGACGGAACTCTTCCCCGACACTTTGCTGGATCGGAGTCCGGGGATCGTCATCGAGCTGAACGTGTGCTAAAACTCGGAGGTGCCGTAGTTTCGGTGCTTGATCGGTCGGGCCGTGAAGACGTACGACTACATCAACCGCATTGTCATAACGCTTCCGCTGTCGATCTACAAGGGTACGTAGATCACACTCTCCCCTCTCGTTGCTATGCATCACCATGATCTTGCGTGTGCGTAGGAAAATTTTGAAATTACTACGTTCCCCAACAGTGGCATCCGAGCCTAGGTTTTATGGTTTGATGTTATATGCATGAGTAGAACACAAGTCAGTTGTGGGCGATATAAGTCATACTGCCTACCAGCATGTCATACTTTGGTTCGGCGGTATTGTTGGATGAAGCGGCCCGGACCGACATTACGCGTACGCTTACGCGAGACCGGTTCTCCCGATGTGCTTTGCACACAGGTGGCTTGCGGGTGACTGTTTCTCCAACTTTAGTTGAACCGAGTGTGGCTACGCCCGGTCCTTGCGAAGGTTAAAACGGAGTCAAATTGACAAACTATCGTTATGGTTTTGATGCGTAGGTGAGATTGGTTCTTGCTTAAGCCCGTTGCAGCCACGTAAAACTTGCAACAACAAAGTAGAGGACGTCTAACTTGTTTTTGCAGGGCATGTTGTGATGTGATATGGCCAAGACATGATGCTAAATTTTATTGTACGAGATGATCATGTTTTGTAACCGAGTTATCGGCAACTGGCAGGATCCATATGGTTGTCGCTTTATTGTATGCAATGCAATCGCGATGTAATGCTTTACTTTATCACTAAGCGGTAGCGATAGTCGTGGAAGCATAAGATTGGCGAGACGACAATGATGCTACGATGGAGATCAAGGTGTTGCGCCGGTGACGATGGTGATCATGACGGTGCTTCGGAGATGGAGATCACAGGCACAAGATGATGATGGCCATATCATATCACTTATATTGATTGCATGTGATGTTTATCTTTTATGCATCTTATCTTGCTTTGATTGACGGTAGCATTATAAGATGATCTCTCACTAATTATCAAGAAGTGTTCTCCCTGAGTATGCACTGTTGCGAAAGTTCTTCGTGCTGAGACACCACGTGATGATCGGGTGTGATTGGCTCTACGTTCAAATATAACGGGTGCAAAACAGTTGCACACGCGGAATACTCAGGTTATACTTCACGAGCCAAGCATATACAGATATGGCCTCGGAACACGGAGACCGAAAGGTCGAGCGTGAATCATATAGTAGATATGATCAACATAGTGATGTTCACCATTGAAACTAATCCATCTCACGTGATGATCGGACATGGTTTAGTTGATTTGGATCACGTGATCACTTAGAGGATTAGAGGGATGTCTATCTAAGTGGGAGTTCTTAAGTAATATGATTAATTGAACTTAAATTTATCATGAACTTAGTCCTGGTAGTATTTTGTAAATCATGTTGTAGATCAATAGCTCGCGTTGTTGCTTCCCTGTGTTTATTTTGATATGTTCCTAGAGAAAATTGTATTGAAAGATGTTAGTAGCAATGATGTGGATTGGGTCCGTGATCTGAGGTTTATCCTCATTGCTGCACAGAAGAATTATGTCCTTGATGCACCGCTAGGTGACAGACCTATTGCAGGAGCAGATGCAGACGTTATGAACGTTTGGCTAGCTCAATATGATGACTACTTGATAGTTTAATGCACCATGCTTAATGGCTTAGAATCGGGACTTCAAAGATGTTTTGAACGTCATGGACCATATGAGATGTTCCAGGAGTTGAAGATAATATTTCAAGCAAATACCCAAGTTGAGAGATACGAAGTCTCCAACAAGTTCTATAGCTAAAAGATGGAGGAGAATCGCTCAACTAGTGACCATGTGCTCAGATTGTCTGGGTACTACAATCGCTTGAATCAAGTGGGAGTTAATCTTCCAGAGAAGATAGTGATTGGCAGAATTCTCTAGTCACCATGACCAAGTTAGTAGAACTTTGTGATGAACTATAGTATGCAAGGGATGACGAAAACGACTCCCGAGCTTTTCATGATGATGAAATCGATGAAGGTAGAAATCAAGAAAAACATCAAGTGTTGATGGTAGACAAGACCACTAGTTTCAAGAAAAGGGCAGAGGGAAGAAGGGGAACTTCAAAAAGAACAGCAAGCAAGTTGCTACTCAAGTGAAGAAGCCCAAGTCTGGACCTAAGCCTGAGACTGAGTGCTTCTACTACAAAGGGACTGGTCACTGGAAGCGGAACTACCCCAAGTGATTGGCAGATAAGAAGGATGGCAAAGTGAACATAAGTATATTTGATATACATGTTATTGATGTGTACTTTACTAGTGTTTATAGCAACCCCTCAGTATTTGATACTAGTTCAGTTGCTAAGATTAGTAACTCAAAACGGGAGTTGCAGAATAAACAGAGACTAGTTAAGGGTGAAGTGACGATGTGTGTTGGAAGTGGTTCCAAGATTGATATGATCATCATCGCACACTCCCTATAAATTCGGGATTAGTGTTGAACCTAAATAAGTGTTATTTGGTGTTTACATTGAGCATGAATATGATTTGATCATGTTTATTGTAATACGGTTATTCATTTAAGTAAGAGAATAAATTGTTGTTCTGTTTACATGAATAAAACCTTATATGGTTACACACCCAATGAAAATAGTTCGTTGGATCTCGATTGTAGTAATACACATAATCATAATATTGAAACCAAAAGATGAAAAGTTAATAATGTAGTGCAACTTATTTGTAGCACTGCTGTATAGGTCATATTGGTGTAAAGCGCATGAAGAAACTCCATGCTGATGGGCTTTTGGAATCACTTGATTATGAATCAGTTGATGCTTGCGAACCATGCCTCATGGGCAAGATGACTAAGACTCTGTTCTTCGGAACAATGGAGCGAGCAACAAATTTGTTGGAAATCATACATACTGATGTATGTGGTCCGATGAATATTGAGGCTCGCGATAGGTATCATTATTTTCTGATCTTCATAGATGATTTGAGCAGATATAAGTATATCTACTTGATGAAACATAAGTCTGAAACATTTGAAAAGTTCAAAGAATTTCAGAGTGAAGTGGAGAATCATCGTAACAAGAAAATAAGGCTTCTACGATCTGATCGCAGGAGACAAATATTTGAGTTACGAGTTTGGTCTTCAATTAAAACAATGTGGAATAGTTTCACAAATTCGTGCCACCCGAAACACCACAGCATAATGGTGTGTCCGAACGTCATAGCCGTACTTTATTAGATATAGTGCAAATCTATGATGTTTCTTACTGATTTACCACTATCGTTTTTGAGGTTATGCATTAAAGACAACTGCATTCACGTTAAAAAAGGGGCACCATCTAAGTCCGTTGAGACGACACAATCTGAACTGTGGTTTAGCAAGAAACCAAAGTTGTCGTTTCTTAAAGTTTGGGGTTGTGATGCTTATGTGAAAAAGTTTCATCCTGATAAGCTCAAAACCAAATCGGAGAAATATGTCTTCATAGGATACCCAAAAGGAGACTGTTGGGTACACCTTCTATCACAGATCCTAAGGCAAGACATTCGTTGCTTATAATGGATCCTTTCTAGAGAAGGAGTTTCTCTCGAAAGAAGTGAGTAGGAGGAAAGTAGAACTTGATAAGGTAATTGTACCTTCTCCCTTATTAGAAAGTAGTTCATCACAGAAATCTGTTCTTGTGACTACTACACCAATTAGTGAGGAAGCTAATGATGATGATCATAAAACTTCAGATCAAGTTACTACCGAATCTCGTAGGTAAACCAGAGTGAGATCCGCACCAGAGTGGTACAGTAATCCTGTTCTGGAAGTCATGTTACTAGACCATGACGAACTTGCGAACTATGAGGAAGCGATGATGAGCCCAGATTCCGCAAAATGGCTTGAGGCCATGAAATCTGAGATGGGATTCATGTATGAAAACAAAGTATGGACTTTGGTTGACTTGCCCAATGATCGGCAAGCCATAGAAAATAAGTGGATCTTCAAGAGGAAGACGGACGTTGATAGTAGTGTTACTATCTACAAAGCTAGAATTGTCGCAAAAGGTTTTTGACAAGTTCAAAGTGTTGACTATGATGAGAGTTTCTCACTCGTATCTATGCTTAAGTCTGTCCGAATCATGTTAGCAATTGCCGCATTTTATGAAATCTGGCAAATGGATAAACAAAACTACATTCCTTAATGGATTTCTTAAAGAAGAGTTGTATATGATGCAACCAGTAGGTTTTGTCAATCCTAAAGGTTCTAATAAAATGTGCAAGCTCCAGCGATTCCTCTATGGACTGGTGCGAGCATCTCAGAGTTGGAATACACGCTTTGATAAGTTGATCAAAGCATATAGTTTTATACAGACTTGCGGTGAAGCCTGTATTTACAAGAAAGTGAGTGGGAGCACTACAGCATTTCTGATAAAGTATATGTGAATGACATATTGTTGATCGGAAATAATGTAGAATTATTCTGTAAAGCATAAAGGAGTGTTTGAAAGGAGTTTTTCAAAGAAAGACTTCGGTGAAGCTGCTTACATATTGAGCATCAAGATCTATAGAGATAGATCAAGATGCTTGATAAGTTTTTTTCAATAAATACATACCTTGACAAGATTTTGAAGTAGTTCAAAATGGAGCAGTCAAAGGAAGAGTTCTTGCCTGTATTACAAGGTGTGAAGTTGAGTAAGACTCAAAGCCCGATGACGGCAGAAGATAGAAAGAGAATGAAAGTCATTCCCTATGCCTTGGCCATATGTTCTATAAAGTATGTCATGCTGTATACCAGATCTATTGTATACCCTGCACTGATTTGGCAAGGGAGTACAATAGTGATCTAGGAGTAGATCACTGGACAGCGGTCAGAATTATCCTTAGTGAAATAAGGATATGTTTCTCGATTATGGACATGACAAAAGGTTCGTCGTAAAGGGTTACGCCGATGCAAGTTTTGACACTAATCTAGATGACTCTAAGTCTCGGTCTAGATACATATTGAAAGTGGGAGCAATTAGCTAGAGTAGCTCCATGCAGAGCATTGTTGACATAGAAATTTGCAAAATACATGTGGATCTGAATGTGGCAGACCCGTTGACTAAGATTCTCTCACAAGCAAAACATGATCACACCTTAGTACTCTTTGGGTGTTAATCACATAGCGATGTGAACTAGATTACTGAATCCAGTAAACCCTTTGGGTGTTGGTCACATGGCGATGTGAACTATGGGTGTTAATCACATGGTGATGTGAACTATTGCTGTTAAATCACATGACGATGTGAACTAGATTATTGACTCTAGTGCAAGTGGGAGACTGAAGGAAATATGCCCTAGAGGCAATAATAAAGTTATTATTTATTTCCTTATTTCATGATAAATGTTTATTATTCATGCTAGAATTGTATTAACCGGAAACATAATACATGTGTGAATACATAGACAAACAGAGTGTCACTAGTATGCCTCTACTTGACTAGCTCATTAATCAAAGATGGTTATGTTTCCTAACCATGGACAAAGAGTTGTTATTTGATTAACGGGATCACATCATTAGATGAATGATCTGATTGACATGACCCATTCCATTAGCTTAGCACCCGATCGTTTAGTATGTTGCTATTTCTTTCTTCATGACTTATACATGTTCCTATGACTATGAGATTATGTAACTCCCGTGTGCCGGAGGAACACTTTGTGTGCTACTAAACGTCACAACGTAACTGGGTGATTATAAAGGTGCTCTATAGGTGTCTCCAAAGGTACATGTTGGGTTGACGTATTTCGAGATTAGGATTTGTCACTCCGATTGTCGGAGAGGTATCTCTAGGCCCTCTCGGTAATGCACATCACTTAAGCCTTGCAAGCAATGCAACTAATGAGTTAGTTGCGAGATGATGCATTACAGAACGAGTAAAGAGACTTGCCGGTAACGAGATTGAACTAGGTATTGGATACCGATGATCGAATCTCGGGCAAGTAACATACCGATGACAAAGGGAACAACGTATGTTGTTATGCGGTCTGACCGATAAAGATCTTCGTAGAATATGTAGGAGCCAATATGGGCATCCAGGTCCCGCTATTGGTTATTGACCGGAGACGTGTCTCGGTCATGTCTACATTGTTCTCGAACCCTTAGGGTCCGCACGCTTAAGGTTTCGATGACAGTTATATTATGAGTTTATGAGTTTTGATGTACCGAAGGAGTTCGGAGTCCCGGATGAGATCGGGGACATGACGAGGAGTCTCGAAATGGTCGAGACGTAAAGATCGATATATTGGACGACTATATTCGGACAGCGGAAAGGTTCCGAGTGATTCGGGTGTTTTTCGGAGTACCGGAGAGTTACGGGAATTCGCCGGGAGAAGTATTGGGCCTTGATGGGCTTTAGTGGGAAGAGGAGAAAGGGCCTGCTGCGCCCCCCCTCCCCTCTAGTCCGAATTGGACTAGGGAAAAGGGGGCCGGCCACCTTTCCTTCTCCTCCACTTCCTTCTCCCTTCCTCCCCTCTTGGTGGACTCCTACTAGGACTTGGAGTCCTAGTAGGACTCCACATCCTGGCCGCACCTAGCCTTGGCCGGCCTCCTCCTCCTCCATCCTTTATATACAGGGGCAGGGGGCACCCCATAGACACACAAGTTGATCCACGTGATCTTATTCTTAGCCGTGTGCGGCGCCCCCTGCCACCATAGTCCTCGATAATATTGTAGCGGTGCTTAGGCGAAGCCCTGCGATAGTAGTACATCAAGATCGTCACCACGCCGTCGTGCTGACGGAACTCTTCCCCGACACTTTGCTGGATCGGAGTCCGGGGATCATCATCGAGCTGAACGTGTGCTAAAACTCGGAGGTGCCGTAGTTTCGGTGCTTGATCGGTCGGGCCGTGAAGACGTACGACTACATCAACCGCGTTGTCATAACGCTTCCGCTGTCGATCTACAAGGGTACATAGATCACACTCTCCCCTCTCGTTGCTATGCATCACCATGATCTTGCGTGTGCGTAGGAAAATTTTGAAATTACTACATTCCGCAACAACAATCATACCATAGGCTAGCTTCTAGGGTTTAGCCTCTGCGATCTCGTGGTAGATCAACTCTTGTAATACTCATATCATCAAGAACAATCAAGCAGGACATAGGGTATTACCTCCATCAAGAGGGCCCGAACCTGGGTAAACATCGTGTCCCCTGCCTCCTATTAATATCCGCCTTAGACGCACAGTTCGGGACCCCCTACCCGAGATCCGCCGGTTTTGACACCGACATTGGTGCTTTCATTGAGAGTTCCAATGTGCCATCACCGTAAGGCTGGATGGCTCCTTCGATCATCAGTAGCGATGCGGTCCAGGGTAAGGTTTTCCTCCCTAGATAGATCTTCATATTCGGCGGCTTCGCACTGCGGGCCAATTCGCTTGGCCATCTGGAGCAGATCTGGAGCTACGCCCTTGGCGATCAGGTCAGGTTCAGAAACTTAAACTACACCGCCGATCACTACAAAAAAGACACATCCATGAGACTTCTATGACGATAATTGTGACAAAACCTGGTATCATCATAGATATGGTGGGCTCCTACTTCTATGACAAAAAATCATGACAGAAAATGGGCTTTTCGTCCTGGGCGGACCGGAAACGCAGCTGCGTGACATTCTTTGGGCCGTCCATGACGGAAAAAACCGTTTTAGAAGCGAGGGCGAGGAAAATTTCGGGGAGTTCCCGGTTACGGTGGGAGGTCGGGGGCCGAGCGATGCGCGTTTCTCTCGTACACGTACGCGCGTGTGTGCGAGGCATTGGCTCTAACTGAACCCGAGCGATTGCACTGCAGGCTACGCGTTACTGAACCCGAGCGATCGATCGATGGCTGTTAATTGAACCCGATCGAGCAATTCCTTCGCTACTGCTGCTAACTGAAGCCGATCGATTGGACGAATAGTGAGCGTTGCGGGGGGGGGGGGGGGTGGATGAACAGTGAGCGGTGGCGTTGCCTCTGGATGAATAGGACCCCGTGGTGTGGTGGAGGGCTGGATGAATAGTAGACGGTGGAGGGGTGGTTGAACAGTAGACGGTGGAGGGGTGCCCATGGAGGGGTGGTTGAACAGTACCCGGCGGAGTAGCGCGCGGTGGAGGCTGGATGAACAGGAGCTCGTGGAGGCTGGAGGAGGTCGACGGTAGACCGTGGAGGCTGGAGGAGGTCGACGGTGGAGATGAACAGTATCCCGTGGAGTCCCGTTTTGCGGTACGCCACACCCCTCCCGATCAACAGGAACCCTGTTTTGACCGTAGGAGGTCCGTTTCGTCCGTTTTGCGGTACGCCACACCCCTCCCGGCAACACACTACAAAAAAATACACTTCCGCGATGATATGTGTTTGTCACAGTAGGTCGTTATTTTGTCATGCATGTACATCCATGACAAATTTATGACAGAATCAAGATAGTCATACCTATGCTGTCGTAGAAGTGTTCCATGACATTACCAAAATTATCATCACGGAAGTGTCCACTTCCATGACGATAAATCACGCGTCACAGAAGTGCTTTCGTCAAGGGTGACCAACATGTGGCATCCACCGTAACAGAACGCCGTTAAGCTATCGGGTCGGGTTTTGGATCCGATAACCCATTAACAGCCTCGACCAATGGGGATTTTCCATGTGTAAAATCATCATTGGCTGGAGGAAACACGTGTTGGCTCATCGTTGGGACAGATGTCAACCACTCATTGGACGGAAGGCACCTATGATACGTCGACATGTGGCACGGCCCAACAGAGGCCCATTCCTGTGAAAAGGCCGGCCGTTTGACTTGGTCAAAAGGTGGCGGGCCGGCCCATGGAAAGCCTGTTAACGGCATGTTCGCATATAGCCCATTTACAGCCCGCTAACCCAAGGCCCGTTACGCCCTATCCGAATTAGGCCCAGTAGCGTCATCTGGGCCATCCAATATGATTCCAGCCCGTTTTCACTTTTGGCCCATGTATGGCCCATGACGTCTTTCGGCCCATATGAGGCCCTATGTAACTATTGGCCTATTAACAGCCCGTGGATGAAACTGGCCCATAATGAACAATGTATCACTTTACACCCATTAACAGCCCGTGGTGAAACTAGCCCGTAATGAACAGTGTATCACTTTATACCCATTAACGGCCTGTTATTCCGTTGGGCCGTTTCCAGCCCATGTTATCTTTCGGCCTTCTCAGAGTCCATTTATTCTTGGGCTCATTTCCAGCATTCGTTTACTTACGGCCCGTTACTGTCATTTTCTGCTTGTGGGCCAAATTCAGGCCATGGTTACAGTCGGCCCGTTTGTGGTCCGCTAATACGTTGGGTCGTTTTCATAGCGCCATCAAATACGGCCTATTAACGATGGCCCGTTACGGTCGGCCCATGAACGGACGATTCCAACTCTAGCCCGTTTACGACCATAATGCGGCCTGTCATTGGCCCATGTTTGGCCAATCGATCATACGGCCCATATAAGGCCCATCGATGATACGGCCCGTATAAGGCCCATTGTTTCTACGGCCCGTAGAAGGCCTACTGTTTCTACGGCCCGTAGAAGGCCCACTGTTTCTACGGTCGGTAGGAGGCCCAGTGTCACTATAGTAAATATTAGCCCATGGTTATTGTGGCCTAGTTTTAAAAAATAGGTTATTGCAGCCACTAGTTAACCGCGGAAAAAGAACTGCAATGACTACAAGCAAACAAATAAACAAGACAACAAGGAAATAAATAAGCAAGCAACTAATGCTAGGCTATCACGGCTATTACACATATTACATCCACTGGGCATCAAAGTTCGCCACCAGTGCAAATATAGGGAACAAAGCAGCATATCATATACACTGGCCGTCAAAATTGGCCACAAGTGCAAATAAACACGGCAGCAAAACAAGAGCATAACTGAAACAACTTCAGAAGAGCTCAAGAAACGTTATCCTGGGTATCCACCATGCTGGCAATAAGCTTAGAAAGCTGATTAGCTTTGTCCTCTTTGGCACTAAAATCCTCCAACGCTTGCTGTTGCACCAGAAAGTATGCATCTGAATGCTCCAGGGACTTCCGCAGTCCGTCCGCTTCTTGTCGCAACACAGCTGATCGATGTCTTTCAGCTTGTAGTTGAGACTCAAGAAACCGAACTGATTCAGACAGTGAGTTTGAATAGCTTGTGCAAGCGGTAGTGGCCAGTAACTCCAACACTAAACCAAGACAGGATGTGTCACTATCCTGAACCTTATCTGCATTACTTCCTTTACCATTGCTTAATAAAGCACTCTTCTATTCTGTCAGCATTCTAAAAGAAGAAACAAGCAGACACATAACAAGTTTAGCATGTACTAGTATATGAAACTCATTTTGGTGAACCAGTTCATTAGTAAGGTGGACAGGATTAAACTACCAAGTCTTCTATTGCCAAGTACTAGTACATAATAAAAGCATCAAACAAACATATATCTATGTCCTATGGTAGCAATGGAATCTTAAATTAGAACAGTTGTTCTTCAGGTTTAGGCACTTGTTCTACATGAACAGAGTACAGTAAGACGCAGGAATATAATACTTAAAATAGAAAATGAGCTCATAGACCTTACCACATTCTTGGTTCGGGACCAGTACAGAACAAGGCGTTCCCAGTCATCGTCCAGTAAATGTGTCTCAGGAGAACGTAAGGGAATTTGATGAGTTTCTTTGCCGGTGAAGTACGTTTTCTCCAAGTAATTCCGATACTGCCACCAAGCATTCTTGAAGATAGCAGAGGTATTAGCACAGGTTACCTCATCCTGAGTTTCCAAATCGGTCCTTCTCTATAGAGAAAAATGGGAAAATTTGCTATATTATAACCATCATGGAGGTAGGATGTATGAGACGGAGCAAAGTAATTGCCATGAATAACATTACTTACACATAACTCCTGGACAAACACCTGCAACTGGCATTTTCCTTCATCTTCAGTATAATATTTCCAAGATGGGAAGATACGCACATACGATTTAACAACATCAAATGCGATAGATGCTAAACTACGACTGGCTGGTTGTGCTTCCTCCACAAGAATAGGCATACTAACTGGTGGAGTTGGGGTTCGCCGTGATAGTACTGGCCCTATGGGCACTGGAGCTGCCTTACTAACTGATCTTGTTTGGGAGCTCTGTGGTGGAGATGGTGCTGTGTCAACAGGAACTGGGTTACTATCGGCTGGGGTTGGGGTTAGACTGGGTGAAGCTGGTTCTCTGTCCATCGTAGTAGGGGTACAATCTACGAGAGTTTGGGTTATGTGTGGTAGGGATGGTTCTTGTGCATGTACAACCGGGGTGCTATCTCCACCAAGAGGTAGCACTGTTTTATTTGAAGACCGTGTTTTTAGTCTGCTAGATACTGGCATCACCCGCTCCAATTGAAATGGCTGATAAACAGGAAACATAGTTGAATGTACAGACATTGTATGAGAGACAGATGCAATAGATAGTGTGGAAAAAAGAGGGCATGAAATAGTTGACATGTATATTGTTTAACTAAAACGGATAGCATGACATAATTTCACATATATGATGTCTATCTAAACTGGATAGCATAGCATAACATAATTCAAAGATATGATGAATAACTAAACAGGATCGCATGACATAATTCACCTACATGTTATCTAAGTAATCAGGATCGCATCATTTAATTCACATATGTGATTTATATGCTAAACAGAGGGCATTCGATATGATGTCTGAACTAAGAACATGGTGTTGAATATTGTGTATATGATGTCTAAACTATGCAATGCAAGACACCGTATGCATGATATGAGCAGTATAACTGTGCCAAGTTAGAGCATACACCTCAGTGGGGGAATAGGACTGGTCATCTGTCTCTGAATCCATCTCTGAGGAGCTATCGGGACCCAACAAGAGATCTGCTTTGACAGGTAGCACTGTCTGCTTTGAAGGCCTTGTTTTCACTCCAGATTTTTCCATCTCCCACCCAAATGGCTGATTCACAGGAAGAGTAGTTTAATGTACAAACATTGTCGACAAATGGAAATGTAATGAAGAAAAGGATGCGCAAGATATCATTCAAATATATGATCCCTGGTTAAACAGGATGGCATCGCACATTTCACATATATTATGGCTGGCTAAAAGACATGAGACTGCATAATTCCCATATATGATATAGAAACTAAATAGGTGGCATTACAAAACATGTCTAAACTAAGCAGATGACATATATGATGTTAAAAGTAGGCACTACAAGGCAACATATGCATGATATGACTAACATCATCATGCCAAGGTAGAGCAAACACCTTGGGGGTAAATAGGAGTGGTCAGCGGCGTCCGAATCCGCCTCAGAACAGATATCTTCCTCTGGATTACAATCTGGACAGGGGTGGGGAGGGTTTGCCATTGAACCCACCATGGAGCGATGTTTGCATGACATTGTATTGCCGCGCAAAACTCTTCTCTTTTTCTCTACATGTTCAGCATGACTGTGTACAATATCTGACATGCTTACGAAAAAAATATGGTGAGATTATGTAAGGAGAGCATGCAGAAATTTAGAGTGATGGTAACAACCAGTGGATCGATGTTTTTCAGTTGAACCAAAATAGCCCTAATGGATCGACATGAATGTATAGTAATAAGTGATGCAACAAGTGTACAACCTCTTTGCCATAGCCGTGTCGGCCTCAGCATCATTGGGTTGGTCGCTGAAGCAGTTGAGGCAGAGGTGGCTGTCGAAGGTGTGGAGGAAGATCTGAGGAATCTATAGACGGCGTCCAGGGCACTGCTCTGTTGTGACGGATCATTCTGTCGTTGGAGCAGCTCCGGTGAGCCGTAAGACGTCAAGGCTGAAGCAGCACAAGACAAACATCGTCAATCTCAAGTGGGATTCTAATAGCATCTCTAATAGATGATGTAAAATGGATGTGAAATTAACATCACCAAAAACCACCTGACTACAACAGATGAGGTAAAAACTGTTGACTCTGAACTTAACTGTCGAAACTGAAATTTAGTGTGGAATCTGAATGCTACTGTCGAAACTGAACGCAATGGTAGCAGAGTGGCACTTGACATGTAGTTTAGGGAGGGCCTGCAGTTCATCTTTAACCTGCACCCCCCTGAGCCGCTAGCCACCACCGGCCGAACCGCCGGCCCCAGCGCCGCCTCGCCGCCCTGAAACAACTCGCCACCACTGCCCTGGCCAGCCCTCTAGGCCCCCCGCCCCCACCCTGAACCCTAAGATAGATAGTGGGGTACCTCTCCGGCGAGCCCCCATCCCCGTTGCGGGTGGTTCTTCCTTAACTCCGGCGAGCCCCCCCAACCCCTGAAAATCGACTGACCCAAAAGTCAATTCAGTCGACTGAAGTGTGGCTTAATCGGAGCAGAGCAGCAGCACAAGCGAGGGAGAGAGCAGCAGTAGCTAGGCGAGCGAGCGATCGAGCGAGAGCCGGAGCAGCAGCAGAAGATCCGGCTGGTATGGACGCCGCCGCCGACGGGGCCTCACACGGGGGGAGAGCCGCCATGGAGATGTCGCCCGCGGCGCCGGCTTCAAGGTAGCCGCTCCATGGGGGTGCGGGATGGAGCACCGTCGGCGGTGGGACGTCGAGTTAAGGAGAAGGTGCGATGCGATGAGTGTACAACCTCTTTGGTGGCGCCGAGTAGGCCTCGGCTTCGTCCGAGGAGTCGATGAGGATGCTGCGGTTCCGGTAGAGCAGGTTAAGGCAGCGCTGTGGGGATGGAGCAGCCGCGATAGACGAGGCGATCGTCGGAGCAGCTCCTTGGTGGTGGAGGATGGGGCGGCTGAACCGGCGGGACGGCAAGATGGACGACGGATCCTCATCCGGGGAGGTGGACGAGGGACATCGAGCTGTTGCGCTAGACGACATCATCGGGGAAGAGGCTCCGGCTGGGCAGCGGTGACGTGGCGGACGGAGGAGGGTGGGGTTTCGCGGCTGGAGCGGAGAGGTTATGGCGGCCTGGGATTTCGAATGGCGAAAAGGGGGCGATGGGAGGGGGTGAAGCATGACTTAGGAACGCGCTTGTCCAAAATGTAGGGTCTGTTACAAAAGTACCCCCCACCAATTTGAACTAGCGGCCCTTTCAGCTCAGGGTTAGAAGGGGGATTTCGCGTGTCGGGATTTGGCAGCTGGAGGGAGTTTTCACACGCTTTGTAATTTCGGGATAGCAAGGCGCGGGTTGTGAAGGCGCCAGTTTTGGGAGCACGATATCTGAATTTTCATATAACAAGACGCGGGTTGAATTTTAGGGACAGGCCTAACGTGTAGTAATATTGTACTTGTACGTACCAAATCAATTCGCACTTCCCTCAACCAAAAAGAGAGAGTCTTGCCCCATTTTACTATACAAATGCTATTCAAAGCTACTCCCTCCTTCCATCTATATAGGGCCTAATGCGTTTTTTGATGCTAACTTTGACCAAATATTAGAGCAATGATATATGACATGCAACTTACAAAAAGCACACCGTTAAATTCGTCTGTGAAAGGTTCTTTCAATGATATAATTTTCACATTGTGCATGTCATGTACTATTAATCTTGTCAATAGTCAAAGGCGGTCTTAAAAATCTCATTGCGCCCTATATAGATGGAAGGAGGGAGTATGAATCCATGTTATGTCCGATTAAATTTTTTTTGCTTGCTGTATAATGCATGTAACCTACTCATACCAACATTTTAGTGCATTCCAAATGTCTATACTACCGCTGCAATTCGAACTAAATTTGAATTCTTTTCTCTATTTCAATAAGAATCTACAATCATGATTGTTGCCAACTTCAACCATCATAGTTTCCTTGCTATCCGCCAGATATAAATCAGACGGCCTATAATGCAGGATGGCAGGCACACCATCATCAACAACTCCATTTTTTTACAAGAGTAGAGATAAAACATATTAAATGTAGTATACCATGTTCATAACCACACCATGTGTATCACCGTTATATATATTCACACATCCGTCGGTTTGAAACACTATGATAAATTCTTCAAATATCCGAATTCGCTTTTTATAATGAAGTATATATGATCTCTATTCGTCTTTTACACCCACACAACCCTCTTATCTTTGTAGCTAGTGCTAACTTCCTCTTGTGCATGCACACGCCCGCATCCCTCTCACCCTCCCTCAGCATTCTCTAGCTCCATCGCGCAAATTCGTCTTTTCACTTTAGGTCGTTCACCCATGGTGTGTGTAGGCCCCACAACTCCTTTACGGCACACATCGATCGATATGCCTCTCTAGCGAGGTGTTCCTAGCACAAACACAAGCTTCCCCTCTTCTCTTGTCACCGTCCATGCCTCACTCCCACCACTCTTTTCATCATTCTCGTACTCGCACACTCCTCCCCCTCGATATAGTATGCCTCTCGTACCACCTCCTACATGCATCCCTCTCTCTCTATCCTTCTCCTCGTGCCTCATTTGCTTCTAACACACACATGCATGTATACCGATCGATCTCCCAACATATACCTAGATCGACTTTAACTACCCCCCATCGATCGACGTACCTCACAAGTTATGTCTCTCTTTTCTCTTACAAAGGGCGATTGATCTTCCTATGTAGTTAAGTCTGCTTACCACAGCCACATCGTCCCCCCTCATCATTCGTGCATGCCTCCTGACCCATCTCTCACACACACGTGCACACACAACAAGCAGCCATCTCCTCTCTTATTGATATTGCGGGCGTGCCCTCCATTTGTCTAGCAAGCCTATCCCACCATTTGTTAGAAGTAACTCCACTACCACTCCCTCCAACACTCTAGCTCTGTCTCTCTCCCAACCTTATTCATCTCCTGCACATATGCATGGATGTCGATCGATCTCCCTTAATGCATGAGGCAGATCGATCTCCTTAATACATGAGGTACGCCTCTCTCCTCCTCCACACATATACCAGCCATTGTACCTCTGCCATAGAGACAAACTGCACATGTCCCATCTCACATTCCAGTAGGCCACCCACTCTATATCTTTGACGTGGGCACACACAAATTCGATGGCACTCTTTATCGATCGCGCGCACACACACACACATCATCCCTCTCTTTGATTCTATGGACACCTCAAGCCGATGATACCTCCACTCTCTTCTCGTGGATCGCCCCCTCTATATATATGTTATATCCAGGACTCTATTTCACACACATTGCATATGTTAAATTTTTTGATTGACCCCCCCAAAAACTCTCAAGAACCCACACACTATATCTCTCTAGGTTTGTATCTCTCTCACACAACCCCACGCAGGTGGTGTATGTATACAAGAAGAGAATAGGTGCACTGTGCACATACTCACGCTTCGTGCCCAGCCACACACGCGCGGGTACACGGTGGAGCTCATTTCTTTACGAAATGGCAGCCCACGTGCTAATTTGAACGCCTATAGCGGTTGTTTACCTAGGGAAGTCGTGTACCACGCGTGCACGAAACAAAGTTCGACTTGACGCGTTGCCGCGTTATTTTTAAATAAAGTTATAGCACTCAATGGCATGTACACAGAATATAAAACGATTTTTATGGAGGAAAAGGTAGTCCACTCTTCAGAGTATCTCACACAAGGCTCCGCTGGCCTCTCTCTCACCGTTGGTCACTGATCCGGCCGCATCCCATCCGCTGGGGGAAAGGGAGTGCGGTGGCCTCTCTCTCTCTCTCACCGTTGGTCACTGATCCGGCCGTATCCTGTCCGCCGGGCGAAAGGGAGTGCGGTGGCCTCTCTCTCTCTCACCGTTGGTCACTGATCCGGCCGCATCCCGTCCGCCGGGGGAAAGGGAGGAAGTGCATCGTTTCTCCGTTCAACGGCGCCGAGGCAGCACGTCCCGATCTGCGGTACACGCCGTTCTCTCTGACCAAGCTCCGGCTCGGCAGGGCCTACGCCACCTGTTCGCAGATTCCGCACGCCGCCGCTCACCTAGTTACATCTCGGCGACCTCCAAGTATCCCCTCCAGCCTTGCTCCACTGCCCGTTTTCCCATGTCGCTGCATGTGGATCGTCCATAGTTCTTTGCCCAAAATGTCGCTTGTTCGGCGTATTTTCCATATTGCATTCTCGTCCTCACACCGTTTTAGACAAACACAACCGTGTTGTTATCTTCCCTTAGGACAAGGAATATGCTTCTTTTTTGTCGTCGCATGTGTCATCAACTGTTATTGGCCAGTAATTGTTTCCTTTCTACCTCTTTTTTGCAAACAGGGCTATCCATTTCACGTCGTTGCTATTGCGACCTTTTGGTGAATTGCACAAATCACTTTTTTCTTAAGAGTGTTTTGTGTTGTTGTACTAAAATGTCACACGGGCAACGTCTCTACATTTCAGTGCGACTGCACAAAGGGAGATTGGTTTTGCTCTATCCTCCTCATCCAACTCCGAGCCTAATCTTCTCCAACTAGTTAGTCTTAAGAGAGATTGCAAAGGTGACCGGCTTCCATTTGTGTGTTTATTGTTTCATCAGCAGTCCTCTATTATCGTAATCACACTTGATATCTTTGGAACAGGGATGCTCAACTCTATTTTAGTGGAACTGCACAAAATGATCGGAATGTTGCATGCTCCAGACAGCTACTTCTTTTCCCAACATGCCTTGTTGATTTAGACAGAGTTGGGGGGACGTTGCTGCCAATGAAAGCATGGATCAATTTTAATTTAACACCTTCTCACAACTTTGTCTTCAGTTGTGATGTAATTATTAGCTTTGATCTGCTAATAATTGACATGCATTAGCAAGGAAGTTAGTTTTTTATTGTTTCCGAAAGAGCATCGATGGCAAGACACGCGAAACAAAAGCTGAAAGCTCACACCATTGTACAATTTCATGTCGCTGGAAAATTATTTGTATAGTACGTCAATTATGTAAGCAAATGATGGAAGCTTGATAGCATTGCCAGAAGCCTCTTCATCATCCGGGTCCATGTGCCATGCACAAAATTATACTCCTTCATTCCTAAATATTTGTCTTTTTACAAATTTCAAACGGGCATATTTTAGAGTGTAGATTCACTCATTTTGCTTCGTATGTGTACTCCCTGTGTTCCTAAATATTCTATTCGTCTTAACAGAGATTTCAACAAGTGACTACATACGGAGCAAAATGAGTGAATCTACACTCTAAAATATGTCTATATACATCCGTATGTGCTAGTCCATTTGAAATCTCTAAAAAGACAAATATTTGAGAGAGAGAGAGAGAGAGAGTAGTCACTCGTTGAAATCTCTAGAAAGACAAATACTCCGGAGTATATTTAAGAACCGAGGGGGTAGTGCACAACCGCATGGGAGACTCAGCCCGGTCGTTGCGCCGCATTAATAGTGAGTAATGAGCAGTCAAATCATAAGCCCCACCTTTCCCACTGTAAGTTGCTCTGAAGAAGCAACCATCAATATGCTCTTCTTTGAATCCACTCATACTACTCCATCCGTCACTGTTTATATAGCGCGCTTCAGAAAAAAGAAAAAAATTCTGTGGGACCAAGACGACTAGCGATCGGCCTGAAAAATAGCATTGGTAGTTATAGCACGGCGTCTATTACTAGAGGGAATAATGCGTACACACATGCATGCAGTGCTTCCACCCCGGTTACACACATGCATGCACTCCGTAGTAGTACAGTACATGGAGAGAAAATTGTGGACATGATTGCGGTTACCATGCCCTAATTAATTGGGCATTATACCAAACGCGTCTAAAGTCTCTCTGGTGGTGGAAATGCATTGAGAGAAATGCATCATAATGAAGCGCGCCCTGTAAACTGTGACGGAGGGTGGAGTAGTATGAAGGTGCAAAACCAAGTACGTGTACTACTGCGCTTGGCTCTTCGCCCCTTCGTGAAGTCGAACAATGATGGTACTCCGCATGTTGGGTACTACAGTGTATGCCTCTGGCAATCTGACACCGAATGGACTGATGCATGTCCACCGAGGGTAGGTTGCATTAGTCAAAAGGCGTAAGCGAGCTTCACCTTGTCCTGCAAGCTTCTCCTCGTTCTGCGAGTTGACGGGACACACCAAAAAGCAGTGCTAGTCCATACTCCCTCCTTTCTAGTTAATATGGCTTAATCTTTTTTGCGGGTAAATGAGAGAGCTTTATTCATATATAAGCATTCTTAGGACGATCAGCCAAGACACCGGTCACTAGGAAGCGAGGTACCCCACAAAAAAGTAGTAGGAAACGAGGTGTTTCATCAAGCCAGCTCTCGGCCACATTCAAAGTGCAGCAAGCACGGTTCGCATGAAGATGCGCCGCAAGGTTTGCTGACCTGTTTACATGCTGAATAACAAAAAAGAGGAAATATTACCGAATGCTACTATTTTTAACAGGATATGAGCCAGAATTAAGCGAGAATTGTGGCGGGTGTTCCATGCAATCAACTTCCATTATCACATGCGAGAACCCTCGAAGAGAACCAAATGTGTTGAAGATTGCTTTATCACATTTTAAAATTATAATAAGAGTGCAGACGCTCCTCCATCCGGTTCCTAGTACTAGTATAGTATGTACCTTTATGGACTATAGTAGTAGTAGTACTAGTAAACTTTGCGCTTGGCTGTTCGGGAACTCGAACAATAATAGCACTAGTAGTATAGTGTATGCTTCTGGCAATCTGACACCGAATTAACTGTTGCACGTCCACCGCCTGAGCGAGGGAGAGCTTGCATTAGTCAAAAGTTTCTCCTTGTCCTGCGAGCCACCGTGCGCAAGCTTCTCCTCGTTCGGCAAGTTGACGGGACACAACAAAGTAATGCTAGTCCATGCTGCCTCCTCTCCGGTTAATATGGCTTAATTTCAAATGAGATAAATACACTGTCTGTCACTGTATATTTGTAAAAATACGGTCAGTGGACTTCATAATACGCTCATTGCGCTCAATATATATATATTCCGGTGTTCGTACGGTCACTAGCTCACATTGACTAAGTATGTGTGTGCATGCACGTGTAGGTTGAGCACTTGAGCGTGACTGTGTGTGTTCCGTCGTGTGCTCGGACATGCATGCATTAGGGCATCGCATGCGTTTTTGCGTCCATGTGTACGTGTGACTGTTGCATACACATAGGCGGAGTACATGTAGGGGCCACTAAGGAGCAGTCAAATCACACAGTAAGTTAGTCGGAAGAAGTAACCATCATTTCACTCTTGAATGACATGTACGCAATATAAAATGGTTGATATGGAGAGAAAAAGAAAACCACTATATATACACTAGCAGGAGCCTAAGCTACAAGCCTGCTTGCTTAGGTTGCTCTCTTCACAAGCATAGAACGACGGGCCTGATCCCGCAACTGGGGGAAGGGAACAATGTTCTGTGTAGACGCGGTCGACATCGGCGAGGGAGAAAACCCACAGTCGGTGCGTCCCAATCAGGGGTCACCGCGGTATGGGCCGATGCCGCGTCCCAACCGTCCTTCTAGCTACAGCCCGACGTCCCAGGTAGTCCATCTTCCTTTTGGAGCCGGCTTGCTCCACTACCATAGCTCCATCTCCATGTCGATCTTTCTCTACTTCTACCGGCTTCTACTTGTGATGAGTTTATGTCTCGTGAACTAGTGCCAGTACTATTATTCTAATCACACTTCTTCAATATCTTTGCCATCAGGGATGCTCAGGTCGATTTTAGTGGAACTGCACAAAAGCATCGTATGATCCGAGGGTGTCAGCCGTCTTTCCTTCGTTAGGTTCTACCTGGCCAGGAAATTAAATCATGTTTAGGGTTTAGGGTTTAAGTCGTAGTGACCCCATCAGTAGTTTTTCTATCATACATGCTCTCACAACTTTTTTCTTTAGTTGTGAAGTAAATATTGGCTATGATCTATGAATCATTGAGATGCATCAGCATGCGTGTTAGTTTTCCTTTGTATTTGATGGAATGTTGTAACGGGGCAACCTTGGAATAGGAATGAAAATGGAGTGGAAAAGTTCCTGTTTTTCCGAAGAAAAACTGGAAACGGAGAGAAACCAACATTTCGTTTCGTTGGATCATGCCATCGAGCAAAACCAATGGTTAAATCACGTCTGTCGTGTCTCACCCTCCTCCATGGCTCGACCCCACACGGTCGCTTGGCATGCCACTCACCGCAAACCGAGTAGTATACCATAACTTTCCCACCTGCTTGTCGATGGATCAGGCCATGGAGTACTAGCACTACTGGAAGAGATTGACGAGTTGAGGGAGGACAGCTAGCTGTAGCACGAACTCCCAAGAACTTACTACTAGAAGAGATCGCGCATGTTGTAGCCGGCTATTGCGACCTTTGAACGTGGAGCAGCCGCGTGCACCCGGAAGCGGCACGGGCGACGCTCTCTCAACCGGCGCGCTGCAATCAATGTCGGCGCCAGTGAGAGGTCGCGTCCGCTCTGGCCGGGCATGAATGTGGCACTGACAGTTTCAGGCGGGAAGCACGCGCGGGTGATGAAGAGGGTTTGGGTTGGTCAGGACCGGCCGTGGCAGTGGTCCGGACGTGCGCAAACAAGACATGTTGTACGTTAATATTGCTGCGTATATAATTAACAACGTAAATAATGTGCCAGTTGGACAAATATGATTGGAGATGGAGATGGAAATGGAATTTTACGTAAACAGGGATATGCATGTCCATGTCTATGTGTGTGTGCGCGATGACTCTCGCGACCTGGAAGCGGTGCGTGTTTTTGATCGAGTTTTCTTTCTTGGTACGTTAGAAAATCAGTTTGTCTAATTCACATCTAGATGTTATTCAAGGATATCACATCTAAGCTCCCACAAGTATATAATGTAGCAACAAGAAAAAAAAAATAGGAAAAGACCACAAACAGAGTGGACATCAACTTATATGTGACATAACTATGTCACATCTAGATGTGTCCTAGACAAACCCTTAAAAAATTGTCTGCCAGTTTTCGTTTCTTTTTTCCGGGAACGCGCGTATTCTATTTAAAACCACTGCTATGGAGAGATTTTTTACTCCATTATAGCCTCTTGTTTGATAGAGTTTCTCGCGTCTCGCTCTCTCACCCTCTCCATATCAAAACAAGAGACAGTGTCCACTCTATCTCTCTCCTCACCGGTGGTCACAAATCCGGCCGAATCCCGTCTGCTGCGGGAGGTGAGGAGGTGCAGCGTTGACATTGTCGCCGTCGGCGACGGAGGAAGCCGATGCGCACCGTCCTCTCGGATCCGGCGCTGGCGCGGACGAAGATCCTCCGCGCCCTTGTTCATTGTCGTCGTGTGGGCAGATCCCGCCCGCTCGCCTAAACGACATCTCGCCCACCTGAGGTATAACTTCTTGTATTGGTCCAGCTCCCCAGGTCGCTGCGTGCGGGTTTTCTTCTATGCGACTACTCCCCAGCTCCCCATGCATAGTAGCTAGGGTTCGTCAGCTGGTCCAACATCACCTACTAGTACTATTGTAGAGGAAATGCCACTCAAAAAGTTGTCCTGATTTATGCCTCGGTGGAGGTATACATGTTGTTTCGACAAAAAGTACATGGTGGTTGTGCGGTCATTGTCCATATGGTGGTAGTACTATCACTAGTTAAATGAAGAAATGCTTTTTTTCTCGGCTATCCTGGTTTAGTTCCCATCAAGATAATTATGATGCTTCTGTTTGTTGGTATACTTTTCATTAATTCTTATTGACAATTGAGATGTCGTTGCTAACCCTTTTTTATATTTTTGGAAACAGCGACGCGTGTCTCCATACCCAGGCATGTCTTCCTCAATTTTAGTGGAACTGCACAAAATTGGATGGCCATTGTTGTTCCGCCTCACTGTCCTCTGCCACGTGGTTCTTCCTTCCTCGAGCTTGATTACTGAGAAGAAACAGACCACAGTGAGGATTTGTCAAACTTCTTAGGTGCCTCACCCAAACTTGATGGCAAATGGATGATGCACCACCACAATGACCTATCGATGCTCATGGTTGCGCCTCATGGTTGCGTCGGCTGGTGAAGCTGATCGATTTTTGTTGAAAAAAAAGCTGTCTTCCATCAGTGCTCTTTGCTTGTTACGCACAAAGATGATATCCTTCATCAGTTCACCTTGGTTGCGTTGGAGACGCAGTCGTCTTTCACGTTGGTGCAATTTTCGCTAGGGTTTTATGATAGGTGGGCCCAAAATGTGGCTGGCTCACCTGTCATACAGCCAAAAGCAGGTGCAGTGAAGGCACCGGAGCTCAGTCCTACAGTAGTATATATATAAGCGGGAGCCTCAGCACTTCTTCGCTAGGGTTTGCACTCTCTCCACGATCACCGCACTACATATATGTTACTCCCTCCGTTCTGAATTACTTGTCTTAGATTTTTCTAGATACGGAGGTATCTAGCACTAAAATGAGTCTAGATACATTTGCTAGGGTTTGCTATATTCACAGTCTCTCACCCTCTCTTCACCAGTTCTAAACAAGACTGCGTTGGCCTCTTGTCTCTCTCTCCCCCCTCACAGCTGGTGAAGGAGGCGTCCGTATCCCGTCGCACCGGGAAGGGGAGGAGGTGCATCGTTCACTCTATCGCCTTCGGCGAGGGAGACAATCCACTGTCGGCTGTGCTGTTCTCTTTCACCCAGCGCCTGTGTGGGAGGGCCACCGACCCCTTCTTCCTCGTTGCCGTACTTAGTGTGGGCAGATCCGGCCTCCCGCCGCACGCCTTGCCACAGCCCGACGACCCTAAGGTATAAGTGTCTTTGAAACCGTCGTTGCTCTAGCTGCATGTGGATCTTTTTCGATCTGTAGTCGAATCTAGGTCTTGGTTCAAAGAGGAATGAAGGGTGCGATGGGCTGGAGCAAGAATCTTGGACGTGGTTCAATGAGGAAAGGAGGGGCGGAAAGTAGTATAGACTGGCTATCCAGCCGCTTTGTAGGTCGAAAAGGGAAAAGGGGGGTAACTCAGTACACACATCTGTAAGGAACCTATCTCTTTGTTGAAAAGGGAAAGAAACTGGGGGGTCGGGTAGTTTGTGCACGACTAGATTTGCTGCCCTCACATAGGAAGAAGGTTCAAAGAGAACAAATATGGGACCAGCGCATATATGCTGCTTGGCTACATACTCTGCATCACCCATTTATACGTGTGGACGCACATGGTGCTGGCATGTCCCATGCAGCTATTTTGTTGTTTTTAATCTCAGAATTAACTACTGATCTGTTTTACTAGAATTTCTCTGTTAATATGAATCAATGCAATCGTTTTATAAATGCCACTGTCCTATACTTTGTTTTCCGTCAAGATAAGGTAGATGCTTCTTTTTGTGGCTGCATGTTTCATCCTCCTTTATTGGACAGTAATTGTTTTCTTTTTTGCCTCTTAAAACAGGGATATCTATTCAACTTGTTGCTATAGAAAACTTAAATGTCACACCGCAACTTTGCTTGATTTCAGTGTAACTCCACAAAACTTGATTGGATTTCCTATTCGTGTTGGTAGATTTGTATTTTACGTTGGTCGTCTCATGAAAGGTTAGTAGAGGCCTTCATCCACATGATTGTGCAGTGTGCTTTGAGATGTTGTGCTACTTGTATTGGTACTGTTTTAAATAAATGATGAATTGAAGCTATTGTATTGCTGTCTTTTCCCATTAAGTAGTGAACAAAAATGGGACCAACCTAGACATGATGCTTGTTGCTTTGTTACAACAAATTCAGCCTCACCCCCTTTATAAGCCAGTAATTGATGCCACTCTCAGAATTAACTACTGAATCTTATTTCAAAACCGCAACACTTGTTAGGGATTGGCGGGATTACCACTTTTGTGGCCGCATGTTTCATCCTCCTTTATTAGCCAGTAATTGATTCCTTTTTGCCTTTGTTTATACAGGGATATCTATTCAACTTGTTGCTATTGTGACATTTTGCTTCGCTACGCGAAACACTTTGCTTGATTTCAGTGCAACTGCACAAAACGAGATTGGATTTCCTATTCGTGTTGGCAGATTCGTACATGATCTTGTGTGCGTCATCACAGGTTGGTACTTGCCTTCATCCACATGACCGTGCAGTGTGTTTTGAGATGTTGTGCTACTTGTATTGGTACTATTTTAAATAAATGATGAATTGAAGCTATTGTATTGCTGTCTTTTCCCATTAAGTAGTGAACAAAAATGGGACCAACCTAGACATGATGCTTGTTGCTTTGTTACAACAAATTCAGCATCACCCCCTTTATAAGCCAGTAATTGATGCCACTCTCAGAATTAACTAGTGCATCTTATTTCAAAACCGCAACACTTGTTAGGGATTGGCGGGATTACCACTTTTGTGGCCGCATGTTTCATCCTCCTTTATTAGCCAGTAATTGATTCCTTTTTGCCTTTGTTTATACAGGGATATCTATTCAACTTGTTGCTATTGTGACATTTTGCTTCGCTACGCGAAACACTTTGCTTGATTTCAGTGCAACTGCACAAAACGAGATTGGATTTCCTATTCGTGTTGGCAGATTCGTACATGATCTTGTGTGCGTCATCACAGGTTGGTACTTGCCTTCATCCACATGACCGTGCAGTGTGTTTTGAGATGTTGTGCTACTTGTATTGGTACTATTTTAAATAAATGATGAATTGAAGCTATTGTATTGCTGTCTTTTCCCATTAAGTAGTGAACAAAAATGGGACCAACCCAGACATGATGCTTGTTGCTTTGTTACAACAAATTCAGCATCACCCCCTTTATAAGCCAGTAATTGATGCCACTCTCAGAATTAACTAGTGCATCTTATTTCAAAACTGCAACACTTGTTAGGGATTGGCGGGATTACCATTTTTGTGGCCGCATGTTTCATCCTCCTTTATTAGCCAGTAATTGATTCCTTTTTGCCTCTGTTTATACAGGGATATCTATTCAACTTGTTGCTATTGTGACATTTTGCTTCGCTACGCGAAACACTTTGCTTGATTTCAGTGCAACTGCACAAAACGAGATTGGATTTCCTATTCGTGTTGGTAGATTCGTACATGATCTTGTGTGCGTCATCACAGGTTGGTAATTGCCTTCATCCACATGATCGTGCAGTGTGTTTTGAGATGTTGTGCTACTTGTATTGATACTATTTTAAATAAATGATGAATTGAAGCTATTGTATTGCTGTCTTTTCCCATTAAGTAGTGAACAAAAATGGGACCAACCCAGACATGATGCTTGTTGCTTTGTTACAACAAATTCAGCATCACCCCCTTTATAAGCCAGTAATTGATGCCACTCTCAGAATTAACTAGTGCATCTTATTTCAAAACTGCAACACTTGTTAGGGATTGGCGGGATTACCATTTTTGTGGCCGCATGTTTCATCCTCCTTTATTAGCCAGTAATTGATTCCTTTTTGCCTCTGTTTATACAGGGATATCTATTCAACTTGTTGCTATTGTGACATTTTGCTTCGCTACGCGAAACACTTTGCTTGATTTCAGTGCAACTGCACAAAACGAGATTGGATTTCCTATTCGTGTTGGCAGATTCGTACGTGATCTTGTGTGCGTCATGACAAGTTGCTACTTGCCTTCACCCACATGATTGTGCAGTGTGTTTTGAGATGATGTGCAAATTGTATTGGTACTGTTTTAAATAAATGATGAATTGAAGCTATTGTATTGCTGTCTTTTCCCATTAAGTAGTGAACAAAAATGGGACCAACCCAGACATGATGCTTGTTGCTTTGTTACAACAAATTCAGCATCACCCCCTTTATAAGCTTTGTCGTTCTTTATACATGTTGAAACAAGGCATAGTTAAGATACTGCCTCAGTTAATATGAATGAATCACACTGATGGAGAATTGCTACTCTCCTGCTTTGTTTCCCATTAAGATAAAGTAGACCAGTAGATGCTTTTCTTCTGGGAGTACAAGTCATCAACCGTTGTTTCTTAGTAATTGTTTCCCTTATACCTATTGTTGCTTACAGGGATATCAAAATTAAAGCGTGGTTTTATTCCGACTTCGAATTTAGTTGAACTGCACAAAAAGAGCCAATGTGTAAGGCAAATTGCTGCATTACTGGGTCTAGTTGGTCGTTCCACTTTGCAGAAAGAAGCAGTCACTGTTTGCGCTACATTACAGAAGGAATGACCGAGAAGCTTTACAGAGTACTATTAGACACCGGTGACATGACTAGTCTACAGAGACCATTGGCAATTTAACAATACGTGGAGTGCCCTGGGCAAAAAGTGTCGAAACAAGTATAAAAGCTACAACAGGACTCCACGATCATAGGCATTACATATTTTGAATGGGAAAAGCTTGTCAAAGTTTAATCATTGATGTTAGCAAGAAGACGTTAGTTTAATATATTGGAATTGGAAAACCTTGTCAAAATTTGCTAATTGATGTTAGCCAGAAGACATGCATTTGATATTTTTGAGTGGGACGCCCTTGCTGTGAGCAGCGTCGAGTGTTTTTTCCTATTCCTGTGTTCAGTTTAGAAGTAAATAGTTACTCTGCTGAGATATTCCTGTGTTAAGAGTTTGTTCTGAATATTGTCTATGTAATGCCAGGTCTTGTGTTTGATTGCAAAGTTGAGCTTGGAATGTTGTGGCATGCGGCATCACGAGCTGTTCACCGTGCCTCCTGAGAATAATGCTTCGTATTGTTTTGCATGTCGATCTAATGCCAGTGATTTGCTTGTTAAGAAGATCATCCTCTTCTATTGTTTCCGTGCTTAAGAAGTTCATCGTCTGATGTTTCATTCATAGCCTACACGACAAGTCGGGTAGGTTAGACGTGAAACCATATGATCTTCCGACCAACTCATGATATTAGGCCGTGATTGGATCGTCGTTTTCCAACCAAAACCGCTTGTAAAACTGCCACTTGTAAATTAAAGCAGATGGTCTCGGGCGAAGGCGCTTGGTTGGTCGATTTCGACTAGTAAAATATCGGAAGTACTTGACACACGATAAAAACGCTGAACGACACTCGGACAATTGCTAATCCAGCCGTTAGCTGCTGTTTCAGCCTTGCCCATGGATGGCATGATACACATGTCATGCATGTATCGTCTGGTAATTTCGTCCATATAGCAGTGCTCGTAAAATATACACTGGTCTCTCAAATTACACGCGTAACCCGCCGGTTTTACTTACAGACCTCAGGCCCTCGGTTTCATTATATTTTACGCGTTGTTTTTGATGATGAGTAAATTACACTTGTATGTTAATACATGTTTGAAATAAACCAGAGCTCCCAAGCGCGGCCTTAACGTTTCATGCCGTCTCAGTTTCTCGAAGGTGCTCATAGGTGTCCGATGATCCTGGCTTCCTGAATGAGTAGCGGGCGTTGTATCAGACCATCCGTAGGGCCCGCGAGGCCCTCTCCGTTGTCCTTCGAGTTGTTGCGCTCGCCGTGGTGCTGAGCATTGTTAACATCGCCAATGAACATGATGATTCAGGAGATGACTTTATTTTGACTGGATGACACTAGGGACCCACTAGGGCCATAGCCGTACGTGCGCAAGTGCCTCCTTATTATGTACAACTATATTTTTTTTTCTCCTGGTTTCGTGACATCACGGTCCCACACCATTGTCAACTTATGTAGTCAATATAAACGAGAGAATTGCACAAGGTGCGGCCGACAGCTGGGACCAAGCAGCTCGAGCAGTATTTGTGTTTTTAGGGTGTGAGCACTGCAGAGTTTTTCTTGGCGATGATTTCGTTGTTTTTTTTGAAAAAAATGACAGTGGGAGAGCACTCCCACTGTGATTTATATATATCTATATAAATGGGGTGTTTACATAGACATATACAACGCCAAACACAACCAACCAACTACCACCCCTCCCCATGGCTTAGGGGAGAGGCAAACTACCAGTCCTCCACGGGGGGAACCAAGAGAGAAAAGAGCCAATAGGGATCAACCTAGAGTGTTACAAAGGTTTACAAATGAGCCTCTACGGGCCTCCTTGATTCTATATTGTAGCTGACCCAGGTCGTTTTTGAAGCGTGACAGCCAGGACCCAATGGTAGGGTCAACTCCTCGGAAGTGCTTGTTATTCCTCTCCTTCCATATGCTCCACGCAGCAGTGAGAAAAACTTCCATGAAGAATGGGTCAGGCCACGAGTCTCTGTTTAATCTGATGGCAGTGAGACGGTTATCACAAGTGGGCCAATGAATGCTAAGCTTGGTCCAGCAGATCTTGCTAAAATCACAAGTGAAGATCATGTGGTCCACCGTTTCTTCAATTGGCAGCCCGCAAAGAAGGCAATTAAAATCGTCACCAATGTTGTAGTGCCTCCGTTTCAACATATTGCGTGTGTTGAGCCTGTCCATGAAAAGCAGCCATACAAACACCTTCAAATTCATTGTACATTTTGATTTCCACAGGTGCTTGAACATGGGATCGGCATGAGCATCTCTAAAGAAGAAAGAATAGTAATCCTTAGGTCGAAACTCAGCCGCGCCCCACACGTAGTGCCAAACATCAGTATTTGACGTGGAAGGGCAAATCTTGGTCAATGTTAGCTGCATGTCTCGGATTTCGTCCAGCGCGGTTGGAGATACAGGGAGTTGAAAGGTTTCATGCAGATCATTGGAGGCCCAGAAGTCAGCAACCGAGATATCTTCATGTAGCGCAAAAGAGAAGGCACGTGAGTGGGAGTCATGCAGCACATCACGCGCCCAAAGATCTTTCCAAAGCAATGTAGTCCTTCCATCTACCAACTGAACACGAGAGATGCCCCTGAAGGTTGGTGTCAGTTTTAGAATATCGCGCCACCAGAAAGAGCCGGCCTGGTCCACTGCATGAGGTATTTTGTCGACATAGAGATTGTCCCATAACAGGTGAACCCAGGGCACATCCATTTTATTGTAGAATTTATGGAGGAATTTTAGGAGCAGGGCTTCATTATGTATTTTGAGATCGATCACTCCTAGCCCACCTTTATCTTTGGGACGACAGACCATGTTCCAAGCCGCAAGAGAGGAGCATTTGTCACCTTGCTCGGTTTTCTTAGTCCAGAGACAGCGTCTTCTGATTTTGTCTAGGATTTCAAGAAGCTTGGGCGGAAATTTGAGTGTACACATGGCAAATATAAGAAGAGACATGACTGAAGCATTCAGCCAGGATAATCTGCCACCGTAAGTCATCATAGCAATGGTTGACGTTAGACGCCTTTCCAATTGGCAAACAAGAGGCATGAGGTCTTGGACTGTAGGCCGAGTGGTACCCAGAGGCAGGCCAAGATAGGTGAAAGGCAGCGTGCCAACATTACAGCCAAAAACCCTTGCCAGAACATCCACAGAGGAGGGGTCGAGGTTGATCGGAATCAAAGTGGACTTGTGAAAATTGATTTTCAAACCAATAGAGGTGGCGTAATCCGATAGGATCTCCTTGACCAAAGAAGCTTGACGGATGCATGCAGGTAGGACTATCAACGTGTCGTCGGTGTATTGAATAATGGAGTAGTCAGTTTGTCCAACACAAGGAAAGGGGAGCTCGATTTTACCTTGTCTGAAAGCGTCATTTATGGCAGACTGTAATAAATCCGCAGCGAGCACAAAAATGAGGGGGGACAAAGGGTCCCCCTGTTGGACACCACAGCGGCATTGGAATTGGCGGCCTGGCACCCCGTTGAGAAGGACAGAAGAGCGCCCAGAGGAGAATAAGCATTGGATCCAAGAAATCCATTTGTCGTTGAAGCCCATATGACGCATAATCTGGATCATCGGGTCATGGGCAATTGTGTCAAAGGCCTTTGCAAAGTCAAGTTTGAGCAAAATGATCTGTCTGCCCGAGCTTTGACATTGGTGTAGATACTGGTAAGCCCAGGCAAGGCAATCCTGGATAGTCCTCCCCTTAATGAAGCCATATTGATTGAGATCAACTAAGTCCAAAATCCTTGATTGCAGCCGATCTGCTAGAAGTTTTGTAATCAGCTTGAGGCAACAGTTCAAAAGCGTGACCGGTCTATAATCATTTACTGTTTCCGGGGAGTTGACTTTAGGGATTAACATGATGAGCCCATCATTGATGCTGTTAATGTCTAGGGTGCCATCATAAAATTAAGCGCAAAGGTCATAAAAATCGTGCTTGATGACAGGCCAACAAGCTTTGAGAAAACACCACTAAAACCGTCAGGGCCAGGTGCGCGATCTGGAGGCATGTCATTAACAACTTGGTCAATTTCTTTTTGTGTGAACGGCTCAGTCAGAGCATCAAGATTATCAGATCTTCTGATGAGGTCTGGCAGAGAGAATTTCATCTCAGAGGCTGAAGTGGAGCCCAGACGATTTTTGTAAGTGAGGAACAAGAGGGCCTCTTTACTAGTATGATCTTCAATTATAGCACCACTGTCGTCACGTAAGCTCGCAATGTTATTCTATCTGTATCTTTCTGTTGCAATGGCTTGAAAGAACTTAGTGTTTTCATCGCCAAATTTGATCCACCTAATAGTGCATCATTTTTTCCAATAAAGCTTTTGGTACTAGAGGAGCCTGATCAAGTGAGTTTTTAGAATTGTTCTGAAATTAGCCTCTGGTATAGTGAGTGTGCGTTTGTTTTCAAGCTCGTCAAGGTCAGCCAGTACACAATTGCAGTTAGAAATAGCAATAGAGAGGCAGGAGATGTTCTTACTCCAGTGTTTCAATGCATGTCTCAGGGCTTTGAACTTGCGGCAAAGTTTAGTGGCAGCATTCTCTGACTTAACAGGCCTTTCCCAAACATTTCGCACAACATCCATAAATCCTGGGTGAAGGATCCAGTTGGACTCAAAACGGAAAATCTTACTGCGGGGAATCTTGGTCTCAATATTGACAACAAAAGGGATATGATCAGAAACCGGTTTACCAAGGGGTTTCACCAAGGTTAGGGTAAACCGTGGTCCAGTTAAGCGAAGTAAAAAACCAGTCAATTTGCTCAAGGAGGGGATCATTTTGCATATTACTCCAGGTGTAAGCACGGCCCTGTATTGGCAACTCAATAAGTTGCTGTTTATGTATGATGTCGTTAAAGGTGAGCATGTCTTGCATGTTTCCCCCAGGCTTGTTACGATTTTCAGGTGCACGCATATGGTTAAAATCACCGAGGAGTAGCTACTCCTGACCATTAGGAATGTTCACATCATAGAGCCAATTAGTAAAAGTATCGCAATCTTCGCCAGCACATGGACCATAAACATTCACTAGTGTCCAGGTTTGAGAGGTTTGCATACTGACGAAAGAGGTAACTAGCGCATGCGTGTCGTTTGAAACTACTGTGCCGGAGAAAACAGAGATTTTCCATATGGTGAGAATCCCACCCGAGGCACCACACGAAGGAACAAAAGCAAATTGATCAAACTGATGAGGACATCAGGTTTTAACAAAAGCAGGAGTAACATCAGGCAACTTGGTCTCCTGAAGACAAACTACGGCGCAGCCACTTGAGAGGATCGCATTATTAAGAGCTAAAAATTTCTTCTCAGAGTTTAAGCCTCTGATATTCCACGAGAGAACATTCCAGCAGCGTAAAGAGGGCATGGCACGGAAGCAGAGTTACTGGAGAGGAGCAGAGATGCCCTCCTCCTGATATTGAACGGCAGGAGTACCTGAAGTTGTTGGAGCAGAAACATCCGGCAGGGAGAGAAGAGCTTCAGCAGTGAGCTCAGCTTCTAGAATGGTGCACCTATTGATGCCAATTTCTTGCAGAGTTGATATCGGTGTTGGAGGGGGGATGCCCTCATCCGCATAAGGAGCAGAGCTTGATCCAAAGGAGGGAGCCAACCTGGGCTTGACCTTGGAGGTGTACCCACGGGTGTCAGTAAGCGGTGGGACCTTGAAGCCATTGTATTTGTTCGAGCGTGAGCTACGTCGAACATCCACCATGGAGAGAGGAGCAGCAGGTCGCGAGCGTCTGGGGCAGGCCCGTGGCTGAGTTGGAAGGGCAACCAAGGTATCATGGGTAGGATCAATTGCATCAGGTAGCCCAGATAGATTGTCATCAGAAGCTGGCTGGAGCGTGTTGGCAGTCTCAGCAGACAGTAAAGTGGCACTTTCAGACGCTGGCAGGGTTGTAAGGCTATCCAAACTAGCAGGTTCCATAGGGAGAGAATTTTCCTCGACAGCAGCATTCTCAGAGCCATCCAAAATCTCTGGAACAGGGTGGATCTCTTCAATATGCACAGTTGGAGGCGCAGGCTGCACAGACAAAGGCTGTTGCATGAATCTAATGCCTGAAGAATCCGCTGTGACAAGAACTGAAAGTTCCGAGCGCGGTGAACGCAGGCCATAACCAGAGCTCCAGGGGCCGAATGTTGCAATCATCGGACGAAGCGCCTGGAAAATGAAGGTATTCAGGTTGCGGCGCGGGATTGGGTCATCCAGCAGAATAGCAAGAAGCTCATCACCTTGAGCAGAGAGGCCAGAAGAGATCCCTTGATTATGCAGAGACACCGAGATGGTCAGGGCAGCAGAAGGCACAGGAGGAACAGGTAGCACAATCAGTGTGTGTTGCTCGATAGGAAGGTCAGAAGACTCAAAGCTTGAACTGTCAGTCACGGTGATTGAATCATTCCAGGCTTGAAATGCATTGTCAGTGATATTGTTGTCAGGAACTATACCATCTTGAAATGTGAGGCCTTGAGCATGAAGCCATGCCTGGTAATTAACAAGATGTGGGGGCATGACAAGGGGCGGGGGAGCAGGACACGCATCCCAGGCCACATTGCCATTACCCTGAGCATTGTGGGCATTGCCCTGGCCGCCACCATTGCCAGGGGAAGGAGCATGATTCTGCACAAGCCAGTTGTGCACTTGCTGCTGATAAAGCTATTCTGCAGTAAGGTCAGGGCCAAACAAAGGGTAAGGCTCGCCGTCAGGGGGTGGTAATTCTTCATCAGCAGGCGGAACTTCAGGTAGCAGTCCATGGCCATCAATGCTTCGAAGGATTGTGATCTGAACTGTCCAACAGTCCCTGGCACCTCCGAGTTGCCACATAACAAAACTCTTCAGGATCAAACGCATGCGGAGCACTCTAACTTTGAGCAGCACGAATCTGCGATCTTGTCTTGGATTGTACCAGGAAACAAGGGAGCCAAAACCACCCAAAGCCTTAGTGATGTAATAATTAGTTTGATAGTCATAAGGGAATCCGAAGAACATCAACCAAACTTGAGGACCCAACGAGGTAGTACGACGGTTAAGAGCTTCATTATGGGGAACGAAAGTGACAAGCAGATCTTCCTCTTCAAGCTCAAACGTCGTGGCGACAGCCGTATCTCTCAAGAACGAGTTGATAAAGCCAAAGACTCCAATCCCAAAAGGATGATGATGATTTCGTTGTTGTTCAGAGGAGAGCAGGGTATTAACTGGGCAGGCTGTGGCCCGTCTAGCCCAGGCCAGATATCCAGCCCAGATACTAATTTTTCAAGATGAAAATTGCTAGCGCAGCTATACATCTTTTTGAGGAATACCTAGGCAAGGTCAACTTGTTATTCTCCGCCCCGCTGGGCTGCAAATCTTTCCTAGGAGGGATGCATTAAGCTTAACAGGAAAATGGGCTTTAAAAAATAATAAATGGGATGTAATTATAAAAACTAGGCATTAACTATAAAAAATGCACCAAACACGAAATTAGTTTATAAAATATTATTTATGGAATTTTGAAAATCTTAAATTTTCATTGTTGCACGCGCAATGTTTCATTGGATTTTTAGGTAATACAAATTTATATTTAATCTGACTAGAAATTTCGGGATAAAAATATTTCGGAGCCCATCAAAATGTGGGAAATTTTATTGAATTCTGTCTTCAACGGTTGGTTGAAATTATTAATCATTGTCCTAGCTAGAAAATGGGTTGTACTTTTAACAAACTGTAAATGGGTTGTTGTAAATTCCATTAGAATTCCAAAATGGGCTGTACATTCTTACAAAACGCAAATGGGCTATAAGTTCTCTGCCACACACTTGTGAGCCTACTAAGTGACGCGTCCCCTAAAAAAATAAGTCGACGCGTATGCAAGGCTTTGCCAACTTATTATAGTCAACACACGGTTCTAGCAGGAGTGGCCGTTGGATGTCTATCCAACGGATGTCGTGCTTCTTCTTCAATCTCGGATATTCTTAGCTTCGGCCGCCCAGAAAATGATTCCTACCCCTGACATCTGGGGCGCACCATTTCGGAGGCTGACCTGTGGGCCTACTAAGTGGGAGCGTACCAAGGGCTTTCTCAACTTAGTCAATAATAAAGGTTTCTAGCTTTAGTGACCGTACGATGTCCATCCAACGGCCGTAGTGCTTCTTCAACCTCTGGTCTTGTTGGTCCAGCCGCCCAAAGCAGCGCCGGTCGTGCCGCCTGCTCCTGCCTCCCGTGACCGGTTGTCCTGTCGCGGAGGCCTCACCGCCCCCATACTACTCCCACCGCTGGCCAGGCCATCCCTCCACTCACCCACACCCCCTGTTATTCTGCGGCGACGGCAGCCTCACACCGCAGCCGAACCAGTGAACCCTCGTACTCCTCTCCACGCGGGCTTCCACTGCTGCGTCTTCCCCGGCTCCGCGTCGTCCCCTTCCTAGGCCTCGCCGTCGTACAGACCACCACCCTAGTGCTCTCGGCGCGGCGTGGTCAACATGGTCAACAACCGACTTCCATCGAAAGAGTATTGTACATGGAGAGGCTGACAGCTGGGTCCAGGCGGCCGCAAGGAAGTGCCTCCTTATTACGCGCAAAATAATTATTCCTCCACCTTACAGCAGGGACCCACCGGACGGGCCACCTTATTTCGCGAAAAAATGTTTCCCCCCTGACTGCTCGGACCCACTGGACGGGCCAGCGTATTTCGCGAAAAAACGTTCCCCCCGCTGTCAGCTCGGACCCACCGGAAGTGCCTCCTTATTATGCACAAAAAATGAATAGTCCCCCTGCTAGCTGGGACCCACCATGGTGGGAGGCTGACTTGTGGGCCTACTAAGTTGACTGGGATGGGGCGCTTTGTCAACTTTAGTCAATATGAACAATTCTAGCTCCAGTGACCGTACGATGTCCATCCAACGGTCGTAGTGCTTCTTCAACCTCTGGTCTTCTTGCTCCAGCCGCCCAAAGCAGCGCCGGTCGTGCCGCATGCTCCTGCCTCCCGTGGCCGGCTGTGCTGCCACGGAGGCCTCACTGCCCCCTACTATTCCGACCGCTGGCCAGGCCCTGCGGCGACGGCAGCCTCACACCGCAGCCGAACCAGTGAACCCTCGTACTCCTCTCCGCGCGGGCTTCCACTACCGTGTCTTCCCCGGCTCCCTGTCGTCCCCTTCCTAGGCCTCGCTGTCGTCCATCACCCTGGTGGTCTCGGCGCGGCGTGGTCAACATGGTCAAGGAACAACTTCCATCGGAAGTGGACTGTATGTGGAGAGGCTGACAGTTGGGTCCACGGCCGCAGCAAGGAAGTGCCTCCTTATTACGTGCAAAATAATTATTCCTCCACCTGACAGCGGGGACCCACCGGACGGGCCACCGTATTTCGCAAAACAAAAAATGTTTCCCCCCTGACTGCTGGGACCCACCAGCTACACCTTCGCACGCAAGGAAGTGCGTCCGGGCAAAAAAACGATTCGCCCCCCTGACTGCTAGGACCAACCAGCTACATCTTCGCACGCAAGGAAGTGCCTGACAGTCGGGACCCACCTGGTCGAAGCGTACGTAGCTTTGTCATTCTGGTCGCGAACATGTACGTACATATATACTGGTCAATGTAGAGGCGCGCACGTGTCGTAGTAGAGGCGCGCACGTAGCATGTACACGTACGTACAGCGGCCAGGGTGCAAGAAAGAAAATACGGCCACGTATGTGTACATACGGGCGAGGTCTCGAACGCCTACTCGCGCATACGTATGGCTAGGGCTCGTGTACATGGCTGGGTCGGAACAGAGAAACAGCATCGTCGTCGTGTTCATGGGGAGGCAACAGAATGCGTCGTGTTCATGGGGAGGCAACGGAATGCGTCGTGTTCATCAGGAGGGCTTGGACGGAACAGGTGATGGAAACGAGGCCTGGCGTACCGCAGAACGGAGGAAACGGCCTTGTGTTCGACCGGCCACGTTCAAAATGAGATCCTGTTCATCGGGAGGGGTCTGGCATACCGCAAAACGGAGGAAACGGACCTCCTACGGTCGAAACGGGGGTCCTGTTGATCGGGAGGGGTGTGGCGTACCGCAAAATGGACGAAACGGACTTGTGTTGGAGCGCTACGGTCGAAACGGGGGTCCTGTTCATCAAGAGGGGTGTGGCATACCGCAAAAAGGGACTCCGGGGGATACTGTTCATCTCCACCGTCGACCCCCTCCAGCCTCCACGAGCTACTGTTCATCCACCATCGACCTCCTCCAGCCTCCACCTGCGACTGTTCGTCCACGGGCTCTTGTTCATCCAGCCTCCACCGCGCGCTACTCCATCGGCTACTGTTTAACCACCCCTCTCCACGGGCTCCTGTTCAACCAGCCCTCCATGGGCTACTGTTCATCCTGCCCTCCAGCGTCTACTGTTCATCCTGCCCTCCACGGGGTGGTCCTATTCATCCAGCCCTCCACGAGGTCCTATTCATCCAGCCCCAACCGGCTCGATCGATCGGGGTCCTGTTCATCCAGAGGCAACACCACGGGGTCTTGTTCATCCACCCTTACCGGGAACTGTTCATCCATCCCCCCCCCCCGGAACGCTCACTGTTCATCGAGAGGCAGCATCGATCGGCTTCAGTTAGCAGCAGTAGCGAAGGAATCGCTCGATCGGGTTCAGTTAACAGCCATCGATCGATCGCTCGGGTTTAGTAACGCGCATCCTGCAGTGCAATCGCTCGGGTTCAGTTAGAGCCCAACGCCTCGCTCGGGTTTAGTTAGATCCAACGCCTCGCACACACGCGCGTACGTGTACGAGAGAAACGCGCATCGCTCGGCCCCCGACCTCCCACCGTACCCGGGAACTCCACGAAATTTTCCTCCCCCTCGCTTCTACCACGATTTTTCCCGTCATGGACGGCCCAAAGAATGTCATGCAGTCGCGTCTCCGGCCCGCCCAGGACGAAAAGCCCATTTTCTGTCATGATTTTTTTGTCATAGAAGTAGGAGCCCACCACATCTATGATGATACCGGGTTTTGTCACAATTATCGTCATAGAAGTGTCATATGTATGACAGAAAAAAATTTCGTTCGGCCCAAAATGTCCCGGATGTGTCTTTTTTTTGTAGTGACAGGACCCCGTTTTGACCGTAGGAGGTCCGGTTCCTCCTTTTTGCGGTACGCTAGACCCCTTCCGATCAACAGGGCCCTGTTCCGAACATAGGAGGTCCATTTCCTCCGTTGTGCGGTACACCAGGCTTCGTTTCCATTGCATGTTCCTTCCAAGCCCTCCCGATGAACACGACCACGCGTTCCGTTCCGACCCAGCCGGTTGGCTCCCACCCATTCTGTTGCCTCTCGATGGACATGACGCATTCCGTTGCCTCCCCATGAACAGGACACATTCTGTTGCCTCCCCATGAACACGACAACGACGCTGTTTCTCCGTTCCGACCTAGCCCTGTACACGAGCCCTAGCCGTACGTATGCGCGAGTAGGCGTTCGAGACCCCGCCCGCATGTACACATACATGGCCGTATTTTCTTTCTTGCACCCTGGCCGTTGTACGTATGTGTACATGCTATGTGCACGCCTCTACTACGACACGTACGTGCCTCTATATCCACAAATTTATATGTACGTACACGTTCACGACCAGAATGACAACGCTACATACGCTTCGACCAGGTGGGTCCCAACTGTCAGGCACTTCCTTGCGTGCGAAGATGTAGCTGGTGGGTCCCAGCAGTTAGGGGGCGGATCGTTTTTTTTGCCCGGACGCACTTCCTTGCGTGCGAAGGTGTAGCTGGTGGGTCCCAGCAGTCAGGGGGAAACGTTTTTTTCAAGAAATACGGTGGCCCGTCCGGTGGTTCCCCGCTGTCAGGTGGAGGAATAATTATTTTGCGCGTAATAAGGAGGCACTTCCTTTCTGCGGCCGTGGACCCAGCTGTCAGCGTCTCCACGCACAGTACTCTTCCGATGTAAGTCGGTCGTTGACCACATTGACCACGCCGCACCGAGAGCACCACAACGGTGGACGACGGCAAGGCCTAGGAAGGGGACGACACGGAGGCAGGAAAGACTCGGCAGTTGTTTCCCATGCGGAGGGGAGTACGACTGTATGAGGGTTTACTGGTTCGTCTGCCATCGCCGTAGAATAACAGCAGGTGTGGGTGAGTAGAGGGATGGCTAGGCCAGCGATGGGAGTACGGTGGGGCGGTGAGGCCTGCGCGGCAACACAGCCGGCCGCGGGGAGGAGGGAGCAGGCAGTCCCGCCGGCGCTTGTTTGACCATCTGGAGCAGGAAGAGCAGAGATTGAAGAAGCACGACGGCCGTTGGATGGACATCCAACAGTCAGTGCTTATGCGTCAACCTTTTTTTAGGAAAGCCTCAAATCTATGGAAAACAGCATAGAGCCCATCTGCCATTATTTCTAATAATTTACAGCCCATTTGCTAATTCTTAAGGTTTTTTTGGAGCCCATATTCTTTTTGTTAGCATTACAGCCCATATTGTGGCCACGGTTAAAAAATTATACGAAATTTTGCATATTTCGGTGCGGTCCGAACTGTTTTTAATCCCGAAATTTTGACACACATTCAAACTGATTTTAAAAATAAATGTATATCCACATAAAATCCAACAAATTCTCCACGCATAAAAATTAATGTAATTTAAAATCTTGAAATGAAAAAAAGATATTTGAAACTAATTGCCGGTTTGATGTGTTTTAAAAATGTACAACCCATTTCTCATTACTGATGGGTCATTTTCTCCGACAGCCGAGTGAAAGCTCTCCTCGTCTTGAAAGATTTGCAGCCCAACAGGCGTGACAAAGCGACTTACTTGGAAAATCACAAAAAAACTGGGTTGTGGTCGTGGACCCAGCTGTCAGCCTCTCCACGTACAGTACTCTTCCAATGGAAGTCATTCCTTGACCACGTTGACCACGCCGCGCGTAGAGCACCACGGCAGTGGACGACGGCGAGGCCTAGGAAGGGGATGACGTGGAGCCGGGGAAGACACGACAGTGGAAGCCCGTGCGGAGAGGAGTATGAGGGTTCACTAGTTCGGCTGTAGTGTGAGGCTGCCGTCGCCACAGGGCCTGGCCAGCGGTGGGAATAGTAGGGGCGGTGAGGCCTCTGTGACAGCATAGCCGGCCACGGGAGGTAGGAGCATGCGGCACGACCGATGCTGCTTTGGGCGGCTGGAGCAAGAAGACCGCTTCTCTTCGTGAGAGTACAATATACTATGCCGAAAGAACGTTCGCCGCAAGAGTAATAGTATAAGTGTGTGTGACGTGTGAGCTAAAATAAAATGTGTGCGCCATCTTTTGTTTTTTAGAAGTTCTGAGGGTAGGGTGTGAAGAGCACATATGTGCGTGACGTCTACCTACAGATAGACGGTGGGTGCGAGTCTGCGACAGGACTCGGGAGAGTTGTGACTCGTGAGGGTGTGTGTGCGTGAGAGAGAGGGGGGCACATATCAATGCAATGCATGTGTCCGTAAATCATTATCCGACAAACGTTCGCCACAAGCCTTTTCCTGACGAACGCCGTAAGAACCGTTAGATCGGCATCCGACAGTGTCAGTTTTGCCATGTCATTTAACAAAACATCCACTCCTCCTACACACAAATCTTCCACGTGAGTGTTAGCAACTGCCGTATGCTCCCTCCGTTCTGAAATGCAGTGCATATAGATTTATTGAAAATTCGGACCTCGCAAACTTTTGCCGAGTTTTCATGTACCAAATTGCACATGTAGAATACCATGTATATATCATTTCATTCATCTTCGAGAGGTAACTATAAAGATGGGTGAGGAGTCTACAAAGAAAGACCATCATATCACCCGCAGCAATTTCAAGCATCCTTTAGTGTCGAGGAATATCATAGGAACTCTATATGATATGAATTTTATAGGATTTTTTCCTTTAGAGCCAATTGGTTCATAGGAATAGATTCATATACTCCACATTTCAAAGGAAATAAACATGATATCATTTCTATAGCTTTAGAGCCACTTGGTTCATATGAATGGATTCCTATACTCCCTTAATTTCAAAGGAAAATAAACATTAGCGTATATTCAATAGAAAAGTTCCTATGATATGAACCAAATTACATCTCTTTTCTAATCCCTCCTCATAGGAATTGAGATACATGTCATCTCTAGATTCAATAGAAAAGTTCCTATGATGTGAACAAAATGACATCTCTTTTCCAATCCCTACTCATAGGAATTGAGATGCTCCATGTCATCTCTTTCCCTACAACTTCTATTCCTAAATAGATAGTACAACCCACTAGTAGCTTTTTCCAAAACATGCAACTATGGCACAAGAACTATATAGTGTGCCAATAACTTTGAAAGATGGTCGCTGGATGAAGCTAACCCGACAGTGCAGAGATAGGCAATTCCGAGCACTACTGGTCGTTGGATATCATCAACATTCCACCAGATCTGCCACATGTACAATTTAGAAGACTCCATGGTTGAACTTAAGCATAATGCACAAACCTCAAAACACAAACACTTCTCCTTTGTTCTAGAATCTTCTGTATCATAATTGATTATTTTTTCTAAATGAATTGCCATTATTTGTTTTTTAATTTATGATTTACAATGCACAACCCCATGAATCTTAACATTTTTATAAAACTAATTGATTTTGAATGAGATGAACTATAAGAACTAAACGAACATCTACATCATGCATATATGACTCAAAGCTTTACATGCTATAGTGTGTATTTATTCATAATTTGGTTTCAAAATCTCATGCGTTCAATACATGTGTACCTTAATAGTTTTGAGTAGAGCAGCAAATTTCATGCGGCCCTGAGTATATCAAAATGCAGGGCCCATGCATCATTGCCTTTCGGTCGAACCTACGTCCACAATTTTTTGTACATACTATATCTCCACTGGTCCCCGAACCCAAAATGCCGCCTCGTTCCCGTAAAACCAAGCGGCACACACATATTTAAGGCGTCGACTCGAACCCGTTTACTACGACCATGGCCTGCACACCGTAGTACTCCTACAAACCCTACCGCCGCACTCATCATTGGTTTTCTTCAAGAGTACGAGGGAGAAGCCTATTTGTAGTGGAGGCGCTTTCAAAAAAAGGATCTGTAGTGGAGACCCCTACCCTAGGGTGCCCTAGGTAGCTGCCGCACGCATCATTGTTTTCTCTTTTCTTTATGCTCTTGCGCCCTAGAGTGAAATGATGGTTGCTTCGTCCGTCCAGCTTAATGCGGGAAAGGTGGGGCTTTGTGATTTGACCCCTCATCGCTCATTTTCTACTACTGCGGCACTACGACCGGGGTGCCTCCAATTCCAACCGTTGCTCCAAACTGTAATTTGGTGCATCGCACATGGAACAAGATGGTGGATGAGCCACATGTCGGCCAAAGGGGTCCTGTTAAGTGTGTCGCCATTTCGTGTGCGGACTGACCCTGCTTGAGTTGCTACGCCAACACGATAGGAGCAGCCTACCACTTGGTTTTGCTCCTTGGTGAATCCCAACTATATTGATCTAAAAAGATACGTGCTGAACTACCCTTTCCGTCTCGGTTTTTTTATTTTTAGGCGTCTCGGTTTATAGGGCCTGCATGTAGTTCTAGGTCATACATTTGACTAACTAAATATGAGTTACTATGTCACAAAAAGTATATCATTGGATTCTTACGCGTATGTAGTTGTATTTAAAAGTCAAGGGCGGGGCTTTTCCTGCGCGGTAAGTGGGGCAGTTCCGCCTAGTCGGTTCGATAGAGACGTGAGAAGACGAGGGAGTAGGCTGCTGCAAACGTAGGGCTGCGTGATTTGACAGCGAGTTACTGCTGGACAGGTGGGGCCCCATGATTTGACTTGCCATTATCATTTTAACTGCGGCGCTATGACCGGCGTGAGTCTCCCGATTCCTGACCACCTCCATACAGGTGCCTCTCCCAATGCCCCACCATGTAGTAGAGGCTGGCTCTTGCATGAGAGCCCACTTCTCCACTTTTTCCTTGCCTCTCTTTCCTCCACATATGCAAAAATGCCATGTAAAGCGCACTATTGTACTTACTTTTACTTGCTCCTACAGGTGCTTAAGCTTGCCACATAGGCATAAAGTCTGATGTGGCAAGTTAATCAAGAAGAGAGAGACTAGTTTGGTGACCCAAGGAAGAAACAGTGCTAAGTGCGTGTACCTAGGTGAAAAGACAATTTTGAGTCTATAGCTAATTAAATGAAGCAAACTTAGCAACACCATTTCATTGGAAGAGGTCACTCCTTGGCAAATGCAATAAATACTAGTACTCCCTATGTCCCATAATATAAGAACGTTTTTGGCACTACACTAGTGTCAAAAACGTCCTTATATTAGGGGACGGAGGGAGTATGAAGAAAGAGATAGAGAGGAGTAAAAAATACACTTATAGCCAACCTTGTTGTAGTATGAGTGACTAAGTGATGACTATGTATGACATGCCAACATCAGATAGCCTAACGCACCATGTTAAATCTCCAAGGGCGCGACCACGCGAGCGGCGCGACGGTCGTGGTAGGCGCGACCATGATACGCGCTGCTGGCAGCCCTTGGATCTGAGATCAAACGGTCGCATGCTAAGTTGCTGAAAATTTGCAAAATAACCCTCCAAGATAGGATATTCACCCATAGGTCTAGAATCACGCCATGCAACCATTCGATCTCAGATCCAAGGGATCTCAGAAGCCCGTATCATGGGAGAATGGAAAGCCACTACCCTGCCGTTCGCACGCTGGCAGTTCGCTCCTACTCGTCCCCGCACGTCCTTCAATACTACGGCAGTTCACTCCTAGTCATCCCGTCCATTCACATTACGACAGTTCCACTAATCCTAACCCTCCTCCCAAATCCATGGCGTCCCAAATCTCCACGGTCGGCGGTGAGTACAAGGTTAGAACCATCACCAGCGATGAGTTCGACATCATCTACACCCGTTCTTCCGCGACGGTGAAAGGATGCCTTTCTCGCTTTAGACGCATGTTCGAAAACTCAGATGATGAGTGGGTCGCTGGGCTAGATGTTGAGTACACCACAGTCCTGGGACCAGAGAAGGATCTAAAGGACGAAGAGAGGAAGAAGCCCGTCGTGATCCAGGTTTGCGTACATAATGTTTGCTTGGTCTACCACATATGCCATGCCGACGTTGAGTGCCAGGATTTTAAGAACTTCCTCAAGGACAAAACAGTGAAATTCGTTACTGTAGACTTTAAGAACGACAAAGAAGTCATGGGTCGGATAGGCCTCGTTGTAGGCAACCCCTTCAACCTCCAGAAGAATCGGCTGGTGCCCTATCGTCAGCCTTCAATGTTGACCCTGGCAGGAGCCATGGTTCATCCTTCATACCGTACACTGGAGAAACCTCATTACATGTTTCATCGTCATGCATGGCAGCAGAATGTACTAGATATAGACCACATCCACTACGCTGCAATGGATGGCTACCTTTGTTTCAATATCTACAAGGGTTGGATGAAGAGCAACAGCCAAGTGTGCGGTTCAAGCAAAGAAGTATCGGCCAAGAGGGAGAGGGACAAGGACAAAGTCGAGGACGTGGACAAGGACTCCGAGTAAGGTGGCAGTGCCGTTGCTCATGGTGGTTCTAAACTTCTAATGTAGTGTCTACCGGATTAGTTGCATAGTTTAATTTCAGGTGTGCTTAGTTTAATTTGAGGGGTGTGTTGTGCTGAGCCCCCAGCAGAACTATGTTATGTTTCTTCTTGTTACTTTAACTCTTCAGTATGTACATACTACTAGTATTTCTTTAATAGAATTTAGCACCCCAATTAAGCACGTACTAGCTTTTTTAATAGTACTATATGCATAATTTGGCGACGAGCGCTCTCTATATGTACCACCTTTTTTTAATTTTAATTTTTGCTCCATGGCGCAATCCATCGATAGTACTACTGTACAAAAGTATACATTTTTTAAAGGCTAGAGTACTGTTCATCACATATATAGCCAGTTAAATTCTCAACCTAAAATGACGTGCATGCCATGTAGTAAACCGATACAGAGGAAGTATAGTAAAAATGAGGTGATTTTACCGAGCGATCGGCGGGGGAGCATGGCCTATCATGCGGTCCCACGTGTCATGATGTACCAAGGCGATGCGCTGTCCCTCTTGAGGCAGAAGCAATACTACGTGGTTTGAGATGATGGCGAACCGAAGTGTGAAATAATGGTCGCTTCGTCCGTCTGGGAAGGTGCGGCATTGTGATTTGACGTCTCATTGCTCATTACTACTACTAGGCCGATACGAGTGGGGTGCGTCCCCCTGCTATTCTGCACTGTTATTTGGTGCTTGACACGTCGACCCGGTTGCTATATGTCCCACATGTCGGCGACAGGAAGTACAGAATTCATGAAAGGGAGTGTCGACGGAGGAGTATACTACAGAATTCATGAAAGGGGGTGACTTAGTTTTGGAAAAATCTATTTTTACGGAGTGCGTACCCACTAGGGTTTATAGGGGTCATCTAAAAAAACATTTGTTTTTCCGTTTGATAAGTCTCAGTTCTACTATACTAGTAGTAGTACCATTACATGTTGGGTTTCGAGGTGCGTTAGATCACGCGACGCAAGCAGTGTCAAGAGGAAACTAACCAATGCATGTACAAGTTCATGGAAATTTAGTGGTCATTCATGCATTCGTTCTAATTAATGCCTCAGTAAACATAACTTCTTGAGAAAAACGAGTGTACTAATTACTTGTGCAAACTACGAAATTAATTCGACCACTCACCGTCTACCTTGGTTGGAGAGATTTTGAAATTGAGCCATAAACTGGAAAGAAGGGAGTAGTAACTTTGTCTCGATTACTATTTGTGGCCTTGTATAGATGCAAAATGTATTTTTTATAGTGGCCTTGTATAAGTAAATGGAGGGAGTACTAACCAAAGTACGTAGTAGGGACGAGGAGTAAACGGAGTGAGTAGTAAAATTTTCTCCTTGTGCTGCGAGCCACCGCGCTCGTGGGCGAGGGAGCGGGCGTAAAGGCGTACAATACTACTACTACTACTACTACTACTACTACTACTACTACTACTACTACTACTACTACTACTACTACTACTACTCGTAAGCAAGCTTCACCACATCCTGCGAGCCACCGCGCCCGTGGGCGGGGGAGACGGCGTACTAAGCAAGCTTCTCCTCGTTCTGTGAGTTGACGGGACACATCAAAAGTACTCCAGTGTATAGATCCTTGACTCTAAGGTAGGCCCCACATGGTTTGTCTCTTTTTTTAATTTAACATAACGCGAGTTGACGGGACACATCAAATTCTCCTCGTTCTACAAGTTGACGGGACACTAATCGATGCAATATTAATGGTGTTTGCCTTGTGGTGCTAGCAAAGGGGGACATTAATTATCCCTTGCATGCATGCGGGAGTTTGTAAAAAAAATGCATCTCGATGTTCCGTGCAATGCACGAGCATCTTGCTAGTCCATGAAAACAACACATGGCAAAATTCCACAGTGAACGAGGGATTTGAATCTGTTGGGAGGGGTTGTTTGGATCTTGCCTGGGGTAGCCAAAATATTGGCGACTGATACGTCTCCAACGTATCTGTAATTTTTGATTGCTCCATGCTATATTATCTACTGTTTTGGACCATATCGGGCTTTATTTTCCACTTTCATATTATTTTTGGGACTAACCTATTAACCAGAGGTCCAGCCCAGAATTGTTTTTTTTTGCCTATTTCAGTGTTTCGAAGAAACGGAATATCAAATGGAGTCCAAACGGAATAGACCTTTCTGGAACGTGATTTTCTTCCCGAATATGACCCAGGAGACTTGGACCCTACGCCAAGGAAGCTTCAAGGTGGGCACGAGGTAGGGGGCGCGCCCCCAACCCTCGTGGGCCCACCGAAGCTCCACTGACGTACTTCTTCCTCCTATATATACCTACGTACCCCCAAATGAACAGAACAGGAGCCAAAACCCAAATTCCACCGCTGCAACTTTTTGTATCCACGAGATCCCATCTTGGGGCCTGTTCCGGAGCTCCGCCGGAGAGGACCGTCATCACGGAGGGGTTCTACATCACCATAGCCTCTCTGATGAAGTGTGAGTAGTTTACCTCAGACCTTCGGGTCCATAGTTATTAGCTAGATGGCTTCTTCTCTCTCTTTGGATCTCAATACAAAGTTCTCCCCCTCTCTCGTGGAGATCTATTCGATGTAATCTTCTTCTTTTTGCGGTGTGTTTGTTGAGACCGATAAATTGTGGGTTTATGATCAAGTCTATCTATGAATAATATTTGAATCTTCTCTCAATTCTTTTATGTATGATTGGTTATCTTTGCAAGTCTCTTCGAATTATCTGTTTGGTTTGGCCAACTAGATTGGTAGTTCTTGCCATGGGAGAAGTGTTTAGCTTTGGGTTCGATCTTGCGGTGTCCTTTCCCAGTGACAGAAGGGGCAGCAAGGCACGTATTGTATCGTTGCCATCGAGGATAACAAGATGGGGTTTATTTCATATTGCATGAACTTATCTCTCTACATCATGTCATCTTGCTTAAAGCGTTACTCTGTTTTTAACTTAATACTCTAGATGCATGCTGGATAGCGGTCGATGAGTGGAGTAATAGTAGTAGATGCAGAATCGTTTCGGACTACTTGTCACGGACGTGATGCCTATATACATGATCATGCCTAGATATTCTCATAACTATGCTCAATTCTGTCAATTGCTCAACAGTAATTTGTTCACCCATCGTAGAATACTTATGCTCTTGAGAGAAGCCACTAGTGAAACCTATGGCCCCCGGGTCTATTCTCATCATATCAATCTCCATCACTTTAATCTTGCTTTGCTTTTTTACTTTGCCTTTTACTTTTCACTTTGCATCTCTATACCAAAAATACCAAAAATATTATATCTATCAGATCTCACTCTAGTAAGTGAACGTGAAGGGATTGACAACCCCTAATCGCGTTGGTTGCGAGTAGCTATCGTTTTGTGAAGGTACGAGGGACTTGAGCGTTGCCTCCTACTGGATTGATACCTTGGTTCTCAAAAACTGAGGGAAATACTTACGCTACTCTGCTGCATCATCCCTTCCTGTACGGGGAAATCCAACGCAAGCTCAAGAGGTAGCAAGAAGAATTTCTGGCGCCGTTGCTGGGGAGTCTACGCAAAAAGTCAACATACCAAGTACCCATCACAATCCCTATCTCTCACATTACATTATTTGCCATTTGCCTCTCGTTTTCCTCTCCCCCACTTCACCCTTGCCGTTTTATTCGCCCCCTCTTTCCCAATCTCCTTCTCCTTCACCCTCTCCTTTCTCGATTGCCATTTTCTTTGCTCGTGTGTTGGATTGCTTGTTTTTCGCGACGGCTCAACTGAGATTTGGTGATCTTCACCTTAAAAGGTTAGAGGAGATTGAATACAACATTAGAAAGTTTATGGTTTTGCAATTTGAGCATAATAATTTCTTTAGAAACGAGCTTAAGGAACAAAAAAAGTTTTATGAATTATATGAATAAAGAGCTTGATGATATGTCTAAAGAATTTTATGGAATAAGATCCCAAATTGCTCGTCTAGAAAAGATGACTGTTGAAATTTCGGATATGCAAGCCACCTTAGTTAATAAGATGGCTGCTAAACCGAATTCCTACGAAAATCAAGATGAAGATCTAAAAGTTATTGATGTGTCTCCTATTAAATCTTTGTTTTGCAATATGAATCTTGATGAAACGGAATATGATCTTCCTTTACCTAGAAGACGTTCTAAAAATTCGGAGTATTTAGATCTTTATGATGAAATTGATGAAAGTGGGATTGAAAGTGGGATTGAAAGTGGGATTTCAAGGAATTTAATTATGAAAGTTGCTCTTTAATTGATTGTATTTCCTTGTTGCAATCCGTGCTAAATTCTCCACATGCTTATAGTCAAAAGAAAGCCTTCACCGAACATATTGTTGATGCCTTGATGCAATCTTATGAAGAAAAACTTGAGCTGAAGGTTTCTATCCCTAGAAAACTCTACGATGAGTGGGAACCAACTATTAAAATTAAAATTAAAGATCATGAGTTTTATGCTTTGTGTGATTTGGGTGCTAGTGTTTCCACTATCCCCAAAACTTTGTGTGATTTACTAGATTTCCGCGATTTTGATGATTGCTCTCTAAACTTACATCTTGTGGATTCCACTATTAAGAAACATATGGGAAGAATTAATGATGTTCTTATTGTTGCAAATATAAATTATGTGCCCGTAGATTTCATTGTTGTTGATATAGATTGCAATCCTTCTTGCCCTATAATTCTTGGTAGACCTTTCCTTAGAACGGTTGGTCGATTATTGATATGAAGGAAGGGAATATTAGATTTCAATTTCCATTAAAAAGGGCATGGAACACTTTCAAAGAAAGAAAATAAAATTGCCATATGAAACTATCATGAGAGCCACTTATGGATTACCTACCAAAGATGGCAATACCTAGATCTATCCTCGCTTTTATGCCTAGCTAGGGGCGTTAAATGATAGCGCTTGTTGGGAGGCAACCCAATTTTATTTTTATTCCTTACTTTTTGCTCCTGTTTAGTAATAAATAAATTATTTAGCCTCTGTTTTGGTTGTGTTTTTTGTGTTTAATTAGTGTTTGTGCCAAGTAGAACCGTTGGGAAAACTTGGGGAAAGTCTTGTTGAACTTGCTGTAAAAAACAGAAACTTTAGCGCTCACGAGAACTGCTGTCATTTTTATTTGGAAAGTGATATTTAGTTAATTATTTTTGCAGACGATTAATAGATAAATTCCTCACGTCCAGAATTTTATTTTAGAATTTTTGGGGTTCCAGAAGTTTGCGTTAGTTACAGATTACTACAGACTGTTCTGTTTTTGACAGATTCTGTTTTTCGTGTGTTGTTTGCTTATTTTGATGAATCTATGGTTAGTAAACTAGTTTATAATCCATAGAGAAGTTGGAATACATTAGTTTTAACACCAATATAAATAAATAATGAGTTCATTACAGTACCTTGAGGTGGTCTTTTGTTTTCTTTCTCTAACGGAGCTCACGAGATTTCTATTGAGTTTTGTGTTGTGAAGTTTTCAAGTTTTGGGTGAATTCTTTTGATGGATTATGGAACAAGGAGTGGCAAGATCCTAAGCTTGGGGATTCCCATGGCAACCCCAAGATAATCCAAGGACACCAAAAATTCAAAGCTTGGGGATGCCCCGGAAGGCATCCCCTCTTTCGTCCACTTCCATCGGTAATTTACTTGGAGCTATATTTTTATTCACCAACATGATATGTGTTTTGCTTGGAGCGTCTTGTATTATTTGTGTCTTTGTGTTTTAGTGTGCCACAATCATCCTTGATGTGCACACCTTTTGAGAGAGCCATACATGAATTAAAATTTGATAGAATACTCTATGTGCTTCACTTATATCTTTTGAGCATTATAATTTTGCTCTATGTGCTTCACTTATATCTTTTGAGCTATGTAGTTTTGCTCTATGGGCTTCACTTAGATCTTTTAAGAGCATGGTGGTGGATTTGTTTTAAAGAAACTATTGATCTCTCATGCTTCACTTAAATTATTTTGAGAGTCTCTTAATAGCATGGTAATTCACTTAATAACAATATGCTTGGTATTCAAGATTTGTGAAACTTCTTTTGAGTGCATTGAATACTAAGAAAAGATTGAAGCATGATAATTGTTTTGAGATATGGAGGTGATAATATTAGAGTCATGCTAGTTGAGTAGTTGTGAATTTAAAGAATATTTGTGTTAAAGTTTGTGATTCCCGTAGCATGCACGTATGGTGAACCGTTATGTGATGAAGTCGGAGCATGATTTATTTATTGATTGTCTTCCTTATGAGTGGCGGTCGGGGACGAGCGATGGTCTTTTCCTACCAATCTATTCCCCTAGGAGCATGCGCGTAATACTTTGCTTTGATAACTTCTAGATTTTTGCAATAAGTATATGAGTTCTTTATGACTAATGTTGAGTCCATGGATTATATGCACTTTTTCCATCCTTCCACCATTGCTAGCCTCTCTAATACCGTGCACTTTTCGCCGGTATCATACACCTACCATATACCTTCCTCAAAACAGCCACCATACCTACCTATCATGGCATTTCCATAGCCATTCTGAGATATATTGCCATGCAACTTTCCACCGTTCCGTTTATCATGACACATTCATCATTGTCATATTGCTAGCATGATCATGTAGATGACATCGTATTTATGGCAAAGCCACCGTTCATAATTCTTTCATACATGCACTCTTGATTCATTGCATATCCCGGTACACCGCCGGAGGCATTCATATAGAGTCATATTTTTTCTAAGTATCGAGTTGTAAGAAAAATAAAAGTGTGATGATCATCATTTTTAGAGCATTTTCCCAAGTGAGGAAAGAATGATGGAGACTATGATTCCCCCTTAAGTCGGGATGAGACTCCGGACGAAAAATAAATAAAAGAGGCCGAAGAAGCCCCAAAAAAAGAGAGATAAATAAAAGGGGCCATATAAAGAAGAAAAGGCCCAAATAATTTTTTTTAGAAAAGGAAAGGCTAGGTGCACCCGGTCCAATGCACCCAATAGTGTACAAGAGGCTAACAGTAGGCCCGTTGACTGCAAATAATAATAATAAATGAGAGAAAAAGAGAGAAGGGATAATGTTACTATCCTTTTACCACACTTGTGCTTCGAAGTAGCACCATGATCTTTATAGTAGACAGTCTCTCATGTTATCACTTTCATATACTAGTGGGAATCTTTCATTATAGAACTTGGCTTGTATATTCCAATGATGGGCTTCCTCAAATTGCCCTAGGTCTTCATGAGCAAGCAAGTTGGATGCACACCCACTTAGTTTCTTTTGATGAGCTTTCATATACTTATAACTCTAGTGCATCCGTTGCATGGCAATCCCTACTCACTCACATTGATATCTATTGATGGGCATCTCCATAGCCCGTTGATACGCCTAGTTGATGTGAGACTATCTTCCCCTCTTTTTGTCTTCTCCACAACCACCATTCTATTCCACATACAGTGCTATATCCATGGCTCACGCTCATGTATTGCGTGAAGATTGAAAAGTTTTGAAAAAGTTAGAGTATGAAACAATTGCTTGGCTTGTCATCGGGGTTGTGCATGATTTAAATACTTTGTGTGGTGAAGATAGAGCATAGCCATACTATATGATTTTGTAGGGATAACTTTCTTTGGCCATGTTATTTTGAGAAGACATAATTGCTTTGTTAGTATGCTTGAAGTATTATTATTTCTATGTCAACATAAACTTTTGTCTTGAATCTTTCGAATCTGAATATTCATATCACAATTAAGAAGATTTGCATTGAAACTATGCCAAGTAGCACTCCGCATCAAAAATTCTCTTTTTATCATTTACCTACTCGAGGATGAGCAGGAATTAAGCTTGGGGATGCCTGATACGTCTCCAACGTATATATAATTTTTGATTGCTCCATGCTATATTATCTACTGTTTTGGACTATATTGGGCTTTATTTTCCACTTTTATATTATTTTTGGGACTAACCTATTAACCGGAGGCCCAGCCCAGAATTTTTGTTTTTTTGCCTATTTCAGTGTTTCGAAGAAACGGAATATCAAACGGAGTCCAAATGGAATAAACCTTTCTGGAACATGATTTTCTTCCCGAATATGACCCAGGAGACTTGGACCCTACGCCAAGGAAGCTTCGAGGTGGGCACGAGGTAGGGGGCGCACCCTACACCCCCAGGCACGCCCCCCACCCTCGTGGGCCCACCGAAGCTCCACCGACGTACTTCTTCCTCCTATATATACCTACGTACCCCCAAACGAACAGAACAGGAGCCAAAAACCTAATTCCACCACCGCAACTTTCTGTACCCACAAGATCCCATCTTGGGGCCTGTTCCGGAGCTCCACTGGAGAGGGCCGTCATCACGGAGGGCTTCTACATCACCATAGCCTCTCTGATGAAGTGTGAGTAGTTTATCTCAGACCTTCGGGTCCATAGTTATTAGCTAGATGGCTTCTTCTCTATCTTTGGATCTCAATACAAAGTTCTCCCCCTCTCTCGTGGAGACCTATTTGATGTAATCTTCTTCTTTTTGCGGTGTGTTTGTTGAGACCGATGAATTGTGGGTTTATGATCAAGTCTATCTATGAATAATATTTGAATCTTCTCTGAATTCTTTTATGTATGATTGGTTATCTTTGCAAGTCTCTTCGAATTATCCGTTTGGTTTGGCCAACTAGATTGGCAGTTCTTGCCATGGGAGAAGTGTTTAGCTTTGGGTTCGATCTTGCGGTGTCCTTTCCCGGTGACAGAAGGGGAAGCAAGGCACGGATTGTATCGTTGCCATCGAGGATAACAAGATGGGGTTTATTTCATATTGCATGAATTTATCTCTCTAGATCATGTCATCTTGCTTAAAGTGTTACTCTGTTTTTCACTTAATACTCTAGATGCATGCTGGATAGCAGTCGATGAGTGCAGTAATAGTAGTAGATGCAGAATCGTTTCGGTCTACTTGTCACGGACGTGATGCCTATATACATGATCATGCCTAGATATTCTCATAACTATGCTCAATTTTGTCAATTTCTCAACAGTAATTTGTTCACCCACCGTAGAATAATTATGCTCTTGAGAGAAGCCAATAGTGAAACCTATGGCCCCCGGGTCTATTCTCATCATATCAATCTCCATCACTTTAATCTTACTTTGCTTTTTTACTTTGCCTTTTACTTTTCACTTTGCATCTCTATACCAAAAATACCAAAAATACTATCTGTCAGATCTCACTCTCGTAAGTGATCGTGAAGGGATTGACAACCCCTCATCGCGTTGGTTGCGAGTAGCTATCATTTTGTGCAGGTACGAGGGACTTGAGCGTGGCCTCCTACTGGATTGACACCTTGGTTCTCAAAAACTGAGGGAAATACTTACGCTACTCTGCTGCATCATCCCTTCCTCTTCGGGGAAATCCAATGCAAGCTCAAGAGGTAGCAGCGACCCTTTTGTCCACCGGTGCCTTTGCCACCGATGAACGAGGAATGGCTCGGGTGCTGATGCTGTCATGCATCCTCCAGCGCACACATTGGAGACGAGCTCGCACGAGCTGTGTTTTTGTGTCCCACAACGCCGCCCGAGCCGCCCGCAGACCGACCGGCGGCCCGCAAATTACGCCATCCAACCGTAGCCGCACACATTATGACAGCAACTCAACCAACCGGACAAAATTCACGCAAACACGTAGACAAACTGATATTTCATATAAACAACGACGGAAATCATATAAAATACCGGATTTTCATACAAACATGACAGATTTCATTACATTCAAATGAACTACGTGGTGCTAGTTCTAGACAGCACAGGTATATAATACCTGGCCTAAATGGTCGCCCGCCGATCGATTTGTGGTCCTCATGTCCGGCAGCACGACCACCGGACTGCTGGGAGCCCCGGAGGTATATGTTTTAGCGCAAAGGACGGCTCACTTCCCCACTGACCAACTGATATCATTGGCTGGTGCCGAAGATGATGGTGGCCGGCACCGGTTCGAGTTCATCACCGGCCACTACTTCGCCATGGCCAGCACCGGCTCGAATTCATCCTATCATTCCCCTCTTCCGTGGAGCCCATGCGGGGTCGACGAAGGTCCTCGCAACAAAAGGATCCGGCAAGACACCTGCTGTGTACGCCGTCGTCGCCTCCGCGGTGGCCTTCATGGGACCCAAGCGGCGGCGGCCTCCCGTGTTCTACTTCTCCTCGATGATGGCAGTGGACGCGGAGGCGTTGGCCACCGACTCATCGCTCTCCGCGCACCCGCTTCTGTCGCTGCTTGCATGGCGCGGCCGCCGGCATGGGAGTCTCGGCCACAGAAATGGGAGACGCGGTATGAGGCAGCGGCGTGGACGGCAGCAACGACGCCCGTGTGCCGCTCCTCGTCGAGCTGGCCTAGAGCGGCGAGTTGCTGAACCATGCGTCGGCTTGGGACGGCAACTAGCTCCGTCGGGCGAGGGGAGGGAGGTGGATCAGTGAGCTGCATAGCTCGTATCCGGCGGGCTACCTAGCCGGCTTGGATGCGGAATAACTACTCTTCGTAAGCCATTGTAAGAGTGGACAAAATGGTGGAGGAGATAGGGGAGCAGCGGAGGTGTGCGATTCTTGGCCGGCGTTTGGCCTCATTTAAATAGGAGATTAAATAGACGACGGACGGGAGGAGCTCGGCCGGCGTTGCGTCTAACACCGGCCCGGTCATGAACGGACGTGTGTCCAGAGTGGGTTTCTCGGCTTCCACACGGGCGGGTTTCATGGAGGCGTTTGAATGTGGCACGGAGGCGTGTTCAGCCGGGCGTGCCGCGGGTGGCGCCCTCGACTCTGACCTAGGACACCGCGTCGTTCTTCCACTGACATGTGGGCTCTTTTGGTGCATGGCATGCATGTTAGTGACGCAACGCAGGCAGCGCACAGCAGAGGAACCTTTGGTGGGCCAGGGCCGTCAGAAGCAGGCATTTCATAAACCGATGATTGTTCATTGAGTGTGACGTCATCTTTTTCATGTAGATAAGCCTACTATGTTGATAGCCCGTTCGATACGTTGTGATTCATAAAGACCGCTGCAAACATCAATGTTCTGCTTATCACAGATAAGATTGATTAATACCCGTAACAATCCATGTCCTTAACAAAGGGTGCATGCACGTATAGGTTGAGCGTGTGTCTTGCGTCATGTGTTGTGTGCATGCAGGCGTGCGAGTGTTGCGTGTGTGCAAGGGTCCGTTTCAGTGTTGCATGCATGGGTGCGTACGTGCGTGTGTTCGTGAGTGCATGTGTACGTGTTAGTGTTGCACGCCAGCATGTGTGCGTGTGTACGTGTCAGTGTTGCACGCCTACATGCGTGCATGTCTTGCGTGCGTGCATGTGTACGTGCGGGGTGAGGCTACATATCAGTCGACTGACTTTTTCATCTCCGGTCATTAGATTTTCCAGCCGTTGGATACGAAATCAAGGGCCTCCAGTTTATCATCAAACTCCACCCCCCTGAGCCGCCAGCCACCACCGGCCGAACCACCAGCCCCTGCCGCCCGCGGCCGGCCCGCCCTACCCGAAACCACTCCCCACCGCCGGTCCGCGGCCGCGGCCACACCGGCCATCCCTCTAGCCCCCCCCCCCCCCCCCCGCGCCGAGCTTTTTCTCCGGGGATCCCCACCCCACCGCCCAATGAACGCCCCCCCCAACCGCCGGTGACTGCCAACCAGAGGTCTCACGACTTTGAATACCCACCGACCACTAATTTATTACCATTTTTGTCCTTGATATACACGCTGACTGGTGGGCCCTATGGTAATGTGCGCTGCTAAATGTGGACCGTTTGACTGGTCAATTGTTCGTGTTATCAACAAATTACGGAGCTGTATGGTGAGCCAGTGACCGTATGATCACCCTAATATGTACTCCTATTTTATTAACACAATACAGACTCAAACTACCATTTCTTTCTTTCATATACGGGCTGACAGGTGGGCCCCACGGTTACGCGCCCCGATGGTGCAACACTAGTTGCGCCGCGTGGAACGTTTGACTGGTCAATTGATTGTGTCATCAACAAAATACGGAGTTGTACGGGTGAGCCAGTGACCATATAATCATGATATGTATTTGTTTAACATGGTACAGACGCAAGGGCTCATATATACGCGCAAGCACTCACCGCTATAAGCGCACACACGCGAACCCTACCCCTATGAACACCTTCGAGAGGGTGGGCCAGCATATATGATCTTGAGATTTTATGAAGTCACCATAGGTGCCTCGTAGTCGAGTGGAACGTCTCCTCCCACTGAACGTACATCGCCGGAAAATACTGAAATTAACACAAGATAAATGCGAGCACCGGGACTTTAACCTTGGTGGGCTCGAGAAACCACTGTCCTCTAACCATCCAACCACATGTTGGTTAGCACGACAAAATGTATGTGGTGACCGTGATGAGCTTATTCTGAAGTCCAGTGCCCATATCGTGCTTCCACTTCAAATACAATGACTGTATGTGTCATCAACAAAATACGGAGCACGCATAAAATGCAAAGTCCACCGGTGTCATCAACAAAATATAGAGACGTATCGTGAGCTAGATACCGTTGTACTATTGTATATGCTTATTTTTCTTAGTGGCCGATTGCATGTGTGGTGTGGTGGGCACATCATTTCTAGTTGTGGTGGGTTAACATGAAGACTCATAGGTCGGTTCCATCCTGCGCCACATATAGGTTGGACCGAGACGTGTTATACGAAGACCCATGTGGAGGACTCGGCGTACAACACGAAGCTACCAGAGTCGCGGAGGACTCTATCCCCACTGGTGATAAGCCGACTATATATGATTTGTAACCCTAGGCCCTTAGTATGTTATACAAGCTTGGGGGCTAGTTCGTCAATAGTATACACACACGCACAATGCCTGGTATTCATGCACTAGTAGAAAAAGGGTCAAACGTGAAGCACATTAGTGCCGGTTTGTATTTGAGCCGGCACTAATGTATACATTAGTGCCGGTTCCAACGGCTAGCTGGGCCTCCATCATTAGTACCATTTCGTGGCGAACCTTTAGCACCGGTTCGTGCCACGAACCGGTACTAATGAGAGTGGTGGCAGGATGTTGACAGAATGGGGCCCCTCCAGCCCCTTTAGTATCGGTTCGTGGCACGAACCGGTACTAAAGGTCGTCCTATATAAACCCTTCGTCCACCAGCACTCTGTTCTTCCCCCTTTCCCCTCTCCCTCTCCTCTGTTCTTCCCTTCTTCCTCTCGAGTTCATCACAAAATTTGCCCAAAATTTGTCAAGATTTGAAGGCCCTCATCCATTCAAATGATCACAAAGGTTAGCAACTTTGTCCTTTCATCTCTCATTGCTAGATTAGCTCTTGCATTGGTTTATATAGTGATTAATTTGGGAGGATATATATATATGTGCTAGTATTTGATTTATATGCAATTTGAGGTCAAAAATAACACTTAGTTTGCATATGTAGGTGTGGTTTACTTAGTGCCTTCTAAATCTCCATCGTAGCCACCGTTGATCGCCCGCACCGTCCCGTTGCCGGCACCACCTTGTGGTGAGCCTCTTGTTCATGAAATTTTATATAAAAATTGATGTTTGTGTGATTTGGATATATAGTTACTCGTATAATTATCTTACCCGTACGTTGTTTGTTATACATATAGTGCCATGGTTTTGATATCCGTCCCCGTCGGCCCTAGTCCTTGTTATGATTCGGATGTGGTATGTATATTCTCTTTTAAAACTAGTTGCATTTCGTGTTTATGACAAATTATGCCCATCAAGTTGACATAGAAATTTTTTCTAGGAGGTATGTGAACCGGAAATTCCAACCGACCCTATTGCCGAGAGGTTAAATTTAGTTGAAAGAGAAAACGAGTACTTGAAAGAAAAATTGAAAAGAATTGAGGGGGAGAAGATGGAATTGGAGTTGCATGTTGCCGGTGTCGTCGATGATCACAAGATCAAGATGGAGAAAATGCGCTTGAAGATTAGAAAGATTAGAAAATATGCCATCGATAGTGAGGCTTGGTATCATTATGCTGTTGGATCCATTGTTACCTTAGTTGCGATCTTGATCATATTTGTTGTTGCATTTAAATGCTTTAGCTAGAGAGTTATTTGTTTGTTGGATTTAAGTGTTGTATGAACTCTATGCATGAACTTGTATTAATTTGGTCTATTCGGTGTTGTGTAATGAAGATGAGCCGGCAATGGATGTACGATGACCGATGCTCTCCCGTGTTCATTAATGGCGTGCATACTTTTCTGCTTGCGGCTGAGGCAAACAAGCGGGCGGATGGTTTTATGCCTTGTCCATGTGCTCGCTGTAAGAATGGTCACAATTACTCTACGTCAAGAACCATTCACGTCCACCTGTTTAAGTCCGGTTTCATGCCCCATTATAATGTTTGGACCAAGCACGGAGAAAGAGGGGTTATGATGGAAGACAATGAAGAAGAAGAGGACGACGACAGCTATCCTGGCCATGGGTTCCCTGAATACGATGATACAACAATGGGGGAAGAAGCTGAGCCGGTAATGCGGGAAGAAGCTGAGCCGGCAATGCGGGAAGAAGCTGAAGAAGAGGCATCAGATGAGCCCGTTGATGATCTAGGTCGGGCCATTGCCGATGCAAAGAGAAACTGCGCAAGTGATTTGGAGAAGAAGAAGTTGCAGCGCATGTTAGAGGATCACAAAAAATTGTTGTACCCGAATTGCGTAGGTGACAAGAAAAAGCTGGGCACCACACTGGATTTGCTGCAATGGAAGGCAGAGAATGGTGTATCTGACAAGGGATTTGGAAAGTTGCTGGTAATGATAAAGGATATGCTTCCAAAGGACAACGAATTGCCCGAGAGTACATACGAAGCAAAGAAGGCTGTCTGCCCTCTAGGGTTAGAGGTGCAGAAGATACATGCATGCCCTAATGAGATTGCATCCTCTACCGCGGTGAGTACGAGGATTTGAATGCTTGCCCGGTATGTGGTGCATTGCGCTATAAGATCTGCCGCGATGACCCTGGTGATGTCGAGGGCCGGCGCCCCAGGAAGAAGATTCCTGCCAAGGTGATGTGGTATGCTCCTATAATACCACGGTTGAAACGTTTGTTCCAAAACAAAGAGCATGCCAAGGCGATGCAATGGCACAGAGAAGACCGTAAGAAAGACGGAAAGTTGAGAGTACCTGCTGACGGGTCGCAGTGGAGAAAAATCGAAAGAAAGTACGGGAAGGAGTTTGCAGATGACGCAAGGAGCATATGGTTTGGTCTAAGCGCAGATGGCATTAATCCTTTTGGGGAGCAGAGCAGCAACCATAGCACCTGGCCTGTGACTCTATGTTTATATAACCTTCCACCTTGGTTGTGCATGAAGCGGAAGTTCATTATGATGCCAGTGCTCATCCAAGGCCCTAAGCAACCCGGCAACGACATTGATGTGTACCTAAGGCCATTAGTTGAAGAACTCTTACAACTGTGGAATGGAACAGGTGTATGTGCGTGGGATGAGCACATGGGGGAAGAATTTGACCTAAAGGCATTGCTGTTCGTGACCATCAATGATTGGCCTGCTCTCAGTAACCTTTCAGGACAGACAAACAAGGGATACCGCGCATGCACGCACTGTTTGGACGATACCGACAGTATATATTTGGCTAATTGTAAGAAGAATGTGTACCTGGGACATCGTCGATTTCTTCCGAGCAGGCATCCCGTAAGAAAGAAAGGCAAGCATTTCAAAGGTGAGGCGGATCACCGGACGAAGCCTCGCCACCGTACTGGTGCTGATGTACATGATATGGTCAAGGATTTGAAGGTGGTCTTTGGAAAGGGTCCTGGTGGACAACCTGTTCCGAATGACGCTGACGGACGCTCACCCATGTGGAAGAAGAAATCTATATTTTGGGACCTGCCCTATTGGAAAGACCTGGAGGTCCGCTCCGCAATCGATGTGATGCACGTGACGAAGAATCTTTGTGTGACCCTGCTTGGCTTCTTGGGCGTGTATGGGAAGACAAAAGATACACCTGAGGCACGGGAGGACCAGCAACGTATGCACGGAAAAGACGGCATACATCAGGGTCATGCAAGCTAAGCTCTTACCAAAGAAGAGAAGGAAATCTTCTTTGAATGCCTGCTCAGTATTAAGGTACCGTCTGGCTTCTCGTCGAATATAAAGGGAATAATAAACATGGCAGAGAAAAAGTTCCAGAACCTAAAGTCTCATGACTGCCATGTGATTATGATGCAACTGCTTCCGGTTGCATTGAGGGGGCTTCTACCGGAAAACGATCGATTAGCCATTGTGAAGCTATGTGCATTTCTCAATGCAATCTCTCAGAAGGTAATCGATCCAGAAATCATACCAAGGTTATAGAATGATTTGGTGCAATGTCTTGTCAGTTTCGAGTTGGTGTTCCCACCATCCTTCTTCAACATCATGACGCACGTCCTAGTTCACCTATGCGAAGAGATTAACGTTTTGGGTCCTGTATTTCTACACAATATGTTCCCCTTTGAGAGGTTCATGGGAGTCTTAAAGAAATATGTTCATAACCGTGCTAGGCCAGAAGGAAGCATCTCCAAGGGCCGTCAAAATGAGGAGGTCATTGAGTTTTGTATTGACTTTATTCCTGACCTTAAGCCGATTGGTGTTCCTGAATCGCGGCATAAGGGCAGACTGGATGGAAAAGGCATGCTAGGAGGGGAACAAATAATATGTATGGACGGACATTGTCTCACTGAAGCACACTACACAGTTCTACAGAATTCCGCCTTGGTGGCTCCGTATATGGATGAACACAAGAATTTGCTACGCTCCAAACACCCGGAGCGGTCTGATGACTGGATTACACGTGAACAAACCAGGAGTTTCGCCAGCTGGTTGCAAGCACGTACCATGCATGACACCTCTATTGAAGATGACATGTACTTGCTGTCCCAGTTACCATCTTCGAATATAATGACTTTCAAAGGGTACGAGATAAATGGTAATACATTTTACACGATCGCCCAAGATAAGAAGAGCACCAACCAAAACAGTGGTGTCCGCTTTGATGCAGAAACCAAGACGGGAAAGGAAACATATTATGGTTATATACAGGACATATGGGAACTTGACTATCGATGTGGTTTGAAGGTCCCTTTGTTTCGGTGCAAATGGGTCAATATGACACGAGGCGGGGTAACGGAAGACCCGCAGTACGGAATGACAACAGTGGACCTCAACAATCTTGCGTATGCAGACGAACCATTCGTCCTAGCCAATGATGTGGCACAGGTTTTCTATGTGAAGGACATGTCTACCAAGCAAAGAAAAAGAAAAGATAAGGAAGCGAATGCATCGTACGATGAGCCAAAGCGGCACATAGTTCTTTCTGGGAAGAGAAACATCATGGGAGTGGATGACAAGACAGACAAGTCAGAAGATTATGAAAAGTTTGATGAAATTGCTCCATTCACAGTGAATATTGACCCGAGCATCCCGTTAAATGATGAAGATTTTCCATGGCTACGACGCAAAGGGACACACGCGAAGAAAAAGTTTCACACCCAAAGATCTGGGATGTGATCGGCTTAACTATCATCACTTTCTTCTGTGTTTCACACCCAGGAGGGAATCTCTGTAATAGTTTGGGTAGCTAGTTATGTGTTTGGCATTTGAAACGCGAAGAAATTTTATGTGCAAGCAAATTCTTTCATGCATTTACTGATTTTTTCAGCTAAATGACCCTGAAATTGAAAAGCATTTCAAATGAACTCAGAAAAGGATGAAAGTTGGCATGGTATCATAATTTCACCCACATAGCATGTGCAAAAAAGTAGAGAGGATTACCGCAAAAACTGGATGCACCTCGTGTACAAAATGGACAATCTGTTTCGAAGTATGAGGGTTTCGGACAAAAACTCATCCGTTACAAAGGCATTTCATTTTTTAAATAACTTAAGCATTACCAAATTGAATATAATGATAAAACACACTAATATTAAACATAAGAAAAAAGAATCACTGAAAAATGTATTTTTAAAGTTAAGTTATTCACAAACTAGTGATTCACACAAATTTCAAATAATTCAAAATTTAAACTATTCAAATTTAAAAACTACCGGCACTAACTGAAAGTTTCTAAAAACTTTCAAAAATATTCACAAAGAAACTCTAAATACAGAAAAAAAACAACTAAAAATAAATAAAACAAAATAAATAAAGCAGAAAAGAAAAAACTAAATGAAAAAAGCCCACCTACCAGGCAACAGCGGCATGCATACGACTAGAAACCCAACCTGTGGTTGGGCCAGGATGCAGGCCCGCAAGCCCAATAGGCCCCACAGGGCATCGCAGAAGAGGTAGGCCCAGAAGGCCTGCTTAAGAGAGGAGCTCGAGACAGCAGCGGCGGCGGGGCTTATAAGCAGGTGCGAGTGCCCCTCGGCTAGCGAGGTGGGACTAAACTTGTGTGCCCCTCGCCTGGCAACGTACCCCCCCTTTAGTACCAGCTCGTGGCACCAACCGGTACTAAAGGGGGGGCCTTTAGTACCGGTTGGTGCCACGAACCGGTACTAAAGGGGGGTGCTTCCCGCTGCTTGGCCTGGCCAAAACAGGCCTTTAGTACCGGTTGGAGCCACCAACCGGTACTAAAGGTGCCTTCTATATATACAGCACTTCATAAAATTTCATTCTCCCTCTGTTTCTTCCCGATCGATCGACGTCATCGCCGCCACCGTCCTACGCCGTCCCCGTCGCGCGTCGTTGCCGTCGCCGCCCCCATCCTCGTCGCCGCCCTCATCCCCATCGCCGCCCCATCGCCGTCGCCGCCCTCGTCTTCGTCGCCGCCCCGGGCCCGTCCCCGTCGCGCCGTCCCCGCGTCGCCGCCCCGTCACGCCCCGGCCCGTCGCCGCCCTGGGCCGTCGCCTCGCCGTCGTCGTCGCCCCTCTGTGAGCTCTCCCCCTCTAACCCCTCTCCCTCGCCCCCGGTGGCCACCATGGGCGCCCCCCACCCTCCCCCCCCCCGAGCCCATATACACACACACAAGCATGCATGATGAACACACACACACACGCACATAGAAGTTGTTTTTCTATTTTTAGTGTTAGATGCTTAGTGTTTAATTAGTATGGAATAGCATATAGAATTTTGACATATGCAATGCTTAGTGTTAGATGCTTAGTGCTTTTAGTGAGCCCGGATATAATTAGTGTTTAATTAGTATGGAATTTTTTTATATAATGTTGTTTTTCTGTTTTTAATGGATGTATAGAAGTTGGTTTTTCTGTTTTTAGTGTTAGATGCTTAATTAGTATGAAATAGCATATAGAATTTTGACATATGCAATGATAGCATAATTAGTGTTACATTTAATTTGCATATAGTATTTGTTGTCGACGATGCCCGGCCCGCATCCTCGCCGTCGACCCGTTCGCAACGACGTCCTACTTCAGAGGACCCATGTCCGGGACTGGGCTCCGCCGGGCTGGCACTGGGAGGTGCTACCTTCAGGGGCGCGACGCTTGGTGAGGAACCCGGCCCCGGGTCCCGTCATCGACCCTCATCTCCTTTGGTGGCATTCGCGTGGGCCACTTTCGGTGCGGAGGGAGCCGGCCCCGCCGGAGGTCGTACGTCGCCGTGTCAGGGAGGAGGACGAGCACATCCATCACTACATGGCTGCTATGGACGTCAGGTTCTCCAATACCTGGCAGGTTCTTTGGGGAGATCACCCGAGCTATGATCCAGTGATGGTTCCTTCTCTTTGGGTGTCCATCGCCCGCACCTCAGGAACCGCGAGTGGCCTAGATTACTCTGTAGTATTCGATCTGTATTAGCTAGCTAGCTAGCTAGTGATGTATTCGATTTATAATATTCGAGATGATTATATCTATTATTCGAGACGACGTATTTGAGATTAAATCTATTATTCGAGATGATGTATTCGAGATTATATCTATTATTCGAGACGATGTATTCGAGATTATATCTATTATTCGAGATTATACTAAATTGTTTTATATTTCTTTTGGCATAGTTAAATAAAAGCTATGGCGGACAATACCGACAGAGAGAGAGAACAGACCATGTTCGATATCATACGCGGGCCAGATGATGATCAGAATGAAGAAGATTTTGACGGCTCCGAATTTCTAAACAACACCGGAGAGGGTGATATGATATTCGATCGCGACGACCGAGAAGATGAAGTCATGAACTACGACGAAGAACATGTTGATCCTGAAACAACAAACTCCGGCGAGGTATATATATTTATATAAGCAGGAATCTGGTGATCATCGCATGTTTTAATATAAATGAGTTGAAGATATATTAATGAATCGATCTTTCTTCTTTCAGCCATCCGGATCGAGCAAAAGGACGAAACGAGGCCCGAACAAAAAGTTGAAGGAGGGCGTAAAGTACAATATCGAGGCATTCAAACCTAATGGCAAACCATTAGCGCCTAAGAAGATTGCGGACAAGTTCGTTCGTCAGTGCGGAGTTCTTGTGAAGGATCTACTCCCGATCTCCCTTCAAGAATGGAGAAAGCCAGCAAAGCCACGTCCAGATGTTACTTTTGTCGACGAGAATCAAAAAACTGCTTTGGGATACTCTCATGGAACATTTCACCCTACCAGATAATATCACAGAAGCAAATGTGCGGAAAGTCAAGGACGCTGCTTTTAGGAAGATGGCGGTTGCATTCAAGAACCACAAGAGAATGACGTGGGAGAAGTACGTCAAGGGAGGAAGGAAGACTCCAGTATTCGAGGGGATACTAGAGAATCAAAGTGCTCATTGGGACGATTTCGTGAAATTCAAGGATTCAGAATTAGCTAAGGAACGGTCAAGAATAAACAAGGCCAATGCCGGAAAAAAGGATAAGTTCCATAAGCTGGGGCCAGGTGGCTACGCGGTGGCAATGCCAAAGTGGGATAAGTCTGAGAAAGAGATGGAGGATGCAAGTGTCGCTCCGGTTACTAAGAACTGGCCCCCCAGGTGCAGGACTTGGTTCTATGCGCATGGGGGAGAGTTGGACCCGAAGACAGGCAATGTTTCGAGGAAGGCATGTCTGAACGGAGCCGACGATGCGCTACTTGTTGCAATAGAAGAGGCTCGATCGGGGGTGTTCCAACCCAACAGAGAGAACGGTGAGCTTACGCGTGCCCTGGGAAATCCTGAACACCCGGGAAGAACACGAGGCAAGGGCGATATTCCGTGGTATGACGGGTTTTCGGACTGAAACGCAGACTACAGAACCCGTGCGAGAAAGAAGATTGCGGAGGACAAGAAGAGGAAGATGGAGGAGGAGCAGAGGAAGCGGGACTATGAACGCCTTCAAGGCCTAGAAGCAAGTCAAGCGGAATTGGCAGCTAAATTCCAACGGCAGTAGGAGCAGATCGACTCACTTAGCCAGCAAAGGGGGTCTCAGCAGCTGCAGCAGCTAGCGGATGATCCAGCCTTGGATACCACCGCCCCATCCATGCCGAGAAGCAGCGTGGGTTCCGCCCCGGGCGACGCAGTAGTGCTGGATAGATACCCCGTGGATGACATCACGGAGAACACTAACTGCGAGCTACACTTCAAAATGAAGAACATATCCATGAAGGTGGCGGACGCCGTTGCTTTTTCAATTTCCCCCGAGGCAACCTTCCATTGAAACCCGATTCCAGCGGGCTATGCTCGTGTCTTGGTTGATGAGGTGGCGGACCAATATTCGGGGCTAGAGCTTGACATTCCTGGAGGTGACGAGGAGCACACACTCGGAGATGCCAAACATCATATCATCCTATGGAGAAAGGATTGCATCATTTTTCGAAGGCCACCGACACCGCGTCACCCGACTCCTCGTCGAAGTCCGCCACCGAGTCAGCAGACTCCCGCTCCTCCAAGTCCACCAACGCGTGAGGCCACTCCTCCTCCTCCAAGTCCGGCAAAGTGTCAGGCCACTCCTCCTCCAAGTCCAACACAGCGTCAGACGTCCACTCCTCCTCCAAGTCCGGCACAGCTTCAGGCCACTCCTCCTCGTCCAACTCAGCCCCGTCAGCCGTCTCCGCCACCTCAGCAATCGTAGAAGAGACACCCCGCAGCTATGGTGCGTAGCGGTACGAGTCGAGGTCATAGTACAGGAAGTACAGGCGGAGGCAAGCGATATAAATATGGTCCAAACCTCAGTACTCCTCTTCCTGTGAGGGCTTACGATAGGACCGAGGAGCAAACCAATGCCATAGTGTGGGCAGAAGTCGATGCCCATTTTGGACCGAAACCGCCACCGCCGCCAAGGGAGAAAGTGCCTGTGGAAGTAGTTGACCACTTCATTCGTATGGCTCAACCACCAGCTCCTAAGCCTGTTGACTCAGACTATGAGCGCCACATCAGGAAGTTACATCGACAACGTCTACAGAAGGAGGCGAGCTCGAGCTCGAGCAAACAACAAGCAGCTGTCAAAAAATGCGGGAAAACCGTTGCCCAGCTGGGAAAACAGGCGGCGCAATCGATCCCCCCGCTTGTTGTGCCGCCAACAACACGTGACAGTACGCGCGCCCAATATTATTGTGGCCAAACAGTTTACGTTCCCGAGGTGGGCGATGTGGTAATAACCCAGGAGCATATAATGCAGGCTGAAGAACTCAAGATCACTGTTGGACAACTCCTCGAGATCGAGGACATGCCTCCGATTAGAGAGGAGGAAATAAAACAGAAATTTGTCCGGGGCCAACCTTTGGTCGAGCCAGAAGATGTCAAGAAGCTCCCAACGAGAATGTATGAATTGCATCAATGGTACATGGACATTAGCAAGAGATCCGATCGAGAGTCCCTCATGGTGTATGTCAAGAAGGATGATTACTACCATGAGAAAGCTGTGGCCGTTGAGTATTCTGAACTGTTTTAGTTATACAATCAAGACGCACTCGACAAATCTATCGTCAGTTGCTATTGTCTGTAAGTGATTTCTTTCTGTAATTTAAGTCTCAAGCTAGCTGTAGTGATCCTTTTGATCAATCATCACGTGTAATTATCCTCACTATATTCTTTTCTGTGGTATTATGCAGGATGAAGATGTATGAAATGGGAAAAGGTGGACGCTATGGCATTGGATTCATTGACCCAAACACCGTTAATGAATACACATGGAAATTAGATCCATATTATGAAAAAGAGGTAGAGGACAGCATGCTAGAGTTCTTCAAGTGCCTCAAATACAGTGAAGATATACTACTTCCTTACAACTTCGAGTGAGTCACACTTTCTTGTACTACAAATTCTCTGTTTTTGCCTACTAGCTAGCTACATGTTTTTGCTTACATATGCCCGCTTAATTAAGACATGCAAACGTGTGTGCATGCAGATTTCACTGGATCTTGTGTATCATTAAAGTTGACGCCGGAACAGTTGAAATACTGGACTCGCTACTCACAGCAAAAGGTGACTACAACATCTTGTATGGGATAGTCAACAGGTAATTTCAATCATTATTTATAACTACATATCTCGGCCTATTTAGTTCGTCATTTCATGATATGAACTATTTAATAACCCCTTTATTCATTTTCTTTGTCGGCGGGCAGGGCTTGGGCAAGGTTCATCAGCGTCACGGAAGGTGAATGGAAACCACAGCTGAAATGGTTTCGATCCAAGGCAAGTAATTAAGTAGTACTAGCTAGCTAGCTAGCTGCCATCTCTTTAATTATCATGCTTGATTAATCATTATCTGATCAAATTAAATTCCATTCTCGTAATAAAGGCCCTAAAGCAGGCGCAGGGGACTGATCTGTGTGCATATTGTGTTTGCGAGAACATTCGCATGATGGCGTCCAAAAGGAGCAGATCTCAAAGACAGGAATGGGTACGCTTGTCAGAACACTATTCACAATTTTTACACCATTATCGATATCTAGTCACACAACTAATACACATGCATATTGATCTCCTTCTTAACAGTTCAAAGAGGTGCGGGACAAGCTCCTACCAACGGAGCGCGTACAAGCACTTCAAGAGGAAATAGCGGGATTTTTGCTCGACCAGGTCATAAATCCGAAGAGAGAATACTATTACCCGCTACCGCCCCCATCGACCAAGTCATGAACCACTTCCAATTGTCATCGTGCTCCGAAGGCACCAATCAGGCTAAAGCCACTGGCTCCGAAGGCAACATATGCATATGTAGGAGAAATTGTATATATATATAGCTATACATGTGTGTATGTGTGAATTAATATGGTGGTTTGTGAGACATGATTGATGATATATATATATATGATTGGTTCTACTAGAAATTCTATATATATATATATATATACAATGTGTAGTATCGTAAAATATCAGCAAACGAAAAAGAATTAAAATGGAAAACACAAAATTAAATGAAAAAAATCATAAAACCAAAAACCCCCCAACATTTTAGTACCGGTTGGTGTTACCAACCGGTACTAAAGGGCTCCCGGCCCCCGGAGCTGGCTCGTGCCACGTGGTACCCCTTTAGCACCGGTTCGTGCTGAACCAGTACTAAAGGGGGGGCCTTTAGTGCCGAAATAATAGTGCCGGTTCCTAAACCGGTACTAAAGGGCCTTACGAACCGGTGCTATTGCCCGGTTTTCTACTAGTGATGTGTACTTTGTACACACCCCTATCACTAATATACAGTACCAGGAGTAGGCTCTTTCTTCAACTGCAAGGGTCCGATCCGAACTAGGGTAAAACTTTGCCTCGTATTACCATCCAGCCTAAGAGCCAGGGATATCCTACCGAATGATATGATGAAATCATATCTGCCAACTACTAAGAGAGAGGTCTGTCGGGGGGCAATGTGTGCGAGAGAGGCCTAAAGATAATGTGCGTGCAGGAGACACGTAGGCACATATATGTGCGTATAGAGGGCTAGTAGAGATCGTGCATGTGTATATATGCATGTGAGAGAAATAGTGTTTTCCAACTGAGCTTAGTGAAAAGAGTGGTACATAGTAGTCAGAAAGAGAGAGAGAGAGAAACAGAGAGAGCATGTGCGTGAGACACCCCGACACCCTGAGAGAGATTGTGAGCATGTGTGAAAGAGAAATGCCGATGCATATAAAGTGTGTGCACTTATGCATTAGATAGAGAGAGAGATATATAACGCGTTTGTGAGAACGGGGCGAGGCATAGTGCATCTACGTGTAGAAGGTGGTTCTACGCATTAAATTAAAATATAAATGGCATTATTATTTTTGGATGAGATCATGAATTTTGCAAATTGCATATGGACGAAAATCGGTCTATCAGACACCCATACTCTATTGAATCTAGCATGTGCATGTGTTTATTTCATATTATCGATCCATAGAGTGAGAGCGGTTTGAAATACAGGCAATGGATGCTTTTGCAATTCATATACAAACATTAATTATTGCACTCCATGTTGTTAGTGTGAAGCACTTTATACATTTGTCACTTGCATGGATACATTCCAAATTGCTAGCTACGAAGTAGAATACATGTCGAATTCAACATAAAGGGGGTTTCCAAGATTCAAATTCATAGGAAGTGCATTCATCTATTTGAACCCGAGATAATGGCATTTGTAAATCAGATGTAAAAGGGGGCATCAATCTTTGTTGTGAGTTTGAACATGCTATATATATATTCATACGCATATCTAACTTTTTTTGCAACCAAGGAGATTATATCTGGAACCATGCATGAACTGAGGTAAGTTGCATATTTTTTAATATATACTCGTGTACAATGTATATTCAAATGTACCCCCTCCATTCCAAAATAATCATAGCTTTAGGATTTTCAAGAGTAAAGATTTGTGAAGTTTGACAAATCCTGAAAGTTCAATTCAAGAGAACCGAAAACGTTAATGCTTCTGCTCCAAAATATTGAACGAATCGCCAAATAGGCCTCTGGTCACCCGAAACCGCGCGAGACTAATGTTTTGGTGGTAGGAAATTACTCTCCTCACTCTGGGCCGTGTAGCCTATCGGCCCGATGTCCAAAGGTCTAAGCCAGGGTAGGTTTGTAACTTCACCAAGACGCCAGTCCCAACCGCCTCTGAGAAGCATTCATACGCCATGGGCGCCTACCCATGCGCTCGGCCGAAATCTATCCCGCCCACATTTGGGACACCTGACATGACTGTCCTACCCCCAACCCGCAATATGTCTGAAATTTTAGATGGGGGCAAAGTTTGTAACTTTCCCCAAATTTCAAAAAAGCGCGTCTCAAATCGAAACATTGTTCCCCCTTAGTTCCCCGCCTCCCTCTGTTTCCCCATTCATACTCCGTGGGTGCAAAAACGCCCTCTCCACCAGCCGCGAAACCCCAGCCTCCTCTGTCCTCCACCCCATAGCGGCCAATCCACCGCCGCTCTCCTCCATCACATTGGAGCCGGTACCCCGATGTCGTCGTCCAACGCAACCACAACCGCAACGCCCTCAAGGACTTAGCAGCTAAAGCCGAGGCAGAGCTGCCTCCACAACGCCGACGCCGACGTGCGCCATACCAGAACCACTCCGACCACGCCGTCTTGGGCCTCACTGCTGCGGCTCCACTGTTGCAACCGTCCACCGCACCGGAGTTGTTCCCGCTACGCCATCGTTCGCCGCCTCGAATCTGCTTCCCCGCCGCCGACAGACAGCCACCGCACCACACTCAACAACTTGGCCATGGGTTCGTCCAAGGCTGCACCGTCCTCCACAACTTCTGGTTTCTGGCGAACAACAAGAAGATCGTCGAAAAAACAGAAGGAGGACACAACATTGCCAGCAGAAAGAGGTACTCCTCTTCCCTTATTCGTGCAAATCTTACGTCTCCGCTCACACCGTATTCATCCCACGAAAGAAAATAGTTGAGCGCTTCTTACTGCATCTTCTTCGTGATACTAAATGCACAAAGTTTCCTCCCTTTTACTATTTCACCTTTGCTAGAGGTCAGTAGCCCGCCTGGATTTCAATTCAGGGTCAGTCAAACCGCAATTAAAAGAAGCAGCACCCGCTTAGGCGCGCGGAGCACCTAGTCCGCCTGTTCCCCGGGGAAGCGGCGCATCGGTGTCTATCATAGGGGTGTGGGGCGAGGAGCTGCTTGCGCCCGATCTAGAGGTCGGCGGGGCTTGAATGGATGGTCGGGGCGGTGCCAAGCACGGCGGTGCGGTGAGGTCGAGGGGAGGGCGCAGGCAGGGGAGGAATACTAGGCCAGTGGTCACTGGCGTTTCGAGGAAGATCGTCAACACTGACTGGCTGGAGGTAGATGAAGGCGATATGCCCGTTCTTTGTACATCGGACGGTGCAGAAAAAATGGACTGACCTATTTGCTTTCAGTCGACTGTTATGTTCATAGAATCCTGTAGTAATTTAGTGTGCCATGCATGTTGTAGAGCTATCATATGTCTCCCGTCATTTATTTCTCACTGACCTGCTATCTGCTTCCTTTACACTATCTAATTGTGCACACACTTCACCCATACTCACACTATTGTTTTTTTATGCATGGGTATTTCAGACTCTAACGCAGTGTTGATGAATGCAGAAAAGGAAAGACAGAAGTCGCTCCAGTGTAATTCGAAGATAAGCACTAAGAGTTTTAGCGCTCTAATGGGTGCAGTGTCAGCAGTTGGAGACAGTAAATGTAGCTCTGCAGTTGATGATCTCAATTGCCACACACAACCATCCCAGGTGCTTGCTTTAACTTCACGCTGTCAAATGTGGTTGCATGTTGCATATGGTGTCTAGCTTGTATTGCTTCCAATTTGGTTAAATTGCATCTGCTTACTTTACACATTATACCTTTGATAATGACATGCCTTCCTGTTTTTGATACATACTACATATGTCTATTAACCATGTTCGTACATCAAACTAATGCTCTTTTGTATCCCTTGTCAATCACTTATGATGAGACAGTCACCCGAGTGGGTTACTGTGAGACGCCCTACTCGTTTAAAGAGTGCAGTGTCATCCTCCCCACATGATTCTCAAGAAACAGCAAGGCTAAATGAAGATAGTCAACGTAGCTCTCTAGTTGATCAGCACAATTCCCCCACACCACCATCGCAGGTGCTTGCTCTTACTTGGCAGTGTGATATGTGGTTGCATGTTGCATATGGTGTCTACCTTGTAATGCTTCTAATTAGGGTAACCTGCATCTGCTTAGTTAACACATTATACCTATGAATATGACATGCCTTCCTATTTTTGGTACATACTACGTCTTTCTATTAACCATGTTCTTACATCAAACTACTTTTCTTATGTATCCCTCATCAATGCTCCTAATTTGTTAAATTGCATCTCCTTAGCTTACACATTATACATGTGAATATGACACGCCTTCCTGTTTTTGGTACATACTACATCTGCCTATCACACCATGTTCTTACAGCAAACTATTGTTCTTGTGTATCCTGCATCTATCGCTTATGATGAGACAGTCATGCGCGTGGGTTAATATGAGACGCAATACTCTTATAAAGAATGCAATTTCATCCTCTCCACATGATTCTCAAGAAACAGCAAGCCTAAATGAATATATTGAACATAGCTCTGTACCTGAAGACCGCACTTCCCCTACACCACCATCACAGGTGCTTGCTCTAACTTTGCAGTGTGATATGTGGTTGCATGTTGCATACAGTGTCTAGCTTGTAATGCTTCTAATTAGGGTAAATTGCATCTACTTAGTTTACACACTATACCTGTGAATATGACATGCCTTCCTATTTTTGGTACACACTACATCTATGTGTTAACCTTGTTCTTACATGAAACTACCTCTCTTCTGTATCCTGCGTCAATCACTTACGATGAGTCACCTTTATTTGTTGCATATTGCATATTATTTCTAGCATGTTGCCATGTATTGCTTCTAATTTGGTCAAATACATTTGTTAGGGCACCCTTTTAATTTGGTAGAGTGATATTGGTTTCATCTTTCATATGGTTTCTAGCTTGCATCGATTCTAACAAGTTCAAGCACCTTGTGCTTAGTTTACACTTTATACATCATACATGTCAATATGTCACGCCGTCCTATTTTTCATACATATTCCATCCTCCTATCATGCGGCTGCCTTACATGAAAGTAGTGTTCGTCAATATCATGCATCAATGAGTTCTGAAGAGCAAATTTTATTCCTTTTTCTTGTGGGTTTGACTTGACAAGGCAAAATCAAGAAAGAGGAAGGAAAAGAGTAAGGAAGGCGATGATGGTGGTCCTCTGCAACAACGTAAACGGAGCATCTGTACCGATTCTCCTTGTACTGATAGTGCATTACAAGGTCCAAGTCTCCGCTCCCCTACTCCACCATCCAAGGTGCTTGCTCTAACTTCGCAGTGTGATATCTGGTTGCATGTTGCATATGGTGTCTAGCTCGTATTGCTCCTAATTAGTGTAAACTGCATCTGCTTAGCTTACACATGATACATGTGAATATGACATGATTTCCTGTTTTTGGTACATACTACATCTGTCTATCACACCACGTTCTTACATGAAACTACTCTTCTTGTGTATCCTGCATCAGTCACTTATGATGGGACACCTTTAAGTTGGCAGTGTGATATTGGTTTGCGTCTTCAATATGATTTCTAGCATGTATTGCTTCTAGTTTGATGAACGCCACCTATGACGAGACAGTTTTAACTTGGCAGAGTGATATTGATTGCACCTTCCATATGGTGTCTTACAGTGTTTATAATTTGTTGAAGTGCCTTCTGCTTAGTTACCACATCATAGGTGTGAATATGTCAAGCCATCCATTTTTTCGTACATATTCCATCCTCATATGATGACTTTGCCTTTCATCAGAGTAGTGTTCATCAGTATCATGCATGAATGAGTTCTGAAGATCGAATGATGTTCCTTTTTCTTGTCGGTATGACCTCACAATGCAAAATCAATAAAGCTGAAGGAAATTGGCAAGGCATTGGGTGATGGTGGTCCTTCCAAGCAACTGAAACGGAGGTTCTCTATAGATTCTACTCCACCATCCTCCCAATAAGATTCGCAAGACAACGCAAGGCTAGATAGTCAACGTAGCTGTGTAGATGATGAGCACATCTCCCCTACTCCACCATCACATGTGCTTGCTCTAACTTGGCACTATTATATGTGGTTGCATGTTGCGTATGATGTCTAGCTTGTATTGCTTCTAACTTTGTTGAATTGCATCTGCTTACTTTACACATAATGCCTGTGAATATGACATGTGTTCCTGTTTCTACATCAGGCTACTATTCTTGCATATCCCGCATCAGTCACTTATGATAAGGCACCTTTAAGTCACCACTGTGATATTGGTTGTGTCTTGCATATGATTTCTAGCATGTACTGCTTCTAATTTGTTGAAACGCCATACAGTTTGAACTTGGCAGAGTGATATTGGTTGCATCTTTCATATGGTGTCTAGCTTGCAGTGCTTCTAATTTGTTGAAATGCCTTCTACTTAGTTACCACATCATAGGTGTGAATATGTCACACCATCCTGTTTTTCATACATATTCCATCCTTGCATCATGTGTTTGCCTTTCATCCGAGTAGTGTTCGTCAGTATCATGCATAAATGAGTTCTAAAGAGCGAATTTTATTCCTTTTTATTATCGGTTTGACTTCACAATGCAAAATCATTACAGCTGAAGGAAATTAGTCCAGCAGTGGATGATGGTGGTCCTTCGGAGCAACTCAAATAGGGGGTCTCTACAGATTCTACTCCGCCATCCTCCCAACAAGATTCGCAAGACAACACAAGGCTGGACAGTCAACGTAGCTGTGTAGATGATGAGCACATCTCCCCTACTCCACCATCACAGGTGCTTGCTCTAACTTGACACTATTATATGTGGTTGCATGTTGCGTATGATGTCTAGCTTGTATTGCTTCTAACTTGAATTTCATCTACTTACTTTACACATAATGCCTGTGAATATGACACGTGTTCCTGTTTCTAGAACAAATGTGTACATGATGAGCACATCTCCCCTACTCCACCATCACAGGTGCTTGCTCTTACTTGGAACTGTTATACGTGGTTGTGCTTTCCGTATGATGTCTAGTTTGTATTGCTTCTGATTATGTTGAATTGCATCTGCGTAGCTTACAACTTATACCTGCAATGATCACTTACCCATAAGACACATTTAACTTGGGACTGTGATGTAGGTTGCATCTTGCATTGTCTTCTATCTTGTACCGCTTCTAATTTCTTGAAATGGCACTTACGACGAGACACTTTTTACCTGATAGAGTGATATTGGTTGCATGTTCATATGGTGCCTAGCTTTCATTTCTTCTAATTTTGTTGAAATGCCTTCCGCTTACTATTTTTTCATACATATTCCATCCTCCTATCGTACGTGTGAATATGAAACGTTGTCTTTTTTTTGTATATATTCCATCCTCCTATCCTGCGCTTGCCTTACATCAAAGTAGTGTTCGTCTGTATCATGCATCAACCAGTTATGCAGAGCTAATTTTATTCATCTTCTTGTGGTTTTGACTTCATAAGGCAATGTCAGAAAATAGGAAGGAAAAGAGTAAGTTAGGGTATGTTGGTGGTCCTCCGCACCGACGCAAACATAGACTCTCTAGATTTGCCACTGCTACTACTAATGAAGTTGAAGTCCCAAGTCTACATGATGAGTTCATCTCCCGTACTCCACCATCGCAGGTGCTTGCTCTAAGTTGACAGTGTGATCATTGGTTTCATGTTGCATATGTTGTCTAGCCTGTATTTCTTCTATTTTGATTAAACTGCACCTGCTGAGTTTATACGTTATACATGTGCATATGACATGGATTTCTGTGTCTAGAATACACTGCATCTATCTATCATACCATGTTCTTACATCAAAGTACTACTGTTGTGTATCCCACATCAGTCACTCATGATTGGACGCTTTTAACATGGCAGTTTGATAGTGGTTGCATCTTGCATTGATTTCTACGTTGTACTGCTTCTAATTTTTCGAATTGCCACTTATGACAAGACACTTTTAACTTGGCAGAGTAATATTGGTTGCATCTTTCATATGGTGTCTAGCTTGCCTTACTTCTATTTTCTTGAAAATCCTTCTGCTTAGTTTGCACATCGTAGCTGTGAATATGTCATGTCATCCTGTTTTTCTTACATATTCCATCCTCATACGGTTGTCTTACATCAAAGTATTGCTTATCTGTATCATGCATCAATGAGTTTTGAAGAGTGATTTTATTCTTTTGTCTTGTGGGTACAGCTTGACATGGCAAACTCAAAAAAGAGCAAGGAAAAGAATATAGTAGGGAGTGATGTTACTCATCGGGTGAAATGGAAAAGGTTCTGCCATCGAGATTCTGCTGGTACTTATAGTGCAGTAGAAGGTCCAAGTCCACCGGCTAAATCTACAAACACAGTATCACCTGCTCCACCAGCTGTAGCATCCGCTTCAACTGTACTAGCATCTCAACTAGTTACTCGTTCGTTTGCTCCGGAACTGGCCAGTTCACAAGCTGCCTTCACACCTAACACTACTTCTGAAGCACTAATGACACAACAAGACTTGGCAAGATCAGATGAACCTCATGAGAATCAACACCAAGACGGTACCTGACCGAGACAAGTTGCAGTTGCATGCTCCTTTATATGTACTCTCACAGTTTGATGTACACTAACACTTTCCATATTCGTTGTTGAACTAGCACCACGGCGCAAGCGGAAACAGACATCAGGGATAATGCTTGACAGATTAACAAAATCTAAAGGAGGAAGAATGGAGATCCATTTTGAGGCAGGTTTAAAAAGGCCACGTGATGCTATAGAGTCATCCAAGTTAGTATCAGAGGCAGCCGTTGCCGTTAGGTGTCATGCACGTATCGTCCCAACGTGGATCCAGTACAGGAATGAGAAAGACAATACCCAGTTTAACACCTTCCTTGACCATTTATCCGTAAGTAATGTTATTCATCGCAATTAGTAATATTGTCTTGCTCTGTCCCATACTTTCTAGCTTCCTCCTAATAAGACTCACATTCTTTTTTCAACAGATGAGGTTCAAGTTGGATCCGAAAGATGATGCAACTAAACAAGCATGCACTCATGTTTTTCAGTCTGCTTTGCGACAGTATCGGTACCACCTTAGAAAATCTCACTTTGAAGGCAAGGCTAACAATGAAATCGCCCAAACATCTCCAGTGGAATATATTACAGATGAAGACTGGATAGCCCTCGTTAAACACTGGTCTGATCCAAAGTATCAGGTAGGCTATATGTATTTGATTAGACCACATATTGAACTTGTATTTATGTATGTGCCTTACAAGTGCATCTTCTTCTAGGCTAACTGTTTGAAGAACAAAACCAACCGTTCTAAAGTGAAATTCCAACGGACAACAGGATCTCGTAGATATATTGCACACTGCGAGGCTCTTGTAAATAGCTGCTACTTCCTTCTTCTTTTTGTGCCATATTATCGTATCTATATTGACTTGTTCCAAATACAGAGGAAAGCCCGTGCGGACCAAAAAGAACCTGAACCGAATGTAGTGCAAATCTTCAAGGATTGTCACACTAGCAAGATGGAGGGCATGAGCACACCAGTTCAAGCCGATGTTGTAAGTCCTTACTCCTCCTTCCTTGAACTGATTGGTACTGTGATGTGTTCATTTAACTACTTGGTTTGCAGCCAATGTCAGTTACTCTGTTCACTTTTATTCATAGTTGTCTTAACGTATCATTTCACCTTACATGGTTTAAAAGAGATGAAGGATATTCTTTTGGTCTTGATCTGTAATCTAGTTGTTATGTTCACGTGCGCACACAATGATAAAATAGCCTGTTTGTTTTATATCTGTTTGCCCATGATATGAATGATGTCATACTATGTTCATCCTACTTTAAACCATGTCTCTTTATCCTTAGATGTCAATGAATGTGAGTAAATAGACAATATAGTAGGCATGCTACATGGACATATGTTCCGAAAGTGATTTTATTATGTAGTTGGCACTACAATACATGCTAATGTATTACAGTAGTTCACCAAAATAAGTTATGTATAAATGTTTAACCTACTTTGTTTGTTTTTGTCTCATTAGTAACGTATCTGGTACACTAATCTACAAGTTCAAACTTTCAGGAAGCTATGGAACAAATGATTGAACAGCCACAACCACCTGAAGGTGATGAGGCTACTACAGGCACAATGTCACCTCTTGCTGCAGTGCATCAGTATCTCTCCACTAACAATGCAAAAAGCACCTTCCTGCGTAATTCTAGGTTGGTTGTCAAGGTAACCTCGTCCAAATCGCCTACTGAACAGAATCTTCCTGCTAGACAGAGTGATATATTTGTGCTCCAGACACAAGTCCAATCCCTAATGGACGTTGTTTCAGAAACAAGAATAGTGGTTGAGAAATGTCGTCAAGATATGAATGGTTTTGAAACCAGACTATCAGACATTCGCTTCGTTGTTCAAGAGCAATGGCGGAAAAAAGGTAGAGATCGTGCTGCTCCATCGGATTCTATAGCCTGAAACATTAGCACTCAGGTCAAATGATCTGTGCTTCTGTACATTTGATGGTGCTTTTATCTGGAAGGACTGTAAACTTTATGCCAACATGCCTTTTGTTGTATGGTTGGAATTTATTTTGTTGTGATACAACATTTATGATGTTGCCTCAGGCTGCAGTAATTACGAAGCTATTTTTGTATAGTGTAGGTTTATCTTAGTAATGTATTCGGCCGAAAGCTTCGTAGGAGACCAACATGCCAACATTCGTCGGGCCCATTCCAATTGGGCTAAAAATGATTACGGGCCGAAATTGGCATGTAGCCCACTAAAAATATCTGGGCCTAAATCAGCATAAGCTTTCATATTTTTCTGGTAGGCATGTGCCCATAGTGGGCCTTTAACAGGCCTAAACGTAATTTGGGCCCTTAGTAAAAATAGGCCGTTTACAGGTGTAAATATCTCGAGCCCATAAAAACATGGGCCTTTAATAGACCGAAAGTGAGATTGGGCCCTGATTGTGCCAAATAACCCACTGGACTTAGCAGGCCGAAATGGTGGCCCATTTATGATGCGGATCTTTGACAGGCCGAAATTCGGACGGGCCGTAAATGCACCGACCTAATACACGGGCCTTTAACAGGTCGGAACTTCGGTCGGGCTAGATTATCATCATTTTTATATGGGCCGTTAATGGGCCCGATATGATGTTGGGCCACATATGGCCCATGGTTTACGTCCGGCGTTAACAGGCCGAAAATGACAACAGGCCGAAAGTGGCCCAAAGCTATAGTGGGCCTCTAACAGGCCGAAAGTCAGACATGGCCGAATATGACCCAAATCCTTCACGGTCGTTTATGGGCCGAAAGTCTTAATGGCCTGTAAATGGGCCCAAATGAAGCCGGACCTTTAATAGGCCTGAAATACACCAGGCCGTAATCCGGCCCAATTACTTAGCGGACTGTTAATGGGCCAGAAGTGACCATGGGCCGCGTTGATGACAAGTTTAGGACAGGCCGTTGACGGGCCGATTTGACAGAGAATGTTGGGCCTTTAGCTGGGCTGGCCCATTATGGTCTGCAAAATCTTGTGGGCCTTTAGCTGGGCCGGCCCATTGTGGTCCACAAAATCTTGTGGGCCTTTAGCTGGGCTGGCCCATTATGGTCTACAAAATCATGTGGGCCTTTAGCTGGGCCAGCCCATTATGGTCTGCTAAATTTTGTGGGCCTTTAGCTGGGCCGGCCCATTATGGTCCGCTAAATCTTATGGACCTTTGGTTGGGCTGGCCCATTTAAACTTTGTGGGCCACTTTTGGGCCAGTCCACATGTCAACATATCATAGGCCCATCTCGACCGTTGGATGAGTGACACCTGTGCCAACGCGGAGCTGACGCGTGGATCCGTCAGCCAATGAGAATTTTACACGTGGAAAATCGGCATTGGTCGTGGCTGTTAACGGGTTATCGGATCCAAAATCCGACCCGATAGCTTAACGGCATTCCGTTACGGTGGATGCCACGTGTCGGTCACCCTTGACAAAAGCACTTCTGTGACGCGCGATTTATCGTCATGGAAGTGGACACTTCCATGATGATAATTTTGGCAATGTCATGGAACACTTCTACGACAGCACAGGTATGACTATCTTGATTCTTTCATAAATTTTTCATGGATGTACATGCATGACAGAAAACGCGACCTACTGTGACAAACACGTATCATCACGGAAGTGTATTTTTTTGTAGTGGATACCCGCGGAGACTTGATCTTCGACGGATTTGAGCCCATGTCAGGTGCGCCGCACAATCACGACGAGCATGATGTAACTCTGCCGTCGGACAGTGTTCAGGAGATCGCATCTGCAACTACTCCGGCCTTCAATCCGGAGAAAATTGCGCCATCCGAGGACGGAGGGATAGACCCCGCCACGGAGGCCGCACTCTTAGTGGCGATAGAGCCGGATACTGACTTCACCCCTTACGAGAGCCGTGTTGCCAAACCACTGGATTCGTCTCTGGCCACGGACTCCGAGCCGCCTGCATCCATGCCTATCGAATCCGATTGGGCGCCGATCATGGAGTTCACCTCCGCGGATATCTTTCAGCACTCACCTTTCGGCGATGTGCTAAATTCATTAAAGTCTCTCTCCTTGTCAGGGGAACCTTGGCCGAACTATGTCCGGCCAGAATGGGATGCGGACGAAGAAGAAATTCGCTGCCCACCCACCACCCACTTAGTAGCCTCTGTCGATGATTTAACCGACATGCTCAATTTCGACTCCGCAGACATCGACGGCATGGACGACGATGCAGGAGAGGAACAGGAACTAGTGCCCACAGGGCATTGGATAACCACTTCATCACATGACATATACATGGTAGACACACCCAAAGAAAACGATGACGAGGAACGGGAGGAGACAGTGGAGGATGACCCCTCCAAGAAGCAAACAAAGCGTCGGCATAGGCACCGCTCAAAATCCCGCCTCAGCAAAAACAACAATAGCAGCGCAAGAGAAAATAACACTCCAGTCGACTCCAGAGGAAATGATGATCACATTGCCCCAGCCGTCCGAACACGGTGATGCCGAGGATAGACCTCATCAAACCCCCTCTGGGGAGGAAAATAGCCCGGACGAAGATGCACACATCATCCCGGAAACGAACTTGGAGCAAGAGAACCTCCGCAGAAGGCTTATTGCCACAGCGAGGAGTCTGAAGAAGCAGAAGGAAAGGCTTAAGGCCGAACGAAATATGCTCAACAGCAGGTGGAACAAAGTGCTCAACAACGAAGAAAAATATGGTGGAGGTTACTGTAACACCCTCGATGCGGCTATAGCTCCCACGTGTCGAGGCACGACTTAGAGACATAACCGCATTGAAAGCAATGTCGCAAGTTAGGCAATCATCACAACATCCCATGTAATATATAGAATAAAAGGGGAGATACAATAGTTGGCTTACACTCGCCACGTCACATCAAAGTACATAAATAACATACATCATCTAAACACTCATGGCCCGACTACGGCGCCAAAATAAAAGACAACCCAACAAGCGACATAGGTCCCAATCACCCCAACTGGGCACCACTACTGATCATCAGGAAAAGAAACATAGTAACGCTGAGAATCCTCGTCGTACTCCCACTTGAGCTCAAGTGCACCATCTGGAGTTGTATCATCTGTCCCTGCATCTGGTGTAATAGTAATCTGTGAGCCACAGGGACTCAGCAGTCTCGCACCCTCGCGATCAAGACTATTTAAGCTTAATAGGTAGGGTGGGGGTAAATGTAAGTGGAGCTGCAGCAAGCGACTAGCATATATGGTGGCCAACCTATTCGCAAAAGAGAGCGAGAAGAGGAGGCAAAGGCGCGAGCGAGAAACTAGAGAGCAACCTGCGCAAACATAACTCCAACACCGTGTCCGCTTCCCGGACTCCGCCGAGAAGAGGCCATCACGGTAACACACACGGTTGATTCATTTTAATCAATTAAGGTTCAAGTTATCTACAATCAGACATTAACAAATTCCCATCTTCCCATAACCGCGGGCACGGCTTTCGAAAGTTCAATCCCTGCAGGGGGGTCCCAACTTAGCCCATAACAAGCTCTCACGGTCAACGAAGGAATAGACCTCCACCCAAGACACACCGATCAGACTCGGTATCCGGTACAACAAGACATTTCGACAGGTTAAAACAAGACCAGCAACACCGCCCGAATGTGCCGACAAATCCCGATAGGAGCTGCACATATCTCTTTCTCGGGGCACACTCAGATGAACACTACGTACAACTAAAACCAACCCTTGAGTTTCCCCGAGGTGGCACTGCAAGTGGCTCTGTTTGGACCAACACTCAGAGGAGCACTAGCCCGGGGGGGTTTAAATAAGATGACCCTCGGGCTCCGGAAACCCAAGGGAAAAGAGGCTAGGTGGCAAATGGTAAAACCAATGTTGGGCATTGCTGGAAAAGCTTTAATCAAGGCGAACTATCAAGGGGTTCCCATTATAGCCCAACCGCGTAAGGGACGCAAAATCCGGGAACATAACATCGATATGACGGAAACTATGGCGGCAAGAGTGGAACAAAACACTAGGCGAAAGGCCGAGGCTTCCACCCTTTACCAAGTATATAGATGCATTAAGATAACATGGCAATATAATGATATCCCAACAAGTAAATAAATGTTCCAACAAGGAACGGCTCCAATCTTCACATGCAACTAACAATGCTATAAGAGGGGCTGAGCAAAGCGGTAACATAGCCAATCAACGGTTTGCTAGGACAATGGTGGGTTAGAGGTTCAACATGGCAATTGGGAGGATGACAAGAAAGTGGTAGGCATCGTAGCATTGGCATAGCAAAAGAGCAAGCAAACTAGCATAGCAAAGATAGTAGTGATTTCGAGGGTATGATCATCTTGCCTGCACAGTAGTCAGAGTTGACTGGATCCTCAAAAGCAAACTCAACGGGCTCCTCGTTAGCGAACTCGTCTCCCGGCTCTACCCAAACAAGACAAACAAACAATAAGGACACAATCAACCACGTGCAAACTCCAACAATAAGATGCAATGATGATATGCTATGCGGGATGCGATGCGGGATGCAAAATGCAAGATGTGACAGGAAATGCATGAACCTGGCCTCAACTTGGAAAACCAAGTGTGCCACTGGAAATATGGGATGAAATCGCTTGAAAACGATATAAAGAACGCCGGAATCGGAGTTACGGTTTGGAAATGGCAAGCGTTTTAAGAAATGAACCGGTCTGCGATTTACAGCAAGTAGGCACCTAAATGCAATGAAATGAACATGCTACAGCCACCAAACATGACAACAAAATACATGGCAGGGATGTACACAAGATGCTTAACAAAACACTACCACTGAGCCACGGCCAAATTCATCCATTATGAGGTTCAAACAAGCATGGCAAAAACGAATAAGCAAAACAGATTTCAGACTTGGTGAAATTAACACTAGTCTGAAATTTCAGACCACGATGCTCTCTTCGGAGCAGCAAAACAACATGAAACACAACCTGATTATGACAAGTAAGAGCATGGAGTGGAGCTACTCAACAAGCTTAACAAGTCCCTGAAAACAGATTTACCAAGTGCCTCACTTTGCAAGCTTGCACAATTCACCACACACATCCTAAAAATGCATGGGTTGCACCTCTGGAAAGAAGACAAAATGCTTAACAAATCATATGAAGGACTCACAGGCATATCATGCACACAATAATCATGGCAAAAATGACAAAAGTCTAAGATGAACTAGCAGATCTGACAATTATCTCACGAAGCCTCCTTCTAGCAGCATTTCGGGCATCAAGATGAACTCAAATGAAAATGATGCAATGGAATGAAATGATGTACTCGTCGAGACGAACATTTTGATATACTATATGTCCAAAACGGAGCTACGGATGCGGAGATATGACAGGTCAAAGTATGCTCGAAAAACTAGGGTTTCGGGAGAGAAAGTCAACCGAGATTCAAAATATCTCAGATCCAAATCTAAGAGCATTGTTCATGGCGCGGACTCCGAGGTTCGCCGGACTTCTTGCACTGTTCACTGGAGTTGACGGAGATGACGGCGGCGACCGGATCCGGGGTCGGCGAGGCGAGGGGGCGCCGGGGCGCGGGCGGCGGCACCGGGCGGTGGCGGCGCGCCCAACCGGCGAGGGGCAGCGGCCGGAGTGGTGTGCGGTGGCGGAGATGCGGCCCGCGGCAGCGCCGGTCGCCGGAGTCGAAGTAGGTGGCGGCGCGAAGCGGAGGAAGGCGCGGCCCGGGCGAGGAGGCGCGGGGGCCGGGGATGGGCCTCCCGGGCCGGCTGGCGGCGGCGAGCGCGGGCCACGTGGTGCGTCGGGGTTGGTGGAGGCGAGCAGCGGACGCTGTCCGGCCGGGGGCGGACACGTCCGGCGGCGGCGGGATCCTTTTTTTTAGACTAGGGTTTGACGGGGAGAGATCCGAGATCCGAAAACGGGGGGGCTATTTATAGACATAAGTGGAGCTAGGAGAGTCCAAATGAGGTGCGGTTTTCGGCCACGCGATCGTGATCGAACGCTCTAGGACATGGAGCAGAGTTTGGTGGGTTTTGGGCCAAATTTGAGGGGTGTTGGGCTGCAACACACACGAGGCCTTTTCGGTCCCTCGGTTAACCGTTGGAGTATCAAACGAAGTCCAAATGATACGAAACTTGACAGGCGGTCTACCGGTAGTAAACCAAGACCGCATGACAAGTCTCGGTCCAATCCAGAAATGTTTAGTCCCCACACACGAAAGAAAGCTAGAATTGACCACCGGAGGAGAACGAAGCGCCGGAATGCAAAACGGACAACGGGGAAAAAGCTCGAATGCATGAGATGAACATGTATGCAAATGCAATGCACGTGATGACATGATATGAGATGCATGAAAACGAAAACAACACACGGAGACAAAGACCCGAACCCGAGAAATAAATATAACTTAATGCCGGAAATGGCAAGAGTTGGAGTACAAATTGGGAAAGTTATATCTGGGGCATTACAACACTCCACCACTACGAAAAGATCTCGTCCCGAGATCTAGGACTGAAAGAACTCCGGGTACTCAGAACGGAGGTGATCCTCGCGTTGCCATGTAGCTTCACGGTCGGAATGGTGTGACCACTTGACTTTGAGAAATTTGATTGACTTGTTGTGAGTCCTACGTTCAGTCTCTTCAAGGATTGCAACTGGGTGCTCACGATAGGAGAGATCTTCTTGGAGCTCAATGTCCTCGAAATTGACGGTGCGGTCAGGCGTCTTGAAGCACTTTCGGAGTTGAGAGACATGGAACACAGCATGAACGTTTGCAAAGTTTGACGGAAGCTCGAGTTGATAGGCGAGGTCGCCTCTCTTGCTGACAATCTTGAAAGGTCCCACGTATCTTGGGGCAAGCTTCCCTTTGATACCGAAGGGATGAGTCCCTTTCATAGGAGAGACGCGGAGGTAAACATGATCTCCGATCTCGAAAGCCAAATCACGGTGCTTACTATCATAGTAGCTCTTCTGGCGGGATTGGGCTGCTTTGAGGTTATCACGAATGACCTTGCACATTTCTTCTGCCTCTTTGATTAAGTCATTACCCAGCAGCTGACGTTCACCGGTTTCAGACTAGTTGAGAGGGGTACGGCATTTCCTACCATACAGAATTTCAAATGGGGCCTTGCCCGAAGTTGCTTGAAAACTGTTGTTGTATGAGAATTCAGGATAAGGAAGACAATCCTCCCACTTCATGCCAAAAGAGATCACACAAGCCCTGAGCATATCTTCAAGAATCTGGTTGACACGCTCGACTTGACCGCTTGTTTGAGGATGGAAAGCAGTGCTGAAGCGGATGTTGGTGCCCATGGCCTTCTTAAAAGAATCCCAAAACTTGGAGGTAAAGATGCTGCCACAGTCTGAAGATATCACTTGAGGAATACCGTGCAGAGAGACTATTCGAGAGGTGTAGAGTTCCGCCAATTGAGCTGCAGTGATCGACTCTTTGATAGGAAGAAAGTGAGCCACTTTGGTGAGCTTGTCGATAACAACGAATATAGCATCATTGCCACGCTTGGACTTTGGAAACCCAGTCACGAAGTCCATTTCAATGTGGTCAAACTTCCATTCTGGAATGGCAAGAGGTTGGAGGAGACCTGCTGGCCTTTGGTGTTCTGCCTTCACTCTTCTGCAGACATCACATTCATTCACGAATTGAGCGATCTCACGCTTCATTCGAGTCCACCAATAAGCTTGCTTGAGATCCTGATACATCTTCGTGCTCCCAGGGTGGATGGAGAGGAGAGAGTTGTGAGCCTCGTTCATGATCACTTTACGAAGTTCACCTTTGGGCACAACAATTCGATCCTCGAAGAAGAGAGTGTCCTTGTCATCAAGGCGGTAGCACTTGTACTTGGACTGACTCTTGGCAATCCCAATCTTCACCTTTTTCACCATAGCATCAAGAAGCTGGGCTTGGCGAATCTGGTCTTCCAAGGTAGGAGAGACTTGAAGGTTGGCGAGGAAACCTTGAGGAACAACTTGCAGATTAAGTTTGCAGAAAGCTTCACAAAGCTCGGGATGATAAGGCTTGAGAATCAGACTGTTACAATACGCTTTTCTGCTCAAAGCGTCGGCAATCACATTGGCCTTGCCTGGAGTATACTCGATACTCGGATTATACTCTTGAATCATTTCGACCCATCGAGTTTGCCTGAGGTTGAGATTAGGCTGAGTGAAGATGTACTTGAGACTCTTGTGATCAGTGAAAATATCCACTTTTCTTCCCAATAGAAGATGTCTCCAAGTCAACAGAGCATGCACAACTGCCGCCAACTCGAGATCATGAGTGGGGTAGTTCTTCTCATTAGGCTTCAACTGGCGAGAGGTATAAGCAACAACTTTCTTCTCTTGCATCAAGACTACACCGAGACCTTGGAGAGAGGCATCACAAAAGACCTCGTACGGCTTGGACTCATCAGGTGGAGTCAGAACTGGAGCAGTGATCAACTTCTCTTTCAAAGTGTTGAAAGCAATATCACACTCTGGAGACCAAACGTACTTGACATGCTTCTGGAGAAGATTTGAGAGAGGCTTGGCGATCTTAGAAAAGTTTTCAATGAATCTTCGGCAATAGCTTGCGAGACCGAGGAAACTGCGAAGTTGCTTCACGTTCTGAGGAGGTTCCCAATTGACAATTGCAGACACCTTCTCAGGATTCACGGCAATGCCCTTGGCAGAGATGATATGACCAAGATAAAGAACCTCATCGAGCCAAAATTCACACTTGGAGAACTTGGCGTAGAACTGATGTTCCCTCAGCTTGTCAAGAACCAAACGCAAGTGCTTGGCATGATCTTCCTTGTTCTTGGAGAAAACCAGAATGTCGTCGAGATAGACCAAAACGAAGTCATTGGTGTAGGGGTTGAAGATGAAGTTCATCATGCGAGAGAACATCGGAGGAGCGTTGGCAAGGCCAAAAGACATGACAGTGTATTCATATGACCCATAGCTTGTCCTGAAAACCGTCTTGGGAATATCTTGCTCACTGATACGAATCTGATGATAACCCATACGGAGATCAAGCTTGGAGAATACTTGGGCACCCTTGAGTTGTTCGAACAGCTCATTGATGTTGGGGAGTGGGTATTTGTTCTTGATGGTCTTCTTGTTCAATGGACGGTAATCAACACAAAGTCGGTCCGTTCCATCCTTCTTCTTCACAAAAAGAACACCACAACCCCATGGAGAAGAACTAGGCCGGATGAGACCCATTCTTTCTTGAATATCGAGTTGTTTCTTCAACTCCTTCAACTCTTCAGGTCCGAGCTTGTAAGGACGCTTGCACACAGGTTCCGTACCGGGCTCAAGATCAATAACAAATTCAACTGGCCGGTGCGGAGGCATTCCTGGGAGCTCTTTTGGGAAGACGTCTTGATACTCACAAACGACTGGAATCTACGAAATAGCATCCAATTCACCCTTCTCATTGAGAGAAAACAACCGGATTGTATCATCCCGAGCGGCAAAGACAATGACATCCTCAGACGAATGAGTCAATTGAATCTGCCTGGCTGCACAATCAAGCTGAGCTTTATGCTTAGAGAGCCAGTCCATCCCGAGAATAAGATCGATATCCGAATTACCAAGAACCACCGGAGAAGAGAGAAACTTGTAATCGCCCAATGTGATAGAGACATCCGGGACGCAATTGTTAGAAGTCATTTGCTTGCCCGGAGACACAATCTTCAACGGAATAGGAATCCTTTTGGTCACAAAATCATGCTTGGCCACAAATGGAGTTGAAATAAAAGAAAGCGATGCACCGGTATCAAAAAGTACTTTAGCGGGAACATCATTAACAGGAAGGTTACCCATGATCACACCTGGTGAGTCCTCTGCCTGAGCTGCATTCAGCAAGTTGACCTTGGCATGCTTGGGGTTATGCTTGACCACTGTTGTACTTGCCGATCTCATGGGAGGAGGAGGAGGAAGACACCTCTGGTTGAAACACTTGTTGGTGTAGTGACCCTTCTGTTGGCACTTGTTGCACGTGACCTCTGAAAGTGGACGGTGGTACGGAGCACTTGATCTTGGATCTTGAGACGAAGTCTTGTTCTGAAAGCCAGGGTTGGGTGGGTGGGAAGAACCATTGCCACCTTTGCTCTTCGGCTGATACGGCTGACGAAACGGAGGAGGAGGAAGCCAATACTTCTGCTGCTTGGCCACTTGAGTAGAGGAAGAAGGCGTAGCATCTCTGACTCGCTTCTTGGAAGCATCACACTTCAACTGAGCGGCTTCTTGCTTCAGTGCCATGTTGTAGAACTCATCGTACCTCAACGGCTCAAAGAGGACAAGAGCGAGCTGAATTTCTTCTCTGAGACCACCCCTGAACTGATATATCATGCTCTTCTCATCAGGTACGTCCTGCTTGGCAAAGCGGGCGAGCTTCTGGAACAACTTGTTGTAGTCATAGACAGACAAAGAGCCTTGCTTCAGATTGCGGAATTCCTCACGTTTGCTTTCAGTCACACTCTGAGGGATGTGATGAGCTCGGAAATCTCGACGGAAATCATCCCAAGTGATCAAACGTCCACCTCTGGAATCCTTGTACTGCTGGAACCACTCTGCAGCCTGATCTTTGAGTTGGAAGGAAGCGAACTTGACGAAATCTTCAGGCCTGACGTTGCTGCATTCAAAATGCTTACCTAGGTCCACTAGCCAATCGTCAGCATCGGAAGCCTCAACACAATTGTTGAACGTCTTCGGCCCATTAGCAAGGAACTGGTTCACTGTAGAAAAATGGTTCTGATTGTTGCCTTGATTCCCTTGACTGCCTTGATTGCGTTCTTGGAGGATTTGCATGATCAACTGTGTGTTTGCATTGGTTGCGGCCATCACAGCTTGCCAAGCCTCCGGAGGAGGTGGAGGTGGTGGCGGATCAGGATTCGGAGTCGTGCGCGTTGGAGGAGCCATCCTGAAGAGGTTGACCACCATTAGCACATAGATAGACAAATATTGAAGCTGAATCCAACTGAATGAAAATTGCAACATAAAGTCTTCACATCCAAACAAAATGAACGAATGCATATCTCTTGAAGTGGTCATGTATCCCTAAATTGCGAAGCCACGTAGAATTAGGTAGACGAAGTAAAACAACAAGGTACGGATCAAGAATGAATAATCGGTAAGAAACCCCAATCTCAAACCAATATCCGTGGAAGAAGAGCTAGAGCTACAAGAATTCCCACCTATGAAACTCCCGAAACTTTCCGGTTATGCAATCAGGTGTTGGGGATACAGGGGAAGCATAATATCTCACCCAAACTAGCAATACCTACATCCAGCTGTATCCATCCTTCAACACATAACCAAGAAACCTTCGGAAACCATCTACCTCAACCTTCGAAAAGCATCCGTTATACAAGTTATGGCGATACTCCCGAACTCCCGCCCCATTACTGGGTGGCGTCGAGGTTATCTCACCAACGAACTGCATAAAAGAGATTTTCGATGTCGGCGAACATATCTCAAGTATTCCAGAATTGCAACGATAAAATTATGATGACAACACCTCAGAGCTCAACTCCCCGGGACACTTCCACTAAACCCCTGACAGGAGGCACCAACACAATGTTCTCTTCATAAAACCATCAGAACAATTCCAAGATACTCGCGTGATCCTAAAAAAAATTTAGTGAAATTTGAGAAGAGAAGAGTGAAAACTCTATGTCAGGATGCCTTACCAGAGCGATGAGGAGACTGGGAAGTAAAAAGAATTCCTAAACTCTCCGATATAAAATTCCTAAGACACAACTCGGCTGCTAAAAACGATCAATCAATGGGCTCCTAAGGTCGGGGAAGGCTCTGATACCAACTTGTAACGCCCTCGATGCGGCTATAGCTCCCACATGTCGAGGCACGACTTAGAGGCATAACCGCATTGAAAGAAATGTGCAAGTTAGGCAATCATCACAACATCCCATGTAATATATAGAATAAAAGGGGAGATACAATAGTTGGCTTACACTCGCCACGTCACATCAAAGTACATAAATAACATACATCATCCAAACACTCATGGCCCGACTACGGCGCCAAAATAAAAGACAACCCAACAAGCGACATAGGTCCCGATCACCCCAACTGGGCACCACTATTGATCATCAGGAAAAGAAACATAGTAACGCTGAGAATCCTCGTCGTACTCCCACTTGAGCTCAAGCGTGCCATCTGGAGTTGTATCATCTGTCCCTGCATCTGGTGTAATAGTAATATGTGAGCCACAGGGACTCAGCAATCTCACACCCTCGATCAAGACTATTTAAGCTTAATAGGTAGGATGGGGGTAAATGTAAGTGGAGCTGCAGCAAGCGACTAGCATATATGGTGGCTAACCTATTCGCAAAAGAGAGCGAGAAGAGGAGGCGAAGGCGCGAGCGAGAAACTAGAGAGCAACCTGCGCAAACATAACTCCAACACCGTGTCCGCTTCCCGGACTCCGCCGACAAGAGGCCATCACGGTAACACACACGGTTGATTCATTTTAATCAATTAAGGTTCAAGTTATCTACAACCGGACATTAACAAATTCCCATCTGCCCATAACCGCGGGCACGGCTTTCGAAAGTTCAATCCCTGCAGGGGGGGTCCCAACTTAGCCCATAACAAGCTCTCACGGTCAACGAAGGAATAGACCTCCACCCAAGACACACCGATCAGACTCGGTATCCCAGTACAACAAGACATTTCGACAGGTTAAAACAAGACCAGCAACACCGCCCGAATGTGCCGACAAATCCTGATAGGAGCTGCACATATCTCTTTCTCAGGGCACACTTAGATGAACACTACGTACAACTAAAACCAACCCTCGAGTTGCCCCGAGGTGGCGCTGCAAGTGGCTCTGTTTGGACCAACACTCAGAGGAGCACTGGCCCGGGGGGGTTTAAATAAGATGACCCTCGGGCTCCGGAAACCCAAGGGAAAAGAGGCTAGGTGGCAAATGGTAAAACCAATGTTGGGCATTGCTGGAAAAGCTTTAATCAAGGCGAACTATCAAGGGGTTCCCATTATAGCCCAACCACGTAAGGGACGCAAAATCCAGGAACATAACACCGATATGACGGAAACTATGGCGGCAAGAGTGGAACAAAACACTAGGCGAGAGGCTGAGCCTTCCACCCTTTACCAAGTATATAGATGCATTAAGATAACATGGCAATATAATGATATCCCAACAAGTAAATAAATGGTCCAACAAGGAACGGCTCCAATCTTCACCTGCAACTAACAATGCTATAAGAGGGGCTGAGAAAAGTGTTAACATAGCCAATCAACGGTTTGCTAGGACAATGGTGGGTTAGAGGTTCAACATGGCAATTGGGAGGCTGACAAGCAAGTGGTAGGCATCGTAGCATTGGCATAGCAAAAGAGCAAGTAAACTAGCATAGCAAAGATAGTAGTGATTTCGAGGGTATGATCATCTTGCCTGCACAGTTGTCAGAGTTGACTGGATCCTCAAAAGCAAACTCAACGAGCTCCTCGTTAGCGAACTCGTCTCCCGGCTCTACCCAAACAAGACAAACAAACAACAAGGACACAATCAACCACGTGCAAACTCCAACAATAAGATGCAATGATGATATGCTATGCGGGATGCGATGCGGGATGCAAAATGCAAGATGTGACAGGAAATGCATGAACCTGGCCTCAACTTGGAAAACCAAGTGTGCTACTGGATAGAGGGGATGAAATCACTTGAAAACGGTATAAAGATCATTGGAATCGGAGTTACGGTTTGGAAATGGCAAGCGTTTTAAGAATGACACCGGTCTACGATTTCCAGCAAGTAGGCATCTAAATGCAACGAAATGAACATGCTACAGCCACCAAACATGACAACAAAATACATGGCAGGGATGCCCACGAGATGCTTAACAAAACACTAGCACTGAGCCACGGCCAAATTCATCCATTATGAGGTTCAAACAAGCATGGCAAAAACGCAAATGCATAAGCGATTTCAAACTTAGTGAAATTAACACTAGTCTGGAATTTTAGATCACGAAGCTCTCTTCGGAGCAGCAAAACAACATGTTACATGACCTAATTATGAACAGTAAGAACATGGCATGGAGATACTCAACAAGCTTATCAAAAGTCCCAAAGTGACCTGGGGCCAAAAGGGATCACAAAATATACTAACAAGCACACGAACATAGCTCACGCACAATCAGTTTTCAGACTTAGTGAAAACTGAGACATGCTGAAATTTAACTCACGAAGGCATGTAAACGAGCTCGATGCACTCACTACGGTGCAAGTCATGGCAAGGCAAGCGTATATCCATTAAGAAGGCACAAAATGCTAGCTAGACATGGCAAGAACAATGGCATAGCATGCACGGATCAATAACAATAGCATCGGCAAAATCACAAACAAGTTGACGATCTGCCCAGATTTACCAGAAGCAAAAGTAGAGCTCGATTGACTCAAGCTAGAGTACTCCAGATATGCAAACAAAGACATGGATGGATAGAGCATAACATGATTAACAAAACTCCCTTACTGATCATCCTCAAAAGAGGCATGGATCACTAGGAAACAAGCCGAACATATGGCATCATGAACTAAATAATCCCAGACTTAGTGAAAACTACCAAGTCCCTGAAAACAGATTTACCAAGTGCCTCACTTTGCAAGCTTGCACAAGTCACCACACACATCCTAAAAATGCATGGGTTACACCTCTGGAAAGAATACAAAATGCTTAACAAATCATATGAAGGACTCATAGGCATATCATGCACACAATAATCATGGCAAAAATGACAAGTAGATGAACTAGCAGATCTGACAATTATCTCACAAAGCCTCCTTCTAGCAGCATTTCGGGCATTAAGATGAACTCAAATGAAAATGATGCAATGGAATGAAATGATGTACTCGTCGAGTCGAACATTTTGATATACTATATGTCCAAAACGGACTACGGATGCGGAGATATGACAGGTCAAAGTATGCTCGAAAAACTAGGGTTTCGGGAGAGAAAGTCAACCGAGATTCAAAATATCTCAGATCCAGATCTGAGAGCACTGTTCATGGCGCGGACTCCGAGGTTCGCCGGACTTCTTGCACTGTTCACCGGAGTTGACGGAGATGACGGCGGCGACCGGATCCGGGGCCGGCGAGGCGAGGGGGCGCCGGGGCGCGGGCGGTGGCGGCGCGCCCAACCGGCGAGGGGCGGCGGCCGGAGTGGCGTGCGGTGGCGGAGAGGCAGCCCGCGGCGGCGCCGGTCGCCGGAGTCGGAGTAGGCGGCGGCGCGAAGCGGAGGGAGGCGCGGCCCGGGCGAGGAGGCGCGGGGGCCGGGGATGGGCCTCCCGGGCCGGCTGGCGGCGGCGATCGCGGGCCACGTGGTGCGTCGGGGTTGGTGGAGGCGAGCGGCGGACGCTGTCCGGCCGGGGGCGGACACGTCCGGCGGCGGCGGGATCCTTTTTTTAGACTAGGGTTTGACGGGGAGAGATCCGAGATCCGAAAACGGGGGGGGGGGCTATTTATAGACATAAGTGGAGTTAGGAGAGTCCAAATGACGTGTGGTTTTCGGCCACGCGATCGTGATCGAACGCTCTAGGACATGGAGCAGAGTTTGGTGGGTTTTGGGCCAAATTGGAGGGGTGTTGGGCTGCAACACACACGAGGCCTTTTTGGTCCCTCGGTTAACCGTTGGAGTATCAAACGAAGTCCAAATGATACGAAACTTGACAGGCGGTCTACCGGTAGTAAACCAAGACCACATGACAAGTCTCGGTCCAGTCCGGAAATGTTTAGTCCCCACACACGAAAGAAAGCTAGAATTGACCACCGGAGGAGAACGAAGCGCCGGAATGCAAAACGGACAACGGGGAAAAAGCTCGAATGCATGAGATGAACATGTATGCAAATGCAATACACGTGATGACATGATATGAGATGCATGAAAACGAAAACAACACACGGAGACAAAGACCCGAACCTGAGAAATAAATATAACTTAATGCCGGAAACGGCAAGAGTTGGAGTACAAATTGGGAAAGTTATATCTGGGGCGTTACAGTTACCACACAAAGAGCTATCCAAAGCGTAAGCTATTAACGAAATTCAACGATGAGGCCTTAGAGCCCATACAGCCAAAAAATAAAACGGCCAACCGGCCGGATCAACCACCTCGTGATCGCGATAGAGCGGCTAACAAGGTCACACATAATTCAACACACAATCTACGTGAGGACTTGCCCCAAAAATCCAGTATGACCACATCCATCTATGGATCTAGGAACCGCGCTCCGGCACAAAATCAAAATTGAACACTACAACCGTCCGAACGCCATGATACATCCAAATACAGGGGTGCCGCACACCCCCTATGTTTCACCGATGAGGTGCTGGATCATGAATTCCCAGAGGGATTCAAGCCAGTGAACATAGAGGCGTACGATGGAACCATAGACCCTGGGGTCTGGATTGAGGACTTTATCATCCACATCCATATGGCTCGTGGAGATGACTCTATGCCATCAAATACTTGCCCCTCAAGCTCAAAGGACCAGCTCGGCACTGGCTGAAAAGCCTCCCCGAAAACTCAATTAGAAGTTGGGAGGAGCTCAAGGACGCTTTTCGGGCTAACTTTAAAGGGACCTATGTCCGACCTTCGGATGCAAACGATTTAAGTCATATAATTCAACAGCCCGAAGAGTCAGCCCGAAAGCTTTGGAACATGTTTCTCACTAAGAAGAACCAAATCATCGACTGTCCGGATGCCAAAGCCTTAGCAGCTTTCAAGCACAGCGTCCGAGACGAATGGCTCGCCAGACACCTCGGCCAAGAAAAACCGAGAACAATGGCAGCCCTGACAAGCCTCATGACCCGCTTTTGCCCGGGTGAAGATAGCTGGTTAGCCAGCAGTAGCACCAGCGACCCAAGCACATCCGAAGTCAGGGGTGGCAATGGAAAACCACGATGCAGTAAAAACAAGCGTCGAAATAAAGAAGACAGCCCAGATAATATGGCGGTCAACACCAGATTCAGGGGCTCTCGACCAGGTCAGCGGAAAAAGCCTTTCAAAGGCAGCAGAGATGGACCATCTAGCCTAAACAAGATTCTTGACAAACTATGTCAGATTCATGGCACCCCCGATAAACCTGTAAATCACACCCATAGAGAATGCTGGGTCTTCAAGCAGGCCGGTAAGCTAAACGCCGAACACAAGGGGGGGTGACACCAAGCGAAGACGAGGACGAACCTCGCCAGCAAAGCACTGGAGGACAGAAAAAATTCCCACCAGAGGTTAAAACAGTAAACATGATCCATGTGACGAAGAGGAGAAGCACACATGCACTCTGAGACATACGCGCCATAGAGCCCATCACCCCTAAGTTCAACCCCCGGTTGGCCTGCCCGATCACTTTTGATCGCGGGGATCACGCGACAAAAATCCGGCATGAAGGACTGGCTGCCTTGGTGTTAGACCCAACAATAAACGGACACCACCTCACACGAGTCCTTATGGACGGCGGCAGTGGTCTAAATCTGATATATCAGGACACAGTCCGCAAAATGGGGATAGACCCGACAAAAATAAGCCACAGTAATACTACCTTCAAGGGAGTAATACCAGGCCCAGAGGCCCGTTGTACGGGCTCTCTATTACTAGAGGTTGTATTCGGTTCTCCCGACAACTTCCAAAGCGAAAAGTTAACTTTCTACATCGCTCCATTCCGAAGTGGCTATCAAGCACTACTCGGAAGAGCGGCTTTCACTCATTTTAAAGTAGTACCGCATTACGCTTCTCTCAAGCTTAAGATGCCCGGTCCACGCGGCACCATCACAGTTAGTGGAAATATTGAGCGTTCTCTACGCGCGGAAGAATGTGCGGCGGCCTTAACAGTCGAGCACTAGACGGCCTCACCAACAAGAATAAATGATAGGTCGTCAAGACCACGGACACGGTTAGACGAGTCCGGTGCATAACTACATATACATGAGATCGGTTTGATGGTTAAACCCTCATCGACGGTACCAGGGGCATCTCACGCGTAATCAGGGCTAGTTCAGCTCAACTTGATTTACCTTGAATTTCAATGGTTTATTGATAATAACCAATTTTCTGGCACGACAACTTTCACCTAAGTTCTTCTTTTTTTACAGATCACAATCGTGCTATACCTGTCCAGGACACGGCACAACGGAGACACAGGCGCAGACGTGCAGCAGGGACCCGCTCAAAGGTTTCTTTTCAGATTAAGACCCTGTGTAAACCTTTTTTACTGTCTCTCGTTGTTCACATCCTCCGGATACTCAATACAGCCGAGAAGGATGCTGACGTTATTGGCATGTGGCCATGTCAGGATATTGCACATACCTGGACACTCGGGGTTTATTATTAAGGGCATTGTTCAGCCCGACATATATTAGAAAGACCGAATACCTTAGGGAGTGTTCGGCGTCGCGAGTTTGGCCTTATATGCATCAGCTCCGAATCATGTCTTTGGTCAAATGTTGGGTTTGCCCGGCTCCCGTGTTTTGCTACCTTACGTTCCGCTCTATCGGCTAAGGCGGCACCGAGAGAACTACTGCGATTGTGCCCTGGTTCATCCGGATGAGCACCTCGGTAGAGAAAGCCGAAAACTGACTGTCATGATAAAGCATGAGACGGGTCAACCACTCAATGACTTAGCGGAATCTTTGGGATTCCTCCTCATTAACGAAGGACCGTTTCCCGGTCATGTACGTACGCACCCCGTATTCGGACGAGCGCAGAAGTACCAGGGGCTATATAGTAGTCCCACCGTCAAACTCCTATGGCTAAGTGAAAGTGTTAAAGCAATATAGTCTGATTGCCTCGTTCGCTGCGCTACCACCTCCTTCATGGACCAAGACGTTGGATCAAGTGTGAATACGCGTTTTTACGAACACCCCCGCATTATATGCGTGGGGGTTGAAGCCGACGACTTCAAACTTTCAGGTTATATACATATATACATAAACGGCTGCACAAGAGGCGTCATAATACTTTCAGGCAAAAGTATAAACACAACCTTCATAATTCAATAAAATAGTGTCTTTACAATAGGAATACATGTCAGTAGAACATAATATTCTTCGAGCACTGTGCCTCTATCGAACGAGCGCCTTCAAGGACCTCTTCAAAGTAGTGCTCGGCAGCTACTCGGCCCACAACCGAACCCTGTATCACAATAGTGGTGGCCTCCATATCTGCCCAGTATGTCTTGACACGGGCAAGTGCCATCCGCGCACCCTCTATGCATGCCAACCTCATCATAGCGTCGATATGTGACACAGCACCAAGGAATTGTTGCACTAAACTAAAGTAACTATTTGGCCTTGGCCCTTCCGGCCACAGATGATCCACAACAGACCTCATGGCAAGTCCGGACAACCTATGGAGCTCGGCCCACTCGGCCATTTGCTCATTCAACATCAGCGGACGCACTGGAGCATGGAACTATGACCAGAACAACTTTTCCACTTCACGATCTTTTTGATCTCCGAAGAACTCGGCCGCATCAGCAGCACTTGCTGCCAAACCCATGTATGCGTCTGCAGAACTCCATAGTTGATCAAGAGGAGCATACTTTGGATCTCCAAACTTAGTTCGCAACAAAAAGGGCTTCCCAGCCGTGATATCTGCAGCTTGACGCAGCTCCTCCTTCATCGCTCTAATTTTGGAGCGGGCTTCCTTGGCTGCTACCATGGCCTTCTCTAGGTCTGTCGCCTTCTCTCGGCTTTCTTTTTCAAGAAGCTGGTAACGGTCAGCGGCATCTTTCAACTCAACGGCCATCTTGCCTATTCTTTCCTTGCTCTGGAATGCGCAGCCCGTTCGGCCCTCAGCTCTTCGACCGCCTTTAGAGCGGCCGCATCGCTACTCCTTGCTTGTTCCTTGGCTCAGGCAAGTTCCGTCCGAAGGGTCTCCGCGGTGGCAGCTCCATTTGCAGTCACAACATATTAAAGATATTGGCATCATGCTCCTCTTACTATGTGTTTATCACTCGAGAAATCACTTACCTTGTGCCTCGTCAAGCTGCTTGTTGACAAGCACGATGTCGGCATCTGCCGCATCAAGCTGCTGCTTTAGCTCGGCAAACTCATCAGTCCGGCTAGCCACCGGACCTTCAGCCACCTGCACATAAAGGCAGTCTGGTTATTACCTGGGAATATGATCCTCTGTTTGCCGCCATTTTCGACGGTAACCAGAGTCTCAGGGGCTACTATCTGCATAGGGCACACCTAACATGTGCGGTACTGTCAAAACATACACTATTTCACGTACCTCAAAACCTTTCAGCAGACTCATAAAAGCTTCATGCAACCCGCTTTCGGCGGATGAAATCCTTTCAATTACCGTACCCATTAGCGTACAATGCGCTTCTGAGATGGCCGCTTGCTCCAGAAGATCCTTTGGTGCGTCCGACCGCACACCGTACGGTTCCGGACTCTTTCTGTTGCTCTCTTTAGGAGGCAAACACTAAGGACTTCAGGTGGCCAAAGGATTACCCTCTGGCCTTGGCGGATCAGGAGAAACCCTCCGCGATGACACTTCAGGGTCGCCCGCCTCATGAGGCGGGGTGGCAGGGTGAGGTGTTTCGCTCTCCATCATCTCCGGAAGAAGATCCCCTAAAGACGACCTCTGTCGAGAAGGGCTACGATCCGAACTGCAAGACATATCCTTCGGTTATTATCTTCAGAAGTAATGTAAGATACTTTTACTATTAAAGTACTTTTTTCACTTACAGCTCGGTAGAGAGCTGATCCCCTTGCGGACACTGTGCGGCAAGAGTACCCTCCGAGGCAGGACCCTCTGGCGGAGATTTCTTCCCCTGTTTGGAAACCTTTGTTTCCGGGTCTTCTGAGGTGGTCCTCTTCCTTCCTTGGGGAGAGGGAATTTCAGATTCTTCTCCCTGGCTATCCTCCTTCGCGGAGGCGCTAACTCCCCCGGTTTGGACGAATAGTGAGTGAGGCCCGCTGTCAGCCTCTTTGTTCCCCCCTTTATCCTCCTCTGGGGGCGCCTGATAAGGCACCGGCTCGAGCATTCTGTCTAGTACCGGATTGGCCAAGCCTTCCGGAAGGGGGGCCGAACACCTGATCATCTTCGCCTTTGTTATCCAATCCTGGTCAAAGAGCGACTTTTCATAATGATGTTATGGTAAATAGAAAGACAACGTGTTTGGCCATGGGATTACTTACTTGGGTATCGGGGCGATTACAGCTCAGACCCGCATCCTCGGTGGTGTCCGGACACTCTATTTGGGGTCCGAAGAACAATTTGTACATCTCTTCGAGCGTCATGCCGAGGAAGTGCTGAATAGTTCACGGTCCTTCCGGGTTGAATTCCCACATACGAAGGGGTCGACGTTTGCAAGGCTAGACTCGACGAACTAGCATGACTTGCATTACCATGACCAAGCTGACATCTCTCTCAAGGAGATCTCGGATGTGACTCTGCAATATCGGCACATCATTTTCCGGCCCCCAGTCCAGCCCCTTGCTGATCCATGACGTCAGTTGTGGTGGGGGGCCCGAGCGAAAGGCAGAGGCGGCTACCCACTTGGCACTTCGGGGAGCTGTGATATAAAACCACTCCCGCTGCCACAAACTGGACACCTCTGGGAAGGAACCCTCTGGCCATGGAGCATCAGCGCTTTTGCTTATTACGGCACCTCCGCACTCTGCGTGCCGCCCCTCGATCATCTTCGGCTTCACATTGAAAGTCTTGAGCCACAGGCCGAAGTGTGGGGTAATGCGGAGGAAGGCCTCACACACGACGATGAACGATGAGATGTGAGGGAGGGAATCCGGTGCCAGATCATGGAAATCCAGCCCATAATAGAATATGAGCCCCCTAACAAAGGGATCCAGAGCGAGGCCTAGCCCTCGGAGGAAGTGAGAGATGAACACAACACTCTCATTGGGTTTGGGAGTGGGGATGACCTGCCCTCGGGCAGGCAGCCTGTGTGAGATTTCAGCGGTCAGATACCTGGCCTCTCTCAGCTTCTTGATGTCCTCCTCTGTGACAGAGGAGAGCATCCACATGGTTGAAGGTCCGAAGCGCGTGACCTGAGCTGTGGGTGTTGGAACTCGAGGCGGGGGAAGGATTCGATTGGGCATGAGAGGAAAAAAGGGACAGGCCCTGGCCTCTTTATAAAGAGGATGAATATCAAGCGTCCTCCTCGTGGCCATTTGGGACTTGCCTAAAATCGAGGAGTCATACCAACAGGCACGATTGGTTTGCCCTCGTCCGTATTGATGAGAATCCCGTAATAAGGGGGACACGATCTCTGCTTTGACAAGACATGTCAGGGAAACCGCCTCGTGATATGTGCAGTGCTGGTTGAGAAAGATGGCTCAAATAAAGACCGGGCCATGACATGATGCTGTCAAAACATGTCGGCAGATTAGATTTGTGGAAATATTATTCTCTCTACGGTGGTATGTGGAACTTGTTTTGCAGAGCCGGACACTATCCTTGTGTTCAAAGTCTTCTATGAAGTATTCGGAGAAGGAACCCGCCTTGCAATGCCGAAGACAAAACTGCCTACCGGACTCATCGTCATTGAAGCCTGGTTCAGGGGCTACTGAAGGAGTCCTGGATTAGGGGGTCTCCGGACAGCCGGACTATATCTTTTGGCCGGACTGTTGGACTATGAAGATACAAGATTGAAGACTTCGTCCTGTGTCTGGATGGGACTTTCCTTGGCATGGAAGGCAAGCTTGGCAATATGGATATGTAGATCTCCTCCCTTGTAACCGACTTTGTGTAACCCTAGCCCCCTCCGGTGTCTATATAAACCGAAGGGTTTAGTCCGTAGGACAACATACAATCATACCATAGGCTAGCTTCTAGGGTTTAGCCTCTGCTCGTGGTAGATCAACTCTTGTAATACTCATACCATCAAGAACAATCAAGCAGGACGTAGGGTATTACTGATACGTCTCCAACGTATCTATAATTTTTGATTGCTCCATGCTATATTATCTACTGTTTTGGACTATATTGGGCTTTATTTTCCACTTTTATATTATTTTTGGGACTAACCTATTAACCGGAGGCCCAGCCCAGAATTGCTGTTTTTTTGCCTATTTCAGTGTTTCGAAGAAACGGAATATCAAACGGAGTCCAAACGGAATGAAACCTTCGGGAACGTGATTTTCTCACTGAACGTGATCTAGGAGACTTGGACCCTACTCCAAGGAGTCAAAGAGGTGGTCACGAGGGTGGGGGGCGCCCCCCCTAGGGCGCGCCCCCCTGCCTCGTGGGCCCCTTGGAGCTCCACCGACGTACTCCTTCCTCCTATATATACCTATGTACCCCCAAACGAACAGATAAGGAGCCAAAAACCTAATTCCACCGCCGCAACTTTCTGTATCCACGAGATCCCATCTTGGGGCCTGTTCCGGAGCTCCGCCGGAAGAGGGCCATCATCACGGAGGGCTTCTACATCATCATAGCCTCTCCGATGAAGTGTGAGTAGTTTACCTCAGACCTTCGGGTCCATAGTTAGTAGCTAGATGGCTTCTTCTCTCTTTTTGGATCTCAATACAAAGTTCTCCCCCTCTCTTGTGGAGATCTATTCGATGTAATCTTCTTTTTGCGGTGTGTTTGTTGAGACCGATGAATTGTGGGTTTATGATCAAGTCTATCTATGAATAATATTTGAATCTTCTCTCAATTCTTTTATGTATGATTGGTTATCTTTCCAAGTCTCTTCGAATTATCCGTCTGGTTTGGCCAACTAGATTGGTAGTTCTTGCCATGGGAGAAGTGCTTAGCTTTGGGTTCGATCTTGCGGTATCCTTTCCCAGTGACAGAAGGGGCAGCAAGGCACGTATTGTATCATTGCCATCGAGGATAACAAGATGGGGTTTATTTCATATTGCATGAATTTATCTCTCTACATCATGTCATCTTGCTTAAGGCGTTACTCTGTTTTTAACTTAATACTCTAGATGCATGCTCGATAGCGGTTGATGAGTGGAGTAATAGTAGTAGATGCAGAATCATTTCGGTATACTTGTCACGGACGTGATGCCTATATACATGATCATGCCTAGATATTCTCATAACTATGCTCAATTCTGTCAATTGCTCAACAGTAATTTGTTCACCCACCGTAGAATACTTATGCTCTTGACAGAAGCCACTAGTGAAACCTATGGCCCCCGGGTCTATTCTCATCATATCAATCTCCATCACTTTAATCTTGCTTTGCTTTTTTACTTTGCTTTTACTTTTCACTTTGCATCTCTATACCAAGAATACCAAAAATATTATATCTATCAGATCTCACTCTCGTAAGTGACCGTGAAGGGATTGACAACCCCTAATCGCGTTGGTTGCGAGTAGCTATCGTTTTGTGCAGGTACGAGGGACTTGAGCGTGGCCTCCTACTGGATTGATACCTTGGTTCTCAAAAACTGAGGGAAATACTTACGCTACACTGCTGCATCATCCCTTCCTCTTCGGGGAAAACCAACGCAAGCTCAAGACATAGCAAGAAGGATTTCTAGCGCCGTTGCTGGGGAATCTACGCAAAAAGTCAACATACCAAGTACCCATCATAATCCCTATCTCCCGCATTATATTATTTGCCATTTGCCTCTCGTTTTCCTCTCCCCCACTTCACCCTTGCCATTTTATTCGCCCTCTCTCTCTATCCTCCCTCTCTATTTACCTCTTTTGCCCGTTTGCTCTTGTTTGCTCCTGTGCTAGTTTGTTTGCTTGTCGTCATGGCTAGTCTCATATCTTCTCCGTTGTCTCCCAAGAGTGAAGTTCTAAATTTTAAACAAAGGGGGGAGAAAATCTAAAAGATGCTTGGTATAGAATTTGCAATGCTCAAAATAGATCTACCAGGAAGCAATCTACCTTAGTTCTTCTCCACAATTTTTATGTAGGTGTTAATCCTTGGTATAGATATATCCTCGATACCATTACCAGAGGGAACTTCTTGGGTAGCCATACTTTTGGTTCTTATAATGTTGTGTTAGATTTATTTGGCTCACCACCTCTTTTGGTTAATGGAACCATGTTAACTTTGGAGCATGTTATGCAAAGACTTGAAATTATTGAAAATAAAGTTGCTACTATTGAATTAATTGAAAATCTAGATAAAAAGATCCAAAATCAAATTACTCAATATGGATCTAAGGTAGGAATGACTTTGAAAAATATTAAGGAAAAGGAACCCGTAGTTAATGAGAAGATGAACTCAGATTCTACTAGAATTGATAAACTTGAGGGTATCATTACAAACTTGGGAACCGCTTTTTCTTCCGTAAAGAATACTCCAAGTCCTCCTACTAAAATTGCCAAGCTTATGTATGTTCCTAAAAATAAGGGTGAATCATCTAAGGAAACTGCGGGTCTTAAATCTATAAGTATTCATCCCAATCTTTTTGATATCATTAAGGAACTAATTGCTACAAATGAATTTTTCGATCTTGTGCCCAAAAGTTTAATAATCACTAGAAATAAAGAAATTCCTAAGGGAAATAGATGCCTTATCGAAGAATTGCCTACCAAAGATGGCAATACCTAGATGTATCCTCGCTTTTATGCCTAGCTAGGGGCATTAAACGATAGCGCTTGTTGGGAGGCACCCCAATTTTATTTTTATTCCTTGCTTTTTGCTCCTGCTTAGTAATAAATAAATTATTTAGCCTCTATTTTGGTTGTGTTTTTTTGTGTTTAATTAGTGTTTGTGCCAATTAGAACCGTTGGGAAGACTTGGGGAAACTCTTGTTGAACTTGCTGTAAAAAACAGAAACTTTAGCGCTCACGAGAACTGCTGTCATTTTTATTTTCAGAGTGATATTTAGTTAATTCTTTTTGAAGATGATTAATAGATAAATTCCTCACGTCCAGCAATTTATTTTAGAATTTTTGGGGTTCCAGATCTTGCGCTAGCTACAGATTACTACAGACTGTTCTGTTTTTGACAGATTCTGTTTTTCGTGTGTTGTTTGCTTATTTTGATGAATCTATGGCTAGTAAAATAGTTTATAATCCATAGAGAAGTTGGAATACAGTAGGTTTAACACCAATATAAATAAAGAATGAGTTCATTACAGTACCTTGAAGTGGTCTTTTGTTTTCTTTCACTAATGGAGCTCATGAGTTTTCTACTTTAAGTTTTGTGTTGTGAAGTTTTCAAGTTTTGGGTGAATCCTTTTGATGGATTATGGAAAAAGGAGTGGCAAGATCCTAAGCTTGGGGATTCCCATGGCAACCCCAAGATAATCCAAGGACACCAAAAATTCAAAGCTTGGGGATGCCCCGGAAGGCATCCCCTCTTTCGTCCACTACTTGGAGCTATATTTTTATTCACCAACATGATATGTGTTTTGCTTGGAGCGTCTTGTATTAGTTGTGTCTTTGTGATTTAGTATGCCACAATCATCCTTGCTGTACACACCTTTTGAGAGAGCCATACATGAATTAAAATTTGATAGAATACTCTATGTGCTTCACTTATATCTTTTGAGCTATGTAGTTATACTCTATGTGCTTCACTTATATCTTTTGAGCTAAGTAGTTTTGCTCTATGTGCTTCACTTATTGTTGGGGAACGTAGTAATTTCAAAAAAAATCCTACGCACACGCAAGATCATGGTGATGCACCGCAACGAGAGGAGAGTATGATCTACGTACCCTTGTAGATCGCAACGGAAGCGTTGACACAACATAGAGGAAGTAGTCGTACGTCTTCTTCCCGATCCGACCGATCCAAGCACCGTTACTCTGGCACCTCCGAGTTCTTAGCACACGTACAGCTCGATGACGATCCCCGAGCTCCGATCCAGCAAAGCTTCTAGGAGGAGTTCCGTCAGCACGACGGCGTGATGACGATCTTGATGTTCTACCGACGCAGAGCTTCGCCTAAGCACTACAACGATATGATCGAGGTGGAATATGGTGGCAGGGGGCACCGCACACGGCTAAGGAATGATCACGTGGATCAACTTGTGTGTCTTGGGGTGCCCCCTGCCCCCATATATAAAGGACCAAGGGGAGGAGGCCGGCCGACCAGGTGTGGCGCGCCAAGGAGTCCTCCTCCTAGTAGGAGTAGGACTCCTACTAGGAGGGGGAAAGAGGTGGAGTGGGAGAAGGAAAGGGGGGCGCCGCCCCCCTCCCCTAGTCCAATTCGGACCAGGGAGGAGGTGGCGCATGGCCCACCTCTGGCAGCCCTTCTCTCTCTCCACTAAAGCCCATATGGCCCATTACTTCTCCCGGTAGGGTTCCGGTAACCCTCCGGCTCTCCGGTTTTCTCCGAAATTACCCGGAACACTTCCGGTGTCCGAATATAGTGATCCAATATATCAATCTTTATGTCTCGACCATTTCGAGACTCCTCCTCATGTCCGTGATCACATCCGGGACTCCGAACTAACTTCGGTACATCAAAATGCATAAACTCATAATAACTGTCATCGTAGCGTTAAGCGTGCGGACCCTACGGTTCGAGAACAATGTAGACATGACTGAGACACATCTCCGGTCAATAACCAATAGCGGGACCTGGATGCCCATATTGGCTCCTACATATTCTACGAAGATCTTTATCGGTCAGACCGCATAACAACATGCGTTGTTCCCTTTGTCATCGGTATGTTACTTGCCCGAGATTCGATCGTCGGTATCCAATACCTAGTTCAATCTCGTTACCGGCAAGTCTCTTTACTCGTTCCGTAATACATCATCTCACAACTAACTCATTAGTCACAATGCTTGCAAGGCTTATGTGATGTGCATTACCGAGAGGGCCCAGAGATACCTCTCCGACAATCGGAGTGACAAATCCTAATCTCGAAATACGCCAACCCAACATCTACCTTTGGAGACACCTGTAGAGCTCCTTTATAATCACCCAGTTACGTTGTGACGTTTGGTAGCACACAAAGTGTTCCTCCGATAAATGGGAGTTGCATAATCTCATAGTCATAGGAACATGTATAAGTCATGAAGAAAGCAATAGCAACATACTAAACGATCGGGTGCTAAGCTAATGAAATGGGTCATGTCAATCAGATCATTCAACTAATGATGTGACCTCGTTAATCAAATAACAACACATTGTTCATGGTTAGGAAACATAACCATCTTTGATTAATGAGCTAGTCAAGTAGAGGCATACTAGTGACACTAAGTTTGTCTATGTATTCACACATGTATTATGTTTCCGGTTAATACAATTCTAGCATGAATAATAAACATTTATCATGATATAAGGAAATAAATAATAACTTTATTATTGCCTCTAGGGCATATTTCCTTCAGTCTCCCACTTGCACTAGAGTCAATAATCTAGATTACACAGTAATGATTCTAACACCCATGGAGCCTTGGTGTTGATCATGTTTTGCTCGTGGAAGAGGCTTAGTCAACGGGTCTGCAACATTCAGATCCGTATGTATCTTGCAAATCTCTATGTCTCCCACCTGGACTAGATCCCGGATGGAATTGAAGCGTCTCTTGATGTGTTTGGTCCTCTTGTGAAATCTGGATTCCTTTGCCAAGGCAATTGCACCAGTATTGTCACAAAAGATTTTCATTGGACCCGATGCACTAGGTATGACACCTATATCGGATATGAACTCCTTCATCCAGACTCCTTCGTTTGCTGCTTCCGAAGCAGCTATGTACTCCGCTTCACATGTAGATCTCCCTACGACGCTTTGTTTAGAACTGCACCAACTGACAGCTCCACCGTTTAATGTAAACACGTATCCGGTTTGCGATTTAGAATCGTCCGGATCAGTGTCAAAGCTTGCATCAACGTAACGTTTTACGGTGAGCTCTTTGTCACCTCCATATACGAGAAACATATCCTTAGTCCTTTTTAGGTATTTCAGGATGTTCTTGACCGTTGTCCAGTGATCCACTCCTGGATTACTTTGGTACCTCCCTGCTAAACTTATTGCAAGGCACACATCAGGTCTGGTACACAGCATTGCATACATGATAGAGCCTATGGCTGAAGCATAGGGAACATCTTTCATTTTCTCTCTATCTTCTGCAGTGGTCGGGCATTGAGTCTGACTCAACTTCACACCTTGTAACACAGGCAAGAACCCTTTCTTTGATTGATCCATTTTGAACTTCTTCAAAATTTTGTCAAGGTATGTGCTTTGTGAAAGTCCAATTAAGCGTCTTGATCTATCTCTATAGATCTTTATGCCTAATATGTAAGCAGCTTCACCGAGGTCTTTCATTGAAAAACTCTTATTCAAGTATCCCTTTATGCTATCCAGAAATTCTATATCATTTCCAATCAGCAATATGTCATCCACATATAATATCAGAAATGCTACAGAGCTCCCACTCACTTTCTTGTAAATACAGGCTTCTCCAAAAGTCTGTATAAAACCAAATGCTTTGATCACACTATCAAAGCGTTTATTCCAACTCCGAGAGGCTTGCACCAGTCCATAAATGGATCGCTGCAGCTTGCACACTTTGTTAGCTCCCTTTGGATCGACAAAACCTTCTGGTTGCATCATATACAACTCTTCTTCTAGAAATCCATTCAGGAATGCAGTTTTGACATCCATCTGCCAAATTTCATAATTATGAAAAGCGGCAATTGCTAACATGATTCGGATAGACTTAAGCATCGCTACGGGTGAGAAGGTCTCATCATAGTCAACCCCTTGAACTTGTCGAAAACCTTTTGCGACAAGTCGAGCTTTATAGATAGTAACATTACCGTCAGCGTCAGTCTTTTTCTTGAAGATCCATTTATTCTCAATTGCTTGCTGATCATCGGGCAAGTCAACCAAAGTCCATACTTTGTTCTCATACATGGATCCCATCTCAGATTTCATGGCTTCAAGCCACTTTGCGGAATCTGGGCTCACCATCGCTTCTTCATAGTTCGTAGGTTCATCATGATCTAGTAGCATGACTTCCAGAACTGGATTACCGTACCACTCTGGCGCGGATCTTACTCTGGTTGATCTACGAGGTTCAGTAGTATCTTGTTCTGAAGTTTCATGATCATTATCATTAACTTCCTCACTTATTGGTGTAGGTGTCGCAGAAACAGTTTTCTGTGATGTACTACTTTCCAACAAGGGAGCAGGTACAGTTACCTCGTCAAGTTCTACTTTCCTCCCACTCACTTCTTTCGAGAGAAACTCCTTCTCAAGAAAGTTTCCGAATTTAGCAACAAAAGTCTTGCCTTTGGATCTGTGATAGAAGGTGTATCCAATAGTTTCCTTTGGATATCCTATGAAGACACATTTTTCCGATTTGGGTTCGAGCTTATCAGGTTGAAGCTTTTTCACATAAGCATCGCAGCCCCAAACTTTCAGAAACGACAACTTTGGTTTCTTGCCAAACCATAGTTCATAAGGTGTCATCTCAACGGATTTTGATGGTGCCCTATTTAACGTGAATGCGGCTGTATCTAGAGCGTATCCCCAAAACGATAGCGGTAAATCAGTAAGAGACATCATAGATCGCACCATATCTAGTAAAGTACGATTACGACGTTCGGACACACCATTACGCTGTGGTGTTCCGGGTGGCGTGAGTTGTGAAACTATTCCACAATTTTTCAAATGTACACCAAACTCGTAACTCAAATATTCTCCTCCACGATCGGATCGTAGAAACTTTATTTTCTTGTTACGATGATTTTCAACTTCACTCTGAAATTCTTTGAACTTTTCAAATGTTTCAGACTTATGTTTCATTAAGTAGATATACCCATGTCTGCTTAAGTCATCTGTGAAGGTGAGAAAATAACGATATCCGCCACGAGCCTCAACATTCATCGGACCACATACATCTGTATGTATGATTTCCAACAAATCTGTTGCTCTCTCCATAGTACCGGAGAATGGTGTTTTAGTCATCTTGCCCATGAGGCACGGTTCGCAAGTACCAAGTGATTCATAATCAAGTGGTTCCAAAAGTCCATCAGTATGGAGTTTCTTCATGCGCTTTACACCGATATGACCTAAACGGCAGTGCCACAAATAAGTTGCACTATCATTATCAACTCTGCATCTTTTGGCTTCTACATTATGAATATGTGTATCACTACTATCGAGATTCAACAAGAATAGACCACTCTTCAAGGGTGCATGACCATAAAAGATATTACTCATATAAATAGAACAACCATTATTCTCTGATTTAAATGAATAACCGTCTCGCATTAAACAAGATCCAGATATAATGTTCATGCTCAACACTGGCACCAAATAACAATTATTTAGGTCTAATACTAATCCCGAAGGTAGATGTAGAGGTAGCGTACCGACTGCGATCACATCGACTTTGGAACCATTTCCCACGCGCATCGTCACCTCGTCCTTAGCCAATCTTCGCTTAATCTGTAGTCCCTGTTTCGAGTTGCAAATATTAGCAACAGAACCAGTATCAAATACCCAGGTGCTACTGCGAGCATTAGTAAGGTACACATCAATAACATGTATATCACATATACCTTTGTTCACCTTGCCATCCTTCTTATCCACCAAATACTTGGGGCAGTTCCGCTTCCAGTGACCAGTCTGCTTGCAGTAGAAGCACTCAGTTTCAGGCTTAGGTCCAGACTTGGGTTTCTTCTCCTGAGCAGCAACTTGCTTGCCGTTCTTCTTGAAGTTCCCCTTCTTCTTCCCTTTGCCCTTTTTCTTGAAACTAGTGGTTTTGGTAACCATCAACACTTGATGCTCCTTCTTGATTTCTACCTCCGCAGCTTTCAGCATTGCGAAGAGCTCGGGAATAGTCTTGTTCATCCCTTGCATATTATAGTTCATCATGAAGCTCTTTTAGCATGCTGGCAGTGACTGGAGAATTCTGTCAATGACGCAATCATCTGGAAGATTAACTCCCAATTGAATCAAGTGATTATTATACCCAGACATTTTGAGTATATGCTCACTGACAGAACTGTTCTCCTCCATCTTGCAGCTATAGAACTTATTGGAGACTTCATATCTCTCAATCCGGGAATTTGCTTGAAATATTAACTTCAACTCCTGAAACATCTCATATGCTCCATGACGTTCAAAACGTCGTTGAAGTCCCGATTCTAAGCCGTAAAGCATGGCACATTGAACTATCGAGTAGTCATCAGCTTTGCTCTGCCAGACGTTCATAACATCTGGTGTTGCTCCAGCAGCAGGCCTGGCACCCAGCGGTGCTTCCAGGACATAATTCTTCTATGCAGCAATGAGGATAATCCTCAAGTTATGGACCCAGTCCGTGTAATTGCTACCATCATCTTTCAACTTTGCTTTCTCAAGGAACGCATTAAAATTCAACGGAACAACAGCACGAGCCATCTATCTACAATCAACATAAACAAGCAAGATACTATCAGGTACTAAGTTCATGATAAATTTAAGTTCAATTAATCATATTACTTAAGAACTCCCACTTAGATAGACATCCCTCTAATCCTCTAAGTGATCACGTGATCCAAATCAACTAAACCATGTCCGATCATCACGTGAGATGGAGTAGTTTCATTGGTGAACATCACTATGTTGATCATATCTACTATATGATTCACGCTCGACCTTTCGGTCTCCGTGTTCCGAGGCCATATCTGTATATGCTTGGCTCGTCAAGTATAACCTGCGTATTCCGCGTGTGCAACTGTTTTGCACCCGTTGTATTTGAACGTAGAGCCTATCACACCCGATCATCACATGGTGTCTCAGCACGAAGAACTTTCGCAACGGTGCATACTCAGGGAGAACACTTCTTGATAATTTAGTGAGAGATCATCTTATAATGCTACCGTCAATCAAAGCAAGATAAGATGCATAAAAGATAAACATCACATGCAATCAATATAAGTGATATGATATGGCCATCATCATCTTGTGCTTGTGATCTCCATCTCCGAAGCACCGTCATGATCACCATCGTCACCGGCGCGACACCTTGATCTCCATCGTAGCATCGTTGTCGTCTCGCCAATCTTATGCTTCCACGACTATCGCTACCGCTTAGTGATAAAGTAAAGCATTACATCGCGATTGCATTGCATACAATAAAGCGACAACCATATGGCTCCTGCCAGTTGCCGATAACTCGGTTACAAAACATGATCATCTCATACAATAAAATTTAGCATCATGTCTTGACCATATCACATCACAACATGCCCTGCAAAAACAAGTTAGGCGTCCTCTACTTTGTTGTTGCAAGTTTTACGTGGCTGCTACGGGCTTAAGCAAGAACCAATCTCACCTACGCATCAAAACCACAACGATCGTTTGTCAAATAGACTCCGTTTTAACCTTCGCAAGGACCGGGCGTAGCCACACTCGGTTCAACTAAAGTTGGAGAGACAGTCGCCCGCAAGCCACATGTGTGCAAAGCACGTCGGGGGAACCGGTCTCGCGTAAGCGTACGCGTAAGGTTGGTCCGGGTCGTCTCGTCCAACAATACCGCCGGACCAAAGTATGACATGCTGGTAGGCAGTATGACTTATATCGCCCACAACTCACTTGTGTTCTACTCGTGCAAATAACATCAAACCATAAAACCTAGGCTCGGATGCCACTGTTGGGGAACGTAGTAATTTCAAAAAAATTCCTACGCACACGCAAGATCATGGTGATGCACAGCAACGAGAGGAGAGTATGATCTACGTACCCTTGTAGATCGCAACGGAAGCGTTGACACAACATAGAGGAAGTAGTCGTACGTCTTCTTCCCGATCCGACCGATCCAAGCACCGTTACTCCGGCACCTCCGAGTTCTTAGCACACGTACAGCTCGATGACAATCCCCGGGCTCCGATCCAGCAAAACTTCGGGGAGGAGTTCTGTCAGCACGATGGCGTGATGATGATCTTGATGTTCTACCGACGCAGGGCTTCGCCTAAGCACTACAACGATATGATCGAGGTGGAATATGGTGGCAGGGGGCACCGCACACGGCTAAGGAACGATCACATGGATCAACTTGTGTGTCTTGGGGTGCCCCCTGCCCCCGTATATAAAGGAGCAAGGGGAGGAGGCCGGCCGGCCAGGTGTGGCGCACCAAGGAGGACTCCTACTAGGAGGGGGAAAGAGGTGGAGTGGGAGAAGGAAAGGGGGGCGCCGCCCCCCTCCCCTAGTCCAATTCGGACCAGGGAGGAGGTGGCGCGCGGCCCACCTCTGGCAGCCCTTCTCTCTCTCCACTAAAGCCCATATGGCCCATTACTTCTCCCGGTAGGGTTCCGGTAACCCTCCGGCTCTCCAGTTTTCTCCGAAATTACCCGGAACACTTCCGATGTCCGAATATAGTCATCCAATATATCAATCTTTATGTCTCGACCATTTCGAGACTCCTCGTCATGTCCGTGATCACATCCGGGACTCCGTACTAACTTCGGTACATCAAAATGCATAAACTCATAATAACTGTCATCGTAACGTTAAGCATGCGGACCCTACGGTTCGAGAACAATGTAGACATGACTGAGACACATCTCGGTCAATAACCAATAGCGGGACCTGGATGCCCATATTGGCTCCTACATATTCTACGAAGATCTTTATCGGTCAGACCGCATAACAACATACGTTGTTCCCTTTGTCATCGGTATGTTACTTGCCCGAGATTCGATCGTCGGTATCCAATACCTAGTTCAATCTCGTTACCGGCAAGTCTCTTTACTCGTTCCGTAATACATCATCTCACAACTAACTCATTAGTCACAATGCTTGCAAGGCTTATGTGATGTGCATTACCGAGAGGGCCCAGAGATACCTCTCCGACAATCGGAGTGACAAATCCTAATCTCGAAATACGCCAACCCAACATCTACCTTTGGAGACACCTGTAGAGCTCCTTTATAATCACCCAGTTACGTTGTGACGTTTGGTAGCACACAAAGTGTTCCTCCGATAAATGGGAGTTGCATAATCTCATAGTCATAGGAACATGTATAAGTCATGAAGAAAGCAATAGCAACATACTAAACGATCGGGTGCTAAGCTAATGAAATGGGTCATGTCAATCAGATCATTCAACTAATGATGTGACCTCGTTAATCAAATAACAACACATTGTTCATGGTTAGGAAACATAACCATCTTTGATTAATGAGCTAGTCAAGTAGAGGCATACTAGTGACACTAAGTTTGTCTATGTATTCACACATGTATTATGTTTCCGGTTAATACAATTCTAGCATGAATAATAAACATTTATCATGATATAAGGAAATAAATAGTAACTTTATTATTGCCTCTAGGGCATATTTCCTTCACTTATATCTTTTGAGCGTTATAATTTTGCTCTATGTGCTTCACTTAGATCTTTTAGAGCACGGTGGTGTATTTGTTTTAAACAAACTATTGATCTCTCATGCTTCACTTAAATTATTTTGAGAGTCTTAATCGCATGGTAATTTGCTTAATAATAATATGCTTGGTATTCAAGATTTGTGAAACTTTCTTTTGAGTGTGTTGAATACTAAGAAAAGATTGAAACATGATAATTGTTTTGAGATATGGAGGTGATAATATTAAAGTCATGCTAGTTGAGTAGTTGTGAATTTAAAGAATACTTGTGTTAAAGTTTGTGATTCCCGTAGCATGCACATATGGTGAACCGTTATCTGATGAAGTCAGAGCATGATTTATTTATTGATTGTCTTCCTTATGAGTGGCGGTCGTGGACGTGCGATGGTCTTTTCCTACCAATCTATCCCCCTAGGAGCATGCACATAATACTTTGCTTTGATAACTTATAGATTTTTGCAATAAGTATATGAGTTCTTTATGACTAATGTTGAGTCCATGGATTATACGCAATCTCACCCTTCCACCTTTTCTAGCCTCTCTAATACCGCGCACTTTTTGCCGGTATCATACACCTACCATATACCTTCCTCAAAACAGCCACCATACCTACCTATCATGGCATTTCCATAGCCATTCCGAGATATATTGCCATGCAACTTTCCACCATTCCGTTCATGACACATTCATCATTGTCATATTGCATATCCCGGTACACTGCCGGATGCATTCATATAGAGTCAATTTTGTTCTAAGTATCGAGTTGTAATTGTTGAGTTGTAAGAAAAATAAAAGTGTGATGGTCATCATTATTAGAGCATTGTCCCAAGTGAGGAAAGAATGATGGAGACTATGATTCCCCCATAAGTTGGGATGAGACTCTGGACGAAAAATAAATAAAAGAGGCCAAAGAAGCCCCAAAAAAAGAGGCCATAAAAAAGAGAAAAGGCCCAAATAAAAAAATAAAATAAAAATAAAAATAAAAAATGAGAGAAAAAGCGAGAAGGGACAATGTTACTATCCTTTTACCACACTTGTGCTTCAAAGTAGCACCATGATCTTCATAGTAGAGAGTCTCTCATGTTATCACTTTCATATACTAGTGGGAATTTTACATTATAGAACTTGGTTTGTATATTCCAATGATGGGCTTCCTCAAATTTCCCTAGGTCTTCATGAGCAAGCAAGTTGGATGCACACCCACTTACTTTCTTTTTGAGCTTTCATATACTTATAGCTCTAGTGCATCCGTTGCATGGCAATCCCTACTCACTCACATTGATATCTATTGATGGGCATCTCCATAGCCCGTTGATACGCCTAGTTGATGTGAGACTATCTTCTCCTTTTTGTCTTCGCCACAACCACCATTCTATTCCACCTATAGTGCTATATCCATGGCTCACGCTCATGTATTGCGTGAAGATTGAAAAAGTTTTGAAAAGGTTAGAGTATGAAACAATTGCTTGGCTTGTCATCGGGGTTGTGCATGATTTAAATACTTTGTGTGGTGAAGATAGAGCATAGCCAGACTATATGATTTTGTAGGGATAACTTTCTTTGGCCATGTTATTTTGAGAAGACATAATTGCTTTTTTAGTATGCTTGAAGTATTATTATTTTTATGTCAATATAAACTTTTGTCTTGAATCTTTCGAATCTGAATATTCATATCACAATTAAGAAGATTTGCATTGAAATTATGCCAAGTAGCACTCCGCATCAAAAATTCTCTTTTTATCATTTACCTACTCGAGGACGAGCAGGAATTAAGCTTGGGGATGCCTGATACGTCTCCAACGTATCTATAATTTTTGATTGCTCCATTTTATATTATCTACTGTTTTGGACTATATTGAGCTTTCTTTTCCACTTTTATATTATTTTTGGGACTAACCTATTAACCGAAGGCCCAGCCCAGAATTGTTGTTTTTTGCCTATTTCAGTGTTTCGAAGAAACGGAATATCAAACGGAGTCCAAACAGAATGAAACCTTCGGGGACATGATTTTCTCACCGAACGTGATCCAGGAGACTTGGACCCTACTCCAAGGAGTCAAAGAGGCAGTCACGAGGGTGGGGGGCGCCCCCTGCCTCATGGGCCCCTCGGAGCTCCATCGACGTACTCCTTCCTCCTATATATACCTACGTACCCCCAAACGAACAGATACGGAGCCAAAAACCTAATTCCACCGCCGCAACTTTCTGTATCCATGAGATCCCATCTTGGGGCCTGTTCCGGAGCTCCACCGGAAGAGGGTCGTCATCCCGGAGGGCTTCTACATCATCATAGCCTCTCCGATGAAGTGTGAGTAGTTTACCTCAGACCTTCGGGTCCATAGTTAGTAGCTAGATGGCTTCTTCTCTCTTTTTGGATCTCAATACAAAGTTCTCCCCCTCTCTTGTGGAGATCTATTCGATGTAATCTTATTTTTGCGGTGTGTTTGTTGAGACCGATGAACTGTGGGTTTATGATCAAGTCTATCTATGAATAATATTTGAATCTTCTCTAAATTCTTTTATGTATGATTGGTTATCTTTGCAAGTCTCTTCGAATTATCCATTTGGTTTGGCCAACTAGATTGGTAGTTCTTGCCATGGGAGAGTGCTTAGCTTTGGGTTTGATCTTGCGGTGTCCTTTCCCAGTGACAGAAGGGGCAGCAAGGCACGTATTGTATCGTTGCCATCGAGGATAACAAGATGGGGTTTATTTCATATTGCATGAATTTATCTCTCTACATCATGTCATCTTGCTTTAGGCGTTACTCTGTTTTTAACTTAATACTCTAGATGCATGCTGGATAGCGGTCGATGAGTGGAGTAATAGTAGTAGATGCAGAATCATTTCGGTCTACTTGTCATGGACGTGATGCCTATATACATGATCATGCCTAGATATTCTCATAACTATGCTCAATTCTGTCAATTGCTCAACAGTAATTTGTTCACCCACCGTAGAATACTTATGCTCTTGAGAGAAGCCACTAGTGAAACCTATGGCCCCCGGGTCTATTCTCATCATATCAATCTCCATCAATTTAATCTTGCTTTGCTTTTTACTTTGCTTTTACTTTTCACTTTGCATCTCTATACCAAAAATACCAAAAATATTATATCTATCAGATCTCACTCTCGTAAGTGACCGTGAAGGGATTGATAGCCCCTAATCGCATTGGTTGTGAGTAGCTATCGTTTTGTGCAGGTACGAGGGACTTAAGCCTGGCCTCCTACTGGATTGATACCTTGGTTCTCAAAAACTGACGGAAATACTTACGCTGCTCTGCTGCATCATCCCTTCCTCTTCGGGGAAAACCAACACAAGCTCAAGACGTAGCAATTACATCCATCAAGAGGGCCCGAACCTGCGTAAACATTGTGTCCCCTGCCTCCTGTTACCATCCGCCTTAGACGCACAGTTCGGGACCCCCTACCCGAGATCCGCTGGTTTTGACACCGACACCACCCGCTGCAGGCGTAAGGGACCGGACTCATTGCTGCTCTAGCAAAAATTCTGTCCGATTTGTTCAAGGGAGAGGAAGAGGAGTTCATGTCTATTAAGCCACGGGATGGATTCTCCATGTACAACCCCCAAGCTGGGTGAGCTGTCACTTTTTACTCCCAACCTTCCCGCATTCTTTGTCATAAATACTCACCTTGCCGTTTCATGGCAGGAGCTGTGAAAAGCCGTAAGGGAGGTCAACAGCCCACCTCCACAACCGGAGGACCCTGACCGGGCCCTCGATCCCGGACTCGAAGAGGATCCGGACATATTTGTGGAGCTGATTGACGGGACATTATATCAATTGAGCTGCGATGATGCCATGGTGGCCATCATAACCGACTATCCTGGGCTACTCCCTGCATTGCATGTAAGAAAAACTGGAGTCCCAACTTCCGAGAAGGATCCCCTTTTATGCACTTCACCTACCGTACACATATGGTGTTTTAAAGGGAAGGCCCTTGGGACGCCATGCCGAACCCGCAGTGACTCGCCAACAAGGGACACCGAAGCCGGGTAGGCCAAAAAGGAAGGCGGTCAGGACTGAGACGCCGGAGCAGAGGTATGATACAGAACCTCGCTCCGTGGTTGTCGTCTTTCTTAAAATATAATGACGTCCATGTTTCCTGGTAGGAAAAACGCTCGCCGGACTATATCCGGAGAGGTTGCCGATCACGCCTCCACTAGTCGGGCTGTAGGGCCGAACATAGAGGCATAAGCTATCACGGCGCGAACGCCAGATGCTCCTCCTACAGAGGATGCAGATAGACTATCCGCTACAAATTCCAAAGTGGAGAAAGCCATGAATCACAGGCGTCGCCGGGCCGTACTCCGTGACGCTTGTTTCTCCCAAGAGGCGTTCGATGCCTTCAACTCAGGAGACGCGTACATCCGTGCTGCTCAAAACAGTCTTGCCAGAGCCACGGACCAGTATGTAAAGGATATACGGGTAAGAAAATCTGATGATTATATATACCAGTAGCCCCTGAGACTTGAAACAGTTGACACAACTAATTTAAGGATCATTATTTGTGCAGGTTCTTATAGAGAAGAATACCCAATTGTCTCAAGAGCTGGAAGAGTGCAAAACCCAGCTACGGGCCGCTGTGGCCGCGTTGAAGGAGTCCGAGAAGGCCCCCTCTGGTAACACTTGTTTCCATTGCAAAGAATGACAGGTACCAGATAGTATGCGGCATGCATGCAAATCTAACAATAGATGTTGCAAATGACTCCGGAGTGAATCCGGAGGCCGTGCCGAAGGATGCGTAACGTGCTAATCGATGACTAAATGCTGGTGAGCGCGTGCTTACACAGGTCAGGCAGGAGAAAAATAATCTCTAGGACGCCAATATCCAGCTGGGCGTGGAACTGAAAGATGTCCGAGCCCAGCTGGCGGACTCCGTGAAGGAGAGTAAGCGGCTTCAACATGGCATCTTCAGTAAGTGCTTGAACGAACTTTTGAAAGAGTTCAGTGAAGAAGCCGACTAACAGAGTTACGTCTGCAGGTATGTTGACGGGTCGTCCTGAGGAGGAGATGCCCGGGCCTGCGGGTGATCTTCTACCAGAGCTCTCACAACTTCACGAACAAGTTCGGCAGGTGATGCAGGGTATTGCCCAAGCCTTGTGGCCATCCGCCTCCCCGCCAGGAGGCATGGGGGAGCTTATAGAGAAGCTCAAGGGAGCGCGGTGGCGCCTCCTATTATGGAAGATATCAGCCTGCTGACAAGGTGCAAGGGAAGCCTGAGCCATGGTGAAGATGCGATATACTAAAGCTGACCCAAACCACATGGCCGAGGTCGGACCTGTGGGGCCCGATGGGAAAGAGATCCCCGTCATTTTGGTGTATGACCAAGTAGAAATAGCCGCAAAGTATTCCCAACAGGATTGTAGGCTAGACAGCCTATTGGATGGTATAGAAGAAGAATTTAATCAGTCTAAGTGATTGTGTACTTTAAGCGACATATATAATGTCCCTAGCCGGATTGTAAATCATTTGTCATGGCGGACCTTTTCGCTTCGACCTCTGGACCCGATAGTCCGAAGTGTATACGAATACCGCTCAGTTATGTAAAAACCAGGGGTATGCGTGGAAACCAGGTGTAGGGTCATAAGTGCTTGAACAGAGAAGTACACAACTAGCTATGTTATATTACATGGATAGTAAGAAACATCTTCCAGGGAGAATAGTTTCGTTAAGGGTTCCTTTCCCTGGGTACGCATGCCCTAATGTGCATGTCCGAACTGCAAAAAGAGACGCAAGCTATAACATCTGGGGGCATGTATCAAAATAAGTAAAAGTCATCTTTTGTTCATCGATCGAATATTCCCTTAAGAACGCTAGCTTTCGGCTTCACCCAGTCTAGGGTACACATCCGGCTGACCCGGCAGTAAAATCGCAGAGGTGCCCTCCTTATGCCCTAGCCGTATTAACGGGAACGTAGGGCATAAATACAAGAGCCAGGCAACCCAGCTTGGCCAAAACTTAAGTCATATCGATGCATATAATGGCGAAAAAAGGTACATGTGGAAGAATGACAAATGTGTGGGGCATAAAGCCCAGAAAAATAGTTATATTAAGCTTCCGTATAAGAAGCCCCCAGGTATAATGAGCGCGGTTAGCGCATCAAGATTGTGTAACCAAGACACAAGTTAGCCTTTTAAGGCCTTGAGGAGAAGAAAAAAAAAAGAAGAGAGAAAGGAGAAAAGACAGATAATTGATATGCAAAAAATTGACGGAGGTAAGGAGACGAACATAGAGTTCGGCACTAGGCGTAGAATCTTCGGAGTCTGGCTGCGTTCCATGGGTTTGGCTCGAGTCGATTGTCCGATGCATCCTGCAGACATTACGCTCCACCGGTCAGAACCTGGTCAATAATGAAGGGACCTTCTCATTTGGGCTTGAGCTTGTTCTTTTTCTTCTCCGGCGGGCGTAGAACTAGCTCGCCAACGTTATAGGTTTTGGCCCGTACTTCTCTGCTTTGATACCTTCGAGCATGTTGCTGATAGAATGCAGAACGGGCTTTTGCCATGTCGCGCTCCTCCTCCAGGGCATCCAAACTGTCCTGCCGATCGAGCTCGGCCTTTTTTCTTCGTACATGCGCACTCGAGGTGAGTCATGAATTATGTCGCAAGGCAGAATCGCCTCTGCGCCGTACACCATAAAAAACGGTGTGTATCTCGTAGTGCAATTTGGCGTGGTCCGCAGCACCCATAGTACGGAGTCGAGCTCCTCTACCCAGTGCATGTTTGATTCCTTTAAGGACCACACTAATCTGGGTTTGATACCGCTCATGATAAGACCATTTGCTCGCTCGACTTGACCGTTAGTTTGCGGGTGATAGACAGAAGCATAATCGAGCTTGATGCCCATGTTGCTGCACCAAAGTTTTACCTCGTCGGCTGTAAAGTTTGTGCCGTTGTCAGTGATGATTCTGTGGGGGATGCCATAATGGTGTACAACCCTAGATATGAAGTCTATCACCGGTCCGAATTCAGCCGTTTTAACGGGTTTGGCTTCTTGGTGAATTTATCCACCATGACCAGTAAGTATTTTTTCTTATGGGTTCCCCCTTTAGGGGTCCGGCCATATCAAGCCCCCAGACCGCAAAGGGCCAAGTAATGGGGATTTTTTGGAGAGCGGTAGGCGGCATATGGCTTTGGTTTGCAAAAAGCTGGCAACCGACGCAATGTTGGACCAGATACTGTGCATCTTCTCGGGCCGTCGGCCAATAGAAACATGTACGGAAGGCCTTGCTTACAAGGGCCCGGGCTGCGGCGTGGTGGCCGCCGAGTCCAGCATGAATTTCTGCCAAAAGCTTCCGCCCTTCCTCTTCAGAGATGCACCTTTGAAGGACTCCGGTGGTGCTTTTCTTATAAAGCTCTCCCTCGTGGACCTTGTAGGCTTTAGATCGCCGCACTATGCAGCGTGCCTCATTTTGGTCCTCGGGTAGTTCCTGCCTGGTTAGGCAGGCCAGGAATGGTTCTGTCCACGGGGCGATGACGGCCATTATCACGTGGGTTGAAGGTGTTATTTCGATGGCAGAGCCTCCGATTGTGTCAGAATGTTCGGTATCTGGTGTTGTGGACGGGTCCGAACTATTGTTACCGGTGTCCCCTTCCCATAACACTGATGGCTTAAACAGCCTTTCCAAGAAGATGTTAGGTGGGACATGATCGCGTTTAGCACCGATACGGGCGAGGATATCCGCCGCCTAATTGTTTTCCCGAGCCACATGGTGGAATTCAAGCCCCTCGAACCGAGCTGACATTTTGAGGATGGTGTTGCGATATGCCGCCATTTTCGGATCCTTGGCATCGAAGTCTCCATTTATTTGAGATATTGCGAGGTTCGAGTCCCCACGCACCTCCAGGCGTTGAATGCCCATGGAAACTGCCATCCGGAGACCATGTAATAGGGCCTTGTATTCGGCTGCGTTGTTGGAGTATGTATATAGTATTTGGAGTACGTATTGGACTGTATCTCCGATGGGGGACGTCAGGACGACGCCAGCCCCCAGACCAGCCAACATTTTAGAGCTGTCAAAGTGCATGATCCAATTGGAGTATGCGCCGTACTCTTTAGGGAATTCGGCTTCTGTCCATTCGGTGATGAAATCGGCCAGTACTTGCGACTTAATGGCTCGCCGTGGTCTATATGGTATGTCGAACGGGAGGAGCTCGATAGCCCATTTGGCAATCCGGCCCGTGGCATCGCGGTTGTTTATTCTGTCGTTGAGTAGTACTTCTGAGGCCACCGTGATTGAACACTCTTGAAAGTAGTGTCGTAATTTCCGGGATGCCATGCATACCACGTATGCTATCTTTTGATAATGTGGGTACCGTGATTTTCATGGAGTGAGGACAGTGGATACGTAATATACCGGCTTTTGAAGTGGGAATTTATGTCTGTCCGTCTCTCGTTCGACGACGAGCACTGCGCTTACAACTTGGTGAGTTGCCTCTATATATAACAGCATTGGTTCGCCGACATTTGGCGCGGCCAAGATTGGGTTGGTGGCCAGGATGGCTTTTATTTCTTCTAATCCGGCCGTGGCTGCGTCCGTCCACTCGAAGTGTTCGGTGCAGCGAAGAAGGCAATAAAGGGGGAGTGCCTTTTCTCCTAACTGGGAGATAAAGCGGCTTAAGGCCGCCACACATCCAGTTAACTTCTGGATTTGCTTGAGGTCAGTTGGGATAGCCAACTGCGACAGAGCTCGGATTTTAGCCGGATTTGCTTCAATTCCTCTACTGGAGACTATGAAGCCCAGGAGCTTTCCGGTGGGTACGCCGAAAACGCATTTTTCCGGATTGAGCTTAATGTCGTATGTTCGGAGATTGTCGAACGTGAGCCTCAAGTCGTCTATTAAGGAGTCGACGTGTCTGGTTTTAACGACCACATCATCTACGTATGCCTCCACTGTTTTGCCGATCTGCTTTTCCAGACATGTCTGAATCATGCGTTGATACGTTGCGCCGGCATTTTTGAGCCCGAAGGGCATTGTGTTAAAACAGAAGGGGTCGTATGGAGTGATAAATGTCGTTGCGGCTTGATCGGACTCTGCCATCTTAATTTGGTGGTAACTGGAGTATGCGTCGAGGAAGCACAATGAGTCGTGTCCTACGGTGGCGTCGATAATTTGATCGATGCGAGGGAGGGGGAAGGGATCCTTTGGGCAAGCCTTATTAAGGTCCTTGAAGTCGACGCATAGGCATCAGGATTTGTCCTTCTTTGGTACCATTACCAGGTTTGCTAGCCAGTCTGGATGTTTTATTTCTCTAATGAATCTGGCCTCCAGTAACTTGGCTAGCTCCTCTCCCATGGCTTGTCACTTAGGTTCGGACAAACGCCGAAGAGTCTGCTTGACCGGCTTGAATCCCTTTAGAATGTTAAGGCTATGCTCGGCCAGCCTGCGTGGGATTCCTGGCATGTCTGAAGGATGCCAGGCAAATATGTCTCAATTCTCGCGCAGGAACTCCCGTAGTGCGGCGTCTACAACGGGGTTTAACTGTGCCCCGATGGATGCTGTTTTTGTGGGGTCCGTTGGATGGACTTGGAATTTTACTATTTCATCCGCTGGTTTAAAAGAGGTGGACTTGGATATTTTGTCGAGTATCACGTCGTCCCTGTCCACTGTGGAGCGTAGCGCGGTTAATTCCTCCGCCACAAGGGCTTCGGATAATGCCTCGAGGGCCAGTGCGGCTGTTTTGTTCTCGGCGTGGAGTGCTATGTTCGGATCACTAGCTAGAGTGATGATTCCATTGGGCCCAGGCATTTTGAGCTTCATGTACCCGTAATGGGGTATGGCTTGGAAGATCGTGAATGCCTCCCGCCCTAGAAGGGCGTGGTATTGCTGCTGAACGGGGCCACTTGGAATGTAATTTCTTCGGATCCAGAGTGCCAAATACCACATCTAGTGTGATTTTCCCAGCACAACGTGCCTTCCGACTGGGGATGATTCCTCGGAAGGTCGTGCTGCTTTTTTCAATGCAGTTTTTGTCTATTTCCATTTTTTGAAGAGTCTCCTCATAAATGAGGTTTAATCCGCTGCCGCCGTCCATGAGCACTTTAGTAAGCCGAAAGCCATCCACAATTGGATTAAGGGCCAAGGCGGCTGGTGCTCAGGCTATTCAGAATTTAGGTTCGTCACTGGCATTGAAGGTGATAGCCGTGTCGCTCCATGGATTTATTGCTGCCACGTGGCAGACTTCGGCAAGGCTGCGGAGTGCTCACTTACGCCTATTATTTGAGGCGAAGGTCTCGAAGACTGTCAATATTGTATTGTTATCCACGGGATGATGCTCTGCGGTGTTTTGAATGAGGAGATCCTCACCGCTCTTGGCCACCTGCCGGAGTACCCAACATGCTCTAAGGCTGTGTGTTGGTATGATATCCGCTGTACTATGAATTTTGCAGGGCCCGTTAAGCCATCCCTCCAATACGGTTCCACGCCCTGTAGTGGGCTTTTGCTTCTTTGTAATTGAGTCGGGTGACTTATGAGAGTGCACCCTTTTAATTCGGACTAGGGGTTTTGTCAGAGCCGGATTATCCCCAAATTTTGTTTGGGTTTTTCAGGCACTTTCCATCGCACAGTACTTCTGTACTATGGCCGCCAAGTCAGCAAAGTGTGCAATGTCACGACGACTTATGGCGTTGAGGATTCCCTTGTCCTTGCAATTGTTGCAAAAGAACGAAATTGCGTCTTCCTCGCGACAGTCCTTGACCTTGTTCATTACAAGGAGGAATCTGGCCCAATAGTGATGTACTGTCTCTCGGGGCTCTTGCCTAATGTGGGAAAGATCGTTTATATCTGGGTGGGTGGGTGGATTTAAGTCCAGTCCTTGACCCAATCTGAGACCCAGGGGCGGGGGAGTTTCCGATCTTGGAAGTTCAGGCTCCGAGATGTTGCCCCGCAGGTTCGGCATGCAGCCTGATTCTAGGTTCAGGGTTAGGGCGATGTCCTCCCGTGGACGGGTATCTGGCTCGGAGAGCTCGGGAATCCGGACATAGTTCGTCCTCATGATAGAGGAAGAATCGTCGCATTGTTCCTCCACCACCGCTATCTGATGGGGGACCGACGGAGAGTTAATCTCCCTTTGGTTGGGTTTAAGCCCAATTCGATCGTAGTCCGTAGCGACTCCCAGAGCGGCGATGCGATCCAAGAGCTCGTTCAAAGAGGAGAGCTCCATTGGATCCATCTTCTCAGTGAATTTCGAGCCGATGTGGAGGCTATTTTCGATGACCCGAGAAGTCATTGTCGGCGCAGCGGCAGAGCGGGCGGTCATGACGAAGCCGCCTAGTCGGAGAGTTTGGCCTATAGCCAGGGCTCCCCCAGAGGTGATGTTGTTCTTGACAACGAGACGAGCCATCCCTCCTTATGATGACGACATGGTGGAACTCTCAATGAAAGCACCAATGTCAGTGTCAAAACCGGCGGATCTCGGGTAGGGGGTCCCGAACTATGCGTCTAAGGCGGATGGTAACAGGAGGCGGGGGACACAATGTTTACCCAGGTTCGGGCCCTCTTGATGGAGGTAACACCCTATGTCCTGCTTGATTGATCTTGATGATATGAGTATTACGATCTACCACGAGATCGTAGAGGCTAAACCCTAGAAGCTAGCCTATGGTATGATTGTTGTTGTCCTACGGACTAAACCCTCCGGTTCATATAGACACTGGAGGGGGCTAGGGTTACACAGAGTCGGTTACAAGGAAGAAGATCCACATATCCGTATTGCCAAGCATGCCTTCCACGCCAAGGAGAGTCCCATCCGGACACGGGACGAAGTCTTCAATCTTGTATCTTCATAGTCCAACAGTCCGGCCAAAGGATATAGTCCGGCTGTCCAGAGACCCCCTAATCCAAGACTCCCTCAGAAGGCAAGCTTGGTGACCAAATATGTAGATTCCTTTCTTTGTAACTGACCTTGTGTAACCCTAGATCCTCCCGGTGTCTATATAATCGGAGGGCTTAGTTCGGATTGGGAAGAATCATTACCATAGCCATACAAGCTAGGCCTATAGGGTTTAGCCATTATGATCTCGCGGTAGATCAACTCTTGTAATACTCATATTCATCAATATCAATCAAGCAGGACGTAGGGTATTACCTCCATAGAGAGGGCCCGAACCTGGGTAAACATCGTGTCCCCTGTCTCCTGTTACCATCGACCTTAGACGCATAGTTCAGGACCCCCTACCCGAGATCCGTCGGTTTTGACACCGACAACTGCAGCAAACAAGAACCATCCATGATGGCAACACCGGGTAACGGATTAGGTGCTCCAATAACGGCGCCTCTAAGAAGGGAATGACACATGAGTGCCGTCGTCATTAGACCCAACCACTGAGGCCAAATCATGAGGTTTCACCCTAGAGAGAGATATGAGTAAGCTCCATGCAATGCTTTCAAAAATGAAGTGTTGTGTGAACATCATCATTGCCAAGTTCAACTAATGAAAGTTGGACCTAGAGTTTTCATCCTTGTAACTCGAACCCATGCACTCAAAGAACACCACCTAGTTGACATCATCATGGGTTGTCCTCACTGATCCATTATCGTACTATACTTAATGTATGGGCTTTGACCCTTTTAATTTTTTTTGCAATTGGTGCATTGGAAACTGAAAATCTATGCATCGAGAATTCTGGACATAGTCGAGTAGATTGAAACAATAAACATCGATTATGCCGTAAATTTTTTGGTTACGAGATAACTCAAAATGACAAATCATGTTACGAACAGTAGTGAATTCGAACCGAGCTACGAATTAGAACCGTTAACATAGTGCTCTTATATATCCAACATACAACTGTTTATTTATACATAGTATACCATTGTTGAATTTGTTATTTTTGTTCCCCAAGTTGCGAGTTTAATTTGTTATTGAAATTTTGTTAGACGCATGATACGCCTATATACTCAATTAGTTTCAAATCTTTTTATGAACATGTCAAATATGTTTTCGACATGCATCGATTGCATAAAAATTTTCTCATAGGCTCCATACCGTTGGGCTGGCTTAGGAGTGCTTGTTTGGTCTTTAGGAACCAACTTTTGATAAAAATATTTTAATGTTGAAACAAATTGCTAAACTGTATTCGTTGTCAATCCATGGCCCAGAGCAGCTACATGTAGCCTAAGCTACCCCTTGCGTTTCGTATTATTTACATGAAAAATTCCATCAATGACTACCTCTTGTTTCCCCTCGCCGCTTCCGCATCCACTTGCTGGATGTCCATCGTCGTCGATGCGCACCTCTCATCTTCTCTACGGAATGAAGTGTGAGGGTAACATAATACTCGTGCAGGTGAAAATGAAAGAGTTGGTTGCTCGTTTGTGGTAAAGTCGAAGTCGCTTGGTCGGGAAGAAGCAATGACACTGTACTGGCAACCTCGACGAAGTTCCTCTCTTCGGTGATGTGTGTAGGTCTTGTGGGTACCCAGTTTGGCTGTGGTTCCTGTTCCTTGGAAATGTTTTTCGTTCGGTTTTCAGTTAATTAATCGGTCAATTCTATATTCTCTTATGGGCTCTGGTTTCATAAAAAAGAAAAAGCGGAAGAGCCTGATCTGGACTTCGATCGGACGGCACGTAACGCACGCCGCTGTAGCGGATCCCCCTCCTCCACCTCTCTCTCCTCCAGGCGCCGCCGGTTCTTTCCTCTCCTCCTTCGACTCCCTCCGCCGCCGCCGCCGACACGTACGGGCGAGGGTCCAGCCACCGAAGCCAGGGCTAGCCGTGGCCTGTCTGAGCAACGGTTTTCCGCACTGCTGCTTATCCGCCGACGAAGAACTCCCACCAGCCCCAAATCCCAGCGGAAGATGCAGGCCAAGAAGCTGACGCTCCTGCAGACGGTGGCTGCCGCCGGAGTCTTCTCAGCCGTCTCCTTCTGGTACGTGCAGTCTGATCCGGTTCCCGTATCCCCCCAGCCAGCCAAATCATTGTTCACAAGATTTTGGACCTCCCTTGTTCTGCAGGTACGGCTTCATGTTCGGGAGGGAGTCTGCGCGGCGCGAGCTTGGTGGCATCATCGACGACCTTCGCAGCGGCTCCACGGCCACCTCTGCCGCGCCCTCCCCCGACTCCCACGCTCACCCCAAACCATAGTGCGGTAATGCTGTTTCCCTTCCTTCTTTTTCCACATCTGCTTAGAATGCTCGACTGAAAAACAAGATGATGATGATGCAGCTAATGTGCTTAAACCGTAGTCAGTAAGTTGCTTAGATGTAAAGCTGTAAATACATTGGTTTATGGTGCTATCTTGAAAGAAAGGGGAGATGGTAATTTTTGGCATGTCTGTTGATGTCTGCGATGGACCGGTTTTGGTTATCCCATCGTTTGTCTTGAGCGATGATCGCAGTGTTCCCTGAATTGGTGCCTCATCGAATAAGACAGTAACCAGTCAGCTGGCTTCTGTTCATCGAGTAATTTCTTTGTCAATAGTGACTTTAGTTACTTGTGTAGCATCTGCAAGGGGTGTGGACTGTGGAGTCCATAGAGATGGTTGATAATACTAAGTACCGGGGGGGGATTAAGTTTGGTATAAGAGTGTTGTTCAGGGCAACTATCAAGAACGTACAAGGAGGGTTAAAAGCTTGAACAAAGCCAATGGTCGTTATCTGCGTTCTAGCACTCAATATGGAGTTTACTCTGAGTCTGAGATCTAAAGTTTGTAAATAGTTTGTTTAATTATGTTTGGTGGAACCTTACACCATATTTCTTCTATAATGAAGTGGTACAGCTAGTAATCAAGTTAACTGTACAGAAAAGACTGATCGAGCATTCTTATGATGTTTACAGATCCTGCTCTAAGGAGGTGCAGATGAAGTCTAAGCAATTAGTAGACCTATGTTTAGCAGGTTTCCTTTTGTGCTTTTCTTACGCAAACAAATTATGTTACAGTGTGATTTGGTCATCAATTCTTCCACTGTATAACAATGGTGTACATTCGCTCTCCTGGCGCACCTAAGCTGGAAAGTGGCAGTGGATAATCCGAAATATCCGATATCCGTATGCGGGAAAATGACTATCCGTATCTGAAATATCCGCACCCGAACTAAAATGTAAATGGAAGGTACCCGGATCTATTTTATTACAAATACCAATACAAATATGGTAGTAGTATGAGATTTTGACACAGATATGGATAAGGAAGTGGATATATCCGTAGCCGAATAAAATTACATGAGCTAATTGTAGCAGTTCTAGCTCTAATATGCCAATTGTCCAACATAAAAAGCCTAAGAAGTGGTCACATTTTACCTTTTCTGCGATTAAACTTGGAAATTGTTATGCATTAAAGTACTCCCTCTGTAAATAAATATAAGAGTGTTTAGGTCACTACTTTAGTTATTTAAACGCTCTTATATTTCTTTACGGAGGGAGTAGTATTTATTCATAAAACTATCTGTCAATGTCTTATTGTATGTTGCAAGTTGATTATTTTGTGTCACATAGCTATTGAATTATTTTCCTTAACTAACATGTCGCTATTAGTAGTACACGTTCTGAATTGAGTAAACACCCGGCATGTATCCGTATTTGAGTAATATCCGCTCTGCATTCATATCCGATAACATCCGTATTCGCATTTGTATTTGTTTTGAAAATATGAAAACCGGAAGTGGGAAGAGCACTATCTGATCCATTTCCACCGCACCAGAATAAGTGATGCATTTTGCTGATGACTGTGATCAGGTTTTCATGCCATGAAATTATTGAACACCTGGTTTGAATGTTCTAGAAAACTTGAAGAAAAAATTCTTATGGTCTGTTTTCATTTCCTCAATGTCTCATTTGCTTGTGGCCACCTGCACATGGATGATTTTGATAAGAACCGGCTATACGTCGAGAGATTTTTATGAAATATCTGTAGTCCTTTTCTGTGTGATATGAGCCCTTTAAAATGCGTGCGTCACTCTCAGCGTAATAATTCATTCTTGCAAGCCAGTTTTCTGTCTAGCTGGTGGAGCTTTGAAGTTCCATTCAGAAATATCTTCTTGACCGGTGCTGCACATGTTCCATTCACAAATATCTTCTTGACCTGTGCTGCACCTTTTGCTTTAGCACGAATGAGTTAAGACATGTTGGATGATGCATGTTAGCAGCTGGTCGACTAGGATGTAAGCGGAGAAGACACACCTTGTCCATTCAAACACCTTCGTATGTGAGCTATCTTTTCTAATGAAACTGCATGGGCCATAGGCATGTTCAAACATGGAATTGAGAACCCATGTCAATGCTACTTGCTTTAGCATGAATTCTTCCGTGCCAGCTTTTTCAACCTGCTTGAAGGAGGAATCATCTTGTTCACTCGAAGTTCCTTCCTCCAAACCTGGCCTTTGGGTTATAAGATGTACTGTAAACATGGAGTGAAGTACACATTGATTTTTCACTTAAGTCTATATTCATACAAACATCCAAGAAAATAACCATTTTGTGCAGCAATCTTCCATGTGCATGAATAACAGTAAATTTTATGATTAGATTAGACGCACTTTTTGGAAAAATCAAAAGAGCTGGACATATCTGAAGTGGACGATTATGACCAAAAAGATTGTGTCTTATCATCTTTCATTCTGGGTTGGAGAGGCACACAACAGGCTCACAATTATCCTGAATCTACATGATTGTCATGCTCTATACTTATTTGTTTGCTCCTTTCTCTTCTACCGTGGTGTGTTTTGTTCATTCTATGTAATATTTTGCCATATGGTTCATGATTGACTAATTATACTTTCTAAATGCATTATTTGCAAGTGATCTAACAAAGAGAGAGTTGGGTCATTGAAGTTTCTGCGAAGAAGGGTTCAGCAAACCGGAGTCTAAAACTTGTAGCTCTTCCACATAGTACTAGTAGAATGGGCTAGCCGCCAATGGAGATTACTCATCATAAGTCCGTCTGTTAGGGTGATAAGTTCATCTACTACTGCATAAGAGAGGGTAGAATAAAGTGCACTTTGCTGTCAATTATTCTATAGTTTTACGCAAACTAATTATTCTACAGTTTGATTTGGTCATCAATACATTTTCTTGCCTTGTATAACAATGTTGTGCATCCGCTCTGTTGGTGCACAAGAGTTTATTTTAGGGAAAACTCGCTGCATTTATTTATTCACCACGCTCGGCAAACTCCTAGATAACCAAGTCCGAAATAGACCCTGGAGGTACATGCAACCACGTTTTACAAAGTTTATGAGTGCAGCCATCCCTGGCAAGATTATGAGCCGCTCCGTTTGCAGTAGCCAAATCCAACACACTTTAAACTCCTCAGTCTGCTTCATCAAACCCTTGGCCTCTTCAACAATTCGCCCATAGGCCGATCTACCCATCTCCTGCCAGAGTTAGTGATGCGTTTACTGCTGACTATGATCAGATTTGCATGCGATGAAATTATTGAACTCCTGGTTCGAATAGTCTGAAAACCTGGAAGAAAATAGTCTTATATGGTATGTTTTCATTTCCTTGTTGTTCCATTTGCGCGTGACCACCTGCACACGGATGATTTTGATATGAACGGTCTGTATGCTGAGAGATATTTTCGAAATATCTGTTCCATGTCTATGTGTCATGAGCTCTTTACAACGCATATGTCACTCTCAGCACTATAATTCATTCTTGCAAGCCAGTTGTCTTTGTAGCTGGCAGAGCTTTGGAGTTCCATTCTGAAGTACCTTTTGGCATCTAATTTTCTGACCTGTTATGCATATTCTTGCTTTAGCGAATTAGACATGTTTTGGGATGCATGTTAGCACTTAGCAGCTGGTCGACTAGGAGGCAAGAGGAAAAGACACCATGTCCATTCAAGCATTGTCATACCCGAGCTATCTTTTCTAATGAAACCTCACGGGCCATAGGCATTTCAAACATGGAATTGAGAACATTTGTCAATGCTACTTGTACTAGCGTAGACGCAAAGTGGCAGAATTAGTGCAATTGTTAATACTAGAATTCTTCCTTGCTAGTTTTTTGAACCTGCTTGAAACTAGGTAGGACAAGGAAGCATCTTGTTCCCGCGAAGTTTCTTTTTCCAAAACCTGGCCTTTGGGTTATAACTATAAGATCTACTGAAGTACATATTGCTTATTCACTTCAGTCTATATTCATACAAACATCCAAGAAATAACCATTTTGTGGAGTAATCTTCCACGTGCTTGAATAATAGAAAGTTTTATGATTAGATTAGATGCACTTTTAAACAAATCTGAAGTGGATGATTATGACTGAACAGATTGTGTCTTATCATCTTTCATTCTGGGCTGGACAGGCACAAGACAGGCTCACAATTGGATAGATTGCTGTGCTCTTTCCGTTTCCCTTTTTTCTTTCATGCCCTGTTATGATCCTGAATCTACATGATTGCCATGCTCCACACTTATTTGTTTCCTCCTTTCTCTCTTACCATTGTGTTTCTAGTTCATTTGCCATATGGTTTTGAACATCTTGCACATGTGTATTATTTGCAAGTGCTCTAACAAAAAGAGTTATATACATGCCGCCGGAAGTTGAGAAACTACTGGTATGGTAGGATCATCGAAATCTGCTTCATCAAAACCCTTGGCCTCTTCAACAATTCGCCCATAGGTCTATCTATCCATCTCCTGCCAGAGTTAGTGATGTGTTCCACTGCTGACTATGATCAGATTTGCATGCGATTAAATTATTGAACTCCTGGTTCGAATAGTCTGAAAAACTGGAAGAAAAATAGGCTTATATGGTATGTTTTCATTTCCTTGATGTTCCATTTGCGCGTGACCACCTGCACAGGGATGATTTTGATATGAACCATCTGTACACTGAGAGATATTTTTGAAATATCTGTAGTCCTTTTCTATGTGCCATGAGCTCTTTATAATGCATATGTCATTCTCAGCACTACTATAATTCATTCTTGCAAGCCAGTTGTCTTTGTAGCTGGTAGAGCTTTGAAGTTCCATTCTGAAGTACCTTTTGGCATCTAATTTTCTGACCTGTTATGCATATTCTTGTTTTAGCGAATTAGACATGTTGTAGGATGCATGTTAGCAGCTGGTCGACTAGGAGGTAAGAGGAAAAGACACCATGCCCATTCAAGCATTGTCATATCCAAGCTATCTTTTCTAATGAAACCTCACGGGCCAGGCATAGGACGCAAAGTTGCAGATCTAATACTCCCTCTGATCCAAATTTACTGTCGCAGCTCCAGTACAACTTTGAGTTGTACTAGAGCTGCGACAGTTAATTTGGATCGGAGGAAGTAGTATAATTCTTCCATGCCAGTTTTTTGAACCTGCTTGAAACTAGCTTGAACAAGGAAGCAGCTTGACCTGGCCTTTATGTTATAAGATCTACTGAGGTACATATTGCTTATTCACTTCAGTCTATATTCATACAAACATCCAAGAAAATAACCATTTTGTGGAGCAATCTTCCATGTGCTTGAATAATATAAAGTTTTATGATTAGATTAAATGCACTTTTGGACAAATCTGAAGTGGACGATTATGACTGAACAGATTGTGTCTTATCATCTTTCCATCTGGGCTGGAGATTGTTGTGCTCTCTCTGTTTCCCTTTTTTCTTTTATGCCCTGTCATGATCCTGAATCGACATGATTGCCATGCTCCGCACTTATTTGTTTCCTCCTTTCTCTGTTACCATTGTGTTTCTAGTTCATTTGCCATATGGTTTTGAACATCTTGCACATGTGCATTATTTGCAAGTGCTCTAACAAAAAGAGTTACATATATGCCGCCGGAGTTGAGAAAGTACTGGTATGATAGGATCATCGAAATCTGTCTGTGCATAAGGTGTCATTGAGTCCAGAGTCGAAAACTTGTGCATAAGGTGCCGCCAAAATGGAGAACACTCACAAGTGACAAGTCCCTCTCTTAGGGTGATAAGATCAACTGCTGCTGCATAAGAGAAGGTAGAATAGAATAAAGTGCACCTTGCTGTCAAGTAGTAGAAGAATCTGCTGTCGTAGCGCTCTCACCGGTTGCCCCTCTCCTTTGCAAGCACTTGTTCCAACATTCATAGGCTCTCCTGTCCTTCTCATGCGTGAGCTTGATGCCTTGGAGGGCCCTATGACTTTGCTCTTTACTTGCTGTCACACTCCAGCTCTTGGAATATCTCCAGTGGCATGTCGCTACTGATTATTTATTAGGTCGCATGTGAAATTGTTAATGGCCCGTTGATTTTATCTCCATCATATCTTAAAGTAGAATTGAATCAACCAGCATGGCCTTTATTTATGTCTTAGTTCATTATTTTTCTATGTGTTCCCATTCTCTCTGGTCATTGGCTCCAGGAATATCTTAAGTAGCTGAATCTGGATGCTGCATGATTAGTTTGTACTTTGTACTCCCTCCGTCCTAAAATAAGTGTCTCGATTTTGTACTAACTTTAGTACAGATTTATACTAAAGTTGAGACACTTATTTTGGGACGGAGGAAGTAAGATTTAATTTTGTCTTTGGAAAAAGTTTGCCAATAGGCGTGCTCGGGTGTCGCCGACAGTTACTGCCACTTGTTCCTGTTGTCCTCCTGTATAAAAGGGCAAGTAGGGTGGTCATTCATGTCTGTTTTCCAATTGAGATGCTGACGGGCGCAAATCTAGGAAAAAAGTTACACCTCAGGATTTTCCTTTGTAATAAGAACTAAAAGTGAGATGGAAAGATGTGTTGCTTCAGTGATCTGATCACTGAGATTGAAGTAGTTAACTCATGTAAGATGTCCCCTGGCGCATGAGCCTGAAACATAATGAAGCAATATAGTAGCCACTTGGCAGAACACAGTAATAAAGGCAGAAAAAGAAACAACTTTCATCCAAAGCGAATGAAAAAGATTGATTTACGGGAATTTTGTTTCACGGCTCCCAAGATTTAGAAAATCTAGGTAGATGTTTTCTTTCTAAGAACTAAATTCCTGTAAATATCTTTGCGAAGAATCTATGGTCGAGAGAGCGACATCATGGATGCTTTCATATAAACATTTATGCAGTTTTGTTTAAAAAAAGTCCCGTCATATATGAGGACCTGCAAGGTATCGTGAGAGGCACTTTGAAGTTTTTCTTTAATGTACTCCTTCCATTTCAAACTATAAAATGTTCTATTTTCTTTTCTGAATCGGATGTATATAGGCGTGGTTTAGTGTGTCTGTTCACTCATTTCAGTCTGTATATAGTCTATATTAAAATATCCAAATCATCTAATATTTCAGAACGGAGGGAGCATAAACAATTTTTTTAGGGTGTGTTCTAGTCCTGTAAGATTTTTTTGTTTTGCGGGGGACCTGTAAGATTCTCCAAGTCTTAGTGCAGAGGATTAGTTTACACAAGTTGAAGCAGGGTATGATATGATTGAGAGAACACACGCTCATATGAATATGAACTTAACCCCAAGAAGATTCGATCACTCGAAGCTGGGATGTGTGGCAATCCAGCTAGATCGATGATCCATCCTATCCGAAGAGCTGATGATCCACTTGAGCATGCGCGGGAAGCAATAATAACACGCAGGAAAACATTCTTGAGATCCATATCTTCTTAACTATACATCTCTCCCCTCTTGCTTGCTAGCATTCGGTCGAACCGCTGTAATGATATCAGTTCGTTTCTTACCCACCTATATGGCGATCTAGCTAAGGAAGATCGATCCATGGTGCATGCGCGGTTGCCGGCGCGAGCATATGGTGCTAGCTGGCGGCCACAGGAGTGCGCGCCACCGCGCCGAGGTTGGCGATGGTCGGCCGGCGATGCATCATCGCCGCCGCCGTCGCCCCCGCCGCCTCGCGGCGCGCGGTGCCGGCGGCCTGCTCGGCCGCGGCCTGCTTGCGGTGCCGGCGCGCCGCCGCGTTGAGCGCCTCGTCCATGGCCATCTGGTCCTGCCTGCACTCCTCGCCGCAGAACGCCGCGTCACCCCTGCACGAACCATTAACCAACGCCCGCATCAGCACCAAGAATCATCACCCGTGATCTTCTCCCCGTGGAAATAAAAGAGAATCAACTGCGGTTGCAGCGGTAGCGCTAGATAAGTTTAGCTTGCTCGTACCTGTACATGAAGATGTCGCGGTCGCGGGAGATGCTCCTCTTGCAGAGGAAGCAGGAGTCGAGGAAGTGGGGGCGGAGGGCAGCGGCGCCGCCGTCGCCGGGCTTCACTCGGAAGAACCGCGACGCCACCATGACGTACCGCTCCTCGTCCCCCTTGATGGCCGCCGCGGCCATCAGCGAGGACGGCGCCGCAGCAGTGGAGGCGACCTCTTCTCCCATGTGTACGTACGCTCGCGCGCGCGTGGCAGGCACGGCCGCCGCTGCTCCGGAGAGGAGAGTGATGCGTGCGTGCGTGCGTGCGTGCTCGCTCGGGTGGTGCGCGTCGGCACGCTTGGTTTTGGTTAGTTTGGCGGATGGAGGTGACAGAGCTGGGGTTATATACTCTACGACGGAGGGCACGGAAGCCGATCCGCTTTTGCTTGTCTGTTTGCATGCGTGCCGTTGGTTGTGCTCCGTGACGAAACCATGGGTGGTAGGAGAGGAGAGCGACGGAACCTGTTGGCTGCCCGGGAAGTCGATGGCCGGATCGAATCAAATCAATCATGCAGCCGTGGAGAGGGTCCGGATACCTGGCCGGCAACCTTTCTTTCACTCCTGATGAAACTCTCAGTCCGTCAGTTAACAAGCGTTTTATCTGACCTGCAGGCAGGCTGCAGTGATCAAAATGCTTTGTTAACTTGGTTTTGGCTCCCGGCGCACGTGCATGGTTAAGTAACGATCCCTGAATTCTTCTTCCGGTGGAAGGGTAGAATCTTTCCAGGGTGGTGGCCTGGTGGTGCGATCTTCTTGCGCCGTATGAAATCCAGCGCTCTGGGGCCGGTGCGCGCGGTGGGAAGCCACCTCCGTCACGTCTGGATCTCGTGTGAGCTTTGGCGATGAGCTGCTACTTTTCTTTAACTTTTCTTTTATCAAGAAAACGGCAGGAGCACTGCACTTTCATATTAGACCAAAAAGAGTGACGCGTACTCCTCCGTTTCTAAATATAAATCTTTTTAGAAATTTCAATACGAGCTACTTCCCGCGTTCCTAAATATAAATCTTTTATAAGGATTCACTATAGCATATATACGGAGCAAAATAATTGAACATATCTATACCAATATAAAAAGACCCAAATGGGCAGATCCAAACCATCTTAACCATCAAATCATGTTATCTAACGGTTCAAATCCCTCCAATGGTGAGCACCAAACACGTTTAACGCTCTAATTACCCACCACTGCCATTGGTTATAAACACGTTTTGACTCAACGCTATCCCATGAAATCTGTCATGTAATTAATATTCTACCATTCCCGCGAAAAAGTAATTAATATACTACTAAATACCAACATGCAACAGATATATCTTACCTAATATAACGTGCAACTAATATACTACCTAATATAAACGTGCATTGCACGTACATTATTACTAGTACTCTAAAAGGTGTCTATATAGGTAGTGGAATCTTTAAAAAGACTTATATTTAGGAATGGAGGAAGTACATACAAATGTATATAGATGAATTTTAGAATGTAGATTCACTTATTTTGCTCCGTATGTAGTCCGCATTGGAATATCTAAAAAGACTTATATTTAGAAATGGAGGGGGTATAGAGATGCTGAAAGCTCGACGAAACCAGGTGAGCTCACAACACACAAAACCTAACCGATGCCCCCGCTTGCCCTAGAGCAGCTAATTAAACGCCATTTCTTGTTGTTTTACGTCTTTGAAAACAAGCGCGGCCACCTCGAAATGTGTGTGCCAGGTGCCTTTTCTTTAATTATCCACATCACATATTGGTCTTTGATTAGAAATAAAGATTGTAAGCCTGCTGAGAAAAAATAATTGCAAATAAATGTGCCTGTTGATAAAGTAGGATGCTAAATATTGCTAGCGGAATTGCTTTGGTGCAATCTGGTTTGAGAAAGAGTGAGAAAAGGGCTGATTTTCAGAGCTAGGATTACTTAGCAATGAGATAAAGATAAGAAGCAGTATCATCTTGTCAAATGGGGCGAGGTGTGCCAGCCCAAGGCTTGGGGATAATTAATCTAGATATCTTCAATAAAGCCTTATTAGCCAAATGAATTTAGAAACTGGAAAGAGAGGAAGGACTATAGCAATCCATGTTGTTAAATAAATATGCTAAAGGTGCTTCTCTTTCTGGTATAAAATATAAGCATGGTGATTCTCAATTTTGGTCTGGCATCTTGTCTGTGAAATCCAGCTCTCTGGGTCTGGTGGCGGTGGACGGACATCGCGGCTAGATTAGCACTCCCTTCGTAAAGAAATATAAGAGCGTTTAGATCACTCTCGTTGGTTTCTCCGTCGTCCGCCTAGAATCTGCTCAACGGGAATTAAAGTGAAGCAGGTCTACGGCGAGCATTGTGGCGGTGATCATGACCGGAGCGGGTAACTAACTAGAATGTGATTAGGGATGAAAAACGAAGCGTTTTTGTGTGTGTGTTTTGCGTGGGAAAATGAAAATGAAGAGGAAATGTGGAAATGAATCTTTGTCCTGACGATTGACCCCCCCCCCCCCCCCCCCCCCGCAACATCTTCTTGAGTTGGCAATGGCATCCTACACAAGATTCATGGGAGGGGCGCTCTGGTGCGTACCTCGCTATATGCGATGACGCGGCAATCTTTATGGCCCCCATCAAGGGTGACATTGATAACTGCATGGCCATCTTGAGAGGAATTGAGAGTGTCACGAGCTTATGCACTTCACAAGAGCTCGGTGGTGCCTATTCGATGCGATCATATCAATCTTGAGAAAATTTTGCGAAGCTTGCCGGCCACAAGAGCCTCCTTCGCAATGCCTTATTTGGGGTTGCTCCTATCCGTTTTGTGCCTTAAAGAGGTGGATCAGCAGTACCGTGTGGACAAGGTTGAAGGAAAGCTAGTCACTTGGGAGGGTCATAACATAACCTCCATTGGTCGCCCGGCCCTCGTCAAGTCGGTGATCACCTCCCAAGCCATCTACTTTATCACACCGCTTGTGGTTTCGTCGGGCATACTCCACGACATCAACAAGCTCGAATAAGCTTGCATTTGGTCCGCTTCGGACAAGACGACCGGGGCAAAATGCAAGGTCAACTGGGAGGCGGTTTGTCGTTCTTCGGAGTATGGTGGATTAGGCGTGCTCAATGCCGACAAATTCACGCATGTTCTTAGGTTACCTTGGCCTTGGTATGAATGGAAAGAGCCTTCCAAGCTTTGTGTGGAGATGCGGAACCCATGTGATGAGTATGATCTCAAATTCTTCTATGCTTTTTCCACCATCACCATCTGCAATTGTGCGAAAACACCATTTTGGAGCTTGCCTTGGCTTCTTGGGCGAAAGAACATGGATATTGCACCTCTTATCTTTGAGGCTTCCTCAAGAAAAAAAAATGGAAAGTTCGAGAGTCACTTCATGGTAATGCATGAATATTCAAAATCAAAGCTTCTAATATAGTTTCCGCCTAGCACACATGTGAATTTTTCACGCTTCGGATGCTCCTCAGATGTTAACCTTGATGACCAAACCAAACATGATATCATTTGGAAGCACACGGCCTCGGGGCACTATTCGGCGGCTTCCGCGTAAAGCACAATTCCTAGGAATGACCCTCTCTATGATGGATCGCATGGTATGGAAGGCTTTGGCACCGCCAAAAACGATTTTTGTCGCTTGATTGGCTATTCAAGATCTAATTTGTATGAACGACGGGTTGGCAAAGCGTGGATGGCCGAATTGTGGGCTATGCCCACTTTTCAAGAGAGTCCAAGAATCCGGTGATCACCTGTTCTTCAAGTGTCAGTTCACGTTACGCCTATGGAACATGGTGATTAACAAGCTTCATCTAACCAACATTGACACGTTCCTTTGGCACCTCCAATGCTCCGTCAAGGATTGGTGGTCTAGTCGTTCCGGCTCTAGTATCCCAAATAGGAAGGCCATGGCATCTTCAATCTTGTTGGTTTCTTGGTCAATTTGGAATGAGAAAAAAACTAGAGTCTTCCGTTATAAGTGTACCCCACCGACAGTTCTTCTTAACACGGTGGTTGACGAGATGAAGCTGTGGATCACTACAAGGACTAACCATTTAGGGAATTTGATGACGGCAGAGTCATCCTTTTGTTTGTAAGGGGTAATTGTAACACTAACTTTATTCACTTCTTGTTTAGTATATGAGGCAAATAGTTTGCTTCTGTTTCAAGAAAAAACTTAATATTGTGAAACGAAAACAGAAACGGAATTTCTTACACAGAAACAAAAGTGGAACAACATTTTTCGTGTATGAAACTTTCCATTTTCTATGTCTATGTGGGTCAGTCCAGCACTCGATAAAACTCATGTAATGGCATAGTAACCATAACACCAATACCTAGTAACTCATGTTGTTGGGACAAAATCTCACCTCGCTGGCCGTCGGCTCTGCTGTGAAAACCCTGCCACTTTCAAGAAAAATGTGCCAGCAATCAGTTCCATTCATTTTCGCTCCATTTTCTTACCTAAATATGATGGTGGTGATCATTAATGGTTGTTGTCGTTTGCTGCGGTCGTTCTTGTCATTTTCTTTCTTTCTTTTGTAATAATTTGGTTGCATGTATTCTTGGTATGTAGCTTTTGAATCATATCATTTCGGAAGTTGAAAGTAATTGATGTCTTCTCGATATTATTAGGGACATACTACACGTCAAGTACCTGAAAGCGATTCATCTATCAGTCACCACTAGCTCTTAATCCAACGGTCCAAAATAGAACCTTCCTCCTCTCTTCTTCCTTCTGCCCGCCCTATCCCAATGGCCGGCCTCCACCACCTGCGACTGACGGGCGCTATCGCGCATCACCTCGCCGCCCCGCCCTCTCCTCAACCTCCCCCCACCGTCGTTGTTGGCCATCGCCCTGACCATCCCCCTAAGCTCTGCACCAGTGAACTACTCCGACGATTCGCCCGCACCCCGCACCTCTAAGATAAATATTGAGGTTGCTCCCTAGTGAATATGCACCCCACATCCCTAAGATAGATAGTGGGGTTGCTTCTTCTCCGGCGAGGTGAGGACGGGTTGTCGACCCGTTGGCTGGGCAGTTGAGGTAGTTGCCAGTCTGCCCGGGTTCAAGCCTTGGCTCTAACACGCGGCGCTCGCGGAGTTTCTCCTATAAAAAAGGCCAACGGGGGTTGGCCCTTGGGTTGATCTAACTTTTTTTCTTCTTCGACGAGGTTGCTTTTTTTCTATCGAGGTCCGACCTCCCCATCTTGCGCCCCGCGATAGAAGAAAAAAGGTGACTAACATAACAAAAAATATCGTACCTGAAACGTAGCACGCCGGTTCTGTCCCCCCCGTTCAAAATGCAGCATGGGTGGCATGCGAGAGCTCACCGGAACGAACACCCTTCCTGTTTCCTGGCCCCGGGCAGGCCGGAATCGCTTTACACCACGGAGAATCAATGGGCGGTCCGGCGGGACCTGTAGTTTCCGTGGGCTATCTCTTCTCCTCTGCCCGCGCAGCCGGACACAACAAGCAAGTCATAAAGCGGGCTAATTGGTCCAGTCCAGTGCCGTAGCTGTCGCGCAACTTGCGTGGAGAAGGCCCAGGATAAGCTGACGAGCCCACGAAACAACGAACATAATAAAAATCCCCGGCGCGCAAATTATCGCGGAAGTTAAAGGACGCATGATGGAGTTTCTGTGTGTAGTTTTATCCACACGCGCGTGGACTGGGTGGTGATTGTGTGAACGGAAACTGGTTCACCCACACGGTGCAGTTGGCACCCGCTGATTATATGGGCGAGCTCTCTAACGCTCACACAACCCGCTATGTCTACGTGGTTCTAAAATTTCAACAAATTTCTTCAAAACTCGTGCAAAATATAACAGACGGAGATCAAAGCGTGTGGATGAAGTGTAGATATGCCACACGCGAGGGTGTTATCATTTGGGAATAAATATGCTTGTACTTTAGAAGTAGGCAGTCACATTTGGTTGGTCTACCTTATGACCCAGTTATTGTACCGATGAAGATTACCGAAGTTTAATAAAGTTAGAGAGATTTCGGAAAAAATAATCCCCGGCGTCTTTTCCCGCTCTGGCCCACGCCGGCCACTTGCTCTTGCTGCGTGGCCGTGGCCACGTCGCCGGGTGCGCCCGGCTCACCGTCCGTCCACCGTGCGCGCGTGCGTCCACGTCGCCCAACCAAACGCCAAACCCAACCCAATCCGAGAACGGGCGCACGCGCGGCGCAGATCAGCCAGCGTAAGCATAAGCCACCGCCGCCACTCGTTCGGTCGCTCCGTTCCACACCCGGCGCCATGGACGCGGCCGTGTCCCTGCACCACCACGGGGCGCTCCCCGCCGCCGCCGCCTCCCTCCAGCCCCACCACCACCACCGCGCGCTCCACCTCTGGCACCCGCGTCACTCCTCCTCCATCTCCGCGCGCCTGACCGTGACCGCGCCGCCCCGGCGCTCCTCCTCGTCATCGTCGGTCTCCGCCGCTCCGCCGGCGCGCCAGGCGCGTGCAAGCACCAGCACCACCAGCAGCCGCGCCGCCACGGGCTACGCGGCCGCGCTGGCCGACGCGTCGCTCCGCGCGGGCACGCTGCCCGGGGCCGCCCGCCACGCGCGCGCCCTGCTCCGGCGCCTCCAGGAGCCTCCCCGCGGGCAGCGCCTGGAGGAGCCCGACGCGCGGGTGGGCGCACTGGTGCGGCTGCTCGTCGGCAAGGGCAAGGCCGGCATGGTCGCCGACGTCTTGGCCGAGTTCGCCGCCCTCTGCGACCACCTGCTCGGCCCACCGCCGTCCTCGACCTCCAGCAAGCGCGCCCACGCCCACGCCCACTAGCGCCTGATGCACGTACGTGCCATGATAGCTTTTCGGTTTGTACTTCAGGATTTGGATTACTGGCTGATGCATGCACGTACGTAACGCCACGCCGGTATCAAGTATCAACTGCAGATGCCCAACTGCTTGCTACAGCACGAGTCTATATTTTTATGATTGTATGATTAACTGTGAGCACTATCCATGCGCGTACGCATCACAAGTCTTCTGTCCCAACTGCTCGCCACCATGATCATATTTTGTAGTCGATGGAACCCAGATGTTTCTAGTCGATCTTGTAGACAAGGCCAGTTCATGGCCATTCAACCGCTCGAAACTAAAACAATCCATTATTGAGAGGTGCCCACCTACTCAAACATTATGCATGCATAGTGCCGATCTTGACATGTCCCCAAATATAATACTAGCACTCGAGCTGTCGCGTAGAAGAGACCAGTTAACTCAAAGGCTTGAAATAAGAGTTGAGGCTTGGACGCAATAATCGACCATGCAGCTGCTACGCATTGTAGTTGCTGCCTTGTTGTAAAGTCATGATAGCTACATGTGAATCGCCTAAATTCCGAATTTGGGTCAATCGATATTTTGGTTGAAGGAAGAAACAACCGGAGTGAAGGAAGAAACTTGCCGGAGGGGAGGAAAAAGCTCGCTGGACAGGCTACCCAGTATCTATCTTAGGGTTTACGGTGGGGGGCGGTGGTGTAGGGCTTCGCCGGTGGTGTAGAGGGATGGCCAGCGGCGGAGGAAGACCAGCGGTGGGGGTGGTTTCAGGAAGGGCGGGGCGGTGAGGTGCCGTGGGAGCGCCGCTGACCGCGGACAGTGGTGGCCGGCGGTTCGACTAGTGGTCCGTGGTGGTGGCTGGGGGAGAAATTTGGCGAGGAAGAAGAGAATCGAGGTGAAAGATAATGCCCTGGACGTTGGATCTTGATCCGACTGTTAAGATTGAAAGCTAGAAATCAACTGACCCACTTTGAAAAGGCTGCCACCCCCTAGTAAAGTAGCAGTTGAGGAAGGGTTGGCATGGCATGTTGTTGAATTAATCACACCATGCAGTGGCGGACGTAATCCATCCATCTCCGTCCGTCCATGGGTCGGTCGAGCCGACCAATGAACGTGAAGGAGTGACTAGGTTAGGCACCGCGTGACACACGAGGCCGTGACATCCGGCGACGTCGATCCTGGTGATTGTATATATGACTTGCACGCTAATCCTCAACTGCCGTGCCGTGGATCTATATATTCTGTGGCCACATGTTGACATGTGATAGCACTGTTTTTGTTTTCACCGTCGAATTCTTCTGTGTCAAAGGATGAAGAACACATAGGGTTGGAATGGAGTGGACACGCACGGATGGACTTATGTGGGTTTCGAATATATGGATGAATGGATGAATGATCATGCATGACGATCGGCTTTCTGCCTAATCAACTTTGTGGAGGAAGGAATACTTACTGAAAGAAAGAGGAATGATGGAGCTACGTACTACTGTACGTACTGGACGCGTCCTGCGTACTCTACAATGAGTGCCGAAAGAGAAAGGCGCCGGCGGCAGGCAGGCAGGCAGGCAGTACGTACCCGACTACCTGTACGTAAGCAGTTGGACATCACTACTGGCTATAATGAACCAAGAACAACACTTTGATCTTGCAGTTGTAGAATTGGCAGGATAGCTAATAAAATAGAACGGGAAAAATTGGCAAAAAAATTCAATCAAATACTAGCAGCGCCTCCATCACTATAGTGGGAGCAGCGGTGCAAGTGCAATGCAAGTGAGCAACCCCCTCCTTTCAAGTTTCAACCACTCTCTCGCTCCCCTATGTGGCTATGTCACCCACATATTTATATACACGCAGAGGCACGGATGTCAGACGACATACGCGCATGAGCTAGCCAGTGTCCGTCTGATACAGGCCGCCATATATAGGTGCAGCCGAGCTAGCCAGCCGCCGGAGTTTGAGTTCAGACCGATCGCCGGAGGCAGCCCGATGGAGGAGGACTACGTGTTCAAGGTGGTGGTGATCGGCGACTCGGGGGTGGGCAAGACGCAGCTGCTGGGGCGCTTCACGCGGGGCGACTTCTGCCTCGACTCCAAGTCCACCATCGGCATCGAGTTCCAGACGCGCGCCGTCGACATCGCCGGCCGCCGCGTCAAGGCCCAGATATGGGACACCGCCGGCCAGGAGCGCTACCGGGCCGTCACCAGCGCCTACTACCGGGGCGCGCTGGGCGCCATGCTCGTCTACGACGTCACGCGCCGGGACTCCTTCGCCCACGCCGCGCGCTGGGTCGCCGAGCTCCGCGCCCACGCCGACAAGTCCATCGTCGTCGCGCTCGTCGGCAACAAGGCCGACCTCGCCGCCGTCCCAGGGCGTCGGGAGGTGGAGGCCGACGAGGCCGAGGCCTTCGCCGAGGAGCAGGGGCTCTTCTTCTACGAGGCGTCCGCGCTCAGCGGCGACAACGTCGAGGCCGCCTTCCTCGGCCTGCTCCAGGAGATCCACGCCGCCGTGTCCAGGAAGCCGCTGGAGGCGGCCAGAGGCAACGGTGACGGCGACGACGACGTCCTGGTGCTCAAGGGCATTTCTCTGTCGCAGGAGCTGTCCATGATGGAAACCAGCGCCATGAAGACACCAAGCAGGTGCTCTTCATGCTCGACGTGATACGAATACGATACGATGCCATATGATGTATTCAGCGATTAATTAATTCTTGGCTGGAAATACAAGCGTCTCAAATCGTCCATGAAACCAGCGCCATGAAGATACCAAGCAGGTAGCTCATGGCTGATAGATTCAGCAACTCTTGCTGAAAATACAAGCGTCGCTGAACGTTTATGGTATTGATGCTCGCTTCGACGAGGTGAAAGCGAAGAATCAAAACAGAGACAGGGTTGTAAATAATGTTCAGATGACGAGACAGGGGTGCAAGTAATATTCAGATGATATGGAAAGAACGAATGGTATTTTGAACCATGGAATGATGATGGAAGGGCACATTTCTTCAGTATGTATAGTCTGTCTACCCTACAATAGTCAAGTTCCAAAACGAAAATTACAAGATGAGCAGACCAGAACAAGTGTTCCACAGAACTATTAGGATTCTGAATTTTCCACGCAGAGAACGATGGGACTCAAAACATCAGTGCGGGGCTTTGCCAGCTGCAATAAACTTCAAAAACCAGAGAGCGGCCCCACGACGCTAACCGACCGAACCAATACATATGCTGAATCTAGGTAGGTAATGCCAGCGCTTACTCCACTGCGGATTTTTCAGAGATCTAGCAAAAGGAAAACCTTCTGTTTTTAGATTAAGGTGAAGACGGCTCCTGCGGTTCCGACTGACTGTTCTGAACTATTCGAGACATCAGCTTAGATATCTCAAAGATTGCGCTCTGTACCTGGTCATCTTCAGGATCCGACGGCCGGATCCACTCAGGCGACTGGAGACCTGACGCCGCACTGCTTGCGGCCTTCTTACCCTTTCTAGATGTTGACAAAGCTTTCTCCAGGTCCGATTGCCTCAAGGGTCTTGGACTCTGAGGCGGCAGTTACAAGCAAAAAGGTCAGAACCAATGAATGCATAATGAGGAACTTACGTTAACAGTTAATAGCTTTATGGTCCTATTTCGCTATCCAAACATAAATGCAGGTTTCCCAAACAAAAGGGAACTTCCCTTATAGGGTAGAATACCAAAGGGAAGTTAATTCACTGTAGAGAAAGTACTGAATACTCACATTTGCTCTTGTCCCATCTTTCTCGCTGTTCAAAATCTCCCTGATAGGATAGAATGCAGCCTGCTTGCACAGTTCTAGGATGTCTGACCCAGTAAAGCCCTCACATAAACTGGCAATGTAATCGTAATCAATGTTAGACTCGATATTTTCTCCCTTCAATATAACCTCAAGTATCTTGCTTCTTTCACTGCGAGAAGGAACCCCAATTTCAAATATCTGCGTGAAGCGCCTGAGGATGGCCTCATCTAGCTCAGAAGGTCTGTTTGTAGCAGCAAGCACCATCACACGAGCATTCTCTACACAACCATAATAATTGTCAGGAGATATTACTTCATATGGAAGTTTCTATTGTAACTTGCACATTCATTATTTACAGATGTATCATAGGCCAAGCAAATCTCATGTGGGTAACCAACTGGGCATCAGAACAAATCTGGTTGATCATTCATTCTCCAGGAAAAAAAAACTATCTCATGTCCACCTTAGAGATCAAAAGTTTAGACGTATAACCATGACCACTTATTATCATTATCATTTTATCTTCTGTTAAGATTGCAACATCCTTTCTGCATTTGATATTCCGAAATAAAAAGGATATTTACTAACTTAAAATTGCTGTACTACTACAGCTTAAAGTTAGCATCACAGATCACATACAAGCATGATACATGAACACCTGAAGTTCACATAAATAACACTAACCACATAAAAGCAACAAAAAAATTTACATGTACACAAAGGTAGATTCTGAGTGTCAGTTTTGCGTTAGGTTGTTAGTCTGATTGCTGTACATTAGTTGCCCCATGTTTGTTAAAAGCACCTCACCTCATATGACTAGCAACGACAAGTGTATCATGAAGTAAACTACTAACAGACTCCAGTCTGCTCATTTCATTCTTACAGAAATACCTTTGTGACATAAAATGTCATACTATCTAATTTTAACTTGAGATTTCTAAACCAAGGTGTGAGGTCAAGGGAGAGTACTCTGAACAAAATGGCATGGTTGAAAACATTTTCACTCAAATAAAACAATAATCCAGGTGTCATACAAATTATATGATCATGAGAATATCGTTGGCACTAAAAACCAAAACCAGTAGATTCCTAAGCAAGACAAAAGTAGGCAGTAAAACAAGTATTTATTTAGCGTAATTACATGAACAACACTTCTGTGAAGTCAATTTCCCATAAACTTGGACATGAAAGTTGTTGTATTTACTGCTAGTACTCCCTCCGATCCATATTAATTGACGCTGCTTTAGTACAGCTTTGTACAGTACTAAAATTTGTACTAAGGCAACATCAATTAGTATGGATCAGAGGGAGTACATTTGTTAGGCTTAGCTGAACAGAACAAAGAATTAAATTACCATGTAAATTATTAACACAAACAAAAAAATGCATGGTTTAAATGACCAAAAAATGAATTTTGTTGATACATGCTTTTATGGGATGAAATCATGTAAGATCATCAAATTGACATGTATTGGACTGAGGTCAAGCGGATATATGTAAATTTTTACATACTTCCTAAAAATACGAGAATGAAAATTGTTTACGTAGTGTGAACATAGAGAAAATGTTTTTTTCGCCAGCATGGTTCTAATGGGGTAATGTATATTTGATAGAGATGAAATCATGTAAATCCTCGACCGACTATTGAGTTCAACGGAACATTGAAGTAAATTGTATATAAATCCTAACAATCCAAAGTAAACTGTATATAAATCCTAATAATCCAAAGTAAGATGTCTGTAAGGTGCAAATTATCAGGAGTACCTTTTGTTAATGGACTATACTCTATGGTGTGACAGGACAAATGTGCAACACGCGCTGGATGTAACACGCATCAGCTATACGTCATCGACTCATCATCGAGCGTGTGCGTGCACGGCCGATCACGTGCGGACTGTGTTGCGCCATAGGACTTGGTTGCACAAGTCAGCGCGTTATAATTGTCGTTCGTTAATACATACATTTATAGTGCAATTTTGATGACATTACTTTTCAGTACAGACCAATATGTAAAGTCCTCGGATAGTGGCATATGTCTAATTGTTATCTGCATGCAGACTGCTACTCTAGGCCACAATACTACTCCCTCCATTCCAAAATTATTGTTCAAGGGATGGTTCTAATGGGGTGATATACTTGATAGAGATGAAATCATGTAAATCATCGGCTGACTATCGAGTTCAGGGGAACATTGAAGTAAATTGTATATAAATCCTAATGATCCAAAATAACAGATGTCTGTAAGTTGCAAATTATCAGGAGTACATTTTGTTAATGGACTGCTCTATGGCCCGACAGGACAAAACGTGTGACACGTGCTGGATGCAACACACGTGAGCTATGTGTCATCGATTCATCATTGAGCGTGCGCGCGCACGGCCGATCACATGGTTGCGCACGTCAGCGCGTTATGATTGTCATTTGTTAATACATACTTTTATAGTGCAATTTTGACGACATTACTTTTCAGTACAGATCAATACGTTAAAGTCCTTGGATAGTGGTACGTGTCTAATTGTTATCTGCATGCAGACTGCTACTCTAAGAGGCCAAGATACTACGTACTACTTTACAACGTTGTTCGTAGATATGAGCCTGTATTATAAATATATAGTATGTTATGAAAGCAACAAGGGAGAGTGCTCACGATCGGTGGTGAAACCGTCCCATAGAGACATGAACTCTGTCTTCATGTTAGTCAAAGCTTCATGGTCTGTGTTCCGGCGCTGTCCCAAGAAACTATCAACCTCGTCGATGAAGATAATGGCGGGCTGGAGCTTGTTGGCGAGACTAAACACGGCAGACACTGGCACAGAGTTACACAAAATGAGCGTCTTTACAACAGATATATACACAGAGCAAAGGTTAGAAGCAGGAAGGATCAATTCCAGCAAACAGGGCACAATCTTGGAGGTGGCTTACCGAGCTTCTGGGCGTCGCCGAACCACTTGCTCATGAGATTGGATATCCTGACGTTGATGAAGACGGCGCCCGACTCCTTGGCGATGGCCTTGGCCAGCATGGTCTTGCCGGTCCCGGGCGGGCCGTAGAGGAGCACCCCCTTTTGCGGGCTGAGGAGCTTGCCGTAGGCGAAGAGCTCCGGGCGGCGCAGGGGCAGGATGACGAGCTCGTAGAGCGCCTGCTTGACCTCGTCGAGGCCGCCGACGGACTCGAACTCGACGTCGATCTCGTCGGGGTTGATGACGTCGCACGCAATCACATCCTGCGAGCAATCCGGGGATTAAATTCGGGCGCGCGTGCGCGTGCGAGGCGGCGAACCCTGGACTGGACTGGATTGGGTTGGATTGGAATGGGTGGAGGGTGGTGATACTACCTCGTAGGGGGTGGTGGAGATGAGGGGCCTGCCGAGGCGCTTGGCGATCTCCTTCTTGTGCTGGAGCGCCTTCTTGGAGGACTCGCGGTTGGGGTCGAGCTGGCGGAGGCCGGCGAAGAGGACGAGGCAGCTGAGCGCCGCGCTCGCCGCGTACAGCACCAGCTCCTGCACGAACCGCGACGAGGAGTCCGTCGACCTCATCGCCGCCGCCGGACGTCGATCCCCGCGCCGCTCTCCGCCCGTCGTTGCTTGCGGGGGAAGGGAAAGGGGAGGGGGCGGGGCGAGATGCGTGGGCGAGGGGGATTGGATTCGTTCGCTCGTTGAGGAAGGGGATGGGATGGAGAAGGGAAGACGGACGGGAGAAGGGATTGGGATTTTAGGGGGGCGGGTCGGTTCGGCCTGGGCTTGGCGTGCCCTCCTTCAGCTTGGAGGAGGGTTTGGTCCGCGTGGGTGGGATGGGATGATACTTCTGGTCGCTGTTGCGCTGTGCGCCGCTCAGGCTCTCCGTGAATAGATTGGTTGGGTCGGCCAAAGGGAGCCCGGATTGATTGGCTCTTTTCTTCTTCTTCTTCTTTTGTGTTCGACTAGGATCTCACTAGCTCTCATTTGAGTGTTTGTCAAAAAAGAAAAGCTCTCATTTGAGTATTTAGCCAAAACAAACACCGCAATTAGGGCAACTCTAGCGGATTCGCCATATGGACGATCGATGTACGAGCTATGAGCGCGTTTCATATTGATATGCAGACCACGGCGGCAATGAGCAAATACATAGTCGCTATATCACGGCCTCCATATCTTTTCGTTTATTTGCTTTTTTTCCTTTCATTTTCTTTAATAATGAAGGGGCAGATTAAACCCAACCGAACGCATGTTTCAACATGATAAACTACGATAAACTATAATAAAACTATAAAAGGAACCAAAATCTGCTTCATTACATACTATAAAACTATCACCGGGGACAGAATTTGTCGCATCACTATAATTAGTGACTACAAATGACATTTAACGACGTTTTCAACCCATGCTATCTACATCGACGCCTACACTCCTAGATGCCCGACGTCGTCTAGTTGTCACCCTCATCCTTCTCCTAATCGTCCTCCTCTTCCTTCGTCGAGGAGATATCCTCTATCCAAGCGTAGGGGTTGGACACACGAGCGACCGTAGCGCCTCCTCCTCGTTAGTGTGTGCAATGTCATACTCACGGATGATCTGCGCCTTTTGCAAGCCTGGATGGCAGTGAGCTCGATCACCGCGTGGATCAGGGACTGGGGTACCGCCTTCGGTTCCGGTTGGGTCGTGACGGGGCGGCGGCGTTGAGCCGGACGACGCGTCCAGTGGGGACGACGTCCTCTCGCTCCTCCTTCAACTTGGAGGAGGGTTTGGTCGGGGGGGGGGGTGGAAACTTCTGGTCGGTGTTGTGCTCTGCGCTGCTTAGATTCTCCGTGAATATGATGGTTGGTTCGGCCAATGGGAGCCTGGATTGATTGGTTCTTTTCTTCTTCTTCTTTTATGTTCAACTAGGATGTCACAAGCTCCCATTCGAGTATTTAACCAAAATAAACACCGCAATTAGGGCAATTCTAGCGGATTCGTTGTATGGACGGTTACCATATGAGTTATGAAGCATGTTTCATATCGATATGCAGACCATGGCGGCTGTGAGCAAACACGGAGTCGTCATATTGCAGCCTCCATATCTTTTCAGTGATGCGGGGGCAAATTAATCTCAACCAAACGCATGTTCCAACATGATAGATGAGAGGAATCACTCTATCATCGCTTTTGGGCATGCCCACACTCGGTTTTATTCTGGAAATTGTTGCATTCGAAAAAGAGAGTTTCGGTGGCGATCCCACCGTGCACGGCTGACTCCTCGAGTGCACTTTTGAGTTGGCTGCTAGAGAGGTTTGTGGATGCTACAGCGGAGGATAGGGAGGCGATGGTACAAGCATGCTATGGGCTCTATCTGGCCCGAAATGAGACAAGGAATGGAAAGAGGATTGTTGAACCACATGAAATAATGAACACGACCGTAGCCTATCTACAAGAGCGGCGGACAGTGCATAAGAAGACCCCACCGATTGTCAATACCAAGGTGCAGCAGCAATGGGCTGCGCCAGAAGAAGGCTGGGTTAAGGCCAACTCTGACATAGCCATCTCCAAACATGGTGAAAGAGGTGATGGCGAGATGATTTTGCGAGGAAAGGATTGGGATTTTAGAGCTGCTGCATGACATGTTTTTCAACATGCAACTGACACGGAGGTGGCGGAAATCTTACAAACGCGTTTGTGCAATTGGCTGCCGAAATCAATGTTCAAAAGCTTCATTTAGAGACAGACAACAAGTCTATAGCAGGTGAGGGAGTCCTGGATTAGGGGGTGTTCGGGTAGCCAGACTATACCTTCAGCAGGACTCCAGGACTATGAAGATACAAGATTGAAGACTTCGTCCCGTGTCCGGATGGGACTTTCCTTGGCATGGAAGGCAAGTTTGGCGATGCGGATATTCAAGATCTACTACCATTGTAAACGACTTTGTGTAACCCTAACCCTCTCCGGTGTCTATATAAACCGGAGGGTTTTAGTCCGTAGGACAATATCATCATACAACAATCATACCATAGGCTAGCTTTTAGGGTTTAGCCTCCTTGATCTCGTGGTAGATCTACTCTTGTACTACCCATATCATCAATATTAATCAAGCAGGACGTAGGGTTTTACCTCCATCAAGAGGGCCCGAACCTGGGTAAAACATCGTGTTCCTTGCCTCCTGTTACCATCCGGCCTAGACGCACAGTTCGGGACCCCCTACCCGAGATCCGCCGGTTTTGACACCGACATTGGTGCTTTCATTGAGAGTTCCTCTGTGCCATCGCAATCAGGAAGGATGCCTCTTCCCTTCTTTAAAGACGGCGCCGTTACTAAGGGAGCCTTGGCTATCGGCCAAACACTCCGGCTAGGCGGTTTTCTCATGACCGCCTGTTCGGCCGTTGCGCCGATGGTGACCTCTCAGTCATCAAAAGCAATCTTCATGTCAGCTCGGAACTCGTCGAGCAGTTAGATCCAATGGAGCTCTCTTCCGTAAACGAGCTCTTGGATCGCATCGCCGCCTTGGGGGTCACTACGGATTATGACCAGGTTGGGCTTAAACCCGATCTAAGAGAAATTAATTCTCCCCAAGTCACCCATCACGTTGCCGTGGTAGAGGCACAGTGCGGCGACTCTTCATCTATCTTAAGGACTAGCTACGTCCGGATTCCCGATCCCTCCAAGCCGGATACCCACGGAGGGGAGGATGTAACTCAAGACCTGAACTTAGAATCAGGCAACGGGCTAGATTCACTGGACAACATCCAAGAATCCAAACTTCAGAGTTTGGAAACTCCTTGGCCTCTGAGTCTTAGATTGGGTGAAGTTCCGGATTTAATTCCACCCACCCACCCGAACATAAGCGATCTATTCCAAATCAGGCAAAAGCCCGAAGAAACAGTACATCATTACTGGGCAAGGTTCCTCCTGGTTATGAACAGGATAAAGGACTGCCGCGAGGAAGACGCAATCTCAATCTTCTGCAATAATTGCACGGACAAGGGAATCCTTAATGCCACAGGTCGTCGTGATCTTACACGCTTCGCTGACTTGGCGACCATAGTACAAAAGTACTGTGCGATGGAAAGCGCCCGGAAAACCGAAACTAAATTTTGGGACAATCCGGCCCTGAATAGAAACCTCGTCCAAAATAAAAGGGTGCATCATCATCAGACACTCGGGTTAAAAACCAAAAAACCAAAACCCTCTACAGGGCATGGAACCGTACTGGAGGGATGGCTTAATGGACCCTGTAAAATTCATAGTACAGAGGACGCCACACCAACTCATAGCCTTAGAGCATGTTGGATACTCTGGCAGGTGGCCAAAAGGGGCGAAGATCTCCTAATTCCGGAGGCCGCAGAAAGCCACCTCAGGGACTCCAGTGCAGTCTTAACAGTCTTCGAGACTTTCGCATCAAATAATATGCGAAAAAGAACACTCCGCAGCCTCGCCGAAGTCTATCAAGTAGCAACAATAAACCCATGGAGTGACACAGCTATTACTTTTAATGCCAATGGTGAACCTAAATTCCGAACAGCTCGAGCACCAGCCGCATTGGTACTCAGTCCTATAGTGGACGGCTTTCGCCTCACCAAGGTACTCACGGACGGAGGCAGCGAATTGAACCTCATTTATGAGGAAACCCTTCAAAAAATGGAAATAGACTGGAACCGCATTGAGCGAAGCAGCACAACCTTTAGAGGAATAATCCCTAGTCGGGAAGCGCGTTGTACAGGAAAAATCACACTAGATGTGGTGTTCGGCACGCGGATAATTATAGGTCCGAAGAGGTCACATTTCAAGTGGCTCCGTTCAGTAGAGGACACCACGCTCTGCTGGGGCGGGAAGCGTTTACAATCTTCCAAGCAATACCCCATTACGGGTACATGAAGCTCAAGATGCCCGGGCCGAACGAAATCATCACTCTCGCTAGTAATCCGGACATAGCACTCCGCGCCGAAAATAAGACAGCCGCATTGGCCCTTGAGGCACTGTCCGAAGCCCTAGCGGTTGAGGAACTGACTACGCTGCGCTCCACGGTAAACAGGGACGATGTGATACTCGACAAAAGATCCAAGTCCACCTCCTTTAAACCCGCGGATGAAATAGTCAAATTCCAGGTCCATCCAACGGACACCAATAAAACAGTTTCCATCGGGGCACGATTAAACCCCGATGTAGACGCCGCACTGCGAGAATTCCTACGGGAGAACTGGGACATTTTTGCCTGGCACCCTTCAGACATGCCAGGAATCCCACGCAGGCTGGCCGAACACAGATTAAATATCCTAAAAGGATTCAAACCTGTCAAACAAGCCCTTCGGCGTTTCTCTGAGCCCAAGAGACAGGCAATGGGAGAGGAGCTAGCCAAACTATTGGAGGCCGGATTCATCAGAGACATAAAACATCCGGACTGGCTAGCAAACTTGGTGATGGTACCAAAGAAGGACAAATCCTGGCGCCTGTGCATTGACTTCAAAGACCTTAACAAGGCTTGCCCAAAGGATCCCTTCCCCCTCCCCCGCATCGATCAAATTATCGATGCCACTGCAGGTCACGATTCATTGTGCTTCCTCGACGCATACTCCGGTTACCATCAAATCAAGATGGCCGAGTCAGACCAAGCCGCAACGGCATTCATCACCCCATACGGCCCATTCTGCTTCAACACAATGCCTTTCGGGCTCAAAAACGCTGGCGCAACATATCAGCGCATGATTCAGACATGTCTGGCAAACCAGATCGGCAAAACAGTAGAGGCATACGTGGATGATGTGGTCGTAAAAACAAGACATGTCGAATCTCTAGTAGACGACTTGAGGCTTACATTTGACAACCTCTAAGCGTATGACATCAAGCTAAATCCGGAAAAATGCGTTTTCGGCGTTCCAGCCGGAAAGCTCTTGGGCTTCATTGTATCCGGTAGAGGAATCGAAGCAAATCCAGCCAAGATCCGAGCTTTGTCACAATTGGATATCCCAAAGGACCTCAAACAAATACAAAAATTAACCGGATGCGTGGCGGCTCTAAGCCGCTTTATCTCCCGTTTGGGAGAAAAGGCGCTACCCCTCTATCGCCTCCTTTGGCGCACCGAATACTTCGAGTGGACGGATGCCGCCACGGCCGGACTCGAGGAAATAAAAGCCATATTGGCAACAAACCCTGTCCTGGCCGCACCAAACATCGGCGAACCAATGCTATTGTACATTGCAGCAACCCATCAAGTTGTTGGCGCAGTACTCGTCGTCGAGCGGGAAACGGACGGACACAAATTCCCCCTTCAAAAGCCGGTTTACTATGTGTCCACTGTCCTCACCCCATGCAAATCACGGTACCCACATTATCAAAAGATTGCATATGCGGTATTCATGGCATCCCGGAAGCTACGACACTACTTCCAAGAGTGTTCAATCACACTAGCATCAGAAGTACCACTCAACGATATTATAAACAACCGTGACGCAACGGGCCGAATTGCAAAATGGGCCATTGAGCTCCTCCCATTTGACATAACTTATAGGCCACGACGAGCTATCAAGTCGCAAGTTTTGGCCGACTTCGTCGCAGAATGGACGGAGGCCGAACTCCCTAAAGAGTACGGCACATATTCAAACTGGATCATGCACTTCGACGGTTCCAAAATGTTGGCCGGACTAGGGGCCGGCGTCGTTTTGACGTCCCCCACAGGAGACACAGTTCAATATGTACTCCAGATTATGTACACGGACTCCAACAATGCAGCCGAATATGAGGCCCTTTTACATGGTCTCCGGATGGCAGTATCCATGGGCATTCAACGCCTAGAGGTGCGCGGGGATTCGAACCTCGCGATATCCCAAATAAATGGAGACTTCGATGCCAAGGATCCAAAAATGGCAGCTTACCGCAACGCCGTCCTCAAAATGTCAGCTCGGTTTGAGGGGCTCGAATTTCACCATATAGCCCGAGAAAACAATCAGGCAGCAGACGTCCTGGCACGCATCGGCGCAAAACGCGATGTGGTCCCCCCCAACATCTTCCTGGAAAGGCTGTTCAAGCCATCCGTAGTATGGGAAGGGGAACATGGCAATATTAGCCCGGACCCAACCGCACTGTCCGACGCCGAACAATCTGACATAATCGGAGGCTCTGCCAATGAAATCACAACCTCAGCCCACGTACTAATGGCCGTTATCGCCCCGTGGACAGAACCATTCCTAGCCTACCTTACTAGGCAGGAACTCCCAAAGGACCAAAACGAGGCACGATGTATAGTGCGGCGATCTAAAGCCTATAAAGTCCATGAGGGAGAACTTTATAAGAAAAGCACTACCGGAGTCCTTCAAAGGTGCATCTCCGAAGAGGAAGGGCGGAACTTGTTGGCTGAAATTCATGCCGGACTCGGTGGCCATCACGCCGCAGCCCGATCCCTTGTAAGCAAGGCTTTCCGTACATGCTTTTATTGGCCGACGGCCCGGGCGGACGCTCAGGACTTGGTCCAACGATGCGTCGGTTGCCAGCTTTTTGCAAACGAAAGCCATATGCCACCCACCGCCCTCCAAACTATCCCCATCACTTGGCCTTTCGCGGTCTGGGGGCTGGACATGCTGGGACCCCTTAAAGGCGGAACCCACAAGAAAAAATACTTACTGGTCATGGTGGATAAGTTCACCAAATGGATAGAAGCCAAGCCTGTTAAGACGGCCGAATCCGGACCTGTGATAGACTTTATATCCGGGGTCGTACACCGTTATGGCGTCCCCCACAGCATCATCACCTATAACGGCATGAACTTTACGGCCGATAAGGTAAAACGCTGGTGCAAAAACATGGGCATCAAGCTCGATTATGCTTCCGTCTATCACCCACAAACTAACGGTCAGGTCGAACGTGCAAATGGTCTCATCATGAGCGGCATCAAACCCAGATTAGTGCGGTCCCTTAAGGAATCTAATACGCACTGGGTAGAGGAGCTCGACTCCGTACTCTAGGGGTTGCGGACCATGCCGAATCGCACCACCGGATACACACCATTTTTTATGGTGTATGGCGCAGAGGCAGTCTTGCCCTGCGACATAATTCATGACTCACCTCGAGTGCGCATGTACGAAGAAAGGGAAGCCGAGCTCGATCGGCAGGACAGTTTGGATGCCTTAGAGGAGGAGCGCGACGTGGCAAAAGCCCGTTCCGCATTCTATCAATAGTAGGCTCGAAGATATCAAAACAGAGAAGTGCGGGCCAAAAACTACAACGTTGGCGAATTAGTTCTACGCCTGCCGGACAAGAAAAAGGACAAGCTGAAGCCCAAGTGGGAAGGTCCCTTCATAATCGACCAAGTCCTGACTGGTGGAGCATACCGCCTGTGAGATGTGTCGGATAACCGACTCGAGCCGAACCCATGGAACGCAGCCCGTCTCCGAAGATTTGAAAGTGCGTTATATCGACTAGAGGGGGGGTGAATAGGCGATTTTTATGAAAGTCTTGAAAACATGGAAGTTTCGAAGAGAAACAATAGAAATAAACCTATTACCATGCAACAGAAGGTAGACTACACTAGGTAAACCATAGTCATGTATTCAATGACGTGAAAGCACAATGACTAATAGCAGCTAGGTAGTAAGGATCAGGTAGGAAGATATTAAGAAGCCAAACAGATCACACAGTCACTCAGTGAAGACAAAAGATAGTGCAAACATACAATGACTTCACAAGGAGTAACAGTAAGTAAAGAGAAGGGAAGGAAGAAACCAGTGACTCGTTGAAGACAATGATTTGTTGGACCAGTTCCAGTTGCTATGACAACTGTACGTCTGGTTAGGGCGGCTAGGTATTTAAACCTGAGGACACACAGTCCCGGACACCCAGTCCTGAACACGCAGCTCAGGACACCCAGTCCTCACCATATTCCCCTTGAGCTAAGGTCACACAGACCTTGCCCAATCACTCCGGTAAGTCTTCAAGGTAGACTCCCAAACCTTCACAGACTTCGTTCACCGGCGATCCACAATGTCTCTTGGATGCTCAGAACGCGACGCCTAACCGGCTGGAGGATTCACAGTCCTCAAGTGTAATAAGTCTTCAGATCACACAAACAAGAAGACTTAAGTGATGCCTAATTCTCTTTGGCTCTGGGTGGTTAGGGCTTTATCCTCGCAAGGAATTCTCTCTCAAAGGCTTCGAGGTGGGTTGCTCTCAAACGACAAAAGCCGTACTCTGAATCTGAGCAGCCAACCGTTTATGGTTGTAGGGGGTGGGCTATTTATAGCCACTAGGCAACCCGACCTGATTTGTTCGAAATGACCCTGGGTCACTAAGGAACCGACATGTGTTCCAACGGTCAGATTTCAAACTCACACGGCAACTTTACTTGGGCTACAAGCAAAGCTGACACGTCCGACTCTGGACAAGATTCGCTCTCATAGTCTTCACTCGAAGACATAGGTTTTGTTTAAGCATCACTTCAGTCATTCTGACTGGTTCTCTTGGACCCCACTTAACAGTACGGTGGTTCCTATGACTCAACAAAGAAGAAAAAGAACTACGAAAGATCTAAGTCTTCGAGCTCCATAGGCTTCATGCGATGTCTTCTCTTGTCATAGTCTTCAATGTGAATATCTTCATATACCACCTTTGACATCAATGTCTTCATACATTTTTAGGGGTCATCTCTGGTAGGAAAACCGAATCAATGAGGGACTTCTACCTGTGTTATCCTGCAATTCTCACAAACACATTAGTCCCTCAACTAGGTTTGTCGTCAATACTCCAAAACCAACTAGGGGTGGCACTAGATGCACTTACAATCTCCCCCTTTTTGGTGATTGATGACAAACTAGTTGAAGTTTTCAGCGGGGAATATAATATGTGAAATTGTAAAGGATAAGGAATTGTCTTCATAAGTTGCAAGGGCTCCCCCTGAAGATGTGCATATAAGTAATTTGCTTTTGGAATGCAAATGCACATGGCAGGTTGTGCTTGTGGAGATCCTCTTCAACTTATGATGACAATCCACTATGCATGTGAAGGTATGTGAAGATAATGACATGCATAATGGAAAATGGACGTCTGCAAAATGATCTAAGTGCGGAATTTATCGTCGCACATGTGGAATTTATCATTGCATCACAAGGTGGCAAATAAGTAGCAGACGACCATCGAGTTTAAGTTTTACAACTCAAAGAACCAAATGTATCAAAACGAGAGTTGTAAACACGAAGCAAAATATAAAGAACCCGCCCATATGGACCCGCTTGAAGACTATCAAACTCATATGCTTCTCCCCCTTTTGTCAGTAAGGACCAAAAAGGTTCGAAGACATAGAGCGTCTACTCGTTCCCATGAAGAGTAGGTGAAGCAGCAGGGTCATCGGTGGTGTTCGGCGGTGCAGAAGAGCTTGGAGCAGTGTCGAAGCGGGCTGAAGGAGGTGGCGGTGAAGTAGCATCGTCTTCATCCTCGATCACTCTGGCATTCATAGTTGCAGCAGAGGAAGAGAACTCAGAGTCTTCAAGAGATGGAGTTCGTCGCAGCACTGCCGTTCGAGGAGGTGTGGAGTCAAACTTGAAGCGTTCAGAGAATCCATCCTCTTGAAGATCATCTTCAGAGCACATTAGCGTCAGCCCTTTCCAGGTGCGTCGAGAGGTTTCGTGTGCAACAAAGGCATTCTTGGTGGCAAGATTGCGAATGCGATTAACATCCACCAAGAGGCTTTGCATTTGACGCTTGAGCCAGTCATGATGCCTATCCTGTTTCTGATGAAGAGCCACAAGAAGCTCTCGGTCATTGAGAACACGAGTGCGCTTCTTGGTTCGTTGGGCAATTGTGCTATCAGTGGCTTCAGTGAGAGCAGGATGCGGTGCACGTGTAGTGCCAGCCAAAGGATACACACGAGTGACTGCTTCAACTCCTTCAATGTTCTGAGAAAAACTTTGATGCTCCGCATTCTGAAGACTTAGAGGTTCCTTGGCAGGCTCAGGATAAATGGCTTCCACGGACATATCCACATCAGGCAGAAAAATCCGATGATCGTGAGCAGACGGCTGATATGAGATGGCGGAGTGGAGTTTAATCAGCCGCATTATCCATGGAGCGTAGAACTTCAAGCCAAAAAGATCAAAGCCTGATGCAGCAAGCTAGCGAATGAAGAAGTCCTATGCATTGAAGCATTTGCCATGAAGAATATAGAAGACCAAAGTCTTCATTGCACCTTCCAGCTTGGCATGTGGAGAATGTCCTTTGATTGGCCAGAGAGTTCGCCTTATGATGTGATAAATAGTCCTTGGCAAATACTCAAGGTCTTCAACGAAGAACTCCGTGGGATATGCAACATCTTGGGGCAATGGCTTCATCATACTGAGCATCTGACTCATGTTAGGTTCAGGCTTCTGAAAGATGCTCTCAACAGCTTCACTATGAAGCTGACAGGCATGTTCGTAGAGATCACCAGGAGTGGGCAGACCAGTGAGCTCAATGATGTCAAAGGCTTTGGCTTCGTGGTGAACATTTCCTGTCATCCACTCCAGGACCCAAGTCTTCAGATCTCTGTTGTACCCACGGATGTGAAGTGTGGCATAAAATTGGAGCAGCAACTCTTCATTCCAATGCTCTTGGTCGATGACGAACGGCAGCAATCCAACCTCTTTGAAGCAATCCAAAGCTTCTTCCAGACAGGGCAGACTAGCTATTGCTTCAATGTCAAGACGCTTATGTGGGAAGATGCGACCTTGATTGTATAGAATGCAGGAGTAATAGCTTCGCTGCGGATAGCTCCAGAACCGATCAGATGATATTCTTTCCCTTGAGTAGGGGTTCTTGGAGCTATTGAAGAAAGTGTTGTCTGCTTTGAAGCCATTGATATTGAAGGATCCAGGTGCTGATGCAGGACCTGGAAACCTGGGCAATCGTGGGATTGGCTTCTGTACCTGAGGCCTGTGCTCAACATGATAGTCGAACTGAGGACCAGCAGCAGGTGCAGGAACAGAAGCAGTGGGATCGGTGGCTTCGCTGACTTCTGGTGCTTGGGTTGGTGAAGGCTCCACATTAGCTTCAGCCATGAAAACGTTAGTGGCTTCATTGGTGTTGGTGGTGGCAGCCTCAGGATTCTCAACCTCCACTTGACGAGCTGGAGGGTCGGTCACAGTCATGTTCTCCTCGAGAACAGCTTCTTGGTGAGACGGGGGTGTAGCTGTGCTTGGTGTTTCTTCTTCATCGGCTGATGCAGCCGGAATGTCTTCAGCAGCTTTAGCTTCAGACTCAGAGACTGGAGGCCTTGGTCCTTTGCGAAGCCTGCGTAATGCTGGCGACGCCTGTGGAGTTGGAGTTGACTGGGCCTCAAAGTTTTCTTCCTCTTGTGCTTGTGGGTGATCAGCCCATGATGCATCCTAAGCAATTGGCGTTAGAGGACGACCAATGCTGATGAGCTTGCTGTGCGTGAGCACAGGCGATGATACCTGTTGGTGCTCGAGCTGAGGAAGAACTACATCATCTTCAACATGGTCATGGTGACCAATGTTTTCAGCAGCGATGGGATCAGCTGCTGGAATGTCTTCAGCTTCATGAGCCCCTGTGAAAGCAGGCTCATGGACAGTCAGTTGGCGCTCTTGAGGTTTAGCTTCAGGGTGAATCATGGAGATGGGTTCAACAATCAAGGGCTCTATGGGAGCAACCCGTTCCTTCTTGGTCTTTCTCTTCTTCTTGGAGGGGGCAGTAGCAGAGGCTTCGGGACGTTTCCTCTTCCTTGCTTCACCCTCAGCAGTCCTCGTCTTCTTCAGTTCTGAAGCAGTGTTCAGGGGCTACTGAGGGAGTCCTGGATTAGGGGGTGTTCGGGTAGCCGAACTATACCTTCAGCCGGACTCCAGGACTATGAAGATACAAGATTGAAGACTTCGTCCCGTGTCCAGATGGGACTTTCCTTGGCGTGGAAGGCAAGCTTGGCGATGCGGATATTCAAGATCTCCTACCATTGTAACCGACTCTATGTAACCCTAACCCTATCCGGTGTCTATATAAACCGAAGGGTTGTAGTCCGTAGGACATCAACTCCATATACAACAATCATACCATAGGCTAGCTTCTAGGGTTTAGCCTCCTTGATCTCATGGTAGATCTACTCTTGTACTACCCATATCATCAATATTAATCAAGCAGGACATAGGGTTTTACCTCCATCAAGAGGGCCCGAACCTGGGTAAAACATCGTGTTCGCTGCCTCCTGTTACCATCCGGCCTAGATGCACAGTTCGGGACCCCCTACCCGAGATCCACCGGTTTTGACACCGACACCTGGCTTTTGTCTTCGAGCCAGTCATGCTAGTTGGGAAGACAATGGGAACTGCTTCCTGCCTTGGTGCGTCGGGTTCAGCCATAGCGGGCTTCTTCTTCTTCTTTGCAGCCATCCTGGGGTCGATGCTAGGACGCCCAAGGGCCTTGCGCTTCTTAGCCTCATTGTAGGCTTGCACACATCTGTCAGCCAGGACCTTCATGCGCTCACGAGAACCCTGAGCTTCTGCACGTTTCTTGAGAAAGGCTTCCTTGAGCTCGTGCAGCATAATCTTGAAGTTCTTGACCTCTTGCACGCTGAGCTTGGCCATATGCTTCTTGAACTGAGATTTCTCAAAGTCAATCTTCTGCTTCAGTTCAACTATGCGCTGGGCGATAGCTAACTCTGAAGCAATGGCACCATGGAAGGCGACACTGAGGCCAATGGGAAGTTGCAGATCTTCGAAGCTGATGTTGGGCGTGTCAAACCATTCATCAATGAAGTTGTGGATGATTGCCACGTCAAAGAGAGGCAGATTATTGAAGATTTCTGCTTCTTCTTTGCTCTTGATCAGTTGCTCAAGAGCGTCATCTGCAAGATCTTCATCACTTGACAGATCAATGGCATCATTATGCAGAACAGCAGCAGCTGTCAGTTCTTGGCCGCTGTGTGGCAGAGGCATCTTGACCTTCTGGGGCTTGGAGATGCGTGGTAAATCTTCAGACTACACACTATCTTCAGGAGGTGCAGTTGCCAGTGGCTTCGCCCGTGAGATTTTTGGAGCAGAGGCAGGCTTTGAAGCTTTAGGCTGTTCAGGAGGTGCAGTTGCCAGTGGCTTCGCCCGTGAGATTTTTGGAGCAGAGGCAGGCTTTGAAGCTTTAGGCTGCTTCTTTGGCTTCAGCGCTGCAGGCGCTTCATCTGATTCGACGTCATCTGCAGGCTCATTCATGGCTGTCCCTTGAACCAAGATATGGGTGATGAGACCTTCAAGGTTGTAGAAAGGACCGACGACATTGGGTTCTGCATCTCGTGTGCCGTCAGCCCTTGGAGAAGAAGGACCAGGGTTGAAGTCTAGTCCCAATGACTTCTTGTTCTGCTTTGCTGAGTTCTGGGCAAACTGGAAGTTGCGCTTGAACAGAATGTCGTCACGACACCATAGTAGTGACGATGAGTGTGCATCTGCAGGCTGTGGCCCACGGACCATGCAGGGATAGAAGCCTTGTTCAATGGCTTCATCTCTGGTCCTGGGTTGAAGATTTTTGTAGAGGATGTCTCCCCATGGTCGCTTGATGGCATTCTTTTCAGCATATTCCTTTGTCACAAATATGTACTTGAACCACTGTTCTTCCCAATACCGTCGAATCCATTGGATTCGTGTCTTGCGCTGATTGTAATCCTCTTCAGGATCTGTCTTGTACAGTTCTGAGAGGTCATCCGGCAGATCTCTTGATGTTTCTCCATGACGCTTTCTGCCACCCTTCCTTGCTGATTTCTCTGAAGCCATGAACTTTAAACTGAAAGGCTTCAATACGTTCAAAGGCTTCAAAGGCTTTCGCTTGCTGGACAGATAGGAACTGGCTTCGGGAGAATTTATGTGATACCGTAAGAATTCTGCAAATGAATGCAGACTATGAGAACCAATGGATTCTCCCACGGACATGTACCTGTGACAGCATTAAGGTGCGAGGGAAGGGGAAGAGGTCATATGCATTCTCAGAAGATTTTGAAGATAAATCACTTTAGAAGATATTGACCTCATCATGCGAAGACATTCACTCATAGATAAGGAGTTGGTTCCAGATTTGTATGAATCCACAGATCAATACAAGTGTGGAATCTAACTACTTTGTGAAGCATAAGTGAATATACTAGGCATGTTATGAGATGCAGTATGAAAGAGATCCAACTTGTGTGAATAGAAACTGCTTGTGGTAGAAAGTGATAAAGCTATAGGATCAAAGGGGCCGTAAAAAGGAAGTTTTATTTACCACACGAAGAACTGCTAGACGGAGTGGAAGAGGAGGCCGAGCAGTTCGATCTTCCGTGCCCTAACTTGGCGACGGAGGACACCTACGGCGACGTCTGAGAGGACGATGTCCGCGGTCGGCGTGAAGATGGCGTCGGAGAGGTTGCGGCAGCGAAGCGGTTCGTCGCCGGTGTCGTCGAGGGCTAGCGGTGGCATTAGGGTTCGTGCGAGAGTGGAAGAAGAGATAATGACTGTGGTGAGGCATGTATTTATAGGTACAGGGGCGGCACTGCGTTATTACACAGGTGCCCCTGGCGATTCACATCTGAGGGACACGTGGCCGTCATGCATTATATCGGGGGTTGTTCCACGTCCCACGCACGCCTGGATTGTCGGGTGGTCGTTCCCACTTCTCCGGGTTTCAGGTGAAGGAATGAGCATTGAAAATGGACTTAATGTTTGTCTCTATATCTTCTGCTGACAAGGATGCAGAGAAGACATTCGACAGTTTCAATAGAATGCATATGATTTGGAGAGATAGAGTTTGAGATAGAAAGCATAGAGAGGTTAGGGTCCGATCACATTCACTTAGTTCAAAAGATTCAACAAGAAGACATAGCTATAAGTGAATGCTGTAGAGGACAGAACACTAGTATATATATATAATCAACATAGTGAAGATAATCATGAAGACATGTTGAGATTGAAGCCAAACCAAATGTGAAGACATAGCAAATGTAACGCCATGAGTGAAACACTTCGAACAGAACATTTGGTGGTGGCATTACCCACCGTATAGGAAGTATTAGACCCAGACATGGCGCACAATTACCGTGGCGCTCCGAAGTCAAATTCCACATTAATGTATTCACACTTAGAATGTATGTCTTCATTGATTGAAGATATACTCTACTTCGTGTGTTGCACATCTAAGTCATCAATATGCATAAGTGTTAGGATGTGTGCCTGATCACAGGACATTTGAGGATTCCAAGATATTTAGCTCACACCGTAACTTGCAAAATCTCTTCTCATCCAAGGGCTTGGTGAAGATATCTGCCAATTGCTCTTCAGTGTTGACGTGTATGATATCAATATCTTCCTTCACAACATGATCTCTGAGAAAGTGATGACGAATTTCAATGTGCTTTGTCTTCGAGTGCTGAACTGGGTTGTTGGCAATCTTGATGGTGCTTTCATTGTCGCAGTAGAGTGGCACTTGCTTCAGATGAATGCCATAGTCCTTGAGTGTTTGCTTCATCCACAGAAGCTGAGCGCAGCAAGATCCAGCAGCAATGTATTCAGATTCAGCAGTGGAGAGAGATACACAGTTCTGTTTCTTTGAAGACCAACATACAAGTGATCATCCCAGAAAATGACATGCGCCTGATGTAGACTTGCGATCCACTTTGTCACCAGCATAATCAGCATCCGAGAATCCAACCAGATCAAACTCTGAGCCCTTTGGATACCATAATCCTAGAGTTGGGGTGTGAGCCAAATATCGAAGAATTCGCTTCACAGCTAAGTGATGTGACTCCTTTGGTGCCGCTTGAAATCGAGCACACATGCAAACACTAAGCATAATATCTGGCCTAGATGCACATAGATAAAGCAAAGAACCAATCATGGAGCGGTATACCTTTTGATCAAACTCTTTACCATTGTCGCCAGGACCCAGATGATGCTTGGCTGGCATTGGCGTCGTGAAGCCTTTGCAGTCTTGCATACCGAACTTCTTCAGGCAATCTTTGAGATACTTCTCTTGAGATATGAAGATGCCGTTGCGTTGCTGTCATATTTGAAGACCGAGGAAGAACTTCAGCTCTCCCATCATGGACATCTGATATTGCTCTTGCATCATATATCCAAACTCTTCACTGTACTTCTGATTGGTGCAGCCGAAGATAATGTCATCCACATATATTTGGCACACAAACAGTTCACCATCATATGTCTTCGTGAAGAGAGTGGGGTCGAGGGAACCAGGTATGAAGCCTTTGCTCTTCAAGAAGTATTTGAGTGTGTCATACCAGGCCCGAGGGGCTTGTTTGAGGCCATACAGTGCCTTGTTGAGCTTGTATACCATGTCAGGCTGTTTTGGATCTTCAAAGCCAGGCGGTTGTGCGACATACACTTCTTCTTCAATCTTGCCATTGAGAAAGGCACTCTTCACATCCATTTGATATAGAAGTATGTTATGATGATTTGCATAGGCCAGCAGTATGCATATGGCTTCAAGTCTAGCCAGAGGAGCAAATGTTTCATCGAAGTCAATGCCTTCCACTTGAGTATATCCTTGAGCAACGAGACGAGCTTTGTTTCTGATAACTTGACCATGCTCATCTTGCTTGTTGCGGTATATCCATTTGGTGCCTATTATGTTGTGCTTCCGAGGATCAGGACGCTTAACCAGTTCCCATACATTATTCAGCTTAAACTGTTGAAGCTCTTCTTGCATAGCTTGAATCCATTCAGGTTCCATGAAGGCTTCTTCAACTTTCTTGGGTTCTGTTATTGAGACGAATGCGAAGTGCACACAGAAATTTGCTAGCTGAGTTGCCCTTGAACGAGTGAGCGGACCGGGTGCATTGATGCTATCAATTATTCTCTCAATCTGCACTTCATTGGCAACATGAGGATGTACAGGGCGAAGATTTTGCTCTTGCTGATCATTGTCGTTGTTAGAGGGAATGTCTTCAGGCTGAGCATTGTCTTCAGGTTGATCAGGTGCGGAGATGATAAGTTCCTCTTCAGGTTGAGCTTTAGAAGGTATGATTTCTCCAGTTCCCATTAGCTTGATTGATTCACTGGATGGAACTTCATCTAGCACATTTGGTAGGTGCTCTCTTTGTGAACCGTTAGTCTCATCGAACCGCACATCCACTGTTTCAACCACTTTATAATGAAAGAGATTGAAGACTCTGTAGGAGTGCGAATCCTTTCCATATCCAAGCATAAAACCCTCATGTGCTTTTGGTGCAAATTTTGAAGTGTGATGTGGATCCTTGATCCAGCACCTGGCGTCAAATACTCTAAAGTAACTGACATTTGGCTTCTTGCCAGTAAGGAGCTCATAAGATATCTTGTTCAGAAGCTTGTGAAGATAAACATGATTGATTGTATGGCATGCAGTATCAATGGCTTCAGGCCAGAATTTTCTTGGAGTCTTGTATTCATCAAGCATCGTTCGTGCCATCTCAATGAGTGTTCTGTTCTTGCGTTCGACTACGCCATTCTGCTGTGGCGTGTACGAGGCTGAGAATTCATGTGTGATGCCCAAGGTATCAAGATATGTATCAAGACCAGTGTTCTTGAATTCAGTGCCATTGTCACTTCTAATGTGCTTTATCTTGGCGCCATAGTTGTTCATTGCTCGATTGGCGAAGCGTCTGAAGACATCCTGCACTTCAGTCTTGTAGAGGATTATGTGCACCCAAGTATATCTAGAATAATCATCAACAATGACAAAGCCATAGAGACAAGCAGTAGTAGTAAGAGTTGAGTAATGAGTGGGACCGAAAAGATCCATGTGGAGCAGTTCGAAGGGTCGAGTAGTAGTCATGATTGTCTTCGAGGGATGTTTGGCCCTCGTCATCTTTCCTGCTTCACAGGCACCGCATAAGTGATCTTTCTTGAACTTGACGCCCTCGATGCCTATGACATGCTTCTTCTTTGCAAGGGTGTGGAGGTTCCTCATGCCAGCATGCCCTAGCCTTTGATGCCAGAGCCAGCATTCTGAAGCTTTTGCTAGAAGACATACGGCAAGCTGTGGTCCTGCTGAGAAATCTACCACGTACAAATCATCTTTCCGATACCCTTCAAACACTAGAGACTTGTCAGATTCCATTAGAACAAGGCAACGATATTTTCCAAATATTACGATCATGTTCAAATCGCAAAGCATTGAGACAGACATTAAGTTGAAGCCAAGGGATTCAACAAGCATGACTTTATCCATGTGTTGATCCTTTGAGATTGCAACTCTACCTAGACCCAATACCTTACTTTTACCAGTGTCAGCAAATGTGATGTGACTCTTGTCGGATGGACGTAAGGTTGAGTCCATAAGAAGGCTTCTTTTGCCAGTCATGTGGTTGGTACACCCACTATCAATAATCCATTCTGAAGACGCTGGTGTCGTACCCTACAGTGCAGTTAGGGGGATAGGCTTCACGAAGAGAATTGTGAAGCAAAAAACATTTGCCGAACCAGTGGGTTATGAAAGCTTAGATCCAGATTAGGACTGATAGGGAGAGTAGCAAGCGATTCAGGAACGAAGTACATAGTAAGACCATTCGGGCATTTGATCTTGCGCCCTACAAGCTGTTTAAGGTCCCCAGCAACAGTGTCAGAAGATTTTGGTTTTCTGCTGGAGACCTTTCCCTGCAAAAGAGAGTTAAGCCTTCTTAGCCACCCACATCTTCAAGGGTGGCTTAGAAGCGATAAGTCTAAGTGCAGCGTCTGAGAACTTTGGCTTTGGAGCCCTAGCAAAAAGTCTTGCAGGCGGACAATAATACTCATAAGAATAAGCAGAATAGTTTTTGGCCTTATGAACGTGGCGGTTCGATGAACCGCGCTCATATTCATAGGCCTGAGTATGGTTTCCCTGCAAAACATTTGCGTTAGTGCGACTCAGGTGAGTCCTCTGTCTATATGAAGCCTTTGGACCATATGAAGCTTGTGGTCTGGGGTTTGTCTTCTTCAACTGTGGTGTCATGATGACATTCACAGGAAGATTTTCCAAACACTT